>CM039675.1:420613177-421863177 GCA_022496015.1 Hordeum marinum
AAATTTACAGATACATTGGAGACGTATCAGTACCCCCAAGGTTAATTCTTGCTCGTCCTCGTTTAGGTAAATCATAAAACCAGAATTTTTGATTTTAATGCTACCTAACATGTCTTAATCATGTAATATTTTAGGTATGAATGTAAAGAACTGATGAATTAACAAATATCAAAACGATAATATAGATGAATACTCGCAAATAAACATCACATTTACAAATAATTATTCTAAATAATGTTATACCCACCCATTTAATCATGTAAGCAATGGCATGACTCAGTCTTCCTTGCGTTAAGCATAAATCATAACACCCCAGTGTCGAACCAAGCATTTGACTTATACTTTTTCACACGCTTCAACATTTTTAACTTCACTTAATACCTGAGTCTGAGCTGGAATAGAATGATGGTAGGGGTTGATAAGGGAATAAAAAATAGAGAAAGTATCACATCAACTCAGTGGGCCATTAGGCAATGGAGATGCCTTTCAATCGATATCGATGCGAGGTGTCGGTACACTGAGGCATGAGTACCTAGTGCCCCTGACTTATGCACAGGCAGTAGTAGCTACACCCACGACAAGCAAACATTAAACCAAGGCCAAGCAACACCTGCAAGCTCGGTGCTTCAACTCGAGACAAGCTTGGAGCGCGCCGAGCACATCCTTGGTGCTTGCCAAGGACCAAGGCACCTGCACCCTCATAAGACCCGACAAGCTAGTCCCCCGACAAGTGTGGGTCGGTCGGCCACCACTCCATCGCATCGCTACTCCAGTTACTTATTGTTGCAGTGTCGAGCTTCCAGGTGGCTAAGTGGTTGTCTCTAAGCACGTGACGATGCGCTGGAAGACGGATTATGCCCCCTTGACACCTGTCTGTAGGCGTGTCCAGTTGTGGTGCGGTAGTTAGCTAGAGTGGTGTTAGGAGATTGTCGGGAATGCACCCCCGTGCGCCACCTAGACTAGCAATGATGGCATTTTGTACTTAATGCTAGAGTTAGGTATGATAAGCTCAGCTAGCTATCTAATCATTATACAATGTCTATTTTGCCACTATGTTTGCCGCTTATGCTATAAAAGGAGGCCAAGGCAACCTATCTCAGGATTTGGACCTTTGGACATTTGTATTCGCGAAGGCAACCCTTGCCGGGCTAGAGTGCTACGTGCCTCTTGAGTTCCTCTGATAAATCCACCAAAAGCAAGAGTAGGGTTTTACACTACATAGCGGCCCGAACCTGGGTAAAACACCTGTATCATGTTCATCATGCCGTCTTGCCATCTCTGCTCTTTGTACAAGTGATCTCACCCCCGCTAAACCACAAAGGGGCATGCGGCCCCATAGGTGATCGTGTGCATCCTTCCTCAGCATATTTGGCGCGCCAGGTAGGGGTTGTGTCATTTGTGAAAACCCGAGTTCATGAGCGGCGAATCGATCTTCATCATCGTCTTCTTCATCCATGGCTCCCAAGAAGAAGTCCAGGGCGAGCATGCATCCTTCCACTTCGAAGGCTCCGACGCATGCAGTTGCGGACGCCGTTGGCGCTGCAGCGGCTGCGAGCGATGCGGGCATCATGGGCGACGCGGTCGGCGGAGGCGGCGCCACCGTTGTGCCCCTGCACCCGAAGTTGGTGCGTGGAAGGCCGGAGAGGAACAACAGCGGGAACGCCCTGGTGAGCACGACCCCGGTGGCGCAGGCAGAGGAAACAACCGGTCTCTGCCTCCCCGCCGTGCCGATGGCCATGGCCACCACAGCGGCGCACAATCTAGAGCAAGCCATGACCCCTCGGCTATGCCTGTCACCGGCGCGTCCACTGAGTGCACGCGACGATCGGAACAAGACGAAGCACCGAGCGAGGCCGCAAATCCACGGGCACGGCCTCCTTCATGCCAGGCTACCCCAGCAAGCAGAGCACGACATGAGGAACACGGTGACGGCCACCCTGGCTCCACCAGGAGCCAGGCGACATTGCGGGCCACCTCCTTCGCCATGCTGGATACAACATAGGAAGCAATGGCGTGAGTCCAGATGCTGCTAAACTTCCCACCGGCGGCTGAGAAGATGGACGAATGGAGGGCTACAATCCAGATCTTGATATCCTTCATCGAAGCTAACAAGTCCCAGCGTGCGAAGCCGTCATGACGTACGCAGATGGCGATGGTGACCCGGGCTGATGATCGCGCCAAGGGGGCCACACCCACGATGCAGTCCCCTCCGCGGCAACAGACCCAGAGACTGCCACCGCAAGATCCACACACCGACGAGCTCGATGAAGCATCCATGGCTTCGTCCTGCCCACGCGATCGCCAGGACCAAAGACGTGTCATGCAGGATCAGAGGAAGGAAGACACGCGCATCACCATCGAGCGGCATCTAGAAGCACATCGTCAGTCTAACAAGCGCAACGGTTTAGATGCTGGCAACCCTGTGCCCAGTGTTGGCGGATACCTGCCTTACGAGGTTGGTGAAAGCAGATTTGCTCCCTTGGTGGTTTTGGTAATTTAAAACAACATATAATTCACTGAACTAATGTTTCCACAAAGTATATTTCAGGAAATGTTCAATGATAGGATTGGCAAAAGGATTGAGGAGATTGTGGAATACCCCAAGATGCAAGGAAATAGGTTGGCAAAGCTTCAAGCAAATTACTCTACATTTTATATTTGTGAGAAATCACTTTGAGTCCATATGAAAGCCAATACTATTAAAAGGGGGTAAGGTTTTGTTGGTGAACAAAATGCTCATACGTGCACAAGTGATAGTCCCCAAAAACACTCACAAACTCTCCCACCAAAATCTGTCCAAAGCCAAATATTCAAAATTGGTGCAAGAAACATTTCCATCCCGATGCCACCGATTCTCACCCTTAGACAGACTCTGCGAAACCCTAGCCACTTCGGTGCAACCGATTCCATACCGGTGCCACCGAGTTCAGATTGCCAACTTTCTGTTATGCAAATTCACAATATCGGTACCATCGAGATTGTTGGATCTGCGTCACCGCGAATGAGAATCTAACCGTTGGTCACGTTATTGGTGCAACCGAGTTTCCTATATCGGTCTCATCAAGATTCAAAAGTTGCCACCTTTTGGTCACTTCGGTACCACCGAGATTAACACATCGGTGTCACCGAGTTGGTCATTTTGTGTGTAACGGTTGGATTTTTGGGGATGCCTATATATACCCCTTCACCACCACCTACTCGAAAGAGAAGCACTCAAAACTATTCCATACTTGCCCCATCAATTTTTTTGAGATAGAACCACCTACCCTTGTGTTGAGGTCAAGATCTTCCACTCCAACCATATGGATCTTGATTTCTAGCCTCCCCAAGTTGCTTTCCACCAATCTCATCTCTTCTACCAAGCCAAATCTGTGAGAGAGTGATTGTGTGTTGAGGAGTCTATCATCTTGCAGCACAAGAGCAAGGAGTTCATCGTCATTACCAAGCCTATTACATTTTGGAGGGTTGTGCCTCCTAGATTGGTTAGGTGTTTCTTGGGACCCTC
Organism: Hordeum marinum; assembly: GCA_022496015.1. Classification (NCBI taxonomy): domain Eukaryota; kingdom Viridiplantae; phylum Streptophyta; class Magnoliopsida; order Poales; family Poaceae; genus Hordeum; species Hordeum marinum. Next base: position 420,616,683 of record CM039675.1, read on the forward strand.
CTACTTCGTGTTGTGGAGTTGAACCAAGAAGTTTGTACGGGCAAGGAGATCGCCTACTTCGTGAAGATCTACCCATAGTGAGGCTAGTACTTCATGGATGGAAGCCGTTATGGAATAGTCAAGGTTTCTACTTTGTGGTACCTTATGGGTGGAGCCCTCCATGGACTCTCGCGACTGTTACCCTCTGTGGGTTGAAGACTCCATAAACATGGATGTATGATAGCACCACCTATCGGAACCACTGGAAAAATCATCGTGTCTACAATTGCGTCTGATCTTCCTACCCTATCCCTTCTACTCATGCTTGTTGTTATTTTGAGCTGCTATACTCTTAGCATGCATGTGGAGGGTGTACTTGACTTGCCATGAATGTTATAACTGCAAACACGAAAATTTGGGAAAAGGCAAAACTTTTATTTGTTCAAGTAGTCTAATCACCCCCTCTAGACATACTTTCGGTCCTACAGGTGGTATCAGAGCTTTGGTATCCATTGCATTGGTCTCACAACCTAGGAGAGTATGTCATATAGTGAGAGAAGTTATCACCGTCTAGGTTCGTACTTTGATGGCACTAATTTTGCTAGTTGGAAGCACAAAATGAAAATGCATAGTCTTGGTCATAACCCCTCCATTTGGGTTGTTGTTCGTGTTGGAATGCAAGGTGAATTCTTTGCGGAAGTAAGGGAACCCGATTGCGAAGCGACTGCAGATGAATTGAAGATGTTCCAACTCAATGCTCAAGCACGTGACATTCTCTTCAACTGCCTATGCCCTGAAGAATTCAACAAAATCAGCCGTCTTGAAAATGAAAAAGAGATTTGGGACACTTTGGTTGATATGCATGAAGGTATAGAATCTGTGAGAGAATCCAAGTTGGATGTTCTTCAAAGTCAGCTTGACAAGTTCAAGATGAAGGATGGTGAAGGAGTCACTGAGATGTACTCTAGGCTTGCTCTCATCACCAACGAGATTGTCGTCTTAGGAAGAAAAGAAATGAACGACAAGTTCATCATCAAGAAGATACTTCAAGCTTTGGATGATCGATATGACACCGTATGCACTTTGATCCAAATGATGCCCAACTACAAAGATCGCAAGCCAACGGAAGTGATTGGTAGAATTGTTGCTCACGAGATGACACTCAAATACAAGGAAGAGCTTCATCACAAGTCTAGAGTTGCTTACAAAGCCACAAGTGATGCTCCCGCTACCTCAAGAGACAACCTTGTCACAAATTAAGAGATAAGCCTCATGATCAAGAAATTCAACAAGTTCTACAAGAATAGAAGCAAAGATCGAAGCTCCAACTCAAGATATGAAGAGAAGCATTCGTCAAGTCGTGACCGAAACTGCTACAATTGTGGGAAGCCCGGACACTACTCCAATGAGTGCATGGCTCCTTACAAGAGAAAAGAAGAGTCGCCAAGAAGACGAAGCTCAAGAGACGAGTCACCTCGAAGAGAGAGAAGGAGTAGAGATGATTGTTATGAACGAAGACCCTCAAGGAGAAGTAGGGACTCAGAGAAGGACAAGTACACCAAGATCTACTCAAGAAGAAAACATCAAGCTCATGTTGGTGAATGAGTTTCCGGCTCCGACTCCGACAACCACTCCGAGAGAAGCTATCACTCCAACTCCGACTATAGTCAAGATGAAGGTGTTGCCAGACTTGCACTAGTGACTACCAACTCCTATGATCTATTTGATTCACCAAATGAAGGGAGTTGAAGTTGCTTCATGGCTAAAGGTCCCAAGGTATCACACCCCGAGTGTCTTGATTTCAATAGTGATGAAGATGACTTGCTATTTGACAAATCTAGTAATGATAGTCAAAATGAACTTACTAGTACTCACTCTAGTGTAGATAAGTCGTGCGTTGATGATAAGTGGGAAATAGAATGACTAACTCAAGAACTAAAAACTCTTAAGTTATCTCACGAGTCAACTCTAGAAGATCATAGAGAGCTTGTAAGGACACTTGAGAAGCTACGCTTCGAGAAGCTCAATTTAGAGAAAGAGCATGAGTTCCTTAAAGCTATCAATGACGATCTTCGAAAGAAGACTTCCTCTTATCTAGACAAGCGACTTCTCTTATCTACATTCATGTCTCAAGTTAAAACTAAGCAATCTAGTAACAAAGGCAAGAAAGGTTCTTCATATAGTGTCAACAATAAAAATGCCAAACCCAATGATGTTGCTTCTAGTAGTTCTATTGATTCCACTAATGATGATTCTCTTAGCCAAGTAACACTTGAGCAAGAAAATACTTTATTGAAAGGAATTATAGAAAAAGGTTTCTACAAGAGTCTTGTTGGGTGTAAGCAATTTGAGGAAATTGTATGCAAGCACGGAGGATACCGGAAGAATCATGGTGTTGGCTACTTTAACGCAAATGGAGTTGAATGGGAAGAAGGTCAATACCCCGAACCCAAGTTTGTTCCTCAAAAGGAGAAGTATGAAAATACTCTTCCCAAGGGGACAAACACTCAAGATGACCTTACACCACAAGACCACAAGCTCAAGGGCAAGAACAAGATTCAAGAGGACACTGACTCATATGAAGATGAATCCCTAGCTTTGGTGGAGTGGGCTCCCAAGGATATTTCAAGATCAACTTCTACAAAGGCTACTACAACACCAAGGATCCCCGTCAACTTGATCTGGATCCCCAAGAAGAAGAACTAGAGAGTTCTTGAGGGGTGACTCCGCCAATGAAATTCACTCATATTCATTATTGGCAAGAATTATTTGCAAACAACATCAAATCTATGCAATAGTCCAAGGAGTCACATATTCCCTCAAAGGTAAGAAAGGGACAAGGTAATCAACAAATTAATGGACATCATAACATATGCTTTCCACTCCATGTCCATAGGTATCCTTGTATTTGTCTCTTGTATGTTGGGACTAACTCATGTAGGTGAGAAGAGTATGGAAACAACAACGATGCTCCCAACTCTTGGTGATCTTCATCAACCTTGAGCATCCACAACTACCTCACCAACATGAAGTCTTCATTGACAAAACCCAAGGTTAGTTTATCCCTCTTATGGGGGGATGTCACATCAAGGGGGAGCTTTACTCTAACACTTGAGTTAAAGCATCTCTTAGTATGTGACAATATTAAATGCTTTATGTAAAAGTGGTAACCCCACTTGTGCTTAAATGATACGTATGACCTATGATCAAGTATTCTTACTTGGCTCCTAAGTCAAATACTCATATATAGATGACTTCGTCATCACCCAAGTGCTTGTTAGATGCAAGTGTGTATGTGCATGTTTGTTATGATTTAATTTGACATCTTATTGTGTGAGCATGTTGGTCTGCATTTATTTTCTCATTCGAGGACATCCAATTGTTGCTATTTGGCTCTTGATTTTCTCTTTTGCCAATTGGATGGACAAGAATGCCTAGGACCACTCTTTAGCTATCTATGCTTTCTCACCTCATACTCTATTCATGCTGCATCACAAAATTTGAACAAGTGCTTTTCGATCCCTTTGTGTGTGGAGCACTCAGAGTTCCGTATTGACAAGGACTGACCATTAAAACCTCCTAAGTGCATCTCGGTGGAACCAACCCCAAAATCTCGGTCTCACCGAATGCCTAGGGTTGATCTGGTTTTCTATCTCGGTACTACCGATTCCGTATTCTCGGTTACACCAAGTTTCCCTGTCAGCTAACAGTTGAGAAACTCGGTGACACCGAAAATTTAGAATCGGTATCACCGATAGTGAAGGGTATATAAGTTGTGGTCCCGACGGTTTGAAATTTCAATCTTCAATCGTCACGCCCCAAACCCTAAGTTGCCACAGAAGGACCCCCTGGTCATCGCCTTGCCTCCCCGTGCGTCTCCACCACTGGGAAGCTCACCGTCGACGGACATCTTCGCTGTTGTCGCCGCCGTAGCGGATCCATCACCGAGCTAGGGTACGGATTCGATCTTTCTTGCGCTCCCCGTCCGATTTTTGTGCAATAAATTTGATTTTATCTATAAGCCATAGTTTGCACATCTTTCTATCCACAAGAAAACTCCGTAGATTAGAGAACCATCGATTTTCTAGGGTTTGCCTTTCGCCCGATGGAACTCGGTAGAACCGAAGTGAACAAATCGGTATCACCAATTTTCCTGTCTGTGTTGCTGAGAACTGTCTCGGTGAAACCGAGTACTTCTTTTCGGTCTCACCAAAAAGAGTGCCAAGTTTCTGTTAATGGGATAGCCAGTCTCGGTAGCACCGAATTTTTTGCTTCGGCTGTACCGATTTTCATGTGACAGAATGTAAAATCTTGAAAATCTTTTGTTCAAACTTTCAAAAATCAGCCTCATTTTGTGATGACTCATCCTCTTCTGCTCCTCTACACTCTATTCACAGGGTCAGAGATGTCTGCTTCATATGATAGTGAGAATAACTTCAGAGAACAAAGTATTGAGATGGATTCGGGCACTAGTCCTGAGCCTAGTTCATTTTCAGATCCAGGCACCCCTAGTTCTCATGGGTTGCCTAAAGCTGCTACAAGGATCAGGAAGAGACTAAATTCAAATGAAGAAGATTCAGACTTTGTGCCACACGAGGTTCTTGCCAAGAAGCAAGAGAAGTCTGCCAAAAAGTCTGCCAATGAGGCCACCTCTTCCAGGAAGGTGGTTGGCAAAACATATGCACCTCCTGAATCCATTAGAGCACCTGAGAGTGCCAGAGCTACAATGACTATTGAGCCCCCAAAGATGTTTATGCCTAAGAAGGCAGGGCAGAAGAAGAAGGCCAAAAATAGGATAATCCATGTTATTGGCAGGCCTACATCTATGTTTGAAGATCCAGAGGAGGCATCTCCTGCTGAAGAGGAGGTAGAGCCAGCTACTAAGGCCCCTCCCAATAAGAAGTCAAAGCTTATGGTGGATGCTATTCCTAAGGCTGCAACCACCAAGAGCACCAAATCCAAGAAAATTGTTGCTGCTGCTGAGAAATCCAAGAGGTCATCCAGACAGATTCCTGCTTCTGAGAAGAACAAGGGGTGTACCTTTAGAGAACAAGAGGATGATGACTTGGCTGCCTTAATGAAGCTTAGGACACACCTTCCAGTACATAATGCCAGCTATCCACTTGCTGAAGATATGAAGAAGACGGAGGACTCTGGTTTGAGGGCATGGAGAACTGCTGATCCGTATGCCCAAAGGAAGAAGATAGTTGTGGACTACAGATTCTATACCAAAGAGCAATAGGATTTCTATGAGACTGTGCTTTTTGACAAGAGTCCAGCTGTGAGTGATATGAGGTATGTGGACTTTAAATTCATCAAGGAGAATGAGGATTACTTTCCAAGTGTCCAAGATAATTTTCACTGCATTGGATTGGATGAGTTTGTTGGCAGAGAGTTTACTGCTTGGAATGATGCGATGATCATGCAATTCTACTCCACTTCACATTTCTATGGAGATGGTAGGATTGTATGGATGACTGAAGGTGCAAGATGTGAGTCCACTGTTGATGAATGAGCTGCCATCTTAGGAGTCCTAGAAGGTCAAGATGGAGATATGGATGTCTATTCAGAATCCAAGGAGAGCCACAAAGCTATGACTAACATGTACAAGGAGATCCCTGCTGCTAACGTGAAGTCTGACAGGCTAGGATCTATTTACTTTCTCTAGGCTGGCCTCCGCACCATGAACACCATTCTGAGGCATACTTTGATGCCCAAGTCAGGAGATCACAAGATGATCCGAGGCTACTCCATCAACATGTTGATCCACCTTGACAAACACACCAAGATCAGAGTCATGGACTTGATTGTTCAGATAGTCAAAAGGGTTGCTACTGATCAAAAGCGCTCTTGCTGCTATGCACCCTATATCCATATGCTCATCAACTCCAAGTTGGAGAAGCACGTATTTGCTCTAGATCATCCCCATTTGCCCCTACAGCAAGATCTCGAGGACAATGTTGTGGTGATGGATGTTGAACATCCCACATCTGCTGCAGCTCAGCTAGAGGCAGAGGCAGTTAGAGCCACTAGTGCTCAAGTCCCTAGATCCAGAAATGAGCAAATGGATCTGTTGATATCATCAGTTTAGGGTGTGCAAAAGGACATTAAGGGTATTCTGGACAACCAGAACAGTCTTGTGAGGATCTTTGAAAATAGGATCAAGACCTTTAATGATAAGGTGGATGGGCTGACTAAGACAGTCAATGAGATCAAGAAGGAAGTTTACTCAGTGCCTCTTCCTCAAAATTCTTCAGATGATGATGATGATGATGAGGAGGAGGAGGATGAGGATGGATCACCTCTCAGGACAGGCACATAGTTTCCTACTCAGGCCAGATCAGCCACCGTGCCAGCTCCAGACTTGAGGCCCTCTTCATCAACTCCTACTGCTGTCACCTCAGCTCCTGCTCCATCAGTTTTAGTTCCTCTAGCTGCCACTCTAACTCCATCCACGATATCTGAAGAGATCTTTGCGGACGCTGTTCTCTCGACTCCTTCATCAACAACCGGAGGAGATAAGCCCAAGAACGCTTAGATATATGCCTTTGAACTTTTTGGTAACTTGTTGCCAAAGGGGATAAGTGTATATAGATCTTTAGGCTTCGAGTGAGAGAGCGTTTTGGTGTTTATTGCTTTTTCAAAAACAATTGTCTTTTGGTTGCTTGTGATACACGTTCTTTGTGTTTGATCATACACTTTCTGTGTGATGCTACTACTTCCTATCATCTTAATTCTTAATGAGATGATCTTTCACCATTGCTTAATTGTGTTGTGCTATGATATTCACTCTAATTATTCTCACACACCACCAAGTTGTATGTGACATGAAGAAGTGCCCCATGTACCTAATCGATTGTGCATTTGCATTCAAACACAAAATCAAAATGATGCACAAATTTAGGGGGGGGGGGCTCTTGCTTATCACATACTTCTCAAAGTGACGATTATATTCATTGATTATATCATATGTCGAAGCTTTGATCTATATGTTGTCATCAGTTACCAAAAAGGGGGGGATTGAAAGCACATTTGCTCCCTTGGTGGTTTTGGTAATTTACAACAACATATAAGTCATTGAACTAATGTTTCCACCAAGTATATTTCAGGAAATGTTCAATGATAGGATTGGCAAAAGGATTGTGGAGATTGTGGAATACCCCAAGATGCAAGGAAATAGGTTGGCAAAGCTTCAAGCAGAGGACTCTACATTTTATATTTGCGAGAAATCACTTTGAGTCCATAGGAAAGCCAATACTATTAAAAGGGGGTAAGGTTTTGTTGGTGAACAAAATGCTCATGCGTGCACAAGTGATAGTCACCAAAAACACTCACAAACTCTCCCACCAAAGTCTGTCCAAAGCCAAATATTCAAAATCGGTGTAGCCAACATTTCCATCTCGGTGCCACCGATTCTCAACCTCAAACAGACTCTACCAAACCCTAGCCACTTCGGTGCAACCGATTCCATACCGGTGCCACCGAGTTCAGGTTGCCAACTTTCTATTACGCAAATTCACAATATCGGTACCACCGAGATTGTTGGATCAGCGTCATCGAGAATAACAATCTGACCGTTGGTCACCTTATCGGTGCAACCGAGTTTCCTATAGGTCTCACCGAGATTCAAAAGTTGCCACCTTTTGGTCACTTCGGTACCACCTAGATTAACACTTTGGTGTCACCGAGTTGGTCATTTTGTGTGTAACGGTTGGATTTTTGGTGATGCCTATATATACCCCTTCCCCACCACGTACTCAAAAGAGAAGCACACGGAACTATTCCATACTCGCCCCATCAAATTTTCTGAGAGAAAACCACCTACCCTTGTGTTGAGGTCAAGATCTTCACTCCAACCATATGGATATTGATTTCTAGCCTCCACAAGTTGCTTTCCACCAATATTATCTCTTCTTCCAAGCCAAATCTGTGAGAGAGTGATTGTGTGTTGAGGAGTCTATCATCTTGAAGCACAAGAGCAAGGAGTTCATCGTCATTACCGAGCCTATTACCTTTTGGAGGGTGGTGCCTCCTAGATTGGTTAGGTGTCGCTTGGGAGCCTCCTACTTCATGTTGTGGAGTTGAACCAAGAAGTTTGTACGGGCAAGGAGATCACCTACTTCGTGAAGATCTACCCATAGTAAGGCTAGTCCTTCATGGACGGAAGCCGTTACGGAATAGTCAAGGTTTCTACTTCATGGACCCTTATGGGTGGAGCCCTCCATGGACTCTCACGACCGTTACCCTCCGTGGTTTGAAGACTCCATAAACGTGGATGTACGATAGCACCACCTATCGGAACCACGGGGAAAATTATTGTGTCTACAATTGTGCTTGATCTTCCTACCCTATCCCTTCTACTCATGCTTGTTGTTATTTTCCGTTGCTATACTCTTAGACATGCATGTGTAGGGTGTATTTGAATTGCCATGAGTGCTAAAACTGCAAACACTAAAATTTGGGAAAAGGCAAAACTTTTATTTGGTCAAGTAGTCTAATCACCCCCTCTAGACATAATTTCGGTCCTACAGTTGGGTGCCCTGCCTTCACTCGTGAGTTGTGACAGGTCCACTAGCCATCAACCCGAGCCTTTAAGCTAGAGTTGATGGAGAAGTACGACGGGAAATTCAACCCGGCAGATTTCCTGGGCATCTACACGATAGCCATTCAAGGTGTCGGGGGAAGGGATGAGAAGGTTCTCACCAACTATTTCCCTTTGGCACTCAAGCCAAATGTGAGATCGTGGATGATGCACCTGATGGAATTTGATCTAAATATGGGTCAGCCCAATAGTAATTTTCAGAATTCCTAATAAATCCTAGAGGCCCACTAAGCCCATTCGTGCAAGGCAAGAGGTGGGACAAAAGTTTAGTCCCACATTGCTAGTTTAGTAGGAGTTGGACCTCCTTATAAGGGAGGATGTTTCCCCACATGTATGAGCATGAGAACAAGAGGGGCATACACGCGCGCTCCTCCTCCGCCTCGCCACGCCACGTCACGATGCGCCGCGCCGCGGGCTGCGGGAATGAGCATGTGTCTAATTTTTTTTCATGCATGACTGGTATATGAAAGGTCACTCGGGAGCTGAAAGGCTTTGCTGTAGTGGAGATTGAATACGAATGATACACCCTTCGGCTGCTACCTTTTTGTTTTGTCTCCCTCTTTTGCTTCACCTCCCATCACTACCTATTCGCCTCCTTCTCACGTGCCTAGAAATGGGAGGTTGCTCCTCTCCAAAGAGACACACCACAACTTTATATTCCTCACTCCCTCGAGTTCTAATCCTTGAGCTGCTGGAAGGTTGCTCCCCATCCCAGCTTGCGGCATGCACCGCAGGTCGGGACAGTAGGCCTCCGAAACCCCACCACTTTGAGTCCTATACGGGAGAAGGGTGATAAGGTTTTTGGGGAGCGCTCTATGTGACTACTGGCTTCTTCATCACGGATGCCATGGACGCCGACAATCACTTCCCAAACGACAACTTCTTCCCCGACGTCAACAACCTCTTCGACGACATGGCCAATGACAACGTCAATGCCAACCCTGCTGCTGCCACCGCTTAGTATGTATTCATGTTTTCCATGTTCGAGGTTTTTCTACAAATACTTGGTCTAGTTTCTATTCTACATATGTTTCGGTATAGTTCACATGTTCACATAATATTCACCTACTATCCTTTAGTTTCCCTGATAAGTTTTGTTCCTCTTATTGTGGCATACTCTCCTCTAAGTCGCATGACTAGTGTTGCCTCTTTTACTATGATCTTGTATTATCAACTGTTTATTTCGTTTAAATCATTTGGTAAATTGCTCATATTTCCAACAATCCAAAAACCTTATTATACGCAATTTACCCCGAGTGGTTTTGTTGCTTCCATGAGGCCTCCTATGTTTGAGGGTGTGCACTATAAGACGTGGCGTGTGAGGGCTGTTCTATGGTTTCAAACCATGAGCTGCTATGACACCACTCTTGGCAAACCTGAAGGAAATCTTAATCCTCAAGAGGAACAAGTTTTTCAGAAAAAGGATACCTTGTTTAAGGCTGGTCTTTTGAGTGTTCTTGGTGAGAACATAGTCGATTCTTATGTGCTAATTGACAATGGAAAAGATATGTGGGATGCACTCGAGGCCAAGTTTGGGGTCTCGAATGTCGGCAGTAAGCTGTATATCATGGAACAATTATATGACTACAGGATGACTGATGAAATCTCTATGGTATAGCAAGCTCACGAGATACAATCATTTGCTAGAGAACTTGAGAACTTCAATTGTATGTTACCGGACAAGTTTTTTGCTGGAGGTATCATTACTAAGCCCCCTCCCTCGTGGAGGAACTTTGCTACCTCTCTGAAGCCTAAGATACATGAGTTTTCCATTCCGGATCTCATTGGTACTCTTGATGTGGAAGAAAAGGCGAGAGCAAAAGACATACGTGCTCGAGGTATTGAGGGAGGTTCTAGTGCCAATCTGGTACAAAAGAGAAACTTCCAACCCCACAATTTCAATAACAAGGGCAAGTATGATGGCAAAGGAAAGTATGATGGGAAGAACAAGGCTTCGCAACACACCAACTTCAAGAAGAAGACTGACAAGAAGAAAGGTGTATGTCATGTCTGCGGAGATCCTGATCATTGGGCCCCTAGATGCCCTAAATTTTATGACAAGCGTCAACATGGGAAAGGCGACAAGATCGCCAATGTTGTCATTGGGGAGGCTGAGATGAAGGATGTTGGGTATGGTATACTTCCCACTATTCTCTCAGTATGTCTTTCTCCTGATTGGTTGATTGACACGGGTGCTAATGTGCATGTATGCGGTGATATTTCCATGTTTTCTTCTTATCATGCCGCAAGAACTACTTCCATGTTGATGAGCAACAGTTCAAGTGCTTCTGTTCGTGGTTTTGGCACGGTCGATCTGAAGTTTACTTCGGGGAAGATCGTGCGATTGAAGAACGTGCATTATGTCCCCTCCGTCAATAATTATCTTGTTAGCAAATCTCTTTTGTTTAGATATGGCTACAAGCTTGTCTTTGAGTCCAATAAATTTGTAATATCCAAGTACGGAACTTTTTTTGGCAAAGGTTATGAGTCAAGAGGCTTGTTCTGACTATCCCTGTCAGATGTTTGTAATAAAGTTGTTCATCATGTTTGCACCAATAGTGAATCAATTGTCTGGCATTCACGTCTCTGTCATGTTAATTTCGGTTGTATGACGCGACTAGCCAAGTTGAAATTCATCCCCAACTTTACTATTGTCAAGGGATCTAAGTTTCAAGTTTGTGTGCAAGCTAATCAACCTCATAAATCTCATACAACTGTGGAAACAAGAAATCTTGTGCCACTAGAACTCATACATTCAAATCTTTGTGAAATGAATGGTGTTTTGACAAAAGATGGAAAGAAATATTTCATGACCGGTGACGATGTCAACGCCAACCCTGCTGCTGCCACCGCTCAGTACATATTCATGTTTTCCATGTTCGAGGTTTTGCTACAAATACTTGGTCTAGTTTCTATTCTACATATGTTTCGGTATAGTTCACATGTTCACATAATATTCACCTACTATCATTTAGTTCCCCTGATAAGTTTTGTTCCTCTAATTGTGGCATACTCTCCTCTAAGTCGCATGACTAGTGTTACCTCTTTTACTATGATCTTGTTTTATCAACTGTTTATTTTGTTTAAATCATTCGGTAAATTGCTCATATTTCCAACAACACCTGCCGAAAAACTCCATTTCGTCCTGGGTTGACCTATGCAACAAGTTTGTCGGCACCTTCACCGGTGGCCGCCAAGAGCCTGGGCAGCCCAGCGACCTGCAAGTCCTTCCGTAGAAAGAGGGAGAGACTCTGTGGAAGTACATCCATAGATTCAGTCGCAACATTCTGGAGATACACCCCGCTGTTGTGATTGCCGCGTTCCATTTGAACGTGTGCAACAGGAGGATGCGGGCTAAGATGAACGTCAAACTCCCCAAGACTGTCAATGAGCTGTATACATTGGTGGAAAAGTGTGCTCATGCTGAAGAGGAAAGGCGATTTCCCGGAGAGGAGTATGGCATCGAGGTAGACTCAAATGATGACGACGATGCCCTTGGCTCGAAGGGGAAGAACCGAAAACGCAATAAGAAGCGCAAAGGAAAAGTGATACGTCTCCAACGTATCTATAATTTTTTATTGTTCCATGCTATTATATTATCACTCTTGGATGTTTTATAATCATTTATAGTCATTTTATATCATTTTTGGTACTAACCTATTGACATAGTGCCAAGGGCCAGTTGCTATTTTTTCCATGTTTTTTACATCGTAGAAAATCAATACAAGACGAAGTCCCAATGCCACAAAACTTCACGATGATTTTTTATGGGCCATAAGGAACACAACGGGTCCTGGCTATGCCTGGGGGTGCCCCGAGGGGGGGACAACCCACCAGGGCGTGCCAGGAGGTCCAGGCGCGCCCTGGTGGGTTGTGCCCACCTCGAGTGCCCCACGGACCACCTCTTTTCTCTATAAATACCCCAATATTCCAGAAACCCTAGGGCGATAGATGGAATATTCATCCAGCCGTCACAGAGTCCAGAACCACCAGATCCAATCTAGACACCATCTCGGATGGGGTTCACCACCTCCATTGGTGCCTCTCTGATGATGCGTGAGTACCTCTTTGTAGACCTTCAGGTCCGTAGTTAGTAGTTAGATGGCTTTCTCTCTCTCACTGAATTCTCAATACAATGGTCTCTTGGAGATCCATATCATGTAACTCTTTTGCGGTTTGTTTGTTGGGATCGATGAACTTTGAGTTTATGATTAGATCTATCTTTTTATATCCATGAAATTTATTTGGGTTTCTTTGATCTCTTATATGCATGATTGCTTATAGCCTCGTATTTCTTCTCCGATATTTGAGTTTTGTTTGGCCAACTTGATCTATTTATCTTGCAATGGGAAGAGGTGCTTTGTAGTGGGTTCGATCTTAGGGTTCTTGATCCTAGTGACAGAAAGGGAAACTACACGGATGTATCGTTGCTACTAAGGATAAAACGATGGGGTCTATCTCTACATAGATATATCTTGTCTACATCATGTCATCGTTCTTATTGCATTACTCCGTTTCTTCATGAACTTAATACACTAGATGCATGCTGGATAGCGGTCGATGTGTGGAGTAATAGTAGTAGATGCAGGCAGGAGTCGGTCTACTAATCTCGAACATGATGCCTATGTAATAATCATTGCCTAGATATCGTCATGAGTATTTGAAGTTCTATCAATCGCCCAACAGTAATTTGTTCACCCACCATTTGCTATTTTTCTCGAGAGAAGCCACTAGTGAAACCTACGGCCCCCGGGTCTCTTTCTTATATTATTTGCCTTTGCGATCTACTTTTCTCTTGCATTTATTTTCAGATCTATATTTCCAAAAACCCAAAAATACCTTGCTGCACTTTATTTTATTTGGCATTCAATCTATCAACATTTACAACTTTCTCCCATCCACATGCCTTTTTAGCGCCGTTACCCGAAAGGGATTGACAACCCCTTTAACACGTCGAGTTGCGAGTATTTGTTATTTGTGTGCAGGGGATATTTATGTTGTGTTGCTTGGTTCTCCTACTGGTTCGATAACCTTGGTTTCATATCTGAGGGAGATACCTACAGCCGTTGTGCTGCATCAACCCTTTCTCTTTGGGGAAATACTGACGTAGCTTCAAGCGACATCAAAAGGAATTTCTGGCGCTGTTGCCAGGGAGGATCTTCAACATATACCAGGTTCCTAATCACAAATCTCATCTTCTTGCAATTTACATTATTTGCCATTTTCCTCTGGTTTTCCTCTCCCCCACTTCACAAAAATTTGCCATTTTATTCGCCTCTCTTTTTTCGTTTGCCGTTTTCTTTTCGGATCTGTTTTTAGTGCAATCTTGTTGTGTGGTCATCATGACTCAAGAGAACACCAAGTTATGTGATTTCTCAAATACCAACAACAATGATTTTATCGGTACTCCGATTGCTCCTCCCGCCACTAGTGCAGAGTCTTGTGATATTAATACCGCTTTGCTGAATCTTGTTATGAAAGACCAATTTTCCGGTACTCCCATCTTAATACCTTCGTGGAATTATGCGATATGAAAAATAAAAAAGATGTGGACAATGATGTGGTTAAGATGAAATTATTTCCGTTTTCTTTGCATGATTCTGCAAAAATTTGGTTCTCTTCTTTGCCTCGCAATAGTATCGATTCTTGGAATAAGTGCAAAGATGCTTTTATCACTATGTATTTTACTCCCACAAAAATTATTTCCCTTAGAACCCAGATCATGAATTTCAAGAAACTTGAACATGAGCATGTTGCACAATCTTGGGAAAGGATGAAAATGATGCTAAGGAATTGCCCAACTCATGGGTTAACTCTTTGGATGATCATACAAATTTTTTATGCGCGATTGAATTTTGTTTCTCGTAATATTTTAGATTCCGCCGTGGGTGGTACTTTTATGGAAATTACTTTGGGTGAAGCCACCAAATTTCTTGATAATATCATGGCAAATTATTCACAGTGGCATAGCGAAAGGGCTCGTGCTAGTAAAAAAGTTAATTCGGTTGAAGAAATTTCTTCTTTGAATGAAAAAGTTGATGCTCTTATGAAATTGGTTGCTAGTAAAAGTGCTCCTATTTATTTTAATTATATGCCTTTGTCTAATTTGATTGAGCAAAATAGTGATGCCATAGATGTGAATTTTATTTCTCGAAACAATTTCAATAACAATGCTTATAGAGGTAATTTTAATCCTAGGCCTTTTCCTTGTAATTCCTATAATAATTATGGTAATTCATATGGAAATAAATCTTATAATAGTAATAGGAGAACCTCTTATCTTGAGAATAATATTAAAGAATTTATCAATACACAAAAAGTTTTCAACACTTCCATAGAAGAAAAGTTGAGGAAGATTGATGATTTGTCTAGAAGTGTTGGTAGAATTGCTCATGATGTGGAAAATCTCAAGATGAAATTTTTGTGCCTAAGGTAGATGAATCAATTAAGCTCTTTAAGTTTCTATGGATGAAAGTAAGAAAAGAACCACTATGCTTAGAGCTAAAAGAGAATTTTTAGAAAAAGCGTTTTCTAGTGATTTCTTTCGTAAAAATGATGAAGATCTTATAATGATTGGTGTTTCTTATATTGATTCCTTGTTTAGTAAAGTTAAGATTGATGAGAAAGGTATTGGAGAAGAGTCAACTTTAGGTAGAAGGCGTGCCAATATTTCGGAGGGTGAAAATCTTGTTGAGAAAATTGATGAAAGTGGGTTTGAAGAGGTCAAAACTTTAACTAGTGATGTGCCCACTCTTTTCGATTACAAATACTTTAATTATTATAGTTGCTCTTTGATTGATTGTATTTTGTTGCAATCCATTATAAATTCACCCCATGATTATGAACAAAATAAAGCTTTTACTAAACATATTGCTGATGCTATGATGAAAGCTTTCGAAGAAAAATTGGAATTAGAAGTATCAATTCCTAGAAAATTGCTTGATGAATGGGAACATACTACCAAAGTAAAGATTAAAAATTATGAGTGTTTTGATTTGTGTGACTTGGGTGCTAGTGTTTCTACAATTCCGAAATCTTTATGTGATGTGCTTGGTCTTACCGATATTGAATCATTTTGTTTGATTTTGCACTTGGCGGATTCTACTATTAAAAAACCTATGGGAAGAATTAATGATGTTCTTATTCTTGAAAATAGGAATTATGTTCCCATAGATTTTATTGTTCTTGATATTGATTGCAATCCGTCTTGTCCAATTATTCTTGCTAGACCGTTTTTATGCACTATCGGTGCCGTGATTGATATGAAAGAAGGCAATATTAAGTTCCAATTTCCTTTGAGGAAGGGTATGGAACACTTTACTATAACAAGAATTATGCTACCGTATGAATCAATCATGAGGGCATCTTATGGATCTCAGAACAAAGATGACAAAATTTAGATCCTTTCTTTATGCCTAGCTAAGGGCGTAAAACAATAGCGCTTGTTGGGAGGCAACCCAATGAATAAAATTTATTTTTTCTTATTACTTTATGTTCTTGAGTCTTTAAAAAATTATGCTAATGTTATTATTGTGTTTTTGTGTGTTTTAATTAGTGTTTGTGCCAAGCAAAGCCTTTGGGATCATGTTGGGTGATAGTTGCTTTGATCTTGTTGAAAAACAGAAACTTTATGTGCCAGTCACAAAATTATTAAAAAACACAGAAGAGTGATAAAATTCTGATTTTTTTACACAAGATTTATATACAAATTTATCACGTTTTCCTAATTTTTAAGAATTTTTTGAGTTACAAAAGTATTCTAACAAATCAGATTACTACAGACTGTTCTGTTTTGACAGATTCTATTTTCTTTGTGTTGTGTGCTTATTTTGATGGCTCCATGGTTTTCTTTGTTGAGTTTTTGCCATAGAAAAGTTGGAATGCAGTAGGTATAATGCAAGAACAAAATATGAATTGGTTTAATACAGTACTTATAGTAGTGATTTATTTTTCTTATACTAACGGATCTCACGAAGGTTTTGTTGAGTTTTGTGTGATTGAAGTTTTCAAGTTTTGGGTTATCTTACGATGGATGAAGGAAGGATGGAAGAGCCTAAGCTTGGGTATTCCCCAGCATCACAAGCTACTCTCCAAAAATGAGCAACCAACTAAGCTTGGGGATGCCCCTGAGTGGCATCCCCGCTTTCTTCCAACGATCATCGGTATTTTACTCCAAACTATATTTTTATTCGTCACACGATATGTGTTTTGCTTGGAACGTCTTGTATGATATGAATCTTTGCTTGTTTTATTTTGTGTTTTAAGTCTTGATCCCTTTCTGGACACACCTATTTGAGAGATCCAAAATTATGTCATGACTTGTTAGAATTGCTCTCTATGCTTCACTTCATTTTTTTTGAGCAATGGACTTGCTCTAGTGCTTCACTTATATCTTTTTGAGCACGATGTGCTTAGTATTTTTGAAGAAATGCTCTATTACTTCACTTATATTTATTTGAGAGTTAGTAAAATTTTCAAGAAATTCTCTCTTGCTTCACTTATTATTTTGAGAGAAAGAAGAAAAATTATGCTCTTGATCTTCACTTGTATTTGTTTGAGCTTGTGAAAAGCAACACATGAAAATTAGTCCCAAAGTGATAGATATCCAAGAAGGATATCAAAAACTTTCATGAAGATCATTGGACAAAATAAACTTGATTCTTAGTAATAGTTTTGAGATATGATGATGTGATATGTGAGTTATGTTGATGAGTAATTATGCTTTAGTAAGAATATTGGTGTTAAGGTTTGTGATTCCCTATGCAAGTACGAAAGTCAATAGTAATGCAATGAAATTATATCCTACTTGTGGTGCATTATTCGGTGTTATTTATGTTTAATGCTTGCTTATGAGATTATCCGTTTCTTGGTTGGTCACTTCTCAATCTTTTGCTAGCCTTCATTTTGCACCAAGTATGAGCTCTACCTGTGCATCCAAATCCTTAAACCCAATTTTTGCCACATGAGTCCACTATACCTACCTATATGCGGTATTTCCGTATCGTTCTAAGCAAATTTGTATGTGCCATCTCTAATTTTCAAAATAAACTTCTCTTTTGTGTGTTTGTTTCGCTCGCGGAGTGGTGAGGGGTGGCTAATATTTTCCATGCTAGATGTGTTATTCTTACGATGAGTGTTCATTCACTTGTCATTGCACGAGAGTAAGTCAAAGGTATTAGGTATGCCTAGTCCCGAAATGCAAAAATGAATTCACCATATGTTGTCAAATAATAATTTCCTTGGAAAGTGTTGGTATGGAGGGCATCCATGGACACGGTTAGCCATGGAAAGTGAAAGTATGGTGGAAAAAGGAATACACTTTATTTTCTGTTTGAGAACCGCCTATGATATATCTAGCATGGAAAGTGTTGGGAACTCTAAGTCGTTTTCGTTGGTGGGATGGATACACCTCCCAAAATGTTTTTATCTCTAAGTTTTTCGCTTTGAGCTCTGGCACCTCTAAAAATACCTACTTCCCTCTGCGAAGGGCCTTTCTTTTACTTTATGCAATTTTTATTTTTGAATTTGAGTCTCAATCTTCTCTTACCAAAGAACCAACAAGGAGGCAATATGATCGTACTTAAGTATTGGGTGTAGCTATTATTCGACTGTGTTTCATGAATGGATCAATGTTTGAGCATGGTGGGCTAGAGATAACTTATTTTAGCGTTGATATTTTGAAAGACATGGTTGCTTGTTGATATGCTTGAGTATCTAAATTATTATGTCAAAACTAGACTATTGCTTTGAACAACTAAAAGTACAAATGTCCATGCTATAAGGAAAAGAATATGATATGACATGTTAGGCAGCATTCCACATCAAAAATTCTGTTTTTATCACTTACCTACTCGAGGACGAGTAGGAGTTAAGCTTGGGAATGCTGATACGTCTCCAACGTATCTATAATTTTTGATTGTTCCATGTTGTTATATTATTAATCTTGGATGTTTTATAATCATTTTATAGTCATTTTATATCATTTTTTGGTACTAACCTATTGACATAGTGCCAAGTGCCAGTTGTTGTTTTTTCCATGTTTTTTACATCGCAAAAAATCAATACCAGATGAAGTCCAAATGCCACGAAACTTCAAGATGATTTTTTATGGGCCAAAAGGAACAAAACGGGCCCTGGCTACGCCTGGGGGTGCCCCGACGGGGGCACAACCCACTAGGGCGTGCCAGGAGACCCAGGCGCACCTTGGTGGGTTTTGCCCACCTCGGGTGCCCCTGGGACCGCCCCTTTGCTCTATAAACACCCCAATATTCCAGAAACCCTAGGGCGACAGACGGAATATTCATCCAGCCGCCGTAGAGTCTAGAAACATTAGATCCAATCTAGACACCATCTCGGATGGGGTTCACCACCTCCATTGGTGCCTCTCCGATGATGCGTGAGTAGTTCTTTGTAGACCTTCGAGTCCGTAGTTAGTAGCTAGATGGATTTCTCTCTCTCGCTGAATTCTCAATACAATGGCCTCTTGGAGATCCGTACGATGTAACTCTTTTGCGGTGTGTTTATTGGGATCAATGAACTTTGAGTTTATGATCAGATCTATCTTTTTATATCCATGAAAGTTATTTGAGTTTATTTGATCTCTTATATGCATGATTTCTTATAGCCTCGTATTTCTTCTCCGATATTTGGGTTTTGTTAGGCCAACTTGATCTATTTATCTTGCAATGGGAAGAGGTGCTTTGTAGTGGATTCGATCTTATGGTGCTTGATCCCAGTGACAGAAAGGGAAACAACACGGATGTATTGTTTCTACTAAGGATAAAACGATGGGGTCTATCTCCACATAGATAGATCTTGTCTACATCATGTCATCGTTCCTATTGCATTACTCCGTTTCTTCATGAACTTAATACACTAGATGCATGTTGGATAGCGGTCGATGTGTGGAGTAATAGTAGTAGATGCAGGTAGGAGTCGGTCTACTAATCTTGGACGTGATGCCTATGTAATGATCATTTCCTGGATATTGTCATGAGTATTTGAAGTTCTATCAATTGCCCAACAGTAATTTGTTCACCCACCGTTTGCTATTTTTCTTGAGAGAAGCCACTAGTGAAACATATGGCCCCCGGGTCTCTTTCTCATATTATTTGCCTTTGCGATCTACTTTTCTCTTGCATTTATTTTCAGATCTATATTTCCAAAAACCCAAAAATACCTTGCTGCACTTTATTTTCTTTGGCGTTCGATCTATCAACATTTACAACTTTCTCCCGTCCACGTGCCTTTCTGGCGCCGTTACCCGAAAGGGATTGACAGCCCCTTTAACACGTCAGGTTGCGAGTATTTGTTATTTGTGTGCAGGGGCTGTTTATGTTGTGTTGCTTGGTTCTCCTACTAGTTAGATAACCTTGGTTTCATATCTGAGGGAAATACCTACCGCCGTTGTGCTGCATCATCCCTTCCTCTTTGGGAAAATACCGACGTAGCTTCAAGCGACATCAAAAAGCGATGTTGGCAGTTGAGAGCTGTGGTGATCTCAGCGCCGGCAAGAAGGCAAAAGAAGAGACCCCCAGCAAGGGAGCTTCCATGTGCGCTGATTGTCGGGAGGCCGCTGCCGCGGAGAAAACCGAGAAAACCGATGGGCCATACTACAAGATCCATCGCACCAAAGGCCACGATCTCCAAGAATGCTGCCAGGTTCAACATCTAGCTGAGAAACAGAAGGTTGAGTACGAGAAATGTGACAAGTAGAAGGTCCAAGATAGTGCTGTCAGGAAGGGTTGTGGCGGTAGGCGAGGCCGCGACGGCAAGACCCTGTAGCACAAGGAAACGCCGGCCAGAGGCCATGAGAAGAAAGAGACAAATGACATGAGCGAGGATGAGGACGAAGAGGAGGATTCTAGTGATCGATAATTTCAGAAGGCAACTGTAACAGCCCGGGATCGACGCTCCAGAGGATTCCCCTTTTATTTCCATTCTCGTATGTGTTTCGTTTGGTTGTTGCATTCATCATCGCATCATTTGCATCATCTGCATGGCATCGTCACTCGTTTTCGAAAACTTGCATCCGTTCGTTGTTGCCGGTTCTCTCCGTTCTTGCCGTTGCCCGTTTCGAGACCAACCACACAAGCACGCGCCCGCGGCATCGTTAAAAAAAACCGTTTTTAAAGCGCGTGAAAAATATTCTCCGATGGGGCCAAAAACTGGTGTGCGGTCTTATAAATTTCATCGCATTCCGAGGTCGTTTGATACCCCGTCGCTTAGCCGTAACAGTGCGGTTATCGATTATTCGTCAGACATTTTCGGTGTGTTAAAACTTTGTGTCACGGGCTGCAAACCTCCCCCTCATCTCCTCCTAGCCCACTCCACACACAACCCACCACCCTTTCCCCGATCCGGTCGTTCGATTACGATCGCACGGCCGAAATCGGCTCGGAAAACCATCACCCTAGCCTCTAATGCTATAAATAGACTCCTCCCCTGCCTAATTTAAACCCTAAACCCTAGTTGCATTGTTTTCCGTGCGTCCGCAACCCCCCTAGCCGCCACCTAGCCGCAGCTCCCACCTCCCAGCCATGGGCCCGCGAGAGCCCAGCCAGGCCTGCCCCGGGCCCGAACCCCGCCGCCGCCTGCGCCCGAAGCCCGGCCTCCGCCTGGAGCCGAGCTCCCTTGTGCTCCTCGCATGGCGTCGAGGGGCCCCAAGCCCCTGCCTCGCCCCCGCCTCCAGTGCCTCGCCGCCCCGCCGTCGGAGTTCGCCCGCGGCCGGCGACCTCCTTTGCGCCATCGCCGTTGTAGAGGGACCCATGGCCTCCCGAGCTCGCACCGCCGTGAAGTCACGCCGCTGGACTCGTAGCTTGCCGTCGTCTCCGTCTCTAGCCAGATCCGGGTAGGCTGTGCCCGGATCCGCTCGTCCTCCGCCCGTTCCCGTCATTCGCCGACCTCCCCATGCCGTCGACCGCAGTCGTCGCGCCGTTGACCTTCCGCGCCGCCGCTGCTTCCGTGCTAGCGGGACGACGACGCCTGACCACAGCCTCCCGCTCGGCTCCACGTGTGGGCTGCATCCTACGCGCCAGGCCCAACTCGACGGCCTCCAGCCGGCCCAGCTCCGCTCACCCTGGTGGGCCTCTCCACCGACCGGCCTCCTAAGGCCCAAGGTGAGCTGCCGGCCCCCCAATGCTTTTTTTGCGCCTATGTGACATATAGATATGTTGCGCCTTCCCTGTTGAGCCCATCATTTCATAGATTCGGCCCATTCTTTTTTTTTGTTTTTCTGCGAATTTATCAATTTATCCACCGAATAATAGATTTACACAAAAAACCCTGTTTTTAAATTGTTAATAACTTTTTAACCGTGCATCGGATTAAAATACTTTATATATGTAACTTGACTAATAGTTTGTATAGTTTAATAATATTCAACTTTCATACATGTTTAAAATATTTAAACTTGCTGTTTGCATGAATTTGCATAAGTGCCATGTTAAAATGATTTATTTCATAACTACTAAACCGTAGCTCCGATAAAAATGTTTTATATACGTAACTCGACTAGAAAATGTGTAGAATCACATGGTGATATTTATTTTACTGTTTACCAACTCTAAAATTGTGTTAGAACAGATCTGGACCTAATTCATAATTTGCATATCGAAACGTTTCGGGAATGCTATATGTTGCTTCCGGCCACATTTAAATTGCCTAGATGATATAGTTGTTCATGTTTCACCTCTTGCCATGTTTAACTACATTTAATATTGATGAGTACGTAAACAGGAGTGAACTAAATAATTCGAACATGGAGTTTCGTCAATATGCAACTCATTGCCTATGCAACTCATTGCATATTGAACTTCACTTAATATGTAGTAGTTGTTTGTTGTTCTTGCCATGCCATGCCATGCGTTGCATATTTAACCAGCCATGCATCATATTTGTTTGCGCATCATGTCATGCATATGTTGTGGTGTTATCTTATGTTCATTGTTTTTTCCATATTGTTCCTTCTCGATAGAGTTTTGAAAGTGTTCGAAGTGTGAGGATTCGTTCGACTATGTTGGCTCATCTTCTTCATGGATTCGTTCTTCTTCCGAGCGGGATCTCAGGCAAGATGACACATTTCTATGGATACCATTACTATCATTGACATGCTAGTTGTCCCACTTGTATCGTTATGTCTCGCTACCTATCACTTGTTTGTCAAGCCTCCCAACATTGCCATGAAAGCCTCTAACCCTCCACCTTCCCAGCAAACCGTTGTTTGGCTATGTTATCGCTTGCTCAGCCCTTCTTATTGCGTTTTTAGCTATAGGTGCATTGCTTCCATGTGACAACATGGACATTCTTTTGTTATCACAATATTGTCGCTATTTAATTTAATGCACTTATACACTTGGTAAAGGGTGGAAGGCTTTTGGCCTTTTGCACGGTGTTTTGTTCCACTCTTGCTGCCCTAGTTACTTGTGAACCAGTGTTATGTTCCATAATTGAGCGCTCCTAACATGCTCGGGGTTGTTATGGGGACCCCCTTGATCTTCGTTTTAGGATAAAACTTGTCTGGCAAATCCCAACATTGGTATTATTTGCTTAATAACAACTAAAATTTGCATAGGGAATGATCACCCCGTGGATTAATCAACAACCCAGGCCAGTGCTCCTCATGAGTGTTGGTCCAAAACAGAGCCACTTGCGGGGCCACCTCGGGGCAACTCGAGTGATTTCTATCAGGTCGTCGTACGTAGTGTTCATCCGGTCGTGTCCTGAGAATGAGATACCCGACTCTTATCGGGTTCGTCGACATGTCAGGCGGTCTTGTTGGACTTGTTTTACCTTTCTCGAATGTCTTGTGTGAGGAACTCTGATCTTCTTCGGGCTATCTCGAGGTGAATTCCTTTGGAATTGCCTAGGATGATCATGAGATTCGTGGTCGAGATTATTTCCGCGGCGTGTGGTTAATTTGTGATGGATAAGTTGGAGCACCCCTCCAGGGTTAAATCTTTTGGAAAGCCGTGCCCGCGGTTATGTGGAAAACTTGGATACTTTGTTTAACACCCGGTCATAGCAAACTTGAAGTAAACTCGAATAAAATACACCAATTGTGTGCGTAATCGTGACTATCTCTTCTCGTGAGTCCTTATTCGAGAGAGAACACAGTGGGGTTATGATTGACGTAAGTAGGTGTTCGGATCAGTTAGTGATTATTACTAGTTCACGTCCATTATGCGTATACCACCATACTTTACTTTCTGTATTCGTAAGTTAGACACTCAAATAAATGCTTAGTCGCTTGCTGCAGCCTCACCACTTAACCATACCTCACCTATTAAGCTTTAATAGTCTTGATACCCTTGGAAATGAGATTGCTGAGTCCCTGTGGCTCACAGATTACTCAACAACCATTGCAGATATAGGTAATGCGATGATTTGACGTGAGCGCGATGTTTGTTTGATTTGAAGTTCTTCTTCTTCATCATCATCAATCTAGGAAGGGTTCCAGGCGGCAACCTAGGATAGCAAGGACGGATGTCATTTTATCGTTTGATTTCGTCCGTAGTCGGACCCTGCTCTTTTGTATGATGTTTGACTATGTTGTTCTATTGATATGATATTGATGTAGCTTGTGGCGAGTGTAAGCCAATTCCATATACTCATCTCTTCTGTACATGTACTTGTAATGATATTCATTCTTGCAACACGACGAGATGCGCTTCTATCCCTGTTGAGGAACTTGTGCCAAAATATGGATAGGATCGCATCTTGGGCGTGACAAGTTGGTATCAGAGCCTATATTGACCTAGGAGCCCCTCCTGATTGATCGAACTTGGCTGAGTCGAGTCTAGTGAAAAACTATTTTGAGTCTAGTTATATCGGAGAGTAGGATTCTTTTTACTCCTCTTCTATGCTCTGGTGAGGTAATCCACATAGGAATTTTGATTCTACCCTCTTCTCGCTCAAAATTTTTTAGGATCACGCGGGTATTTTGGAAACTATATGATACCGATGTGACAGAGTTATGTCTTGGTGCCTCTTGTCTGACTTGATTTCTTCCGGGGAGTTGAGATCTAGGGAATTCTTGGCACATCGTTATCATTTAGTTTCCTTAGTATCTCAGGACGGAGGATGTTCGGAATTGCTTTAATACTTGTCGTGGTGAGATAAGGTCGAAGTCACCCAGTACTAGGGAGGCGTCCGGGGTACCACCATGGTTAGTATCATTGTGCTTTCGAGGATCTGAGTTAGATGGACTTGCGGAAGCCTCTGGTTATGTGTTGAAGGATGGATACAGTTGGGGTGTAGGTTTGCTAGTTGTGTGAGATATTTCCTCCTTGTATCCCCCACACCGGATTGCATAACCAGAAAGTTTTGGAAGTTCTTAGGTGGGAATTCAAGTAGGTACCTAGGATTATCTTTCCAACAAGTGCATAGTGGTATGTATTTGTTCTGGCTTGTTTTGTAAGCCCCATCCTTTGTTTTGTTATGTATATGCTAATTCGAGTTGCTTCGATGTCAAGTGGTGATTTTATATCTTTCCTACGTGTTCTCATATTTCTGTGGGATTGCTAATTCTTTTGCTCAATCAAGTTATCATATCAATTCTTTTTATCGGTGTGCTTCTCTTCAAGATAATTCAGTCTTCTCCAATATTTGCAAGATCAATCCTCTTATTCTTCCCGGAGTTCATTCCTTCTGTTCCAAGTTTTCTTTGTTTTCCCACCCTCCCGCCCTTTTTCTTTAATGATTAAATTCTCATCCAAATGCCTTTCTTTTCATCGATGCTTCCACTATCTTTTCTTCTGTATTGTATCCGGTGATTTCTTGTGGAGATTCTCAAGAGTTTCATTTTCATAATCTGTCCTCAAATTGCTTGTTCTGTTGTTATTCTTCCCCGGTGGATTAAATTCAAGTTCTCGGTGTTCATCTTATCCTGTCTCATTCGTTCAATGGTTTCCATGTCGGAATTTATTTTCCAAGCCTCTCTTGTTTATTCGTCTCTCTCTGTTCTATCCGGAGGCTGAAGATATCTCAGAAGTTTTGTGTTTTCCATTCAAATCATTTCATTCATTTTGAGATTCTCACTTCATCAAGTTCTTAATTTGTACCGGTGCAATCTCTCTTTTAATCAATTGTTTCAATGGTGGTTTCTTTTGAGTGGGCCCATAACCCACAGGTTTATTTCCCAGGATCCTACCTGACTCTTCTAATCTTTCCGGAGATGTTCTCAAGTTCTCTTCTAATATATGATGTACGAATGAATTTCATCAATCATATGCCTTCTCGAAGATCGCTTCTAAATCATTTTCATTGTTGGCTCAACCTTTTCTTTATTCATTGTTTAGGAGTGTCTCAGTAATTCGTGGTGGTGTTTCTCGTCATCATTCTCTGCACTGAAGACCGAAGGAGAGTTTCTCTTAAATCGTTGTTCGTTCTTCCAAAGATTCATGGTTTCAGGCTGTTGCTATCATCTCAAATTGTTTTGATCATGAGTTATTCCTCCCATATCTATCCGGTGCATTTCATAATTGTTTTCGTTTCTCGATCCTCCGAAGGCCATCATTTCAGAAGATCCCTCATTCTGAGCTTTCAGCTTTCGTTCTCAAATTCTTCTCAATTGTTGTTCTGTTGTTCATATCTCAATTATTCTGGTGCTTCATTCAAGTTTTCTATTAGGTGGATCATGCTCTCTTCGTTCTCATGTTATATCATTCATTTGTATCATGCTCTTTTGTTTCTAATTCTTTTCGGTGTATCGCTCAAGACCTCTTCAAGTTTGTGCTCTATCTATCTTTCCTATCTCTTCCAAAAGGATAAGTGGTATGCCAAATCCGTTGTTTGTCATCAATTTAACTTGATGAAGGATAGGCATATCATAATTCTTATTCTTGTTTCATCCAAGTGATTTCAATCCTTCTTCCGGAGTTGTTCATGATATCAAATTTCTTATCCCAAATGGTCATCTTTCTTTTTTTGGAATTCCTAGTTTTTCTCAAGTATCTTGTCGCTAAGCTCCATCTAGTTCATAGCAAGGCCTCAATCTTGTTCTTTTTGAATCCTTCAATTCTATCTATCATCCTTTCGTTTCAGAGTTCTTCTAGAGGTTCTTCATGGTGGTTCATCTAGATTTCTTTCATTTTCAAGTGTTCTTCAAAATTCTGGTTTGAGGTGCTCAAGTGTTCTTTATCTTGGATTTCTAAGTTCAATGCCTTCTCCGTTGTCTTTTGAAATGGTGTTATTAAATTCTTGATTATGAGGAGTCTCGAAGGAAAATTGTCAAGAATAAGATAAGTAATTTTTCTCTTGTTTTCTCGGAGTTATCTTGGGTTGGATTTCACCTAAAGCATTTCCTAAGGATTGTTGCTATCATGGTGTTATAAATGATCCAAGTTTCCTCCTCCTCTTCTTGGTGAAAGTTGTTTTTCATCTCTTGTTGTTCTCAAGCAATCAATTGTTTCTGTCGTGGCAGGTTGTCACCTCATAATTTTGAGATGTTTTCCATAAGCCCATAACAAGCTATTCTTTTCGTTGTTGGTTTTTCAACAACTCCGTTCATCCCATGCTTGTCAAGTTCAATGGTGGTAGAAGTTGTTATTTTCTTCCCCATTCTATTCCTTCCATCAATCCAGTTTCTATTCTTTTCTTTCGGAGGCGTTGTCATGTTGCTCTCTTTCAACTAGCATCTTGTTTAATCAATATCATGTTCTTTCTTTGCTTATTCATTTTACAGGAGTGTTGTGAAATCTTTTCATGATGCTTCTGTCTTATGAAGTTTTGATTCTAATCCAACTGAAGTTTGGTGTATCTCTTTCAATTTCTTTCCATCATATCTATTTTTTCCTCTTTATCCTATCGAATTGCTGCCGAAATTTCTTGTGAATTCTTGCTTGTTCCCATGTTATTCTTCATCTATTCCAACCTTGATGTTCATGAGTTTCACTCGTTTGTCAGAGAAGCAACTAAGTTTTACCTCTTGCTCTTTCTCTTCCCCTTCTCATTGTAGATCTCGGGACGAGATCCTCGTGTAGTGGAGGAGAGTTGTAATATCCCGGGACCGACGCTCCAGAAGATTCCTCTTTTATTTCCATTTTCTTCTGTGTTTCGTTTGGTTGTTGCATTCATCATCGCATCATTCGCATCATCTGCATGGCATCGTCACTCATTTTTGAAAACTTGCATCCGTTCGTAGTTGTCGGTTCTCTCCGTTCTTGCCGATGCGCGTTTCGAGACCAACTACACAAGCATGCGCCCGCGGCATCATTAAAAAACTGTTTTTAAAGCGCGTGAAAAATATTCTCGGATGAGGTCGAAACCTGGCGTGCGGTCTTATTATAGTGTAGGTAGGCCGCTTGCCAAATTTCGTCGCATTCCGAGGTCGTTTGATACCCCGTCGCTCAGCCGTAGCAATGCGGTTATCGATTATTCGTTGGACGTTTTTGGTGTTTTAAAACTTCATGTCACGGACCGCAAACTTCCCTCTCATCTCCTCCTATCCCACTCCACACACAACCCACCACCCTTACCCCGATCCAGTCGTCCGATTGCGATCGCACAGTCAAAATCGGCTCCGAAAACCATCACCCTAGCCCCTAATGCTATAAATAGACTCCTCCCCTACATAATTTAGACCCTAAACCGTAGCTGCATTGTTTTCCGTGTGTCCCCAACCCCCCAGCCGCCACCAAGCCACAGCTCCCACGTCCCAGCCATGGGCCCGCAAGAGGCCATCTAGGCCCGCCCCGGGCCCGAACACCGCCGCCGCCTGTGCCCGAAGCCCGACGTCCGCCTAGAGCCGAGCTCCCTTGTGCTCCTCCCATGGCGCCGAGGGGCCCTAAGCCCCTGTCTCGCCCCCGCCACCAGTGCCTCCCCGCCCCGCCACCGGAGTGCGCCCGCCGTCGGCGACCTCCTCTGCGCCATCGCCGTTGTAGAGGGACCCGTGGCCTCCCGAGCTCGCCCCGCCATGAAGTCATGCCGCTGGCCTCGCAACTTGCCGTCACCACCGTCTCCGACCAGATCCGGGTAGGTTGTGCCCGAATCCGCTCGTCCTCCGCCTGTTCCTGTCATTCGCCGGCCTCCCCATGCCGTCGACCATCGTCGTCGCGCCGTTGACCTTCTGTGCCGCCGCTGCTTCCGTGCTAGCAGGAGGACGACACCCGACCGCAGCCTCCCACTCGGCTCCGCGCGTGGGCTGCATCCCACGCGCCAGGCCCAACTCAGCACCCTCCAGCCGGCCCAGCTCCGCTTGCCCTGGTGGGCCTCTCCACCGACCGGCCTCCTAAGGCCCAAGGTGAGCAGCCGGCCCCCCAATGCTTTTTTTTGCGCCTATGCGGCATATAGATATGTTGCGCCTTCCCTGTTGAGCCCACCAGTGCACAGATTCGGCCCGCTGTGTTTCTTTTGTTGTTCCGCGAATTTATCAATTTATCCACCGAATAATAGATTTACAGAAAAACCCATGTTTTTAAATTGTTAATAACTTTTTAACCGTGCATGGGATTAAAATACTTTATATATGTAACTTGACTAAAATTTTGTGTAGTTTAATAATATTCAACTTTCATACATGTTTAAAATATTTAAACTTGCTGTTTGCATGAATTTGCGTAAATTCCATGTTAAAATGATTTATTTCATAACTACTAAACTGTAGCTCCGATAAAAATGTTTTATATATGTAACTCGACTAGAAAAATGTGTAGAAATCACATGGTGACATTTATTTTACTATTTAACGACTCTAAATTGTGTTAGGACAGATCTGGACCTAATTCATAATTTGCATATCGGGACGTTTCGGGAATGCTATGTTGCTTCCGGCCCCATTTAAATTGCCTAAATGATATAGTTGTTCATGTTTCACCTCTTGCCATGTTTAACTACATTTAATACTAACGAGTACCTAAACGGGAGTGAACTAAATAATTCGAAAGTGGAGATTCGTTAATATGCAACTCATTGCCTATACAACTCATTGCATATTGAACTTCACTTAATATGTAGTAGTTGTTTGTTGTTCTTGCCATGCCATGCCATGCGTTGCATATTTAACGAGACATGCATCATATTTGTTTGCGCATCATGTCATGCATATGTTGTGGTGTTATTTTGTGTTGATTGTTGTTTCCATATTGTTCCTTCTCGATAGAGTTCCAAAAGTGTTCAGAGTGTGAGGGTTCATTCGACTATGTTGGCTCGTCTTCTTCATGGATTTGTTTCTTTTTCCAAGCGGGATCTTAGGCAAGATGACATATTTCCCTGGATACCAGTACTATCATTGCCATGCTAGTTATCCCGCTTGTATCGTATGTCTCTCTACCTACCACTTGTTTGTCAAGCCTCCCAACATTGTCATGAAAGCCTCTAACCCTCCACCTTCCCAGCAAACTGTTGTTTCGCTATGTTATCGCTTGCTCAGCCCTTCTTATAGCGTTTCTAGCTGCAGGTGCATTGCTTCCATGTGACAACATGGACATTCTTTTGTTATCACAATATTGTTGCTATTTAATTTAATGCACTTATACACTTGGTAAAGGGTGGAAGGCTTGGCCTTTTGCTCGGTGTTTTGTTCCACTCTTGTCGCCCTACTTACTTGTGAACCGGTGTTATGTTCCATAATTGAGCGCTCCTAACATGCTCATGGTTGTTATGGGGAGCCCCTTGATCTTTGTTTTTGGATAAAACTTGTCTGGCAAGGCCCAACATTGGTACTATTTGCTTAATAACAACTAAAATTTGGATAGGGCAGATCACCCCATGGATTAATCAACAACCCAGGTCAGTGCTCCTCATGAGTGTTGGTCTAATACAGGGCCACTTGCGGTGCCACCTTGGGGCAACTCGAGGGATTTCTATCAGGTCGTCGCACGTAGTGTTCATCCGGTCGTGTCCTGAGAATGAGATACGCTACTCTTATCGGGTTCGTTGACACGTCGGGCGGTCTTGCTGGACTTGTTTTACCTTTCTCGAATGTCTTGCATGAGGAACTCTGATCTTCTTCGGGCTATCTTGAGGTGTCAGAATTCTGTTGGAATTGCCTAGGATGATCACGAAATGCGTGGTCGAAGTTATTCTCGCGGCATGTGGTTAATTTGTGATGGATGAGTTGGAGCACCCCTCCAGGGTTAAATCTTTCGGAAAGCTGGGCCCGCGGTTATGTGCCAACTTGGATACTTTGTTTAACACCCGGTCATAGCAAACTTGAAGTAACTCAAATAAAATACACCAACTGTGTGCGTAACTGTGATTGTCTCTTCTCGTGAGTCCTTATCCGAGAGAGAACACGGTGGGATTATGATTGACGTAAGTAGGTGTTCAGGATCAGTTAGTGATCATTACTAGTTCACGTTTGTTATGCGTAGACCACCATACTTTACTTTCTTCATTCGTTAGTTAGCCACTCAAATAAACGCTTAGTCGCTTGTTGCAGCCTCACCACTTAACCATGCCTCACCTATTAAGCTTTAATAGTCTTGATACCCTTGGAAATGAGATTGTTGAGTCCCTATGGCTCACAGATTACTCAACAATAGTTGCAGGTATAGGTAATGCGATGATTTGACGTGAGCATGATGTTTGTTTGATTTGGAGTTCTTCTTCTTCTTCATCATCAATCGAGGAAGGGTTCCAGGCGACAGCCTGGGATAGCAAGGATGGATGTCATTTTATCGTTTGATTTCATCCGTAGTCGGACCCTGCTCTTCTGTATGATTGACTATGTTGTTCTATTGATGTGATATTGATGTAGCTTGTGGCGAGTGTAAGCTAATTCCATATAGTCATCTCTTTTGTACATGTACTTGTAATGATATTCATTCTTGCAACACGATGAGATGCGCTTCTATCCCTGTCGAGGCCCTCATGCCAAAATATGGATAGGATCACATCTTGGGCGTGACAGCAACTGAGGCCATATGTGTTGACGGGGGTGCATATTTGTATTCCTCCCACCGCCAGCTCAAGCAGTGGGCGTGTGAAGTCAACATCGTGGAACCTGTTGCGGAATCCATGAAACAACTTAGGTGGTCTCGCACGCCTATCATCTTTGATGAAGAGGATCATCCTGACCATACTAATACGGTCAGATGCTTGCCATTGTTGGTATCCCCGACAATCCACAACCTCAAAGTCACCAAGATGTTAGTTGACGGCAGGGCAGGACTGAACTTGATTTCCCCTAAGGTGGTAGAGAGGCTACAAATCCCTAATGGAGAGCTCAAGGCAATGGGTACATTTCAAGGTGTCAATCCCGGCAGGAGCCGACGCAAGGGAAAGATCACCTTTTTTGACCAACAGGGAAAGATCACTTTGCTTGTGATGTTTGGCGAGGAGTTGAACTACCATACCAAGAAGGTGGTATTCGATGTGGTTGATTTCCCCCTGCCCTACAATGGAATTCTTGGTCGCCTAGCTCTCGCAAAATTCATGGCAGCATCCCACTACGCTTACAACACCCTGAAAATGCTAGGGCCCATCGCGATAATCTCCATTCCCTCCAACAAGAAGGACACAGTCATATGTCTGGACAAGATGTATCAAGACGTGGTAGGAGCTGAGGCAGCAGAAAATCCTAGCTCCCGCCAAGAGTTCGAAGAAAGCAAGGAAGTCTGGTGCGAACACCGGTAAGGACTCCGAGAAGCGTGCCTCTTCGGAGTTGTAGGATCGAAAGTAGTGCTATCGATCAAGTGTTGGCATATTTTAGCATTTATAGCAAGTCAAACACACCTTACACATGCATGTGTACGAGTATAGCAGCAGAAAGTAAAGACAAGCATGAGTAGTAAAGGAATGGTAGCAAGATCAAACGCAATGTGTAGACACGATGATTTTCCCCATGGTTCCAATAGGTAGTGCTATCGTACATCCATGTTTACGGAATCTTCAACCCACGGAGGGTAACGGTCGCGAGAGTCCACGAAGGGCTCTACCCATGGAGGGTTCCACGAAGAAGCAACCTTGACTATACCATGATGGCCTACGTCCATGGAAGACTAGCCTAACTCGGTAGATCTTCATGAAGTAGGCGATCTCCTTGCCCTTACAAACTTCTTGGATCAACTCCACAACACGAAGTAGGAGGCTCCCAAGCGACACCGAACCAATCTAGGAGGCACCACCCTCCAAAAGGTAATAGGCTCGATAGTGTCGATGAACTCATTGCTCTTATGCTTCAAGATGATAGACTCCTCAACACTCAATCACTCTCTCATAGATTTGGCTTTGGTGGAAGATATTGATTGGGTGGAAAGCAACTTGGGGAGGCTAGAGATCAAGATTCATATGGTTGGCATGGAATGGCATGATCTCAACACATGAGTAGGTAGCTCTCTCTCTCTCAGTAAATCAGATGGGATAAGTGGGGATTTGTTCTGAGTGCTTCTCTTGCGAGTGAGTGGTGGTGGAGGGGTATATATAGACATCTCCAAAAATCCAACCGTTACACCTAAGGTAACCAACTCGGTGACACCGATCTAGAAATCTCAGTGGTACTGATTTGATGACCAACAGTCAGAATGCACAACTCGGTGAGACCAATTCTCAAATTTTGGTGGTACCAATTCTTGACAGCGGCTAACCACAGAGTTGGTCCAAAACTCGGTGAGACCAATTCACAAAACTCGGTGGTACCGATTCTTGAGAATGGCTAACCAGGAAGTTGGTCCAAAACTTGGTGACGCCAATTGGAAAAACTCAGTGGCGTCGATGCTTGAAAAAGTCTAACCAGAAAGTTGGCAACTGAATTCGATGGCGCCGAATGGAATGATGGTAGTACCGAGATGGGTTTTGGCTTAGGATGTGTCTAGGATTTGAACCTCGATGAGACCAAATAGGAATTGTTGGTCTTACCGATTTGAGTGGTAGGGTTCTAGGCAGAGTATTTGTGGGAGAGCTTGTGGGTGTTTTTGGTGACTATCACTTGTGCACGTTTGAGCATCTTGTTCACCAATAGTACTGTACCCCCTTTTAATTATATATGCTTTCCCATGGACTTAAGGTGATTTATCACAAAGTAAAATGTAGAGTCCTCTTGCTTGAATCTTTGCCAATCCATTTCCTTGCATCTTGGGGTTTCTCCACAATCCTTTTGCCAACCCATCATTGAACTTTTCCTGAAATATGCTTAGTGGAAATATTAGTTCAATGACATATATGTTGTTATTAATTACCAAAACCACCAAGGGAGCAAATGTGCTTTGAATCTCCCCCTTTTTGGTAATTGATGACAACATATAGATCAAAGCTTTGACATATGGTATAATCAAATACATATAATCGTCGCTTTGATAAGTATGTGATAAGCAAGAGCTCCCCCTAAATTTGTGCATTATTTTGAATTTGTGTTTGAATGCAAATGCACAATCGATTAGGTACATGGGGCACTTCTTCCATGTCACATACATGTTGGTGGTGTGCGAGAATAATAAGAGTGAATATCATAGCACAACACAATCAAGCAAAGTGAATGATCATCTCATAAGCATCACGGAGATAGGAAATAGTAGCAACACACATCAAGTGTATGATCAAACACCGACAAAGTTTAACACATCCAAGCCAAAAGGTCGCAAATGTTTTTGAAAAAGCGATAAAAACCAACTCTCTCTCTCTCTCGAAGCCCTAATGATCTATATAACTTCTCCCCCATTGGCAACAAGTTGCGAAAAAGTTCAAAGGTATAGAGCTAAACGCTCTTCTAGGACCGATCTCCTCCGGTAACCGAAGTTGGAGTCGAGAGAACTGCATCGGCAAAGACTTCGGCCGATGTCATGGACGGAGTTGGTGTAGCAACGGGAGGAACTGGTGGAGCTGAAGTGACTATAGCTGGTGCTAATCAAGACGGTCTCATCTCTGGAGCTGGCACTATGGGTATCCTGGCCTGAGTCATGAACTGTGCAGTTGTCCTGACAGGTGCACTATCCTCATCATCAAAAGAATCATCATCAGTGGAGTGTGGGATAGGCATAGCATCAACTTCCTTCTTGAGCGCATTCATTGTCACTATGAGCTCATCCACCTTGTTGTTGAGACTATGGAACTTGTCGTCAATAATCCTCGATAGGCTCTCTTGGTTCTTCAGGATGTTGGTGATGTACTTCTACATACTGAGTATAGAGCTGACAAGTAGATCCATCTGCTCACTCCTAGTCATAGGCGGCTGAGCACCAGTGTCTCTGGCTACTTCAGCATGTGCTTGTGTTGTAGCTGATGTGGGATGATCTGGGTTCATCACCACAACGTTGTCTTCGAGCTCCGGCAAGAGTGGCAAATGTGGTCGATCAAGCGCAAAGATATGATTCTCCAACTTAGAGTTGATAAGCATATGGATGTAGGGTGCATAGCAACATGAGCTCTTCTGATCAGCAACAACTCCCTTCATAGTATCCATAATCAAGTCCATCACTCTGAATCTCGTATGCTGATCTAGATGGAGCAGCATGTTTATGGAGTAGCTTCGGATCATCTTCTCATCTTCAGACTTAGGCAACAAGGTGTGCCTCAAGATGGTGTTGATTGTGCGTAGACCAGCCTGAAGGAAATAGATAGATCCTAGCTTGTGAGACTTCACATTCGCAGCAGGAATCTCCTTGTACATGTTCTTCATGGCATTGTGGTTTGCCTTGGGCTCACAGTAGACATCAATATCTCCATCTTCCACCTCTGGGACTCCTAAGATGGCAGCCCACTCCTCAACTGTGGACTCATACCTAGCACCTTCAGTCATCCATACAATTCTACCATCTTCATAGAAATGAGCAGTGGAGTAGAATTGCATGATCATCTCATCATTCCAGGCTATGAACTCCTTGCCAACAAACTCATCTAGGCCAATGCAATGAAAGTTATCCTGCACACTCGGGAAGTAATCTTCATTTTCCTTGATGTACTTCCAATCCACATATCTCATATTACATACAGCAGGGCTCTTGTCAAGCAATATGGTTTCATAAAAGTCTTTTTGTTCTTTGGTGTAGAACCTGTAGTTAACAACAGTCTTCTTCCTTTGTGAATATGGATCAATAGCTCTCCACTCTCTCAAACCCGAGTCCTTCCTCTTCTTCATGTCCTCATCCTGCACATGGCTGGCATTGTGTAATGGAAGGTGTGGTCTCAACTTCATCAAAGCAATCATATCCTCCTCCTTTTGAACTAAGGAGGTAGATCCCTTGTTCTTCTCACAAGCTAGAATCTCTCTAGAGAACCTCTTGGTTTTGGGAGATTTGGGATTCTTAGGGACATCTGGCTTGCCCTTGGAAGGAACTTGCTTTGGCATAACATCAGACAGAAATTTCTTCTGCTTCTTCTTGGGAGGAGCCTTTGCAGCTGGATCTTCCTCCGAACTTGACATCTCTGACCCTGTGGATAGAATATAGAGGAGTAGAAAGGTTGAGTCATCACAAAATTGTAGACATTTTCAAAGTTTGAACATAAATTTCTTAAGATTTGCATTCTGCCAAATGAATATTGGTTTCACCGAGGCAAACTTTTCGGATCCACCAAGACTAACAACCTGCTAAAAAGAAACTTGGCACCACTTTCGGTGATACCAAAAATGGGCACTCGGTTTCACCAAGGTTGTTCTCAGTTGACCTAAAAAGTGAATTGGTAAGACCGATTCTTTTGCTTTGGTGTCACAGAGATTCCGGGGCGGGCGGCAAACCCTAAAAAATCGATTGTTCTCTAATCTAATAAACTTCTAATGGATGGAGACGATTGCAAACTGTGGCTCATCGATAAAAAATTCCTAGTGCGCAAGAATCGGAGGGGGCATGCACAAGGGATTGGATTCGTACCCTAATTCGGTGGTGAATCCCAACAGCGATGACGGCGGAGAAGATGCCCGTCAACGGCGAAGATTTCCACAGTGGAGGCGCTCGGGAAGATGAAGGCAATGACCATGGGATTTTTTTTGCAGCTTAGGGTTTGGGAGTACGACGGTTTGAAGATTGGAATTCAAAGCATCGGGTCCACAAATATATATACCCCCTGCTATCGGTGGCACCAATTCTAGGTTTTTGGTGTCACCGAGTTTCTCAACTATCAGCTAAGAGGCAAACTTGGTGTAACCGAGAAAATGAAATCGGTGGTACCGAGGTGATAAACCAGATCAACCCTAGGCATTCGATGAGACCGAGAATTTTGGGTTGGTTCCACCGAGATGCACATGGGAGGTTTTAGTGGTCAGTCCTTTGTCGATATGGAACTCTGAGTGCTCCTCACATAGAGAGATCGAAAAGTACTTGTTCAAATTTTGTGATGTAGCATGAATAGAATATGAACGAGAAATCATAGATAGCTAGAGAAGGGTCCTAGGCGTTCTTGTACATCCAATTGGCAAAAACAAAATCAAAGTCCAAATAGCAACAATTGGATGTCCTCAAATGGATAAAGAAATGCAGACCAACATGCTAACACAATAAGATCAAAAGAAATCATGGCAAACATGCACATACATACTAGCATCTATCAGACATTTTGGCGATGATGTATTCATCTATATATGAGTATATCGACTTAGGAGCCAAGTAAGAATACTTGATCATAGGTCATACTCATCGTTTAAGCACGAGTGGGGTTACCACTTTTACATAAAGCTTGTTAATGTTGTCACATACTATGAGATGCTTTGACTCAAGTCTTAGAGTAAGGCTCCCACTTGATGTGACATCCCCCTTGAGAGGGATAAACTAACCTTAGGTTCTGTTGAGCAAGACTTCATGTAGGTGATGTAGTGGTGGATGCTCAAGGTTGATGAAGATCACCATGAGTTGGGAGCATCCTTGTTGTTTCTTACTCTTCTCACATACATGGGTTAGTCCCAACACACAAGAGACGGATACAAGGATATCTATGGACATGGAGTGCAAAGCATACATGATGATGTCCATGGATTTGTTGATTACCTTGTCCCTTGCTTACCTTTGAAGGAATGTGTGACTCCTTGAACCATTGCATAATGTTGAAGTTGATTGCAACTAGTTCTTGCCAATAATGAATGTGAGTGAATTTCATTGGCGGAGTCACCCCTCAAGAACTTCTCTAGTTCTTCTTCTTGGGGACCCACATCAAGTTGATAGGGATCCTTGGTGTTGAAGTGGCACTTGTAGAAGTTGACTTTGAAGTAGCCTTGGGAACCCACTTCACCAAAGCTTGGGATTCATCTTCATATGAGCCAATGTCCTCTTGAAGTTTCTCCTTTCCCTTGAGCTTGTGGTCTTGTGGTGGAAGGTCATCTTGAGCTTATGTTCCCTTGGGAAGAGTATTTTCATACCTCTCCCTTTGAGGAACAAAGTTGTGCTTGGGGTATTAACCTTCTTCTCATTCAACTCCATTAGCTTTGAAGTATCCAATTCCATGGTTCTTCCGGTATCCTTCGTGCTTGCGAACAATTTCCTCAAATTGCTTACACCCGGCAAGACTCTTGTAGATACTTTTCTCTATAATCCCTTTCAAGAGTTCATTTTCTTGGCCAAGTGTAACTTGGCTAAGAGAAGTGTTAGTGGGATCAATAGAACTACTAGAAGCAATATCATTGGATTTATCATTTTTATTGCTACTAGTTGAAGAACCTTTCTTGCCTTTGTTACTAGTTTGCTTAGACTTAACTTGTGGAATGAATGTAGACAAGAAAAGTCCTTTGGCTAGATAAGAGGAAGTCTTATTTTCAAGATCGTCATTGATAGCTTTAAGGAGCTGATGTTCTTACTCCAAATTGAGCTTCTCGAAGCAGAGCTTCTCATGTGTCCTTTCAAGCTCTCTATGATCTTGTAGGGTAGACTCGTCAACTAACTTAAGAATGTTTAGTTCTTGAGTTAGTCGTTCTATTTCCAACTTATCATCATCAGATGACTTATCTTGACTAATGTGATTACTAACAAGTTCAACTTGACTAACATTACTAGATTTGTCAAATAGCAAGTCATCCTCTCCTAACAAGTCATCCTCGTCACTATTGAAATCAAGATACTCGGGGTGTGATACCTTGGGGCCTTTAGCCATGAAGAAACTTCCACTCCCTTGATTTGGTGAATCAAATATGTCGTAGGACTCGGTCGTTACTAGTGCAAGTCCGGCAACACCTCCATCTTGACTATAGTTGGAGTTGGAGTGATAGCTTCTCTCAGAGTTGTTGTCGGATTTGGAGCCAGAATCCCATTCACCAGCATGAGCTTGATGTCTTGTTCTCGAGTATCTCTTGGTGTATTTGTCCTTCTTCTTTGAGTCCCTACTTCTCATTGAGGGTCTTCGTTCATAACGATCACCTCTACTCCTTTTCTCTCTTTGAGGTGACTCATCCCTTGAGCTTCGTCTTCTTGGTGACTCTTCTTTCCTTTTGTAAGGAGCCGTGCACTCATTGGAGTAGTGGTCGGGCTTCCCACAATTATAGCAGTTTCGGTCATGACTTGACGAACGCTTCTCT
The DNA here is from genome assembly GCA_022496015.1 of Hordeum marinum. Taxonomy (NCBI): domain Eukaryota; kingdom Viridiplantae; phylum Streptophyta; class Magnoliopsida; order Poales; family Poaceae; genus Hordeum; species Hordeum marinum. The sequence continues at coordinate 420,655,631 of CM039675.1, forward strand.
TTATATCTTGAGTTGGAGCTTCGATCTTTGCCTGTATTCTTGTAGAACTTGTTGAATTTCTTGACCATGAGGCTTATCTCTTCATTTGTGACAAGGTTGTCGCTTGAAGTTGTGGAAGCATCACTTGTGGCTTTGTAAGCACCGCTAGACTTTTTGTGAAGCTCTTCCTTGTCCTTGAGTGTCATCTCATGAGCAACAATCCTTCCAATCACTTTCGTAGGCTTGAGATCTTTCTAGTTGGGCATAATTTTGATCAATGTGCATACGATGTCATATCTATCATCCAAAGCTCAAAGTATCTTTTTGATGATGAATTTGTCGGTCATTTCTTTGCTTCCTAAGACGACAATATCATTGGTGATGAGTGCTAGCCTAGAGTACATCTTTACGACTCCTTCACCATCCTTCATATTGAACTTGTCAAGATGACTTTGAAGAACATCCAACTTGGATTTTCTTATGGGTCCGGTACCTTCATGCATATCAACCAAAGTATCCCAAATCTCTTTTGCATTCTCAAGACAGCTGATTTTGTTGAATTCCTCGGGGGCATAGGCAGTTGAAAAGAATGTCACATGCTTGAGCATTATATTGCAACATCTTCAATTCTTCCGTGGTCACCTCACGATCTGGTTCCCTTCCATCCGCAAAGATTCACCTTGCAATACCAACACGAACAACATCCCAAATGGCGGGTTATGATCAGGAATATGCATTTTCATTTTGTGCTTCCAACTAGCAAAATTTGTGCCATCAAAGTACGGACCTCTATGGTGATAATTTCCCTTGCTAGACGCCATACTCTCCTAGGTTGTGAAACCAATGCAACGGAGACCAAAGCTCTGATACCACTTGTAGGATCAAAAGTAGGTCTAGAGGGGGGTGATTAGACAACTTAACCAAATAAAATTCTACCTTTTTCCCAATTTTAAGTGTTGGCAGATTTTAGCATTTATAGCAAGTCAAACACACCTTACACATGCATGTGTACGAGTATAGCAGCAGAAAGTAAAGACAAGCATGAGTAGTAAAGGAAGGGTAGCAAGATCAAACGCAATGTGTAGACACGATGATTTTCCCCATGGTTTCAATAGGTGGTGCTATCGTACGTCCATGTTTACGGAATCTTCAACCCACGGAGGGTAACGGTCGCGAGAGTCCACGGAGGGCTCTACCCATGGAGGGTTCCACGAAGAAGCAACCTTGACTATACCATGATGGCCTACGTCCATGGAAGACTAGCCTAACTCGGTAGATCTTCATGAAGTAGGTGATCTCCTTGCCCTTACAAACTTCTTGGATCAACTCCACAACACGAAGTAGGAGGCTCCCAAGCGACACCGAACCAATCTAGGAGGCACCAACCTCCAAAATGCCTATAAGCTCGATAGTGTCGATGAACTCATTGCTCTTATGCTTCAAGATGATAGACTCCTCAACACTCAATCACTCTCTCATAGATTCGGCTTTGGTGGAAGATATTGATTGGTTGGAAAGAAACTTGGGGAGGCTAGAGATCAAGATTCATATGGTTGGAATGGAATGGCATGATCTCAACACATGAGTAGGTGGCTCTCTCTCAGAAAATCAGATGGGATAAGTTGGGATCTGTTCTGAGTGCTTCTCTTGGAGTGAGTGGTGGTGGAGGGGTATATATAGACATCTCCAAAAATCCAACTGTTACACCTAAAGTAACCAACTCGGTGACACCGGTGTAGAAATCTCGACGGTACCAATTTGATGACCAACAGTCAGAATGCACAACTCGGTGAGACCGATTCTCAAATTTTGGTGGTACCAATTCTTGACAGCGGCTAACTAGAGAGTTTGTCCAAAACTCGATGAGATCAATTCACAAGACTCGGTGGTACCGATTCTTGAGAATGGCTAACTAGGAAGTTGGTCCAAAACTCGGTTAGACCGATTGGCAAAACTCGGTGGTACCGATGCTTGCAAAGGGCTAACCAAAAAGTTGGCAACTGAATTCGGTGGCACCGAATGGAATGATGGTAGTACCGAGATGGGTTTTGGCTTAGGATCTGTCTAGGGTTTGAATCTCAGTGAGACCGAATAGGAACGTTTGGTCTTACCGATTTAAGTGGTAGGGTTCTAGACAGAGTATTTGTGGGAGAGCTTGTGGGTGTTTTTGGTGACTATCACTTCTGCACATTTGAGCATCTTGTTCACCAACAGTACCTTACCCCCTTTTAATAGTATTGGCTTTCCTATTGACTCAAGGTGATTTCTCACAAAGTAAAATGTAGAGTCCTCTTGCTTGAAGCTTTGCCATTCCATTTCCTTGCATCTTGGGATTTCTGCACAATCCTTTTGCCAACCCATCATTGAACTTTTCCTGAAATATGATTAGTGGAAATATTAGTTCAATGACATATATGTCGTTATTAATTACCAAAACCACCAGGGGAGCAAATGTGCTTTCAGGAGTGTGATGTACCTGCTGATGACTTGCTGGAGAGTTCCACCAACAAGAAGAACAAAATCACCTATCGTGAGACAAAGAAGGTCCCGGCAAGGTTGGATGGCAGTGATGGTACATTCACCATGAGTGCCACTCTTACTGACAAATAGGAAAGCGCGCTCGTTGGCTTCCTGTGGGCGAATGCCGATATGTTTGCTTGGCAACGATCTGACATCCCCGATGTTCCTAGGGAGGTAACTAAGAACCACCTTGTTGTCTGCCGTCATGCCAGACCCGTCAAGCAAAAGGTTAGGAAGCAAGCTCTAGAACAGCAACGGTTCATTGCCGAAGAGATCAAGAAACTTGAAGCAGCTAATTTGGTTAGAGGATTCATGCATATAACTTGGTTAGCCAACCTGGTAGTGGTGCGCAGGGCGAACGAGAAATGGAGGCCTTGCATCGACTTCACTTATTTGAACAAGGCATGCCCAAAGGACCCTTTCCCCTTGTCGTGCATCGATCAGATCATTGATTCCACTTCCAGGTGTGATTTTCTCTCCTTCTTGGATGCCTACTCTAGATACCACCAGATATTCATGACTAAGGAAGATGGAGAAAAGACCGTGGTCATAACTCCGTGTGGCATGTACTGCTTTGTACGTATACCCTTCGAATTAAAGAGCGTCGAGTCTACCTTTGCCAGGGCCATTCAGATTGGATTTGGACCTTAGTTGCATAGAAATGTGGAGGCGTACATGGATGACATAATAGTCAAGACCAAGGACGAAGCAACTCTCATACAAGACTTTGAAGAAACTTTTGCAAACCTACGCAAGATCAACTTGAAGCTCAACCCTGAGAAGTGTGTGTTTGGCGTCCCCTCCGGCAAGCTGCTTGGATTCTTTGTGTCTCGGCGAGTAATAGAAGGCAATCCTGATAAGATCAAGGTGATCGATCAGATACAAGCACCCAAGACCATCAAGGACATTAGACGTTTAACCGGGTGTGTTGCCACGTTGAGCAAGTTCATCTCCAAATCCGATGAATGTGCCATGTCGTTCTTTAAAATACTGAAGAAGGCTAGGCCAATGAAGTGAACCCCGAAAGCAGAAGCAGCACTGCAGAATCTAAAGGCTTACCTTTCCTCCGTCCCACCTTAGTTGCTCCTAAACCACAAGAACCATTATTGCTATACTTAGCAGCAACAAATCAAGTGGTTAGTTCAGCGCTGGTGGCGCAGCGAGATGTGGATGAAGATGCAGCCGCTGCGACTATTGCTACCGGGGGGAGACTGAAGCATATGTGGCAGGGACTGGCACGGAGCAAGGGAGACCATAGCAAGCAAGCGAAGGCAGTGCCAAGGAAGTGGCGAAGAAGAAAGTGGTTCAGTGACCGGTGTAGTTTTCCATCTCCCTATTACAGGGGCTAGGTCAAGGTACTTTTGAGTGTGAAAGCTGATCTTCGGCCTCATCATGGCCTCGAGGAAGCTGCGCCACTACTTCCAAGCCCATGAAATCACAGTTGTCACCTGCTTTCTGCTGTAGCGTATATTGAGGAATCCCGAAGCCACTGGCAGGATAGTTGAGTGGGCACTGGAGTTGTCGAGCTTCAGATTGAAGTATGAGAGAACTTCCACGATAGAGAGCAGGGCATTGGAAGAATTCATCACAGAATGGACACCCACGCCAGACGAAGAGGTTCCAGAGACAATTCTCCCCGGTAAAGAGGCACCAAAGGATTGGATCATGTACTTTGACGGTGCTTTCTCACTCCAGGGCGACTGTCGTCGTTTTCTCACGACAGATGCAATGGGTAGGATTATCGTAGGTGCTTGGGGCCGAAGGATGCCGACGGGCTCCAGGTGTGAGATTGGGCACAAGCGGTGGCGACACATGACGTACATAGGTTCAGGGCCCTCCGGGGGAGGTAATACCCCTAGTCCTGCTTGGTCTAGTTGGATGGATAGTTGTGTTTACAAGGGTGCTCCTAGAGCTGTGTCCAGAGGAGGAAGAAGGAGCAGCCGACTCATCCTCCTCTGCTGCTAGCGATGGTATGAGAGGAAAGCTCTATGTGGGTGTATGTGAATGGTCGTCTATCCCTGTTGCATGGGGGGCTCGGGGGGTTTTATAGGCCAACCCCTCGACTCTATAATATGTTCTAAAGTACAGGGGTGGGGGGACCCGGCTGGCAGTCTCTCCGGCCGGCCAGGGGGTCCTGCCATTTGTGCCATCTCGTCGTTTGTAGGGTCCACCGGCTGAGCGGTCCCGTCTCCCGCTGGGGCCCGCCAGCCGACTATGCGATTGGCCCTCACTCGCCTACCACGACACGGGTCGCCCGGGAGGCGTCATCTAGCGCTAGCCGGGCGAAGTCTTCGGTACGTCCGGCCGCACTATAGCCACGCTGGGGCATGTAATCAAGTGGGCGAGGGCATGCCAGCACTGTTCCCCCGCCCGGTCGTGCTCACCAAGGTCAGCGGTCTGGACGGGCGGACTGTAGCCCTCCGCTCCAATGCGTCAGCGGCCATTGTGGCCATAGGACCGCCCGTCGTGGTAGTCATGTCATGTCGTCTGTAGGAGATATGCCCTAGAGGCAATAATAAATGTTATTGATTATCTCCGTGTTCATAATTAGGTTTATGTTTCATGCTATAACTGCTATGGTTCTCGAGTCTACAATAACCACGAGGCTTGAAGGAAGACTCATATGCACGTGTGGAATAATAAACGAAAAATTGTATTCCTAGTCTAGTCTCTAAGACTGGCTCAAGTATTGCATGATGATCCTGTTTTCCTGATCATGGGCATGGCTATGCCGGCAATTTTGAGGGCACAATGTTAGAAGAACATTTGTGTTGAATCGACCCAAATTGATGTTATGCTCTAAGATACATTCGTCATAAGTTAATGGTTAATAACACAGAGAAGTTAATATTTGCATAATTCCTTAGACCATGAGAGTACCGAGTTTCTTCATGCTTGCTTCATGAACTTTGGGGTTTGTTAAACGTCATCCGTAAATGGGTGGCTATTACGGCGGCTTACGGGTTCATGGAAAAGTATGTCAAGTAACTTGTTAGCTCAAGATTGGGATTAGCTCCTCTGACGATGGAGAGATATCTCTGGGCCCTCTCGATGTTACGGCATCCATCATCGTCTGGCCAGACCCTTTGTGATTTGATCACGGGGATGCCTGAACACGGGAACGAGAAAAGAGAACAATACCGGTAACGAAGTAACTGGCATAGTGGACAAGTTGTTGATCCATGGCGATGTCAACATGTCTCACCGCGGGTATTTGTAACATATCGCAAAGCAATAGGAATAACACACGGCAACTGGAGGTTCACTTGAATATTCATTCGTTATAGGGGTCAATATGGATGTCCACGGCTCCGATGTTGATCATTGATCGGAAGGGGTTCCGGGTCATGTCTATTCTTCACCGAACCTATAGGGTCACACGCTTAAGGGTCATCTATCTGCTGAATACTAGACAGGGAGTCTGAGAGAAAATCACCGGAAAAGTTTCGGACACCGGAAAACTTCCGCAGAGAGAACACCGGAATAGTTCCGGTGAAACTGAAAAGTTGTTTCAGGGGATACCATAAAGTCAAATTGGTTTCGGCACATGTTGATGCAGGCAACACTATTTGGAGGCTTTCCCTTTATGCCCTTGTGGTGTGCTCACCTCATGGGCATTTTGGTAATTCCAAGTCCCATCCTCCCCCTTGGTTTTCCTATAAATAGAGGTGAATGGGCTGCCCACAAACTCACTCCTTCTCATATACAAGTGCCATTGCAATGATCTGGCTTCTTCTCTCCCTCCCAGCAAAATAGTTTCGTAGAGCCAAAAGGCTATCTGGTTTCCGGCAGGAACTAGTTCTGGACGGCGAAGCCCTGTCGGATAGATGACACCGTATGTGTGCAACTCTGTAGAGAGATCATAGTTTTGGTCTTAGTTCGAGAGTGCCTCCCAAAGGGCTCTCCATGTGACCGTCCGAGTTTCGAAGGTCCTCCCGAAGGGCTGTCCGAGTGACAGTCCAAGTTGTGGAGGTCCTCCCGAAGGGCTGTCCGCGACACCGTCCGGGGGACTGTCTGACCGCCTCTCGGAGGGCTGTCCGAGGGGCAGAGGAGGGTATACATCCTCGCGGTTGGGAGGTTGTAAATCCTAGTTGCGGGGATCTGCACCGTCGATCGTCATCGACTCTACTTCCGCTGTGCTACAAGTCGGTAACGCAAAAGATCAAACCTTGTATGTAGTCTCCATAGTGGTCCTGTGCTGGTGCATAGGTCGGAAAATTTTGTTTTCTGCTGCATAACCCATCAGTGACATCAAGAGCCAGGCTATGCATAGATGCAGGTTGCGATCTAGAATACATAGAGATGTATGGGTGTTGCACAATATAATTAGGTAGTAGATGAGATCTATTACTGAAAATTATTTGTGCGGGTAGCAGATGAAATCTGTAATCCGATGTTCTTGTTGCTTCCCTGGAATTTGCATAGTCCTGATCTTAACGGCATGGTGGAATCTCACAAAGTTCTGGCAATCCACGATCCTTTCAAGTTGCTCCTGAGTATGCTGATTGACAGATCAACGTAGTGCTAACAGTTCTTTGGGTTCCACCATAGTTGATAAAGATGGATGTTTCGTAGACAAAAGGGCAATGTAGATGCGATCTGCACGGGGTCACGCGTATGACGAAGTTTAGTATGGGGCTCGAGATTTTATTATCTCGTGTTTCATACACCCTGGAAAGTTAATCTAGCAACTTGAATTATCATACTTGATGATGGACGTTGGTAGATTTGGTTTGTTTCAAAACCTTAGAAGCCACGTAAAACAAGTTTTTGCATGAACCGATTAGAGGCGTCTAACTGGTTTTGCAGGATGGTTTGCATGTGCATATGATGTGGTATAGCAATGCTCATATTAATTTGATTATGTATGAGATGACTATATGATGTAATTAACATGACTTGCGTGTCATGATTCGGCATGATGGCTGGAGCCATATGATTGCACTTTAATGACCTACGGGTCAACCTTATGTAATGCACTTATTTTATTAGATATATAGATAGCAATATTACCTAGTGCATCGACAAGGTGGTGGCAATCTTCGCGAAGGTGAACACCGACGCGAATGCCGAAGACGAAGAAATGGAAGACTTCTCCGTCAGAAAGGGCTATACCATATCGTGCCATTATGAATTGCCTGAGATGTTTATCCCTTATGATGCACCCTTCTTGATTGCGCGGTAGTCTCTTTTTATTAGGGTGATCTCTCACAAAAAATATCAAGTAGTTAGTGTTCTCCCAAGTGTAGCACCGTCACGGCACCTATCTTTTCGGGGTGCGCCGTGTCACACGGGTACGAACGATTAGAGAAGTGTGAGGCGGGTGAGTTGAGACCTCGCAGCGAGATCACTTGGTTGTCTTGACGTTCAGGCATGACTGTCATGAGCTCGGAACACACGCATCGAAAGATGAACAAGAGTCACATAGAGATGTGATTGGCAAGTTGGCCTACCGGTTGAGATTTTTCGTCATCAGTGGTGTTACACCAATGGCGAACAATTTAAATGCGGGTCTTGTATCACTCACAATCAATTATGAGAGATATTGATTTGAGTGGGAGCGCACTGTAGAATTAACTTGTTTTAATTATTAGTGCAATTAATTATGGACACTGTCTAAGTGTGATTTGCATAATAGTTGTGCAATAGTGCCTCGCGTTTCCACCTTCCCTATTAAAACTGAATAGCTGTTAAATATCTGGTTAAAACTTTACGGTTGGTAACATAATGTGAGGATTGTCCTCAAGAGTGCCGAGAAGGACTTTGTCCCATCGCATGCTTTTGGTATTCTCCCACTAATGCTATGGATCATGTGACTCTTGTCCTTTGATCCAAAATCTAGAATTCCTTTTCAGTCAAAGTGCAATATGTTTTCTTCCATGAGACCCGAACTTCGAAAGTTTGGATAGTTATGTGATATTCATGGAATCTGGAAATCATTTTCAGAGACAGACAAAGGCTAAAAGATATGAGATATCCAAAGCAATGTTTGTTTGCAAACTACTAGTAAAGAAGTTTACTATGCATTAGGCTAATAAGAGAGGGATCCAGGAGAACGCATGTCATATGATGAAAGGTGAATAAAACAACAACTTAAAGAGAAAGGAAGTGTCCGAAGGGTGTTGGTGAGACTTTCACGCCTAGGAAGTCCAGGGCTAACGCCACTCTTAAGTTGGATGCTTCTTCTGAGAGTAGGAGAAATACTAAAAGTTAAACTGTTAGAAGTATAATGGCAAAAGGAAAGAAGACTGGAATATCCATCTCATGTATGAATGTCATACAAGTTTTTGATGTATAGAAGGCTAGTCAAAGATATAGTTCTTGGGAATTATGGTTAAACATGTTAATCATTAATTCTTGGGTATTGTGAGTTAATCACAAAGAAACCCACTCGATTGCATTCTGTTGCAACTCGATGTAAGAACTACTATAGCCTGAAAGACTAGCCAGGGATGAGGTTTAGATACACACAGGGAACATAGTAAATGTTACTATGCCTTCCATCGGTGTATTCCCTATGTATTTACTTTCATAATTCATTTAGAGTTTCATACACTCTAGCCCTTTGCATAAGGTATCTTGTAAGAAGGTTGTTCATAAGAGAACTTTTGATGTTCGGTGTTATGAATAACATAAGGGCCATACTTCCATTATGAATGAGACGTATGTTATGAATATCGATAATAATACATTACCTCTGGGTTTACTTTCATAATTCATTTTAGAGTTTCATACACTCTAGCCCATTGCACCAAGTTTGTTGCAATAGAGTTGTTCATAAAAACAACAATTGTTGTTCAGTATTATGAATAAAATGAAGGTCCATGCTTCCATCCTAGATGGGATGTATGTTGTCGATATTGATGGTTATATGATACATCCATAAACACTGACGTTAAATGTCGCAAGACTAAAAGAATACCACACAAGTGTGGCACTTCATTTGGTCACATTGGAGAAACCCGCATGGAAAATTCCATTATGATGGATTTTGAAGTTGTTTGATTTTGAATCATCTGACACTTGCAACTTTCCTCCGAAAAGTGAAGTGACTGAGATACCATTCACAGGACATAAGGAACGAGCAAAGAACATATTGGTGATCATACATTATGATGTGTGTAGTCCAATAAATGTTGTTGCAAGTAGTGGATTTATCTATATTCAGAAATGACTCAAGTAGATATATGGATATTTACTTGATGAGACGTAAGTCTGGATCTTTTGAAATCATTCGAAATGTTTTCAAAAATAAAGTAGAAGTTATTGTAACAAGAAAATTATGTTTTTGCGATTTGATTGCGGAAAGGAATATTTGAGTTACAAGTTTAGCGAATGTCTGATGAGTTGTGAAAAGAGTTTCATAACTTGCACCTTCCGGAACACCACTGCAAGTGGAAAGTCCGTGAAGATGTAATCGAACTATTTATGACATGGTAAGATCCAAGATGACATAAATAAATTTGCCATTACCCCCTTTTAAAGAGTGATGCTTTAGAGACTACGACTTTTACACTGAAAAGAGCTCCATCAGGTTTGTTGAAATGATGCCATGGTATGGTACGCCCAACCATGTTATATCTTTTCTTAACATTTGGAATATGGGGCTTGTGTAAAAGGTTACAAACCTATTCCAAATTAGACAAGTGCTACTTTGTAGGTTATCCCAAGTCATTGGGTATTTCCCCACCACTATACCGAGGCAAAGGGTTTTGTCACAAAATGGTATGCTTTTGAAAGGAATAGTTCTTACAGAAGGTGAGTGGGAGGACAGTGCAACTCGACGAGATAACCAGTATCTTCGTCATTAGGTCAAAGGAAAGAAACCTTGGAAGTGATTCCAGTGTTTCCTACTGCGACTGTTATGGAAGTCTCTACAATAAAATGTATGGACTTCAGTCGAACTTGCAGCTGAACCACGTAGGCAAGGGTCGTGCAAACCTCTCAGGTGCGCAAACGAGATATTGTTGTTAGACAACAGTATACCTATGATGCATAAGGAAGCGTTGATGGTCCCTGACTCCGGAATTGGCTAAATGCCAATACAATCCGAGATAGTTTCCATATAAGTGATTTAAGATTATAATCTTGATACACCTTTCGGAAGACTTAGAGTCTAACGAATATTTATGGAACTAAAAACTGATATGGATAAAAATGTTTTATCCATAAAGCTCGACTTGTTGAAATAACAAGTTCAAGGAGTTGACTACGATGAGGTTGTTTCACCGTAGCGATGCTTAAGGTCAGTTCGGGTTGAACTAGCAATTAATACATATATCAATCATGAGATATGAAACATGGATGACAAAAGGATTTCCATCTGATGGAAATGAAACCTAGGACTTGTATGTGACACAGTCCAAAGTAATTTGTCGATCCAGAGGATGCTAGTAAGTATGCAAACTTCAGAGTTCCAGCAATGGACAGAAGAGAGCAAAATGGAGTTGGAATCTTCGTGGTTTGATGAAATGGTCAAAAGGGTTTTTTGATTTCATCAATGGGTAACGAAGATGCTTGTGATTCAAGAAAGTAAGTGGGAGCATAATAATATTTCTAAAAACGTTGTGTGCTTGACACATTGTTAATTGGAAACAAATTTCTTGACACGAATTAGGACTTCATTTGAAAATAGTTTTGTGACGAAGTGCTTAGGCTAAATAGCCTCAATATTAGGCATGATGATCTATGGAGATAGATTTACCTAATGGGGCTAAGCAATGAATACATATTGACAAGGTGATAAAACCTTTTAGCATTTAAAAACGCCAAGGAGTGATTCTTGTCGAAGTCACATGGAAAGAGTTTTTGCAAGACATAGTGTCCCAAAACACTGACGAGTAAAATACATGATGGAGATTCCACACACTCTAGTGTTTGGATTAAATCATGTATTCCATGGTATGTAAAAACAACCAAATATGTCCGATACTCCCAAGTTGTTGCGAGTATAGATACCAAAGTGATCAAAGCACTGATCATGGGACAACAGTGAAAGATGTCATTAAGTACTAGAGTAGTGCTGATGACATGTTTTCTCACAAGCAGAGATTATGAAGTGCTCGTTGTAAGTAATTACATCGATACAGTTTCAATCAATCCTCCATGCGATTTTAAATTTAAGTTAAGGGTTTTGTGTAATTCACAATATGGTGGCATGGTAGTTGGAAATTGTTCCAAACAAGATACTGTGGCGAATTCTGTAACAAAGGCTAAGTATGTTGATGCTTTGGAAGCGACAAAGAAGTTGTTGAATCATATAGTTAATTCAGGAACTTAGTATGGTTCCAAGATGGCTTTGGTCTATGAGACACTATTGCAGATAGTTGCTCCATAGCTCAGTCTGAGGAATCAAGTTTCGACCAACGATTCACACATATGCAAAGCCAAGTTCACACAAAATACGAATTTTGTGATAGAGTGAAAACGCGAGGATATGCAAAGTTACACATGGAGCTGAAGTTATCAGATCTGTTGGACATCAGGCTATACCACAAGCGAAGCATATTTTACACCAGTATGCCATAGGTGTAAAGTGCATTAGCATTGACTAGATTATTAACTCTAGTGCAAGTGGGAGTCTGTAGGAGATATGCCCTAGAGGCAATAATAAATGTTATTGATTATCTCCCTGTTCATAATTAGGTTTATGTTCCATGCTATAACTGCTATGGTTCTCGAGTCTACAATAACCACGAGGCTTGAAGGAAGACTCATATGCACGTGTGGAATAATAAACGGTAAATTGTATTCCTAGTCTGGCCTCTAAGACTGGCTGAAGTATTGTATGATGATCCTGTTTTCCTGACCATGGGCATGGCTATGCCGGCAATTTTGAGGGCACAATGTCAGAAGAACATTTGTGTTGAATCGACCCAAATTGATGTTATGCTATGAGATACATTTGTCATAAGTTAATGGTTAATAACACAGAGAAGTTAATATTTGCATAATTCCTTAGACCATGAGAGTACCAAGTATATTCATGCTTGCTTCATGAACTTTGGGGTTTGTTAAACGTCATCCGTAAATGGGTGGCTATTACGGCGGCTTACGGGTTCATGGAAAAGTATGTCAAGTAACTTGATAGCTCAAGATTGGGATTTGCTCCTCCAACGATGGAGAGATATCTCTGGGCCCTCTCGGTGTTACGGCATCCATCATCGTCTGGCCAGACCCTTTGTGATTTGATCACGGGGATGCCTGAACACGGGAACGAGAAAAGAGAATAATACCGGTAATGAGGTAACTGGCATAGTGGACAAGTTGTTGATCCACGGGGATGTCAACATGTCTCACCTCGGGTATTTGTAACATATCGCAAAGCAACAGGAATAGCACATGGCAACTGGTGGTTCACTTGAATATTCATTCGTGTGGGTATAGGGGTCAATATGGGTGTCCACGGCTCTGATGTTGTTCATTGATCGGAAGGGGTTCCGGGTCATGTCTATGCTTCACCGAACCTATAGGGTCACACGCTTAAGGGTCATCTATCTGCTGAATACTAGACAGGGAGTCTGAGAGAAAATCATCGGAAAAGTTTCGGACAGCGGAAAAGTTCCGTAGAGAGAACACCGGAATAGTTCCGGTGAAACTGAAAAGTTGTTTCAAGGGATACCATAAAGTCAAATTGGTTTCGGGACATGCGTGATAATTCTTGGAGGGTACAAGAATCGTTCTGGAAACTTTCTAGAATTTTCCGGAAGAAAAACCGGAAATGTTCTGGAGCTGCCGGAACCACATCAGTTGCTTTTCACAGATGAAAATCACTAATCTGGAATTATTCCGGATCGCATTGAAAATTATTTTAGTGGGTGCTGGAAATGTTCTAAGCCCACATAAATATTTTCAGTTTGAACGGACGCTGAAAAATGTCGTCATGAATAGTGAAAGTGCTTTTTGAATTACTTTATTGGAAACACTATTGCAAATAGTGGAAACACTATTTGTGAATAGTGGAAATACTATTAGGGGATGATGCAGGCATGGTGATGCAGGCAACACTATTTGGAGGCTTTCCCTTTATGCCCTTGTGGTGTGCTCACCTCATGGGCATTTTGGTAATTCCAAGTCCCATCCCCCCCCTTGGTTTTCCTATAAATAGAGGTGAATGGGCTGCCCACAAACTCACTCCTTCTCACATACAAGTGCCATTGCAATGATCTGGCTTCTTCTCTCCCTCCCAGCGAAATAGTTTCGTAGAGCCGAAAGGTTGTCTGGGTTCCGACAGGAACTAGTTCTGGATGGCGAAGCCTTGCCGGATAAATGACACCGTATGTGTGCAACTCTGTAGAGAGATCGTAGTTTCGGTCTTAGTTCGAGAGTGCCTCCCAAAGGGCTATCCGTGTGACCGTCCGAGTTTCGAAGGTCCTCCCGAAGGGCTGCCCGAGTGACAGTCCAAGTTTTGGAGGTCCTCCCGAAGGGCTGTCCGCAACACCGTCCGGGGGACTGTCTGACCGCCTCCCGGAGGGCTGTCCGAGGGGCAGAGGAGGGTATACATCCTCGCGGTTGGGAGGTTGTAAATCCTAGCTGCGGGGATCTGCACCGCCGATCGTCATCGACTCTACTTCCGATGTGCTACGAGTCAGTAACAAAAAAGATCAAACCTTGTATGCAGTCTCCATAGTGGTCATGGGATGGTGCGTAGGTCGGAAATTTTTGTTTTCTACTGCATAACCCATCATCGTCATACCCGCGCGTAGGGGGACGGGCCGTCACACGTCCTCCCCAGGGTCAACGGAGGTGGCGGCTCGAAAGGCAGCAGGCCGCACCCAGTCGGCTGGGGGTCGAGCCGGTTGCACGACCAACCGTCCGTGTCGCCAGCCGGCGGCAGCTCGAGCCGGCCATCCTCCAGCTAGCCATGGGCAGCCAGCGGCGTAGTTTTCCTTCAAAGTAGAAGGGGGGAGAACCCCGTTGCTTTGGCCTACCTAGGGGTAATAACCTCGTTAGTAGTCCCCGAAGCCGGCGGGGCCCGCGTCTGGCAGACGGAGGGGAGCCGGTGGCTTCCTCCCAGCAGTACCCGCCTCCGATGTGAAGCCAAAGGGGCAGCCGGGTCGGCCGTTGGACCCAACGCCTCGGGTACCAGCGCGTCGCCCTGGGACCCGCGCCGGCCCGCCGCGCGGCACACGGCGAGTAATGATGCGGCGTGCCTCGCGCACGCGGGAAGACAGGACGTCGGCCTGGGCCTAGCCCGCTAGGCCCCAAGCGTAGCCCAGTAGGCCTCGGGGCGCAGACTGGGATCCTCTGTGCACCGACGCGGCCATTACGGTCCGGGGCCACCCACGCACGTGCGGAGTTTCCGGGGGAGTGGGTGCAGTTAATCCCACGTCCCCCGATCGTGGCCTCCCCTATAAAAGGGGAGGAAGGGCAGGGGACGGAGATACCCGCATCCCGCTCGCCCCCTCGCTGCCTCGCCTTCTTGCCTTCTTCGTCCTTCTCGCCCCCTTGCGCAACACCGCGCCCGAGCCCGCAACCGCGCTCGCACGCCGCCCCGCCGCCGTAATGTTCGACGGACGCGGAGGGAGCTGGGTTGGCTCTGTCGTTGTCGAGGCAAATATTGCAGAGCTTCGCCGCGTGCGTATGCTGCCGCCGGCGGAGCGGGTGGTTGCACGCGTGCCAGGCGACGAGGTGGCGCCGGCACCGTAGCCAGGGGAACATGTCGTGTTCCTCTGGCACTTCTCCTGCGGCTTCAGGCTCCCAGTGAGCCACTTCTTCCTCTTATTCCTCGACACCTTCGACCTCTAGCCGCATCACCTCAGCCCCAACACGATCTTGTACCTCACCGGCTTCATAACGTTGTGCGAGGGATATCTTGGGATCCTTCCTTTCCTCAAGTTCTTCAACGCCCTCTTCTATCTCAAGCCGCTGAAGAGCAGCGCCTGCGAGGGCATGGTGGTGTGTTGCCATGGCACCACGCACTTCCCACTTCTTTCTCTCATTGATTCCATCAAGGGGTGGCACCGGACGTTCTTCTACGTGAAGAACACCGACCCGAACTTGGACTTCATCCAGCTGCCGCCGTTCGTTGACGCGTAGTCCACCCAGGTGAACTGGCTGGGAGCCGCCCCGCGTGGCGTGGCCCTGGCGGAGCTTGGCCGGCTCGTGCAGCTGAAGAGCTTCGAGGGGTTGGTCGCCGCTGATCTAGTTGCGGCTTTCATCTCGCGCTGGGTGTTGCCTCTCCAGCTGAGGCCGCATCGGATCTGTGACATGTCTAGCCGCCACGACCCCTGTCAGCTGTCCACCATTGACCTGACACCGGCTCAGGTGGTGAAGCGGGTGAACGCCCTCACGACGTTCAAGCTGAAGCCCGAGTCGTGGTCCTTCGGCATGGAGCCGTACGACCGCATCAACCGTCCCCCTGGTAAGTCTTCTGACGAGACGACATTTCTTTGTTTGGTTCTTTCCAGCCGACGGCCGGCTGTGGACCTTACTTTGTCGTGCTGACCGCAGCTGTTGGTGCGACAGAACACGCCGGACGGCCCGCACCCTAAATCTTCGAGGTGGAGCGCGAACACACCAACTCCAAAGACTACGAGCGGGGAGGCCCGCTGGAGGAGGGGGTGGACTCCTCGAGAGAAGTTGACGAGCCGACAGACCCGTGAGCCGGCGACACCAGTGGAGCCGGAGGATCCGGCCCAGCCCGGGAGCCCAGCGGAGCGGGTGAGTTCCTTCTTGCCCCCACAATTAGGGACTGGACGGAAGACGATGATGATGATGACGATGACGTACTGATTCTGAACGAGCATCCTCCCTTAGCGTGTCAGGGTCGGCGGAGCAAGGAACGGCTGGCTCAAGCCCCGGCGGCCAGAGCTGCCGTCCACGCAAAGAGGCCGGCACAGGAGGGGCCGGCGGCCCCGCCGCCGGTCCCAAAGCGGGTGAAGGTGGCCGCACGGAAGCTGCCGACGTGCGCCAACTGGGCCTTGCCCCTCGTCATCGGGTAAGTCTCCTTTTCCTGTCTTGTATGTGTTTTCTCCTGGGTCGCAAGCCGGTGAGTGACCAGCCTTTGTGTATTGTAGGGACCCCATCGAGTTTCACGAGTGGGAGCTGGCAGGGGCCCTGACGGATCCCGCCAACCGGCTAGCCCGCGAGCACGCGGCCACCCAGCGGGAGGAGAAGAGGAGGCTCGCAGAACTGCAAGCCTCAAAGTCTCGAACGCGAGGCGGGGCCTCGCAATCCGGGACTTCGAGCGACGGGCGGCGCAGGAGGTCCGCGGACCTCGCGCGGGCGTCAGACTCAGTGGCGGAATCGACCCGTCTGTCAAGGCCTCCGTCGAGCGAGCCACGAGGGGCGGCCATGGACCCGCCTGTGCCTCCATCCACGGAGGAGACGTCCCAAGCAAGGGCGGCGGCAGCGGAGCCAGCCCCAGAAGCGACCCGACCGGAGGTGCCGGATGTGACACCGCCCGCGGCCGAGCCGGCCCGGGTTGACGTGCCTGAGGCCTCGGTGGCCCCGGAGGCGGCACCATAGGTGGCGCCAGACGTGGCATCCATGGAGGTGGAGGTGCCATCCATCGCGATCGTCGCGTCAGAGCGGCAGGACATGGAGGAGGCGACGGCGTCGGGCGGAGGGCCGGTGGGAGGCGACTCCCAGACCCTCACTGTTGTCGACTCGCCCCCGGCGGCTGGTACTGTGGCGAGCCCGAGAGGCAACGACGGCCGGGCCCGGAGGACCCTGCGGACCATGTAGGAGGTGCTCCGAGACTGGGAGGCGTTGACGCGCGTGCCAACGAGCTCGGATCATACGTCGACGCGAACGAGTTCCTTTCGGCCCTTGGCGAGGACGGTGAGCTGGTGCCTGAAGACTCCTTCAACATCCCCCAAGGCCTAGCGGACGAGGAGGTTGCCGACGAGAGCACCAACTCGAGCGACAAGATGGACGGAACCACGGAAACCGCTTCGAAGGCCAAGGAGGCGGACCCGAAGGCCGCGACCACCTCCGAGGCGAGAGTCGAGCCGCCCAGCGACATCCCGGCTGGTGGCACGCCGGCTAGCAACACGCCAGTGGTCTGAGCCCCGGGCGCCTTTATCTTTCTTTTTCTTTCCTACAAGTTAGGCTCGAGTCCACCCACTGGAGGTGTTATGTAATGAACCATGCTGGCCATGGGCCACCTTTGTCTTAACATTTGTATTGTGAATATTTGTGTGTTTGCCTTATTGATCATGCCAGCTTGTCCTTATCCTTTTTCACTTCCTGGTTCTTTTCAATCTCCCCTTTTCCCCTTTGGTTTCGGCCCCGCCAGCCTGCCAGTTAGGAGACGGTCTATAGCTGGGTCGGGGTGTCCGCCTCGAGAGAGCTGGTTCGGAACTTAGGAAGCGCGAGAGCTTTTCAGGATAAGTAGAGTGGCAAAGGCGAGGCGGTGGTCCTGCTGGGCCTAGCCAGTTTTTCCTTTCAATTGAACTTTCGTGTGAGCTAAGCCTTGCCGCCCCGAGGGCCCACCAGCCAGACAGCCGGGAGCCGGATCTATAGCTGGGAGGGGTGGGAGGGTTTGCCCGGCTCACACTACTTAGCCAATTTTTGAGAGAAGCGACCTAGGACCGGCCGGCGAGCCCCCGGGTCAGGGAGCCAGTGAGCGAGGAAACCTTTGAGGGAAGCAAAACAGGGTGTACCCAAGAGCCGGCCTGGGGCACCCATTGCATTCATAAGCCCAAAAGGGTAGGGATACATACATACATTGGTGTTTTTAGCAGTAAATCCGGCGGAGGAACGCCACGTTCCATGGGCGCTCCGTCTCCTCGTCGGAGGCATCTCTTTTGTGCTTCAGCGACTTCTGGACGTCTATTAGGTTGTATGCGTTATTGTGCGGCGCCTTGCTAATGATGAATAGGCCCTCCCATGGGGAGGACAACTTGTGTTGTCCGGCTGTTCGCTGGATACGCCTGAGGACCAGGTCCCCTTCGCGAAAGGAAAGTGGCCGGATCCGCTTGCTATGGTAGTGCCGGAGTTTTTGCTGGTAGATTGTCGTCTGGCTCAAGGCCACTTCGTGAGCTTCCTCGAGTAGGTTGACACCGTCTTCTCTTGCCTCCTTTGCGTCCTTCTCCGTGTATAGGGCGACCCGAGGTGAGTCGAACTCGATGTCGGTGGGGATGATTGCCTCGGACCCGTACACAAGGAAGAAAGGAGTGTAGCCGGTTGATCGGTTGGGGTGGTCCTGAGACTCCAAAGGATGACCGGTAGCTTTCGTCGATCCAGTAGCCGACCGACCTTACCAGCAGTGTCACAAGCCGGGGCTTAATGTCCGACAGGATGAGGCCATTTTCCCTCTCGACCCGGCCGTTGGACTATGGATGAGTGACGGAGGCCAGGTCAAGCCGGATTCATTGCTTGGAGCAGTAACGCGCGAGTGCGCTCTTGGCGAAGTTCGTGCCGTTGTCGGTGATGATGCTATGGGGGACCCCGTAGCGAACCGTGATGTCATCGATGAACCGGACGGCCGTGGGGCCATCCAGCTTCTTGATCGGTCATGCCTAGATCCACTTGGTGAATTAGTCGACGGCCACCAGCAAGTGCGTCATGCCACCTCATGCAGTCTTGAAGGGGCCCACCATGTCCAGCTCCCAGACAGCGAAGGGCCACGAGAGGGGGATGGTTTGGAGGGCTAATGCCGGTAGGTGGCTCTGCGTGCTGAAGCGCTGACAGCCTTCGCACTCGTCGACCAATTTCTTGGCCGCCTCGAGAGCAGTGGGTCAGTAAAAGCCGTGGCGGAAGGCCTTGGCCACCAGGGTCCTGGAAGCGGCATGATGCCCGCACTCGCCATGGTGGATGTCAAGGAGGATCTCTAAGCCCTTTTCTAGCTCGACGCATCGCCGGAAGACGCCGGTGGTGCTGCGATGGACGAGCTCATTGTTGATGATGTTGTACGTAGGGGGCCGGCATTGGATTTTCCTTGCCAAGGCCTCGTCCGGGGGGAGCTCGCCTTGTAGAAGGAACGCCAGGATAGGTTAGGCACATGAAGGGGCCGAGAAGGGGGCCGGCTCGGGAGCCCCCGGGACTGGATGTTCAGCCCCCGGGACCGGCTCGCCAGCCCCTGGGTCCGGCTCGCTAGTCCCCGAGGCCGGCTAGTCAATAGTCATCATGACGGCCGCGTCGTTGGAGCCAGCTGCCTCAGACGCAGTCGGCTCAACTAGTGTTGGCTGGGCGGCCAAGGTTGCAGGAGCCGGCGGTGAAGATGCCGAAGGGGTAGCCGGAGCCGCCGATGGGACGGCAGCACCCGCCGGCACAAAGATTGACTCCGATTCTAGGGAAGGCTTGATCGATGGCTTGATCAGCCGCTCAAGGGAGACGCCGGCTGGGATGGCCTGCCGGGTGGAGCCGATCTTTGCCAGCACATCAGCCACCTCGTTGTCCGCCCGTGGGATGTGATGAAACTCACAGCCCTCGAAGGAGCCGGTGAGCTGTTGTACAAGAAAACAGTAGCTGACCATGTTGGTGTCACTGGCGTCCCATTCGGCAAAGACTTGTTGCACCATGAGGTCGGGGTCACCGAAGCATAGGATGCGCCTGATGTCAATCTCCTTGGCGAGACGGAGGCCATAGACGATGGCCTCGTACTCAGCCATGTTGTTGGAGGCGACGAAGTGGATCTGGAGGGCTTACTTGAGTTGGTCATCTTTTGGGGAGGAGAGGACTATGCCGGCACCCAGGCCGGTCCTCATTTTCGAGCCGTCGAAATGCATGCGCCAATGCATGGAGTCTGGAGGAGGCGGCACAAACTCCGTCTCCGCCCAGTCGACGGGGAAGTCAGCCAACGCCTGTGACTTGATGGCGGTTCTTGGCTCATACCGGATCTCATGATCGGCGAGGGCAATGACCCATTTGGCGATCCGACCGGTGGAATCCCTGCTGCTCATGATCTCGTCGAGCGGGGCCGTGCTCACTACGATGATGGTATGCTTCTGGAAGTATTGCTTGACCTTCTTGGTGGCAAAGTATATGCCGTAGCACATCTTTTGGTAGTGGGGGTAGTTCTTCTTGGACGTGGAGAGGACCTCGCTGAGGTAGTGGACGGGCTGCTAGACCGGCAAGGACTTTCCCTCCTCCGGCCGCTCAACCACCAGGACGACGCCGATGACGCAGGTGGTCGCTACGATGTTGGCGAGTAGTGGTTCTTTCTTAGCCGGCGCGGCCAGGATAGGCGCGCGGGTGAGAGCCTTCCCGAGGCCGCGGAAGGCCTCATCCGCCTTGTCGGGCCAATCGAACAGCCCGGTTTCTTGGTGTGGCCTGGCTCGATCAGGGCTGTCTTGCGAAGGAGCCTGTAGAGGGGCAGGGCCTTCTCCCCATCCGGCTGATGAACCAGCTGAGCGAGGCAAGGCAGCCAGTGAACTTCTAGACGTCGCGGAGCCGGGTCGGCTTGGGCATGCGCTCGATCGCGCTGATCTTCTCGGGGTTAGCTTCGATGCCGCGAGCGGACACGAAGAAACCCAAGAGTTGGTCGAGTGGGATGCCGAAGACACACTTCTCCGGGTTGAGCTTGATCTTGTACTCATGTAGGTTCACGAAGGTCTCCCAGAGGTCGTCGAGGAGGCTGAAGTGCTTCTTGGTTTTGACGACGGTGTCGTCGACGTAGACGTGGACGTTCCTGCCTATCAGAGGCAGGAGGCACTTCTACATGCACCGCTGGAAGGTGGTGCCTATGTTCTTCAGGACGAAGGACATGGTGATGTAACAGTAGGCCCCCAAGGGCGTGATGAAGGAGGTCTTGAGACGGTCTTCTGGGTCCAGCTTGATCTGGTGGTAGCCGGAGTAGGCGTCCAGGAAAGACAACAAGTCGGAGCCGGCCGTGGAGTCGATGACTTGATCAATCCGCGGCAGGGCGAATGGGACCTTGGGACACGCCTTGTTCAGGCTAGTGTAGTCGATGCACATGCGCTAGGTCTTGTTGTTCTTCAGCACCAGGATTGGGTTGGCCAGCTAGTCCGGGTGGAACACTTCCATGATGAACCCTGTTGCGAGCAGTCGGGTGATCTCTTCTCCTATGGTACACCGCTTCTCCTCGGAGAAGCGGCGCAGGAGTTGCTTGAGCGGCTTGACGTCCGGCCAGACGTGTAGTTTGTGCTCGGCGAACTTCCTTGGAACACCCGGCATGTCCTTGGGGGACCATGCAAAGATGTCCCGATTCTCACAGAGGAAGTCAACGAGCTCGCCTTCCTATTTGTTGTCGAGGCAGGAGCTGATGGTGACGCACTGAGCCGGGTTGGCCGAGTTGAGCGGGATTTGCTTGGTGTCCTTGGACGGCTGGAAGGAGGCCTCGCCGGCGGATTGGGAAGGGGGAGCCAGCATGGCCAGCTGGCTGGCGGCAAGGGCCACGAGCCGGTCAAGCTGCCATTTCTCCTCGGCGATTTCCAGGGCCTCGGCCAGACGGCTGCCGTCTCGAGCACACTCGATTGACATCTTGTAGTTTCCCGTGATGGTGATGATTCCCTTGGGGCCCGGCATCTTGAGCTTGAGGTAGGCGTAATGGGGGACCGCCATGAATTTGACAAGGGCCGGCCGGCCCAGCAGCGCGTGGTAAGGGCTTGTGAGGTCCACGACCTCGAACAGCACTAGTTTGTGGCGGAAGTGGCTGGGTCCGCCGAAGAGGACGTCGAGCGTGATCTTGCCAACAGGGGAGCAGGACTTTCCAGGCACGATGCCATGGAAGCCCGTCTGGCTTGCTTGTAGGTCTTTTATGTTCAGCCCCAGCTTGTGCATCGTGTCGAGGTACAGGATGTTGATGTTGCTGCCACCATCAACCAGCATCCGCTTGAAGCGGCAAGTGCGCTTCTCGATGGAGATGGGGGGGATGATCCGCCTGGCTCCAGGTGACCGGCTTCTCCGACCAGTGCATGAACTGGGGAGTTGCCGGCATGGTAACATTCACCTCACGGTGGAGCCGGCGCTGGGCGTGTTTGATCGTCTCTTTGCTGGTGAAGACGACGTAACAGCCATCTTGGTTAGGGAACTGGTCGATCAGACAACCGTCATTCTGGGCCGGAGACGGAGCCGGCACCGACACGGCAGCTCGGGCCGGGGCCGGCACGCGGGCAGGCGGCGTGGGGGGAGCCAGGAGGCCGTCCCCTCAGGTCAATCGCTGTGAGAATCTGCACTGCCAGAGCGTGTGCGTAGAGGGCTTGGCCCCCAAATGGTTTTTGCAGGGGAGGTCAAGCATCTGCTCGAAGGTGAGCTTCGGCCGCCAGGCAGATTTGCCCATGTGCTGGCGCTGATTGGAAGGCTAGGCAGCCGGCTCCTGCTCCTCAATGGTGTTGACCTGCCGGCTCCCATAGCGGGGATCCGGTTGGTCATTCTTGCGTTTGTTGTTCTGCGGCTGTCGGTTGTCGGTGGTCGATCGGGACGTCGCCGGTGCCGTCGTTGCCTTGGCGGGCGGGATCGTCTTGACCCAGATGCTTGAAACAGCCTAGGCGTACTTGTCCGCCTTGGTCATGAGCTCGGCAAGCGTGGCCGGCTCGGAGCACAGAAGCTTGTGCTTGAGTGGTGTGCCATCTCGACAGCCTTCGATGAAGTATTGTACGGCCTGCACCTCGTGCACCCCCTCGCAGGAGTTATAGAGTTTGGTCCATCGGGTGAGGTAGTCCTGGAGGGACTCGTCAGGCCCCTGAACGCACATGGTGAGTTCACGGGGGCGGCCGGGCCACTTGTAGGTGCCGATGAAGTTGCAGACGAAGGCCTCCTCGAAATCCGTCCAGGTGTTGATGCTGCCGGCCACCAGGCTATTAAGCCAGGTGCGGGTCGAGCCGATCAGCATGAGGGGAGTGTAGCGAAGGGCTACACGCTTGTTTCCCCTGGCGATGCCGACCATGGGGGTGTAGTCGATCAACCAATCCTCGGGCTTGGCATCCCCGTTATACTTAGGTGTGTCTCGGGGGAGAGTGAAGCCAGTTGGGAACTGCTTGTTGCGGATCCGAGGGACGAAACAGGTCGGGCCGATCGAGCCCTCCTCTTCGAGGAGGGCCGACTGCGCAAGGTGGTCGATGCGGTTGCGGGCGTCGTTCTCGCTGCGGGGAACGTGTGGCCCGATCCGGGCCGAGAGCTCGGGTCGAATGATGGGCGGAACTGACCGTTCCGGCTCGCGCCACGGGGGTGGCGTGTGCCTATGGCTGCGCCGGCGGCCAGCTGTCGGCACTTCTTGGCGGCAGCCGCTACGAGGCGGGTTGTTGGTGTGCCGGATGCTAACAACCGTCTGCTCGCTCCCCGGCAGCTGAGAGGGACAGGGGTTGTTTGTTTCGGCCCGGCGGCCGGAGACGCGAGGGGAAGAGGAGTGCTGAGCCGGCTGATGGCCCGCAGTCCCCGTGCCCTCACGCTCAAGCCGGGGGCTTCTGGAGGCGGCGCCAGCCGACGCGAGTAGATGCTGCTGCGCTTCGGCAACGTCAATGAGCTCCTTGATGTGCCGCTCGTGTGCGGCACGTTCTTCGCCCTCCAAGGTAGTCAGGTCCTCGTCCTTGAGGGCCCGCAGGTTGGCTGCAGGGGTGTCGTAGATGGGCATCTTGCCGCCTAGGATTTCGGCGACCATGCGGTCGTGGTCACGCATAGCCCCACGCTGGCTGGGCTCGGTGCCAGCCAGGGTGAGACCGTAGGCGCAAGCGTATTCCCGCTGGGCAGCCTCCATGTGGCGCCGCGTGGCTGCGAGGGCGGTGGCGTCCTCGAACAGGACGCGGCGAACCGTCGTGAGGTCAGCCGCGGCGGCGTCGGGGTTCGCCATTGGGGCAATGGGAGTGTTCAAGCCTTGGAGGGCCGCACCGAGCGGGTCGGAGGTGCCGACGCGGGCCATGGTGGCATCAGCCCCGGCCCGCGCACGTCCAGAGGAGGTGGAGGAGATGATGGCCATCGCCCCCACGCGATCGTGGGAGCCGCTGGAATGGGTCACAGCAAGTGCGCCCACAGCCATGGGTGGATCGGCGCAGACGAGCACCTACTCGGGGTACTCGTCCGCGACCGGAACCTCGGCGAGGCTAAGCTTGCCGAAGCGCTCGGTGAGCGCGTCGATGT
Organism: Hordeum marinum; assembly: GCA_022496015.1. NCBI lineage: Eukaryota > Viridiplantae > Streptophyta > Magnoliopsida > Poales > Poaceae > Hordeum > Hordeum marinum. The sequence continues at coordinate 420,680,111 of CM039675.1, forward strand.
CGGACGCGAGGCCGACGAGGTCGCCCGCAGGGTGTGCCGGAGCAAGCCCCACAAGCCCGCGGTTTCGCCTGGATGTGCGGCGGTGGCAGGAAATGGCGAGGGGTCCCGCCCGGAGCATGAATCCGACCGGCGCCGCATACGGCCCCATGGTGGGCGCCAACTATTGTTGTTTTCTCATGACAGATGCCATGGGTAGGCTTATCGTAGGTGGTTGGGGACGAAGGACGCCGACGGGCTCCGGGTGCGAGATTGGGCACAAGCGGTGGCGACACACGATGTACGCAGGTTCAGGGCCCTCCTGGGGAGGTAATACCCCTAGTCCCGCTTGGTCTAGTTGGATGGATAATTGTGTTTACAAGGGTGCTCCTAGATTTGTGTCCAGAGGAGGAAGAAGGAGCAGCCGGGTCGTCCTCCTCTGCTGCTAGTGATGGTATGAGAGGAAAGCTCTATGTGGGTTTATGTGAATGGTTGTCCGTCCCCGTTGCATGGGGGGCTCGGGGGTTTTATAGGCTAACCCACCGGCTCTATAATATGTACAGGGGTGGGGGACCCGGCTGGCAGTCTCTCCGACCGGCCAGGGGGTCCCGCCCTTCGTGCCGTCTCGTCGTTTGTAGGGTCCACCGGTTGAGCGGTCCTGTCTCCCGTTGGGGCCCACCAATCAGCTCCGCGATTGGCCTTCACTCACCTGCCGCGGCACAGGTCGCCCGGGAGGCGTTGTCTAGCGCCAGCCGGCCGAAGTCTCCGGTACGGCCGGCTGCACTGTAGCCACGCCGGTGTAGGTAATCAAGTGGGCGAGGGCATGTCGGCACTGTTCCCTCGCCCGTTCGCACTCGCCAAGGTCAGCAGTCTGGACGGGTGGACTGTAGCCTTGCGCTCTAGTGCGTCAACGGCCACTATGGCCACAGGACCGCCCGTCGTGGCGGTCATGTCATGTCGTTGTACCCGCGCGTAGGGGGACGGAACATCGCACGTCCACCCCGGGGCCAACGGAGGAGGTGGCCCGGAAGGCAGCCGGCCATGCCCAGCCGGCCGGGGGTCGAGCCGGTTCCACGACCAGCTGTCTGTGTCGCCAGCCGGCGGCAGCTCGAGCCGGCCATCCTCCAACCGGCCATGGGCAGCCGGTCGCATAGTTTTCCTTCGAAGCGAAAGAGGGGAGAACCCCATTGCTTTGGCCAACCTCGGGGTAATAACCCCATCAGCGCTGGAGCAGGCATGCTCCTCGTCACCCCCACTAGAGAGAACCTCAAGTATGTGATTCAAATGCACTTTCCCCGGGAGGAGGCCACCAATAACACCACAGAGTATGAGGGGCTCCTTGCCGGACTCAGAATTGCAGTGGAGTTGGGAATCAAGAAACTGATCGTCAGGGGAGATTCTCATCTCATGGTGAAACAAATCAACAAATATTATTAGAGCCTTTTGATGGAGGAATACGTAGAGGAAGTGAGGAAACTAGAGGAACACTTCGATGGGTTGTAGGCAAAACATGTGCCACGAACGGAAAACGGTATTGCTGATCATCTATCAAAGTGCGCTGCGCAGAAGCTTCCTGTGGAACTAGGGACTTTTGTCTTCCGCCTCACTCAACCATCAGTATCCGCATCAGCAATGCACAAGAAGAGTAGGAAGCTGAACTCCGGTAAGCATTTCCAGGTAGAGTTTCCCGAAGCCGCTAGTAGAGAAGTTGCCAGGGAAAATAATGTTTTGGTTGGTGAGCAGCTCCCTCCTGTAGAGCCCCAGGCTCATCCAGTCGAGGTATGCGCTCCCACAAGCAAGGAGACGTCTTTAGTCCTTGTTGTCGAGCCAGAGGCTCCAACCTGGGCAGAGAAAATAGTCCATTTCCTTCAAACAGGAGAACTCCCCGAAGAACAAGAAGAGTCCAAAAAAGTAGCCTGTCAGTCCAATATGTACCTCTTTGTCGATGACACCTTGTATAGAAGACGAACAAACGGTGTGAAATTGAGGTGCATAGGCCGGGAGGATGGACTAAAGATGTTGGCAGAGATTCATGGAGGTGTGTGTGTGGCTCTCACGTGGTATCAAGATCCCTTGCCGGAAAAGCATTCCGGTAGGGTTTCTATTGGCCCACTGCCCTCCAAGATGCGATAGAGTTGGTCACCAAGTGTGAAGCATGCCAATTCCATTCCAAGAGTATCCATCAACCAGCGCAAGTTCTTCAACGGTCTAGGGGCTCGACATCTTGGGCCCTTTCCCCGCGCTGTCGGGGGCTTTGAGTTCTTGTTTGTAGCAATCGACAAGTTCACAAAGTGGCCAGAGGTGGAGCCGGTGAGGAAGGTGACCGTGCAGTCAGCTATCAAGTTCATGAAAGGATTGGCATGCCGTTTTGGAGTGCCCAACAAAGTGATCACTGACAATGGCATCCAGTTCACGAGTCGAGCCTTCATGCAATACATCAAAAACATTGGAAGTAAAGTCTCCTTCGCCTCCATTGCCCATCCAAGAAGTAACGGGAAAGTCGAGAGGATGAATGCTAAAGTGTTGCGAGGGATCAAGACAAGGAATTTTGATGGACTGCGAAGGAGCGGCAAGCGTTAGATAGATGAGTTGTCGGTGGTTCTTTGGTCCCTCGGAATGACACTGAATCGAGCCACCGGTCAGACGCCCTTCTCCTTGGTATAGGGGGCAGAAGCAGTGCTCCCCACGGAACTCATATACGGGTCACCTCAAGTACTTGCCTACGACGAAGTAGAGCAAGAGCAGCTACGGCATGACGATGCCATGCTCCTCGAGGAAGATCGTCTCCGGGCCGCTGTGCGTGCTGCACGCTACCATCAACCCCTATGCCGCTACCATAGCCGCAGGGTCGACGCCTGGAGCCTTAAGGAAGGCGACCTTGTCCTTAGGCGTGTTCAGTCTACCAAGGGTACCAACAAGTTGACGCCGAAGTGGGAAAACCCTTACCGGGTAGCACGGGTCACCAGACCTGGCACTGTCCGTCTGGAGACCGAAGATGGCACCAAGGTGCTTAACTCATGGAATATTGAGCATCTTCATAAGTTCCACCGGTGAGGCGCTGCTACCGGGCTCAGTCCCCGGCAGCCACCTTTTGTACAAGCTTTGCAGAAGTTGCATGTAACCCTTTGTAAAAAGCCAGGCGCAAACTCTGAGCAACAGTAATAAAGGTAGGCACTACATCATATCATTGCATTGCATGATTATTATGCACCTTTTTATGATCGCAATGTTACCACTTTTTAACTATAGATATCTGATATAGTACCTGTTGAGCTTATAATCCTTGTTGTCGCATTCTCTCTTCGGGAATTGAGACTTCTCGCCCCGCATGTTTGTCCATCGGGGAAAAAATAGGAGGAAGGCAAGGGGACGAGGACGATGGTTTAGCACAATCTAGAAAAAGATATTGCTTGGAAGAGATAAGTTTAATCACATATCTCAGATTCCATGTTGATTTTCTCCCTCGGGGGAATCCTTAACCTCTTTCTAGATGTGAGTAATGGAGTCCTCCACATAGTGAAAACCCTTGCCGTGATGAGCCGTTCCCCAACTCCTGATACTCATCAGTTCTGGGGGACCACGCCAATACCGGCAAGGAGCCCTGTTGGGAAACGATACCATCCTATTGTCGAGGGCTCGATCCCCCTTTGGCATTTGTGGTTATCAGTGACCCGGCAAGCGGTCTCGTGTATCAAGGACAGACATGCCACACAATAGAAACAAGATGGGGAAGGGATAGTACTTAAGGAAGGAAAAAATAACACTCTTTCACTCCTTTCCGATACAAATTGGACAGAGATTACATTTTGATTAGCTAAAATTTGGCAAGCGCCTACATCTTTTGATTTATACAAATATAAGTGCCACGTAATGCCTTTCTTGTCCCTCTCCTCCTAGGGATTAGGCGGAGAAGAAAAAGAGGGCAAAAGGAGTGTGTGGCTGGGATTCAATGTCTCCTCGCCAGGACCAGAGGGATGCGTCTCCTGGAGGAGCCGGAGGACCCTCCACCCAGGCAGGGCGGAACAGAGCCGACAGGGAGGAAGAAGGCAAAGGGCAGGTGCGAATGATGGCGCTACTGAAGCCACCTGTTCATGATGGTGCTACCGACGATCACGGGGCGTAGGAGCTGTCGTCTCCGTCCCTGAAGCGCCACGGGTTGCCGCCGCCGTCGTCCTCTTCATCGCCACCACTCGAGTGAACGCCTTCACCGTCGTTCAAACCCCTGACATGGCGACCGAGGTGGGCACCAAGACCCCCAGGACCTCATAGAGAGCATGGTCGTCCCTGGTGGCCAAAGGCGGGGAATACCCCCTGCCCTTAAGAAGGATACGTAGGCGAAAGGTTCCCACCCTTGCGCATCATGCATAACTCCATGGGTGGAGAACTCCATCGCGATACAAGATGAACCGCCGCCGCAGCTTCTCACGCGCGACTGGAGGTCGTACGGGCGATTTCTCTTCATCACCGAGAAGGAGTGCGAGGTCTGCAGGTCGCTGCGGTGTTGTGTTTCCATTATGGACTCCAACATGGTGTCAACCATGCGGCGTTCCCTCAAGACTGAAGTAGCAGGCGATGCAACGGCGGGTGCTCCGTCGCAACTGCTCTTGGCATAACCGCCGTGCTGCCCGCTCCCCCACTTGGGGCTCCTACGGCCGTCAGTCCGTGGCGAGAACTGAGCATGGACCCGAGAAGAAGACCGTGCGGAGGTCGACACGTTTGCTAGACCCTTCCCAATGTTCATCATGAGGGGAGGGGCGACCTGGAAGTAGGAGAAGAAGGGCGAGCTCAGCGGGCTTGGGACTAAAGAGGAGAAGGAGATGGATGAGCATCGCCCCTTGTGACCCCCCATTTATAGGAGAGGGCGCGGGGGCTGGCTCTCCACCACTCTAAGGGTCACCGTCCACCTCCACCAATTCCACTACCCATGATCATGGGCGAACAGGTAACCACCCCATTGCGCCAATGCATGGCGTTGTAGTTTCTACCACGATCAGGCCTTTAAGTCACGAGCGCCCACCGCAACCTCCCGCAATGCATGCGGCACGCATGGCGGAAACGACCTAAGGTAATGGGTCAGTGCCGACTAGTAAATTGGCGGTTACTACCTCACATTGCGCGCTTGTGCATGAATTTTGGTCCTGACCCAACGGCGCTGAGCGTACGCATGTGGGACAGGCCCGGGGGCTCCTGCTGATGCACTGAGGCATGGGTACCCAGTGCCCCTGACTTATGCACAGGTAGTAGTACATACACCCATGACAAGAAAACACCAAACCAAGGCCAAGCAACGCTGGCAAGCTCGGAGCTTTAACCCAAGACAAGCTCGGAGCGTGCCGAGCACGTCCCCGGTGCTTGCCGAGGACCAAGGCGCGCGCCCATACCCTCAGAATACCTGACAAGCTAGTCCCCTGACAAGCGTGGGTCGATCGGCCACCACTCCACCGCATTGCTACTCCAGTCACTTATTGATGCGGTGTCGAGATTCCATGTGGCTGAGTGGCTCTCGCTAAGCATGTGGCAACGCGTTGGAAGACGAATTATGCCCCCTCGACACCCGTCCGTAGGGGTGTCAACCTGTGGTGTGGTAGTTAGCTAGAACGGTGGTAGGAGATTGCCGGGAATGCACCCCTATGCACCACCTACACTAGCAATGATGGCATTTTGTCCTTAATGCCAGACTTAGGTATGATAAGCTCTGCTAGCTATCTAATCATCAGACAATGTCTGTTTTGCCACTGTGGTTGCCCCTTGTGCTATAAAAGGAGGCCCAAGGCAACCTAGCTCAGGATTCAGACCTCTGGACATTTGTATTCGCGTAGCAGCTCTTTTCCCAAAGGCAACCCTTGTCAGGCTAGAGTGCTACGTGCCTCTCGAGTTCCTCTGACAAATCCACCAAAAGCAGGAGTAGGGTTTTACGCTTCACATCGGCCCAAACCTAGGTAAAACACCCGTGTCACGATCATCACACCGTATTGCCATCTCCGCTCTTTGTACAAGTGATCTTGCCCCCGCCAAACCATAAAGGGACCTATGGCTCCATAGGTGATCGTGTGCATCCTGTCCCGACACGAGGAGTAGGGATTGACATGCAACTTTTGATGCACTAGAGCTATAAGTGTATGAAAGGTCTCAACTGTCACTAAGTGGTTGTGCATCTAATTTACTTGCTCATGAAGACCTCGAGCATTTGAGGAAGCCCGTCCACATAATATGCAAGTCAAATTATAATGAAAAAATACAACTAATATATGAAAGTGAAAAATTATGAGGACTCTCTATATGAAGAACATGGTGCTACTTTGAAGCACAAGTATGGGAAAGGGTAGTAATAGTGACCCTCTCTCTTTTTCTCTCATTTTTGGCGGGCTCTTTTTGGCCTCTCTTTTTATCTTTCTTTATCCTGACAGGTAGGGGCAACACTCTAATAATGATGATCATCGCACTTTTATTTACTTACAATTCAATAAAACCGAAAACTAAAATGATTGCATATGAATGCCTCTTATAGTGTACCAGGATGTGAAGTGATACTAGCATAACATGTATAACAATTATGAATGGTGGCTTTTCCACATATACCATGCCAGCTCTATAATCATGCAAAGCAAAATGACAATGAATGCGCAAATCATATGAATAGTAACGGTGGAAGTTGCATGGCAATATATATCGGAATGGCTATGAAAATGCCATGATAGGTAGGTATGGTGGCTATTTTGAGGAAGATATAATAAGTCCTATGTGTTATTGAGCGTATCATATCACGGGTTTTGAATTGCATCGGCGAAGGATGCGCCACTCTCGAGGTGAGAACAAACAATGGGTGGTATCGAAGAGACTAGCAAAATACGGAAAGGATGGAAGTGCTTATAGTCCACAAACTCACATTAGTCATAAAGAACTCAGATACTTATTGTGTCATTTATTAGCCCTCGAAGCAAAGTACTACTCAGATGCCCCTAAGGAGGAGGTTGGGAGGAGTTAACCATCGCGCGCGCCCCTGTCCGGACAACACGAGTCATCAATCAAAGATACAAAACACTCCAACTTCCTGGTCATGCCACGACCGACACTTCAATGAATAGTGAATCACAAACCTTAACATCGCTATTCTTAGTAACTAATGTTTACAAACTAGTAAGCCTCCATATTACAACTTCAATACCATTGATCATATATTTCTTATTCAATGATCTACATGAAAGTTTTTATTATATCTCTCTTGTATACCTATCATTTTCCAACTAAACATATAAGCAAATTACCACTTACTATTTAAACTCTCATAAAGGTATACATGAAGCATGATAGTGCATAATGATTTCTATAAAATATAATTTTCATCATGCTCTAAAGATATAAGTGAAGCACATGAGCATAACTGCCTTAACTCAAAAGATATAAGCAAAGCATAAAGAGCATTCTAATAATCCCAATGAATGTGTATCTCTCATAATAGTGTGTCCAGCAAACAATCATTGTGACAAACTAAAACCAAACAAAACTATAGCACACTACACTCCATGCAAAACACATATCATGTGATAAATAAAAATATAGCTCCAAGTAAAATTATCGATGGATAGCAGACGAAAGAGGGGATATCTTCTGAGGCATATCCAAGCTTAGACGCTTGAGTCTTCCTTGAATATTACCTTGGGGTGCCTTGGAAATCCCCAATCTTAGGGTCTTGCCGCTCCTTATTCCTTCATTTATCGTGATCTTACCCAAAACCTAAAAAACTTCAGCACACAAAACTCAACAGAAACTTCATGAAATCGGTTAGTATAATCAAATCACCATCACCTTAGGTAATGTTATAATTTAATCCATAATTTTCTTTTAATAATACCAACTATATTTTAACTTCCCATGACTTATGCCCTCGGATATAATCCATAGCATCATAAAAATAAGCATATTATGCAATGGAAAACAGAATATGTCTAAAAACAACAGTTTGTAATGATCAAGATAAAAATTATACTTTTGTAACTCATAAATTCTGAAAATTTAGGAAAATGTGGGAAATTTGTGTCTCAACATGTTTAAAATATTTTAGAAGTTTAGAACATTCGAGTAAAAAAATATAAATTCAAATACTAGGCATAAAAGTTTATATTTCTGCACAATATCAATTCAACTATCATCCTAACAGGTTTACTTGGCACAAAACTCAAAAGAAAAGATATAAACATAATCATTAAAGTAGGAATAATCATGTTGACTCAATAAATAAAATAATTAAAAGGATAAATATTTGGTTGCCTCCCAACAAACGTTATTGTATAATGCCACTAGCTAGGCATAATGCATAGTTTCAAATATTATCATCTTTCAAAGTAATACCATAGGTGGCTCTCATAATAGAATAATATGGAGGTTTAATTCTCCTTCTTGGGAAGTGTCCCATCCCTATCTTTAGTGGGAATTGGAATCTTATATTACCTTTTTCATATCAATAACCGCACCTATGGTTCTCAGAAAGGGTCTACCAAGTATTATAGGGCAACATGGATTAAATTCAATATCAAGAACAATGAAATCCATACATAATTTATATTAGCAAGAATTAGGACATCATTAATCCTATCCAATGGTTTCTTTATGGTGGAATCCGCTAGATGCAAATTGAGGGAACATTATTCCATATCGGTGAGACCTAGAGCATCACATAAATATTTTGGTATAGTAGAGACACTATCTCCTAGATCACACAAAGCATTGCATTATACTCTCAAGAACGTAGAAATGGTGGGTGAATAAATTATTGTTGGGAAATTGATAGAAAAGTGAATAATTATGATGTTATTCATGGCATGGTCGTGTATATAGGCATTGCGTCCGTGAGAAATAGACCAAAACGATTATGCATCTACCACTATTACTCCATCAGTCTATTACCATCTAGTATGCATCTATGGCATTAATTAAGTTCATAACAAACAGAGTAATACTTGGAGCATGATGACATAATATAGACAAAGTAAGATCAAATAATATGGTCTAATCCCATCATTTTACCATCAGTAGCAACAATACAAATACGTCCCTCGCTACCCCTCCTGACACAGAGTGAGGACACCACAAGATTGAACCTACTACCATGCAACACTTCCTCTAAATATATACTCATCAACTTGGCCAAAGAAAACTCATAGATTGGAAAACATACATAGCTATAATAAGCACACATAATAAATCTTAGAGAGGATTCAAATACTTTCAATGAATAATCTGATTATAAACCCACAATTCATCGGATCCCAACAAACACAACAGAAATGCTACATCGAATAGGCCTCCAAATAGATCATTGTATTGAAGATCAATCGAAAAGATAGAGAGAGCCATCTAGCTGCTGCTATGGACCCCTAGGTCCTATGGGAACTACTCAAACATCGTGGGGGAGGCAAAAAGGTTGATGTAGATGACCCCTGTGATGGATTCCTCCTCCGGAAGGGTACCAGAAAAGGCCCCCCGATGGGATCGTGGAAGAACACAAGCTTGAGTCGACGGAAAAATTGTTTCGGAAGCTCACGCAAGGGTTTCAAATATAAGTGGATTTATAGGCCAAGAATTAGGGCGAAAGGAGCCACCGATACCCCCACAAGGGGCACAGCGCACCCTGTGTCCTTGTCAATGCCTCGTTTGTCGTCTGGACTCCTTCTGAAGCATCAGGGGTCCAGTTTAGTCCAGAAAATTCATCAAAAGTTTCGTCGTGTTTGGACTTTGTTTGTTATGATTTTTTTTGTAAAACCAAAGTAAGTAGAAAACAACAACTGGCACTTGACACTGAGTTGATAGATTTAGTTCCCAAAAATGATATAAAATGGTGTATAAAGCATACAAGATTGATAAAATAATAGAATGAAAGAATTAAAAATTATAGATACGTTGGAGATGTATTAATGGTTGGCACATGCCCAACCGACACATATCCAACGGTCAGATTTTGAGCACAACGGTAACATTACTTGAGGAACAAGTAATGCTAACTCCTCGATGTGAATCAAATCTCTCGCAGCAAGGAAGAACGGTGTTTCTTGCTGGCAAGTATTTATGCAGAACACAAAGAGATTTCTCTCAAATCTCATAAGTTTTGGCTTAGCATCAGAGAAACATAACTTTGAAACACTATACCTCTCTTGATAATACGATGATCCTATGACTAAATAAAAACAAGATGAACAACGAAAGGATAGTACGTCTTGTCCCCATCCTCAAACTTCTTGGTTGCAGTCAATTTCTTCGGCCATGCACCACACCAATTGCTTTGCGTCAATAATTTTTGTGGGCAAGTTCTGTCACGCATAACCTTCGGCAATAACCTTCGCTGCCTCGTAGGAGATTATCGTTAGAGTTTGTTTCAAACTCCACATGACTCGAGGAACTTAATCACTCTGTGTGCACTAGCAAATAGATTAGTCCCACATTGTATATGACAACAATTTCCCAAACACAAGGAGGCAAATCATTGCACCAACAGTTGTGAGCTTTTTTCGACTCCACGAAACCCGCATATTTTTCTTCCAAATTCGTGAGTTTTTAAACCCGGGAACCTTTCTCAAATTCGCGAACTTTCTAGAAATCTTGAACTTTTTTCAAATGAGTAAATATTTTTTTTAAATTTATTACCCAAATCCATAAAAAAATCAACATGTGATTTTTTAAATGTGAACTCTTAACAAAAATACATGAATCTTTATCAAACTCGCAAACCAGTTTTTGATTTCATAAGATTTTTAGAATTAGGAAATTTGTTTTTTAAAAAAAACTTGCAAGGCATGAGGCGTCCGAGCGATTCAATTGACGTGGAGTCTCAAGGTGTGCGAACGATCCAACATAGGGTACAAATTCTTTGACCGGCCCACGGGGAGCTGGCGCAACAGTTGCTAGTACAACAAAATGGTGCTTAGAGTGTTGATTAGGAGGAGACCTCCTCCTCGACACCTTGCACGTTTTTTTTGAGACAATATCGCCAAGATTTATTCAATCATAGCAATGTTTACAGGGATGAATAGTAGGTCATCGGGCTGCCCTAACCAAACATGGCGGCCAAACCCGAGCATAAGAGCATGCTTAGCGAGCTTGTGAGCCTCGAAGTTCGAGGTCCTATACTCATGGACTATGTTACAAGAAGTAAAGGCAGTGGAATGATCGATGATTTCATGTATAATCGCTCCATATTCTGCCTATGAACTATGTTTTACTCCATCCACAACTATCTTACAGTCCGAGGCAACGTGAATCTTCTTCTCATACAGGTCTTCTGCTAAAGCAAGAGCCTCTCTAACTCCCAACGCTTCAAGTGTTTCTAGGTCCGACAAATTTTTGAAACAGATACAGGATGCACCAAGAAAAACTCTGGCTAAGCTTCGACACACCACAGCTACTGCACCATAGCTACCATCCCTTCTTACTGTTGCATCAGTATTGAATTTTGTATGATCTACCAGTGGTGCAATCCATCCGGACGGCCTCGTTGGTGCACTATTAGATTGACCAGTGCTTGGTTTCGACAAAATATCCAAATCAACAAGATATGACCTGATGAAATAATGAGTAGAGTGGGGGCTCTGATGGACATCCTCGTGAATAACTTTTCTCCTCGCCTTCCAGATTGCCCATAACGTCACCACCATCTCCGTAAAGTTCTCACGAGACAAAGTTTCTTGCATAAAAAACATCCACTTCTTTGCATCCGTCTCCTCATTTGCTGTCATGTGTTCTACCATCTCCTCTGTTGCTAAAGACCACACACTCCTTGCCATCATGTAGTCCAACAGTGCATGCCTCCAATTGTCATCTGCTGAACAAATTGAGCATACAAAACCTGTTGACATATTCCGGTGATACAACACATAAAAAGTGGGTAGCGTGTTTAGAGACAGCCTCCACAAAAAAATCCTGAGATTTGAAGGTACAGAAGTATTCCATAAACGCACCCAGTTTTGTTCTTCTGCTCGGGTGTTTGACTGACCCTAAACATTTTCTAACCAATTTTCTCTTTGAATCTTCGTCTTCACCAGCAACCTATATACCGAGCTACCAAAGAAGCATCCACGGCGATCGGCCCTCCATGCTCAGAAATCATCTATCCTCCGTGTGCATAGGGGTATTCTCAGAATAGCTTCAGCATCAAAAGGAACAAAAATCGACCTCACGACATCCTCCCTCCAAGATGCGGATGAAGCATGTATCAGATCCGATATCATACTAGGAGGATCAGCAACCAGAGAGGACAATGGTCGCATAAGCCCCTCCCTAGGTATCCAGTTATGTTCCCATATACTAGTTTGTTCACCAGAACCAATTCTTCTTATAATTCCTTGTGACAAGATGTCCCTTCCATCCAGAACTCCCCTCCAAATTTGCGACGGGCGAGCCAAGAGTTGATTCCATAAGAGAACAAGAAGGGAAGTACACTGCCTTCAAAATTCTTGCACTAAGTGTTCCCGGTTCTTGAAGTATGTGCCACGCTTGCCTTGCCAACAAGGACAGATTGAAGAGATCCATATGACAGAAGCCTAAACCTCCCATATTTTTTGGCCTTGTGCATACGTCCCAAGATAACCAACATGGCTTCCTTTTACCTCTTTTGCTTCCCCACCAAAATTGACGGATAGTTGATGTTATACTCTCACAAATTCCCCGTGGCAATCCGAAACACGCCATCGAGTAAACCGGGATAGCCTGAGCCACAGCTTTGATGAGGACTTCCTTTCCTGCATATGATAACAACTTCTCCATCCACCCTTTGACCTTCTCCAAAACCCTATCTCTCAAATATTTGAAAGTGCCATTTCTAGAGGATCCCACATCTGTCGGCATGCCCAGATACCTCTCACTGAGTTGCTCATTATGCACATTTAGAGTGCCCTTTATAGTGTCTCGCACTAGCTGAGGGCAGCCCTTGCTGAAAAAATTGAAGATTTATCATTGTTAACCCTTTGTCCTGACGCATTACAATAAGTTTCCAGCAGGTTTGACACTGCAACCGCCCCTTCATTACTCGCCTTAAACAGCAGCAGGCTATCATCTTCAAAGAGAAGGTGGTTGACAACCGGGACTGTCGGTGCCACCTTAACTCCCACAATACTGGATGACCGACAACTGGACTTCAAGAGGCACGAAAGGCCCTCCACTGTGATCAAGAAGAGATAGGGGGAAATTGGATCTCCCTGTCGAATTCCTATAGTCGGTTTAAACTGCTCAAGCTTCTCCCCATTAAAGAGCACCGAGAAAGAAACAGATTTGATCATGCCCATTACAATATGAATCCATTGCTGTGAGAAGCCTAGCTTACCCATAATTGCCTCCAAATATGACCACTCGAGCCTATTGTAGGCCTTCATCATATCCAGCTTAAGAGCACAGTAGCTCACACGGCATGTGAGAGAGGGTCTAGTGCTCACACGGCATGTCCATGGTGTTGGGGAACGTCGCATGGGAAACAAAAAATTTCCTACGCACACGCAAACCTATCCATGGTGATGAGCATCTACGAGAGGGAGAGTGGATCTAAATACCCTTGTAGATCGCTAAGCAGGAAGCGTTAAGAAACGCGGTTGGTGTAGTCGAACATCTTCGCGATCCAAATCGCCGAGCGTCCCGCGATCTCATCACGATCCGTCCCGCGATCCAATCACGATCCATCCCGTGAACTCATCACGATCCGTCCCGCGATCTCATCACGATCCGTCTCACGATCTTGATCACGATCTATCCCGCGAACTCATCACGATCTGTTCCGCGATCTCATCACGAACTGTCTCGCGATCTCGATCACGGTCCTTCCGATCTAGCGCCGAACGGACGGCACCTCCGCGTTCAACACACGTGCAGCTTGATGACGATCTCCACCGTCTTGATCCAGCAAGAGGAGGTGGAGAGGAGAGAGAGTTCACCGGCAGCGTGACGGCGCTCCGGTGATGGTGGTGGAGTGATTCCGGCAGGGCTTCGCCTAAGCGCTGCGGAAAACCGATCTAGAGGAGAAACTGTGCACCGGTGAAACGGGTAGCACGTGGCCGGAAATTCTGTCCAAAAACCACCCAATCCACTAGTATATATAGGAGGAGAGGAGAGGAGAGGCAGCCAAGGCCTTTGGGTCGGCCGAAATAGGAGGTGGGAGCAATCCTACTTCACCTCCAATCCTAGTTGGAGTAGGATTGCCTCCTATTGGCTGATTTTCCACTTTTTGCTTTAGGACTTTCTCTCCTGCGCCATGGGCCTTTGTGGCTGTTTTCCCAGCCCACTAAGGGCTGGTTAATACTCTCCCACAGACCATGGACCTCTTGGGGTCGAAGTACCCCTCCCGGAGGTCTCCCGGTACACTACCGGCACTCCCGGTACACTACCGGCACTCCCGGTACACTACCGATGAGCCCGAAACTTTTCCGGAAACCAAACTGGGACTTCCTATATATGAATCCTTACCTCCGGACCATTACGGAGCTCCTCGTGACGTCCGGGATCTCATTCGGGACTCCGAACAACCTTCGGTCACCACCATACATAACTCTACACTACCGAAACGTCACCGAACCTTAAGTGTGCAGACCCTGCGGGTTCGAGAACTATGTAGACATGACCGAGACACCTCTACGGTCAATAACCAATGGCGGGACCTAGACGTCCATATTGGTTCCTACATATTCTACGAAGATCTTTATCGGTCGAACCTCTATGTCAAGGATTCAGTTAATCTCGTATATCGTTCCCTTTGTTCTTCGGTATGTTACTTGCCCGAGATTCGATCGTCGGTATCTCCATACCTAGTTCAACCTCATTACCGGCAAGTCTCTTTACTCGTTCCGTAATACAAGATCCCGTAACTAACAATTAGTCACATTGCTTGCAAGGCTTATTGTGATGTTGCATTACCGAGTGGGCCCCGAGATACCTCTCCGTTGCACGGAGTAACAAATCCCAGTCTCGATCCATGCCAACTCAACAGACACCATCGGAGATACCTGTAGAGCACCTTTATAGTCACCCAGTTACGTTGCGACGTTTGATACACACAAGGCACTCCTCCGATATCCGTGAGTTGCATGATCTCATGGTCATAGGAACATATACTTGACATGCAGAAAACAGTAGCAATAAACTGACACGATCATATGCTATGTTTGTAGTTTGGGTCTTATCCATCACATCATTCTCCTAATGATGTGATCCCGTTATCAAATGACATCTCATGTCCATGGCTAGGATACCTTAACCATCCTTTGATCAACGAGCTAGTCCATTAGAGGCATACTAGGGACATGGTTTTGTCTGTGTATCCACACATGCATTTAAGTCTTCGATCAATACAATTATAGCATGGATAATAAACGATTATCATGAACAAGGAAATATAATAACTAATTTATTATTGCCTCTAGGGTATATTTCCAACAGTCTCCCACTTGCACCATGTGATTCGCATTGTTATGAATCTAACACCCAATGAGTTCTGGGGCTCGATTATGCTTTGCATGTGAGAGAGGTCTTATAGTCAATGGGTCTGCGATATTCAGATCCGTGTGTACTTTGCAAATCTCTATGTCAAACCGTAAACACTGCTACCACACTCCACTTGGTACTATTTCCAAATGGCTGCTCCACTATACGTATCCAGATTGCTACTACTAGTCATCCGGATAGGTGTTAAAGCTTGCATCGACGTAACTCTTTACGACGAACTCTTTATCACCTCCATAATCAAGAAACATTTCCTTAGTCCTCTGGTTACCAAGGATAATTCCGACCGCTGTCCAGTGATCCACTCCTGGACCACACTTGTACCCCTTGACAGACTCATGGCAAGGCACACACAGGTGCGGTACACAGCATGGCATACTATACAGAGCCTATGGCTAAGGCATAGGGGACGGCGTTCGTCCTTTCTCTTCCTTCTACCATGGTCGAGCTTTGAGTCTCACTCAACTTCACACCTTACAAATTAGGCGAGAACTCTTTCTCTGTCTAATCCATTTTGAACTCTTTCAAAATCTTTGTCAAGGTATGTACTCATTGAAAGTCT
This sequence comes from Hordeum marinum, assembly GCA_022496015.1. NCBI lineage: Eukaryota > Viridiplantae > Streptophyta > Magnoliopsida > Poales > Poaceae > Hordeum > Hordeum marinum. Next base: position 420,696,120 of record CM039675.1, read on the forward strand.
CATCAAGTCATCTTGATCTATCTCTATATATCTTGATGCTCAACAATTTGGTAGCTTTATCCAGGTCTTCCTTTGAAAATCACTTTCCAAACAACCATTTATGCCTTCCAGAAATCCTATATTATTTCCGATCAACAATATGTCATCCACATATACTTATCAGAAATTCTATAGTGCTCCCACTCACTTTGTTGCAAATACAAGTTTCTCGTAAACTTTGTATAAACTCAAAAACTTTGATCAACTCATCAAAGCGTATATTCCAACTCCGAGATGCTTGCTTCAGTCCATGGAAGGATCACCGAAGCTTGCACACCTTTTAGCATCCTTAGGACTGACAAAACCTTCTGGTTGTATCACATACAACCTTTCCTCAAGTAAACCATTAAGGAAACGATGTTTTGACATCCATCTGCTAGATTTCATAATTGAAAACACAGCAACTGCTAACATAATTCCAACAGACTTTTAGCATCGCTACGAGTGAGAAAGTCTCATCGTAGTCAACTCCTTGAACTTGTCACAAACATCTTTGCAACAAGTCGAGCTTTACAAATAGTGACATTCACCATCAGTGTCTGTCTTCATTTTAAAGATCCATTTGTACTCAACGACCTGCCGTCCAACGAGCAAGTCTACCAAAGTCTACACTTGGTTTTAATACATGGATCCTATCTCGGATTTCATGGCCTCCAACCATTTGTCAGAATCCGGGCCCATCATCGCTTCTCCATAGCTCGTAGGTTCATCGTTGTCCAACAACATGACCTCCAAGACAGAGTTGTCGTACCGCTCAGGAGCAGTACACATCCTTGTCGACCTACGAAGTTCGATAGTAACTTGATCCTGAAGCTTCATGATCATCATCATTAACTTCCTCTTCAACTAACGTAGGCTTCACAGAAACATCTTTCTGCGCTGCGCTACTCTCTGGTTGAACAAAGGTTTAACAACCTCATCAAGTTCTATCTTCCTCCCACTCAATTCTTTCGAGAGAAACTTTTTCTCGAGAAAGGACCCAGTTCTAGCAACAAACACTTTGCACTCGGATCTGAGATAGAAGGCATACCCATCTGTTCTTAGGGTATTCTATGAAGATACATTTGTCCGCTTTGGTTCTAGCTTATTATGTGAAAACATTTTCCACACAAGCATCGCAGCCCCAAACATTAAGAAATGACAGCTTAGGTTTCTGTCAAACCATAATTCACACGGTGTCATCTCAACGGATTTAGATGGTGCCCTATTTAAAGTGAATGTAGTTGTCTCTAATGCATAACCCCAAAATTATGGTAGTAAAACGATAAGAGACATCATAGAACGCACCATATCCAATAGAGCATAACTATGATGTTCGGACACACCATCACACTATGGTGTTCCAGGTGGCGTTTAGTTGTGAAACAACTTTCACATTGTCTTAAGTTGTATGCCAAACTCGTGACTCAGATATTCACCTCCACGATCATATCGCAGTCATTTTTATCTTCTTGTCACGATGATCTTTAAACTTCACTCTGAATTTGCTTGAACCTTTCAAACGATTCAGACTTGTGTTTCATTAAGTAAATATACACTATATCTACTCAAATCATCAGTGAAGGTAAGAAAATAACGATATCCACTGCACGCTACAAGACTCACTAGATTGCATACATCAACATGTATCATTTCCAATGAATCACTTGCCCGCTCCATCCAACGGGGTCCTTTAGTCATCTTGCCCAAGAGGCATGGTTCGCATGTCTCAACCGATTCGAAATCGAATGAGTCCAAATATCCATCACCATGGAGTTTCTTCATGCGCTTTATACCAATATGACATTTTGCGGCAGTGCCACAAGTATGTGGTACTATCATTATTTAACTGTGTATCTTTTGACATCAATGTTATGAACATGTGTATTACTACGATCAAGATTTCAACAAACCATTCTCACTGGGTGCATGACCATTGAAGGTATTATTCATGTAACTAGAATAACTATTATTCTCTAACTTAAATGAATAACCGTATTGCAACAAACATGATCTAATCATGTTCATGCTCAACGCAAAACACCAAATAACATTTATTTAGGTTCGTCACTAATCCTGAAGGTAGAGAGAGCGTGCGATGTTGATCACATCAACCTTGGAAACATTTCCAACACACATCGTCACCTCACCCTTAACTAGTTCTCCGTCTATTCCGTAGCTTTTATTTCGAGTTACTAACATTTAGCAACCGAACCGGTATCCAATACCCAGGTGCTACTAGGAGTACTAGCAAGGTACACATCAATAACTCGTATATCAAATATACTTCTGTCGATGTTGCCAGCCTTCTTATCTACCAAGTATCTAGGGTTGTTCCGCTTCGGCGACCTCTCACCTCATAATAGAAGCACTTAGTCTCGGGTTTGAGTTCAACTTTGGGTTGCTTCACTGGAGCAGCAACTGACTTGCTATCCATGAAGTTTCCCTCCTTGCTCTTGCCCTTTTCGAAACTAGTGGTTTGATTAACCATCAACACTTGACGCTCCTTCTTGATTTCTACCTTCGCGGTGTTCAAACATCGCGAACAGCTCAGGGATCAATACTTCTATCCCTGGTGTATTATAGTTCATCACTAAGTTCTAGTAGCTTTAGTGACAGTGACTTGGAGAACTATATCAATCACTATCTTATCTGGAAGATCAACTCCCACTTGATTCAAGCGATTGTAGTACCCAGACAATCTGAGTACATGCTCAACGATTGAGCTATTCTCCTTCATCTTACAGGCAAAGAATCTTGTTGGAGATCTCATATCTCGCAACACAGGCACGAGCCTTAGATCACAATCTCTGCTCCTAGAACATCTCATATGTTCCGTGACGTTCAAAACGTTTCGGAGCCTCAATTCTAAGCCGTAATGCATGACGCACTAAACTATCAAGTAGTCATCGAAATGTGCCTGTTAGATGTTCACAACATCTACAGACGACGCTAGAGGGGGTGGCGCACCGAGCGGTGCATTAAGGACATAAGCCTTCTGTGCAGCAATGAGGACAATCCTCAGATCACGGACCCAGTCCGCAATATTGCTACCAACATCTTTCAACTCTATTTCTCTAGGAACATATAAAAATTTAAGGGAGCTACAGCGCGAGCTAGTAATCTACAACATAATTTGCAAAGACACTTTGACTATGTTCATGATAATGAGTTCAATTAATCATATTACTTAAGAACTCCCACTCAAATTGACATCCCTCGGGTCATTCGAGTGATACATGATCCAAATTCACCAACTCAAGTCCGATCATCACGTGAGTTAAGGTGGCTGCAATGGTGAACATCATTATGTTGATCATATCTATATGACTCATGTTCGACCTTTCGGTCTTCTTGTGTTCCGAGGCCATGTCTGTACATGCTAGGCTCGTCAAGTTTAACCCGAGTGTTCTGCGCGTGCAAATCTGGCTTGCACCCGTTGTATGTGAACGTAGAGTCTATCACACCCGATCATCACGTGGTGTCTCAACACGACGAACTTTCGCAACGGTGCACACTCGGGGAGAACACAATTTATCTTGAAATTAAGTGAGGGATCACCTTATAATGCTACCGTCGTCCTAAGCAAAACAAGGTGCATAAAAAGGATTAACATCACATGCAAATCATAAGTGACATGATATGGCCATGAACTTGTGCTTTTGATCTCCATCTAGAAAGCACCGGCATGATCTCCATCGTCACCGGCATGACACCATGATCTCCATCAACGTGTCGCCATCGGGGTTGTCACGCCCTGCATGCTTCTACTACTATTGCTACCGTAGCGATAAAGTAAAGCATTACATAGCGCTTTAATGATTGACACGCAGGTCATACAATAATTAAAGACAACCCTATGGCTCCTGCCGGTTGCTGTACTCATCGACATGCAAGTCGTGATAATCTATACATCACATGATCATCTCATACATCACATATATCACATCATGTAATTGGCCATATCATATCACAACATACCCTACAAAAACAAGTTAGACGTCCTCTAATTGTTGTTGCAAGTTTTACGTGGCTGCTACGGGTATCTAGCAAGAACGATTCTCACCTACGCATAAACCACAACGGTGATACATAGATTGCTTTTCAACCTTCTCAAGGACCGCCTTTGTCGGATCCGATCCAACTAAAGTGAGAGAAACTGTCACTCGCAAGCCATCTAAGCAACAAGTTGCATCGAGGGAACCGGTCTCTCGTAAGCGTACGAGTAATGTTGGTCCGGGCCGCTTCATCTCACAATCCCGCTGAACCAAAATCCGACCAAGGGAGGAAGCAATCTAAGCATCAACGCCCACAAACCTTTTGTGTTCTACTCGAGATCTCATCGAACCATCAACCTAGCTCATGATGCCACTGTTGGGGAACGTCGCATGGGAAACAAAAATTTTCCTACGCACACGCAAACCTATCCATGGTGATGAGCATCTACGGGAGGGAGAGTGGATCTACATATCCTTGTAGATCGCTAAGCGGGAAGCGTTAAGAAACGCGGTTGGTGTAGTCGAACATCTTCGCGATCCAAATCGCCGAGCGTCCCGCGATCTCATCACGATCCGTCCCGCGATCCAATCACGATCCGTCCCGTGAACTCATCACGATCCGTCTCGCGATCTCATCACGATCCGTCTCACGATCTTGATCACGATCTATCCCGCGAACTCATCACGATCTGTTCCGCGATCTCATCACGAACTGTCTCGCGATCTCGATCACGGTCCTTCCGATCTAGCGCTGAACGGACGGCACCTCCGCGTTCAGCACACGTGCAGCTTGATGACGATCTCCACCGTCTTGATCCAGCAATAGGAGGTGGAGAGGAGAGAGAGTTCACCGGCAGCGTGACGGCGCTCCGGTGATGGTGGTGGAGAGATTCCGGCAGGGCTTCGCCTAAGCGCTGCGGAAAACCGATCTAGAGGAGAAACTGTGCACCGGTGAAACGGGTAGCACGTGGCCGGAAATTCTGTCCAAAAACCACCCAATCCACTAGTATATATAGGAGGAGAGGAGAGGAGAGGCAGCCAAGGCCTTTGGGTTGGCCGAAATAGGAGGTGGGAGCAATCCTACTTCACCTCCAATCCTAGTTGGAGTAGGATTGCCTCCTATTGGCTGATTTTCCACTTCTTGCTTTAGGACTTTCTCTCCTGCGCCATGGGCCTTTGTGGCTGTTTTCCCAGCCCACTAAGGGATGGTTAATACTCTCCCACAGCCCATGGACCTCTTGGGGTCGAAGTACCCCTCCCGGAGGTCTCCCGGTACACTACCGGCGCTCCCGGTACACTACCGATGAGCCTGAAACTTTTCTGGAAACCAAACTGGGACTTCCTATATATGAATCTTTACCTCCGGACCATTCCGGAGCTCCTCGTGACGTCCGGGATCTCATCCGGGACTCCAAACAACCTTAGGTCACCACCATACATAACTCTACACTACCGAAACGTCACCGAACCTTAAGTGTGCAGACCCTGCGGGTTCGTGAACTATGTAGACATGACCGAGACACCTCTACGGTCAATAACCAATGGCGGGACCTGGACGTCCACATTGGTTCCTACATATTCTACAAAGATCTTTATCGGTCGAACCTCTATGTCAAGGATTCAGTTAATCCCGTATATCGTTCCCTTTGTTCTTCGGTATGTTACTTGCCCGAGATTCGATCGTCGGTATCTCCATACCTAGTTCAACCTCGTTACCGGCAAGTCTCTTTACTCGTTCCGTAATACAAGATCCCGCAACTAACAATTAGTCACATTGCTTGCAAGGCTTATTGTGATGTTGCATTACCGAGTGGGCCCCGAGATACCTCTCCGTTACACGGAGTAACAAATCCCAGTCTCGATCCATGCCAACTCAACAGACACCATCGGAGATACCTGTAGAGCACCTTTATAGTCATCCAGTTACGTTGCGACGTTTGATACACACAAGGCACTCCTCCGATATCCGTGAGTTGCATGATCTCATGGTCATAGGAATATATACTTGACATGCAGAAAACAGTAGCAATAAACTGACACGATCATATGCTATGTTTGTAGTTTGGGTCTTATCCATCACATCATTCTCCTAATGATGTGATCCCGTTATCAAATGACATCTCATGTCCATGGCTAGGAAACCTTAACCATCCTTTGATCAACGAGCTAGTCCATTAGAGGCATACTAGGGACATGGTTTTGTCTATGTATCCACACATGCATTTAAGTCTCCGATCAATACAATTATAGCATGGATAATAAACGATTATCATGAACAAGGAAATATAATAACTAATTTATTATTGCCTCTAGGGCATATTTCCAACACATGGGCCATCCCACTAATGAGGCCAGCCAACTCGCTCATGACGTGCCTAGTTCCCCATTCGCTCGGTTTCGCAGTTGACTAGTTGACCGTTGATTTTTGGGGAAAATGTGAAAAACAATGCAAAAAAAACCAAAAACTTGATCTATTTTGAAAATAAAACCCATCAATTTTGGAAAAAGTTAATCGATTGAAAAAATAAAGTTCATCAATTTTGAAAAAATGTTCACAAATTTCAAAAAAGTTCATTCATTTTGAAAAAAGATCATCGAATATGAAAGAAAATCACAAATTTGGAAAACTTCATCGATTTAAAAAAAGTTAATCGAATTATAAAAAAGTTCGTGCATTTTCAAAAAAAAAAGAAAAGGAATAAGAAAAAGGGTAATATAAAAATAGAGAGAAAACCAAACAAAAACAGTCCAAAAAACATATCAAAAAATGAAAAGAGAAAACGGCTAGGAAGTTTCCCAAAACCGGGAACGGATCTTTGACATGCACCCTTAGGGGGGGCGGACAACGTCAGAGAACGTTGGCGCGCGCCCATCCCTCCCGTTGTGTCGACTATGTTCTACGTTAAGCGAGACTTTAAAATGTCTCGCTAAAAGGGGCCTACAGTAATTTGGCCGGCCCAATCGTGTGCATTTAATAATGGTAAAAGCACAAGAGAAATGAAGGTGCACATGGGATTCAAAACCTGCCCTCCTGGTTGACTGGAGGTGTGACTAGCCACAAGTCTTGGCTCGCGTTTTTGATGGACAAGTAGGTCGGTAGTTCTTAAGTCGAAACAAGTCGTGTTTTCCATAGTTGTCCTTTTTTTGTTTCTCTTCTTCGTTTTCTCTCTTTTTTATTACATTTCCTTTTATTTCCTTTTTTGTGTTTTCCTTTTTTTAAATTCTTTTTTTCTTTTCTTTTTTTCTTCTTCATTTTTTTCATTTTTTTTGCATTCCTTTCTTTGTTTATCTTGTTTTCTTTGGGTTTTAATTATTTGTGTTCTTTTTTCATATTGGTTTCATTTTACATTTTTTAATATGTCAACAACATTTTTCTAATACATGTTTATCATTCTTACAATATAAATTTAACATATCTTAATACATAATGAACATTTTTTATACACATTCAATATATTTCATTTCATTGATTAACATTTTTGAAATATTTGTTCAATAATGTTTTCCAATCCTTGATAATGTTTATATACATATATATACATACTTATATATATATACATACATATATATATATATACATACATATATATATATATATATACTTGTAACATTTTTTCTAATGGTTGAATAACATTTTTATAAACATGATTTTCATACATGGTCAACATTATATTGAGCAAATTTAACATTTTTCAAATGCTTGATTAATATATTTTTAAATATTTGTTCAACATTTTTAGAAAGATGATCAATTTTGTATACATTTTTTGTATATGTGATAAACATTTTCTCTAAAGACATTAAACTGTTTTAAATACTTGGTCAAGATTTTTCAATTCGTTTCAGAGTTTGTTTTTGTCATATACATTTAGAATATTTAAAGTTACAAACAAAAGTAAATAAAATAGGGAAAAAAGCAAAAAACAGACAAAGAAGGATCAAGCTTCCCACGCGGCTGGACGAGCCTATTTTCATATATCCGAAGAAAATTCTGAATATTCAAACATTTGAGAAAACGTGATTTTTTTTAGGAATGTCAAAGTTTTTTTGTTCGAAATATAAGAACAAAATTAAAACCAAGAAAATTTTCAAATTTTCGAACAATGCCTAAAAACACAACAGAAACAAAAACAACAACAACACTACAAACGAAAAAAAATGAACACACAAATATTTTCTTCAACACATAAGGTTTTCAAATTTTCTGAACATTTGTGAATATTAAAAAAGTTATAGTGCAAACCTTTTCTGAAATATGAAATTATAAACTTTTTAGACTTGTTGAACAGTTTTTAAAAAGAAGTTTATGACATTCTATGTTTCGGAATTTCTTAGCAAAATTATAAAACTGGAACATTTTTAGGCGAAAGAGCACATTTTAAAAAACGTGAACATTTTTAATAATTCATAAATGAACGAAAAAGTTATTTTTTGTAAAAATGAACATAATTGGATTTCCACCATTTATTAAAAAGACGCGAACATATTTCAAGTTCTACTTTCTGAAATATCGGAACGAAATTTGAAAACTGGAGCATTTTTAGAAAGAATGAACAATTTGTAAAAATTGTCAACATTTTTAAATTTCTAAATATCTGTAGTTAACCAAATATAAACTTGAAACTTACAAAATAAAAATAAAGTAAAATAAAATAGGAAAGAAAAATAAAGGAAAAATAAAAAGGAAAACCAAAGAAAAACAAAAAGGCAAAAAATAAAGACAAAAAAGGAAGAGAAAAATAAAAAATAAAAAATTATCTGTTTGGGAACCTTGTAGAGGGATCCCGAAACTAAGAAAAATCGGTCAGGAACTTCTAAAAGGTTCCTAAAACCGGTAGAAAACCGCATGAACTAGCTACAATAAACTGTAAGGGCATGTACAATGATGCTATCATAGCAGTGTCATGTTGAATAAATGGTGAGGTGAAGGAAAGAGAAACCAAAGAAAAGGGTTTGTCTTTTCTTAACTAAGAGATGATCTCTTAGCAACAAATCTCTCATCGCATTTTTAGGAACTAGAGATACGATTAAGAGGCCATCTAGTGTACACCATTTTTTTGACATTTGTAGATTATGTGGCATGATCAAAATAAGATTACCATATCATCCATTGTACATGCCTTAGTGGGCTCGGCCCACCGAGCGCTTCACCTCGCTCGCCTTTGCGAAGCTCCGCCAATTTGAAGCCGAACGCGTCAAATAGGGATTTCCTGGTGCGCCAACAGCCACGATTTTCTTGCCGGGCCATGTTAGGGATGGGCGTGCCCATGTCTTCCCCCTATTTTTTCTGTTTTTGTTAACTTAGAAAATCTATTAATGTGTCCCAAATTGAAAAAAATGTTTAGGATTCCAATAAAAGTTCTGAAATTTAGAAAATTCTTAGGAATTTTAAAATCTTATTGAATTCCAGAAATTGTCTACAATTTCAAGAAATCTTCTATTTTTCAGAAAAAATGGAAAATATTAGTGGATTTAAAAAAGATCAAGAATTTAAATGAAAAATAGTTCTGTGGTTACAAATTTGAAAATGTTCTTGTATTTAAACAAATGTTCCAATCTTTTTATACATGTGCAATACTTTCTAAAAAAGCATGAATTAGCCAAACAGTGTTCAACTATCGAAACAACCGTTCTTGGATTTATAAATTGTGAACGAATTTGTACAAGGTTCTCGGATTTCAAAATTTGTTTGTGAGTTTGCAGAAATAAATCCTGAATTTTTAAAATGTTCATGATTTTAAAAGATGTTCTAAATAATTTCAAAAATATTCACCAACTGAAAAAAATGATTTTTAAAATATGTTTGTAAAATTGAAATAAAAAGGGAAAAGGGGAAAAGAAAATTTAATTTAAAAAAATAAAAAGAGAATACAAGAAAAGAAAAGAAAGATGAAGGGAAAAGGAAACAAAAAAACGTGTGCATGTTGTACGGGGTATGCGTGATACGCGGGACTTATTTGGATCGGCTCAAATGATTTAGTGACAATACGGGTGTTGCGTATACGTGGGTATCCCTTACAATGCACATTGAATGGGATTCTCGATCGTGCACTGGTTAGTTCTTCATCTTCAGCGAGGCGGTGGGGCTTGGACGTTGACGTGGGGGGCCTAATGGCGGTCGCGCCATGGCAAGGGTGAAGGTGACCCAATACGTTCTACGGCCCAGCCCACAAGGCACAAAATGAACCTTTTCATAGTCGGATGAGAATTTGGTACCACATCATGCACACAATGATGCCGAGAACGATTAATATTGGCATGTTAATGTGTCAATGGCAGATCGGCTCCTGTCCCAAACCCTAGTCGCCGCCGTCAAGAGTCTATTTCATGTTGCTGCATCGGCCCCCTCACGATGGCATCTTCGAATAAGGTTTCTCTAGTCTTTCCAATGTATTGTTGTTTTTGTTTATAATTAGCAAATGTAAGATGTCTTTTGTTTTTTTTCTTAAAAAAAATATCGCACGGACGAACCATGGTGTTGTCCCACGGTTAATCAAGAAATGGTCCAATTTTTTTGTAGAAATTTGCATGGTAGTCCCTTGCCATCAAGTGAACCCCTTGAATTCAAAATTCATGCCCTTTAGTGGTATACTAGTATTAACTTGCAGAAAGGTCTGCTGCCCGGGCATCCATGCATCTTTCACATTTGACTCGTTTGTAATTTGTAAGGTCTATTCAGTAGCCGTTTAAACTTCTCTTATATCGTTTCTTTAGAGAAACAGAAGCAATTTTGTTTGTGATGGCACATTCTTGTTAGGTTTGACAGCCCTAGCAATTTTCTCACTGATATTCTTTGCCGATGCTTCGCTGGGTTCGGGGTTTTTTTACGCGTCTACGGCGAGCTTATGCCTGCCTGAACTTTATTGCGATCAATGAGAGAGTTACAAAGTGCACGTCACCGGAAGTACATGGGGTTGCAGTAGTAGAGATAGGGGAGAAGGAAGTTACAAATTATTATGATCTACAATCTCGCAGCTAAGTGTAACAACATGGAGCTCCAGTCATAGAGCAAAGTTTGCTTTTGAGAATTTTTATATCGATGTGACCAAAGTTGTAGGTCATATGCCACCGAGGAAGCCGTGTCGTGCAGCTCGAGTTGCATGTTTAGTGTCGTACTATGGAATATCTGGAACATGCAAGGTCCAGATATTCCATAGTACGGCAATAAGAACTGTCGACCTTGTCTTGTTTGCCAATCGGCCCTCCCAAGCGTCCAGTAACCTTCGCGGATAAACTGGACAGAGACTATCCAGTTCCTCCCACAGTGGTGCCAACTGATGGCATTCGAAGAGTAGGTGGTTTATCGTTTCACATTGCGTACAGAAGGGGCAAGCAGCGGAGGCAGTAATACACTACCGGAAACGCCATTCATTTGTGAACAGGCGGTCTTTGTTAGCGAGCCAGATGAAGATTCAACACTTGTTTGGTGCATAGTTGCTCCATATTGCCAGGGCGAGGGTGTTTGTGGGCCTTGCATTCCAGACCGTGTTGTAAGCCAACTTAGTGGTGAGCAGTTTCCCGGCTTCCCTCAAAACCCTGCAGTTAGGTACCTGCAAATTCACGTTTACCGTAGCAACAATATTGCACAGTTCATTTAGCTTGCCCTTGGCCGTGTGTGACAACCGCGAGGTTGAGTCCAGGTTCAAGTCACACGAAGCCATAGCACGAGCCATAGTAGTGTTGGTCCGGTTTGAGTGGGAGAACAAGGTATAGGTAGAGTTTGGAAGCCATAGGTCAAGCCAGAAGGCGGTTGTTTCCCCATTGCCGAGCTGCACCTATGTGGTAGACCGGAAGAACTCAAGACCCTTTATAATGTCACGCCAAATAGGGGTGTGATTGCTGATACGTCTCTAACATATCTATAATTTATGAAGTATTCATGCCATGTTTACAATAATTCTATATGATTTTGGTATGATTTTATTAGAACTAATCCGGACTAACGTTGTTTTCAGCAGAACTACCGTGGTGTTGTTTTTGTGCAGAAATAAAAGTTCTCGGAATGATCTGAAAATTTACGGAGAATATTTTCGGAAAATATAAAAAATACCAGAGCGAAAAGATACCGAAGAGGAGTCCCAAGGAGGCCACAAGACACAGGGCGCCCCCTGGGGTGCGCCCCCTGGCTTGTGGGACCCTCGAGCACTCCCTGACGTAATTCCAACGCCAAGACCTCCTACAAATCAAGAAACCTTCAGAAATAAACCTAGATCGGGAGTTCCGCCGCCGCACACCTCCAGAGCCACGAAAAACCAATCTTCGCCCTCTCCAGCACCCTGTCGGAGGGGGTCACCATCACCGGAGGCCATCTTCATCGTCTCAGAGGGGCCATCAACACCATGGAGGCCAAGGACCAGAGGGAGAACCTCTCCCCATAGAGGGGGGGCATAGAGGAGGAAGCACAAGGGGAGGAACCTCTCCCCCTCTCTCCCGGTGGTGCCAGAGTGCCACCGAGGGAACGATCGCCGCGGTGATCGTCTTCATCAACATCACCTTCTTCATCACCATCCTCATCTCCTTTTAACGGTCCACTCTCCCGCACCCCGTTGTAATCACCTACTTGAACATGGTGCTTTATGCTACATATTATGATCCAATGATGTGTTGCCATCCTATGATGTTTTGAGTAGATGACTTTTGTCCTTTGGGTTGATTGATGATCTAGATTGGTTTGAGTTGTATGCTTATTTTGGTGCTGTCCTATGGTGCCTTCCGTGCTGCGCACACATGAAGGATTCCCGTTGTATGATGTTGCAATACGTTCATGATTCGCTTATAGTGGGTTGCTTGAGTGACAGAAGCATAAATCCGAGTAAGGGAGTTGTTGCGTATGGGATAAAGGGGACTTGATGCTTTAATGCTATGGTTGGGTTTTACCTTAATGATCTTTAGTAGTTGCGGATGCTTGTTAGAGTTCCAATCATAAGTGCATATGATCCAAGTAGATAAAGTATGTTAGCTTATGCCTCTCTCCCTGATATAAAATCGCAATAATGATTTCCGATCTTGTTAACAATTGCCTAGGATAATTCCGCACACCGACCCATCATTATTCCACACTCGCTATTTGCAATATATTGTAATATTATGTTAACAACAACTATTTTAATATTTTAGTTCTCTGATATCATGCAAAGCTATCCTCTTCATACCCACAATGTAGTTTTATTTCTCGTTTCTAGATGGAAGCAAACGTTTGGTGTACGTAGAGTCGTATCGGTGGCAGATAGGACTTGAGAGAATATTGATATTACCTTTAGCTCCTTATGGGTTCGACACTCCATACTTATCACTTCCACCTTTGGAAATTGCTACGATGATTCCTTGCACTTGGGAATTATCAAGCTCTTTTCTGGCGCCGTTGACGGGGAGCAATAGCGTGGGGTTGATATTCTTGTGTGTGCTTGTTTACTTTCTTCACTATATAGATTTTGTTTTCCCTTTTTGCTTTCTTTAGTTGTGGGTAAAACAAACCAAAAAAATAAAATAAAAATACAAAAAGAGTTACTTGCCTCTTTTGCCTAAGAAGTTTTTCAAAAACAGAAGTGATTGGAAGGTTATGCATTGAAGAAGTGAGGGTCGACCTTGAACACTTGTGTTCACGCTCATGGGAACAATGTAGAATTTTTCATGGAAGCTTCTGTAAAATAATTATCCCCTTGTATATATCCATTGTATTATAAAAATAATGTGTCAAAATTTTCTTTTAGGATGACTAGATTGCTTGTTTGGTGTGTGCAGTGCAAAAACAGAAACTTTGGCTGTAGTACGTGAATTTACATTTTTACTGGGACGTCAAAAGTTTTTGAAATTTTTAACACAGTACTGCTATGCAATTTTTTAATTTGTCCAACATTTTCAGAATTGTTTGAGTTACAGAAGTATACAAAAATTCCAAATTATTACAGACTGTCCTGTTTTTAACAGATTCTGTTTTCTATGCATTGTTCTTTTATTTTGATGGATCTATGGCTTGTATCGGGGGTATGAACCATGGTGAAGTTGGAATACAATAGATATAATGCTAATATTAATTTGGAATGAGTTCACAACAGTACTTAAAGTAGTAATTTTCTTTGTTATACTAACGGATCTCACGAGGGTTTTGTTAAGTTTTGTGTGAATGGAGTGTTCAAAGATCGAGGAGGTAACGATATAAGAAGAATACGGAGAGAAAAGAGTTCAAGCTTGGGGATGCCCAAGGCACCACAAGTAAATATTTCAAGGAGACTCAAGCACCTAAGCTTGGGGATGCCCCGGAAGGCATCCCATCTTTATTCTTCAACAATTATCGGTATACCTCGGTTTTTGTTTTGTTCACATGATATGTGTCTTTAATGTTTGTCTCTTCCTTTATGCTCCCTTCTCGTATGAGATAGTCCTTGATGGATTTTTAGAATGCTCTTTGTGCTTCACTTAAATTTTTTGAGTATGGCTTTATAGAATGCACTTTGTGCTTCAGTTAAATCTTTTGAGTTTGGCTTTATAGAATGCTTCGTATGCTTCACTTATATATTTTGAGCTTGGATATTGGTTAATATATATTAATTAGGAATGCTCTATTAACTTCACTTATATATTTTAGAGTATGAATATAATGATCATCGCAATTTGGCTTGCAAGAGTATCATTGAAATATCATGCCTAGATAAAAAAGGCATTAAAGAAAGTGCTTGTTGGGAGACAACCCAACACCTTTACTTTCTGTTTTGATATGTTAACATGATTAAGATACTGTAGTAATCATTTTTTGCATTTCATTTCAATAAATTGCCAAGTAAAGCCTTTGGGATAGTGTGGATACTTGCTTGTTTGATTCTGCGCAAAAACAGAAAGTTGTGCTTCCATTATTTGAATTATACCATTTTACTGGAGATTCAAAAAATACTGAAATTATTACACAACATTGCTAAGAAAATTATGTGATATGTCCTAATTTTTAAGAATTTTTAGAGTTAGGGAAGTATGCTGATCATTCAGATCTTTACAGACTGTTCTGTTTTTGACAGATTCTGTTTTGCATGCATAGTTTGCTTGTTTCAAGTGTTCCTCTAGCTTATATTGAATAATATAAATTATGGGAATGATGGAATACAGTAGGTATCATGTGGGTGTTGGGGAACGTTGCATGGGAAACAAAAAAATTCCTATGCACACGCAAGATCTATCCATGGTAATGAGCATCTACGAGAGGGAGAGTGGATCTACGTACCCTTGTAGATCGCTAAGCGGGAAGCGTTAAGAAACGCGGTTGATGTAGTCGAACGATCCCATCATGATCCGTCCCACTATACAATCACGATCCGTCCTGCAATCTCATCATGATCCGTCCCGCGATCCAATAACGAATCGTCTCACGATCTTGATCATGGTCCTTCCGATCTAGCGCCGAACGGACGGCACCTCTGCGTTCAGCGCACGTACAGCTCGATGACGATCTTCGCCTTCTTGATACAGCAAGAGGGAGCTGAGAGGTAGGTGAGTTCTTTGGCAGCGCGATGGCGTTGCGGCGATGGTGGTGGAGTAATTCCAGCAGGGCTTCGCCTAAGCACCGTTGAAAACTGATCTAGAGGAGAAAACGATCTAGAGGAAGAAGAGGGCAGCACGTGGCAATTAGGGTTAGCTTTTCCATATAAATCCACTAGTATATATAGGAGGGAGGGAGGGGAGGAGTCAGCCTCAAACCCTCAAGGTTTGGTCGAAATTGGAGGTGGAGGAGTCCTACTCCAATCCTATTAGGAGTAGGATTCCTCCTTTCCACTTGGAAACTCTTTCCACCTCTCCACCTTTGGATTTTTTTTCCTTCTCAAACCACTCCAGCCGCATGGGCCCTTAGAGGAGGCTTTAGCCAGACCACCAGGGGCTGGTTTACCTCCTCCCACAGCCCATGTAGCTTCTTGGGTCGAGACACCCCTCCCGATGGTCCCCCGGTACCCTCCCGGCACTCCCGGTACACTACCGATGAGCCCGAAACTTTTCCGGTGACCAAAACAGGACTTCCTATATATCAATCTTTACCTCTGGACCATTCCAGAGCTCCTCATGACGTCCAGGATCTCATTCAGGACTCCGAACAACCTTCGGTCACCGCCATACATAACTCTACTACCGAAACGTCATCGAACCTTAAGTGTGCAGACCCTGCGGGTTTGAGAACTATGTAGACATGACCGAGACACCTCTACGGTCAATAACCAATAGCGGGACCTGCATGCCCATATTGGTTCCTACATATTCGACGAAGATCTTTATTGGTCGAACCTCTATGTCAAGGATTCAATTAATCCCGTATGTTGTTCCCTTTGTTCTTCGGTATGTTACTTGCCCAAGATTCGATCGTCGGTATCTCCATACCTAGTTCAACCTCGTTACCAGCAAGTATCTTTACTCATTTCCGTAATACAAGATATCGTGGCTAACACATAGTCACATTGCTTGCAAGGATTATTGTGATGTTGTATTACCGAGTGGGCCCTGAGATACCTCTCCGTCACACGGAATAACAAATCCCAGTCTTGATCCATGCCAACCCAACAAACACCCTCGGGGATACCTATAGAGTACCTTTATAGCCACCCAAGTACGTTGCGACGTTTGATACACACAAGGCACTCCTTCGGTGTCAGTGAGTTGCATGATCTCATGGTTATAGGAACAAATACTTGACATGTAGAAAACAGTAGCAATAAACTGACACGATCATATGCTATGTTTGTAGTTTGGGTCTTGTCCATCATATCATTCTCCTAATGATGTGATCCCATTATCAAATGACATCTCATGTCCATGGATAGGAAACCTTAACCATCTTTGATCAACAAGCTAGTTCACTAGAGGCATACTAGGGACATGGTGTTGTCTATGTATCCACACATGTATCTGAGTTTCCGATCAATACAATTCTAGCATGGATAATAAACGATTATCATGAGCAAGGAAATATGATAATTGTTGGGGAACGTCACATGGGAAACAAAAAAATTCCTACGCTAATGCAAGACCTATCCATGGTGATGAGCATCTACGAGAGGGAGAGTGGATCTACATACCCTTGTAGATCGCTAAGAGGGAAGCGTTAAGAAACATGGTTGGTGTAGTCGAACGTCTTCGCGATCCAAATCGCCGAGCGTCCCGCGATCCAATCACGATCCGTCCTGATCAAGCACCGAACGGATGGCACCTCCGCGTTCAGCACACGTACAACTTGATGATGATCTCCGCCTTCTTGATCCAGCAAGAGGGAGCGGAGAGGTAGACGAGTTCTCCGGCAGCGTGACGATGCTGTGGCGATGGTGGTGGAGAAATTCCGGCAGGGCTTCGCTTAAGCACTGCAGAAAACAGATCTAGAGGAGAAACTATGCACTAGAGGAACGGGTAGCACGTGGCTGAAAATCAAGTGCAAAAACCCTCAAACCTCTAGTATATATATAAGAGGAAGTGAGGAGGAGGCTTGGCCCAAGGGCCAAGCCATCTAGGCGTCGGCCGAACCAAGAGGAGAGGAGGATTCCTCCTCCAATCCTAGTAGGACTAGGACTCCTCCTTATTTTGGCCTTTTTGCCTTTTCCACCTTTTTCTCTTTGGGCTTTTCTTCCCAGCCGCATGGGCCTTGTGTGGGACTTCCACCAGCCCACTAAGGGCTGGTATTCACTCTCCCACAGCCCATGTAGCCTCTTGGGTCGAAATACCCCTACTGATGGTCTCCCGGTACACTACCGGCACTCCCGGTACACTACCGATGAGCCTGAAACTTTTCCGATGACCAAAATAGGACTTCCTATATATCAATCTTTACCTCCGTACCATTCCGGAGCTCCTCGTGAAGTCCGGGATCTCATCCAGGACTCCTAACAACCATCGGTCACCACCATGCATAACTCTATACTACTGAAACGTCACCAAACCTTAAGTGTGCAGACCCTGCGGGTTCGAGAACTATGTAGACATGACCGAGACACCTCTACGATCAATAACCAATAGCGGGACTTGGATGCCTATATTGGTTCCTACACATTCTACGAAGATCTTTATCGGTAGAACCTCTATGTCAAGGATTTAGTTAATCCCGTATGATGTTCCCTTTGTTCTTCGGTATGTTACTTGCTCGAGATTCGATCATCGGTATCTCCATACCTAGTTCAACCTCGTTACCGGAAAGTCTCTTTACTCGTTCCATAATACAAGATCCCGTGACTAACACTTAGTCACATTGCTTGCAAGGCTTATTGTGATGTTGTATTACCGAGTGGGCCCTGAGATACCTCTCCGTCACACGGAGTAACAAATCCCAGTCTTGATCCATGCCAACCCAATAGACACCCTTGGAGATACTTGTAGAGCACCTGTATAGTCACCCAGTTATGGTGCGACGTTTGATACACACAAGGCACTCTTCCGGTGTCCGTGAGTTGCATGATCTCATGGTCATAGAAACATATACTTGACATTCAGAAAACTGTAGCAATAAACTGACACGATCATATGCTACGTTTGTAGTTTGGGTCTTGTCCATCACATCATTCTCCTAATGATGTGATCCCCTTATCAAACGACATCACATGTCAATGGCTAGGAAACCTTGACCATCTTTGACCAACGATCTAGTTCACTAGAGGCATGCTAGGGACAAAGTGTTGTCTATTTACCCACACATGTAATGTGTTTCCAATCAATACAATTATAGCATGAATAATAAACGATTATCATGAACAAGGAAATATAATATTAAACACTTTATTTATTGCCTCTAGGGCATATTTCCAATAGTCTCCCACTTGCACTAGAGTCAATAATCTAGTTAACATCACTATGTGATTTACATTGTAATGAATCGAACACCCATGCAGTTCTGGTGTTGATCATGTTTAGCCCTTGGAAGAGGTTTAGTCAATGGGTCTGCAACATTCAGATCCATGTGCACTTTGCAAATATTTATGTACTTTTCCTTGATGTAATCGCGGATGGAATTGAAGCATCGCTTTATGTGTCTGGTCCTCTTGTGAAACCTTGGTTCCTTGTCCAGAGCAATGACACCAGTGTTGTCACAGAACAGTTCATTGGATTCTGTGCACTGGGCACTACTCCAAGATCTGTCATGAACTGCTTCATCCAGACACCTTCCTTTGCTGCCTCCGAGGCTGCGATGTACTCCGCTTCGCACGTAGAATCGGTTACCACGCTTTGCTTGGAACTGCACCAGCTTACCGCTCCCCCATTGAGAATAAATACGTATCCGGTTTGTGACTTAGAGTCATCCAGATCAGTGTCAAAGCTTGCATCGACGTAATCCTCTACGACGAGCTCTTCATCACCTCCATAAACAAGAAACATTTCCTTACTCCTTTTCAGGTACTTAAGGATATTCTTGACCGCTGCCCGGTGATCCATTCCAGGATCACTTTGAAACCTTCCGGCCATACATATGGCAAGGCTGACATCGGGTCTTGTGCATAGCATTGCATACATGATAGAGCCTACGGCTGAAGCATAGGGGATGACACTCATCTTTTCTCTATCTTCTGCAGTCACTGGGCATTGAGCCTTACTCAACTTCACACCTTGTAACACAGGCAAGAACCCCTTCTTGGACTGATCCATTTTGAACTTCTTCAAAACTTTATCAAGGTATGTGCTCTGTGAAAGTGCTATTAAGTGTCTCGATCTATCTCTATAGATCTTAATGCCTAATATGAAAGCAGCTTCTCCTAGGTCCTTCATTGAAAAACTCTTGTTCAAATATTCCTTCACGCTTTCCAGCATTTCTATATTGTTTCCAATCAGCAATATGTCATCCACATATAATATTAGAAACGCTATAGAGCTCCCGCTCACTTTCTTGTAAATACAAGCTTCTCCATAAACTTGTATAAACTCAAACGCTTTGATCACCTCATCAAAGCGCTTATTCCAACTCCGAGATGCTTGCACCAGCCCATAAATGGATCGCTGGATTTTGCAAACTTTGTCAGCATTCTCTGGATTGACAAAACCTTCTGTTTGCATCATATACAACTCTTCCTCAAGGAAACCATTGAGGAACGCTGTTTTGACATCCATCTGCCAAATTTCATAGTCGAAATAAGCAGCTATTGCCAACATGATTCTGATAGACTTAAGCATCGCTACGGGTGAGAAGGTCTCATCATAGTCAACTCCTTGAACTAGTGAAAAACCCTTTGCCACAAGTCGAGCTTTATAGACGGTGACATTACCGTCCGCGTTTGTCTTCTTCTTAAAGATCCATTTGTTCTGAATGGCCTTTCGCCCTTCAGGTAATACTTCCAAAGTCCATACTTTGTTTTCATACATAGATCCCATCTCGGATTTCATGGCCTCTAACCATTTCTCAGAATCCGGGCCCATCACCGCTCCTCCATAGCTCTTAGGTTCATTGTTGTCCAACAACATGACCTCCAAGACAGGGTTGCCGTACCACTCAGGAGTAGTACGTGCCCTTGTCGACCTACGAGGTTCAATACCAGCTTGATCCGAAGCTTCATGATCATCATCATTAACTTTCTCTTCAACCATTCTAGCTTCCACAGAAACATCTTTCTGCACTGTGCTACTTTCTGGTTGAAGTAAAGGTTCAATAACCTCATCAAGCTCTATTTTCCTCCCACCCAATTCTTTCAAGAGAAACTCTTTCTCAAGAAATGTTCCGTTCTTAGCGACAAAAACTTTGCCTTCGGATCTGAGATAGAAGGTATACCCGACTGTCTCTTTCGGGTATCCTATGAAGACGCATTTCTTCGCTTTGGGTTCCGGCTTTTCAGGCTGAAGCTGTTTGACATAAGCATCACATCCCCAAACTTTAAGAAACGACAACTTTGGCCTCTTGCCAAACCATAGTTCATATGGCGTTGTCTCAACGGATTTCGATGGTGCCCTATTTAAAGTGAATGCAGTTGTCTCTAATGCATAACCCCAAAACAATAGTGGCAAATCAGCAAGAGACATCATAGAACGCACCATATCTAATAAGGTTCGATTACGACGTTCGGACACACCATTACGCTGTGGTGTTCCGGGCGGTGTCAACTGTGAAACAATTCCACACTGTCTTAAGTGACTGCCAAACTCATAACTCAGATATTCACCTCCTCGATTAGATCGCAGAAATCTAACCTTCTTGTTACGATGATTCTCAACTTCACTCTGAAATTGCTTGAAGTTTTGAAACGTTTCAGACTTGTGTTTCATTAAGTAAATATACCCATATCTACTTAAGTCATCAGTGAAGGTGAGAAAATAACGATATCCACCACGCGATGTAACATTCATTGGACCGCACACATCAGTATGTATGATTTCCAATAAGTCACTTGCTCGTTCCGTTGTTCCAGAGAACGGCGTTTTAGTCATCTTGCCCATGAGGCATGGTTCACATGTGTCAAGTGATTAAAAATCAAGTGACTTCAAAAGTCCATCAGCATGGAGCTTCCTCATGCATTTTACACCAATATGACCTAAACGGCAGTGCCACAAGAAAGTGGTACTATCATTATCAACTCTACATCTTTTAGCATCAATGTTATGAACATGCGTATCATCACTATCAAGATTCAATATGAATAAACCCCTCACATTGGGTGCATGACCATAAAAGATATTACTCATATAAATAGAACAACCTTTATTCTCTGATTTAAATGAGTAACCGTCTCGCAATAAACAAGATCCAGATATGATGTTCATGCTTAACGCAGGCACTAAATAACAATTATTCAGGTTCATCACTAATCCCGATGGTAATCGAAGAGAGAGTGTGCTGACGGCGATCACATCAACCTTGGAACCATTTCCCACGTGCATCGTCACTTCATCCTTTGCCAGCCTTCGTCTATTCCGTAGTTCCTATTTTGAGTTGCAAATGTGAGCAATCGAACCGGTATCAAATACCCACGCACTACAACGAGAGCTAGTAAGGTACACATCAATAACATGTATATCATATATACCTTGTTTGTCGTTGGCCGCCTTCTTGTCAGCCAGGTACTTGGGGCAGTTCCACTTCCAGTGACCAGTTCCCTTGCAATGAAAGCACTCAGTTTTTGGCTTGGGTCCATGCTTGGGCTTCTTTACACGAGTAGCAACTGCTTTGCCATCCTTCTTGGTTTTACCCTTCTTGCCCTTGCCCTTGCCATTCTTCTTGAAACTAGTGGTTTTATTGACCATCAACACTTGATGTTCTTTATGGATTTCAGACTCAACAACTTTTAGCAACGCAAACAGATCGGCGACTGACTTGTTCATCCCGTGCATGTTATAGTTCATCACAAAGCTCTTGTAACTAGGTGGCGATGATTGAAGAACTCTGTCAGTGATCGCCTCTGGCGGAAGGGCAATTCCCAACTCCGCTAGACGAGTCGAATACCCAGACATTCTGAGTATATGTTCACTGATAGACCCGTTCTCCTCCATCTTGCAAGCATAGAACTTATCGGAGGTCTCATACCTCTCGATTCGGGCATTCTTCTGAAAGATAAACTTCAACACCTGGAACATCTCATAAGCTCCATGACATTCAAAACATCTTTGAAATCCCGGTTCTAAGCCATACAATATTGCACACTGAACTATTGAGTAGTCTCCAGAATGTGCCTCCCAAGCGTTCTTAACGTCTTCGGATGACATGTCTTATGGTTGGTCACCAAGTGGTGCATCAAGGACATATGATTTCTGGGAAGCCGTGAGGATAATCCTCAGATTATGGGCCCAGTTAACAAAGTTACTTCCATCATCTTTCAACTTAGCTTTCTCTAGGAACGCATTAAAATTCAGGGGTGCTACTACGCGAGCCACTAATCTACAACATAAATATGCAAAGGTTACTTAGACTATTGTTCAAGATAATGAGTTTAGTTAATCAAATTACTAAAGCTCCCACTCAAATTGACATCCCTCAGGTCATCTGAGTGTCACATGATCCAAATTCACCAACTCAAGTCTGATCATCATGTGAGTTGAGGTGGTTTCAATGTTGAACATCATCATGTTGATCATATCTACTATATGTCTCATGTTCGACCTTTCAGTCTCTTGTGTTCTGAGGCCATGTCTGTACATGCTAGGCTTGTCAAGTTTAACCCGAGTGTTCTGCATGTGCAACACTCGCTTGCACCCATTGTATATGAACGTAGAGTCTATCTGTCACGCCCAAGATGCGCGTTTATCCCTTTTAAGGCACGAGGGCCCCGCAAGGGATAGAGGCGCATCTTGCCATTAGCAAGCATAGTATCATCACATCATACAATACTGAAAATATGAGAATACAAGATTGGCTTACACTCACCACATGCTAAATTACAATTCACTCCGAGTTCAGATCATCAAGGTGAAGACAGGGTCCGCCTACGGACGAAATCAAACGGTAAAATCAGATGCAAATGATACTATCTCGCTATCCCAAAGATCACGACCATGGTCCTCTACTCATCCGGGTAAGTCACATACATCCTACCTCTTTCTTCATAATACTCCCACTGGAGCTGGGTAAGGTCATCCTGCACGAACTCATCTGAACCTGTACCTGGAGTGTTGTAGTAAACTGTGAGCCACAAGGACTCAGCAATCATGCGCCCAGGTACTGAGACTATTCAAGCTTAAAGGTTGGGTTGGGGTAAGTGTTTAGTTTGCAGCAGCACTAAGCATTTATGGTGGCTAACTTACGTAACACGAATGTAAATATGAGTGGCCTACGATGAGCGATCGAATCTAGTATGATCTCTATGAGATCCTGAACACCTGCTTACGTCAATCATAAC
Source organism: Hordeum marinum (assembly GCA_022496015.1). Classification (NCBI taxonomy): domain Eukaryota; kingdom Viridiplantae; phylum Streptophyta; class Magnoliopsida; order Poales; family Poaceae; genus Hordeum; species Hordeum marinum. The sequence goes on from CM039675.1 coordinate 420,719,899, forward strand.
CCCATCGTGTTCTCTCTCGGATCATGTTCACGAGCAGAGACGGTCATAGTTACTCACACAGTTGGTGTATTTTAATTAGAGTTTACTTCAAGTTTACTATAACCGGGTGTTAAAAATATCCAAGTTGCCACATAACCGCGGGCATGGCTTTCCAAAAGATTTAACCCTGCAGGGGTGCTCCAACTAATCCATCACAAATTAACCACACTCCACGGGAATAGCCTTGACCAAGGATCTCGTGATCATCATAGGTAATTCCAAAGGAATTCCAACACCTCGAGAAAAACTCGAAGAAAGTCAGACTCCACACGCAAGACCCTCGATAAAGGTAAAACAAATCCAGCAAGACCACCCGACGTGTCGACGAACCCGATAAGAGACGCATATCTCATTCTCAGGACACGATGGATAAGCTAGTGTACGGTGGCCTGATAGAATTCTCCCAAGTTGTCCTGGGTTGGCCCCGCACAGTGCTCTAGTTTGTACCAACACTCATAAGGAGCACTGGCCCGGGGGTTGATTAAATTATCCATGGGTTTGCAAGGCCCTATGCAAGTTTTATTAAGTTGTAAGAAAATGTAGTACCGATGTTGGGTCTTGCCAGACAAGTTTTAATCTCAACCGAATGAACAAGGGGGTCCCCATAACAACCCCGAGCATGTTAGGAGCGCAAAATATGGAAAACATAACACCGGTAACAAGGAACTAATGGCGGTAACAGCGGAACAAATCACTTAGCAAAAGGCCAAGCCTCCCACCAATACCAAGGTATATATATGCATTAAATTAAACAACAGATAATATTGTGATATCCAATCCATGTTATCACATGGAACAACCTGCACCTCCAACTAAGAATGCTATAAGAGGGACTGAGAGGCGATAACTTAGCCAATCAAAGGTTTGCTAGGAGGTGGAGGTTAGAGGCTGTCATGGCAATTAGGAGGCTGATATCAAGTGGTAGGTAGCACAATTGTAACGATAAGAGCGAGAAACTAGCAAGCAAAATAGTATCAGGATTCGGGTACGATCATCTTGCATGTTGGTTCTTCAGCGGAACAAGTAGCGGGATCCTTGTAGTGGTACTCTCCTGGGTTCTCGTACTCAGTATCAACACTCGTGTCTATCCAAGAGAAACAGCAATAATAAACATCCAACCAAGGTGCTATGCACAACCAAGATGATGCATGATTCATTTATGAAGAATTAAACATGGCAATCCAAAACTAGTCATGTTTCACATGCAAAGTTTGTTTATTAATGAATCTGGAAAGAACCTCATGTTGAGTTATTTAGACATGTATGAACATGGAAAATATGGATGCATCATGAAAAATCGATAGAAATGCATATAAAGAACGCCAGAAACGGAGTTACGGTTCTCACGATACGCTCATGACAAGGTACGGAGGCAAATACACAAGACCACCAAGCCATGGGCTAATTCTTGCATTCCAAGGTAGCCACTGGATAGGTTATGAAAAAATCACGCACAATAGACTCAAATATCAACCAATTCCATGGAGTATAGCTCCCACAAGTCACAAAACAATAAAACTCACAATCTGCCACAAAACAGCAACATAGCAACTTACACAGCTCACAACTTGAGCTACAGGAAGCCTACAGCCACAAACAAGATATTGACAGAATATAAACAACACACACATCAACTTATCCAACTACACAAACAGCAAAGGAGGCACACATCAATAATCATGAAGCAATCAAGTTGACATGATGAAACAGTTTTCTGGGACTTGGTGAAAATTCCAGTTTTCTGGAATCTGAGTTAATAAAGTAGCAAGTTGACAGCAGTAGTTAAATATGCTATAGAGCACCTATTGGCATGTAAATTAACATAATGGTAGTAGACAACATCTACTTCAAATAACTAACACTGATCATGAGCAAATTCACAACATGTAACTAGATGTCACCCACTCTTCATGGCATAAAAATAACAGCAGATTCTCAGACTTAGTGATTTTTAGCAGGCTGAAACAGAAACATCAAGTTGGTCACTTTGCAGCATGTTTCCCACTTATATGGATGATTCTCATGTTAAACAAAAATGTCATGGCATACTAGATACAAAACACTAGCACTTCCTAGTTGGCACATGCCCCAAAGCAATCATGAATTAAATCATGCAAAAATGACAAAGTAGCATCACAGTTAAAATGACAGTTTTATAAACTTGCTCAAAAGTGAAGTCTGAAAGTTCCAATGGATTCATTGGCTCTTTATACCCCAAAAACATGGGTCATACTCATATGATCATGTCAGGCAACATGGCAACACTAAACTAGCAAAACTACCACCTCTCTTACACGTGAGATATAATTCTAGAATGGACATGAACTAATATGGTCATGAGAAGTTTTAAACTTAGTCTAACATGGATATGAGATATACAATCACAATATGCATGCTAAAGCAACGGGGGGTATGTCAAGTGGGAAAACCCACTAGTCCCCCCCCCACACACACACCTCTACACACACCCACTACAAGCAAGCACCACATGCTCAAGTGCTCATGGCTCTCCACTTACATGCGCAAGCTCATATGTGTGGGTGGTCATAAACACACATATACATACATATATGCACAATTCACACATGCATATGCATATGTAGATGGCCACACACACACACTCACATACACACATGCACCAAGAACTCATGCACTACACACACTACACTATCTTGCACCCAAACATACACATACACACCACTCACATGCACACACACAATGTGATACTATGCTTGCTAACGGCAAGATGCGCCTCTATCCCATGCAGGGCCCTCATGCCTTAAAAGGATAGGCGCGCATCTTGGGCGTGACACTATCACACCCAATCATCACGTGGTGTCTCGACACGACGAACTTTCGCAACGGTGCACACTCGGGGAGAACACAATTCATCTTGAAATTTAAGTGAGGTATCACCTTATAATGCTACTGTCGTCCTAAGCAAAACAAGGTGCATAAAAGGATTAACATCACATGCAAATCATAAGTGACATGATATGGCCATGAACTTGTGCTTTTGATCTCCATCTTGAAAGCACCGACATGATCTCCATCGTCACCGGCACGACACCATGATCTCCATCATATTGATCTCCATCAATGTGTCGCTATCGGGGTTGTCGCACCCATCATGCTTGTACTACTATTGCTACCATTTAGCGATAAAGTAAAGCATTACGTAGTGCTTAATGATTGACACGCGGGTCATACAATAATTAAAGACAACCATATGGCTCCTGCCGGTTGCCATACTCATCGACATGCAAGTCGTGATATTCTATACAACACATGATCATCTCATACATCACATATATCACATTATGTAATTGGCCATATCACATCACAACATACCCTGCAAAAACAAGTTAGACGTCCTCTAATTGTTGTTGCATGTTTTACGTGGCTGCTACGGGTATCTAGCAAGAACAATTCTCACCTATGCATAAACCACAACGGTGATACATAATTTGCTTTTCAACCTTCTCAAGGACCGCCTTTGTCGAATCCGATCCAACTAAAGTAGGAAAAACTGCCACCCCCCAGCCATCTTTTGCAACAAGTTGCAGTTGAGGGAACCGATCTCTCGTAAGCGTACGAGTAATGTCGGTCCGGGCCGCTTCATCCCACAATACCGCTGAACCAAAACACGACCAAGGGAGGAAGCAATCTAAGCATCAACGCCCACAAACTCTTTGTGTTCTACTCGAGATCTCATCTACACATAGACCTAGCTCATGATGCCACTGTTAGGGAACGTCGCATGGGAAACAAAAAATTTCCTACGCTCACACAAGACCTATCCATGGTGATGAGCATCTACGAGAGGGAGAGTGGATCAACATACCCTTGTAGATTGCTAAGCGGGAAGCGTTAAGAAACGCGGTTGGTGTAGTCGAACGTCTTCGTGATCCAATCACGATCCGTCACATCAAGCACCGAACGGACAACACCTCCACGTTCAGCACACGTACAGCTTGATGACGATATTCGCCTTCTTGATCCAGCAAGAGTGAGCGGAGAGGTAGACGAGTTCTCCGGCAGCATGACAACGCCGCGGCGATGGTGGTGGAGCAATTCCGGCAGGGCTTCGCCTAAGCACTGTAGTTAACCGATCTAGAGGAGAAACTATGCACTAGAGGAACGGGTAGCACGTGGCTGAAAATCAAGTGCAAAAACCCTAAAACCTCTAGCATATATAAGAGGAAGTGAGGAGGAGGCTTGGAACAAGGGCCAAGCCATCTAGGCGTCGGCCGAACCAAGAGGAGAAGAGGATTCCTCCTCCAATCCTAGTAGGACTAGGACTCCTCCTTATTTTGGCCTTTTGGCCTTTTCCACCTTTTTCTCTTTGGGATTTTCTTACCAGCCGCATGGGCCTTGTGTGGGACTTCCACCAGCCCACTAAGGGCTGGTATGCACTCTACCACAGCCCATGTAGCCTCTTGGGTCGAAATACCCCTCCCGATGGTCTCCCGATACACTACCGGCACTCCTGGTACACTACCGATGAGTCCAAAACTTTTCCGGTGACAAAAATAGGACTTCCTATATATCAATCTTTACCTCCAGACCATTCCGAAGATCCTCATGACGTCCGGGATCTCATCCGGGACTCCGAAAAACCTTCGGTCACCACCATGCATAACTCTATACTACCGAAACGTCACCAAACCTTAAGTGTGCAGACCTTGCGGGTTCGAGAACTATGTAGACATGACCAAGACACCTCTATGGTCAATGACCAATAACGGGACCTAGATGCCCATATTGGTTCCTACACATTCTACAAAGATCTTTATCAGTCAAACCTCTATGTCAAGGATTCAGTTAATCCCGTATGATGTTCCCTTTGTTCTTCGGTATGTTACTTACCCGAGATTCGATCGTCGGTATCTCCATACCTAGTTCAACCTCGTTACCAGAAAGTCTCTTTACTCGTTCTGTAATACAAGATCCCATGACTAACACTTAGTCACATTGCTTTCAAGGCTTATTGTGATGTTGTATTACCGAGTGGGCCCTGAGATACCTCTCTGTCACACGGAGTAACAAATCCCAGTCTTGATCCATGCCAACCCAATAGACACCCTCGGAGATACCTGTAGAGCACCTTTATAGTCACCCAGTTACGTTGCGACATTTGATACACACAAGGCACTCTTCCGATGTCCGTGAGTTTCATGATCTCATGGTCATAGAAACATATACTTGACATTCAGAAAATAGTAGCAATAAACTGACACGATCATATGCTACGTTTGTAGTTTGGGTCTTGTCCATCACATCATTCTCCTAATGATGTGATCCTGTTATCAAATGACATCACATGTCAATGGCTAGGAAACCTTGACCATCTTTGACCAACGAGCTAGTTCACTAGAGGCATACCAGGGACAAAGTGTTGTCTATTTACCCACACATGTAATGTGTTTCCAATCAATAAAATTATAGCATGGATAATAAACGATTATCATGAACAAGGAAATATAACAATAAACACTATATTTATTGCCTATAGCAGATATTTCCAACAATAATAACCAATTTATTATTGCCTCGAGGGCATATTTCCAACAGTGGGAACAATTATAAGTCTTGTCTTGATAATACCTAAGTGAATGATTTATCTTTATTACACTAACCCTTCTCACGAAGTTCCGTTAAGTTTTGTGTGATTGAAGTTTTCAAGTTTTGTGTGAGATACCGATATGAGGGGAATAAGGAGTGAAAAGAACCCAAGCTTGGGGATTCCCAAGGAACCCCCAAGGTAATATTCAAGGAACACTCAAGCGTCTATGCTTGGGGATGCCCCGGAAGGCATCCCCTCTTTCGTCCTCAACATTATCGGTATATCTTACTTGGAGCTATATTTTATTCGTATCATAATATGATTTTTTCTTGGATCATCATTTTTATTTTATTTCTCTATGTTAGGTGTTATTTATAATCTTGCTTTTCAATAAAAAGTTCCAAGAATTGCATTAGGATGCTTGCATTACATGTTTTGATATGTGCTGTGTAAAAACAGAAACTTTTGCTATAGTGATTGAATTTTAGTATTTTACTGTAACATGTAAAGTTTCTGAAATTTTTACATAGTGTTTTAATATGAATTCCTTAGCATTTCCTAAATGTTCAGAATTTTTTGAGTTACATAGTTACACTTTTATAATAAATTGCTACAGACTGTTCTATTTGGACAAATTGCTGTCATAGTTTTGTTATCTACTTATCCTATAGTTTCCATAGCCTATATTGGTAGATATAAATTGTGAAAATGAGAGTATACAGTACCTAATGTTTGAAAATTATTGTGCGACTTGTCTTTGCAGTACATGAAGTGTTGATTTGTTCTTATGTGTACTAACCTATCTCATGAGTTCTTTTTGAGTTTTGTGTGGATGAAGTTTTGAGAATAGATGAAACCGGGATATGAGAGAATTGAAAAAGATACAAAATATCAAGCTTGGGGATGCCCAAGGCACCCCAAGAAAATATTTCAAGAACTCTCAAGTATCTAAGCTTTGGGATGCTACGCATCCCACCTCTCTTCATCAACAATTATCGGTTACCTATGTTGAGCTAAATTTTTATTTGTTCACATGATGCATGATATTCTTGGAGTGCCATTTTTTATTTTGTTTGTTGTTTCAACAAAATCATTGGATCTGAAATTTTTAATAAGAGAGATTCCTCACATAGCTATTTAACTAATTGACTACACATTGATCTTCACTTATATCTTTTTGGAGTAGTTTGTCATTCACTCTCGTGCTTCACTTATATCCTATGAGTAAATGGTTGAACGAATTGAATATCATAAATATGAAATTAAAAATGTTGCATATACTTATCCCATGGGGAGTAATGACTTCACACATAATAATTATAGGTGGTAAAATTTATTGAAAGTTAGCAAACACCGCGTTGGTCACTTGAACAATTCATGAAAGAATATTGAAGGAAGAGAGATTTCACATATAAATATACTATCTTGTACATCTTCTATGATTGTGAATACCCATTGACTATTTTCAAATTTGAGCAAATTAGTTGAAGTTGGACAAGGAAGACAACGTAATGAGTTATGCTTGGATATATTTGTATAGTAGTTATATTGTTTTGGATCCTCCAACATGTGATGCTTTATTCCACCTCATACTAGCCAAAACTTCCACACCAAGTAGAAATACTACTTGTGCATCTAAACACCCTTAAATCGGTTTTGCCATGAGAGTCTACTATACCTACCTATGGATCGAATAAGATCCTTCAAGTAAGTTGTCATCGGTGCAAAAAGCAATAAAAATTGCTCCTAAATATGTAATATCTTTTATTATAAGGGAAAATAAGCATTGTATGAATTTGTGATGACAAAGAAATAAAAGTGGCGGACTGCATAATAAAGATTGATGTCACAAAGGGCAATACAACATGATGTTCCTTTGCATTAAGAGTTTGCGCATCCAAAAACAAAAAGCGCATGAAAACCTCTGCTTCCCTCTGCGAAGGGCTTATCTTTTATTTTCTAGTACTTACCTTTATACAAGAGTCATGGTGATCTTCACCACTTCCTATATTTCGCCTTTTCCTCTTGGCAATCATCATGTGGTGGGGAAAGATCCAAGCATATATGGCCATCCAAATATATTTGATCATGAATTATTATTGTTGACAATTATCTATATGATAAATAAGTTGGGAGGCGAAACTCTAAGCCCTATCTTCCTTTGTGTTCGATGGATGCTATTTGTTCTAAAAATATGCTTTGGGTGTCAATAATCATGGAAGACTATATGATAGTTGAGTATGTGGAATTTGCTAAATCAAAGCTCTTACATAGACCCTTCTTGAAAATAAGATGAATTGCAATTGTTCGATGACTAGGAATATGGTTTGTTGGTTTTCAAGAAACTTTCTGGTCTATAATTTAAACATGTGAATAGCTTGTTACTTGATCATGAGAAGTTTTATGAGATGAGATATTGTTTATGGTTTATATTGATGCGACAAAAAGTGATTGGAATTATCATTGATCAAACTTGTGCACTTGCTAGCATTCACACTTCATAAATTATTTCTTTTATCATTTACCTACTCGAGGACGAGCAGGAATTAAGCTTGGGGATGCTGATACATCTCCAACGTATCTATAATTTATGAAGTATTCATGCCATGTTTACAATAATTCTATATGATTTTGGTATGATTTTATTAGAACTAACCCGGACTAACGTTGCTTTTAGCAGAACTACCGCAGTGTTGTTTTTGTGCAGAAAAGTTCTCGGAATGATCTAAAAATTTATGGAGAATATTTTTGGAAAATATAAAAAATACCGGAGCAAAAATATACCGGAGAGAAGTCCCGAGGAGGTCACAAGCCACAGGGGCGCCCCCTGGCTTGTGAGCCCCTCGAGCACTCCCCTGACGTGATTCCAACACCAAGACCTCCTATAAATCAAGAAACCTTCAGAAATAAACCTAGATCGGGAGTTCCGCCACCGCACACCTCTAGATCCACGAAAAACCAATCTTGGCCCTCTCCGGCACCCTGTCGGAGGGGATCACCATCACCGGAGGCCATCTTCATCGTCTCGGAGGGGCCATCAACACCATGGAGGCCAAGGACCAAAGGGAGAACCTCTCCCCACAGAGGGGGGAGGCCATGGAGGAGGAAGTACAAGGGGGAGAACCTCTCCCTCTCTCTCCCGATGGTGCTAGAGTGCCATCGGGGGAACCATCGCCACAGTGATCGTCTTCATCAACATCACCTTCTTCATCACCATCCTCATCTCCTTTTAGCGTTCCACTCTCCCGGACCCCGCTGTAATCACGTACTTGAGGATGGTGCTTTATGCTACATATTATGATCCAATAATGTGTTGCCATCCTGTGATGTTTTGAATAGATTACTTTTGTCCTTTGGGTTGATTGATGATCTAGATTGGTTTGAGTTATATGTTTATTTTGGTGCTGTCCTATGGTGCCTTCCGTGCCGCGCACACGTGAAGGATTCCCGTTGTAGGGTGTTGCAATATGTTCATGATTCGCTTATAGTGGGTTGCTTGAGTGACAGAAGCATAAACCCGAGTAAGGGGGTTGTTGTGTATGGGATAAAGGGGACTTGATGCTTTAATGCTACGATTGGGTTTTACCTTAATGATCTTTAGTAGTTGCGGATGCTTACTAGAGTTCCAATTATAAGTGCATATGATCCAAGTAGAGAAAGTATGTTAGCTTATGCCTCTCCCTCATATAAAATTGCAATAATGATTTCCGATCTTGTTAACAATTGCCTAGGATAATTCCGCACACCGACCCATCATTATTCCACACTCGCTATTTGCAATATATTGTAATATTATGTTAAGAACAACTATTTTAATATTTTAGTTCTCTGATATCATGCAAAGCTATCCTCTTCATACCCATAACATAATTTTATTTCTCATTTCTAGATGGAAGCAAATGTTTGGTGTACGTAGAGTCGTATCGATGACAGATAGAACTTGAGAGAATATTGATCTTACCTTTAGCTCCTTGTGGGTTCGACACTCCATACTTATCACTTCCACCTTTGGAAATTGCTATGATGATTCCTTGCACTTGGGGATTATCAAATTGCTATCAGTCATTGTGACGTCGTGGTTAGTAGACCATCCGTACTTGGAGACAATGTAGGGGGAAACTCTCGACGGGTGCATGTTGTGCAGCTTGGAGATGTGCTTTAGAAGAAGGCACAGGGTTCACTTGTGTGAGGGAGAAGAAACCAAGTCCTCCATTAATGAAAGGGTCACACACAATGTCCCAAGCCACTTTGCAGTTGCCCCGGTGACCTTTTCCTGACCAGTCTAGAAAAAAGCCCGGCAGTGTTTCTCAATTTCTTGCACAAAACCTGCAGGAAGGAGGAGGACACTCATAGCATAGATTTGAAGGGCCCAAAGAACAGACTGGATGAGGATGGCCCTTCCTGATAAGGACAGTAGTACACCCCTCCAGCCGGCTAAGCGCTTGTCAACCTTGTCGATGGTGAAGAAGAAATCCGCGAGGCGAAGTTTGTGAGTGCAAAGAGGCAAGCCTAAGTAAGATTGGGGGAAGGAAGCAACTGGGCACCCAAAAATTGCCGCTAGACTGTCCGAGAGGCTTGGTTCAACGTGGATTGGCGCGAAGGTGCTTTTGTGAAAATGTATGTGGAGACCAGTTGCCTCCAAGAACTAAAGCAGGATGTTCTTAAGGGCACACAATTGATTGGCATCAGGGGGCATGATGATAAGAGTATCGTCAGCATACTGCAAAACAATGGGGGGTGCCATCCACAATTTGGTGGGAGGGAATGCCATTGTTGGATGCCTGAATAACGAGACGTTTGCGAACATCCGTGACAAGAATGAAAAGGTAAGGGGAGTACGGGTCGCCTTGACGCATTCCCTGGTGGCACTGGAACCAAGGGCCCGACTTCCCATTCAAAAGCATAGCGGAGCTGGCAGAATTGTTCAGTTGGTCAACCCATCCGCGTCAGGCTATGGGGAACCCCTTAGCGTGTGGAATAGCGTCTAGCGCCGTCCAAGACATAGATTTGAAGTCTTTACGGAAGTCAAGCTTTAGGACAATGGCTGATAGGCAACGTTTGAAGCAAGTCTGGACAATGTCCACGACATGGAGGAAGTTGTCAGCAATTTCACGTCCTCGGATAAACCATGTTTGCTCGCAGTGCACAAGATGGTCGACGATGGGCATAGTCATTTTTGCAAGGCATTTTGCAGCAATTTTGACAGAGCGGTTTTGAAGGGAGACGAGCCTAAAATTTTCGGGCTTCGAAGTGTCCGATTTTTTTGGTAGAAGCACGATGTGAGCAGAGTTTAGGCGCTTAAGGTCTGCGTGGCTGGCGTGGAAATCATTCATCAGATGAAGAAGATTCATTTTCACCAGATTCCAGTTGGACTTATAGAAAGATGGCCCGAAACCATTCGGTCCCGGGCTGGCGTCATCATTCATGGCCCAAAGAGCCTCCTTAATCTCATCCATCGTAAAGGGCCGAGATACCTCCTGAGCTTGCTGACGAGTAATGGAATTGGGTATGAGCAAACTTTCAAGATCAAAGGTGGTAGAGACGGCGGGGGACACCCCGACAAGATTTTTGAAGAAATTTAAAAGGACTACTTCCTTGTCTTGGTGCGCCATGAAATTAATCCCGTTGTCCTCAAGAGTTTTGATCTGGTTTTTGTGGTGGCGGGCTGAAGCGCAAATATGGAGGTAGGCCGAGTTTTCGTCCCCTAGATGCAGTCCCTCAGCTTCGCCCGTTGCCGCCAATGAGCCGCGATGGCCACATTATGCCGATGGAGCGAAAGCTTGACCACGATCCTAAGATGACATTCCAGGTGAGACAACGGCCTAGACTCTTCAATCTTATCCTGAAAAATTGGGTAGCATGACAATTGAGCACCGGGGTTTTAGGGGAGCGGCGATTAGACATCCATTTCTTGGTCATGTTACGAGTGTGTTTAAGCCTAAGGGCCAGCAAACCGGCAGAGCCAAGGTGATGATGCCGATGACCACACTTGTCCAGTTTGCCACCACCTATTCTTTAAAGAGAGGAATATCAAGAAGCGATCTATGAAGGCGGAAAATCGAGGACTTTGGAATAGATGTGGCAGTAGTTAAGCGGATGGGAACATGATCTGAGGTTGTCCTCTTGACCGAACAAAGCGAGGTATCCGGGAAATTAGATTCCCAACCTACATTGGCTAACGCCCAATCCAACCTGACAAGAATTGGCACATTCTGCTGGTTGGACTAGGTGAAACGTCTATCAAGCAAAGGGAGGTCCTACATTTGAAGAGCATGATTTGGTGAGGAGAAAAGGTTGGCCTCCAACATGTTGAAGTTAGAAGAAGATTTTTTGGAGGGCCTAAGGACGATGTTGAAGTCCCCAATAATCACCTAGGGGCCGGAGATCTTATGCTTGAGGTCGACGAGAGACTGCAAGAAATCCCGCTTGGTCGAGTGGTCACAAGATCCGTAGACATTTGTGACTACAAACGAAAGGTCGTGCGCTCAGGCCTCAAACTAACATGTTAGCGCAAAAGGCTCGGCCATCATTTAAGTGCAAGAAAGGAACTCGTCATCCCATGCAGTGATGATTCCGCTGGCAGAATCATTGGCGGGAATTGAGTGGAAATTTTGAAGAGTTGGAGGGAGGAAGGAGATGGCTTTGAACTGTGAAATATCCTGGAGCTTGGCCTCCTGGATACAGATTACAGAGCTAAGGGCCGAGATTAGAGCAGCCTTGACATCGGTACATTTTTTGTGCCTACCCAACCCATGGACGTTCCAAGAAGTGATAGAGATTTCCCTAATCATTGGAAACTAGGCAAGCAACAAAGCACGACAGTCGCCGGACAACATATGTTCATGATGGAATAGTCGAATACATTAACACAGGCGGAAGAACAACAAATAGAAAAGAAAAGAAACACAGGGAAAAAATGGTGACTAGACGGAGCGGTAGCGGACGTTGGCTGGCGGCATGAAGAGGGCGCACCATGCATGAAAAACCTGCAACTAAAAATGGAGCGGGAGCTGCAGTCTACAATAGTGCCAGACATAACGATGTGTCGCTACCGAGGAAGACTGCGGGTGTCGTCACACATCGTCACCGGATGGCGCCAAGTTTAGGTCAAACTCTGCCCCGTAAACCACCGCGAGCTGCACCGTGTCCTTGAGTGGCAGCAGTGATGCACCCTCGGAGGCTAGCTTCATTAGCTCCACCGCCGGTATCAGCAGATCAGAGTGCGGTGCAGCCTTCTTCGTGCCTTCAAGCTCCATCTGCTTGAGAAGGGTAGCTTTTTCCAGCATCGTCATGCCTCTCCTTCCTTGATGCGGGCGCTGCGGCGTGAGTAGAAGATTGTTGGGGAAGGCGTGCGCGGCAGAAGCTCGACGTCCTCGTTGGGGTTGCATGGCTGCAGCAACATTGGAGGTTGCCCGCCACCCGGCTGAAGCGGCTGCGGGGCTGGGATCGGTGGAAGTCCTGCGTCGAAGCGCTCCACTGCCTGCAAGGCTTGGTCCTCGCTGTCGCACCCATGGGAGAAGGCACTTCCACGGAAGTCCCGGCAAATGACCTCGGTGTCGATGAAGGGGGTACGCGATGGGCCGAATGTAACCACATGGTCAAGCAGACCAATCGAGCAAGTCGCCAGGTTTGCGACAACTAGCTTTGGCGATCCCACCGGCCTCATTGAGATGCGGTAGAAGCCATGCTCGCCACTATGGCCCTGGATGCTCACATTGTAGAAACCTTTGAACAGCTTGATCTGCACGGATTTGGGGCGAGCAGTGAGCGGGGCGGCGCACACAAGCGGCTTGTCATTTGCCATCATGGTGAGACCGCTCGGCAACTGCACGACCCGGTCATCGTGGCCCTCGTAAGTTGGTGGTGGTGGCGGAGCATAGAGGTTGCGATCCATGCCACCGGGGAAATCCGAGCTACCAGTGTCCCTGCCCCCACCGCCATTGTTGTCATCATCAGAGTCCAGGCCCGCGAAGGCTGGGTCCAGCGGCAACTCTTGGGAGTGCACGACGAGAACAAAGGCGATGGCACCAAGGCCGGAGAACCCGTGGACGAGAATGGTGTGGGGAACATTGTTGAGGGTGTGGAACTTGATAGAGACAAGGACGGCGGAGTAGTCTACCCCGGTGAGGCAAACCGGGTCGATCTCGATGGGGCAAGCAAAAGGGACGATGGAGTTTATGATGGTGGGAGTGAACCAATACTCAAGAGGGAAATTCTCAATGTGGAGGTCGAAGACTGTGCCAAGACGGAAGAGGAATCGATTTTCGGTGTCTTCATGGTGAACAAGGCTGACGGTGTTGATGGGGCAAGCAAGAGGGCTGTTTAGGATTGAAACCTCCCGTTCATAGGCCGAGCTGAAGACCAACAGCCCAGCCCCATAGGGAGCTTCCCTCGGTGGGTTTCCGGCCCCGGTATGTAGGGCACGGCAAATGCATGCTTGCGGGGAGGGGTGAGGTGGGTTGACAATAGCAAACACAAGGTTTTGGAAATGCTCAATGGGGATGAAAGGCATGAAGACGTTCAAGAAATAGCGGCGGTGTCTATGCGGGGATGAGAGAAAAACGGAATGGGTCTCCTTCGAGTCAGCAGTTTCCTCCCCAGAATCGAATTCGATCTCTTCCGGGTCCTCCTCCTCCTCAATGGTCTCACTATCGGCTTCCACCGCCTCAGTATGCTCGGGGAAGGGGAATATGCATGGAGGAGATGGGGAGCCATGGGGTTGCGGCAGCTCATCCTCGAAGGAGGAGAGATCCAGCAAGATGAAGTCCGCCATGGGAGCTGCTAGGGCATGGGTGGAGGTGGATGCAGGGCAGGGCGAGAGGGAGGCTCTAGGGCTTGGGATAGCGATTGCTGGTGGGATGGCGAAAGGAACAGGGTTTGGGGGCGGTAAAATAGCCGTGCACCAATGCTGAGTATGGCCCACCCGCCAGCACCTATGGCACCTAACAGGGTCCCTGCAGTCGCGAACCCGGTGGTCGAGCACCAAGCAACGAAAGCAGCGGTCCATTGGGTTCAGCCGTTTGGGGGGAGATGTGCTTGTGCCGGCATGGGGTGTGCATGCTATAAGAAGAAGAAAGGAGGGCATGGGCATAAGATTCTCTATGGCATGCATGCGGATGCCCATCGCTGGAGAGCGGCAAGCCAGGCAGCGTCAGGCATGCGCCCTCGGTCACTGCATTGTCAAATCCCGTGGGCAGCCTACTAACCAGGGCGAGTTGGTGCCATCCGCAAGGAGGGGGGGAAGTTGACCCGCTAATAGGGCCCTCATGGTTTGGCTGGCCACTGTTGGCAGCGGCCTCGGCCTCAGGCCTTTGGTAGGTAGCCGAGCTGCCAGTAGGCCCTGGTCGAGCATAGGCGCATGCATGCACGCCGGTGACACTAGGTAGGCCGCCAGCTGCAGCAGCTGCCTCGAACCAATGGGAAGAGCCAAGATGCCCGGCTCAAAAAGGTCCAAAGTGAGGGGCCGATTTGCTAGGGATACGTTGGTCACACGCGTGCGACGTGGCAGATTAGAGAGAGACCTCGAAGTCCGCGAAGAGCCAGAATAGTTGCTACAGGAGCTTGGGACAATGGTCTGCAGAGGCGCGTGCGCCTGCATGGCAGCGGCACTGTCAACGGGCGAGGAGGCGACAGTGGGACGGGACAAAGGAGGTGGGGGCCCGAAAAGTGTTGGAAATATGTCCTAGAGGCAATAATAAATTAGTTATTATCATATTTCCTTGTTCATGATAATCGTTTATTATCCATGCTATAAATGTATTGAACGGAGACTTAGATGCATGTGTAGATACATAGACAAAACCATGTCCCTAGTATGCCTCTAATAGACTAGCTCATTGATCAAAGATGGTTAAGGTTTCCTATACATGGACATGAGATGTCATTTGATAACGGGATCACATCATTAGGAGAATGGTGTGATGGACAAGACCCAAACTACAAACTAGCATATGATCGTGTCAGTTTATTGCTACTGTTTTCTTCATGTCAAGTATCTGTTCGTGTGACCATGAGATCATGCAACTCACTGACACCGGACGAGTGCCTTGTGTGTATCAAACTTCGCAACGTAACTGGGTGACTATAAAGGTGCTCTACAGGTATCTCCGAGGGTGTCTGTCGGGTTGGCATGGATCAAGAATGGGATTTGTTACTCCATGTGACGGAGAGGTATCTCAGGGCCCACTCGGTAATACAACATCACAACAAGCCTTGCAAGCAATGTGACTAAGTGTTAGTCACGGATCTTGTATTAATGAATGAGTAAAGATATTTGCTAGTAACAAGGTTGAACTAGGTATGGAGATACCTACGATCGAATCTCGGGCAAGTAACATACCGAAGAACAAAGGGAACATCATACGGGATTAACTGAATCCTTGACATAGAGGTTCGACCGATAAAGATCTTCATAGAATATGTAGGAACCAATATGGGCATCCAGGTACCGCTATTGGTTATTGACCGTAGAGGTGTCTCGGTCATGTCTACATAGTTCTCGAACCCGCAGGGTCTGCACACTTAAGGTTCGTTGACATTTCGGTAGTATAGAGTTATGCATGGTGGTTACCGAAGGTTGTTCTACGTCCCGGATGAAATCCCGGATGTCACATGGATCTAGGGAATGGTTCGGAGGTAAATATTGATATATAGTAAGTCCTATTTTGGTCGCCAGAAAAGTTTCGGGCTCATTGGTAGTGTATCGGGAGTGCCAGTAGTGTACCGGGAAACCATCGGGAGGGGTATTTCGATCCAAGAGGATACATGGCTGTGGGAGAGTGAATACCAACCCTTAGTGGGCTGGTGGAAGTCCCACACAAGGCCCATGCAGCTGGGAAGAAATGCCCAAAGAGAAAAAGGTGGGAAAAGGCAAAAAGACCAAAATAAGGAGGAGTCCTAGTCCTACTAGGATTGGAGGAGGATTGCTCCTCTCCTCCCACTTCGGCCGAAGCCTAGAGGGCTTGGCCCTTGCGCCAAGCCTCCTCCTCTCTTCCTCTCTTATATACTAGAGGTTTTAGGGGTTTTGCACTAGATTTTCTGCCACATGCTACCCTCTCCTCTAGTGCATAGTTTCTCCTCTAGATCGGTTTTCTGCAGTGCTTAGGCAAAGTCCTGCTGGAATAGCTCCACCACCATCGCCGCAACACTGTCGCGCTGTCGGAGAACTCTTCTACCTCTACGCTCCCTCGTGCTGGATCAAGAAGGCGGAGATCGTCATCGAGGTGTACATGTGCTGAACGCGGAGGTGTCGTCCGTTCGGCGCTACATCGGAAGGACCGTGATCAAGATCGCGAGACGGGTCGTGATGAGATCGCGGGACGGTTCGTGATGAGTTCGCAGGACAGATCGTGATTGGATCGCAGGACGGATCGTGATGAGATCACGCGACGCTCGGCGATTTGGATCGCGAAGACGTTCGACTACACCAACCGCGTTTCTTAACGCTTCCCGCTTAGCGATCTACAAGGGTATGTAGATCCACTCTCCCTCTCGTAGATGCTCATCACCATGGATAGATCTTGCATGTGCATAGGAAATTTTTTGTTTCCCATGCAACGTTCCCCAACAGTGGCATCATGAGCTAGGTCTATGTGTAGATGAGATCTCGAGTAGAACACAAAGAGTTTGCGGGTGTTGATGCTTAGATTGCTTCCTCCCTTGGTCGTGTTTTGGTTCAGCGTTATCGTGGGATGAAGCGGCCCAGACCAACCTTACTATACGCTTACGAGAGACCGGTTCCATCAACTAACGTGTAACCTCGTTGCACAAAGATGGCTGGCGGGTGCCTGTTTCTCTTACTTTAGATGGATCGGATTCGACAAAGGCGGTCCTTGAGAAGGTTGAAAAGCAACTTATGTATCACCGTTGTGGTTTATGCGTAGGTGAGAATTGTTCTTGCTAGATACCCGTAGCAGCCACGTAAAACATGCAACAACAATTAGAGGGCGTCTAACTTGTTTTTGCAGGGTATGTTGTGATGTGATATGGCCAATTACATGATGTGATATATGTGATGTATGAGATGATCATGTGTTGTATAGAATATCACGACTTGCATATCGATGAGTACGGCAACCGGCAGGAGCCATAGGGTTGTCTTTAATTATTGTATGACCAGCGTGTCAATCATTAAGCGCTATGTAATGCTTTACTTTATCGCTAAACAGTAGCAATGGTAGTACAAGCATGATGGGCGTGACAACCCCGATGGTGACACGTTGATGGAGATCATGGTGTCGTGCCGGTGACGATGCAGATCATGCCGGTGCTTTCATGATGGAGATCAAAAGCACAAGTTCATGGCCATATCATGTCACTTATGATTTGCATGTGATGTTAATCCTTTTATGCACCTTGTTTTTCTTAGGACGACGGTAGCATTATAAGGTGATCCCTCACTTAATTTCAAGATAAATTGTGTTCTCCCCGAGTGTGCACCGTTGCGAAAGTTCATCGTGTTGAGACACCACGTGATGATCGGGTGTGATAGACTCTACGTTCACATACAACGGGTGAAAGCCAGTGTTGCACATGTAGAACACTCGGGTTAAACTTGACAAGCCTAACATGTACAGACATGGCCTCGGAACACAAGAGACCGAAAGGTCGAACATGAGTCATATAGTAGATATGATCAACATGATGATGTTCACCATTGAAACCACCTCAACTCACATGATGATCGGACTTGAGTTAGTGAATTTAGATCATGTATCACTCGAATGACCAGAGGGATGTCAATTTGAGTGGGAGTTCTTCAGTAATATGATTAATTGAACTCATTATCATGAACATAGTCAGTAGTGTCTTTGCAAATTATGTTGTAGATTACTTGCTCGTGTTGTAGCTCCCTTGAATTTTTACATGTTCCTAGAGAAATAGAGTTGAAAGATGATGATAGAAATATTGCGGACTGGGTCCGTGATCTCAGGATTGTCCTCATTGCTGCACAAAAGGCTTATGTCCTTAATGCACCGCTCGGTGCGCCAACCCCTCTAGCGTCGTCTGTAGATGTTGTGAACATCTGATAGGCACGTTATGATGACTACTTGATAGTTTAGTGTGTCATGCATTACGGCTTAGAAATGAGGCTCCGAAACGGTTTGAACGTCACGGAACATATGAGATGTTCTAAGAGTTGAAATTAGGATCTTAGGCTCATGCCCGTGTTGCGAGATATGAGATCTCCAACAATATTCTTTGCCTTCAAGATGAAAGAGAATAGCTCAATCGTTGAGCATGTGCTCAGATTGTCTGGGTGCTACAATCGCTTGAATCGAGTGGGAGTTGATCTTCCAGATAAGATAGTGACTGATATAGTTCTCCAAGTCACTGTCACTAAGATACTAGAACTTGGTGATGAACTATCAAATGCCAGGGATAGAAATAATTATCCCTGAGTTGTTCGCGATGTTTGACACCGCGAAGGTAGAAATCAAGAAGGAGCGTCAAGTGTTGATGATTAGTAAAATCACTAGTTTCAAGAAGGGCAAGGGCAAGGAGGGAAACTTCATGGATGGCAAGTCAGTTGCTGCTCCAGTGAAGCAACCCAAAGTTGAACCCAAACCCGAGACTAAGTACTTCAATTATGAGGAGAGCGGACGCTGAAGCGGAACAACCCTAGATACTTGGTAGATAAGAAGGCTGGCAACGTCGATAGAAGTATATTTGATATACGTGTTATTGATGTGTACCTTGCTAGTACTCCTAGTAGCACCTGGGTATTGGATACCGGTTCGGTTGCTAAATGTTGGTAACTCAAAATAAAAGCTACGGAATAAACGGAGAACTAGCTAAGGGTGAGGTGACGATGTGCGTTGGAAATGTTTCCAAGGTTGATGTGATCAACATCGCACGCTCTCTCTACCTTCGGGATTAGTGACGAACCTAAATAAATGTTATTTGGTGTTTTGCGTTGAGCATGAACATGATTAGAACGTGTTTATTGCAACACGGTTATTCATTTAAGTTAGAGAATAATGGTTATTCTGTTTACATGAATAATACCTTCAATGGTCATGCACCCAGTGAGAATGGTTTGTTGAATCTTGATCGTAGTAATACACATGTTCATAACATTGATGCCAAAAGATACAAAGTTAATAATGATAGTACCACATACTTGTGGCACTGCCGCTAAATGTCATATTAGTATAAAGCACATGAAGAAACTCCATGCTGATGGATCTTTGGACTCATTCTATTTCAAATCGGTTGAGACATGTGAACCATGCCTCTTAGGCAATATGACTAAGGACCCTCTTTTCCAGATTGATGGAGCGGGCAAGTGATTTATTGGAAATGATACATGTTGATGTATGCAATCCAATGAGTCTTGTAGCGTGCGGTGGATATCGTTATTTTCTTACCTTCACTGATGATTTGAGTAGATATAGTGTATATTTTCTTAATGAGACACAAGTCTGAATTGTTTGAAAGGTTCAAGCAAATTCAGAGTGAAATTTAAAGATCATCGTGACAAGAAGATAAAGATGTCTGCGATATGATCGTGGAGGTGAATATCCGCGTTACGAGTTTGGCATACAACTTTAGACAATGTGAAAGTTGTTTCACAACTCACGCCACCTGGAACACCATACTGTGATGGTGTGTCCGAATGTCATAGTCGTGCTCTATTGGATATGGTGCGTGCTATGATGTCTCTTATCGTTTTGCTACTATAATTTTGGGGTTATGCATTAGAGACAACTACATTCACTTTAAATAGGGCACCATCTAAATCAGTTGAGATGACACCGTGTGAATTATGGTTTGACAGAAACCTAAGCTGTCATTTCTTAATGTTTGGGGCTGCGACACTTGTGTAGAAAATGTTTTCACCTAATGAGGTCGAACCCAAAGCGGACAAATGCATCTTCATAGAATACCCTAAGAATAGTTGGGTGAATCTTCTATCTCAGATCCAAGCATAAAATGTTTGTTGCTAAAATTGGGTCCTTTCTCGAGAAAAAGTTTCTCTCGAAAGAATTGAGTGGGAGGAAGATAGAACTTGATGAGGTTATTGAACCTTTGATTCCATGAGAGAGTAGCATAGCGCAGGAAGATATTTCTATGAAGCTATGTTAGTTGAAGAGGAAGTTAATGATGATGATCATGAAGCTTCGGATCAAGTTACTGTCGAACCTCGTAGGTCGACAAGGATGCGTACTGCTCCTGAGTGGTATGACAACCCTGTCTTGGAGGTCATGTTGTTGGACAACGATGAACCTACGAGCTATGGAGAAGCGATGATGGGCCCAGATTCCGACAAATGGTTAGATGCCATGAAACCCGAGAAAGGATCCATGCATGAAAACCAAGTATAGACTTTGGTAGACTTGCTTGTTGGACGATAGGTCATTAAGTACAAATGGACCTTTAAGATGAAGATAGACGCTGATGGTGAATGTCACCATTTATAAAGCTCGACTTGTCGCAAAGAAGTTTCTGCCAAGTTTAAGGAGTTGACTGCGATGAGACTTTCTCGCTCGCAGTGATGCTAAAGTCTGTTGGAATTATCTTAGCAGTTGCTGCATTTTTCAATTATGAAATCTGGCAGATGGATGCCAAAACATCGTTTCCTTCCTTAAGGAAAGATTGTATGAGATACAACCAGAAGGTTTTGTCAGTCCTAAGGATGCTAAAAGGTGTGCAAGCTTCAGTGATCCTTCTATGAAGTGAAGCAAGCATCTTGGAGTTGGAATATACACTTTGATGAGGTGATCAAAGTTTTTGAGTCTATACAAAGTTTATGAGAAACTTGTATTTACAATAAAGTGAGTGGGAGCACTATAGAGTTTCTGGTAAGCATATGTGGTTGACATATTGTTGATCGGAAATGATGTAGAATTTCTAAAAAGCATAAGCGGTTGTTTGAAAAGAGTTTTTCGAAGGAAGACCTGGATAAAGCTACCTAATTGTTGAGCATCAAGATCTATAGAAACAGATCAAGATGCTTGATGAAACTTTCAATGAGTACATACCTTGACAAGATTTTGAAAGAGTTCAAAATGGATCAGTCAGAGAAAGAGTTCTCGCTTGATTTGTAAGGTGTGAAGTTGAGTGAGACTCAAAGATCGACAACGGCAGAAGAAAGAGAAAGGACGAACGTCGTCCCCTATGCCTTAGCCATAGGCTCTATATTATACCATGATGTGTACCGCACCTGGTGTGTGCCTTGCCATGAGTCTGTCAAGGGGTACAAAAGTGATCCAGGAGTGGATCACTAGACAACGGTCAAGATTATCCTTAGTAACTAAAGGACTAAGGAGATGTTTCTCGATTATGGAGGTGATAAAGAGTTCGTCGTAAAGAGTTACGTCGATGCAAGCTTTAACACCAATCCGGATGACTCGTAGTAGCAATCTGGATACATATAGTGGAGCAGCCATTTGGAATAGTACCAAGTGGAGTGTGGTAGCAGTTTTTACAGTTTGACATGGAGATTTGCAAAGTACACTCGGATCTAAATGTCGCAGACCCGTTGACTATAAGACCTCTCTCACATGCAAAGCATGATCGAGCCCCATAACTCATTGGGTGTTAGATTCATAACAATGCGAATCACAAGGTGATGTGAACTAGATTATTGACTCTAGTGCAAGTGGGAGACTGTTGGAAATATGCCCTGGAGGCAATAATAAATTAGTTATTATCATATTTCCTTATTCATGATAATCGTTTATTATCCATGCTATAATTGTATTGAACGGAGACTTAGATGCATGTGTGGATACATAGACAAAACCATGTCCCTAGTATGCCTCTAATAGACTAGCTCGTTGATCAAAGATGGTTAAGGTTTCCTAGCCATGGACATGAGATGTTATTTGATAATGGGATCACATCATTAGGATAATGGTGTGATGGACATGACCCAAACTACAAACTAGCATATGATCGTGTCAGTTTATTGCTATTGTTTTCTGCATGTCAAGTATCTGTTCCTGTGACCAGGAGATCATGCAACTCACTGACACCGGAGGAGTGCCTTGTGTGTATCAAACTTTGCAACGTAACTGGGTGACTATAAAGGTGCTCTACAGGTATCTCCGAGGGTGTCTGTCGGGTTGGCATGGATCAAGACTGGGATTTGTTACTCCATGTGACGAAGAGGTATCTCAGGGCCCACTCGGTAATACAACATCACAACAAGCCTTGCAAGCAATGTGACTAAGTGTTAGTCATGGATCTTGCATTACGGAACGAGTAAAGAGACTTGCCGGTAACGAGGTTGAACTAGATATGTAGATACCAACGATCGAATCTCGAGCAAGTAACATACCGAAGAACAAAGGGAACATCATACGGGATTAACTGAATCCTTGACATAGAGGTTCGACCGATAAAGATCTTCATAGAATATGTAGAAACCAATATGGGCATCCAGGTTACTCTATTGGTTATTGACCGTAGAGGTGTCCCGGTCATGTCTACATAGTTCTCGAACCCGCAGGGTCTGCACACTTAAGGTTCGTTGACGTTTCGGTAGTATAGAGTTATGCATGGTGGTGACCGAAGGTTTTTAGGAGTTCCGGATGAGATCTCGGACGTCACGAGGAACTTCGGAATGGTCCGGAGGTAAAGATTGATATATAGGAAGTCCTATTTTGGTCGCCGGAAAAGTTTCGGGCTCATCGGTAGTGTACCGGGAGTGCTGGTAGTGTACCGGGAGACCATCGGGAGGGGTATTTCGACCCAAGAGGCTTCATGGACTGTGGGAGAGTGAATGTCAGCCCTTAGTGGGCTGGTGGAAGTCCCACACAAGGCCCATGTAGCTGGGAAGAAAAGCCCAAAGAGAAAAAGGTGGAAAAAGGCAAAAAGAACAAAATAAGGAGTCCTAGTCCTAATAGGATTGGAGGAGGATTCCTCCTCTCCTCCCACTTCGGCCGAAGCCTAGAGGGCTTGGACCTTGTGCCAAGCCTCCTCCTCTCTTCCTCTTATATATACTAGAGGTTTTAGGGTTTTTGCACTAGATTTTCTGCCACGTGCTACCCTCTCCTCTAGTGCATAGTTTCTCCTCTAGATCGGTTTTCTGCAGTGCTTAGGCGAAGCCCTGCCGGAATAGCTCACCACCATTGCCGCAGCGCCGTCGCGTTGATGGAGAACTCTTCTACCTCTCCGCTCCCTCTTGCTGGATCAAGAAGGCGGAGATCGTCATTGAGTTGTACGTGTGCTGAACGCGGAGGTGTCGTTCGTTCGGCGCTAGATCGGAAGGACCGTGATCATGATCGCGAGACGGATCGTGATGAGATCGCGGGACGGATCGTGATGAGCTCGCAGGACGGATCGTGATTGGATCGCGGGACGGATCGTGATGAGATCGCGGGACGCTCGGCGATTTGGATCGCGAAGACGTTCGACTACACCAACCGCGTTTCTTAACGCTTCCCGCTTAGCAATCTACAAGGGTATGTAGATCCACTCTCCCTCTCATAGATGCTCATCACCATGGATAGATCTTGTGTGTGCGTAGGAAAATTTTTGTTTCCCATGCAACGTTCCCCAACAAAAAGGTGGGGCAGCGGCCGGCCAACAGGCGGAGCATTAGCAAGGAAACGAACGACCAAACCTTTGAAGTTAATCCCCTCGAGCGACAGGATAAAACTTGCAATATTGTCATTGGCTACTGTAAATGAGAATAAGCACACGCTAAACTACATGATTAGAGGGTAAGCACCAGGCGATCCAATCCACCCGTTAAGTAGAGTAACAACGGCGGCGGGCGGCGGCGGCACAGGTAGCAACACCTCCATCCAAACAGGAGTAGGCGAGTAGAGAGTGGCGGACAACAGCGAACATACCGGCGATGAGAAGGCGGAGAGCGATTACTCCAGAAGTGCCTCGCCCGGCGAGCGCAGAGGCGGCCCTCTAGCTTTGGTCCCCCCACGGCATGGATGGGGTGGAAGCGACGAGGAAGCCGCCGCGGATCCGGACCCCAACCCTTGTCTTGGCGGAGCTGGCAACGGAGATGGACCTCGCAGGTCCTGGCCCAAGCACGCCGTCGCCCGCTGTGACGAGCGGAAGTTCAGCGGCGCACGTCGCGTCTCCCGGTGGCCGTGAAGCCAGCGATGAGGTTGTGGGCGGGCGGCGAGAGGGCGAGTCCATGCTGCCGGCCGGACCGCCCGGTTGGGTGTCCGCCATGGCCGAAGTGGCCAACGGCGGTGGGTTTTGGGGTTCGCCGGCTAGTCTTCTCTCACGGCAGACTCAAGGTAACCTTATTAGGAGTTCTCTGACCATTTTATTAAGGGCAACGCTCTGCGTCGGGGCGCCGGCCCAAACGTTTCGGCCGGCCAGTGGAGATCCGTCCGATTTGAACGTGTGTGACCGTCAGATCTCCCCCCTCCTCTCCCGCATCCCGTCTTCAACCTCCCGCACGGAAAAGAAAGAGAGAAAAAGAAGGGGCCGCCCCAGCACATGCCACACCCCACGCCTCGCCTCCTCCTCTTCTCTCACCGCCGGTCATCCCCTAGTCGTGGCCCCTCGCCGTCGGTCCCAGCTCTGTCATGATGCATGTAGCAAAATCCTTCTCCGGTTGTAGCAAATCCGAGGGGCGGTTGCAACAAAGAAAAGGCGTCACCGTAGTAGGCTACAGCTCCGCCCGTGACAGATGTAGCAAAATCCGTCGCTGGTAGTAACAAAATTAGACGACGGTTGCAGCTTTTCGATCGAGGGTTGCAACTATTTTCTTTTACTAGCGCTCGGTTAATGTGCTCTCTATCGTTTCTGTTGAAGCTTTTTTCATCAAGGGTTGTAGCATTTTTTGTCAACGGTTGTAGCATTCCACCACGACAATGACCGCTTGCAGCTTTTTATATATCTGGTTGAAGCTTTTTCATCTGGGTTTGAAGCTTTTTTTGACAACGGTTGTAGCATGAGGGCGTGTGTCGGGTTCTGCGATGCCTCACCGCCGTCCAGTCAAGGGTCGCCGGAGTTGCGGCTGCGTGCTGCAAAAAAAAGGGGAGAGCGGGAGCAGAGGGCAAAGCGGAAGGCACCATGTGCGACGGGAGAGAGAAGAAAAAGATGCGGGAGGTGAAAGAAAGAGAGGAGCTGGGCCACATCCTACGTGCCCGTTGGTTCGTTGGAAGGCTGCGCGAGTGGACGAGACCGGCCAAAACGTTCGGCCGGCGCGCCGAAGGGAAACGTTTCCCTTTTATCAAGGTTCAGTTAGATTTCAGTACCTTACTTATCCTTCATTTTGTTCTAACTCAAATCTGCTAATCTGCAATTCTTAGCTCAGGATACCACGTCCAAAACCAAGAGCAAACCCTGTTCAACCTGGTAGTGATCTAAAATCACGTCGTCGCAGTGGTGAAAGCGCAACTTACGGTTCCAACACATTAGGCCTCTTATAACTACTAGGAGTGAGTGAATTGCATAAAACCTCACAGCAGCACCAAAGGTCTCACAGGTTTCATGGCAAAGCCTACATGCTAATCAACAAGATCTCCCTAAGAGCAGACCTGACATTATAGCATCCCTACAAACTTGTAAAAACATTAGTTCTTGCTTCTATGCAACATTCATAAAGAAGAAGACAGAAGCAGCAGCAGCTAAAACCCCAGCACCACTCTTTTGATGAGATGCATGGACTAGACAGCAGCTGACGGCTTGGTGCTCCTGGAGGGAGTCCTCTTGGGATGGTCCTGGCTCCGCAAGATGGCGCTGTCCGACGAATCCGAGCTGCTTCGCTCCCCGGTCAGCGCCTTGCTCGACAGCATCTTCCCGAGGACCTTCTTAGGCGTCGCGCCGCCCTTGGCCTTGCCGTTGGTGGTGCTCTTGCTGCTGCCGTGGCTCTTCTCGGTGCTGTGGCATTTCTCTAGCTTGGTGGTCTTTGATGAAAGGCTGAGGTCCTCCACCGCTATGACTCCATCCCACTCGTCTTCAGTGTTGGTTGTGGCGCCTGACCTTGAGCTCTCGTAGGAGCCGATGCAGATGCTGTCAGCTCGGACGGTCGCTGCCGCAGACGCCCTTGTCTGCTCGTGGTATAGCACCTGAACCACGGTTCTCAGAGGGAGGCGCTCGTTCTGGACGGCGTGAGCGCATGCGTCCGGCGATAACTTCTTGCAGTCCATGAGGCAGCAAAGCTTCTTCCTGTCGCTCTTGCTTAGGCTTGGGTGCTCCTGCTCAAATTTTCAGAGAAGAAAACTATTTATCAAACGAATAGATGGAACCATAAGAATAAGAAATCTACAATGTATGCCTCTATTGGTTGCGATGACAGAAAGGAATGCAAAAGAATTTCGTAAGCCAAAACAAAAAGAGCAAAACTCTTCAAATAAATTAGGATTATATTTGGAAGTATGCACAAGAAAGTGTGTACATTCAGATGATGAGTTGTGTGATATTTGTTTGGTAGTTGTAAGAGTACCTTCAGATACATGTCAATGGCGCGGTATAACCCATCATGGAAAGGCCTTGAATTGCCTGAAATTGCCTCAGCAAGATTGATAAACTTCAAAACAGGGGTATTGGGGTCCTTTGCAACCTCGGTGAGATAACCATCAACAACTTTTGCTACTGTGATCATAGATGCACTAGGTGTTTGCACATGACCGTTCACTTCAGCATTATGTTTCTGAGCATTTTTGCTATCTTGCTTCACATACTCTTCGATGATACTGAGGATCATGCCAATGTCATAAACAGTTGTCTCCCCATCTACGGTAGGAATAAGAAGATCTGACACGGATGCTTCATCCACTTGCCGTCCAATTCTCTTCACAAGCTCTTTCCTGCACATCTCTCCACATTTAAGCAAATTTGTTGCCCTCAGTAGCTTTAGCAGGAAGCTGCATGAGACTGAGCCTTTCTCTGATGGTAACAAGCATGTGATGGTAACTAGCATCGCTCGCACCTTTGCATCACCATGGATCATTGAAACCTTGCTTAATGAGGGGAGCTTCTTGTATGTGTAGGCTTTGATTGCCTCACCAACAGCATCCTTGGGCACCATACCCATTGTTTTGATTGCTGATATGACTTGCTTGTAGGAATCGATGTCGAGATCTGTGAGATCCTCGACCCACCAATCCTTTGGCACAGAGGGCTGCTTTTTGACTCCATTCCATTGCATATCAAGGTCATTCTCAGTTGAGAGCTTCTTGCGATTGTACGTATATGACCATTCAACCTTCGAGGTGTCAACAGAGGCTTTTGAAGCAATTGAATCAATGCAGTGGCTAACCAGCTTAAGATCCTCTGACCATGGTAAATGAGCCTTTGTTGTCCCAAGGACAATAATGGAATCTTTCCAACTCCTGAATATGCTTGAGCTGAGGAAGACATCAATCTTGTAGATCAGATTACCCTTGTCGACAGTTTCATTCATCTCCAAGTACTCCGCAGCGCAGCGGGCAGCAACGACATTGTACGCATTGAGTGTGACAACCATTCCATAGCAGAACTTGGCACATATCTCAAAAGCCTTTGGGCCACCAGGAATGTCATGGATGTGGATATCAATATTTTCATCACCAGTAGTTGGGATCAACTTTTGAAAGCGAGCACACTTGGATAGAAGTGGAAACTGCATGGATGGATGATGTAAAAATCAGGAAGGTATAACTGCACATTCCGTTAGAAAATATAACAGTACATTTGATAAAGAAGAAAAATATAACAATGTCATCTCTGCAACGGAACAATGAATTGAACTCCATACCATAAACTAATAGACTAACTTGAATGAAACCACGAGTGATAACAATATGTGATGAAAAGAACACGTTACAAGGGTTTTCGGCATGGAAATAGGAGAATAAGTTAGTAACCAAAAGTAAACAAAAAGACACTAGGCCATCTGAAGCACGACTAATTTTTACTAACATAGATCTTATGAAAGCAGTCCACAGCAAAAAGTAAATGAAGAGAACTGAATCGTTTACCTTGTGAAGGTAAAACTTTGTGTTCCCTAGACGAACAGTGATATCGCTAACCAATTCAGTTTCCACAATTCTGCAAAAGCAAACAATTCTCATAAGAGAAATAAATAAAAAGAACACGCAACTGCAATAATTTTATGTCTTTGTTTTGGTAGTCATTTGATATCTTGGAAGGACAAGACAGTATTTTATTCAAACGTGTATCCCAATGGATACAGGATTTTGTTGTTGTTGCTATGAGTTGATAACATATTTGTCTATTTAGCATGAGTACATTTAAAGAGATGGGGAATGCACAAAGTGAAAAATCATGAATCTTACACGAGAAATAACCTTGTACTCCCTCTGTAAACTAATATAAGAGTGTTTAGATCACTACTTTAGTGATCTAAACACTCTTATATTAGTTTACGGAGGGAGTACATTTATAAAATCTAAAAACTAAAGAAAAAATAGCTCAAAAGCAGTATCCAACTAAATATTTTGTAAAAAAGAAATGAACTTACATGTAGTACAAACTAATGCTTAGCAATTCAAATATAACTGGAAAGTTGGTCAGAAACTTCAAATGAATCACCATTTTAAAACCACTTCCAAGTTCTCAACTCTGAATCCCTTTAGGCACTTGGATATTCAAGAGTACGGTTATCTTTAGGCGACTTTTTTAATCATACAACTACATCATTAGTTCTTTACAAAGACTCCCTGGAAATCATGGCCATTCCGCTCTAACCAAGGCGGAAGTAGACGACATTAAACTTGGAGCAGTTAACATCATACAAAAGGCTCCCTGGAAAAAAAATTCATAGTACTAAAAGTACTTGTGTGGATCCCAGGAACAAAACATGCACATATCCTGGATAAGATAGGGTATAATACCCATAAGACATTTGACAATGGTAGGATACAAAAAGGAAGTAGTAGTCCCACAGTTTGAACTTTGACCCTTAAGGATCTGAGAAGCTGGGGAAATATAATACTACTCGCATATACAAAACTAAATAAGAGACTCCAGTTCTTTATGCTGGTCTGTCCGTTATTAGTATCATTTTACTATGGTCTCTCCATATGAGAACTCTCAGAGATGCAGAAATGAAGAAAACTGGCACTAAAACCGATTCCTGTTGGGATCATGCATTGATAATACCTAGAAGTAAAACCAATAAGCAGTGAGATGGTTCTATGCTGATCCAGAGGTAGCAAGCAAGCAAGCAAGCAAGCAAACAGAAACAATGCACAAGAACAAGGTAAAATGAGCATGCAAGAGGAGGGATGAATGGAATGGATCACTCGCCTGACTTCGCTTCCGTCGTCCTGAAAGGTGTCCGGGTTCGATCCAAGCTTCATGAACTTCATCTTGAAAGAAGCAGAGTATGCACACCACCTTGCAGCCTCTCACGCCCCCAGGCCAATGCCCTCACAGAGACCAGACCAGCACCGCAGGAGGAGGAGGAGGAAGAAGAGAAGAAGACCTTGGCGTGCTAACCCATCATACTACTTGTCCAGGGAAGGAACACCGGGACCAGACGGCAAAGAGACAGGAAGTACAAGGAACAGAAGCAAACTTGAGTGGGCTAGGCCGGTGGGGCGGGCGGCGGAAGGTGGGAGAGGAGACGGAATATGGCAACGTGCCCGGCCCGGCGCTCGTACAACGGAAACAATAGCGGCAAGGATCGGTCCTTGAGGGAGGGAGGCACACTCCACCCCACTCAGGCCTACTTATGCGGGGTGGTGTTGCGGGCGGCGAGGAGCACAAGCGCCTCAGGGGGAGTAAACAATGGCGGGGAGGGAGGGACGGACACCCACAAAGCACAAAGCTGACACACCCCCACCTCCTCCTCCCACCCTGCCGCTATTTTCTTAATCCGCCCCTGTCCTCCTTGATCCTCACGGAGGGAGATCTCCCGCAATAAATCTCCTTTCCCTTCCTTCCCTTCCCTCAGTCGCAGTCGCAGCGCCGGTAAACCGAGAAAGAAAGAATCACGCAGTATCTTGTGTCCAACGCGCCTGGCATAAACAACGCCTCCACATTCCTCCTCCCACGCCGCTCCTCAGAGGCTCACACCCTACAAATCCCTGCAGAAACAACGGCAAAAACAGAGTTAGCTAGTAGCGATTTTTAAAACGCAAATGGGGAGGCAATGGAGAGACCGGCGACCACTTGCTCGTCCTTGTGCCGGGAGGAATCTTGCAAGATCTCGCAGCCCTGTGACTGCCGGGACGAAGAGAGATACGAACGACTACTTGCTTACCACGCAGGAGGGAGAGGGGGATATAACGGAGTTTTGATTTTGATTGATTACAAAGCCATGAGGCACACGGCAATGTGAGGAGAGCGCCACGAGGGAGCATGTGGAGGGAGGGAGGGTGGCGTGGAGATTTATAGCAAAACCGCGGGGAAGGCAACAAAACAGGGGTACCCAACAAGGCGCGCAAGAACAAACGGGAAGCGGGCGGATTAAGGCAGTCAGCCATGACCGGAGAAGGAGGAACAATGCGAGGCAGACCCACCCCGAGAAAAAGACGGGCGCCAGCAACGGACGGAGCCGGCCCCGAGAACTGCTCGCCGCCAAGACGTGCTCTGCTCTTGCTGCTCGGGATGAAGAGTGCAGCCAAGATGCGGCCACGCAGCGCAAGTGCGCGCGCGCATGTGCTTGTGTCTCCCTGTCGACTCGACTCCGCCAGGGGTATCTCCCTCCGCCGCGCGCGTGCGTGCCGTGTACGTGCTTGTGCTTGTGCTTGTGTTGGGGGCGGGAGAAAGACGGGGGAGGGCGTGGCGATTAACCTAGGGGGAGAGGGTGGTGACCTTGCTGCTTGCTAGCTAGCTTGCTTGCTTGCAGGTGTCCTCCTCCAATGGCCGCCCTGAGCTGAGCTGAACTGCACTGCACTGCACTGCACTGCACCCCGAGGAGCGAGGGCGAGGCGTCCCGGCGTGCCTCCTCAAGTACCCACAGCAGACAGCACTAGCACCACCACCACCACCACCATCCCTCTCTTTTTCCTCAGAATGCACTGTGAAACGGAGTGATATGCAACAGGGAAAGCGAAAGCGGGGAGATCGGAGGAGGAAGAGGCTCACCGCAAGCGTCCAAGGAAGGAAGGAGCGAGAGAGCGAGCGAGCGAGCGGCAAGGGAGCAGCGGGTGCTCGGACGGAAGGCTTTCCTGCCTCGCCTTTGGGGGAGCCGGGCTGCCGGGATCGATCGGTCGCTTTTGGGTTTTGTTGGGCGCCCACGGCCTCGGCCTCGGCTCACTGTGCGCCCGTCGTACTCGTCCTGCCTCCGCTTTGCTTTCGACAGGAGAGGTGGGGGAATAGAAAGCTCTCTCGCGCCCGCGGTCCTGCTCCTGCCGCAGGGTGGTGGCGGTGGTGGTGGTGATGCTGCTGCCTCGCATCGGCGCCTTTTGCTCGACGCTGCTTTTTCTGGCAAACGGTATATACGTATTTATGGTAGTAGTACAGTATGGGTCTTCAGGAACGTCATTACAGCGTAGCCTGGAGGCTACATAGCCCATGCCAAAGTATTGAAGCCCTTTGCCGCAAAAAAATGTATTAAAGCCTTCCTAAATAGTAATATGTGTGCCGTTGATTTCGGATGATCGGCTCATAACTACTGGATTACTCCTGTTATGGTATCTTTTAAACAAAAGAAATTGAGGGGTTATGGTGTCTTTTACTCCTAAAGTCCCGGTTAATAGGATTGCATCAACGTTTTTTTTGTCCCCCTCTTTGGTCTGGTTTTTTTTATCTCTCTTTCCATCATCATCTTTTTTTTTTGCATCACCTTCCAGCACCCTCTTTCGCTGGTTTTTTGCTTTACCTTTCATACAATGAAAAATAAATCTAAACGGATCCAAAATTTACATACGGTTATAAATTATTTAGTAATGTCTTTATGTGAAAGAATTAATCATAGTCAATCTTTAATGAATTTTTAATAATCAAACCTAGATTAATTAATCTTATCATAAATCGCTCAATCATTTTAATTAATCTTTTCATATGTCATTAAAATTAAATTAATTAACATTATCATATATCACTCAATCGTATTAATGCCGCATGACACATCCTATCAAATCTCTATTTGATAGCTTTCATTCCATGATTTTTTTGGTCTCACCTACCCCCTTCACCTTGATTTTTTTTTCACGTCACCGTCACCAGATCGCACTAAAGACTACACAGGGAAAGAAAAATACGTTGTCACTTCCCCCTCGATCCAGCTACTTCCTCCATTTAGGAAATCCTACAGCATGGTTTTGGGCCGCCATCGCCGCCATCGCTAGGGTTCTCATCCTTCGCCCATGACTTTGTGCTCCTCCGCCGACCTCCGAGACCGTCGTCGCAAGCGCCATCGCAACCCCAGGTCAGGGCAGGACTCAAGGGAGGTTGTGGCTCCCCCCAATCCATCTCAATCCCACCGCCCCGGCCAGGAGGACCTCCAACAACAAGCGTTGGCACATCGTTGCGGGTGACGGAGAGGAAGACGACCTGTGGTAGCCCCCGAAGCACCACCAGGATGGCACCTCACCGCGGCCCCTCGTCCAAGCTTCGAGGTGACGACAAGGCACCAGGGCCCGCCCTGCCCCCTTGTGGGGCCCCTGTGGCTCCAATTGCCCTAACCCATGGCCTATAAATTCACATATCTTCAAAAAACCTCAGAGGAGCACCGAAAACAATTCTTCCGCCGCCACAAGCCTCTGTTCTTTTGAGATCCCATCTAGAGGCCTTTTTCGGTACTCTGTGGGAGGGGAAATACATCATGGAGGCTATCTTCATTAACCTTGCTGCCTCCCCAATGATGTGTGAGTAGTTCCCACGGGACCTACAGGACCATAGCAGTAGTTAGATGGCTCTCTCTCTCATGTGATCTTCAATACAATGATCGCTTCGGAGACCTACTCGGTGTAATCTTTGCGGTGTATTCGTTGGGATATGATGAATTGTGGGTTTATAATCAGATTATTCATTGAAAGTAATTGGGTCTTGTCTGAGATTTATTATGTGTGATTTTATAGCCTTGTACTTATCTCTGATCTATCCATTTAATTTGGCAAATTAGATTGATTTATCTTCAATGTGAGAGAACCTTAGTAGCAGGTTCAATCTTACAGTGTCCTCACACTGTGACAGGAGGAGTAGCGAGACACGTATTACATTGTTGCTACACAGGGTAAAAGGACGATGTTTGAACATAAGGTTTGGTCTTAGTTTGTCTACCTTATGTCAACACGCTCCAAGAATTACTATTTTTGTTATGAACTTAATACCATAAGATGCATGTTTGATAGCGGTCGAGGGGTGGAGTAACAGTAGTAGATGCAAAATCATTTTGATCTACCTATCTCGAAGGTAATGCCTATATAATTATCATGCCATGAATATCATCGTAATTATTTGCTTTTCTGTTATTGCCAACAATAATTTGTTTAAGCACCGTTGCTATGCTGAGAGAGATGCATATAGTGAATGCTATGGCCCCCGGATCCATTTACTTCATATTACTAAAACCGTAAATTATGTGCCGCGATTTATTTCCTTTTATTTTGTTTTGCAATTTATCTATCTATCACTGTCATAATTAATCCTTGCAACGAACGAGTACAAGGAGATTGACAACCCTCTTGCCCGTGTTGGATGCAAGTTTTTGTGTGTGTGTGTGCATGTACTGCTAACCGTTCCCTTGCGCGAGTCTCCTATTGGTTCGATAAACCTTGGTTCTTAGCTGAGGGAAATACTCTTTGCTACTATACTACATCACCCTTCCTTTTTGGGGAAATCCCAAGATCTATCACAAGTAGCACCTCGTAATCATGGCCTCCCTTGCCGCACCTCCTTCGTTGTTTGCTCTGTAGCCGTCATCGTCATGTCGGAGTCATCATCATGGTCCTTCAAGTGGTGGAAGGGCACATTTGGGCCACGACAACCCTGATTAGCCGCCACCTGACGATCGTGACGCGTCCGACCGACTTCCTGTGTTGCCTTGCAGGTGCTCAACTGCACCAACCCTAGACACTACCCCTAGCATTGCCCTTGATGTTGCTGCCAACGGAGGCCTCACTATCGGACTCGGCGACCCTATCTTGTACAGTTGGATGTTGATTCAGCATCAACGCCAAGCGGACGTCTACATGGTGGTCCTAGACCAATCCTCGGCCTAGTACAATGTGAAGTCCTTGTCGGAGAGGACCAAGTCCTAATCTACTTCATATGTGTGAAAGGACCACAATGTTGTCTAGAGGGGGGATGAATAGGCGTTTTAAAATCTTTTACGGATTTGGCTCTATAGTAATGCAGAAATAAACTAAATGCATATGTTTTAAGCACAAATCCTAAATATACTAGGCTCAACTACGTGTACCAACAACTTGTTCTAAATAAGATGAGCACAACAATGAATAAGTTACACAAACTTACTTGAGAAATATCACAAGATATGGAAGTGTATGACACGAGTTAGCAATTCACACTAATAACAAGATATATCAATAGAGCAAATGTGAATTTCGAAATATAAAGTGTAGGCCTAAATAATATCTACAAGGAAAGAGCCAACACAATATAATGAGGACAACAATATATAGTGTATGCAAGGCCAAAAGACCAAAGTAAACTACAAGTAGTTGCTAGGGTTAGAGATAACTGAAGACACGGAGCCGAGGATGTATCTTGATGTTCACTTCCTTGGAGGGAAGCTAGTCACCATTCGAGAGGTGGATGTTACCACGAAGACACATTAGTGATGACCCATAAGTATAGGGGGTCTATCGTAGTCCTTTCGATAAGTAAGAGTGTCGAACCCAACAAGGAGCAGAAGAAAATGACAAGCGGTTTTTAGTAAGGTATTCTCTGCAAGCACTGAAATTATTGGTAACAGATAGTTTTGTGATAAGATAATTCGTAAAGGGTAGCAAGTAAATAATGTAGCAAAGGTGCAGCAAGGTGACCCAATCCTTTTTGTAGCAAAGGACAAGCCTAGACAAACTCTTATATAAAGCAAAGCGCTCCCGAGAACACATGGGAATTTCTGTCAAGCCAGTTTTCATCATGCTCATTTGATTCGCGTTCGTTACTTTGGTAATTTGATATGTGGGTGTACCAGTGCTTGGATGCTGCCCTTACTTGGACAAACCTCCCACTTATGATTAACCTTTCTCGCAAGCATCCGCAACTATGAAACAAGAATTAAGATAAATCTAACCATAGCATGAAACATATGTATCCAAATCAGCCCCTTACGAAGCAACGTATAAACTAGGGTTTAAGCTTATGTCACTCTAGCAACCCATCATCTACTTATTACTTCCAATGCCTTCCGCTAGGCCCAAATAATGGTGAAGTGTCATGTAGTTGACGTTCACATAACACCACTAGAGGAGAGACAACATACATCTCATCAAAATATCGAACGAATACCAAATTCATATGATTACTTATAACAATACTTATGCCATGTCCTCGGTAACAAACGTGACTACTCACAAAGCATATTCATGTTCATAATCAGAGGAGTATTAATTATCATTAAGGATCTGAACATATGATCTTCCACAAAGTAAACCAACTAGCATCAACTACGAGGAGTAATCAACACTACTGGCAATCCACAGGTACCAATCTGAGGTTTTGAGACAAAGATAGGATACAAGAGATGAACTAGGGTTTGGAGAGAAGATGGTGCTGATGAAGATGTTGATGGATATTTACCCCCTCTCGATGAGAGGATCGTTGGTGATGACGATGGCTTCAGTTTCCTCCTCTGTGAGGGAAGTTTCCCCAACAGAACAGCTCCGCCAGAGCCCTAGATTGGTTCTGCCCAAGTTCCGCCTTGACATGGTGGTGCTTCATCCCGAAAGCTCTCTTATGATTTTTTCCAGGACAAAACCCTTCATATAATAGAAGATGGGCACCGGAGGGCTGCCAGGGGGCCCACAAGCCACAAGGGCGCGCCCAGGGGGTAGGCCACGCCCAGCAAGCTTGTGACCTCTTGGTGGGTCCCCTCTGGTATTTCTTTCACCCAATATTTTTTATATATTCCAAAATAATTCTCCGTAACTTTTCAGGACTTTTGGAGTTGTGCGGAATAGGTCTCTCATATTTGCTCTTTTTCCAGTCTAGAATTCCAGGTGTCGGCATTCTCCCTCTTCATGTAAACCTTGTAAAATAAGAGAGAAAAGGCATAAGTATTGTACCATAATGTGTAATAACAACCCATAATGCAATAAATATCCATATAAACGCATGATGCAAAATGGGTGTATCAACTCCCTAAGCTTAGACCTCGCTTGTCCTCAAGCGAAAGCCGAGATCGATAAATATGGCCACGTGTTTAGAGATAGAGGTGTCAATAAGATAAAATACGGACATGAGGGAATCATGATCATCTTAAGAACAAAAATACTTACTGATATACAATTTCTTATACTAGAGTAACAAATCATTCACAAGGTAAAGTATGGACCAAGAACTCTATTGGGAACTAACAAACTATGCTCTCAGTCACTGAAGCAATTGCAATTTATCATAACATCAGAAAGAGTCAATATAAGAGATTGTAAAGCAAATTCACATACTCAATCATATTTTAGTCTTTCATAATTGCTAACACTCACGCGGTACTCATGAGGTCAAAGCTTCAATTGGACATAGAGAAAGATAGGGGCTTATAGGTTTGCCTCCCAACTGTTTACCTCAAGGGTAATGTCAACAGAAATAGCTCGTGATCACCCACATCCGAGTGGATATATGTGTCTATATCATTCCCCAACACATGACGCTTGACAAGAGAGAAAGGCAAAATATAGGAAGTGGTGAAGATCACCATGACTCTTGTAAAAAGGTAAGTACTAGAAAGTAAAAGTAACAGATAGGCCCTTCGTGGAGGAAAGCATAGGTTGTCATGCTCTTTTTGTTTTTGGATGTGCAAACCCTTAATGCAAAGGAACATCACGTTGTCTTACGTTTGTGATAGCAACCTTTATCATGCAGTCCGTCGCTTTTATTTCTTCACCATCACAAGTTCGTACAACGCCTATTTTCCCTTACAATAAAAGATCATACATATTTAGGAGCAATTTTTATTTCTTTTTGCACCGATGACAACTTACTTGAAGGATCTTACTCAATCCATAGGTAGGTATGGTGGACTCTCATGGCAAAACTAGGTTGAGGGTGTTTGGATGCACAAGTAGTATCTCTACTTGGTGCGCAAGTTTTGGATAGTATGAGGTGGAAGCAAGCACCACATGTTGGAGGATCTATAACCATATAACTTCTATTCAAAAATGAGTAAATATAACCCATTATGTTGTCTTCCTTGTCCAACATCAACTTCTTAGCATATAATATTTTAACGAGTGCTCACAATCATAAAGTATGTCCAAGATAATATATTTATATGTGAACCTCTCCTTCTTTATTACTTCCTTTTAATTGCAATAATGACCAATTGCTATGTTTGTCAACTCTCATCAAATTTCAATCGACCTACTTCTTATATGTGAAGTCATCACACCCCATAAGATCATCATATATATGCTTTGCCTTTATTCTATACTTCTTTCTATTTCTTTTTCCCAAGATCATAGTAGCAAGCAAAGCCCTTAACTCAAAAACTACTTTTTATTATATAACTCTCGGACTCTATTACATATGGGGAACATAAAGCAAAACTCAAAGCTAGATCATACTAAAAACTTTATTCTACTAGATCAAGATATAACCAAAAGGATCAAACTAGGAAAAATGATAAAAGTAAAAGATGTGATGGTGATACGATACCGGGGAACCTCCCCCAAGATTGGCACAAGCCAAGGGGAGTTCCCATACCCATGTGTTTAGATGTCTTTCTTCGGAGGTGATGGTGGTGGAGAAGGATCTTTAAGCTTGTTCAGTTTCCTCTTAAGCATAAAATTATCTTCCCTCAGATCGTCAACTTCCTGCTCGAGCTTCAATATCCTTTCACATAATTCTTGCTTGCTCTCCTGCAGAAAACTAGAAGGGATAAATAGAACCTTGGGTTTTCTCCTTGTGTTTGGAAGGCTTGATTTCCTGAACTCCACGTGCATATCTCCTGGTTGAGGCAGAGGGATCTCTTCTTCATCCGAGCTTTCTTCCTCATACTTTCCTTGTTGTTCCTCCTCTGAGAATAATCCATAAGGATCTAGGTCCCCATAGAGCTTGGGATTGGCAAGATAATGCGATACATAGCTCTCCTCATCGGACTCTTGGGACGACATCTTGCTCTAAATCTACTGCAGAAACAACTCAAAACGAAAACAAGAGGTATTGTCATGATACGAAGGTCAAAACCTTTGGGAGATTATATAATGAATTTTTACCAACCAACAGGAGTATCCTACAAGAAAACGGAGTCCGGAGGGTGCATGGAGTGGCCATAAGCCACATGGGCGCGACCAGGGGGGTAGGCCGCGACCACCTGGCTTGTCGCCTCCTCGTGCACCTTTCGGACTAAATTTTCCTAATTTAGTAAATATTCCAAAACTGAGAAAAATTGCTATTGGAAAATTTTCGGAGTCGGTTTGCTTACCGTACCACATACCTATTCATTTTTGGAGTCTGAAACGTTCTGGTAGGTCTCCCTAATGTACTCCTCCAGAGTTATGGTATTGATAATATTGGTTTTAACATTTATAGGAGTACCTGAGATATAATGTTTGATTCTTTGCCCATTTACCACCTTCGGGTTAGTGCCCTCAGCATTGTTGATCTTGATGGCACCAGAACGATATACTTCCTCAACAATGTAAGGCCCTTCCCATTTAGAGAGAAGTTTTCCTGCAAAAAATCTTGAACGAGAATTGTATAGCAAGACATGGCCACCTACATTGAATTCACGCTTTTGTATCCTTTTATCATGCCATCTCTTAACCTTTTCTTTAAACAACTTGGCATTCTCATAGGCATGGGTTCTCCATTCATCAAGTGAGCTAATGTCAAATAACCTCTTCTCACCAACAAGTTTAATATCATAGCCGAGCTCTTTAATTGCCCAATAAGATTTATGTTCTAGTTCAAGAGGCAAGTGACATGCTTTAACATAAACCATTTTATACGGAGACATACCCATAGGGTTTGGTAAGCAGTTCTATAAGCCCATAATGCATCATCAAGTTTCTTAGACCAATTCTTTCTAGATCTATTAAGAGTCTTTTGTAAGATCAATTTAATTTCTCTGTTGCTTAATTCTACTTGACCACTAGACTGAGGATGGTATGGAGATGCAATTCTATGATTAACATCATACTTAGCAAGCAATTTACGGAAAGCACCATGAATAAAGTGTGAACCACTATCCGTCATTAAATATCTAGGGACTCCAAATCTAGGGAAAATAACTTCTTTAAGCATTTTAATAGAAGTGTTATGATCAACACTACTAGTTGGAATAGCTTCTACCCACTTAGTAACATAATCAACATCAACAAGAATATGAGTATACCCGTTAGACTTTGGAAAAGGTCCCATATAATCAAAACATCAAAAGGTTCAATAACAAGTGAGTAATTCATAGGCATTTCCTGATGTCTACCAATATTACCTATTCTTTGACATTCGTCACAAGACAAGACAAACTTACGAGCATCCTTGAAGAGAGTAGGCCAATAAAAACCAGATTGTAATACCTTGTGTGAAGTTCTATCTCCATCATGGTGTCCTCCGTAGGCCTCGGAATCTTGTGTAGAATTTGTTCCTGTTCATGCTCAGGTACACAACGTCTAATAACACCATCCACCCCTTCTTTATAAAGGTGTGGATCATCCCAAAAGTAATGTCTTAAAACATAGAAGAACTTTTTCTTTTGTTGGTATGTGAAACTAGGCGGTATAAATTTAGCAACAATGTAATTAGCATAATCAGCATACCATGGAGCATTACGCGAAGCATTTATGACAGCTAATTGTTCATCGGGAAAGCTATCATCAATAGGTAGTGGGTCATCAAGAACATTCTCTAACCTAGACAAGTTATCTGCTATGGGGTTCTCAACACCCTTTCTATCAATAATATGCAAATCAAATTCTTGTAGTAGAAGAACCCATCTAATAAGTCTTGGTTTAGCATCTTTCTTTTCCATAAGATATTTAATAGTAGCATGATCAATGTGAAAAGTTACTTTGGAATCAACAATATAAGGTCTGAACTTGTCACAAGCAAACACAACTGCTAAAAATTCCTTTTCAGTGGTAGCATAGTTTCTTTGAGCACTATCTAGAGTTTTACTAGAATAATGGATAACATTTAATTTCTTATCAACTCTTTTTCCTAGAACAAGACTAACGACATAATCACTATCATCACACATAATTTCAAAGGGTAGGTTGCAATCAGGTGGTTGAACAACATGTGCAGAAATCAAGGCTTTCTTGAGAATTTCAAAGGCTTCTACACAATCATCATCAAAAACAAAAGGAACATCTTTTTGCAAGAGATTAGTGAGAGATCGGGAAATTTTAGAGAAGTCTTTAATAAATATCCTATAGAAACCAGCATGACCAAGGAAACTTCTTATACCTCTCATATCAGTGGGACACGACATTTTTTTCAATAGCATCTACTTTAGCTTTATCCACCTGAATACCTCTTTCAGTGATTTTGTGTCCCAAGACAATGCCCTCATTAACCATAAAGTGACACTTCTCCTAATTCAAGACAAGATTGGTTTCTTCACATCTCTGCAAATCTCGATCAAGGTTGCTCAAGCAATCATCAAAAGAAGTTCTGTAAACGGAGAAATCATCCATGAAAACCTCAACAATGTTTTCACAAAAGTCAGAGAATATAGTAGTCATACATCTTTGAAAGGTAGTAGGTGCATTGCATAAACCAAAAGGCATACGCCTATAAGCAAAGGTACCGAAAGGGCAAGTAAAAGTTGTTTTTTCTTGATCCTCTTTTGACAAGGGTATTTAAGAGAAACCAGAATAACCATCTAGAAAGCAGAAGTGTGTGTGTTTTTAGATAGTCTTTATAGCATTTGATCAATAAAAGGTAGAGGGTAATGATCTTTCTTAGTAGCTTTATTTAATTTTCTAAAATCAGTTACCATACTATATCCTGTAACAATTCTTTGCGGGATCAATTCATTTTTATCATTAGGAACAACAGTAATACCTCCCATCTTAGGGACACAATGAACAGGACTAACCCATCTACTATCAGCAATAGGATAAATTATACCTGCCTCCAGAAGCTCTAATATTTCATTTCTTACCACTTCTTTCATTTTAGGATTTAACCGTCGTTGGTGATCAACAACTGGTTTAGCATCAGGTTCCATATTAATTTTATGCTCACATAGAGTGGGACTAATGCCCTTAAGATCATCAAGAGTATATCCAATAGCAACATGGTGCTTCTTCAGAGTTTTGAATAATCTCATTTCTTCATGCTCTGAAAGGTTAGCACTAATAATAACAAGATATATCTTCTTTTCATCAAGATAAGCATATTTCAGAGTATTCGGCAATTGTTTAAGCTCAAACGCGGGATCACCCTTGGGTGGAGGGGGATCCCCAAGTATTTCAACAGGCAAGTTGTGTTTCAAAATAGGATGCCGATCAA
This sequence comes from Hordeum marinum, assembly GCA_022496015.1. Classification (NCBI taxonomy): domain Eukaryota; kingdom Viridiplantae; phylum Streptophyta; class Magnoliopsida; order Poales; family Poaceae; genus Hordeum; species Hordeum marinum. The sequence continues at coordinate 420,761,969 of CM039675.1, forward strand.
AGAAAATCCTATCTATTTTCATTCCTTTCATTCATATGCATATCGTTTTCATGGTCTAGCAAATATTGTTCTAAGGGATCAATAGGAGGCACATCAATAGAATCAAGACCAATAATTTCATCCTTACTAGGCAATTCTTTATCATGGGGTTGTCTATAAAATTTAGAGAAATTAAACTCATGGGACACATCCCCAAAACTCACAGTAACTGTTTCTTTGTCACAATCTATCTTAGCATTAACAATATTCAAGAAAGGTCTACCAAATATAATGGGACAAAAATCATCTTGCGAGGAACCAAGAACAAGAAAATCAGTAGGATATTTTATTTTCCCACACAAGACTTCAACATCTCTAACAATCCCAACTGGTGCTATAGTATCTCTATTAGCAAGCTTAATATTAACATCATTTTCCTCTAATTCAGCTGGTGCAATATCATTCATATTTTCTTGATTTAAGGTAAAGGGAATTGCACTCACACTAGCACCCACATCAAATAAGCCATGATAACAGTGATCTTCTATTTTAATAGAAACAATAGGCATGCCAACTATAGGTCTATGTTTATCTTTAGCATGAGGTCTAGCAATTCTAGGAGCTTCATCACAGAAATGAATAACATGCACATCAATATTATCAACCAAGAGATCTTTAACCATAGAAATACTAGGTTCAACTTTAATTTGTTCCGGGGGTGTAGGTGTTCTAACATGGCTCTTACGAACCACAGTTGAAGCTTCAGCATGTTTCTTTATTCTAACAGGAAAAGGTGGTTTCTCAATATAAGCAGCGGGAATAACAGGATCAACATTATAAGTAATAATTTCTTCTTCAACTTTAATAGGTACAACTACTTTCACTTCAATGGGAGGATGATATTTAAACCACTTATCCTTAGGGAGGTCAACATGAGCAGCAAATGATTCATAGAAAGAAGCTACTATCTCAGAGTCAAGTCCATATTTAGTGCTAAATTTACGGAAAGCATCGGTGTCTATGAAGGATTTAACACAATCAAACTTAAGGTTTATACCCGACTCCTTACCTTTGTCGAGTTCCCAATCCTCAGAGTTGCATTTAATTCTTTCCAATAAATCCGATTTGAATTCAATATATTTCTTCATGTAGGAACCAGTACAAGAAGTATCGAGCACGGATTGATCATTACGAGAAAGCCGAGCATAAAATTCTGAATAATAATTTCTCTAGTGAGCTCATGATTGGGGCATGAATATAACATTGACTTAAGCCTCCCAAGCTTGAGAGATACTTTCTCCTTCACGAGGCCAAAATTTATAGATATAATTCCGATCACGATGAACCAGATGCATAGGATAAAACTTCTGATGAAATTCCAATTTCAATCGGTTGCAATTCCATGATCCAATATCATCACATAGCCTATACCATGTCAATGCCTTCTCCTTCAAAGGTAAAGGAAATACCTTCTTCTTGACACCATCCTCGGGAAAACCTGCAAGCTTAAATAATCCACAAACTTCATCCACATAGATTAGATGCAAATCATGATGTAGTGTTCCATCTCCTGCATAAGGATTAGCTAGCAGTTTCTCTATCATACCCAAAGGAATTTCATAATAAATATTTTTAGTAGGTTTAGTAGATTGAGGAGCAACTCTTTGTGCTTCCGGTCGAGGTGAAGATACCCCGAACAAGCCCCTCAAAGGTTTATTTTCCATAGTAACAAGTGACAGTAAATTTCAGCACACTATATAAATACTTCCTTACCAAATTCCACTCACCAAAGGCGCTTCACTCCCCTGCAATGGCACCAGAAAAGAGTCTTGATGACCCAAAAGTATAGGGGGTCTATCGTAGTCCTTTAGATATGTAGGAGTGTCGAACCCAACGAGGAGCAGAAGGAAATGACAAGCGGTTTTCAGTAAGGTATTCTCTGCAAGCACTGAAATTATCGGTAACAAATAGTTTTGTGATAGGATGATTCATAACGGGTAGCAAGTAAATAATGTAGCAAAGGTTCAGCAAGGTGGCCCAATCCTTTTTGTAGCAAAGGACAATCCTGGACAAACTCTTATATAAAGCAAAGCGCTACCGAGGACACATGGGAATTTCTGTCAAGCTAGTTTTCATCATGCTCATTTGATTCGCGTTCGTTACTTTGATAATTTGATATTTGGGTGTACCAGTGCTTGGATGCTGCCCTTACTTGGACAAACCTCCCACTTATGATTAACCTTTCTCGCAAGCATCCGCAACTATGAAACAAGAATTAAGATAAATCTAACCATAGCATGAAACATATGTATCCAAATCAGCCCCTTACGAAGCAACGCATAAACTAGGGTTTAAGCTTATGTCACTCTAGCAACCCATCATCTACTTATTACTTCCAATGCCTTCCGCTAGGCCCAAATAATGGTGAAGTGTCATGTAGTCGACGTTCACATAACACCACTAGAGGAGAGACAACATACATCTCATCAAAATATCGAACGAATACCAAATTCATATGATTACTTATAACAATACTTATGCCATGTCCTCGGTAACAAACGTGACTACTCACAAAGCATATTCATGTTCATAATCAGAGGAGTATTAATTATCATTAAGGATCTGAACATATGATCTTCCACAAAGTAAACCAACTAGCATCAACTACGAGGAGTAATCAACACTACTGGCAATCCACAGGTACCAATCTGAGGTTTTGAGACAAAGATAGGATACAAGAGATGAACTAGGGTTTGGAGAGAAGATGGTGCTGATGAAGATGTTGATGGATATTTACCCCCTCTCGATGAGAGGATTGTTGGTGATGACGATGGCTTCAGTTTCCTCCTCTGTGAGGGAAGTTTCCCCGACAGAACAGCTCCGCCAGAGCCCTAGATTGGTTGTGCCCAAGTTCCGCCTCGAGATGGAGGCGCTTTGTCCCGAAAGGTCTCTTATGATTTTTTTCAAGACAAAACCCTTCATATAGCAGAAGATTGGCACAGTAGGGCTGCCAGGGGGTCCACAAGCCACAAGGGCGTGGCCAGGGGGTAGGTCATGCCTAGTAGGCTTGTGACCTCCTGGTGGGTCCCCTCTGGTATTTCTTCCGCCCAACATTTTTTATATATTCCAAAATAATTCTCCATAACTTTTTAGTACTTTTGGAGTTGTGAAGAATAGATCTCTCATATTTTCTCCTTTTCGAGTCTAGAATTCCAGCTATCGGCATTCTCCCTCTTCATGAAAACCTTGTAAAATAAGAGAGAAAAGGATGTATTGTACCATAATGTGTAATAATAGCCCTTAATGCAATAAATACCAATATAAAAGCATGATGCAAAATGGACGTACCAACCAGCGCCATGAAGGCTCACCCTATTGAGATATCACGACGAAGGCGATTCCGAGCCACTAGTGGTAGACCTTGAGGTGGCCTCCAAACCTTCACAAACTTTCCGGGGAACAAATCACAAGTTGATTCCTCACCATATCACTCCTACCGCCTAGAGTCTCCTACCTACAGAGTAAAAATATCAAGGGGGAAAATGCTCAAGACTTGCTCAAATAACAAATTCCCTTGGTCACAAGAGGGAGAGGGAGTGGATCTATCTTTTGGTTGGAATATCTCTCAAGAACTCTCACTAATCTCTCCAGGATCTAAGATATTGTGTAGGATAAGTGAGAGGGATCCTTTTGTGTTCTAGGGTCCATATGAGTGTGTTTCTCACCCCCCCCCCCCGAAGTGGTGAAGGGGTATATATAGTGTGGGTACAAATATAGTCGTTGTAGTGTAAGTGGTTGTGTCGGGTCGGACATTCAATGGCTGTGAAGCATGCACACGAACAAAGAAAACGGTTTTAATGTAAAGGGCCCAAACTTCTGGCCAAGGCCCGGACATCTTGCCAAAGTTGGGGCCCCGGACATCTGGCCAAGTACCAGACATCCAGTGGACACAACTGACATTTCGACATAGTTTCTGGACATTGACAACTGGATTTCCATGAGGATCCCGAACTCCCCAGGCGTCCTGGGAGCCGGATATCTTGCCAAGTCCTGGACATCCGTCCATCCCAAAATCTGCAGGCGCCCCAATGGTAAAACATGCATACTTTCTCATACGGACTCCGATTTTGATGATCTTAGGCACGTTTTTAAGCTAGTGAAAAACTGGAGGCCCTCACATAGATAAATACGAAAGGTCAAACAAAATGGAGGATGCAAACTATGCAAAGTTTTGATCATAGAATTTGGAGACCCCTTTTGGCTTTGGATATTGATATGTATGTATATGATTGGAAGCTAATTGTGTATGGGAGATATTGACTTGAGCAAATCCATCACGAAACCCTTTGATCCCCTCTTAATAGTGTGGTATACCTATAACTCAAGAATCATTAAAGATCTACACTACATAGCTATTGAGAATCCATTCTTGAGCATATATGTTTCTTCAGTGGTCATCACTGTTGGGGAATGTTGCATGGGAAACAAAAAAAAATCCTACGCACATGCAAGACCTATCCATGGAGATGCATAGCTACGAGAGAGGGAGTGTGTCTACATAACCTTGTAGATTGCTAAGCAGAAGCGTTAATAAACGTGGTTGATGTAGTTGAACATCTTCGCGATCCCATCATGATCCATCCCGTGATCCAATCACGACCCGTCCCGATCTAGTGTCGAACGGACGACACCTCCGCATTCAGCACACGAACAGCTCGATGACATCTCCGCCTCCTCGAGCGAGCGAGCGAGGGCGGAGTAGTAGATGAGTTCTCCTGCAACACGAAGGCGTGGTGGTGGAGGTGGTAGTGCTATCCCGGTAGGGCTACGCCTAGCACTACCGAAACCATGAATGAGGAGAAAACGATCTAGGGAGAGAGGGGGCGACAAGGGCTTCGTGTGTCCTCTTGGGTGCCCCTCCCCTCTATATATAGGTGGAGGGGCATGGAGATCATCCCCTCCAAGCCCTAAGGCGAATCCAAGGGGGAGGAGTTCAACTCCTAGTTCAATTCCCTCCCTTTCCATAAATAGGTGGACTTTCCACCTCTCCCAAGCCACATGGGCCTTGAGGGACTTGTGCGCCTGGCCCAATAAGGCCAGGGTGCCTCCCCTCAGCTCATGCAAACCCTTGGGACGTGGTGGAACCCTTGGTGGACTTCCGTACTCCTTTGGAAGTTTCCGGAACCTTGTAGAAGCTTCCTGGTACAATACTGGAAAAACCCGAAACTTTTCCGGTAGCCAAAATATGAGTTCCCATATATAAATCTTTACCTCAAGATCATTCTGAAGCTCCCCGTGACGTCCGGGATCTCATCCAAGACTCCAAACAAGTTTCGGTCACCAACATATATATTTCATCAACACTATATCGTCATCGACCGTTAAGTGTGCAGACCCTGCGGGTTCGAGAACTATGCAGACATGACCGAGACACCTCTATGGTCAATAAATGATTGTGGGGACCCCGACTCACAAGTCGTGATCACTGAATGCACGTCTACAATGATCCTATAGATCAATGCTCACTGAACACACAAAATCTGAATAACAAGAGTCTTACATCCACATTTAGCATCTTACACAAATAAAGACCACGAAGTTCTAGTCTTACATAGATAGGGCAACAAGGGCCAAACACTTAAACAGGACAAACAACGGAAATCTTGATCGAAAGCATTAACCCATTGCCATCTGCCTTAACCTACATGCATTCTAACTAGGAAGCGTCCTAGTTCGCATGTTCGTCACCAATGAACTCTTCAACATACTCCTGTTCTTCCATGCCTGGCCAACTAAATAACTAGTGGCAAGCCAACGAGTACTTTGAATGTACTCACAAGCAACCCAAGTTGTGGAACAAGGTAATAATGATGCATGATATAACATTGAGTAGGTAATTTGCGGAAAGCCAATTTTGAATGCAATGACATGATCAAGTAACTATGTAAGCATGCATCAACAGTTGGCAAATATCCATATGAACAAGTTACAGATATCATCATAAACAGGGGTTGAACATCTCATGTTCAATCATTATGCTAAGTTGTCGGACTTAGTTCAACATCATGCTAAGTCTTCAAACTTAGCCCAAGTACCATCTTTGTCACCAACACACGCACACCAGTTTGTGAAAACATCCGAACGTGGCATAAGCATCACCACCCAACTGTCCTTGACCGTGGACATGACTATTCGAATAGTTTTACACTCTACAGAGGTTGCGCGCTTTACCCACAAGACTCGGGGAACTTTCGTGTCATCCACGACTCGCGGTATATTACATACCTGAGGTAAGCACCCGAACAATGCCTTTCCCATGGTGATACTAAACAAAGAGTCCAGTCGTTGGTGCCATCCCTCATTCTATACAGCACATGTACCATCCATGAGGGCACGCAATGGTGTGCCCGATGCCTGTAAAGACAATGCATGACCTTCCACTTCCGGGACGACCCCGTCTCAAGAGTGATCACTTCACCCTCGCCACTAGTAATGTGGGCTCCCTACTAGCACCAACCATAGTATTCAACAAAGCCCCGTCCCATAAGGGGTATCGTGGTCGCACATGTAAGGTTGGGACGGTCGATAAATCTTAAACCCTCCGTTTTCAAAAACACATCCTCAACTTGTTCTGGCACACCACTTCTTTCTCAAGTGGTCACCCAACTCATCATCATCTCCCTCGGGCATTAGTGTCACCCGACGGGTTTTCGAAAAGTCTTTGAAATATTTTCTTCCTTTCCATCACTATGCATAAACCCGAACCCACTTGCATAGCATTTAGTAGCAACCTATCTACACCCACCCGCATAAACCTCATAAGGTGGTAGGGTCATGCATGATGCAAGTGTCAATGGTAAAAGTATCGTAGGCAATCCACCGAAGGGGGAACACCACATCATGATCAATTATCGAAACAACAAGTGCTATATGTCATGCATGAAAAAGTTTCTTAACATGGTCAAAGGGTTGCTTGCGTGGCTCAACAAAGTCTCCGGGGTCTTTCAAGTCTTCGGGTCCAACTTCTTCGTCAACAACGCAATCTATCGTCACGAATAAAAGCGATAAAAATAAGCATCACACAAAAACAGAGCACACAAAAATAAATTTAAAATGCTACCCTACTTTGATAAATACTAAAAGTTATACTAATAATATTGGCCTAGGGTTTTATTGTGAAAAATATTTTTGAAATTATTAAACAGAGGCAAAAAGATGCCTAAATATGGGTTTTAAAATAAAACAAGCTATAAAAGATTTTTCAAAATTTTACAAAAAGGCACTATTAAATTCTAGGGAATATTCTAAGAATTTAGGTGGAAAAATAATTGGATTTAGATTTATTTTCTGTCCTGAAGGGTTTTTGGAAATGAAACAGAAAAAATAAAAAGAAAAGGGCACTGTGCCCTCTTGGGCCAGAAGCACCGAGGCCGAGCCGGCCCAAAGGGGAACCGGCCCAGGCTGAGACGACGCGGGCGACAGTTTTAATTTTAAACCTGCCCGCGGGCCCATCTTGGCAGCGAGAGAGGAGGGGTGCGAGGATGACAAGTGGGCCGTGTCATCCCTCTCCTCGCAACAGGAATGGAGGGGAGCTCACCGGCGGGGTTCCAGGCCACGGCGGGTCAAGCGAAGGGTACCGGCGTGCTCAGGGGCCTCTTGCGCATCGGTGGGTGGCCGAGGGGGTCTCCGGCGGGGAGAAAACCCGCACGGCGGCAAGGGTTTGCTCCGGGTTCGAGCTCCCGAGCACGGGGATGAGGGGGCTAGGCACGGGGGAGTCACTGAGGGGAGGAGAGAGCGAGGGAAGAGGAGCAGGAGCTCAGGGAGGTTTTTATAAAGGCGGTGCACCAATGAGGATGGGGGCGTCGCCATGGGCCACGGGGGCACCCCGGGCTGTGTTTGAGGTGGTCGTGGACGCGGTCCGCGTCCGTGGGCAGGAGAAGGGCGGCTAGGAGGGGTCCAGGCGTGCGCGCATGCGAGCTCGTCCGTTGGCCGGCTCGGGCAGCACCGTGCGCGAGCGAGGGAAGGCGGCAGAGGAGGAGGGAGGACGGGACCGACCACTTGGCATCTTGCAGACGTCAAGGGGCGGCCGAGGGACATGCTCCAGCATCCCCAGGCTGTCGGGTGGCTTGGGATGGGTGCAGCTACAGTGCGGGCATGTAGTGTAGCGTGCTCCAAAGCATGTCTTTGGCATGCCACGGCATGCTAGCATGCTCTGGGCGTGCCCCTGCATGTCCACTAGCTTGTGGATGTTCTAGAGATGTTCTAGGAGCTAGGGAGGCTAGGAGGAAAAGGAAATGGGGTAGGGGAGAGGTAGAAATGTCTCTGCCATGGTGAAACAGAGGGGTAAATGTGGGTTTTACCCCACTTACCCAATGAGCCTTGGCCAGAGAAATTTAGTGGGGGTTGCTGGTGACCCTGAGAGGCTGTGGTAAAAATCTTATGGCAAGGGGAATAGTAGAAGTGGAGAAAATGATGGTTTCTAGATTTGACCAGAAGGTGTTTGATGGGGTTTAGGAGAAGCAAATGGAACTTGCTTGCCCTGAGATTTTATAGGATCAAATGGTGGTTAGAAATAGGTTGGATCACCAAGTTTGAGCTCAAGTGGGCAAAGTTGGCAATGGAAACTTTGTGAACCCTAGAAACTAACAGAATCAGGTTTCTGTAGATCTAGTTTTGCTAAGCTTTTACCCTTGATGCACCACTTGGTGTAGAACCATTATTTGTTTATTATAGCATGTCCACAAAGTTTAGGGTCAAGGGGAGAAACTTCACAATGTAAAGTTCTTCAAATTTGAATCTGGACAGGAAGGGTTTTGGGATGGTTTGATGAACCAAATCAACTTGGATTGAGTTGAAACTTTGCAAGATCATCACCTATGATGGTGTTTACTTTCTGGAAGTTTACTAATTTATTGAGAATATTTCTTGTATAAATATTCCAAAAGCTTGATTTGAACAGAAAGGGTTTTGAGGGGTTTTGCCCATGATTTGAACATGCCCATGTGTTGAAACTCATATATATGGAAAATATATGTTCACTGAGTTTCCCTAAATTTTCTAAAATATTTTGAAAGCATTTAAATAATTTTCCCCTATGAAAAGCCATTTATGTTCTTAAGAAAAAGCCTTTAAATAAAATATTAAAATAATCTTCAAATTAATATTTGGTGGTTTTGGGAAGTCATAAACATAGTAGGTTTGAAGTAACGCTTTTGGGGAAGAAGGATCCACCCAATTTGAGGACTTGCAGTGCAAACCACATTTCAGGGGTTTTTGAAAACCTAATTTGGATAAATCCTTTTGGTCAAGATAAAATTTGATAAAAATAGTTTTGGGCACTATTCACATGGCATGATCATTGGGCAAGAAGTTTGGGTCAAGGAAGATGAATATGAAGAGGGATAGAATCTAAGAGTGCCACAGTCACAATCAACAAGCAAACAAGCACAAGCTTTGAAAAAGTTTTAATTGGCTTAAATTTTTATAAATCCAAACATAACAAGGTGATACAAACACAGGGTGTGACACTAATAGCGGGACCTGGATGTCCATATTGGCTCCTACATATTCTACGAAGATCTTTATCAGTCGAACCATGATGTCAAGGATTCGATCAATCATGTATGCAGTTCCCTTTGTCCATCAGTATGTTACTTGCCCGAGATTTGATCGTTGATATGTACATACCTAGTTCAATCTCGTTACCGAAAAGTCTCTTTACTCGTTCCATAATACAAGATCCCACGATTAACTCCTTAGTCACATTTCTTGCAAGCTTCTTGTGATGTTGTATTACCGAGTGGGCCCAGAGATACCTCTCCCTCATACGGAGTGAAAAATCCCAGTCTTGATCCACGCGAACCCAACATACACCCTCGGATATACCTGTAGAGCACCTTTATAGTCACCCAGTTACGTTGTGACATTTGATACACACAAGGTATTCCTCCGGTGCCAGGGAGTTGTGTGATCTCATGGTCAGGAACAGATACTTGACATGGATAAAGCAGTAGCAATAAACTGACACGATCATATGCTATGCTTACGGTTGGGTCTTTTCCATCACATCATTCTCCCAATTATGCGACCCCGTTATCAAATGATAACTCATGTCTATGGTCGGGAAACCATGACCATATTTGATCAACGAGCTACTCTAGTACAGGCTTACTAGGGACACTTTGTTGTCTATGTATCCACACATCTATTTGAGTTTCCAATCAATACAATTATAGCATGGATAATAAACGATTATCATGAACAAGGAGATATGATAATAACTAACTTAGTATTGCCTCTAGAGCATATTTCCAACAATCACTCCACACCACTAACGCCAAAGGAACTAATACCTTTGACTCGAGCCTTTCACTTTGCGTTAGTGGTGTGGAGTGATTGTTGTTTCCACAATCACTCCATATGTTCTTGTTTCTTGTTGGCTCATGTTGAAGGCAAGACATTGGTGAAGCCTTCAAGTATCTACCCCATACACAATGTGGGAAGCCTTGCTTTGTATTCATCTTCACTTGTCCATCATGTGAACATCCACAAGCTTCAAGCATGTAATCCTATGGGATGGTTATCTTGAACTTGCCCTTGTCAACCATGATCATGAACACTTGATGTCATACTCTCATGGACACTTGGAATCTCTCTCTTGACACGAGCCCATGAGAATAACCTGGCCCTCATAAACATAGACAACACATAATATGGGTTAGTACACAAAGTGCAATTGACAATTACTTACCATACCACAAGATCCCATGTGGTACATCATTTGCCCTTGTGTCATGACTATCTTTGAAAATCTTTGATATTAATATTGGTCAACATTTATCTTTGATCATTGATCCATGATTAATCTTGATGTCTTGAAGCCCCTATCGATTTCTTCACTATGCTTAATTGCTTCAAGACATGATTACCAATATCTCAATTCACCATGACCATATCAAGTTTCTCGATGAATCTCATATTGGCTATAACTTGCTTGTCTTCACGATATAACAAAGTCTCTTGAGAGGCACAACGAATTCTTCACTTGAATTACTTGCTTGAAGACATCATCATCCATGATTGAACATATTAGCTCATTATGATCCTATTTTCAAGACATATGTAGAATTATTCTCTTTAGTTATTCTCTAAAGATCTTGATCCATCATGGTTCAACCCATAAGCCAAATCATGAGAACTTCTGAAATCCTCAATGAACTCCACATAGATCAAATCATATTCATCACATGAAATTCATCTTGATTGTATCGTATTTGATTCAAGGGGAATTTGATGATTTGCCACACCTTTATTTGCACTTTGAGAATGTGCCCTTGTTTTCCTTAACAGTGATGATTTGCCACATCTTTTCTATAGTCTTGATGATTTTCCCCTGATGAAACAGCCCCACAGCAAAATGTCTAAAATGCCCTTCCTATCCCCAACTAGTTTCGTATCTCACTGCTCCCAGGCTGGACAAAACTACGATGACGACCTGCGTAGGCCGGAACCCTGACCTGAGCATGTGTCGGTCTACTTCGCGGGGCAGCGCCGCTGCCTCGGCATCTCTGCGTACTGTGGGAGCTGCATGACACGACGTTGGCACTTGCTATGACCACGACCGTCAAGGCGGCACTGTTCGACTACTTCGGTGTCTTGTGGAAGCTTGCCAATGGCGCGATTGGTTACCTACACTTGAGCTGACCACAGCAGGCAAGGACGTGCTGCAGGCGGCGACCACACCACTTAGGCTTGCCGAACAACCGCCTATCTTGTTGGCCATTGGCGTTCCTTGGATCGTAAGAGAGGTAGTAGACATCATGGAGGGTGGAATATTGGCAGGTACATCAAGCATGGCATGGCAGCTCGGGCGCCCAACAAGTGAGGGTAGGGGAGCAACACAATGAGCCGCACAGGCTATGGATAGACAAAGAAGCACTGAGATGGAGCTACTTCATGTGAATGTCCAGCTCAACAAATTTGGGTTGCTTTGATTCAAGTGGCATTTTTATAATCAGTTCAGTTGTATTCTTTGAAAAATAGCGCAACCCGATCAAAAGGGGAAAATCATCAAGATTTCTGCCATAGTGTGGCAAATCATCAGTGTCAACGAAAACTAGGGAATTCCTCAAAGTGCCAAGAAAGGCGTGTCAAAACATAAATTCCCCTTGATTCAATCATTGAGCTCATCCTTGATCTGTGCACAACAATATGTATATGAGATTCATTTAGAATTCATTTGATCTCCTTCTTGCATCACCATGGAACAAATATCCTTTAGTTCATCCAATATTCGTCATGCATTGCAAATGGAACTTTCCTACAAATGTATAAATCAATGCAAACATTGGTCTATTTAGGATTGTCATCAATTGCCAAAACCACACATGGGGACTAAATGCACTTTCAACATGGCAAACATCGCCCGACACACCGCATTCCACAGATCTCGGTGCCCCTGCTCGGTTGCCGCCTTATCGGTCACTGACGTGTAGTGCGTAAGGAGGATGAGTCATTGTTGTGGGATCAAGAAGAGGCGTCTAGAGGGGGGTGAATAGACACTTAACAAAACAAATGAGAAGTTTTTAGTTCACTTGAAATTTAGGCAGATCCTGCACAAGTTAAGTTGCATCCAATGATTCCTACACATGCATATCTAGAGATTAAGCAGCGGAAAGTAGACATCAAGCATTTGCAAGAAACATAAAGGATGGTAGACATGAAATATAAAACACAATGGGGACACGAATATTTCCGTGGTTCTGATAGGTGGTGCTATCATGCGTCCATGTTGATGGAGGCTTCAACGCACAAAGGGTAACAGTTATCTGAGTCCACGGAAGGCTCCACTCACCAAGGGTCCACAAAGAAGCAACCTTGCCTATTTCACCATGGCTTATGCCCACGAAGGACTAGCCTTACTCGGCGTAAATCTTCATGAAGTAGGCGATCTCCTTGCCGTTACAAACTTCTTGGTTCAACTCCACAAGATCCGGAGGCTCCCAAGTGACACCTAACCAATCTAGGAGACACCACTCTACAAATGATAATAGATGGTGTATGGATGATGAAATCCTTGCTCTTGTGCTTAAAGACATAGTCTCCTCAACACCCAATCACTCTCTCATAGGATTTGGCTTGGTGGAACAGGATCATTGGGTGGAAAGCAACTTGGATAGGCTAGAAATAAAGATTCATATGGTGGGAATGGAATATCTTGATCTCAACACATGAGTAGGTGGTTATCTCTTAGAAAATGAATGGCGAAAGTGTTGCTTGTTCTGAGTTGTGTCTGTACGAATGAGAGGGGGTGGATGGTATATATAGCCATCTCCAAAAGTCCAATCGTCACAACATTACTGTGCAACTTGGGGGAACGGAAGTAAAAAACTGGTTACATCGACTAGTGCAAAAGGCCACAACTTTCGGATTTTTGGTGAGACCGATAGGAAACAACTCGATGATACTGATTCGGTTGACCTAGGGCAGATCTAAATGTCCTTGGCACCAAAATGAAAAACTTGGAAATTCTGAAGCTAAGCATTTCGATCACAGAGAGGTGACGACCACTTTTTGGCTATACCGAACCAAATCTCGGTGGTACGATGTTCTAGGCTTTTGGCTTTGGGTTCTGTCTTGATAAACTCGGTGAGGCCGATACGGAAGTTGGTGGCACCGATTTTGGTAGTTAGGGTTTTTGATGGAATATTTTGTGAGAGTTTGATTGAGGATTTCGGTGGCAAATCTCTAAGCACTTGAGCAACGAGATCATTATCAATACCTCATCCCCTTTTAATAATATTGGCTTTTCCTATGGACTCAATTGTAATTTTCACACAAAAGAAAATGTAGAGTCTTGAGGGTCTTGAATCTCTTGTCAATATGAGTTCTTTCCATCTTGGGGATCCTTCTCACAATTCCCAGCCACTCCTGTCTTTGGGCTTTTATCTGAAATAGACTAGATAAAAATGTTAGTCCGAGAGACAATGTATGTTGTAATTAATTATCAAAACCTCCAAAGGAGCATTTGTGATTTCAGTCTCCCCATTTTTGGTAATTGATGACAACATATAATCAAAGCTTCAAATTAAAGTATGCAATAGCATATGATAGTGTTGAGAGACATATGACTTAAGCAAGCTCTGCATAGAAGTGTGCAATCCCTTCTAAGGAATACTTGCTTTTGGAATGCATGAACACACACATGGTAGATAAGACATGACAAGTCATATGCACCTTGGCTATGTGCATCAAGCATGTACGAGCATGAAGTATGTCCATTTTCATGCCTCACTCTTCCAAACAATATGTGCAAGAAGCAAGAGATTAACCTGAACATGGAGAAGATACATATACTTACCTTGGAATACCATAGTAATTTAAAGACAAACATGCTTTAGAAAACAAGGTTAGATAACACAAGAATATTTCCTTCATACAAATGCAATAGATTTCAAATGTACTAACATATGGAAGAAATGTAGAAAATAGTATTTGTAAAGATTGACATGTCTCCAAGAATATTTGGAACTTTCTCCCTTGAGTAGGGATTTTCTTTCTTCCTCTCACCCTGAATCTTAGCATGTAAATATTGGTAGTAGGTAGTGTGAGACAAGTCTAACACATAGGCTCTCTCCTTTAAGAATAGTCTTGATCTGATCGCCCCCCCTTAATGATTCTCCCTCTTTTGATAATTATAAGATAGCTATAACCTTTGATATTTCTCCCCCTTTGGCATCAATTTCCAAGAAGGGTTAGAGGGTAACGAATCCTAGAGAGAAGGGTCATAGAGCATTGTCTTAAAGAAATTAAGATTTAGCAAAAAAATCTGGCAAAGAAATCGGTGCAAATAAAAATTCGAAGGCTCCAAGGAAAGTTGGTTTGGTAGGACCGAAATGAATTTTGAGGCTTGATGTGGCTTGAGACTGTGTCTGTATTTCCCCAAAGAGAAAGGATGATGCAGCACAGCGATGGTAAGTATTTACCTCGGTTAAGAAACCAAGATATCAATCCATAGAGGAATATCAAGCAACTATGTAAACGACACCTGCACACAAAGAACAAATACTTGCAACCTGACGCGTAAGAGAGGTTGTCAAGCTCTCAACAATAAAAAGATAGATTAGATTGTAATAGGTTAAGCAAATAGATCTCATAAGAACACAAAATAAAATAAGTAAACAAAAAGTGCAGCAAGGTATTTTTGGGTTTTTGGATTAATATATGTGAAAGAAAAAGCGGCAAAAAGATAGATCGGAAAACAATATGTTGGAAAAGTAAACCCGGGGGACGTAGCTTTCACTAGTGGCTTCTCTCATGAGTAGCACACGGTGGCTGAACAAATTAATTTTGGGCAATTGATAGAAGATTGAATAGTCATGACGATATTCAAGGAAATGATCATTATATAGGAATCACGTCCAAGATAAGTAGACTGAAACGATTGTGCATTTACTACTATTACTCCACACATCGACCGCTATCTAGCATGCATCTAGTGTATTAAGTTTATGGAAAAATGGAGTAATGCAATAAGAATGATGAGATGATGTAGACAAGATCTATTCATGCAGGAATAGACCCCATCTTGTTATCCTTAATGGCAACGATACATGTGTGCCTTGTTGCACCTTCTGTCGCTGGGAAAGGACATCGCAAGATCAAACCCATCACAAAGCACATGTTCCCATGGCAAGAAAAATCAATCTAGTTGTCCTAACTAAACGAAAGATTTGAAGAAGAAATACATGGCTATAAGTAATCATGCAAATAAGATATCAAAGAAGACTCAAATCATATTCATGGATGGAAACTGATCATGAACTCAAAATTCATCGGATCCCAACAAACACTCCGCAAAAAGTCATTACATCAAATAGATCTCTAGGAGAACATTGTATTGAGAATCAAAAGAGAGAGAGGAATCCATCTAGCTACTGCCTACGGACCCGTAGGTCTATGGTGGACTGCTCACGCATCATCGGAGAGGCACCCATGAAGACGATGCACCCCTCCGTGATGGTGTTAGATTGGATCTCGCGGTTCTGGAACTTGCGGCGACTGGAATTGTGTTTCATTGACTCTCCTAGGGTTTTCTGAATATTTGGGAATTTATAGAGCTGATAGTCGGTGGAGGGGGTCCTCGAGGCAGCCACAACCCATCAGGGCGCGCCTGGGGCCTCTGGCGTGCCTTGGTGGGTTGTGGGCGGCCTGGGCTCCCTCTTGGTTGCTTCTTTTGCCAATTGGTCTTCTTTTAGTCCAAAACAATTCTCCAAAGAGTCGCGTCTTGATTGGACTCCTTTTGGTACTGATATTCCGCGAAGCAAAAAACATCAACATGCACTTTGGCACTATGTCAATAGGGTAGTCCAAAAAAGTGGTATAAAGTTTCTATAAAATGATTGTATAACATCCAAGATTGATAATATAACAGCATGGAACAATCAAAATTATACATACGTTGGAGACGTATCAGTAGCCCCAAGCTTAATTCCCACTCATCCTCTGTAAATGATTAAAACAGAATTTTTGATGTGGAATGCTGCCTAACATGTTCATCACATATTCTTTTCTTTTGTAGCATGGACATTTGGAATTTTAGATGGTTCAAAGCAATAGTCTAGTATTGACATAAAGACTTTAATACTCAAGCATATCAACAAGCAACCATGTCTTTCAAAATATCAACACTAAAGAAAGTTGTCCCTAGCCCATCATGCTCAATCATTGATCCATTCATGAAACACACTCGAATATTAACTACACCTAATGCTCAAGTGCGGTCATAGTACCCCCTGGTTGGTGCTTTATAAGAGAAGATGGAGACTCAAGAAGTTTTTTTGCATAAACTAAATAGATAGGTTGTTCGCATAGGGAAGTAGGGATTTGTAGAGGTGCCAGAGCTCAAGGTTTAAATTGATAGAGAAGAAATATTTTGGGTGGCATGCCTTTCCTATCAACGAAAACGACCGAGAGATCTCAATACCTTTCCATGCTAGATACATCATAAGAGTTTCCCAAACAAAAAATAAAGTTTACTTCTTTTTCCACCATTCTTTCACTTTCCATGTCTAGCTGAATCCACGATTGCCTTCCATACCAACACTTTCCAAGGAATTTATTATTCGACGACATAAAGTAAAAAATCATTTTAGGACTGGGCATCCCTATTACCGCCATACTCTTGTGTAATGAAAAGTGAGTAAACACTCATCTTGTGAACAACACATCTACCATGGAAAAAATATCGGTCACCCCCTTCTGCTTCATGAGCGATACAAGCACAGAAAAAGAAATTTTTATTTTGAAAATTATAGATGGAACATACAAATTTGCTTGGAAGGACACGGAAATACCGCATATAGGTAGGTATGGTGGACTCACATGGCAAACGTGGGTTTAAGGATTTTGGATGCACAAGTAGTATTTCTACTTAGTACAAGTGAATGCTAGCAAATAGATTGAGGAGGGGCCAACCAAGAAACGAAAAATCACATAAGGAGCATTAAGCATAACTAACTCCAAATAATGCACCATAAGTAGGATGTAATTTCATAGCATAACTATTAACTTTCGTGCTTGCATAGGGAATCACAAACCTTAACATCAATATTCTTACTAAGCATAATTACTCACCAACATAACTCCCATATTACTATCATCATGTCTCAAAACTATTACAAATAATCAAGTTTAATTTGTCCAATGATATTCATGAAATTTTTAATATTTCCCTCTTGAATATTTATCACTTTGGGACTAGTTTCATATATTTCCATTGCTTTTTTTACAAGCTCGGAAAGATTTAAGTGAAGAACATGAGCATAAAAGTTCCATCTCTCAAAATAGTATAAGTGAAGGATGAGAGGATTTCTTCAAAATTACTAACTATCAAATTAATACAAGTGAAGCATGAGAGGATTTCTTCAAACATGTAAAAGCACGCCATGCTCAAGAAAGATATAAGTGCAGCACTAGAGCAATTCCATAGCTCCAAAAATTTAAGTGAAGCATATAGAGCAATTCTAACAAATCATAGCATATTTTTGGCTCTCTCAAATAGGTGTGTCCAGCAAGGATAAAAAGAAAATCAAGCAAGGACTCAAATGATACAAGACGCTCCAAGCAAAACTCATGATATGTGACGAATAAAAATATAGCTCCAAGTAAAATATCGATGGTTGTTAGAAGAAAGAGGGGATGCCACTTGGGGCATCCCTAAGCATAGTTACTTGTTACTCTTTGGATATTATCTTGGAGTGCCATGGGCATCCCCAAGATTAGGCTCTTCTTACTCCTTATTCCTTCATCCATCGTGATCTCACCCAAAAATTTAAAACTTCAATGATACAAAACTTAACAAAATCTTCGTGAGATCCGTTAGTATAATAAAGGAAATTACCACTCTAATTATTGTTGCAAACCATTCATATTTTTTGCATTATATCTACTGTATTCTAACTTTACCATGACTTATACCCTTTAATACAAGCCATATATTCATCAAAACTAGCACACAATGCAACGAAAACAGAATATGTCCCAAACAGAACAGTCTGAAGTAATATATATTCTACCCATACTTATGTAACTCTAAAAATTTTGCAAAATTAGGACATCGTAAAGAATTTGTATACAAATACTTTGTTAAAAATTTAAGATCATCATCATGCTCCAGTAAAAAATGAAAATTCATGCACTAGTGTCAAAGTTTTTGTTTCAGATTCAACATTGTTTCTACTCATCTTATGAATCATCCTAAAGGCTTGACTTGGCAGAAACATTAAATAAAACATAAAAAACACAATCATAACACAGGAATAATTGTGTAAACACTCAAGAACAGAAAGGAAAAGATAAAATAAATTTCATTTATTGGGTTGCCTCCCAACAAGCGATCTCGTTTCACGCCCCTAGCTAGGCATAACACAAAGATTCAAGTATTATCATCTTTAGTTTTTGCCACCTTCGCGAGGTCTTTCTCAAATCCGAGAGGTTCTTTACGCTTCCCCAATTTTTCTAAAATATCCAAACGCTTATTGCAAAGAGTAATCGAAGTGTTCATGTGATTTAGGTTTCCACCAATATGTTTAAGAGGTTCATGATATTTTTGTAACTCGGCCAAATGTTTATGTAAATGACCCAATTTGTATAAGATTTGAACCCCTTCTTGTGTAAGAGAAAAGCCCTTTTTTTGTGGAGGAACCCCCAATATCCCTTCTAAAATTTTATATGCAGTGTTGGGATCAAGCTCAGTAAAGTTCCCTTTAGCGGCAAAATCGAAGAGTTATCTATGATGCAAAGTTAATCCTATGTAAAAATTTCGAAGCAAAACCTTTGCATCTCCATTTAGATTGCAAATACGATATGATTCCATCAATCGATACCAAGCATATTTCAAAATGTTCCCTTGTTTTTGTTTGAAGTATAGAACTTCAAAATCTGGTGACAAGGGGGTAGTGATGCTAGTCATAGCGAAAAGATAAGTAACAAAGAGATCTGGCGAGAAGAAGGCAAACAAAAAACAAGGCAAATAAAACGGTAAATTTTATGAAGTGGGGGAGAGGAAAACGAGAGGCAAGTGGCAAATAATGTAAATTGCAAGGAGATGAGATTTGTGATTAGGAATATGATAGATATTGATGATGTCTCCCCTGCGCCAGAGATTGGCGCGCTAAAGAGATTGCTTCCTCCCCGGCAACAGCGCCAGAAATTCCTTTGTCGTGTCTTCAGACTGTGTCGGTATTTCCCAAAAGAGGAAGGGACGATGCAGCAAAGCGCCGGTAAGTATTTCCCTCAGTTAAGAAACCAAGGTATCAATCTGTAGAGGAAGATCAAGCAACTATGTAAATGACACCTACACACAAAGAACCAATACTTGCAACCCGGCGCATAAGAGAGGTTGTCAAGCTCTCAACAATAAAAAGATATATTAGAGGGTAATAGGTTGGGCAAACAGATCTCACAAGAACACAAAATAAGAGAAATAAAAAAGTGCAACAAGGTATTTTTGGGTTTATGGATCAATAGATCTGAAAAATAAAGCGGCAAAAAGATAGATCGGAAAACAATATGTTGGAAAAGTAGACCCGGGGGCCGTAGGTTTCACTAGTGGCTTCCCTCATGAGTTTAGCACACGGTGGGTGAACAAATTACTATTAGGCAATTGATAGAAGGTCGAATAGTCATGACGATATCCAAGGCAATGATTATTATATAGGCATCACATCCAAGATAAGTAGACCGAAACGATTATGGATCTACTACTATTACTCCGCACATCGATTGCTATCCATCATGCATCTAGTGTATTAAGTTCATGGAAAACGGAGTAATACAATAAGAATGGTGAAATGATGTAGACAAGATCTATTCATATAGGAATAGACACCATCTTGTTATCCTTAATGGCAATGATACATGTGTTCCTTGTTGCCCCTTCTGTCACTGGGAAAGGACACCGCAAGATCGATCCCATCACAAAGCACCTCTTCCCATGGCAAGAAAAGTCGTTCTAGTTGGCCTAACTAAACCAAAGATTTGAAGGAGAAATACGAGACTATATGTAATCATGCAAATAAGAGATCAAAGAAGAGTCAAATCATATTCATGGATAGCAACTGATCATGAACTCAAAATTCATCGGATCCCAACAAACACACCTCAAAAAGTCATTACATCAAATAGATCTCCAAGACACCATTGTATTGAGAATCAAAAGATATAGAGGAAGCCATCTAGCTACTTCATACGGACCCGTAGCTCTATGGTGGACTACTCACGCATCATCGAAGAAGCACCCATGAAGACGATGCACCCCTCCGTGATGGTGTTAGATTGGATCTCGCGGTTCTAGAACTTTCAGCGGCTGGAATTGTGTTTCATCGACTCTCCTAGGATTTTCTGAATATTTGGGAATTTATAGAGCTGATAGTCGATGGAGGGGTCCCCAAGGCGGCCACAACCCACCAGGGCACGCTTGGGGTCTTTGGCATGCCCTGGTGGGTTGTGGGTGGCCTAGGCTCCCTCCTGGTTGCTTCTTTGGCCCACTGGCCTTCTTCTGGTCCAAAAATATTCTCCAAAAAGTTTTGTATTGATTGGACTCTGTTTGGTACTGATATTCTGTGAAGCAAAAATCAACAACTGGCACTTTGGCACAATGTCAATAGGTTAGTCCCAAAAAATGATATAAAGTTGCTATAAAATGATTGTAAAACATCCAATATTGATAATATAACAACATGGAACAATCAAAGAATTTAGATACGTTGGTGACGTAGCAAGGCTCAAAGGAATATCGGTGGCACCGAAGTGGTTCATGTCAGTTGTACCGAAGAAGCATTGCGCAATGTAACTACTATATTGGTGACATTGATTCCTTTTAGTTGGATATACCGAGTTGCAAACAGAAACTTGAAAAATGTATTCTTGGACATTCTGTCAAAGAATTTTTATCTTCAAAAAACTTGACTAGATTTGCAAGAAAATTTCAATAAGGTTTGCAATGAATTTTAAATAAGATCTGTAGTGAATTTTGAATAAGATTAGCAAGGAATTTTCAACTAAATTAGGATTGGTTGGTAGCAAGAAAACATGCAAATAAAAGACGCACCAACCAAGTCACTTCATCTAGATGATGGTCGGCAACAAGGTCACCTGTATTAGAGTATAATTACTTAGGAGCCAAGAACACTTGATCATAGGTAATTATCATCGTTAAGCTCAAAATGGGGTTAGCATTTTCGTTCAAGCATTTTGATGTTGTGATACCACATTGAATTGTTTCGACTCATGACTTGGAGTAAAGCTTCTTCAGGGATATGATTACATACCTTTGAGTTATGTTGATGACAAAAGCATGTAGGTGGCTTGTTGAGGTTTCTCAAGTGTTGTAGTTTGTAGCCATCCTTCGTTATTTGAAGTAGATCATCCTACATGGGTTAGTCATGCAAGGAATAACATGAATATATCTAAATGACAAGAGTGAATTTTTGTATCAAATGTCTGTCAAGGATATAGTTTGTATTGTCTTCTTCCTTCATCACAAAGAATGGTTGTTGATACTTGGTCATGACAAGATTGCATATAATTTGAGTTGATGGCAATCTTGTGGAGTGTAATTCCCCCAAGCATCTACAAAAGGGTTATATGCAACACAGGGGAGCATATGTTTCCAAGATATGAAATAGTATCATATGAATAGTTTTAATGAATAGTCATGTAAGCTCATGCCCTTGCATGCATCCAAGTGAGTCTCTAGAACAAGTTTGAAGCATCTATGATGTTCAACTCACCCCTTAAGTGAGAAAACAATTTTTCATCAAGTGGTTTTGTGAAGATATCCATCAATTGCTTATCAGTACAAACATGTTTGAGATTAATATATCCTTTAGCAACATGATCACGAATGAAATGATGACGAACTTGTATATGCTTAGTTCGAGAATGTTGCACGGGATTGTGTGCAATCTTTATAGCACTTTCTTTATCACAAAACAATGGAACATGTTTCACATGTATTCCATAATCTTGAAGAGTTTGGGTCATCCATAGCAATTGCGCACAACAAGATCCGACGGTGATGTATTCAGCTTCGGCTCTAGATAGGATACCGAGTTTTTTCTTGGAGGACCAACACACAAGAGATCTCCCAAGAAACTGACAAGTACCGGAGGTGGATTTTCTATCAACCTTATCTCTGGCATAGTTCGAGTCAGAATAACCCATAAGGTCAAATGAAGATCCCTTAGGATACCAAATACCAAAGTTTGGTGTATGTATCAAGTACCTCACAATTCTTTTGACGCCCTTAAGATGACACTCTTTCAATGTCGCTTCATATCAGGCACACATGCACACACTTAGCATGATGTCGGGATGAGAGGCATAAGGGTATAGCAATAAACCAATCATCGACCGATAAGCTTTTGGATCAACCTGTTTGTCCTCCTTAGTGAGGTCAACATGCCCATTTGTAGGCATGTGTTTTTTCATACCTTTGCATTCTTGCATGTTGAACTTATTGAACAAGTCATTGGTATGCTTTCTTTAAGAGACAAATGTATCATCGCTCGTTTGTTTGATTTGCAAACTGATACGTCTCCAACGTATCTATAATTTATGAAGTATTCATGCTGTTATTTTATCATTCTTGGATGTTTTACAATCATTTTATAGCAACTTTATATCATTTTTTGGGACTAACCTATTGACCCAGTGCCCAGTGCTAGTTGTTGTTTTTTGCTTGTTTTTTACATCGCATGAAATCAATATCAAACGGAGTCCAAACACCACGAAACTTTTTGGAGATTTTTTTTGGACCAGAAGGAACCCAATGGGCCAGAGCTGCACCTGGGTGGTGCCCCGAGGGGGGCACAACCCACCAAGGCGTGTCTGGGCCCCCTGGCGCGCCCAGGTGGGTTGTGCCCAACTCGGTGGCCTCCCACACCCCCTCTTTGCACTATAAATTCCCAAATATTCTGAAACCCTTCGGGGAATCCCTAGATCAGAAGTTTCGCCACCGCAAGGCTCCATAGCCATCGAAAACCAATCTAGCCCCTGTTCCGGCACCCTGCCGAAGGGGGCAATCATCTCCGGTGGCCATCTTCATCATACTGGCGGCCACCACGATGAGGAGGGAGTACTCCACCCTCGAGGCTGAGGGTTTGTACTAGTAGCTATGTGTTTAATCTCTCTCTCATGATCTATATCATGGGCTTTGTTAATATAGATGGATCATATGATGTTTCTCCCCTATATACTCTTATTGTGATGAATTGAATCTTTACCCTTTGAAGTTTTGTTATGTCGGATTGAATATTCAGATTTGGGAACACATGATGTATGTCTTGCGGTATGAATACTTGAGGTGACATTGGGGTATCTTATTGGTTCACTTGATATACGTTATGGCACTCAACTTGCGGATTCCCGTGGTGATATTGGGGTAATCTATGCATAGGGGTTGATGCACATTTTTATTATCTTTTCTCTGATAGAAACTTTGGGGACCCCTTGTAGTTCTTTGTGTGGATTGAGTATTATGAATATGAATTTGCTTTGGTGTTATTCTAGTATGAACTCTTGAGTAGATCAATCGGAAAGGATAGCTTGCGTTATTTTAGTATGGACTCTAGGATAGATCGAACGGAAAGACTAGCTTTGAGGTGGTTTTGTACCCTACAAACACTTTCTATCTTTTGTTCTTCGCAAATAGGGACTCGAGAGTGATTCTTTATCACACTTTGAGGGGTGGTCATATGATCCAACTATGTTAGCATTTTTGAGAAATTGCACTAGCGAAAGTACGGACCCTAGGCCTTGTTTTCAAGCATTGCAATACTGTTTTTGTGCCCGTTTACTATTTGCAACATTGCTATTTTTATTTATTCAGATTATAAAAATATATTTCTAGCATCAATATTACACTTTTATCACCATCTCTTTGCCAAACTAGTGCACCTATACAATTTTCCATTGTATTGGGTGTGTTGGGGACACAAGAGATTTCTTGTATTTGGTTGCAGGGTCGTTTGAGAGAGACCATCTTCATCCTACACCTCTCATGGATTGATAAACCTTAGGTCATCCACTTGAGGGAAAATTGCTACTGTCCTACAAAACTCTACGCTTGGAGGCCCAACACGTGTCTACAAGAATAAAGTTGCGTAGTATACATCAAGCTCTTTTCTGGCGCCGTTGTCGAGGAGGTGAGTGCATGTAGATATATCTTTAGATCTTGCAATCGAATCTTTTAGTTTCTTGTTTTATCACTAGATTGGTTTATTAAAGAAAACTACAAAAAATGGAATTGAGGTTGCATCATATCATTAATCATCTTTATAATATCTTCCGTGAAAATGATGGAAAGGAAAATTGTGCTCAAATGTTAGAAGAAGAAGTTATTAAAATGTTTGGCACTAAATATTTGAGTGATGAGCATGATTGTAATGTTGTTAGTATGAATTCTCTGAATATTCATCATGCTAATGATATGTAAAGCCACAAGCTTGGGGATGCTATGTTTGATAAACAAGATATTTTTAGTCCTCCAAGTTTTGATGAGCAAAACTATTATGATTATGACATGCCTCCTATCTATGATGATTATTGTGATGACACGTGTGCTATAAAGAGTAATGGTAACCATGAAACTTGTCATCATGATTTTAATATTCAAAGTGGTTATGTCAATCAAGTATGTCATGATAGTTATTTTGTTGAGTTTGCTCCCACTATTTTGAATGAGAAGAAAATTACTTACGTGGAGAGTGACAAATTTTCTATGCTTGTGAATCATAAAAATAATGATTTATGTGCTGGTTATATTGTGGAATTTATTCATGATGCTACTGAAAATTATTATGAGGTAGGAACATATGCTTATAGGAATTGCAATAATATCAAGTTTCCTCTCTATGTTTTCAAATTCTTGAAGATATGCTTGTTTTCCCTTCCTATGCTAGATGATTCTTCCTCCCATAAATTGTTTACTCACAAAATCCCTATGCATAGGAAGTGGGTTAGACTTAAATGTGTTTGCCACGAGATTCATGATGCTCTTTTTCATGTTTCAATTACTATTCCATTGTGAGCACCATTGAAATCATCATGCCTAGCTAAAAGATATGAAAAAAGCGCTTGTTGGTAGACAACCCAACACTTTTACTTTCCTATTTTGTGTGTTCACATGATTAGGATACTATAATCATGTTTTGTGTCTTTTATTTCAATAAATTGCCAAGTAAATCCTTTGGGATAGTGTGGATACTTGCTTGTTTGATTCTGTGCAAAAACAGAAAGTTTTGCGTCCAGTATATGAATTATAGGATTTTACTGGACAGTCAAAAAATTCTGAAATTTTTACACAAACTTTAATGCAAATTCCTTGAGTTTTCCAATTTTTCAGAATTTTTAGAGTCAGGAAAGTTTGGTGATCATTCAGATCTTTACAGACTGTTCTGTTTTTGACAGATTCTGTTTTGCATGCATAGTTTGCTTGTTTCAAGTGTTCCTATAGCTTATATTGAGTAATATAAGTTGTGGGAATTATGTAATATAGTAGGTATCATGTGGGAATAATTATGAATCTTGTCTTGATAGTACCTAAGTGAATGGTTTATCTTTACTACACTAACCTTTCTCACAAAGTTCCGTTAAGTCTTGTGTGATTGAAGTTTTCAAGTTTTGGGTGAGACACCGATATGAAGAGAACAAGGAGTGAAAATAGCCTAATCTTGGGGATGCCCAAGGCACCCCCAAGGTAATATCCAAGGAAGACTCAAGCGCCTAAGCTTGGGGATGCCCTGGAAGGCATCCCCTCTTTCGTCTTCAACACTATCGGTATATCTTACTTGGAGCTATAGTTTTATTTGTCACATAATATGAGTTTTGCTTGGAGCATCATTTTATTTTTTTAATTTCTGTTAGTGTTATTTATAATCTTGTTTTTCAATAAAAAGTTCCAAGAATTGCCTTTAGCATGTTTTGATGTGTGTTGTGTGAAAACAGAAAGTTCTGCTGTAGCATTTGAATTTTCATATTTTACTGGAACATGGAAAGTTTCTGAAATTTTTACACAGTATGGTAACATAAATTTTATAGCATTTCCTAAAGTTTCATAATTTTATGAGTTACATAAGTACATTGTTTTCATAAATGTCTACAGACTATTCTGTTTAGACAGATTACTGTCATAGTTTTGTTATCTACTTATCCTATAATTTCCATAGCCTATATTGGTAGATATAAATTGTGGAAATGATAGTATGCAGTATATAATGTTTGAAAATTATTATTCAACTTGTCTTGGCAGCACATAAAAAGTTGATTTATTATTATGTGTACAAACCTATCTCATGAGTTTTTTTTGAGTTTTGTGTGGATGAAGTTTTTGAGAATAGGTGAAACCGTGGTATGAGAGGATTGAACGAGATAAAAAAGCTCAAGATTGGGGATGCCCAAGGCACCCCAAGTAAATATTTCAAGAACTCTCAAGCATCTAAGCTTGGGGATGCTATGCATCCCACCTCTCTTCATCAACAATTATCGGTTAGCCTATGTTGAGCCTAAATTTTTATTCATTCACGTGATGCGTGCTATTCTTGGAGTGCTATTTTTATTTTGATTGCTGTTTGAATAAAGTACTTAAGATCTGAAAATATTTATTGAGGGATAGAGAGTCCTCACATAGCTACTTTATTGTTTGACTACTCATTAATCTTCACTTATGTCTTTTGAGAGTAGCTTGTCATTTACTCTTGTGCTTCGCTTATATCCTATGAGTAAATTGTTGAATAAATTGAATATTATGAAGTTGAAACCATATCATGCCTAGTGGTAGCTTCACATTGGGTTTAGAAAGTGAAATCTTTTGAGGCTTGACAATCACAATATTGGTCATACAAGCAATTCACGAATAATTAGTATAAGGAAGAGAACTTTCACATGCAGATACACTATCCTGGAAATCTTTTGTGCTTGTGAGCCCCCATCAAAATATTATATGCCAAAATTGTTGACGTTGGAGAAGGAAGAAAATGTAATGGTTTATGTTTGTTCATATTGACATAGAAGTTATATTGTCATAGATCCTTCAACATATGGTGCTTGCCCCCCATCTTTGCTAGCCAAAAATTCCGCACCAAGTAGAGATACTACTCGTGCATCCAAAAACCCTTAAACCCAAATCTTATTTTCAAGAGTCCACCATACCTACCTAAGGATTGAGCAAGATCCTTCAAGTAAGTTGTCATCAGTGCAATAAGGCAGTAAAAAATTGCTTCTAAAAGTGTTAGATCATTTAGTGTAAGAGAAAATTGAGCGTTGTACGAACTTGTGATGGAAAAGTAATAAAAACGACGGACTTCATAATAAAGGTTGCTACCATAAGGGGCAATATAACGTGACGTTCTTTTGCACTAAGGGGATGAGCATACAAACAAATAAGCGCATGGCAACCTCTGCTTCCCTCTGCAAAGGGTCTATCTTTTAATTTATGTATTTACTTTTATGCAAGAGTCAAAGTTTTTCTATCTATTCCTTTTTATTTTTCTCCTTTGGCAAGCATCATGTGGTGAGGAAAGATCTAGGCACATATGTCCAGTTGAATATGGGTAGCATGAGTTATTATTGTTGACATCACCCTTGAGGTGAATACGTTGGGAGGCAAAGCAATAAGCCCCTATCTTTCTATGTGTCCGGTTGAAACGTTTTGTCCATGTGTATGCGATGAGTGTTAGCAATCATAGAAGACTGTATTATGGTTGAGTATGTGGATCTCTTACTTAAACTCTATTGAATAAGTTGAATTGCAATTGCTTGGTGACTGAGAACATAGGTTGTTGGGTTTCAAGAGAATTCATTGTTTGAACCTTAACATGTGAATTGGTTGCTACTTTAACATGAGAAAACTTTATGAGAAAAGAATTGATGTAATGATGCTAGGAAAAGTGATTGAAATTATAATTGATCAAAATTATGCACTTTGCTAGCATTCACACTTCATAAATTATTTCTTTTATCATTTACCTACTCGAGGATGAGTAGGAATTAAGCTTGGGCATGCTGATACGTCTCCAATGTATCTATATTTATGAAGTATTCATGCTATTATTTTATCATTCTTGGATCATTTACAATCATTTTATAGCAACTTTATATCATTTTTTGGGACTAACCTATTGACCCAGTGCCTAGTGTCAGTTGCTGTTTTTTGCTTGTTTTTTACATCGCAAGAAATCAATATCAAACAGAGTCCAAACACCACGAAACTTTTTGGAGTTTTTTGGACTAGAAGGAACCCAATGGTCCAGAGTTGCACCTGGGGGGGTACCCCGAGGGGGGCACAACCCACCAGAGCGCGCCTGGGCCCCCTAGCGTGCCCAGGTGGGTTGTGCCCATCTCGATGGCCTCCCGCACCCCCTCTTTGCACTATAAATTCCCAAATATTCTGAAACCCTTTGGGGAATCCCTAGATCAGAAGTTCTGCCGCCGCAAGGCTCTGTAGGCACCGAAAACCAATCTAGACCCCATTTCGACACCTTGCCGGGGGGAATCATCTCCGGTAGCCATCTTCATCATCCCGGCGGCCACCACGATGAGGAGGGAGTAGTCCACCCTCGGGGCTGAGGGTTTGTACCAGTAGCTATGTGTTTAATCTCTCTCTCTCTCGTGATCTATATCATGGGCTTTGTTAATATAGATGGATCATATGATGTTTCTCCCCTCTATACTCTTATTGTGGTGAATTGAATCTTTACCCTTTGAAGTTTTTTTATGTCGGATTGAATGTTCAGATTTGGGAACACATGATGTATGTCTTGCGGTATGAATACTTGAGGTGACATTGGGATATCTTATTGGTTCACTTGATATACGTTATGGCACTCAACTTGCGGATTCCCGCGGTGATACTAGGGTAATCTATGCATAGGGGTTGATGCACGTCTTTATTATATTTTCTCTGATAGAAACTTTGGGGACCCCTTGTAGTTCTTTGTGTGGATTGACTATTATGAATATGAATTTGCTTTGGTGTTATTCTAGTACAAACTATTGAGTAGATCGATCAGAAAGGATAGCTTGCGTTATTTTAGTACGAACTCTAGGATAGACTGAACGGAAAGAATAGCTTTGAGGTGGTTTCGTCCCCTACAAACAATTTCTATCTTTTGTTCTCCACTAATAGGGACTCGGGAGTGATTCTTTATTGCACTTTGAGGGGTGGTCATATGATCCAACTATGTTAGCACTGTTGAGAAATTGCACTAGCAGAAGTACGGACCCCAGGCCTTGTTTTCAAGCATTGCAATGCCGTTTTTGTGCCTGTTTACTATTTTCAACCTTGCTGTTTTTATTTATTCAGATTATAAATATATATTCTACCATCAGTATTAAACTTTTATCACCATCTCTTCGCCGAACTAGTGCACCTATACAATTTGCCATTGTATTGGGTGTGTTGGGGACATAAGAGATTTCTTGTATTTGGCTGGAGGGTCATTTGAGAGAGACCATCTTCATCCTACACCTGTCACGGATTGATAAACCTTAGATCATCCACTTGAGGGAAAATTGATACTGTCCTACAAAACTCTACGCTTGGAGGCCCAACACGTGTCTACAAGAATAAAGTTGCGTAGTAGACATCACAAACCAAGGAAGAATTTCAGATCACACATCATAGACGTCTCATATTTCTTGGACATAAACCTTACAAATTCTCACAAAAATGTGGGTCAGTCGATCCAAAAATTATATCATCCACATAAATTTGGCACACAAATAATTCACCCTTAACTATTTTAGTGGACAAGGTTGCGTCAACTTTACCAATTTCAAAACCCTTTTCTATAAGAAACTTTGTTAAGCATTTGTACCAAGCTCGAGAGGATTGTCTAAGACCATAAAGAGCTTTGCGAATTTTATAGACATGATTAGGTTTCTTAGGGTTCACAAAGCCCAAAGGTTGTTTAACATACACTTCATCCTCAATTTCAACATTTAGAAATACACTTTTAATATACATTTGGTAAAGTGTGATATCATGGTGATTGGCATAAGCAAGAAGAATGTGTATGGATTCAAGTCTAGCAATAGGGTGTATGTCTCACCATAGTTCATACCTTCAACGTGAGTGTAGCCTTGAGACACAAGACGAGCCTTGTTGTGTACCATTTGTCCGCCTTCATCTTGCTTGTTGCAAAATACCCATTTTGTTCCAATGATGTTGTGTTTGTCCTTGGGCTTTTCTACTAGAGTCCCAACTTGATTCCTCTCGAAGTTGTGTGGCTCCTCATGCATGGCATTCACCCGGGTCTTTGAGAGCTTCTTTCACGTTCATAGGCTCAATACTAAAGATAAATGATTAATGCTCACAAAAGTTAGCTAAACGAGTTTGATCCTCCCGTTTCTTATGTCATCAAGAATTTTCTCTACGGAATGATCATTATCCACCCTTGCTTGAAGTCGAGGTTGTTGGGAGACGTAGTAGTAAATCAAAATTTTCCTACGTGTCACCAAGATCTATCTATGGAGAAACCAGCAAACGAGTGGGGAGAGATTGGATCTTCATACCTTTGAAGATCGCTAAGCGGAAGCGTTACAAGAACGCGGTTGATGGAGTCGTACTCGCAGCGATTCAGATCGCGGTAGATCCGATCAAGTGCCGAACGGACGGCACCTCCGCGTTCAACACACGTGCAGCCCGGTGACGTCTCCAACACCTTGATCCAGCAAGGAGGAAGGAGAGGTTGGGGAAGGGCTCCAACAGCAGCACGACGGCGTGGTGGTGGTGGAGTAGCAAGGTATTCCGACAGGGCTTCGCCTAAGCGCTGCGGAGGAGGAAGAAGAGAGGTAGGGCTTCGCCGTGAGAGAGAGAGATCAAATCCTCTCTCAAAACATCCAAAACCTCAAGTATATATAGGAGGAGGGACGTGGAGGGCTGGCTTGGCCTCTACTCCAAAGAGGAGAGGGTCGGCCGAATTAAAGGGAGAGTCCACCTCCCACAAGGGAGGTGGATATCCTCCTTTTAAATCCTTTTTGGCCCTATCTCTTATCCCTAGCCGCATGGGCCTTTAGCAAAAGTCTTGCCCAGCCCAATAAGGGCTAGCACACTTTATCTAACAGCCCATGTGGTCCTTTGGTCGTCACACCCCTCCCGGGGGTCCTCCGGCACCCTCCTGACACTCCCGGTACACTACCGATGAGCCCGAAAACTTTCCGGTGACCAAAACTGGACTTCCTATATATCAATCTTTACCTCCGAACCATTCCGGAGCTCCTCGTGACGTCCGGGATCTCATCTAGGACTCCGAACAACCTTCGGTAATCACGTATACCATTTCCCTATAACCCTAGCGTCATCGAACCTTAAGTGTGTAGACCCTACGGGTTCGGGAGACACGTAGACATGACCGAGACACTTCTCCGGCCAATAACCAACAGCGGGATCTGGATACCCATGTTGGCTCCCACGTACTCCATGATGATCTCATCGGATGAACCACGATGTCGGGGATTCAATCAATCCCGTATTCAATTCCCTTTGTCTATCGGTATGATACTTGCCCGAGATTCGATCGTCGGTATCCCCATACCTTGTTCAATCTCGTTACTGGCAAGTCTCTTTACTCGTTCCGTAATACATCATCCCGTGGCTAACTCCTTAGTCACATTGAGCTCATTATGATGATGTCTTACCGAGTGGGCCCAGAGATACCTCTCCGTCACACGAAGTGACAAATCCCAGTATCGATTCGTGCCAACCCAACAGATACTTTCGGAGATACCCGTAGTGCACCTTTATAGCCACCCAGTTACGTTGTGACGTTTGGCACACCCAAAGCATTCCTACGGTATCCGGGAGTTGCACAATCTCATGGTCTAAGGAAACGATACTTGACATTGAAAAGCTTTAGCAAATGAACTACACGATCTAGTGCTATGCTTAGGATTGGGTCTTGTCCATCACATCATTCTCCTAATGATGTGATCCCGTTATCAACGACATCCAATGTCCATGGCCATGAAACCGTGACCATCTATTGATCAACGAGCTAGTCAACTAGAGGCTCACTAGGGACATGTTGTGGTCTATGTATTCACACATGTATTATGGTTTCCGGTTAACACAATTATAGCATGAACAATAGACAATTATCATGAACAAGGAAATACAATAATAACCATTTTATTATTGCCTCTAGGGCATATTTCCAACAGTCTCCCACTTGCACTAGAGTCAATAATCTAGTTCACATCACCATGTGATTAACACTTACATCACCATATGATCATATCATCATGTGATTAACACCCAATAAGTTCTGGGGTTTGTTCATGTTCTGCTCGTGAAAGAGGTTTTTAGTCAACGGGTCTGCGACATTTAGATCCGTGTGTACCTTGCAAACTTTCCATGTCATATTTGTAGATACTACTCCCATGCTCCACTTGGAGCTATTCCAAATGGCTGCTCCACTATACGTAGCTGGATTTCTACTAAGAGTCATCCGGATTGGTTTTAAAGCTTGCATCATCGTAACACTTTACGATGAACTCTTTATCACCTCCATAATCGAGAAATATTTCCTTAGTTCTCAAGTTACTAAGGCTAACTTTGACCGCTGTCCAGTGATCCACTCTTGGATTACTCTTGTACCCCTTGACAGACTCATGGCAAGGCACACACAGGTGCGGTACACAGCATGGCATACTATATAGAGCCTATGGCTAAAGCATAGGAGATGACACTCATCTCTTCTTTATCTTCTGCCGTGGTCGGGTATTGAGTCTTACTCAATTTCAAACCTTACAATACAGTCAAGAACTCCTTCTTTGACCCATCTATTTTGAACTCCTTCAAAAACTTGTCAAGGTATGTCTTCGTCGAAAAAACTTATCAAGCGAATAGATCTATCCCTATAGATCTTGATGCTCAATAAAATAGTAGCTTTATCTGGGTCTTCCTTTGAAAAAAAAAACTTTTCAAACAACCCTTCATGCTCTTCCAGAAATTCTACATCATTTCCGATCAATAATATGTCAACTACATATTCTTATAAGAAATTCCATAGTGCTCCCACTCACTTTCTTGCAAATACAAGTTTCTCATAAACTTTGTATAAACTTAAACACTTTGATCACCTCATCAAAGCATATATTCCAACTCCGAGATGCTTGCTCCAGTCCATAGAAGGATCGCTGGAGTTTGCATATTATTAGCATCCTTAGGATTGACAAAACCTTCTGGTTGTATCACATACAACTCTTCCTCACAGAAACCATTACGGAAACCTTGTTTTGTCATCCATCTGCCAGATTTCATAATTGAAAAATGCAGCAACTGCTAACAAAATTTTAATAGACTTTTAGCATCGCTACAGATGAGACAATCTCATTGCAGTCAACTCCTTGAACTTGGCGAAAACTTCTTTGCGACAAGTCGAGCTTTATAAACGGTGACATTTCACCATTAGCGTCTATGTTTATCTCAAAGGTCCATTTGTACTCAATGACCCGCCATTCAACAGGCAAGTCTACCAAAGTCCATACTTGGTTTTCATACATGGATCCTTTCTCGGATTTCATGGCTCCTAGCCATTTGTTGGAATCCGGGCCCACCATCGCCTCTCCATAGTTCGTAGGTTCATCGTTGTCCAACAACATGATTTCCAATACAGGGTTGTCGTACTACTCAGGAGCAGTACGCGTCCTTGTCGACCTACGAGGTTCGATAGTGACTTGATCCGAAGCTTCATGATCATCATCATTAACTTCCTTTTCAACTGAGTAGGCTCTACAGAAACATCTTTCTGTGTTGCGCTATTCTCTGGTTGAAACAAACGTTCAACAACCTCATCAAGTTCTATCTTCCTCCCACTCAATTCTTTGGAGAGAAACTCTTTCTCAAGAAACGACCCGTTCTTAGCAACAAACACCTTTTGCGCTTGGATCTGAGATAGAAGGTATACCCAATGTCTCATTAGGGTATTCTATGAAGATGCATTCGTCTGCTTTGGGTTCGAGCTCGCTAGGTGAAAAACCCATTTTCACATAAGCGTCGCAGCCCCAAACATTAAGAAATGACAGCTTAGGCTTCTGTCAAACCATAATTCTCACGGTGTCATCTCAACAGACTTAGATGGTGCCCTGTTAAAGTGAATGGATTTGTCTTGAATGCATAACCCCATAACGATAGTGGTAAAACGATAAGAGACATCATAGTACTCACTATATCCAATAGAGCACGACTACGACGTTCGAACACACCATCACACTATGGTGTTCCAGGAGGCGTGAGCTGTGAAACAATTTCCACATTGTCTAAAATTGCATACCAAACTTGTAACTTAGATATTCACCTCCATGATCATATCATAGACATTTATCTTCTTGTCACGATGATCTTTAACTTCACTCTGAAACTCCTTGAACCTTTCAAACATTTCAGATTCGTGTTTCATTAAGTAAATATCCCCATATTTACTCAAATCATCAGTGAAGGTAAAGAAAAACAACGATATCCACTGTGTGTTTCAACACTCATTGGACCACATACATCAACATGTATTAATTCCAATAAGCCACTTGCCCGCTCCATCATATTGGATGACGGGGTCTCAGTCATCTTGCCCAAGAGGCATGGCTCGCATGTCTCAACCGATTCGAAATCGAGTGAGTCAAAAAAAAAATCCATCATCATGGAGTTTCTTCATGCGATTTATACCAATATGACATTACGTGGCAGTGCCACAAGCATGTGGTACTATCATTATTAACTTTGTATCTTTTGGTACCAATGTTATGAATATGTGTACTACTACGATCATGATTCGATAAACCATTTCGAGTGGGTGCATGACCATTGAAGGCATTATCCATGTAAACAGAATAACCATTATTCTCTAACTTATATGAATAACCGTATCGCACTAATCATGATCTAATCACGTTCATGCTCAACGCAAACACCAAATAACATTTATTTAGGTTTATCACAAATCCTGAAGGTAGAGAGAGCGTGCGATGGTGATCACATCAATCTTGGAAATACTTCCAACACACATCGTCACCTTTCACCTAGCTAGTCTCCATTTACTCCGTAGCTTTTATTTCGAGTTGCTAACACTTAGCAACCGAACCGGTATCCAATACCCAGGTGCTACTAGGAGTACCAGCAAGGTACACATCACTAACACGTATATCAAATATACTTCCATTGACATTACCAGCCTTCTTATCTACCAAGCATCTAGGGGTTTTCCGCTTCAGCGAACATTCTCCTCATAACAGAAGCACTTAGTCTCGGGTTCGGGCTCAACCTTGGGTTTCTTCACTAGAGCAACAACTGGCTTGCCATTCCTGAAGTTTTCCGTTCTTGCCCTTGCCCCTTTTGAAACTAGTGGTTTCACTTAACCATCAACACTTGATGCTCCTTCTTGATTTCTACCTTCGTGGTGTCAAACATCACGAACAACTCAGGGATCATCTTATCCATCCCTGGCATGTTATAGTTCATCACGAAGCTCTAGTAGCTTGGTGGCAGTGACTTGGAGAACTGCATTAATCACTATCTCATCTGGAAGATTAACTCCCACTTGATTCAAGTGATTGTAGCACCCAGACAATCTGAGCACACGCTCAGCGATTGAGCTATTCTCCTTTATCTTGCAGACAAAGAATCTTGTTGGAGGTCTCATACCTCTCAACATAGCCACGAGCCTGAGATCACAATCTCAGCTCCTAGAACATCTCATATGTTCCGTGACGTTCAAAACGTTTTGGAGCCTCAATTCTAAGCCGTAATGCATGACGCATTGAACTATCACGTAGTCACCAAAAAGTGCCTGTCATATGTTCACAACATCTACAGACAACGCTTGAGGGAGTGATGCAGTTAGCGGTACATAAAAAACATAAGCTTTCTGTGCAACAATGAGGACAATCCTCAGATCACGGACCCAGTCCGCATTATTGCTACCATCAACTTTCAACTTACTTTTCTCTAGGATTGTATCAATAAAACTGGGGAGCTACAGCGTGAGCTATCTACGACATAATTTGCAAGGACATTTTTAGACTAAGTTCATGATAATTAAATCATTTAATCAAATTATTAATGAACTCCCACTTAGATAGACATCTCTCTAGTCTTCCAAGTGATACATGATCCATGTCAACTAGCCCGTGTCCGATCATCACGTGAGACGGACTAGTCATCCATGGTGAACATCTCTATGTTGATCGTATCTTCTATACGACTCATGTTCGACCTTTCGGTCCTCCGTGTTCCGAGGCCATGTCTGTACATGCTAGGCTCGTCAAGTCAACCTAAGTGTTTCGCATGTGTAAATCTGGCTTACACCCGTTGTATGCGAACGTTAGAACCTATCACACCCGATCATCACGTGGTGCTTCGGAACGACGATCCTTAGCAAGGGTGCACAGTTAGGGTGAACACCTTTCTTGAAATTTTATTGAGAGATCATCTTATTTACTACCGTCGTTCTATGCAAATAAGATGTAAACATGATAAACATCACATGCAATCAATATAGTGACATGATATGGCCAATATCATCTTGCTCCTTTGATCTCCATCTTCGGGGCACCATGATCATCACTGTCACCGGCACGACACCATGATCTCCATCATCATGATCTCCATCATTGTGTCTTCATGAAGTTGTCTCGCCAAATATTACTTCTACTACTACAGCTAACGTTTAGCAATAAAGTAAAGTAATTACATGGCGTTTATGATTGACACGCAGGTCATACAATAGTATAAGACAACTCCTATGGCTCCTGCCGGTTGTCATAGTCATCGACGTGCAAGTCGTGAACCCTATTACAAGAACATGATCAATCTCATACATCACAATGCATCACATCACATCCTTTTGGCCATATCACATCACATGGCATATGCTGCAAAAACAAGTTAGACGTCCTCTAATTTGTAGTTGCAAGTTTTTACGTGGTTGCTATAGGTTTCTAGCAAGAACATTTCTTACCTACGTCAAAACCACAACGTGATATGCCAATTGCTATTTACCCTTCATAAGGACCCTTTTCATCGAATCCAATCCGACTAAGGTGGGAGAGACAGACACCCGCTAGCCACCTTATGCAACTAGTGCATGTCAGGCGGTGGAACCGGTCTCACGTAAGCGTACGTGTAAGGTTGGTCCGGGCCGCTTCATCCCACAATACCGTCGAATCAAGATAAGACTAGTAACGGCAAGCATATTAACAAAATCGACGCCCACAACTGCTTTGTGTTCTACTCGTGCATAGATTCTACGCATAGACCTAGCTCTGATACCACTGTTGGGAGACGTAGTAGTAAATCAAAATTTTCCTACGTGTCACCAAGATCTATCTATGGAGAAACCAGCAAACGAGTGGGGAGAGATTGGATCTTCATACCTTTGAAGATCGCTAAGCGGAAGCGTTACAAGAACGCGGTTGATGGAGTCGTACTCGCAGCGATTCAGATCGCGGTAGATCCGATCAAGTGCCGAACGGACGGCACCTCCGCGTTCAACACACGTGCAGCCCGGTGACGTCTCCAACACCTTGATCCAGCAAGGAGGAAGGAGAGGTTGGGGAAGGGCTCCAACAGCAGCACGACGGCGTGGTGGTGGTGGAGTAGCAAGGTATTCCGACAGGGCTTCGCCTAAGCGCTGCGGAGGAGGAAGAAGAGAGGTAGGGCTTCGCCGTGAGAGAGAGAGATCAAATCCTCTCTCAAAACATCCAAAACCTCAAGTATATATAGGAGGAGGGACGTGGAGGGCTGGCTTGGCCTCTACTCCAAAGAGGAGAGGGTCGGCCGAATTAAAGGGAGAGTCCACCTCCCACAAGGGAGGTGGATATCCTCCTTTTAAATCCTTTTTGGCCCTATCTCTTATCCCTAGCCGCATGGGCCTTTAGAAAAAGTCTTGCCCAGCCCAATAAGGGCTAGCACACTTTATCTAACAGCCCATGTGGTCCTTTGGTCGTCACACCCCTCCCGGGGGTCCTCCGGCACCCTCCTGACACTCCCGGTACACTACCGATGAGCCCGAAAACTTTCCGGTGACCAAAACTGGACTTCCTATATATCAATCTTTACCTCCGGACCATTCCGGAGCTCCTCGTGACGTCCGGGATCTCATCTGGGACTCCGAACAACCTTCGGTAATCACGTATACCATTTCCCTATAACCCTAGCGTCATCGAACCTTAAGTGTGTAGACCCTACGGGTTCGGGAGACACGTAGACATGACCGAGACACTTCTCCGGCCAATAACCAACAGCGGGATCTGGATACCCATGTTGGCTCCCACGTACTCCATGATGATCTCATCAGATGAACCACGATGTCGGGGATTCAATCAATCCCGTATTCAATTCCCTTTGTCTATCGGTATGATACTTGCCCGAGATTCGATCGTCGGTATCCCCATACCTTGTTCAATCTCGTTACTGGCAAGTCTCTTTACTCGTTCCGTAATACATCATCCCGTGGCTAACTCCTTAGTCACATTGAGCTCATTATGATGATGTCTTACCGAGTGGGCCCAGAGATACCTCTCCGTCACACGGAGTGACAAATCCCAGTATCGATTCGTGCCAACCCAACAGATACTTTCGGAGATACCCGTAGTGCACCTTTATAGCCACCCAGTTACGTTGTGACGTTTGGCACACCCAAAGCATTCCTACGGTATCCGGGAGTTGCACAATCTCATGGTCTAAGGAAACGATACTTGACATTGAAAAGCTTTAGCAAATGAACTACACGATCTAGTGCTATGCTTAGGATTGGGTCTTGTCCATCACATCATTCTCCTAATGATGTGATCCCGTTATCAACGACATCCAATGTCCATGGCCATGAAACCGTGACCATCTATTGATCAACGAGCTAGTCAACTAGAGGCTCACTAGGGACATGTTGTGGTCTATGTATTCACACATGTATTATGGTTTCCGGTTAACACAATTATAGCATGAACAATAGACAATTATCATGAACAAGGAAATACAATAATAACCATTTTATTATTGCCTCTAGGGCATATTTCCAACAGAGGTAGCTTTTGCTTGTTGGTCGGTGGATCTTCCTCCTCATCGTCATCATCTTCATTGTTGTTGAAGGTGTCATTCCCTTGTGAAGGTGGTGAAGGAGGTTTAGGTGGATCATCTTGATGTACTTATTCACTCTCTTCATCTTGTAGTGTACCGCTTGTGGATGCCTCCATGTTGTCTCGTGATTCACCTTGATGTGAGGTTGGGCTTCCACTTGATTTGATGAAGTACTTTCCTTCACTTCCATGGGATGACTTGCGTGTGGATAATTCTTGGATTGCTTCTGAAGGTTCCCTATCTCCTACATCATTTGTAAATTGTTCAACTTGCGAACCATTAGTTTCATTAAACTTCACATCTACCATCTCTTCAAATTTTCGAGTGAAGTTGTTGTATACATGGTAAGTACGAGAGTTCGATCTGTAATCGAGTAGGAAGCCTTCATGAGATTTAGGAGAAAATTTAGAACAATGATGCTTACCGAAAATGTAGCACTTTGAGCCAAATACCCAAAAGTATCCAACTTGGGGTTTGTTACCGGTGAGTAGCTCATATGCCATTTTACCGAGAAGCTTGTGTAGATAGAGTCGGTTCGTCCAAAAGTGTCATGGAGTTTTGTACTCGTCGAACATCGTCCTAGCCATCTCTATGAGAGTCCAATTCTTCCCCTCAACAACTCCATTTTGTTAAGGCGTGTACGTAGCCGAGAACTCATGTAAGATGCATTATTCGTCAAGAAAGGTATCCAAATTTGTGTTCTTGAACTCCGATCTGTTAACGCTCTGAACTTTCTTGATCTTCAATTCAAACTGATATTGGATCTTTTGAACCTATGACTTATCATCAAGAAAGAATACCTACATAAATCTGGAAAAAAGCAACTATAGCTAAACCAAAGGAGTTTCCATCGAGGCTTTTGTAAGCATTGGGACCGAAAAGATCCATATGAAGCATCTTGAGTGGTCTCTTGGTAGTCATGTATTTCTTTACATGATGACTTCCCCCAACTTGTTTCCCCGCTTGACAAGCACTACAGAGTCTATCTTTATCAAAGATAACATCTTTAACACCAAGTATGTGATCACCTTGGATGAGTTTGTCTAGATTACACATACCAACGTGTCCTAGCCTTCTCTGCCATAACCAACCTTTAGAAGATTTTGCAATAAGACAAGTGCAAGGTTGGGCTCTCTTAGTGAAAACAACAATTTATAGATCACCTCTACGAAAACCGGTAAATACCATGTTATGATTTTCTCGATGAAACACTTGGCAATCTACTTTAGTAAATAGCACATTGAAACCGAAATCGGAAAGTCTAAATATGGAAAGAAGATTTTAGACAAGGGATTAAACTAGCATGGCATTTTGAATGGATCTATCATGAGATATGGCCACCTTACCAAGGCCAAGTACCTTACCCTTGGAGTTGTCTCCGAAGGTCACGTACCTGCGTGGTCTATCATTTGGTGTGATCTCATGAAACATGTCTCTATCTCCGTTCATGTGATCAGTGCATCCACTATCGAGAACCCTTTCCTTTCCACCGGACATGTAGTCTTTGAAGTTTTCCATGAGACTTATATTCTTCATTGTCTTCTCAAACTCAATGTCGAATTCCTCATCTTCATCATATTAGCCATGTTCCACATTGTCATTATCAAATGGGATATCCTGTCACAAACATCAAGTGAATCGTTAGAATTTGGATCATGACAATATTCAAGGGAATGAATGCGAATAGCATCTATAACGATATTATTGATGGTTTTAACATCTCCGTTAGCACGCATAAGTTCACGAAGCTCAAAAACACAATCATAAAACTTGAGATCACTAGGCTTCATTTTGTGGAAAGTGACACGTATCCAACGTATAGATAATTTATGAAGTATTCATGCCATGATTGCCTATGTTTACAATACTTTTATATGGTTTTGATACACTTTTTATGATTTATTTAGAACTAACCCGGACTGATGTTGTTTTCAGCAAAATTACCGTGGTGTTGTTTTCTCTACAGAAAATGAAAGTTCTCGGAATCACCCGAAACTTTTTTATAGCTTTCCTGGAGGAAATAAGAAATATTGGAGCGAAGAACCACCTGAGGGGAGCCACCCGTGGGCCACAAGACAACATGGCACCCCTTGGGTCACGCCCTAATGGCTTGTGGGGACCACATGGCTCTGTTGCGTGTGATTCCAACGCTGAAAAATCCTATAAATCCCAGAAACCCCGAAAATAAAGAGTGACTCTCCGCTCCGCCACCACAACTCTTTGTATCAACAAAAAACCAATCTGGGGCCGTTCTAGTACCCTGTCGGACAGGGGAAACCATCACCGGTGGCCATCTTCATCATCTCGGTGGAGGCCATGACAAGGAGGGAGTAGTTCACCCTTGGGGCTAAGGGTATGTACTAGTAGCTATGTGTTCAATCTCTCTCACTCGTGTTCTTGAGATAGCACGATCTTGATGTATCATGGGCTTTGTTAATACTGCTGGATCATATGGTGTTCTTCCCTTGCTATCTTGTTGTGATGAATTGAATATTTCCCTTTAGGATCCCGTTATGTTGGATTGAATATTTCGGTTTGAGAACTTGATGTATGTCTTGCATGCGGATATCCGTAGTGACATTGGGGTATTTAAGTGATTCCCTTGATGTATGTTATGGCATGAACTTGCTGATTCCGGTGACCTTGGGGATCTATGCATAGGGGTTGATTGTACGTTTTTATACTAAGTTCTTCAATAGAAATCTTGGGGTGCTCCTTGAAGTTCTTTGTGTTGGATTGAATATGATAGATCTGAAGTTGTTTGATGCATGTCATATAACTTACCCACGGATACTTGAGGTGACATTGGAGTATCTAGGTGACATTAGGGTTGATTGATATGCATAATTGGTGTTATTTTAGTACGAACTGTAGGGCTGTTTGTGACACTTATAGGAATAGCTCAAAAGATTGATCAGAAAGAATAACTTTGAGGTGGTTCTACTACCTACATCAATTTCATCTGTTTTTTCTCCGCTAGATAGGAACTTTGGAGTGATTCTTTGTTGCACGTTGAGGGATGATCATATGATTCAACTATGCTAGCATTGTTGAGAGATTGCACTAGTGAGAGTATGGACCCTAGGCCTTGTTTCCAAGCATTTATAAAACGTTTTTCTCGCTGTTTACCACTTGTTACCTTGATGTTTTTATATTTCAGATTACAAAGACCTATTTCTATCATCCATATTGCACTTGTATCACCATCTCTTCACCAAACTAGTGCACCTATACAATTTGCCATTGTATTGGGTGTGTTAGGGATACAAGAGGTTTCTCATAGTTGATTCCAGGGTTGTTTGAGAGATACCATCTTCATACTATACCTCCCACGGATCAATAAACCTTAGGTCATCCACTTGAGGGGAAATTGCTACTGTCTTACAAAACTCTGGGCTTGGAGGCCCAACATAGTCTACAAGAATTAAGTTGCGTAGTAGACATCACAAAGCAATAGTTTTATGAAGAATTTATCAAGATTATTTAAAGAGAAATTTTGGTATCACTTTTCCAAAATATTCCACAAAGTGTAGGCACAAGTAAAGTTTTGCATGGAACCAAGCACGATATTGGGTAATCCTCTAATGATGAGATTGACGGTCCTTATATTACGAAGCATGTCAATTTCTTCCTCGTGAGTAGGATGTAAGGGATCAACGGAGGCACATATGGAGTATGAAAATACTTGCTCAAGTTAAATTCATCAAATATATCAAGCATTTTATCTGGCTAATGAACATAGTACTCCCCATTGAGAATAGACACTCTACATCTAATACTCCTAAAAGTATACATATCCATCTTCCTCCCGTGGTGATAAAACCAAAGGAATGCAGACCAAAGCTCATACCAATTGTGGGATCAAGAAGAGGCATCCAGAGGGGGTGAACAGAGACTTAATAGAACAAATGAGAAGTTTTTAGATCACTTGAAATTTAGGCACATTTTGCACATGTTAAGTTGCATCCAATGATTCCTACACATGCATGCATTTGCAAGAAACATAAAGGATGGTAGAAATAAGAAGATCAAACACAATGGGGACATGAAGATTTTTCCCATGGTTCCAATAGATTT
The DNA here is from genome assembly GCA_022496015.1 of Hordeum marinum. Lineage (NCBI taxonomy): Eukaryota > Viridiplantae > Streptophyta > Magnoliopsida > Poales > Poaceae > Hordeum > Hordeum marinum. The sequence goes on from CM039675.1 coordinate 420,805,656, forward strand.
TTCTGTCGTACGTCCACGTTGATGGAGCCTTCAACCCATGGAGGGTAACGGTTGCGCGAGTCCACGGAGGGATCCACACGTGAAGGGTCCACGGAGAAGCAACCTTACCTATTCCACCATGGCTTACGTCCACGAAGGACTAGCCTCACTCATGGTGGATCTTCATGAAGTAGGTGGTCTCCTTGCCCTTAGAAACTTTTGGTTCAACTCCACACGACCCGGAGGCTCCCAAGCGACACCTAACCAATCTAGGACACACCACTCTCCAAAATGTAATAGATGGTGTATGTATGATGAACTTCTTGCTCTTGGGCTTCAATAGGTAATCTCCTCAACACTCAATCACTCTATCATGGGATTTGGCTTGGTGGAAGAGGATGATTGGGTGGAAAGTAACTTGGGGAGGCTAGAAATAAAGATTCATATGGTGTGAATAGAATATATTCATCTCAACACATGAGTAGGTGGTTCTCTCTTAGAAAATGAATGGTGGAAGTGTTGGCTTGTTCTGAGTGCTCTCACTACAAACGAGAGGGGGTGGATGGGTATATATAGCCATCTCCAAAAATCCAATCGTTGCAACATTATTGCCAAACTCGGGGGAACCGAAGTAAAAAACTCGCTTACACCAACTAGTGCAAAAGGCAGGAACTTTCAGCTTTTCGAGGAGACCGATAGGAAGCAACTCGATGCGACCGATTCAATTGACCTAGGGAAGATCTAGCTCTCGGTGGCACCAAAATGAAAAACTCGATAATTCCAAAGTTAACCATTTCGATCATAGAGAGGTGGCAACCACTTTTTGGCCATACCGAACCAAATCTTGGTGGTAGTTTTGTCTTTGGGTTTTGTCTTGGTAAACTTGGTGAGGCCGCTATGGAAAAGTTGGTGGTGCCGATTTCAGGAGTTGGGGTTTTTCATAGAATATTTTTGAGAATTTGGTTGAGGCTTGATACATCCATTTTGCATCATGATTTACTGTTGTTATTTATAATGTTTTTATGCATAATAATGCTTTGCGGAGTAATTCTAATGCTTTTTTTATCACAATTTGCAAGGTTTACATCAAGAGGGAGAATGCCGGCAACTGGAATTTAGCACCTTGAAAAAGCACGTTAGATATACCTATTCTGCACATCCCCAATGAAGCTAAAAAATTATGGAGATTTTTATGCAATAAATAAAAGATACTGGAGCTGAAAATTACCTGAGGGGGGCACCAGGTGGCCACCCTCCACCAAGGCGCGCCTGGCCCCAAACCGCACCCTGGTGGAGGGTGGTCACCCAGGCCCACCTTCGGAGCCCATCTTCTGGTATAAATTCCCAAAAAACCTAAAAATAGGAGGAGGACTTTCGGGACGAAGCGTTGTTGCCTCAAGGAGGAACTTGGGCACAGCACTTTTGCCCTCTCATGGAGTGATTCCGCTGGGGAACTTCCCTCCCGGAGGGGTAAATCGAAGCCATCGTCATCACTAACTACCCTCTCATCTTGGGGAGGCCATTCTTCATCAACATAACCTTCTGCTCTCAAACCCTAGTTCATCTCTTGTGTTCAATCTTTGTATCGGAACCTTGGATTGGTACATGTGGCTGACTAGTAGCGTTGATTACCTTATGTAGTTGATTACTATATGGTTTATTTGGTGGAAGATTATATGTTTAGATCCATTATGCTATTCAATACACCTCTGATCTTGAGCATATGTATTATTTGTGAGTAGTTACCTTTGTTCTTGAGGTCACGGGAGAAGTCTTGTTTCAAGTAATCATGTGAACTTGATATGTGTTCGATATTTTGATGATATGTATTTTGTGATTCCCTTAGTGGTGTCATGTGAACGTCGACTAAATGACACTTCACCATCCTTGAGACTAAGGGAATGCATTGTGGAGTATTTATTAGATGATGGGTTTCTAGAGTGACAGAAGCTTAAACCCTAGTTTATGCGCTACTTCGTAAGGGGCTAATTTGGGTCCACATGTTTAATGCTATGGTTAGACTTTGTCTTAATACTTTTCTCGTAGTTGCGGATGCTTGAAAGGGGGGGTAATCATAAGTAGGTTGTTAGTTCAAGTAAGAAAAACACCTTAACACCGGTCCACCCACATATCAAATTATCAAAGTAGAGAACACGAATCAAACCAACATGATGAAAGTGACTAGATCAAATTCCCGTGTACCCTCAAGAACACTTTGCTCATCACAAGAGATACTTTTGGCCTATCCTTTTCCACAAAAGGATTGGTCTACCTTGCTACACCTTACTTATTGTTATCATTACTTGCTCGTTACAAATTACCTTGCTATCAAAACACTTGCTACTTACAATTTCAGTGCTTGTAGAAATTACCTTGCTGAAAACCGCTTATCATTTCCTTCTACTCCTCATTGGGTTCGACACTCTTACTTATCGAAAGGACTATGATTGATCCCTTATACTTGTGGGTCATCAAGACTCTTTGCTGGCCCCATTGCCGGGGAGTGAAGCGCTCTTGGTAAGTGGAAAACGGTAAGGAAAAATGTATACTACATGTTGAAATTTACTTTCACTTGTTACTATGGAAAGTAATCCTTTGAGGGGTTTGTTCAGGGTATCTTCACCTCGACCTAAACCACATTTAGTTGCCCCTCAACCTAAAGCACCCCATGAAAAAATTGGTTATGAAATTCTTTCGGGTATGTTAGAACAACTGCTAGCTAGTCCTTATGCAGGAGATGGAAGTGAACATCATGATATGCACCTAATACACGTGGAAGAAATTTGTGGACTATTTAAGATTGCAGGTTTATCCGGAGATGAAGTTAAGAAGAAAGTTTTTCCGTTATCTTTGAATGGAAAAGCATTGACATGGTATATGCTATGTGGTGATATTGGATCATGGAAGTGGAATCGTTTGAAATTGGAACTCCACCAAAAGTTTTATCATATGCATCCAGTTCATTGTGATCGGAATTATATATATAATTTTTGGCCTCGTGAAGGATAAAGTATCGTTCTAGCTTGGGGGAGGCTTAAGTCAATGTTATATTCATGACCCAATCATGATATTTCGAGAGAACTAATTATTCAGAATTTTTATGCTCGGCTTTCTCATAATGATCAAACCATGCTTGATACTTCTTATACTGGTTCTTTTGTGAAGAAGACTACTAAATTCAAGTGGGATCTCTTGGAAAGAATTAAACGCAACTCTAAAGATTGGGAACTCGATGAAGGTAATGATTCAGGTATTAAGCTTGATTTTGATTGTGTTAAATCTTTTATGAATATCGATGCTTTCACAAGTTTAGCACTAAATATGGACTTGACTCTGAGATAGTAGCCTCTTTCTGTGAATCATTTGCTGCTCATGCTGATCTCCCTAAAGAGAAGTGGTTTAAATATCACCCCCCTATTAAAGAAGAAATTAATGAACCGGTCATAACTAAAGAAGAAACTATCATTTACAATGTTGATCCAGTTGTGCATACTGCTTATATTGAGAAATCACCTTTTCCTGTTAGGATAAAGGAACATGCTAAGGTATCAACTGTGGTTCACAAAAGTAATATTAGAGCACCTAATCCTTTCGAACAAATTAAGGTAGAACCTAGTATTGTTATGGTTAAAGATCTTTTGGTAGAAAATATTGATGGGCATGTCATTTACTTCTGTGATGAAGCTGCTAAAATTGCTAAACCTGATGAAAAAGACAAACATAGACCCGTAGTTGGCTTGCTTGTTGTCTCGGTTAAAATAGGAGATCATTGTTATTATCGGTGTTCTGGGGATGGGGGTACCCAGACCTTCCTGCCTGTGGCCCAGGACATAGCCCACCTCATCAGCCAGGCACGGCCTGGCACGGCTCCACTCAAGACAAGGCCCACGCTAGGACCCCAAGCTCGCGAGGATGAACGACACCAACACTAGCAAGGATAGGCCTCCTCAGGCCCCCTCTAGAGTGGCGGAGACCTCGATGCAGAGCCCGGCCTCAGGAATGAAAGATGATGCAGGGAAGGACAGGCGGGTGCCAGCATGTCGGGCGGTGCAGTTTCCCCTTTGTTGCAAAGGGAGCAAGGACGTATGCGGGTTCCCGAAGCGCCTCCCAAACGTTTCCATTCCAATGCAACAAGACCATGACCACGAGCCCTGCAGGGCGGATGTCATCACCGAGCCCAACTCTGCATCATCGACAACTGCTTTGCAGGCAAAGACCACCTTTGGACAGGGTGCAGATGTACTCCTGTCCCCCTTCAAATTTGGTCATTGTGGGATCCCTTCCTGCCATTGTGATGAGGGAAGAGGACCTGAGCCGCTGCTATATATAGAGGCTAGGCCGCACCATACACAGGGGATCCTCGGTGGGTCACAGTCACCCTTGGCACGCGGTGGCGCTGGGGGGTCGGCCGGCTCTGCGGTCACCTCCATCCTCGGTGGATCACAGGCACCCTCCTCCAACTGCTAGGTCAAGCAATTCCTCCGCCACGTGAGAGCGGTCCAGCTGCGGCCCGAGCTCACGCCGCCCCATGCGTCGTCGGGGACTGACATCACCTTCGTCCCTGCCGACCACCCCAAGACGACGACAGCCGCCGAAACGCTCCCCATGTTGTGCACGCCCATCATATGCGGCGTGGCTGTCCTCGGGACCCTCATAGATGGTGGCGCTGGCCTCAACATCATCTCCGTGGAGGTATTCAACGCGTTGTAGCTTCCCCGTGATCCACTCACACCCTCGAGGCCCTTCGTTGGGGTGGTCGGGGGGTCTGTCATCCCCGTGGGGCAGGTGCGCCTCCCTGTCACCTTCGGCACCCGCTCCAAATTCCGCACCGACCAAGTCGACTTCGACGTCGCCCACATCCACCTCTCGTACAACGCGATACTCGGCTACCCCACACTCGCCCAGTTCATGGCAACAACGCACCCAGGCTACAACGTCGTCAAGATGCCTAGGAGCGGTGGCGTCCTCACCATCGTGGGAAACGTCAAGGACGCGTCCCACACGCTCAAGCTCACCTACAAGGTGGCGGCCGTGGCACACCCCAGTGTCGGGGATGTCGCGTGGGCCACGAAGGACCTAGAGGGTGTCCTCGATGTCGCGTCGGTGAAGAAGAGGCAGTTGTTCTCCCAGAGTCGGGCGGAGACCAAGCAGGTGCCTATGGACGAAGGAAACCCTGGTCCTACCTTCATCATTGGCGCCGACTTGCCCTAGGATCAAGAGGAGGCTTTGGTGGCTTTCCTCCATGCAAACAAGGATGCGTTCGCATGGAGCACCTCCGACCTTGTGGGGGTCCTAAGGGACGTGATCGAGCACCACCTCATGGTGTGCCCGAATGCATGCCCAGTCAAGCAAAAGGCGGGAAGGCAAGCTCAGGAGAAGCAGGCGTTCATCGCTCAGGAGGTTGGCAAGTTGAAGGCGGCCAGGTCATCCGGGAGGTGCGCTACCCGGAGTGGCTTGCCAACCCGGTGGTCGTCCCGAAGAAGTGCGGGAAGGAGCATATGTGTGTCGACTTCACGAGCCTCAACAAAGCCTGCCCCCAAGACCCATTCCCACTGCCGCGCATCAACTAGATCATGGAGTCCAACGCGGAGTGCGACCTCCTATGCTTCCTGGGAGCTTTCTCGGGCTACCATTAGATCAAAATGGCAGTGGAGGATGTCGAGCAAATGGCCTTCCTCACCTTGTGCAGGGTGTTTTGCTACACGTGCATGCCCTTCGGGCTGAGGAACGCTGGGGCAACCTTCCAGAGGCTGATGAACATCGCCCTAGGGCCATAGCTCGGGAGGAATGCAGAAGGTTACGTCGACGGCATCGTCGTCAAGTCCAGAGTGGCCAAGACCCTGATTGAGGACTTGGAGGAGACATTCGCCAGCCTGAGGGAAGTAAACCTGAAGCTCAACCCTGAGAAGTGCGTCTTCGGGGTACCCTCGAGAAAGCTGCTCAGTTTCCTGGTGCCACACCGGGGAATCGAGGCGAATCCGGAGAAGATCAATGCCATCAGAAAGATGAGCGCGCCCCGGACCCTCAAGGAAATGCAGAAATTGGCGGGTTGTGTGACCTCCTTAGGACGCTTCATCTCCAAACTGGGTGAACGGGCCCTGCCGTTCTTCAAGATCATGAAAAGAAAGGAACCCTTCGAATGGACCCCGGAGGCAGACATAGCCTTCGAGGAGCTCAAGCAGTACCTCACGAGCCCACCGGTGATGGTGAAGCCTCACCCCGGGAGCCACTGCTACTGTACCTGGCTGCCACCCCCACTCTGCCAACGCTGCATTGGTGGCAGTCAGGGAGGAGTGAGCCGACACCCACACCACATCGCCGGGCTTAGGCAGGTCCCCAAGCATGGAACAAGGGGACTCGTAGGATCCCAAGAAACTCGCTTCTCCCCAAGTCGGAGCTCTTGAGGCCACAACCATACCGACGGCCCCCGGAGCAATCAACCCTCATGAGACCCCGATCGCTCTGACGGCTCTTGAGGCGGCCAAGACTCTTGAGTCCGCCGCGGGAAAAGACACCACGGGAGGCCTCACCCTCGTCAAACACTCGGTCTACGATGTCAGTATGGTGCTACGGGACGCACGCTCACGCTACCCCATGCAACAGAAGCTCCTCCTAGCGCTTCTTGTCGCTTCGAGGAAACTGCACCACTACTTCCAGGGGCATCTCATCAAGGCTGTCTCCGCATACCCCCTAGAGAAGGTCCTGCGCAACCCCAACGCAGCGGGGAGAGTCACCGAATGGAACATCGAGTGGCAGGCCTTCAATATAGAGTTCAGCATGACCAAGGTCATCAAAGAGGTGGCCCTGGCGGACTTCATGGTGGAGTGGATGGACGCCCCTGACCGGGGGCTGGACAGAAGCCAGTCCCTCACTCCCGGCAATGAACACTAATCTATGTGTCAGGCGCGGCTGTTATTTGCTCTTCTCGTATTTGGATTTGCCAACTTTCATGGAACAAAACTCGGGGCTTTTTCCAAATCATGTTTTAAAGAAACGGGTCAGGGATTTGTTTCATCGCCAATTCCCATCTTGGGTTTTCTCTCTTCAGGTCAAGCACTCGCCTGCTCCCCTCCCCCTCGCACCCCACAAGCGGGGGCTGGGGGCACTACGCTTGCACCTCGCCAAGGCCTTGGCGCCCGGATCCTCGTGTGGTACTCCCGGATGAGTTAGCAGGCGTGTGGTTCTTTATACTCGCTCAGGGGCTCCATTCACGGCCCGACACGCCATCTCGGAGCCTCGGGAGGCCCACCCCTCCCGAGGCAGGAAACAAACATATTCTTTGGGGAGCCACCTGAGCGTCAAAGGAGGCTCCTAACGAGCACGCCTTAGTACCCTTACCAGTCATATAGCCACTCGCCTCTCGATGCCATCCTTGGTGACCTGGTCGGCATCGAGGGTGTCGAGGCCTCACCCCGTAGTTGCGTTCTTGGTGATCCGGTCATACACTACGCTGGTAGGGAAATGTGTGGGACTGGGACCGGTCGACATAGAGTTGCTTGAGTGTCAAAGGGGGCTCCTGAGCAGAACGCCTCAGGATCCTTACCGGTCATATAGCCACTCGCCTCTCGATGTCGTCCTCGGTGATCCGGTCGGCATCGAGGGTGTCGAGGCCTCGCCCCCGTAGTTGCATCCTTGGTGATCCGGTCGTACACTATGATGGTAGGGAAATGTGTGGAACTGGGGCCTGTAGACACAGAGTGCCGAAAGGGCTCCCAACCTGTCTCACTCATAAGAAGAAGAAGTCTGCAGGATGTTCGGACTCCCCAAGCTCCATACCAGGGCCTTCCCTCGAGCCTACCACGAGCATGCCAAGCTAAGTACTCTAATCACGACCGGAAGGTTGCCTCAATTAACGAAAACGCAAAGGCTAGGACACATAGCAGAAGCACAGATAAAAAGAGGCAAGCGCCCAAATTCATTACACGCACGCAAGGCCTCCCTTGGTTCTTTGATTGCAGGAGGAGGAAAAGGAGGAAAAGTAGAGCCCCCCACAGGGGCCACCACTTCGGGAGCCCCGGGGTCCGCGCATCAGCACTCAGTCGGTGTCCTCCTCCTCCTTCACAGGCCCATGAAGGCGCATCGGCATGGACATTTAAGGAGTGGAGGAGCGATGTTGTGGCGACAGGCTGCCCCTTGAGGTCCGGGCACGCCGGCGCGATGGCTCATCATAGCTGCTATCTCTCGGGCTCTCCTCGGAGGGGGTGTCACTGCTGCTGGAGGCGTGGCGCTTGTCACGAAGACAAGCTCACCTCCAAGATCGTTGTGGCCGACATCTTCCGGGCAGCACCCCAGGCGCTCACCCTCTCCCCCGAAGACCTTGACGAAGAGCGTCACCACCCCGTCATACTTGAAGTGAAGGGTGCGCCTCCCCACCAGGCAATGGGTGCGGGCAAACGTCTGACACCCGTGGTTTAGGTACACATAACCCGTGTGGGTGACCTCGATCTCCACCCACGACGCCCCCTCGAAGGAGCACGGGAATTGGAACCAGGCGGCCTCCAGCCTCTCCGTCCACACCACGAACTCCTGGGCCGTGTCGGTCGTATGGAGCCGCGGGCATGGAGGCAGGGTCGCCACCGCTGCCCTCCCGCCGCGGGCGCCACCTCCTTGACTACTGCGGCCGCCCGTGCTGGTCGGAGCCGCACCGCGGCCGCCGATGGTAACCCTGGGCGACGTCGGAGCGCGACCACGCCCATGGGGAGCCACCGCTGGCATCATGGCGTGCTTTCGGGGACGACTGCGGCCCCTCCTGGGCAGCGGTGAGGCAGGGTTCTCCTCGGAGGCCTTCCCCTTCTCAGTGACGGAGAACTTCCTCACTGAAGCCATGATTCGGAGAGAGGCGGTTTCAAAGTCAGGAGGCAAAGAAGACGAAGGTGTGTTGAGGGCTTTCTCGCCCTCGCCTTCTTATGTACAAACAAGGACCAACCGGCGCCCTCTTGCATCCCGGGAGGCGTGCAGCCTCTGAAGGGTCACATACGCGTGGTCCAAGGAGAGAAGGCTGAGGCAGCAGCAACATTCAATGAAGGGCAATGATGGCTAGCACTCTGCATGGGCGTCCCATCAGTTTGACTTGGGGTGGTTCCTGACGTCTTCAGGGAGCGGGTGCATCACTGCCCAAGCGTTCGACGCGTGTAAAGCCTGGCCCGCAAATGTTTGGGGCCTGCGGTGCTTCACGCCACCTTCAAAGGCTTCGCCTAGAAGCCAACTTGAGTGTGCCTTGGGCCCGGGGGCTACTCTCAGTGTTCTAGGGATGGGGGTACCCAGACCTGCCTGCCTGCGGCCCAGGACATAGCCCACCTCATCAGCCAGGCACGGCCTGGCACGGCTCAACTCAAGACAAGGCCCTCGCGAGGACCCCCAAGCTCGCAAGGATGAATGACACCAAGACCAGCAAGGATAGTCCTCCTCAGGCCCCCTCTAGAGCGGCAGAGATCTCGATGCAGAGCCCAACCTCAGGAGTCAAAGATGACGTAGGGAAGGACAGGCGGGCGCTAGCACGCCAGGCGGTGCAGTTTCCCCTTTGGTGCAAAGAGATCAAGGACGTACACGGGTTGCCTAAGCGCCTCCCAAAGGTTTCCATTCCAGTGCAATAATACCACGACCACGAACCCTGCAGGGCGAATGTCATCGCCGAACCCACCTCTGCATCATCGACAGCTGCTTTGCAGGCGAAGACCACCTTTGGACAGGGTGTGGATGTACTCCTGTCCCTCTTCAAATTTGGCTGTTGTGGGATCCCTTCCCGCCATTGTGATTAGGGAAGAGGACCTGGGCCGCTACTATATATAAAGGCTGGGATGCACCGTAGAAAGGGGATCCGAAATGGAACCACTCCATGAACCACAAGGCAAGGGCAGATAGCCAAGAACACCACCAGAGCTCCCCCTCGTGAGGCTCGAAACCATTGTACTATTTCATCCACACACCTTCCCGAGAGGCAATCCACCAAAGCAGGAGTAGGGTATTGCGCTTCCCAGTGGTCCGAACCTAGGTAAACCACCATGCTCATCTTCTTCCTCATCATCATGCGAGTTTGCCGTAGTAACCATCAAGTAGCGAGCTAACTAGGGCGAGGCTATGAGGGATCTTCGCACACGCCCCTATGTTCGAACCTTGAGGGTTTTGTGGAGCCTAAAATCCGACAGTTATCATGGCTTATGTGATTTCGGTGCTAGCGTGAGTGATATTCCCTTTACCTTATATCAAGAAATTATGAATGACATAGCACCTACTAAAATAGAAGATATTGATGTTACTATTAAACTTGCTAACAGAGACACCATCACACCACTTGGGATTGTTAGATATGTTGAAGTCTTGTGTGGGAAAATAAAATATCCAACTGATTTTTTAGTTCTTGGTTCCCCACAAGATAACTTTTGTCCCATTATCTTTGGTAGACCTTTCTTGAACACTGTTAATGCTAAGATAGATTGTAAAAAAGAAACTGTCAGTGTTGAGTTTGGTGATGTGTCTCATGAGTTTATTTTTTGAAGTTTAGTAGACAACCTCGTGATAGGGAATTACCTAATAAGGATGAAATAATTGGTCTTGATTCTATTGTCGTTCCTCCTACCGGTCTACTAGAACAATATCTGCTAGACCATGAAAATGATATGCACTTGCGTGAAAGAAATGAAATAGATAAAAAAATTGAACAACAACCTCTACTAAAACACAATTTGCCTATTGAAACTCTTGGAGGTCCTCCTCCACCTAAATGTGATCCAGTGTTTGAACTTAAACAATTGCTTGACACTCTGAAATATGCTTATCTTGATGAGAAAAAGATATATCATGTTATTATTAGTGCTAACCTTTCAGAACATGAAGAAGAAAGATTATTGAAAATTCTGAGGAAGCATCGGCCTACAATTGGATATACTCTTGATGATCTTAAGGGCATTAGTCCCACTCTATGCCAGCACAAGATTAATATGGAACCTGATGCTAAACCCCTTGTTGATCACAAACGACGATTGAATCCCAAGATGAAAGAAGTGGTAAGAACTGAAATATTAAAGCTTCTAGAAGCGGGTATAATCTATCCTATAGCTGGTAGTAGATGGGTGAGTCCCGTTCTTTGTGTCCCTAAGAAGGGAGGTATTATTGTTGTTCCTAATGATAAAAATGAGCTTATTCCACACAGAATTGTTACTGGCTATAGGATGGCAATTGATTTTATAAAATTAAACAAAGCTACTAGGAAAGATCATTACCCCTTGCCTTTCATTGATCAAATGCTCGAAGGATTATCTAAGCACACACACTTTTGTTTCTTGGATGGATATTTTGCTTTCTCTCAAATACCTATGTCACAATCTGATCAAGACAAAACTACCTTTACCTATCCTTTTGAAACTTATGCTTTATAGATGTATGCCTTTCGGTTTATGCAATGCACCTGCTACCTTTCAAAGATGTATGACCGCTATATTCTCTGATTTTTGTGAAAAGACTGTGGAGGTTTTCATGGATGATTTCCCCGTTTACGGAACTTCTTTTGATGATTGCTTAAGCAACCTTGATCGAGTTTTGCAGAGATGTGAACAAACTAATCTTGTCTTGAATTGGGATAAGTGCCTATTTATGGTTAATGAAGGTATTGTCTTGGGGCATAAGATATCCGAATGAGGTATGGAGGTGGATCAAACTAAACTTGATCCAATTGAGAAAATGCCATGTCCTAAAGATATCAAATGTATTCGAAGTTTCCTTGGTCACGCTAGTTTCTATAGGAGGTTTATTAAAGACTTCTCAAAAAATTCTAGGCCTCTTACTAATCCTTTACAAAAGGATATTCCCTTTGTTTTTGATGATGATTGCATAGAAGCCTTTGAAACACTTAAGAAAGCCTTAACCACTGCACCTATTGTTCAACCACCTGATTGGAACTTGCCTTTTGAAATTATGTGTGATGCTAGTGATTATGTTGTTGGTATTGTTCTAGGACAAAGATTTGATAAGAAATTAAATGTTATCCATTATGTTAGCAAAACACTAGAAAGTGCTCAAAGAAATTATGTTACTACTGAAAAAGAATTTTTAGCAGTCGGGTTTGCTTGTGATAAATTCAGATCTTACATTGTTGATTCCAAAGTTATTGTTCACACTGATCATGTTGCTATAAAATATCTTATGGAAAAGAAAGATGCTAAACCTAGACTCATTAGGTGGGTTCTCTTGCTTCAGGAATTTGATTTACATATCGTCGATAGGAAAGGAGCTGAGAACCCCATAGCTGATAACTTGTCTAGGTTAGAAAATATTCTTGATGACCCACTACCTATTGATAATAGTTTTCCTGATGAACAACTAGCTGCAATAAATGTCTCTGAAAACACTCCATGGTATGTTGATTATGCTAATTACATTGTTGTTAAATATATTCCACCTAGTTTCACATACCAACAAAAGAAAAAAAATTCTTCTATGATTTGAGACATTACTTTTGGGATGACCCACTTCTTTATAAAGAAGGAGTAGATGGTATTATTAGATGTTGTATACCTGAGCATGAGCAGGAACAAATCTTATGGAAATGTCATTCCGAAGCCTATGGAGGACATCATGTTGGAGATAGAACTGCTCATAAGGTATTACAGTCTGGTTTTTATTGGCATACTCTCTTCAAGGATGCCCGTAAGTTTGTCTCGTCTTGTGATGAATGTCAAAGAATTGGTAATATTAGTAAGCGTCAGGAAATGCCTACGAATTATTCACTTGTTGTTGAACCATTTGATGTTTGGCATTTTGATTATATGGGACCTTTTCCTTCCTCCAATGGGTACGCTCATATTTTGGTTGATGTTGATTATGTCACTAAGTGGGTAGAAGCTATTCCAACTAGTAGTGTTGATCATCACACTTCCATTAAATTGCTTAAAGAAGTTATTTTCCCAAGGTTTGGAGTCCCTAGATATCTAATGACTGATGGTGGTTCACACTTTATTCATGGTGCTTTCCGTAAAGTGCTTGCTAAATATGATGTAAACCATAGAATTACATCACCCTATCATCCTCAATCTAGTGCTCAAGTTGAACTTAGAAATAGAGAAATGAAACTGATATTATAAAAAACTGTCAATAGGTCTCGAAAGAATTGGTCTAAGAAATTAGATGATGCACTTTGGGCCTATAGAACTTCTTATAAAAATCCTATGGTATGTCTCCATACAAAATGGTATATGGGAAAGCTTGTCATTTGCCTCTAGAGTTAGAACATAAAGCATTTTGGGCAATTAAATAACTCAACTATGATTTCAAACTTGACGGTAAAAAGAGGTTATTTGATATTAGCTCATTAGATGAATGGAGAACCCAAGATTATGAAAATGCCAAGTTATTCAAAGAGAAAGTTAAAAGATGGCATGAAAAAAGAATCCAAAAGTGATAATTCAAAGTTGGAGAATATGTTCTTTTGTACAATTCTCGTTTCGGATTTTTTGCGAGAAAACTTCTCTCCAAATGGGAAGGACCCTATGTTATTGAAGAAGTTTATCACTGTAGATCTATTAAGATTAATAATGCCGAAGGTACCAACCCGAAGGTGGTCAATGGACACAGAATTAAACATTATATCTCAGGTATGCCTATCAATGTTGAAAGCAATGTTGTCCAAACCATGACACCGGAGGAACACATAAAAGAAACCTTCCGAAACACTCCAAAATCATGAAAATTAAGAGGCATGTGATACGGTAAGTAAATGGTCTCCAAAAAATCCTCAAAAATGTTTTTACCAGTTTTGGAATATTTAAGAATCTTAGGAAATAAAAAATAAATCGGAAGGCAACCGAGGAGGGCACGGTCCACCAGGGCACGGTTCCCATCCCTAGCGCAGCCTGGTGGAGGGTGCCCACCTCGGGAATCTTCCCGACTCCGTTCTCCTTCTGTTTGCTTGATTTCCAAGAATAAAAATTCTCTATATATACCCCCGATTGTTTTTACCATCGCATCATGAGATTTTCCTCTGTTCTTGTTTCGTGTTGTTTTCTTGTCAGATCTAAATCTCCATGGCTTCACCAAGTTCCCCCAAGGACAAATTCTTCGAGAAGGTTATCACCTCGTACTTGTCGGAGGTGATGAAGCACCCTCAAACCATTGAGATGCATGAGGGGGTGCTCCACATCGGGGATGTTTAGGTACCCAAGAAGACGGGAAGCATGGAGGCCAGGCTGGAAGTGATGGAGCAAGATATCTTCAAGTGCAAAGAGATGGTGGAGCGTGGACTTAGTGCCAATCACTCCATGATCACGGAATTTAGACGTGATCACATGGTGGATGGCCAGCCCATGAAAGACATCGTCTTCAACTTCAACGAGAAAATCAACTTTCTCGAGAGTCAAATTTATGATCTCCAAAATCAAGTTTTTGAATATGAAGCGAGATTTAAGGGTATGAGTTTAGCTGCCAATTGCAGGACACCTGGGACTCAAGCCTCGACTTTTGAGGGTGAACCCTTGCCCTGGAAGCCGAATAATAAACCTACTACTGTCTCATCACCACCACCTTCAACATCACCACCACCAAAGGAGACTTGAGTACACGGGTTGGGCACTCCCTTAGCTTGAGCCAAGCTTGGGGGAGGTGCCCCGGTATCGTATCATCATCACTTTTTACCTTTTGCTTTTAATTTCGGTCCTTAGCCTTTTCATGATTTAGTTGAATAAAAGTTTAGTATGATCTATTTTCGAGTGCTAGTTTCGTGACTATCTATCTATGTAATCAAGTGAGAGCTATATAATAAAGTTTAGTTTGAGCTTTTGTCCCCTTTACTTTCTTATTGCAATCATGATAAAAGAAAATAAATGAAAAGGATCATATGCTAATCTTATGGTGACTAATGACATCACAATAAAGAAAAGTATAAGTGGTAACATTTATTGCAGATTGGCAAACATAGCATTAGTGGATGATGCAATTCATGAAACAATAAATTAGGTAAGAGAAGATTCACATGCAAATATACTATCATGGACATCTTTTATGATTGTGAGCCCCCATTTAATGTTATACGCCAAAATTGTTGATGTTGGAGAAGGAAGACAATGTAATGATTTATGCGTGTTCATATTCACATAGAAGTTATATTGTCATAGATCCTTAAACATGTGGTGCATGCCCAATATCTTTGCTAGCCAAAAACTCCGCACTAAGTAGATATACTACTTGTGCATACAAGAAACCAAAACTCAAACTCATGCTTGGGAGTCCACCATACCTACCTATGGATTGAATAAGATCCTTAAAGTAAGTTGTCATCGGTGCATCAAGGCAATAAAATTTGCTTCTAAAAATGTTGGATCAATTAGTGTAAGAGAAAATTCAGCATTGCACGAACTTGTGATGGCAAAGTAATAAATGTGACGGACTGCATAATAAAGTTTGCTATCACAAGAGGCAATGCAACGTGACATTCTTTTGCGTTAAGGGATTTGGCTTACAAACTAAAAAAGTGCATGAAAACCTCTGCTTCCCTCTGTGAAGGGCCTATATTTTACTTTTAAGTATTTACTTTTATGTAAGAGTCAAAGTAATTCTTCTCTATTACTTTTTATTTTTCTCCTTTGGCAAGCATCATGTGGTGAGGAAAGATCTAGGCACATATGTCCGGTTAGATATGAGTGAGCATGAGTTATTATTATTGACATCACCCTTGAGTGTGATACATCCATTTTGCATCATACTTTTATATTAATATTTATTGCATTATGGGCTGTTATTACACATTATGGTACAATACTTATGCCTTTTCTCTCTTATTTTACAAGGTTTACATGAAGAGAGAGAATGCCAGCAGTTGGAATTCTGGACTGGAAAAGGAGCGAATATGAGAGACCTATTCTGCACTACTCCAAAAGTCCTGAAAAGTTACGGAGAATTATTTTGGAATATCTAAAAAATATTGGGTGAAATAAATACCAGAGGGGACCCACCAGGAGGTCACAAGCTTGTGGGCGTGCCCTACCCCCCTGGCCGCGCCCCTGTGGCTTGTGGGGCCCCCTGGCAGCCCTCTGGTGCCCATCTTATGCTATATGAAGGGTTTTGACCTGTAAAAATCATAAGATATATTTCGAGACGAAGCGCCGCCATCTCGAGGCGGAACTTGGGCAGAACCAATCTAGGGCTCCGACGGAGCTGTTCTGTCGGGGAAACTTCCCTCCCGGAGGGGGAAATCGAAGCCATCGTCATCACCAACGATCCTCTCATCGAGAGGGGGTCAATTTCCATCAACATATTCACCGGCACCATCTCCTCTCTAAACCTTAGTTCATCTCTTGTATTCGATCTTTGCCTCAAAACCTCAGATTGGTACCTATGGGTTGCTAGTAGTGTTGATTACTCCTTGTAGTTGATGCTAGTTGGTTTACTTGGTGGAAGATCATATGTTCAGATCCTTATTGATAATTAATACTCCTCTGATTATGAACATGAATATGCTTTGTGAATAGTTACATTTGTTCCTGAGGACATGGGATAAGTCTTGTTGTAAGTAATCATGTGAATTTGGTATTTGTTCAATATTTTGATGAGATGTATGTTGTCTCTCCTCTAGTGGTGTTATGTGAACGTCGACTACATAACACTTCACCATTATTTGGGCCTAGGGGAAGGCATTGGGAATTAATAAGTAGATGATGGGTTGCTAGAGTGACAGAAGCTTAAACCCCAGTTTATGTGTTGCTTCGTAAGGGGCTGATTTGAATCCATATGTTTCATGCTATGGTTAGATTTATGTTAATTCTTCTTCCTTAGTTGCGGATGCTTGCGAGAGAGGTTAATAATAAGTGGGAGACTTGTCCAAGTAAGGGCAGCACCCAAGCACCGGTCCAACCACAAATCAAATTATCAAAGTAACGAACGCGAATCATATGAGCATGATGAAAAGTAGCTTTACAAACTTCACATGTGTCTTCAAGAGCGCTTTGCTTTATATAAGAGTTTGTCCTAGCTTATCCTTTGCTCCAAAAAGGATTGGGCCACCTTGCTACACCTTTGCTACATTTATTAATTGCTACCCGTTACGAATTATCTTATCACAAAACTATGCGTTACCGACAATTTCAGTGCTTGTAGAGAATACCTTACTGAAAACCGCTTGTCATTTCCTTCTGCTCCTTGTGGGGTTCAACACTCTTACTTATCGAAACGACTACAATAGATCTCCTATACTTGTGGGTCAGCAAGGTAATACGTTGGGAGGCAAACGATAAGCCCCTATATTTCTATGTGTCTGGTTGAAACTTTTTGCTCATGGGTATGGTGTGAGTGTTAGCAATCATAGAAGAGTAAATGATGGTTGAGTATGTGGACTTGCCAAAAGGCTCCTACATAAGACCCTTCCTGAAAATATGATGAATTGTAGTTGCAAAGTTGACTCGGAACATAGTTTGTTGGTTTCCAATAAGGTTTATGTTTTATACTTCCACGTTGTGATGAATTGTTACTTGCTCATAAGAAGATATATGATGTTCTTATGAATAAAATTTTTATGAGAAAGTTTTATGTTAATTTTTGTTGTTGTTATAATAATAAGCATGATGCTACCATGTCCGTATTTTGTTTTTGTCAACACCTCTCTCTCAAACCATGTTCTTTGATATCGGCTTTCGCTTGAGGACAAGCGACGTCTAAGCTTGGGGGAGTTGATACGTCCATTTTGCATCATGATTTACTACTGTTATTTATAATGTTTTATGACATAATAATGCTTTGGGGAGTAATTCTAATGCCTTTTCTCGCACAATTTGCAAGGTTTACATCAAGAGGGAGAATGCCGGCAACTAGAATTCAACACCTTGAAAAAGCACGTGAGAGATACCTATTCTGCACATCCCCAATGAAGCTGAAAGTTTACAGAGATTTTTTACGCAATAAATAAAAACTACTGGAGCTAAAAACTATCAAAGGGGTCCCACCAGGTGGCCACCCTCCACCAGGGCGCACCAGGCCCCCTAAGAGAGCACTGGTGGAGGGTGGTCGCCTAGGCCCACCTCAGGAGCCCATCTTCTGGTATAAATTCCCAAAAAAACCTAAAAAATATGAGGAGGACTTTCGGGACCAAACGTTGTCGCCTCGAGGCGGAACTTGGGTAGGAGCACTATTGCCCTCCGGCGAAGCGATTCCGCCGGGGGAACTTCCCTCCCGGAAGGGGAAATCGAAGCCATCGTCAACACCAACAACCCTCTCATCTTGGGGAGGCCATTCTTCATCAACATCTTCAACAACACCATCTCCTCTCAAACCCTAGTTCATCTCTTGTGTTCAATCTTTGTACCGGAACCTCAGATTGGTACATGTGGGTGACTAGTAGTGTTGATTACCTTGTGTAGTTGATTACTATATGGTTTATTTGGTGGAAGATTATATGTTCAGATCCATTATGCTATTCAATACACCTCTGATCTTGATCATGCATATTATTTGTGAGTATTTACCTTTGTTCTTGAGGTCATGGGAGAAGTCATGTTGCAAGTAATCATGTGAATTTGATATATGTTCGATATTTTGATGATATGTATGTTGTGATTCCCTTAGTGGTGTCATGTGAACGTCGACTACATGACACTTCACCATCCTTAGGCCTAAGGAAATGCATTGTGGAATAGTTATTAGATGATGGGTTGCTAGAGTGACAGAAGCTTAAACCCTAGTTTATGTGCTACTCCGTAAGGGGCTGATTTGGGTCCACATGTTTAATGCTATGATTAGACTTTGTCTTAATACTTTTCTCATAGTTGTGGATGCTTGCGAGGGGGTTAATCATAAGTAGATTTTTAGTTCAAGTAACAACAACACCTTAGCACCGGTCCACCCACATATCAAATTATCAAAGTAGCAAACACGAATCAAACCAACATGATGAAAGTGACTAGATGAAATTCGTGTACCCTCAAGAACACTTTGCTCATCATAAGAGATACTTTTGGCATGTCTTTTGCCACAAAAGGATTGGGCTACCTTGCTGCACCTTACTTGTTGTTACCGTTACTTTCTCGTTACAAATTACCTTTCTATCAAAACACTTGCTACTTACAATTCGAGTGCTTGCAGAAATTACCTTGCTGAAAAACGCTTTATCATTTCCTTTTGCTCCTCGTTGGGTTCAACACTCTTACTTATCGAAAGGACTACGATTGATCCCCTATACTTGTGGGTCATCAAGGCTTTCAGTGGCAAATCTCTAAGCACTCGAGCAACAAAATCATTATCAATACCTCATCCCCTTTTAATAGTGTTTGCTTTTCCTATGGACTCAATTGTGATTTCTCACACAAAATAAAATGTAGAGCCTTTAGGGTCTTGAAGCTCTTGCCAATATGATTTCTTTCCATCTTAGTAATCCTTCTCACAATTCCCAGCCACTCATGTCTTTGGACTTTTATCTGAAATAGACTAGATAAAACTCTTTGTCCAAGAGACAGTGTATGTTGTCATTAATTATAAAAACCTCCAAGGGAGCATTTGTGCTTTCAGTTGCCGCCATGTCCAACGTTTTGGAGGATGAGCCCGTGCGCGATGGTATTATTGGATGTCTCCTCCTCCTTTACTGGGCGTCACTGCCTGCCAGAGTGGCGATGGGGCGGCAATGATGGCGCTACCTCCTCATCGGTCCAAAAACGACGTGGTGGAGACACCAACTGAATCAAACACTTGAACTGATTGTGTGACGGTAACAACACTCCTCCTTCACATGACGCCTGATTAGGACTTTGCACGCGTGGCAAGGGGGGTTAATTGGCTCCTGCTTGACGCGAGGGTGGTGCGTGGCCATGATCATGACATGACTTCACAATCATGAGCTCCATCAAGGCTTGAAAATTTTCCTTGGTCCGCGTTGCCTGGGTGAGGAGGGGCGGGGACAGCTGCTTCCCGTCATCGGAGGAGGAGAGCACCGCCTCCTTGTTCACCCAAGAAGCAATGGTGGACAATGACCCAGGAGACCGTAGGCGTCCATGCCACGATCCAAAGCTCCTTCCGGATCCATCGTCCGACATTGAGACACAGTCGCTGTCGCCGAACTTGCACATCGCAGAGGGTCGACGATACTATGCAGACAGGAGAGGCCAAGATGGGGTCCGTGTCAATGTTGTGTGTCTGCTTAAATAGACGGGGAAGCAGACCTATGTCGCTTCCATGCGGCGCAACGGTCGAAGTAGGCTTCTTAGTCACCACATGTGCATTGAAGTGGGCACCGCCCTCCCATTCAGTCATGATCATTTAAACGATATCATCCAGTCACATCTACTTTGGAGCAATGCAATGGCATGAATGCATGACAACTGTCATTTGAGAGCGGGACGCACGCCAACGACTTTGGGTGAACTCGATCCACTACCTAAGATGTCGTTCGGCCCCTCCCCGACTGCCGCGACAGAGGTTGCGTCCACCTCGTCTATCATCGTCCCGTCCTTGGCTTCATCGTGCAAGCCGGAGAACATCGCTCGGAGGAACCGGTGTCGCCTACAGCGAAAAGGGAAGAAGTTGTGGCATTGCAGGGAGTGGATGCGAGCATGGACAAGCAGTTGTCCTCCACGCCGAGCCCGGAACCCTGCACCCGATCCATCCGTCCGTCGACAAGGATTGCACCGTCAGACCAGGTTGGGACAAAGGAGGATCTGACGGCTAATTGGGACATTCCGGAGAGCTTTCCACCCACGGAGATGGCAACGGTGGACGTGTGTCAATCACCATAGCTCGTTCGGGCACGGATGCGCACGAGGGCTGCCCACGACCTGTTCGACGGAATGACATAATAAGAGTCGGTATGTTCTTTTGCTCCCGTCGGATCAACTTTGCATATGGCATATTCAATGCTTTGCATAGACCGCTAGTTTATTTCAGACATGATGAATGCTTGTAAAACCATGATCATTTCAGAGGCGTTCCTGACGGACATGATCAATGAAGATCAAGGTACGACCCAAATGGAGTACGAATTGGGCATTTAACTTTTCCGTTCATTTGAAGTTGGGACAACATCCAATCCCAAACCAAGCAGTACGAAGAAGGCAAAGATGGCAAATGCAAGAGGTTCAACATTCTCGGTTTTTGAAGATATCTTGTTGGTCAAAGATTGGTTGGCAACAACAATGGATCCAATATGCGACACCGAGCAAAAGGGAAACAAGTATTGGAAAGATTTGTAAGGAATATCATGAACAAAAGGAATATGTGGAGTCGCACCCTATAGTCACCAACCGCAATGTGACATCCCTCCAACATCGATGGGGGATCATTCAAGCGAAGTGAACAAGTATGTCGGGTACTAATCACAAGTGATCGGTCGCTATCAAAGTGTGATGGAGTGGCAACTCATGTAAGCTACTTCATCTTGTCATCATTTGTGCATGCTTGTGTCGTTTTGCATTCTCGTGTTCATACATGTATCACGAAATGGAGAAGAAACCATTTGCTTTTAGTCATTGTTGGACCATATTGAATGGCCGACCAAAGTGAACACAAGTTGTGGCCCTCATGGCTGGCAAGAAGAGAAATGATGGCTCAAGCTCACACCAATTAATTGGGTTGGACGACGAAGAGGAAGATATTGTCGTGGAGAATGGAAGAGCCACCATGCCAAAGGATAAACGTCAAATCATGGGAAACAAGTGGGAGAAGGCAAGGGCCTCTCGCGACGTTGCGGCTACAAAAATGCCCTCCACATGGATGGACATTTTTTCACTGAGAGAGAACAAGAAAGAGGAGAGATACAAACTCATGTTGGATGCGCAAAAAGGAAGGATGGATGGAGACCGAAAGAGGGCGTAGAAGAAGCTAAAACTTAGGAGGGAGAAGATCGAGTTGTAGAAGTATGAGGCGATGATCAAATGAGAGCTCGAGAAGGCAAAGACATTTGGAGAGATTGATCTTGTGAAGGAGTGGTTGCAACTGGCACGAGACGCGGAGGACGCGAAGATCATGTTGGCAGATGAAACCCTCTTGGATGAGCACGCAAAGAAGTGGCTTGCGAGAAGAGGAAGGAGATCAACGACCGTAGGAAGTACGAGGCGACGATGGCAACGGTGGCAACAACGGAACATGCGGCAAGGATGCATGCGGAGCATGCGGCCCGGTTATAGGCTGACATGAAGCAAGGATGGCCTCGGAGCATGAGGCATGGATGACATTCGACGAGTGACCCGGCCAGCCAGCGAGGCATTCGTCACATTCAGACATTGATTTTATTTTGGCATGTTCGAATTCTTAAACTATGATTTACTTTACTTTATTTCAAATTGTTGGAATGAGTAATTTGTATCGTACGATCGACATGCATGAATTGCATGGGTTTGAGGTTTCGTATTTGTTATGTGTAAATGTGCGACAACTTATATGGGAAGTCGTCAAGACGCGTTGCAGGCATGTATAGGATTGAAATTTATCAAGTTCAATTGTAGACGACGTAGAGAGCATCTACAGCCGGACCTTGCAAATCCGGTCCCTCAAACGCCCGACATGCGACCGGGCGCGTCCGCGGACACTGACCGGTCACATCTCAAATAAAGCTTGTTGCATCCGGACATCTCATATTTTTTCCTCAAATCCATACAAAAGCATGCAACTAAATAAAAGCTACTTACTACGTGAAAAGCTATCTACTCTTCATCGGAGATGTGAACGATCTCTGTCCCCTCCGGTCGATAGATGTGTGCGCGTCGCAGGTCCACTCCCTTCGGCGCCAGCGCTGCTGCCCCCTCTGCTGCGGCTTCCTCGGCTTCGATCTTGGCATCCAGCTCGTCGAAGAGGGCATCGGCTTCCGCCCGCCTCTGCCGGATGAGCCGACGGTTGGCCTCCACCTCGGTCTCATCCCGGATGAAATCCAGGATGGCCTGCTGCTCCGCCATCTGGTCCGATTGGGCAATGACGAACTCCGCCTCCGCCTCTGCCATGGTCAAGCCGAAAGCCTCCTGCTCTGGCTCCTCCTCCTACATTGCCTCCGGCTCCTCCTTCTCCGGCAGCTCCTCCTCCTCCACCTCCTCCTCCGTCTTCGACGAGTCCGGAGGGAGACCCGTAGCGATGCGGGCAGCATGACGAGCGTGGTACTCTTCCTCGATTTGTCGGCGCTGCTCTGGCGTTAGCTGCGCGTAGGTGGTGATGAGCCGGTGGACCATCTTGACGAAGAGGGAACAACGAGAGGAGGCAGAAGGGCTCGGCTGTCGGCAAAGAGAGAGAGGAGGCGGATGTGTTAGGGCTAGGGGACGCCGGCCGGCTTAAATAGTCGGCCCCGACCTCGGGCGGGGAGGCTGAGTGGCGCCACACGGCGTTCACACCGCGCCGATGACCGAGGCGCCCGTTGGACCGTCGGGTTTTCCGGCGAGTCCGTGTGGAGCCACGCCGTCAGTCCAACATGACGGGCGTGTCCGGACACCCCCATACCCGCCTCATAGTTGGGCTAGATATGGAGGATGCCGGTCAGCCCGGGCGTTTGAGGGCCGTTTGAGGGGTCCGTCTAGATCAAAAAAATGACCGGGCGGCCTGCCGGAGCGTACGAGACGGGTTTGAAAGGTTCAGTTATAGATGTTCTAACATGGTCAAAATGCCGGAGATGCAGCTTCATTAGGGACGATGGTGTTGTAGAGTAGGGGGCTGTTTGGTTCCCAGCCTAAGGTTGCCACGACTAATCTTAGTCATGTCACAACATCTTAGGCATGTGTTTGGCTCATTATCATACTTGTGGTTTGCCACACTTTTTTAATTATATAATTCACATGTCATAGATTCAACTTTTGTTAAATGTTACCACACTTATGATGATCATTTGTTAACCATATTTTTCGTGGCAGTCACACTTTGTCCTAAGATTAGTTAATCATGAACCAAACGGACCCTACGTGCACATTAACCAACCAACTGCAACACGTAGAGCACCTAGGATTCGCACGCACAGACATGGACACAGGAGAAAAAGGAACGCTGCCACCACTAAAGAATGCAACCTAAAGCCGACCCTTTTTCCAGGGTTAATTAATCCGGTCCCTCCCGGATCGCACAAAACCAGGGCAGGACGTGACTAATCATCCCCCCGATCGCCGTGTGTGCCGGTGCCGTGCGCACCCGATCGATAAAGCCCGCTCGCCTTTCCGATCGGCCACGCGCCCACCCCCTGCCCAAGCCCTCCCTCGTTTTTAATCCAACAAAAGCCGACGAACGATAGATCGAGGTCTGGCTTGGACGGCCGCTTTGATTTGCTTTGCTTTGGGATGCCACGGCGTGCGCCGCGCGGCTCGGCTCGGTGGGCGGCGCCACGCAAAGCCTGTCGCACCGCCGTCCGTGCGTGCGTGCGTGCGTGCGTCCGCCAGTACGGACGATCACCGGACGAGTGACGGAAAACCATTTTTTCGAGCTTCCCGTCGTACCGCGGAGCACGATATGATGAGAAGGACAGATATAAGATGCCAGAGGAGCTAGCGTGCGCAGGTGTATGTACAAGCCTCGCACGGCGATGGGCGCAGGGGTATGGCATGGACGCGGTGCGTGCAAGTATATCCTGCCGATATGGCGTGGACATAAATGTCGTAGCGCTGCTGCCCTGGAATCGAATCATGGTCCTGCTTACGTTCAAGCTCACACGGCTCTGCAGCCACGGCGAAATGTGGACGCAGATGTCGCGGCGCTGCTGTACCAGAGCCGATCTGGAATCATGGCGCTGCTGTCGTGTTTAGGGACGGGAGGAAGTGAATTGTAGAACGCTACGGGTCTCCCGCATTATTAGCCCTTGCTTGAACGAGTAGACGGCCACCTTTTGAAAGCACAGCGTCGCACGCAGGCTTGCGCCTAACTCGTGTCGCTCGCTGTCATCCATTGCACGTACGCCCATCACGCGTCTTGGTCCGGTTAACCCCGTCACGCATGCACGGTTTGTGTCGGGTCTACACGACAGGAACGTGTACGTACAGTAGCTAGCACATTAGCCATTTGGTATATACTTTAGGTCAATAAACCGTGGGAGTAGGGTCGTGGTCGTAGTCATGGTAGGAGAGGTACGTAGTAAAGAAAAGATGGGTCGCTGCATGGATGGATGGCACGCGACGGTAGGGAGGGTGGCACATTTACTGCGTCCGGTCTACGGTGATGATAGATGGGTCTCGGGCGCGGTTCTTTTGAGGCGTGCCGTGCTCGCTCTGACCGCGACAACCCATCATGATGTTGCGCTTCACGAAGCACATCCTACACACGCTCTCTTTCTCTCTTCTTCGTCTCTCTCTCTCCTTGGCATAGCAGGCAGGCAGCAGGCTCGCAGAGGCAGCACATACAACACGCCCTGCCTTTTCCCCTTTTCCCGTACGTAGGTGAACTCGAGAGCAGCGGCTACACCTACACACAGACGCGGTATACGGGGGCCATGGCCATGGGTGTGCCCGTACTTTGGTGCGGTTTCGTTTCTGTCTCCACCCACCACCGGCACGCATGCAGAGGAGCCGGAGCCGGAGCAGGAGTGGGAGAACCCAATGCCCAACGAGTAGTGTACTGTACCATTTCCGTCGTGGCCCAGCTCCACCCCACCAAGTAGAGTAGTGTTCTTCCTCCTCGATCCTTGGTGCTTGGTGGTATATCTACGGGTTTGCTGGGTCGTGGTCGATACCGGCGGTGGGATGTGACGGGCATCACTAGCTAGGTCGTCGTACAGTAGACAGTAGTAGTGGTACGTGTTGGATGCCGGAGACACCAATCATGCCTCCGACGTCCTGATCCTACGGCGGATCGGACTTGTCCGTCCACGCCTGATCATTCATTCAAGTTTTCTTCTTCTTTTTCGCCTCGGAATCCAAACCAAAACACCATGGAGCGGAACGGAGACGGAGGATCCGATCCGAATCCGAATCCCATCCATCATCGCCACGGCCCGAAGCTGACGGGAGGGCATTGAATGCTCCGGCGAGAACCCTGAGCATACGCGCATATGTTTCCTTCCACGGGAAAGATCATGCGATGCAATGCAAGCAGCAGAGACCACTGCAGCGCCCCGAGTCAGCAGCTCGCACGGACCACCACCACCACCATCTTTTACTACAATCTCCCTTCCTTTCTCCATGGCCAAGACAAGGAAACAACGTACACGCGCAACACACAGTTGCGTAGTGCACCGGTATCTCCGCGAAAGCTAGAGAATATCCGAGCAGATTCCACGCCTCATTCAAACACATTTTCACGGTGCCATCTATCTCGTCCAACGTGCAGCTGCGCCACGCGGACGCAGGCATGTCGATCTCATCGAGAGCCGGAAAGAAAGCAGACGCCAGACGCCGGACACTGGGGCTGGGCACAGCCAAAGAGGAAGAGTCGTCACATCGCGCACACCAGCACCTCCGGGCCTAGCCAGTCCACCGTCCGGAGGAGGACGCAGGCAGCAGGCATGATGGCATGCCAAAGCGGCGCATCCCCGTCCCTCCTCCGGCTCCGTGCGGCATGATCAGGAGGAGAGGAGGAGGCGGCAAAACGGTGGGAGGAAATGAAATGATTCGCAGGTGCAGCGGCTGGCACTGCCGCTGCCAATGGGGCTGGGATGGACGCCGTCCGTGTGTGTGTAGAGAGAGAGAGAGGCGCAGCCGCATCACAGCGGCGCCCATGATGCCATGGGGAATGCAAGCGCTGCCACGGCCCGGCCCCCATATGGTGTGACGCATCATCCACCGGCTTGCCCCGGCTCGAAGAAAGGGTATGCGTCTATGCGATGCGTGCAGCCACCGCAGGCGTGGCGCAGTGATGCAGGCAGGTGCCACGCATGACATCCCCTCCCCCGTGAATAATTCGGCTCCTGTCTGTCTGAGACACCGGGCGAGGGGGATGAGGGAGGTGCGTGGGGCCCTGCCGGCGGACCGGGAGTAATGGCGTGACGGCAGCCTGTGGTAATGGCATTGGCATGGCCCCACGGTGCAGTGCAGGAGAACTGTATATATGTGTATGTGATAAACAAATGTTCCTTGTTCGACTGATAAAAGATCGAGAGGCGAGCATATCCGAAAGCTCACGGCCGTTGTGGCGAGAAACGGTATGGTATGGCTGTTCCGTTGCGTATCCAAGCTCCATAAAAAATGCTTTCTTCGTATCCAAGCCCCATGGCAGCTGCGAGCATCATCAACATCATGGACCTCCGCTGCATAAACACCTCGCTCTCGAAATGATTTTGAACGCAAGTAACCCCCCAATCGATTGCGTATCTTGGCTTCAGAAGCAAGGCGATTGCACCGGATGCCCACAGAGATCAGTGACCCACTCGATCACTACTCGCACAAGAGAGAGAAGCGAACCATCATGGTGTGTGGCTGGTGCCTTCGGATCTGCTTACTGTGCTACCGTATTACAATGAGTAGAAGAAAAAAAAAAGCTAAAAACCAGAGCAAAACTGCATGGAGAAAGAAAGAGAAGAGGCGTAGATTCTACTACACCTCCTACTTGACTTTGCAAGACGTGGAGTGGTAATCACAGCCTTCGTACACCACTAGCCCCGGCCTCCCGAGCTCCTCCTCCCGGAAGCAGGCGCACCGCTGGCTCACCTGCCCCGTCAGAGCTATGTCGCCTGGCCTCCTCACTAACCTCGGGTACCCTGCATCGCACCAAACCTGCACAAAAGTAGTAACAAAACCTTGAGAAATAGTAATCGTCAGGTCAAGGGCTAACCAAATGCGATGTTGTTCCAAACTGGAGTAACAAATTCGACTGATAATACTATGGTTCTTGAATACCAAATTTCTGGCTCTGTAGGGCTAGCCTAGCCGCTGATGCTCCTTTCAACCTTATTTCGCTTGTGTTCTCCGATCTGCGTGGTCTTTTATGTTTTGTAAAATCGGTTGGCGGTTTCTTTAATAGAATTCGACAAGGGGCTCATTGCCTCAATTATTATTTTTAGAATTCATGGACCTAGCAATCCCCCAAGAAAGATAAAGCTCCTAGGTTCCACATCTACATATACTACTGCTATCGAATTTATGGGCCTATCACTGGCAGGCCCCTCCAGGAAAGCCACAAGTCATAGGTTCCACATCTACAGAGAAGCACCGGCATACTAGGTTCATCAAATGTGCCTGGAATACCACTGCCAAGCACCCATCAAAGATACAGTATGGTCGCTACAGAGTAGGTCTAAGGCTCTCTATAAGCAAGGACGAGAACAAGTGCAGGAAAAAAAATCAGTGGACAGTAGCCCCACACGCACTAGGTTTGTGAGCAGTGTCAACATGCTGCACAAAGTTACTGCTCATTCTCATCAATACAAGTAATTTCTTGTGCTATTTCATTTGCTATATATTGCCCCATGACTCATTTTGGAGCCAGCTTGCTGAAACTCGGCCGTTGTCAGGCCGAGCAATGGTTGTGAAACTGTATGACCAGTGGCTATGGGGTCAGTACAAATTCGTCGCTCGTAATGCCAGGAGCAACTGACCAGGGAGGGATGCCACAAGAGTCACAATAATCACTACCGCCTCTACCAAGGTGCAATATGTCTGTGCAGAACTGACGGCACTTACCAGTTAGCATGCTCCCGATAATGTAAATTCCATGAATTTCGGCCAGAACCAAATTACTCACGAGCCATTTAAGAAAGACTGAGTAAACTGAGGACAGCGACGTTAGAAATCAATCGAACGGGTTGCTTACTTCTCCACCCTCTGCCTGGCTCCATTTTGAGTTACAGCTGGGTATTTTATCTTCCTCCCTCTTCTGCTTCTCAAGAAGCTGAGCACCTCTTTTTGCCTTCATCTCTACACCCTTCAGATATTTTGTAGGATTGCCCTCGCTGTCGTAGTAGCGTCCAACAATTTTACCAGCAAATCTGCAATATATATTTAGGATATTACCACGGATACATCATATACCAGATAAGCTTTTATCAAATGATCCACAACAAAATAATATGTTTCACATTCCACAGGCATATAGGTTCAAACATAAACAAAACAAAATGAGTAACAGGTTTTAGAAAAAAACACAAACATTCAAACATTGAACAGAATAGAGATCAGATGATTCTCTGATGCTTTAGAATGGAAGGAAAATAACAGCACATGCAGATGATACCATCTTAAATGAATTATTCATAGCCAGCAAATGGAAATACAAAATAAAAATAACTCTGATCAACCAACAATGAAAAAAACTCACATGTATCTCTCAACGTAAAATTTCCTCCAGTCAACAATGCTATTTACCTGAAAAAAGTGAAAACCCTATAACATTAAACAATCCAGCAACAAGGGAACAACTCTAAAATAAAATAAATATATTTGTTAGAATGTCTGTTATGTTCAGTACTTCAGTCAGTGTACCGAGTTACCGGCCTTCATCAGTACAACTCAATAAAGGGTCGCGATATCTGCCACACGTGTGGCATGTTAGGCATGCGCCCGCACACCGTGTGTGGTGTACGCAGGAGGCAGCCCACACGGTTAGTGTGTTGGCGAATAATAGAATTGCCCACACGTGTGGGCACAACTATTTCGTGCCACACGCCCAAAAAATACTACTCATCCCGACCCCCGCGTGTGGCACGAAATAAATTTGCCCACACGTCCTAGCGCAGCTTAGTAAGCCCGCCGGATGAAACTTAAGTTACCCACGCAGATGGCAACTCTAGTTATCCGGGATGGCAAATGTAGTTGTAAAAGCATGGCAACTCTCTCTGTTTTAACTAATTATAGTTACCCGCGGGATGACACTTTATTTAACCCGGTATAGTTGCCATGTGTGGTCTAACCGTAGTTGTCATGTATGGTTGTAATTGCCATGTGTGTTTATCTGGTTGTTATGTATGCGTAACTGCAGTTGCCATCAACAGCAAATCATAGTTGCCATGTTTGTTTACATAGTTGCCATCTACGCGCAACTGCAGTTGCCATGTAGCAACATACGAGCGTCGTGTGGGCGAAGAGCATTTCGCCCACACACACGTTGACTAGGTGGTGGCTATGTGGACAGAAACTGGTTCGCCCACACAACGCAGCTAGCAACAGCGTGTTGTGGGTCGTGTGGGGTAACTCTCCAACGTCCACACACACGATGATGCCTATGTGGCACTAATATTCCAACAGATTCCTTTAGGATTTGTGCAAAACTAAATGAATGTAGATCAAGGCGTGTGGGCGAGTTGCAACCTGCCACACGTGTGGGCGTTATCTTTTCCCCTCAATAAAATATACACGCGACTAAGATTGTAGCGACCTGCCGACCTTTTTCATTCTTCACTCAGTGATTCAGCATTGACATACATGATTTCTACACATTGGCACCTATGAGCTACTTCCATGCAATTACAAGAAGAAAGATCCAACTATTAATAACATTAACATAAGAAACAGGTTCAGTAACTGACTAACTGGTATGTTGAAATTTGAAGCAAAAGGCTTACAACTTCATTGTACGCATTGTAATTGAAGTTGTCAATATTCTTAACCATCTATTTCTTAACTATACTAATACTATTCATCTTTGTCTTTGATAATCTAGCTCTAAAGATATTTTTTCGTTGTACAAATATTATGAATAAATAGTTAGTAGTGCATGCATGTAGCTCAACAAAGGAGTTGTAAGCTACTAACAACATCACTCTGACCATCTTAGCTCAGTAGCTCAACAGAGGAGTTGTAAGCTACTAACGACATCACTCTGACCATCTTAGCTCAGTAGCTCAACAGAGGAGTTGTAAGCTGTACAGACATTATGAATACAATTAAATTATTGGTAAGGTATGCTTGTACCTCCATGCTAGATAAACCCTGCAAAGAATCTGTCAGCCCATCACCTGTTGAATCAAAAAAGTGGTTATTCTATTGACAGTTCATATGAACTTTGTCACTATGACGGTTTTCTTTTATTTTTGATGGATGTACACAACAATTACCGCCAGTGACATTTCAAACATATTAAAAACAAACAGTGTGAAAGTGCATCCTATTTGCAATTCGATATTGGTAGCTGAAATTTAGTTAGTTGACAAGAAAATAGATAAGGAAAAAAGTTAATTCCATGTTATCCACGATTGCAGTGATATCATCGTCACCTCTCTTCACTATATAGAGGCTGAATGAACTAACATGATTTTATGATTTTTTTCTTGATCCACTACTCTTATGTGTTGATTTTCAACAAAACCTCCCTATTAATTTTATGATTAACTAGCTACTGATCCAAGCCCTTCTATCCCAGCTTGGATCCAAATGTCATATCTCAAGGATACTAATACATTAACCTGATATGCGACTTATTTTCCTCGTTTTGTCCCCAGCAAACCACACCTGACTTGAAAAGTCGGGTAAATTTAACCACCTTGAGCAGCTTTCTAGGTAGTTGAGATAGAATGGTGTACAGACTAGATAGCTAAGCCAAGCACGGGTTCTGAAGAGACGATACATATGTAAGATCCTTGATTTAACAATGGGGCTAATGCAGAAGTGGAGAACTAAATATAATATCTAGTATACGATTAAAACATGGTTTCTCTCTTAGAGGCTAGAAATTCTCATCTTAATTGGGGAAAATATAAAGATCTATACACTTATTTTGGTAAGTCCACACTATCATGATGCAGCTTGATTTAACATGAAGATATGTTACAATTGCCGAAGACCAGCTATATTTTAAAACAATAAGCAATAGAGTTGTGTTAACTAGTACAAACTTATTTTTAAAAAAGTCAAGCTATGTAACATCTAGCTTGGCAGTTCCTTGAGAAATACTGCTAGTTTGATCCTAATATCAAAATATTTTTCACTGATATATTGCTCCATCATCATGACCAATAAGTTATATTACCCAATATGAAATATGCTTTTTGTTGTTGTCTCCCCTGTCTCATATGTAGTTGGATGAACTATTGATGTTTAGCTGAAGCTAATGAAGAAAATTCAAATATATATTGTATACTATGATGCTTGCAGTAAAATTGATTGCGTAAATTTGATGAATGTCAAGGAGACTCCGAAAGATAAAATGTAGCTCAGTACAACCAACATCAATTCACGATCACTAGACATATTTACCAAATGCAATGAACCAGCAGTAAGATGAATGATCTTACCTGTAAAATTTCCAGAAACAAAAGCTCGTGATGCGTCCCTGTTAGGAAATGTCGTTTCAATATCAGAATAAAGTAATCAAGGGAAATGAGGTAAGCTCACTGAAATTTTTCAAAATTAAAAATTATCATAGACTGGGCTATGCTTCTGTCTGCCCCTGCCCCAGCGCCAGAAGTTCAAATTACCATCAACTGCTCATACACCTAGTGAGAAATGCTCGATCCCCCAAATTCAAATAGTGCTTTGAGGTTCATTACAGGATCCAGTGACCTCGTTAAAGTAGGACCTCATCAAGTTTAAAGGAAAATTTCTGAAATTGTACGTACATGATTTGCATAGAGCTAACGAAACATGGAATGGGAATACATAAAACTACAAAACTAAAATCTTCTGCTTACTACAATAGAATTTGGAATACAGCAGAAGTATAAAATGGCAACCTGCCAGAAAAGTGATGATAGCCCCCTCCAGGGCCATAATGTGACCTTCCTTTTGTGACGTCAAACACTGAGCTGCATTGCAAATAAAAAGAAGCAAGATAAGCGGAAATCCATTTTGGCTCTAGGGAGCACATGCTCCTGCATGCCAAAAATGGATTTTACAAATGTCAAAAATAATTAAAATATATATGTGTGTGTGTGTTCATTGTCACACCCAAATGGTACATGCAAATTTCCAGCGGAAAAACTTAAGCATTTTGACCTGTGCAAAAAAAAAAACAAGGCGAACGCCAAATGTTACACTTAATTTATTTTTTCACCGACAAAGCACTGCTATCCCATATGGCACGAAAAATTTCAAGCACACTTGCTACACTAATATGAACATCTACAAAAAAAATTCAGACATTTTTAAAATTTATTTACTACTCCCTCTGTTCCTAGATATAGGGTGTATAGTTTTTAGCACGAATATTAAAGAACACACGTGGAGGGAAAATTTCACAAGTTTTGAGCGAGATTACACCTGACTAATGGAGATCATAAAATACAGGAGCTTGTGTCATATAAGGAAATGTAATTAAATTCCTAAAAAATATATCCAAACGAGTGGTACAATGCAATACACCTTATATTTTGAGTTTTTTCTCAAAAATCTATACACCTTATATCAAGGAACGGAGGGAGTATTTATTTTGATTTTGCAGTTCATTAGGGAGCATATGCTCCCCAGAGCCAAAAATCCGCGTCCCAAGATAAGCTCACATATAGTCCAAGAAGTTGGAACTAAGGGAAAACACCATACATACAGCAGAAGCAATACGTGGGTCTATGAATTAGCATTCACAAGTGAACAGATCAAACCTCTTTCCTACTAAACAAACTCGAGTGAAGGTCCCAGTTCCTATGATAGTAACATATGGAAGAGAAATGTAGGAAGAGAATGAAGTATGAATACCCCAAAATACCAAGCAATATGGGCAACCCCTCATCCGTTCCATTGTATATCGACAACTCCTCCAGCGTCCACAACCTCTGCACATTGCAGCAGACATGAGAAGAGAAAAAATGTGTCACATCTTGAGTAAACTTTTTAGACCTCTCACCCTCAGAAAGTTATAGCTCGAAAATGGCTAATGTTTCCTAAATCCAAAGCTAGAGGTCGAGGGAGCTCCAACCAGAGGTCCACTACGCAGCTACTACACATAATACCATTGCTTCTTCCACTATATAAGTATATATAAGCTCATATAAGTTGTAACCGCGATACAGTACGGATGCCTAGCGTCTAGATCAAAGCCCTTAACCGATTGATACATCTAATCAACAAAGAAGTACGTAGTTCATCTGTAATTTGGCTTCTGAATTACTCAGACTCCCGTAGAATAGATAAACAAGCGAGCCCTGCCTCAGACTCTAGGAAGCGGGAAATTTTGGGGGAGACGAAGGAACAGAGAACGCACCGGCTTCCTGAGGCGGTAGAGCTGGAGGAGGACGGCGATTAGGGCCGCGAGCAGCGGGAGGCCCAGGAGGAGGCGGGCGCCGAGCGCCATGCCAGTGGCTCCGGCTGAGAGATCCACCAGCACGGCAGCGCCGCGAAGTGGAGCCGCACGCGACAGGCGGTCGCTTCGGCAGGTGGAGTGCGGATGGGAGACCGTCCGGGCCTTGGAGTGGTGGCGGGATGGCGGCGGCGCGACGGCGACGACGGGGGGCAGGAGGAGTCCACGCCGCGGGGCTGCTGTGCTACGGGCAGATTTCTGACGGACCACTCGACCTGTCTGTCGTCGTGTCTGAAGAAAGACACAAAAAACGGCGTCCAAATGTGGAGAAACGGATGCCAGGATTTTGTGCGTGGATGCAAAACTGGAACGGAAAATATCGCATGATCTGTCGTGATTTTAGTCTCTGGCCCAATCATCGACCAACGCTAAAACAGCAGCGGGGATAAATAAATAAATAAGCTGCAGCAAGTTTGCAAGGACTTGTTTTTTCCCTTCTGTATGTAAGTATAAATACTCTTGAGAATCAAGAGCTTTATTAGTAGCCTCAAGTAATCCGAGTGATCTCATCTTATAGCATCTTTAATCGATCCTTTAGAGTATATTTGCTCCTCTAAAATATTGTTCTTTCAAACCGATCCCCTAAACTTAACTCACTAAAAATATATATTTTCCTGATCTTTCTAGTTTTAATTTACACATTACATTTTAACTATACATCTACACATATATTATTAAGTTCAAACACAACAATTAAGGTTCACACAATTCACGAATCTTACAAATTCAGAGAGTACAAACTGAATTATTAAAATTCAAACACAGGACGAGTTCAAATGAAGTAAATAGCATGATAAAAACACAAAATTCAAAGCCGAATTGCGAGCCTCCTCTCAGCCTTCGAAAATCCTCATTGAAAATCATGCCAATGGCCATTTCAAAGCCGTCATCATCGTCATTCTCTTCCTTCAACGACGAGTCCGTGAAGGCCATCTCCTCCTCTACCATGTAGAGGATGGGTTAGAGATGCTCTCACAGGTTCACAATAATCCGAGAGTCAGTTTCTTTCAAATCTCGAACTGCAGGCCCTCGGAACCTCAGCCAAATATCATCTCGAACTTGCCCGAAGAGCAGCTCATAGAGTAACCAGTCCATGTACCTCTGTAACTTTTTATAAGACTTTTTTATAGTCCATGACAACGTCAAAAACGTCTTATATTAAGCTCCACAGAGAGAGAGAGAGAGAGAGAGTATATACATAGATAAGGTACCTGGCTAGGATGATTGTAAACCTGCAGCAGCCAAAACCCTTCCTCCTAAACAGTCATTTCACCAGCATTTTAGACTATACACACACACGAGAGGACAGCTACTGAGTTGCCAAGCAAAATGTCGAAACGTGACCTACACAAACTCGAACAGAACAAGAAACAATGAAGGCGTGATACACTCCACTATGAGTATGTCGTCATTTTCTCCTACGCTTGGCAAGCGTGGGCAAACCACTGCCGCCAGCGTTACGTCGAAGCGACGAAGATGAACCCCGGGAGTTCTTACTAGCATCATCTGCACACTCTCCAGTCGTCGTCGTCGACAAGCCTATACTTTTACCACCACCTGAAACCCCGGCAATATCCTCACAGGCATCGCCTGTTCCATCCACCGTTTCCACGTCAGCCGCTGTATCTTGTTCATCCTCCTCCGCGCAGAATCCACCTCCAGTGAAAAGGTATTCTTTTGGTGCAGAATCAGTCTGGTCCTCGTGCAACTCAAAGCCCAAGGGATCTTCATTCAGATCTTTGGCGGTGGCTGGGTCTGCATGCATCTCATCGCTGTTCAGTTCACTCGTATCCTGACGGAGCAGATTGGACTGCGTATCACGTCCAGCTGTGTCAACGTCAGCGGCAATTTGGCTCGGGTCGTCTTCATCGACTTGACGCAAGGGGGCATTGTTGTCACCAGCTTCATTGTCATCATCGACTTGATGTAAAGGGACGTTATTGTCATCAGCTTCATGGTCATCTTCCATGTACGTTACTTGTTTCCGCTTCCGGTTTGACTGCAGTAACAACAGCAGCAGCATGCAAATATATAGTAAGGTTCATTTCAAGTGCAAACACAAGAAAGCCATCCAAAGGTTCACACATGGTTCCGATTAACAATGAAGCACAAATTCGTGATTGCAGGCAGGGCTAAGAAGGTAATGTATGATAGAACTTTTCTGGTCCTCAGGGCACTACTTGACTAGAACCGTGAGATAAGCACGAACAACAGAAAAGGCACAAAAATGAGAGGAACTTACCCTACGTACTGTCATTCCTTCTGATTTGTATTTTTCAGTGTGCCTTTTATGCGAGTCCTCATCTGCAGACAAATTAGACATTTGAACTTCCAAATCTTCCTCATCTATAGTAGTCTCTTGTCGAACATTCATCTTTTTTCGACCTCTTCCTCTAGAACGACCTGAGGGGCTTGCGGTCTTCCTCTTGCTGACATTACTCTGTTCTTTCACAAGTTCATCTGCAATGGCGAAGCTATTAGGATCACCAATTTTGTCATCTTCTTGACTTCCCATGTTTCTAGGTTCAGCATTGGTGTTCCTTTTCCCTCTCGGTTTAGCACGGCTAGAGCGGCCTGCCTCTTTCTTCTTGGGTGCATCACTAGTACTGGGACTATCCTCATTGAGTTCATCTGTTTCTGAGAAAGTTTTCCCTGTGATACCCTTGATAGCTTTCTGAATCCTTTTGCTGCGTATTTTTGCAAATCTCTCGTTGAATGAATAAAATGCCTCCATACGCAGCTGAGTCTGTATTTAAAAAAAATCATTCCACGTCATCATGCAATGGTTTCAAATAACCAATAGTGTTTGTTCGATCACCATCACCCAGTTAAATTATCGTCCTTGCAGCAAAATAAAAACTACGCACCAAGACCACAAGTCCACAACTATTGGTGTATCGAAAAAGCAGATATCATACCCTAAATGATGCAAGACAAATGACACTAAAGCACCGCAGATTTCCATTCTAAACTGACAGATATTTAATGGTAGTATTGCACAATATGGTCAAACCAGCAGCAGATCCAGAAATCACACAAAGGGGTGAAACTCTGACATATTAAAACTAGATGTTTAGAATTTTGGATTATATTTCTGAAACGACCAAACCAGAGAGCAAATAATTATGAAATCAACATTTGGCATAAACCTCCCATAACCAACATCAAAGTATCCTAGCATACACGAAACAGCAGTCGATGATATTCTTGAGGCCGACAACAAACCTCATGCTTATTATACTCTTTCAAAACAGGAAGCAGCAGTTCGTCAGCTTTCTCCTTGTTCCAGCCAAACCTTTCCCAACATAACCTAAAGGAAGTCGACATTACAGTTTCTGTTAGTGCACCAATGATATTTAAGAGAAAAGGGAGAAATTGCATTACATTACAGCTGCGTTCTTTAGAAGGCCAGAGACTTTCTAGAGAATTCTTCCATAAAATTTGGAAAACAAAATTGAGGGAAGAGGGGGGGGGGGGGGGGGGAGGGGGGCGATTGACAGAATGAAGAGAGGATACATTTGATCGCTTGAATGTATTCATAGGGAAGTTTTGTTCTCTTGAAGACAACTTACTTGCATAGCAAGCTTAAGTCTGGTCTTCCCCAGGAAAATCGTTCGGTTGAATCATCCACTTGGGGAGAAATGTATGCACTGATGACTGTTTCACTAGGAAAAGTGGAAGGAATATGCCAGTTCTTGCTTACGTTCCTCTGGTAAATACAGAAATAATAACAGGTGTAAAAGAAATACTCATAATAAACAAATACAGAAGGAGTATTCACCAAGCAACTGAATCAGTTCAATAGCCATCCCATAACTAGAACATACTTACATGGTTACTCATAAATACTTCCTTGATATGTTGGGTCTCATTAGAAGATTGGTTATTATCAGAACCTTCAATACATTCAGGTTCCAGGCTATTTCCTTTTTCACACGATTCATTTCCACCAGATTTCCTTCTCTTTGAGCTGCCACTGGTTTCCACATCAAATTTCCCCAATATCGCTGGATCCGGTGATTCAATCCATTCTCTGAACTGCTGGAGGCCATCTTCCTCAGGAAATGCATGCACAACTTCAATAGCATTCACAATGCCAATACCACTGCACGGACAGTATATAAAAGCATAAGCGGGACCGAACAAAAAAAATGATTAGATAAAAATGGTTGCATCACAGCTTTTTTTGACCCTTTTGTTGCATCACAGCTAGTGTACCTAAAAGACGGGAGTGTTATATAAAGAATTGAAGAAGGCGATTCAGTACAATCACTGTCACAGGATTTCTTATTCATCGTAGCTACTAAATAAGTTTATTTTGCAGACGTTTCAAACCAAAATAGCAACCTCTCAAGCAAAGCTTATAATTTGTGTATTTCATTAGACAAGATTTCAAAATTGAACTAATAATACAAAACAAAATAACAGCCCTTACAAACAGAACTTGCATTCAATTTCTGGAACAGAAAATTTGATCGCAACAACTCATGAGAAAATTTAGTTTTTGTGTACTTTGTTATTAATGTAATAGCTCGTAAATTGTTAGCATGCAAATCACCGCTGAGTTTTACTGTCATAATGTTTTTCATGATTTAATAAAATGTGAGATATTCTTGCCAGCTATTACCTAATTCCTTCAGTGTAGTCACTCCCCAGAAGCATAGCCATACGAATTAACTGTTCCCTTGTTAGTCCAAGCTCCGACTCGATGTCCTGAAAAAGAAATACAATAATAAGAACTGAAAAGCATGATCCAGCTAAGATAAGCAGACTTCCCTCATGGCTATAGATGGAAAAGGAACGAAAGTTGAAGGGGAAATAGAGAGTAGAAAGAGGATAGACCATTAGACCTTCATAAGGTATGTTTCCACATACTTCCTATCATCAAATATATTTTTATAAACATTCCTTGCCCCAAACAGGAAGACATCTGAATCATCAGTAACAACTCCATCAACAAGGTTGTTAATTTCCATGTAGGCACACTGAGCTTCAGCTTCCATTGGTGCAATTATATACGGCAAGCCGAACATTTGGAGCAATTCCTGTATCACCCAAAGATGTAGCTTAATACTTTTGTACTACTAAACTAAGTCATTTTACTAGACCTCAGTTCGGAGATAAAAGCTCCAGCCAAAAATTGTTAGCTAACTGAAAGGAGTTAGGTAGATCGCAACAAACCTGGCATTCAGCAAACATCTCACTGCTGACAGACTCTGCATGGCTTTCAAGTTTTCTCCTTTCATTTCCGAGATCTACCTGTTCTTGTCTAAGAAAAGATATTTCCTTCTCCAGATTATTTTCTGATATAATATGGCTATCATAATTCTCATTTAATTGTGTACTGTTGATCTCAGAAGTGGTAATGTTCATATCTTCCTGAATAACAGTTTCCCTTTGTATGGCATCGTCGGCTACCAATTCATCCATCAAAGGTTCCTTCTGGGCCGCCATGGAGATTTCTCCAACATAAGGATCATTTGTGTTGCATGCTGATTTATGAGAATTCAAAGTGTTTTGCTTGATAACTTCCTCTTTGGGGAATTCATGAATGCTGGGAGCGGACATGATTGCATCATTGTCCTGAACCTTTGGGCTGCAAGATGGCCTTGCAGTATGAGTACTTGTGGACACATTATACACTGGAGAAGACCCCCGCGAATATTCTGTGTTTGTACAAGCTCGTCCATCATTACTCTCCAGTTGAGCTTGTTTTTCATTTTCTTTTCTTTCAGCTTCAAGCACTTCAGGATCATGCATAACACCATCCTCACCAGAACTGTCTTTTATCCCCATTTCTTTGATTGTTTCGTTACCAAAAGAAGCTTCAGAGTGGGAATAAGTTATAGCAGGAGCTTCAGATGGTTTGGGAACATCATCATGAGCTTGCAAAGATTTATCTTCACTAGATGTTTGCAAATCTTCAGGGATTCCATTTTCAAATTCCTGCTTCCCGGAATCCTCTAAACTTCTCTTTATAGCTTCTTGTATGAGAGCCTCTTCTTCTATATCCCCTTTTGGTAATTTACATTGATTGTATTCACTACTAAAAGGAACTTCAGGAACATCGCAGACACCTTCCTCCCATTCCACCTCATCATCAGTACAACAGTTATCAGGAGGTAATGATTGATGATCCTTCTCATCAACCTTCACAGGAAGTGTTTCTTCTATGATACCTTCTTCCCAGATACCCTCAGAGTTGTCAGATTCTTCTGTATTTTTAGCCAAACGGTCATCATCAGCAAATAACTTGGATGAAGTTCCAGAAACTAAATTCAAAAATAGCTTGTCATCGTTGTCTTTCACTTCAATTTGATCATCCTCAAAAGATATCTCTATTGTCTCTTTGCTTCCATGACAGGAACCCTCAGAAATATCATCAGATCCTCCTACAAGTGACGATGTGTGATGGTTGTCGCCAATAGTTTCAGCAAAATCTTCACTGAGACCAACAGAGCTTTGCAGCCCATCATTTTCAAAAAGATGTTCTGGAAAATCTGGAGGTTCTTCGTTGCTAGTTGATCCTTTGCCAATATTGGCCTGTCCCATGCTTTTTGCTTGCTCGTGCTCTTTGATAAAATCCAAATTCCTTTGAATATCACGAGTCATACGAATTCCCATTCCTCTGACCCTGCTTACTCTAATCCTTCCTCTCTCATCACGATATGTCTCAACATCAGGCCCAAAACCCGTTGAAGGCTCACTGCTGTGAGGTTTGATCGACTTAGAACTACTTGAGGGACTGGATTTGAAGATAGCAGAACTAATTTCCCTTTTTGATTTACCGTTATCAACAATCTGCTCCTCTACACCTCTTTGTGCCAACGTCCTGATCCATACAAGTATAAACAGATAAGTAATTCAGCACAGAAATTCCTAAATGTGGTACCCACATTCACAGACATAAACAGACACATCACTTACTGTTTATCACCAGTGAATGATGATGAGAAAATGAACTCTCTGTTAGCTTCCGATGCTATTTTCGATGTTTGGATGCCCCCAACATCCTTGCCTGCAGCACCCTTACGAACTTCTTCTATCTCTCGACGAAAAGCAACCGTTTTCAGATAGGACTGTATTTGAAGCTCTGAAAATTTTGCAGGCTCCTGCAACGAGACAAGGCATTGTAAGACCATATATGAACCCAGCCGTTTCATTTATCGTGACTGAAACTGACATAAATTCTCATAAATCCTATTGGTAAAAGCGGAAGGAATGATTGCCGCCCAACATAATTAGTTTACTGAAGAAGGCCAAAATTCCAAGCATAACGGTACACTAGATTTGTAATGTAGCAACGGTGCAACATATTTATCCACCTAGGTACCTTTTTTATTTTCTGGTACTTCTGCCTGTTTTCAGCCATCACCCTCTCCCTCATCTAAAGCAAACACAAAAGATAAAGTAAGATATATTCCTCATTAGTCTGTGATCATATACATATACATATACAGTTGAAGGTAGTACAAAGAAACACCAGTTTGGCCTCATTACCTGAACAAGTAGATCTAGCTGCATTGATGGAGGGAGAGAAGCTAATACAGCAGGATCAATGTCACCAGTTGCCATAGGCTGCAATTGCATCACAAAATTCAATATATTCAAACAGACTAACAAATCGATCAATCAATCGTTGTCCCATAAGAACATAAAGGAACTCTTTCATGAAGAAGAAGAAAGCCAATAAATGGAGAATTTATTGACTTAGATATAACTTACAAATATCATCTCTTCATCATCGTCGTTCTCCTCTTCATCAATGCCAGTGCCTTCTTGTAATGAAACACTTGCAGGATTGTGTTCCCCTTTGCTAGTCAAACCCGCCTCGTCCTCTGCAGCAAGTGACGCTGCCAGCCTTAACACATGCAACGAAAGTATCAACTTACTGACCTTAACCAGCAAGAAAACATGTGAAAAGTACAGAAAGACACACACAGTTCATCCAGTTTTTCCTGACTGATTGGTGCAACTGTCCCCCTGCTGTTCTCGCCACCGTCATTTCGGTTTTGATCTCCATCTGTTTTCTCAGTTTCTTCTCCTCTACTGCCCTCAATTTGCTTGCCCTTAGCATCATGCTTAGCCCTGTCACTTTTGATTTGAGCTGCCAATTCTTCAAGCCTACTTGCCTTGAGCTGATAACCACAGGTTCAAAACCATCAATATCTTGGTATTGGCTTACTTCAGAAACTTACAAGCCTGGTACACCTAACAGATGTCATATCATTTGCTAACAGATTTCCTTTTTGACTTAAAGGGCTCATTTCCAATTTGCTAACAGAATGGCCACTGAAAGCATGAATTACTAAAAAAAGCATGCATTTTAGGAAGAAGATGTGCATTCATGATGGATAGATTATTTGGGAACAGAAACTAGAAGGGTTAAACTAGATTCTTCCTCGGGTACTTACAATTTATTCTCACGAATAAACTGTTTGGCCCAAACAATTCCCACTATGTCGAGCAAACTTTGAAGATGAGTGTTTTACATATATTCTTATAATATGATTGGTTCTGAAAGTAATATAGGAAAAATATTTGGTGAGATAAATTGACGCCTTTAACTCCCGGCAATTTCTGAAATAAATTGTTTATTTTCTAACGGGGTAAAACATGGTCCATTATCAGATAACCGAAGTTAACCATGTCTATAAAATAAGTTGAATGGGACATTTTAGCCTATAAAATAAGTTCACATGATCCGAGCGTACTTGGTTCTCTTGTAATTAAGATCGAAACAGTGCCCACTGTGCAAATACTGAGTACATGTACTGCATAATTGGACAGACAGAGTATTTTTTTTCATCTAAATGCAGCATCCCCATTCACCACAGTCATCATTCAGTGGGGAAGGGGGGAAGTGACTTACATGGGAGATTAGGAGCTTCTCGGCGGTCTTGCGGACCTTGGCCTGCGCGGCGTCGCGGTTCCGTCGGCGGGCGGCGAGGGTGCGCCGCTTGAGGGCCGGCGTGGCGCCGTCGAAGACGAAGACCGGGCGGGCCCGGAGGAAGAGGAGCTTGCAGATGCGGCGGAGGAAGCCGAGGATGTGGGCGTCGCGGACCATGTCGCCCTTGTCGTCCCGCATCGCCCGCATGAACTGCACCATCCAGATGCTGGCGTCCACCGCCAGCCGCTTCCCCGCCAGGGTCTCCACCGACACGCGCCGCCCCACCGGGGCCAGCAGCCCCCACAGCCCGTGCACGCCCATCTCCCGGTCCCCCTCGCGGCGGCGGAAGAAGCAGGCGACGGCTCGGCCGCGGCGGTCAGCGGGGCGCCCAGGAGGCCGAAGGGAAAGCTCGAACAAGAATCGGGACGCGGAAGTCAGGCCCTCGCCATGAGCGAGCCGGGAAGTGGGGGGAGGCCGTCGAGGAGCAAGGAGAGAGGTCAAAGGCGGTTTGCGTTATTGCGCTTTGGGCCGGCAGTGTGCCGGCTTTGTTGGCCCAATTTACAAAGATCACTCTCATATTTCTCTGGTTAGGCTCAACTAAGAATAAAATTCCCTCAAAAAAAAACTAAGAATAAAAGATCTAAAAAAACTAAAAAAAAATCTTTCGCTGGTTAGGTTTCTCAAAAAAAAGTTCCCTGGTTACAATAATTGGCGCATTGCATGCGTGTGTTATTTCTTGCAACCAAATATTTTTGGCGTAATCTCTTCCACATATGAGAGGTACGGATGGTTTTGTCTGTGCTTTTTTAGATTTATTCTTTTTAAATCATTTTATCTCTTGAACTGTGCGTCCAAATCATGAATTGTTATCATTGTTGTTTTTTTCACATCGAGATCTTCAAAAATAGATCGTGTTGATAGGTTTAACATTATTTCAAAAAATTGCGCTTCTGACTAGTAGTAACGTGTGCCTCCAAATCTTACTAACTTGTGCTTTCAAGTAAACTATTTTTTCCTTTCACGGGGTGTGCTTCACCCGAAAACACAACTGTACTTCACTATTTTACAAAAACACAGTTGGGCATACACTGAAAAAGCATAATATGCTTCATGTGGAAACCGAATAAAGAACTAAGACCAAAAAACAGAAACAAAAAAT
Source organism: Hordeum marinum (assembly GCA_022496015.1). Classification (NCBI taxonomy): domain Eukaryota; kingdom Viridiplantae; phylum Streptophyta; class Magnoliopsida; order Poales; family Poaceae; genus Hordeum; species Hordeum marinum. The sequence goes on from CM039675.1 coordinate 420,849,698, forward strand.
GAATAAAAAATACAAATACCAGAAAAACATAAAATAATAAACAGAGACCAAAAAAAGAAAAGAAAAAACAAGAGAAACAAAAAAAATGAAGAACAAAAAACTGGAACTGAGAAACCAAAGAATCACGAAAGCACAACCGCACTTCACTTTTTGGAAAGCACATTTAGGCGTGAAGAAAAATATTGCTAAAATAGTACAAGATGCTCAAATGCGCGATCTTCATGCAAAGTTTGATAAAGTTTGGACATTCAGAAGCTCGTGGAAAAAAAGGTGTCCAAGAAACTTTTGAAAATCACATCAATCATGGCCGATTTTATTTTTTATTTTGTGCCATAAGCTCCTCGAATGTCCAATCTTCACAACATTTTGCATTGAATTCACGCATAGAAGCATATTGCATCATGAATAGATGAAAATTGAATTTCTTTTAATAGTCTTTTAGATTTTACTGTTCACAAGGTGCATCTGAGCTCGGGTTCTAGGTTGAATTATCGATTTCTGCTTCATTTTTGGAAAGCACGAAAGCACAACTGTGCTTTTTTACACAGGAAGCACACTTTTGTTTCGGCGTGGACCTACAAATGTGTTTGGCACAGAAAGCATGCGCTCCTCCCGGACGTAAACAAATAAAACAAAGAAAATAAAAAAATAGGAAAAAAAGTTGTACTCTCACGGGTGCACCCAATATGCAACATGTGATGGTGGCTGGGCGTGCCACTTGGCACACTCACAACCCACAAAAGAAAAACCTGGTGCGGGAGGCACCACCTGATTAGGTGCTTCCGAGAAACCCTTTGTTCTATGTCTTCCTAAACGGTGATCACGGTGCTCCCATTTCGTGGTGGTTTTTGAGTCCTATCGTAGTTGGTAGGGATGCATTGTGGCAGCCCCAGATAAGTTTGGCATGTTCTCTTACTTGGCAACGATGATAGTATCGAACGGAGTTGGGTTGCCATTGTGTTTTGGTAGTTGATTAATTTGGCGTGCTTGAGGGACCATCGTGCCTCGTTGTGTCTTTGTGAAGTTGGAGTTACAGTGGAGGAGCCTCATGTGATGATGACACGAGATGAGTGGCCGGTTCCGGGTTTGCTCAACAGAAGCTCATTTGCTTCTCTCCTGCAATGCTCGTCGTCAGAGTCGGAGTTGTATGGTTGTTGACGTCACTGGTCGACTATTTGACATAGGCCAACATGGATCCTGACGTCTATTTTGACAAGGGGGGTCATTGGTGGTTGTCACTAATGGAGTCAGAATTGCTGGCTCGCGGAGGAGTGTTAGCAATGGCGCCGCATGACAACTTCAATGATGTTTTTCTGCTCCATCGCCCGTGCCTTTATGTTGATAGCCGGGTCAGTTGATGTTGCCTTGTGTTATTGTGGATAGTCCTAATGGTTTTCTCAAAAAAAATTCAAATTAACTGGACAACTCTACTTCTTTCACGCAAAGAAAACTCTACTTGTTAATTTATGAGACGGGGCAATTTTTGGGGTTGAGTGTTGCACTAGCACTTTTGTGAAAAAAATTGACCGGTTATTCTGAAATCAATTGGAAAGCTCTCCTTCCCAATTATACGATGAGATGAGATGAGGCAAACCTATTGCCCCACTTTTTGCAGGAAAAAAAAGAAGGAAGCATGGAGGAAATCCGTGCAACCCTCATGTGACACCCAAAACCTAATCCAACTTGGGCTGACGCCACCCGCGTCGTCTCCCCCACTACTTCTACGTATGGCCCATCCGTCTCGCCCAGACGTATGGAGGCACGCGTGAGGAAAACCAATCGATGGCGGCAGCGGAGGAAAGCAGCGACGACGTGGGCAGGGCAGATGACTGCAAGAAGATGTCGTGGACGCAGGACGAGGACGAGGAGCTGCGGCGTGGGGTGCGCGAGCACGGGCCGAAGTGTTGGGAGACGTAGTAGTAAATCAAAATTTTCCTACGTGTCACCAAGATCTATCTATGGAGAAACCAGCAAACGAGCAGGGAGAGATTGGATCTTCATACCTTTGAAGATCGCTAAGTGGAAGCGTTACAAGAACGCGGTTGATGGAGTCGTACTCGCAGCGATTCAGATCGCGGTGGATTCCGATCTTAGCACCGAACAACGGTGCCTCCGCGTTCAACACACGTGCAGCCCGGTGACGTCTCCTACGCCTTGATCCAGCAAGGAGGAAGGAGAGGTTGGGGAAGGGCTCCAGCAGCAGCACGACGGCGTGGTGGTGGTGGAGTGGCAAGGTATCCCGGTAGGGCTTCGCCAAGCACTGCGGAGGAGGAAGAAGAGAGGTAGGGCTTCGCCGTGAGAGAGAGAGTTCAGATCTGTTCTCAAGAGGCAGAACCCTTGGGTATATATAGGAGGAGGGAGAGGGAGGGCTGGCTTGACCCCTCCTCCAAGGAGGAGAGGTTCGGCCGAGCTAGGGATAGAGTCCACCTCCCACAAGGGAGGTGGATCTCTTCCCTTTTAAACTCCTTTGCCCTTATCTCTACTCCCTAGCCGCATGGGCCTTTCTAGAGGGTCTTGGCCAGCCCAATATGGGCTGGCACACCTCCTCTAAGGGCCCATGTAGTCCTCTAGTCGTCACACCCCTCCCGGGGGTCCTTCGGCACCCTCCCGGCACTCCCGGTACAATACCGATGAGCCCGAAAACTTCCCGGTGACCAAAACTGGACTTCCTATATATCAATCTTTACCTCCGGACCATTCCGGAGCTCCTAGTGATGTCCGGGATCTCATCCGGGACTCCGAACAACCTTCGGTAATCACGTATACCATTTCCCTATAACCCTAGCGTCATCGAACCTTAAGTGTGTAGACCCTACAGGTTCGGGAGACACGTAGACATGACCGAGACACCTCTCCGGTCAATAACCAACAGCGGGATTTGGATACCCATGTTGGCTCCCACGTACTCCACGATGATCTCATCGGATGAACCACGATGTCAGGGATTCAATCAATCCTGTATACAATTCCCTTTGTCTATCGGTATGGTACTTGCCCGAGATTCGATCGTCGGTATCCCTACACCTTGTTCAATCTCATTACCGGCAAGTCTCTTTACTCGTTCCGTAATACATCATCCCGTGGCTAACTCCTTAGTCACATTGAGCTCGTTATGATGATGTCTTACCGAGTGGGCCCAGAGATACCTCTCCGTCACACGGAGTGACAAATCCTAGTCTCGATTCGTGTCAACCCAACAGACACTTTCGGAGATACCCGTAGCGTACCTTTATAGCCACCCAGTCACGTTGTGACGTTTGGCACACCCAAAGCTTTCCTACGGTATCCGGGAGTTACACAATCTCATGGTCTAAGGAAACGATACTTGACATTGAAAAGCTTTAGCAAACGAACTACACGATCTTGTGCTATGCTTAGGATTGGGTCTTGTCCATCACATCATTCTCCTAATGATGTGATCCCGTTATCAGTGACATCCAATGTCCATGGTCATGAAACCGTGACCATCTATTGATCAACGAGCTAGCCAACTAGAGGCTCACTAGGGACATATTGTGGTCTATGTATTCACACATGTATCACGGTTTCTGGTTAATACAATTGTAGCATGAACAATAGACAATTATCATGAACTAGGAAATACAATAATAACCATTTTATTATTGCCTCTAGGGCATATTTCCAATAGTCTCCCACTTGCACTAGAGTCAATAATCTAGTTACATTGTGATGAATCGAACATCCATAGCATTCTGGTGTTGATCATGTTTTGCACGTGAGAGAGGTTTAGTCAACGGATCTGTGACATTCAGATCCGTATGCACTTTACAAATATCTATGTCTCCCTCCTGAATGTAATCACGGATGGAGTTGAAGCGGCACTTGATGTGTCTTGTTTTCTTGTGAAACCTGGGCTCCTTCGCAAGGGCAATAGCTCCAGTGTTGTCACAGAGTAGAGTCATCGGGCCCGATGCATTTGGAATCACTCCTAGGTCGGTGATGAACTCCTTCATCCAGACTCCCTCCTTCGCTTCCGAAGCAGCTATGTACTCCGCTTCACATGTAGATGCCACCACGACACTTTGCTTGCTGCTGCTCCAGCTGACTGCCCCTCCATTCAAAATATACACGTATCCAGTTTGCGACTTGGAGTCGTCCGGATCTGTGTCGAAGCTAGCGTCGACGTAACCCTTTAAGACGAGCACTTCGGCACCTCCATATACGAGAAACATGTCCTTTGTCCTTTTTAGGTACTTCAGGATATTCTTGACCGCTGTCCAGTGTTCCGCTCCGGGATCACTTTGGTACCTCCCCACCAAACTTATGGCAAGGTTCACATCAGGTCTGGTACACAACATGGCATACATAATAGAGCCTATGGCTGAAGCATAGGGGATGACACTCATCTCTTCTCTATCCTTTGCCGTGGTTGGGCATTGAGTCGTACTCAATCTCACACCTTGCAACATAGGCAAGAACCCCTTCTTGGACTGATCCATATTGAACTTCTTCAGTATCTTTTCAAGGTATGTGCTTTGTGAAAGACCAATGAGGCGTTTCGATCTATCTCTATAGATCTTAATACCTAATATGAAAGCAGCTTCTCCAAGGTCCTTCATTGAAAAACACTTATTCAAGTAGGCCTTTACACTTTCCCAGAGTTCTATATTATTTCCCATTATCAGCATGTCATCCACATACGGTATAAGAAATGCTATAGAGCTCCCACTCACTTTCTTGTAAATACATGGTTCTCCATAAACCTGTACAAACCCAAACGCTTTAATCACCTCATTAAAGCGAATGTTCCAACTCCGAGATGCTTGCACCAGCCCATAGATGGAGCGCTGGAGCTTGCATGCCTTGTTAGCATCTTTAGGATCGACAAAACCTTCCGGCTGCATCATATACAGTTCTTCCTTGAGGAAGCCATTAAGGAATGCCGTTTTGACGTCCATTTGCCAGATCTCATAATCATAAAATGAGGCAACTGCTAACATGATTCGGACTGACTTTAGCATCGCTACGGGTGAGAAAGTCTCATCGTAGTCAACTCCTTGAACTTGTCGATAACCCTTAGCGACAAGCTGAGCTTTATAGGCGGTGACATTACCGTCCGCGTCAGTCTTCTTCTTAAAGATCCATTTGTTTTCAATGGCTCGCTTATCATCAGGCAAGTCCACCAAAGTCCATACTTTGTTCTCATACATGGATCCTATCTCGGATTTCATGGCCTCAAGCCATTTGTTGGAATCCGGGCCTGCCATCGCTTCTTCATAGTTCGAAGGTTCACCGTTGTCCAACAACATGATCTCTAGGACAGGATTGTCGTACCACTCTGGTGTGGAACGTGTCCTAGTGGACCTTCGAATAGAAACTTGATCTGAAGCTTCATGATAATCATCATTAACTTCCTCTCTAACTAGTGTAGGCTTCACAGAAACAACTTCCTGTGCTGCGTTACTCTCCGGTTCGAGTGGAGGTACAATTACCTCATCAAGTTCTATTTTCCTCCCACTTACTTCTTTCGAGAGAAACTCTTTCTCGAGAAAGGATCCATTCTTGGCAACAAATACTTTGCCCTCGGATCGTAGGTAGAAGGTATACCCAATAGTCTCTTTGGGATATCCTATGAAGACGCACTTTTCCTCTTTGGGTTCGAGCTTCTCAGGTTGAAGTTTCTTCACATAAGCATCGCATCCCAAACTTTTAGAAACGACAGCTTAGGTTTCTTTCCAAACCATAATTCATACGATGTCGTCTCAACGGATTTAGACGGTGCCCTATTTAAAGTGAATGCGGCAGTCTCTAATGCATATCCCCAAAATGATAGCGGTAAGTCGGTAAGAGACATCATAGATCGCACCATATCCAATAGAGTGTGATTACGATGTTCAGACACACCATTTCGCTGAGGTGTGCCTGGCGGCGTGAGTTGTGAAACAATTCCACATTTCCTAAGGTGCGTGCCAAACTCGTGACTTAAATATTCTCCGCCACGATCAGATCGTAGGCATTTTATTTTCCTGTCACGTTGATTCTCGACCTCACTCTGGAATTCCTTGAACCTTTCAAAGGTTTCAGACTTGTGCTTCATTAAGTAGACATAACCATATCTACTCAAGTCATCAGTGAGGGTGAGAACATAACGGTAGCCACCGCGAGCCTCGACGCTCATTGGACCGCATACATCGGTATGTATTATCTCCAACAAGTCAGTTGCTCGCTCCATTGTTCCAGAGAACAGAGTCTTGGTCATCTTGCCCATGAGGCATGGTTCGCACGTGTCAAATGATTCGAAATCAAGTGACTCCAAAAGTCCATCAGCATGGAGCTTCTTCATGCGTTTGACACCAATATGGCCAAGGCGGCAGTGCCACATGTAAGTGGGACTATCGTTATCAACTTTACACTTTTTGGTACTCACACTATGGACATGTGTAACATCACGTTCGAGATTCATCAAAAATAAACCATTGACCAGCGGGGCATGAGCATAAAACATTTCTCTCATATAAATAGAACAACCATTATTCTCGGATTTAAATGAGTAGCCATCTCGCATCAAGCGAGATCCAGATACAATGTTCATGCTCAAAGCTAGTACTAAATAACAATTATTAAGGTTTAAAACTAATCCCGAAGGTAGATGTAGAGGTAGCGTGCCGACGGCGATCACATCGACCTTGGAACCATTCCTGACGCGCATCGTCACCTCGTCCTTGGCCAGCCTCCGCTTATTCCGCAACTCCTGCTTGGAGTTACAAATGTGAGCAACTGCACCGGTATCAAATACCCAGGAGCTACTACGAGCGCTGGTCAAGTACACATCAATAACAAGTATCATCACATATACATTTAACGTTGCCGTCCTTCTTATCCGCTAAGTACTTGGGGCAGTTCCGCTTCGAGTGACCGGTACCCTTGCAATAAAAGCACTCAGTCTCAGGCTTGGGTCCATTCTTGTTCTTCTTCTTCCCGGCAACTTGCTTACCGGGCGCGGCAACATCTTTGCCGTCCTTCTTGAAGTTCTTCTTACCCTTGCCTTTCTTGAAACTAGTGGTCTTATTTACCATCAACACTTGATGCTCCTTTTTGATCTCGACCTCCGCTGATTTCAGCATCGAGTACAACTCAGGAATGGACTTCTCCATCCCTTGCATGTTGTAGTTCATCACAAAGCTCTTGTAGCTAGGTAGAAGCGACTGGAGGATTCTGTCAATGACCGAGTCATCCGGGATGTTAACTCCCAGCTGAGTCAAGCGGTTGTGAAGCCCAGACATCTTGAGGATGTGCTCACTGACAAAACTGTTCTCCTCCATCTTACAGCTAAAGAACTTGTCGGAGATGTCATATCTCTCGACCAGGGCATGAGCTTGGAAAACCAGTTTCAGATCTTGGAACATCTCATATGCTCCGTGTTGCTCAAAATGCTTTTGGAGCCTCGGTTCTAAACTATAAAGCATGCCGCACTGAACAAGGGAGTAATCATCGCAGCGAGAATGCCAAGCGTTCGCAACGTCTTGTTTTGCTGGGAGAAGAGGTGGGTCACCTAGCGGTGCATCAAGGACATACAGTTTCTTGGAAGCTATGAGGATGATCCTCAAGCCACGGACCCAGTCCGCATAGTTGCTTCCATCATCTTTCAGCTTGGTTTTCTCTAGGAACGCGTTGAAATTGAGGTTGACATTTGCGTTGGCCATAGGATCTACAATATAGATATTAAAGGCAATTTTAGACTAAGTTCATGATAATTAAGTTCACATAATCAAATTATTCAATGAACTCCCACTTAGATAGACATCTCTCTAGTCATCCAAGTGACACATGATCCATGTCAACTAGCCCGTGTCCGATCATCACGTGAGACGGACTAGTCATCCATGGTGAACATCTTCATGTCGATCGTATCTTCTATACGACTCATGTTCGACCTTTCGGTCTTCCGTGTTTCGAGGCCATGTCTGTACATGCTAGGCTCGTCAAGTCAACTTAAGTGTTTCGCGTGTGTAAATCTGGCTTACACCCGTTGTATGCGAACGTTAGAACCTATCACACCCGATCATCACGTGGTGCTTCGGAACAACGATCCTTAGCAACGGTGCACAGTTAGGGTGAACACTTCTCTTGAAATTTTATTGAGAGATCATCTTATTTACTACCGTTGTTCTAAGAAAATAAGATGTAAACATGATAAACATCACATGCAATCAATATAGTGACATGATATGGCCAATATCATCTTGCTCCTATGATCTCCATCTTCGGGGCACCATGATCATCATTGTCACCGGCACGACACCATGATTTTCCATCATCATGATCTCCATCATTGTGTCTTCATGAAGTTGTCTTGCCAACTATTACTTCTACTACTATGGCTAACGCTTAGCAATAAAGTAAAGTAATTACATGGTGTTTATGATTGACACGCAAGTCATACAATAAAATAAGACAACTCCTACGGCTCCTGCCGGTTGTCATAGTCATCGACATGCAAGTCGTGAACCCTATTACAAGAACATGATCAATCTCATACATCACAATGCATCACATCACATCCTTCTGGCCATATCACATCACAAGGCATATGCTACAAAAACAAGTTAGACGTCCTCTAATTTGTAGTTGCAAGTTTTTACGTGGTTGCTATAGGTTTCTAGCAAGAACGTTTATTACCTACGACAAAACCACGACGTGATATGCCAATTGCTATTTACCCTTCATAAGGACCCTTTTCATCAAATCCAATCCGACTAAGGTGGGAGAGACAGACACCCGCTAGCCACCTTATGCAACTAGTGCATGTCAGGCGGTGGAACCGGTCTCACGTAAGCGTACGTGTAAGGTTGGTCCGGGCCGCTTCATCCCACAATACCGTCAAATCAAGATAAGACTAGTAACGCCAAGCATATTAACAAAATCGACGCCCACAACTGCTTTGTGTTCTACTCGTGCATAGATTCTACGCATAGACCTAGCTCATGATGCCACTGTTGGGAGACGTAGTAGTAAATCAAAATTTTCCTACGTGTCACCAAGATCTATCTATGGAGAAACCAGCAAACGAGCGGGGAGAGTCCTACGCCTTGATCCAGAAAGGAGGAAGGAGAGGTTGGGGAAGGGCTCAGCAGCACAACGGCATGGTGGTGGTGGAGTAGCAAGGTATCCCGGCAGGGCTTCGCCAAGCACCGCGGAGGAGGAAGAAGAGAGGTAGGGCTTCGCTGTGAGAGAGAGAGTTCAGATCTGTTCTCAAGAGGCAAAACCCTTGGGTATATATAGGAGGAGGGAGAGGGAGGGCTGGCTTGACCCCTCCTCCAAGGAGGAGAGGTTCGGCCGAGCTAGGGATAGAGTCCACCTCCCACAAGGGAGGTGGATCTCTTCCCTTTTAAACTCCTTTGCCCTTATCCCTACTCCCTAGCCGCATGGGCCTTTCTAGAGGGTCTTGGCCAGCCCAATATGGGTTGGCAGACCTCCTCTAAGGGCCCATGTAGTCCTCTGGTCGTCACACCCCTCACGGGGGTCCTCCGGCACCCTCCCGACACTCCCGGTACAATACCGATGAGCCCGAAAACTTCCCGGTGACCAAAACTGGACTTCCTATATATCAATCTTTACCTCCGGACCATTCCGGAGCTCCTAGTGACGTCTAGGATCTCATCCGGGACTCCGAACAACCTTCGGTAATCACGTATACCATTTCCCTATAACCCTAGCGTCATCGAACCTTAAGTGTGTAGACCCTATGGGTTCGGGAGACACGTAGACATGACCGAGACACCTCTCCGGTCAATAACCAACAACGGGATCTGGATACCCATGTTGGATCCCACGTACTCCACGATGATCTCATCGGATGAACCATGATGTCAGGGATTCAATCAATCCCGTATACAGTTCCCTTTGTCTATCGGTATGGTACTTGCCCGAGATTTGATCGTCGGTATCCCTATACCTTGTTCAATCTCGTTACCAGCAAGTCTCTTTACTCGTTCCATAATACATCATCCCATGGCTAACTCCTTAGTCACATTGAGCTCATTATGATGATGTCTTACCGAGTGGGCCCAGAGATACCTCTCCGTCACAAGGAGTGACAAATCCCAGTCTCGATTCGTGTCAACCCAACAGACACTTTTGGAGATACCCGTAGCGTACCTTTATAGCCACCCAGTTACGTTGTGACGTTTGGCACACCCAAAGCATTCCTACGGTATCCGGGAGTTACACAATCTCATGGTCTAAGGAAACGATACTTGACATTGAAAAGCTTTAGCAAACGAACTACACGATCTTGTGCTATGCTTAGGATTGGGTCTTGTCCATCACATCATTCTCCTAATGATGTGATCCCGTTATCAATGACATCCAATGTCCATGGTCATGAAACCGTGACCATCTATTGATCAACGAGCTAGCCAACTAGAGGCTCACCAGGGACATATTGTGGTCTATGTATTCACACATGTATCACGGTTTCTGGTTAATACAATTGTAGCATGAACAATAGACAATTATCATGAACTAGGAAATACAATAATAACCATTTTATTATTGCCTCTAGGGCATATTTCCAACATGAAGAACTGGGACGCCATCGCGCTCCCGCTGCCCGGGCGCGCCTCCAAGTCGTGCCGGCTGCATTGGTGCCAACACCTATCGTCGGAGCTGGACAACCGCCTCTTCACGCCCGAGGAGGACGAGGAGATCATCAGGAAGTAGCAGGAGTTCGGCAACAAGTGGGCCACCATCGCACGCTACCTCACGAGACGCTCCGACAACGCCGTCAAGAACTGGTGGAACTCCATGCTGCGCAAGCAGCAGCTGGGCGCTCACGACATGGAGGACGACGTCGCCGCCGCCGACCAGGCCATCCGGGTGTGCCTCCCGCTGTTCCCCATGACGGCCGGTGTCTTGAAAGAGGAGGGAGAGGCCGCTGCGGTGGCAGAGGACGATGTGGCCAACGGCTTGACGTTGGGGTTGCCGGGGCTGGGCGAGGCGGCCGCCGTGGACCTGACTCTGAGCCTCTGATTTGTGGGCCCTTCAAAGTTAGGGTTTTGGGGCAATCGGTGCATCGTTATTTTTGCTGATATTCTGATTCATATGTGTTATGATCTTGCTGGCCATCATGTTGCAGATGGAAGGCACAAATGCAATATGCAATATACGCACACATAGAGGTGGAGCTCTGTTCTTTATTATTCACATCTTACCATGAGACTTGGTAAAATAACTACGTGATGTTATGGAGTGAAAACAAAATACTAGACGCATCAAAGCCGGGATGTAGAGTATGAGCAACAACTCGAAGCTAACATTTTTACTTCCCTTCGTGTGTTTTCTTTTATACTACTAGATGATGCCCCGCGTGTTGCTGCAGGAACATTGCTAAAAAATAGATAAATGGTTGTTATAAAAAATTCTAAAACTATTGGAAAATGAATGTTTTCTTAAAAACAATAAAATACAAAGCGTATAAAAAGAGAGGGAAAATTATAGTTACAATGTAATTTCTAACAAAATATGAAGGATGAACTCTAATGCAAAAACCTACTTATGACTAACATGCATGAGTTGATGATGTGACACCATTGCATGCGTAGAGTAGTGCAAAAAAAGTTATTTATGTCTTGCATGCATACTTGCTTATGTGTCATGGTTGCATGGCTAGGAAAATTAGGTAGTAGGTTGTAGCTATTTAGGAATAGAGGATTAGCATGCACACACTATATCTCGTAGATTGGTCTTTTCAATTACCTATTGTCAATGCCAATATCGGCTATCACGTCCTTCCGCTCAACATAATACAATTTGGCATGTTTTGCCACGATCCTAGCACTATTAGTAAAACATCCTTGTGTTGCTACGGGCTACAATGCATATATATGAATCAAACAAATAATTATGATCGTTCTTAGCTCATTTCTTCCTCATATATATGTAGGCGTATTTGGACATCAAACAGGCATTCGTGAGGCTCCCCAAAATTCAACTGCCAGGACAATGCAGACTCCCTTCTCCTGTTGGGCCCTCCCCTTTTGGCTCGGTTTCCAGTTGTTGACGGACATTTCTTGTTTGAGCCTTCTCCTTCAAAAGCGGATAACGTGGCCCTCATCTTCGCCAACTATCTCCTTCACATTGTACTACCTCACACATTGCCAAGGAGGAGTCCCCCGTCAACCGCTCGCTCTTTGCCCTGACCTCCTCTCTCGTGTTCGTGTCGATCCACCACCCACATCAACGGGGAAGGCATGCGCTGCCTCTGACGCCCTCGAGGCAAGAAGGCAGATTCGATGTCTTTTGAGTCATTGGCACGTTGTATACAATTGAATGTCATGCCTTATCATGAAACAAGAATATAATATCCGCTGTTGGGCATGCAACTTATACGTCATTGTGTTTGTTATTAACTCAAGCAAGCAATGCATTTACCCGTCTATCCTAATTAACCAAAAAAAATTGTGACATGATGAAAAAAACATGAACCGCTCGCTCATGCAGTTTGTTGCAAAGCCATCTCTAATGAAATGCAATTTGTCGGATGATACGTCTCCAACGAATCTATAATTTTTGCTTGTTCCATGCTATTATATTATCAATCTTGGATGTTTTACAATCATTATATACAAACTTTATATCATTTTTGGGACTAACCTATTGACATAGTGCCAAAGTGTCAGTTGTTGTTTTTGCTTGTTTCTACTTCGCAGAAAATCGGTACCAAACGGAGCCCAAACGTTATGCAAATTCTTGAGATTTTTGTGGACCAGAAGACCCAGGATGGGCCATACAACCACCAGAGAGAGGGCCTAGGGTGGCCACCCTCCACCAGGGCGCGCTAGAGGCCCCCGACGGCCTGGTGGAGCGTGCCCACCTCGGGACTCCCCCAACCGACTATCAAGCCTATAAATTCTCAAATATTCGGAAAACCCTAGGAGAGTCGACGAAACACAATTCCAGCCACTGCAAGTTCCAAAACCGCGAGATCCAATCTAACACCATCACGGAGGGGTGCACCGTCTTCATGGGTGCTTCTCCGATGATGCGTGAGTAGTCCACCATAGACCTACGGGTCCGTAGGCAGTAGCTAGATGGCTTCCTCTCTCTCTCTCTCTTGATTCTCAATACAATGGTCTCTTGGAGATCTATTTGATCTAATGACTTTGCGGTGTGCTTGTTGAGATCTGATGGATTTTGAGTTCATGATCAGTTTCTGTCGATGAATATGATTGAGTCTTCTTTGATCTCTTATTTGCATTATTACTTATAGCCTCGTATTTCTTCTTCGAATCTTTGGTTTAGTTAGGCAAACTAGATCGATTTTTCTTGCCATGGGAAGAGGTGCTTTGTGATGGGTTTGATCTTGAGATGTTATTTCCCAGTGACAGAAGGGGCAGCAAGGCACACATGTATCGTTGCCATTAAGAATAACAAGATGGGGTCTATTCCTACCTGAATAGGTCTTGTCTACACCATGTCATCGTTCTTATTGCATTACTCTGTTTCTCCATGAACTTAATACACTAGATGCATGCTGGATAGCGGTCGATGTGTGGAGTAATAGAAGTAGATGCAGAATCATTTCGGTCTACTTATCTTGGACGTGATGCCTATATAATGATCATTGCCTGGATATCGTCATGATTATTTGGTCTTCTACCAATTGTCCAACAGTAATTTGTTCACCCACCATGTGCTATACTCATGAGAGAAGCCACTAGTGAAACATACGACCCCCGGGTCTACTTTTCCAACATATTGCTTTTCGATCTACTATTTTGCCTTTTTGTTTTCAGATCTACAAATCCAAAAATCCAAAAATACCTTGCTACACTTTTTCTTTACTTAGTTTATTTCGTGTTCCTGCGAGATCTATTTGCCAAAACTATCATTACCTAATCTATTTTTTTACCATTGAGATCTTGTCGACCTCTCTTACGCGTCGGGTTGCAAGTATTTGTTATTTGCGTGCAGGTGCTGTTTACGTGGGTGCATGATATTCCTCTACGGATTGATATCTTGGTTTCATAACTGAAGGAAATACTTACCGTCGTTGTGCTGCATCATCCCTTCCTCTTTGAGGAAATACCGATGCAGTCTCAAGCCACATCAAAGGAATTTCCGGCGCCGTGGCTAGGAAGGAAGCGATCTCATCTACCAAGTTCCAAATCAAAAATCTCATCTCCTTGCAATTTACATTATTTCCCATTTGCCTCTCGTTTTCCTCTCCCTAACTTCACAAATTTGCCATTTTATTCGCCCTCTCTTTTTTGTTTGCCTTTTTCTCGTCAGATCTCTTGTTTGCTTGCAATCTTGTTTGCGTAGTCACGATGACTCAAGAAAACACCAAGTTGTTTAATTTTTAAAATACCAATAATAATGATTTTATTAGCACTCCTATTGCTCATCCCGCCACTAGTGCGGAGTCTTGTGATATTAATCTCGCTTTGTTGAATCTTGTCATGAAAGATCAATTTTCCAGTACTCCCAATGAGGATGCTGCGTCCCATCTAAACACCTTCGTGGAATTATATGATATGCAAAATAAAAAAGATGTGGACGATGATATTGTGAAGTTGAAATTATTTCCTTTATCCTTGCGAGATCGTGCAAAATTTTGGTTTTTTTCTTTTCCTCCCAATAGTATTGGTTCTTGGGATAAGTGCAAGGACGCTTTTATTACTAAGTATTTTCCGCCCGTGAAAATTATTTTCCTTAGGACTCAAATCATGAATTTTAATCAACTTGAGCATGAACATTTTGCACAATCTTGGGAAAGAATGAAATTGGGCTAAGAAATTGTCCTACTCATGGTTTGAATCTTTGGATGATCATACAATTTTTTTATGCGGGATTGAATTTTGTCTCTACAAATCTTCTAGATTCCGTCGCGGGTTGTACTTTTATGGAAATTACTTTGGGTGAAGCTACCAAATTGCTAGATAATAATATGGCAAATTATTCATAATGGCATACTCAAAGAGCACCTACTAGTAAAAAAGTGAATTCAATTGAAAAAATTAGTACTTTGAGTGAAAAAGTTGATGCTCTTATGAAGTTGGTTGCTAGTAAAAATACTCCTGTTGATTTTAATGATGTGCCTTTTTCTACTTTGATTGAGCAAGATAGTGATTCCATAGTTGAGAATTTCATCTCATGAAACAATTTCAATAACAATGCTTATAGAGGTGATTTTAATCCTATGCCTTTTTCTGGAAATTCCTCTAATAATTATGGTAATTCCTATGGTGATCCTTCTTACAATAATAATAGGAACACCTCTAATCTTGAGAATATTTGTAAAGAATTTATCAATGCTCTAAAGTCTTTCAATACTACGATAGAAGAAAAGTTGAATAAGATTGATGATATGTCTAGAAGCATTGATATAATTTCCAATGATGTAGAAAATCTCAAGTTGAATGTTTTTTCAACTAATATTAATGAATCAGTTAAAGCTTTGTATGTTTACTAGTACATTGGCATGTGCAAAGCACGTCCACGGTCAATAGTTATGTTGGGTTCAAAAAAATTATGAATAAATTTTATATGAAATTAGGTTCTAACAAATTATGAATAAATTTTATATGAAATACATGAGACGTTGAATGATCTAAAATATAGTCATTTGCCGGCTATCAAAATTTGACTCTTCAAATGGATTATTTGTATACAATGATACACCACAAAAAATGATTAAAACACGGAGAAAAAAATCAAGGATGTAAATTGCTAATGGTACTTTTCAGGTGTTCAACTGTTTGCATAATAGTTTTGGTAAAAAGATAGTTTGTGA
This sequence comes from Hordeum marinum, assembly GCA_022496015.1. Classification (NCBI taxonomy): domain Eukaryota; kingdom Viridiplantae; phylum Streptophyta; class Magnoliopsida; order Poales; family Poaceae; genus Hordeum; species Hordeum marinum. The sequence continues at coordinate 420,865,455 of CM039675.1, forward strand.
TTTTTTTGCTAAAACAAATCATTGGACTACAAAAGAAAAAGAAGGAAAAGCTATTGAACAAAGTACTGCCTCAACTATCATCTCATATTTATCTCACGTCCATGTGTATTAATCGCGGAACTGTACAATTGTGGTCCCTACGTTTACACCTTTGGAAGAGAGCATTGGAACGGAGAGAAAAGCTATGTATAAAACAATGCCTCACTTGAGTTAAGCTCTTGTGACCCACACATGAGTGAGCGGAATGGTCCTACCCTAGACTGTAAAAGAACACTCTGGACAGTCCTTGCTGCTTTTATTTTTCTGCCAAGCACAGCCACGTGACAGGGAGGGAGAGCAGGACGGTGGCGGGCAGCACTGCAAATCCCTGCACTTTGGGCCGCTAGATTGCCAAATCGGACGGTTAACTTATGTCCATGTAGCTCCATAACTGAGCAAGTTTGATATTAGCCATCGGATTTAAAAGATCACACAAGTTTGATATTAGCCATCGGATTTAAAAGATCCAACAGTCTGTGTGCATCTACACTGGTACACTATATAGTAGTATAGATATGTATGAAAGTAAGAAAAGAACCGCTATGCTTAGAGCTAAAAGAGAACTTTTAGAAAAAGCGTTTTCTAGCAATTACTTCCATAACAATGATCAAGATCTTAAAATGATTAGTGTTTTCTCTATTGAATCCTTGTTTAGTAATGTTAAAATTGATGATAAAGGGACTAAAGAAGAGTCAACTTTAGCTAGAGGGCGTCCCAATTATTTGGAGGGTGAAAATCTTGATGAAAGAATTGATGAAAGTGGGTTTGGAGAGGTCAAAACTTTAACTAGTGATGTGCCCACTATTTTTGATTACAAAGACTTTAACTATGGGAGTTGTTCCTTGGTTGATTGTATTTCTTTGCTGCAATCTATGATAAATTTACTCCATGCTTATGAACAAAATAAAGCTTTTACTAAACATATTGTTGATGCCATGATGAAATCCTTAGAAGAAAAGTTGGAACTAGAGATTTCAATTCCTAGAAAATTGCATGATGAGTGGGAACCTACCATTAAAGTCAATATTAAAAATTATGAGTGCTTTGCTTTGTGTGATTTGGGTTCTAGTGTTTCCACAATTCCAAAATATCTATGTGATGTGCTTGGTCTTACCAATATTGAAGAATGTTCTCTTAATTTGCACTTGGCGGGTTCTACTATTAAAAAGCCTTTGAAAAGAACTAATGATGTTCCTACTTTTTTCAAATAGGAATTATGTGCCCATTGATTTTATTGTTCTTGATATTGATTGCAATCCGTCTTGTCCCATCATACTTGGTAGACCGTTTTTACGCACTATAGGTGTCATGATTGATATGAAAGAAGGCAATATTAAATTTCAGTTTCCACTTAGAAAGGGTATGGAACACTTACCTAGAACTATATTTAAGCCACCATATGAATCAATCATGAGGTCCTTCTATGGAGTGAAAACTAAGGATAACAATACTTGAATCTATGTGTTATGCCTAGCTAGGGGCGTAAAATGATAGCACTTGTTAGGAGGCAACCCAATGAATACGATTTATTTTATCTTTTCCTTTTTGTTTTTGAGTGTTTGCACAATTATGCCTCTATTATGATTGCGCTTTTATGTTTTATTTAGTGTTTGTGCCAAGTAGAACCTTTGGGATAATTCATAAGATGAGTAGAAACAATGTTGAATCTAAAACAGGAACTTTGTTCCCAGTGCATGTATTTCATTTTTTACTAGAAAATGATATTGAGATGAAATTTTAACACAATATTTATATACAAATTATTTATGTCGTCCTAATTTTTCAGAATTTAAGAGTTCCTAAGTATGGCTAGAGTACATATTACTAAAGACTGTTATGTTTGAGAAAATTTTGTTTTCGTTGCATTGTGTGCTTGTTTTGATGAATCTATGGCTTGTATTGGTGGGGGGTATAAGTCATGGTAAAGTCAAAATACAGTAGGTATAATGTAATAATAAAATATGAATGGTTTTACAACAGTACCTAGAGTGGTGATTTGCTTTATTATACTAACGTATCTCATGAGAATTTTGTTAAGTTTTGTGTGATCAAAATTTTCAAGTTTTGGGTGAGATCATGATGGATGAAGGAATAAGGAGAAAGAAGAGCCTAAGCTTGGGGTTGACCATGTCACCCCAAGGTAATATCCAAAGAGTAACAAACAACTAAGCTTGGGGATGCCCCGAGTGGCATCCCCTCTTTCTTCTAACAACCATCAATATTTTACTTGGAATTGTATTTTTATTTGTCACATATCATGAGTTTTGCTTGGAGCGTCTTGTATCTTTGCTTGTTTTGCTTTTATCCTTGCTTCACACACCTATTTGAGAGAGCCGAAATTATGCTATGATTTGCTAGAATTGCTCTTTGTGCTTCACTTAAATCTATTGAGCTATTGAATTGCTCTAGTGCTTCACTTATATCTTTTTGAGCACGACGTGCTTTTAGATGTTTGAAGAAATGATCTCATGCTTCACTTAGATTATTTTAAGAGTTAATAATTTTGAAGAAATGCTATCATGCTTCAGTTAGATTATTTTGAGAGTTAGTAATTTTGAAGAAATCCTCTATGCGTCACTTATATTATTTTGAGAGATGAAACTTTTATGCTCATGATATTCACTTATATCCATGTGAGCTTGTAAAATGCAATTGCAATATATGAAACTAGTTCTAAAGTGATTGTTATTCAAGAGGGATATAACAAAAAGTTTCATGAAGATCATTGGACAAATTAAACCTGATCCTTTGTAATAGTATTGAGATATGACAATAGTAATATGTGAGTTATGTTGGTGAGTAATTATGCTTAGTAAAAATATTAGTATTAAGGTTTGTGATTCCCTATGCAAGCACGAAAGTCAATAGTTGTGTTACGAAATTACATCCTACTTATGGTGCATTATTCGGTGTTAGTTATGCTTAATGATGATGTGATTTTTCATTTCTCGGTTGGATGCTTCTCAATCTATTTGCTAGCCTTCACTTGTACTAAGTAGAAATACTACTTGTGCATCCAAAATCCTTAAACCCAGTTTTGCCATATGAGTCCATTATACATACCTATATGCGGTATTTCCATGCCGTTCTAAGCAAATTTGTATGTGACATATCTAATTTTCAAAATAAAATTTCCTTTTTGTGTGCTCGTACCGCTCATGAAACGGTAGGGGGTGACCGGTATTTTTCCATGCTAGATGTGTTATTCTCAAGATGAGTGTTTATCCACTTGTCATTGCACGAGAGTACTACGGTAATAGGGATGACTAGTACCAAAATGAAAAAAAAACTTTATGTTGTCAAATAATAAATTCCTTGGAAAGTGTTGGTATGGAAGGGAACCGTGGATTCGGCTAGCCATGGAAAGTGAAAGTATGGTGGAAAAAGGAATAAACTTTATTTTCTGTTTGGGAACCGCTTATGATGTATCTAGCGTGGAAAGATATTGAAATCTCTCAGTCATTTTCGTTGACAGGAAAGCCATGCCATCCAAAATATTTCTCTCTATCAATTTAAACCTTGAGCTCTGGTACCTCTACAAATCCCTACTTCCCTCTGCGAAGGGCCTATCTATTTACTTTATGCAATTTTTATTTTTAACTTGAGTCTCCATCTTCTCCTATAAATCACCAATTAGGGGGACTATGACCGTACTTGAGCATTAGGTGTAGCTAATATTTGAGTGTGTATCATGAATGGATCAATGATTGAGCATGATGGGCTAGGGATAACTTGCCTTAGCGTTGATATTTTGAAAGACATGGTTGCTTGTTCATATGTTTTAGTATTAAAGTTTTCATGTAAAAACTAGACTATTGCTTTGAACCAAAGAATATATGATGAACATGTTAGGCAGCATTCCACATCAAAAATTCAGTTTTTATCATTCACCTACTCGAGAACGAGTAGGAATTAAGCTTGGGGATACTGATACGTCTCCAATGTATCTATAATTTTTGCTTGTTCCATGCTGTTATATTATAATTCTTGGATGTTTTACAATCATTTTATAGCAACTTTATATCATATTTTGGGACTAACCTATTGACATAGTGCCAAAGTTCCAGTTGCTGTTTTTTGCTTGTTTTTTTACTTCGCAAAAAATCAGTATCAATTGGAGACCAAACGTCATGAATTATTTGGAGATTTTTTGTGGACCAGAAGACCTAGGATGGGCCAAACAACCACTAGAGAGGGGGGCCTAGTGTGGCCACCCTCCACGAGGGCGCGCCAGAGGCCCCTGGCACGGCCTGGTGGAGCGTTCTCACCTTGAAACTCCCCTAACCGACTATCATGCCTATAAATTCCCATATATTTGGAAAACCCTAGGAGAGTCAACGAAACACAATTCCAGCCACCGCAAGTTCCAAAACCACGAAATCCAATCTAAAACCATCACGGAGGGGTGCATCGTCTTCATGGGTGCTTCTCCGATGATGCGTGAGTAGTCCACCATAGACCTACGGGTCTGTAGGCAGTAGCTAGATGGCTTCCCCTCTCTCTTTTTATTCTCAATACAAAGGTCTCTTGGAGATCTATTTGATGTAATGACTTTTGCGGTGTGTTTTTTTGGGATCCGATGAATTTTGAGTTCATGATCAGTTTCTATCCGTGAATATGATTTGAGTCTTCTTTGATCTCTTATTTTCATGATTACTTATAGCCTTGTATTTCTTGTTCGAATATTTGGTTTAGTTAGGCCTACTAGATCAATTTTTCTTGCCATGGGAAGATGTGCTTTATGATGGGTTCGATCTTGCGGTGTTCTTTCCAAGCGATAGAAGGGGCAGCAAGGCACGCATGTATCGTTGCCATTAAGGATAACAAGATTGGGTCTATTCTACATGAATAGATCTTGTCTACATGATGTCACAATTCTTATTGCGTTACTCCATTTCTCCATGAACTTAATACACTAGATGCATGCTAGATAGCGGTCGATGTGTGGAGTAATAGAAGTAGGTGCAAAATCATTTGGGTCTACTTATCTTGGATGTGATGCCTACATAATGATCATTGCTTGGATATAGTCATAATTATTTGATCTTCTACCAATTGCCCAACAGTAATTTGTTCACCCACCGTGTGCTATACTCATGAGAGAAGCCACTAGTGAAACATACGGCCCCCGGGTCTACTTTTCCAACATATTGCTTTTCGATCTACTATTTTGCATTTTTGTTTTCAGATCTACAAATCCCAAAACCCAAAAATACCTTGCTGCACTTTTTTTTACTTAGTTTATTTAGTGTTCTTGCAATATCTATTTGCCAAACTATCATTACCTAATCTATCTTTATACCGTTGAGATCTTGACAACTTCTCTTACGCGTCGGGTTGCATGTATTTTTATTTGTGTGCAAGTGTTGTTTACGTGGGTGCGTGATCTTCCTCTACCGATTGACACCTTGGTTTCATAACTGAGGTAAATACTTATCGTCACTGTGCTGCACCATCCCTTCCTCTTTGGGGAAATACCGACATAGTCTCAAGCCACATCATCGCATTTCCTAAAGTATGGAAATTATTCCGTTCAAACAACTGTAACTTAACAAACCAACCCCAACCTCTATCAACATCTAGTGTTGCATAATATAAGTGGGAGGCCCACATGTGTCCGCAAATTTTTTGACGGGTGGGGGTGTTGTAAATATGCCCTAGAGGCAATAAATAAAGTGTTTAATATTATATTTCCTTGTTCATGATAATCGTTTATTATCCATGCTATAATTGTATTGATTGGAAACACATTACATGTGTGGGTAAATAGACAACACTTTGTCCCTAGTATGCCTCTAGTGAACTAGCTCGTTGATCAAAGATGGTCAAGGTTTCCTAGCCATTGACATGTGATGCCATTTGATAACGGTATCACATCATTAGGAGAATGATGTGATGGACAAGACCCAACTACAAACGTAGCATATGATCGTGTCAGTTTATTGCTACTGTTTTCTGCATGTCAAGTATATGTTCCTATGAACATGAGATCATGTAACTCACGGACACCGGAAGAGTGCCTTGTGTGTATCAAACGTTGCAACGTAACTGGGTGACTATAAAGGTGCTCTACAGGTATCTCCGAAGGTGTCTGTTGAGTTGGCATGGATCAAGACTGGGATTTGTTACTCCGTGTGACGGAGAGGTATCTCAGGGCCCACTCGGTAATACAACATCACAATAAGCCTTGCAAGCAATGTGACTAAATGTTAGTCATGGGATCTTGTATTACAGAAAGATTAAAGAGACTTGTCAGTAATGAGGTTGAACCAGGTATGGAGATACCGACGATCGAATCTCGGGCAAGTAACATACCGAATAACAAAGGGAACATCATACGGGATTAACTGAATCCTTGACATAGAGGTTCAAATGATAAAGATCTTCGTAGAATATGTAGGAACCAATATGGGCATCCAGGTCCCACTATTGGTTATTGAGCGTAGAGGTGTCTTGGTCATGTCTACATAGTTCTTGAACCCGCAGGGTCTTCACACTTAAGGTTTGGTGACGTTTTGGTAGTATAGAGTTATGAATGGTGGTGACCGAAGGTTGTTCGGAGTCCCAGATGAGATCCCAGACTTCACGAGGAGCTCCGAAATGGTCCGGAGGTAAATATTGATATATAAGAAGTCCTATTTTGGTCGCCGGAAAAGTTTCGGGCTCATCGGTAGTGTACCGGGAGTGCCGGGAGTGTACTGGGAACCATCGGGAGGGGTATTTTGATGCAAGAGGCTACATGGGCTGTGGGAGAGTGAATACCATACCTTAGTGGGCTGGTGGAAGTTCCACACAAGGCCCATCCGACTAGGAGAGAAAACTCAAAGAGAAAAGGTGGAAAAAAGGCAAAATATGGAGGAATCCTAAACCTACTAGGATTGGAGGAGGAGTCCTCCTCTCCTTCTTGATTCGGCCAAACCAAGGGCTGGCCCCTTGAGGGCCAAGCCTCCTCCTCTCTTACTCCTATATATATTGGAGGTTTTAGGGTTTTTGGCACTTGATTTTCAGCCACGTGCTACCCGTTCCTCCAGTGCATAGTTTCTCCTCTAGATCGGATTTCTGTAGTGCTTAGGCGAAGCCCTGCCGGAATAGCTCCACCACCATCGCCGGAGCGCCGTCACGCTGCCGGAGAACTCTTCTACCTCTCTACTCCCTCTTGCTAGATCAAGAAGGCGGAGATCGTCATCAAGCTGTACGTGTGCTGAACGCGGAGGTGCCGTCCGTTCGGTGCTTGATCGGGACGGATCGTGATTGGATCGCGGGACGCTCGGCGATTTGGATCGCGAAGACGTTCGACTACACCAACCGCATTTCTTAACGCTTCCCGCTTAGTGATCTACAAGGGTACGTAGATCCACTCTCCTTCTCGTAGATGCTCATCACCATGGATAGATCTTGCGTGTGCGTAGGAATTTTTTTGTTTCCCATGCAACGTTCCCCAACAGTGGCATCATGAGCTAGGTCTATGTGTCGATGAGATCTGGAGTAGAACACAAAGAGTTTGTGGGCGTTGATGCTTAGGTTGCTTCCTCCCTTGGTCGTGTTTTGGTTCAGCGGTATTGTGGGATGAAGCGGCCCGGACAAACATTACTCGTACAGTTACGAGAGACCGGTTCCCTCAACTCCAACTTGTTGCATAGATGGCTTGCGGGTGCCAGTTTCTCTCACTTTAGTTGGATCGGATTCGACAAAGGTGGTCCTTGAGAAGGTTGAAAAGAAACTAATGTATCATCATTGTGGTTTATGCGTAGGTGAGAATTGTTCTTGCTAGATACCCGGAGCAGCCACGTAAAAGATGCAACAACAATTAGAGGACGTCTAACTTGTTTTTGCAGGGTATGTTGTGATGTGATATGGCCAATTACATGATGTGATATATGTGATGTATGAGATGATCATGTGATGTATAGAATATCACGACTTGCATGTCGATGAGTACGACAACCGGCAGGAGCCATAGGGTTGTCTTTAATTATGTATGACCTGCTTGTCAATCATTAAGCGCTATGTAATGCTTTACTTTATCGCTAAACGGTAGCAATAGTAGTACAAGCATGATGGGCGCGACAACCCCGATGGCGACATGTTGATGGAGATCAAGATGATGGAGATCATGGTGTCCTGCCGGTGACGATGGAGATCATGCCGATGCTTTCAAGATGGAGATCTTAAACACAAGTTCATGGCCATATCATGTCACTTATGAATTGCATGAGATGTTAATCCTTTTATGCACCTTGTTTTGCTTAGTACGGCGGTAGCATTATAAGGTGATCCCTCACTTAAATTTCAAGATGAACTGTGTTCTCCCCGAGTGTGCACCATTGCGAAAGTTCGTCGTGTTGAGACACCACGTGATGATCGGGTGTGATAGACTCTACGTTCACATACAACGGGTGCAAGCCAGATTTGCACGTGCAGAACACTCGGGTTAAACTTGACAAGCCTAGCATGTACAAACATGGCCTCGGAACACAAGAGACCGAAAGGTCGAGCATGAGTCATATAGTAGATATGATCAACATAGTGATGTTCACCATTGAAACCAACTTAACTCACGTGATGATCGGACTTGAGTGGGTGAATTTGGGTCATGTGACACTCAGATGACCTGAGGGATGTCAATTTGAGTGGGAGCTTTAGTAATTTTATTAACTATACTCATTATCATGAACAATAGTCTAAGTAACCTTTGCATATTTATGTTGTAGATCAATGGCTCGCGCAGTAGCACCCGTGAATTTTAATGCGTTCCTAGAGAAAGCTAAGTTGAAAGATGACGGAAGTAACTTTGTTGATTGGGCCCATAATCTAAGGATTATCCTTACGGCTTCCAAGAAACAATATGTCCTTGATGCACCGCTTGGTGACCAACCAGAAGACATGACCTCCGAAGACGTTAAGAACGCTTGGGAGGCTCGTGCTGGAGACTACTCGATAGTTCAGTGTGCAATATTGTATGGCTTAGAACCGGGACTTCAAAGACGTTTTGAACGTCATGGAGCATATGAGATGTTCCAGGAGTTGAAGTTTATCTTTCAGAAGAATGCCCGGATCGAGAGGTATGAGACCTCCCATAAATTCTATTCTTGCAAGATGGAGGAGAACGGGTCTGTCAGTGAGCATATACTCAGAATGTCTGGGTACTCAAACCGTCTAGCTGAGTTGGGAATTGCCCTTCCGCAAGAGGCGATCATTGATAGAGTTCTTCAATCACTGCCACCTAGTTACAAGAGTTTTGTGATGAACTATAACATGCACGGGATGAACAAGTCATCATCCGAGCTGTTTGCGATGCTGAAAGTCGCCGAGTCTGAAATCCAGAAAGAACATCAAGTGTTGATGGTCAATAAAACCACTAGTTTCAAGAAAAATGGCAAGGGCAAAGGCAAGAAGGGTAAAACCAAGAAGGATGGCAAAGCAGTTGCTACTCCTACAAAGAAGCCTAAGCATGGACCTAAGCCAGAAACTGAGTGGTTTCATTGCAAAGGAACTGGTCACTGGAAGCGGAACTGCCCCAAGTACCTGGCTGACAAGAAGGCGGCCAACGACAAACAAGGTATATATGATATACATGTTATTGATGTGTACCTTACTAGTTCTCGTAGTAGTGCCTGGGTATTTGATACCGGTTCGGTTGCTCACATTTGCAACTCAAAGCAGGAACTACGGAATAAACGAAGACTGGCAAAGGACGAAGTGACGATGCGCGTGGGAAATGGTTCCAAGGTTGATGTGATTGCCGTCGGCATGCTCTCTCTTCGATTACCATCGGGATTAGTGATGAACCTACATAATTTTTATTTAGTGCCCGCGTTAAGCATGAACATTATATCTAGATCTTGTTTATTGCGAGACGGTTACTCATTTGAATCAGAGAATAAAGATTGTTCTATTTATATGAGTAATATCTTTTATGGTCATGCACCCAATGTTAGGGGTTTATTCATTTTGAATTTTGATAGTGATGACACACATGTTCATAACATTGATGCCAAAAGATGTAGAGTTGTTAATGATAGTACCACTTTCTTGTGGCACTGCCGTTTAGGTCATATTGGTGTAAAACGCATGAGGAAACTCCATGCTGATGGACTTCTGGAGTCACTTGATTTTGAATCACTTGACACATGTGAACCATGCCTGATGGGCAAGATGACCAAAACGCCGTTTTCTGGAATAATGGAATGGGCGAGTGACTTGTTGGAAATCATACATACTGATGTGTGCGGTCCAATGAATGTCGAAGCGCACAGTGGTTATCGTTACTTTCTCACCTTCACTGATGACTTGAGTAGATATGGTTATATTTACTTGATGAAACACAAGTCTGAAACATTTGAAAAGTTCAAGCAATTTCAGAGTGAAGTTGAGAATCATCGTAACAAGAAGATTAAATTTCTGCGATCTGATCGAGGAGGTGAATATCTGAGTTATGAGTTTGGCAGTCACTTAAGACAGTGTGGAATTGTTTCACAGTTGACACCGCTCGGAACACCACAGCGTAATGGTGTGTCTGAACGTTGTAATCGGACCTTATTAGATATGGTGCGTTCTATGATGTCTCTTGCCGATTTGCCACTATCGTTTTGGGGTTATGCATTAGAGACAACTGCATTCACTTTAAATAGGGCACCATCAAAATCTGTTGAGACGACGCCATATGAACTATGGTTTGGCAAAAAGCTGAAGTTGTCGTTTCTTAAAAGTTTGGGGATGTGATGCTTATGTCAAAAAGCTTCAGCCTGAAAAGCTGGAACCCAAAGCGGAAAAATGCGTCTTCATAGGATACCCGAAAGAGACAGTCGGGTATACCTTCTATCTCGGATCCGAAGGCAAAGTGTTTGTCGCTAAGAATGGAACATTTCTTGAGAAAGAGTTTCTCTCGAAATAATTGAGTGGGAGGAAAATAGAGCTTGATGAGGTTATTGAACCTTTACTTCAACCAGAGAGTAGCGCAGCACAGAAAAATGTTTCTGTGGAACCTACGACGGTAGAAGAGGAAGTTAATGATGATGATCATGAAGCTTCAGATCAAGTTGTTGTTGAACCTCGTAGGTCGACAAGGACGCGTACTACTCCCGAGTGGTACGGCAACCCTGTCTTGGAGGTCATGTTGTTAGACAACAATGAACCTACGAGCAATGGAGGAGCGGTGATGGGCCCGGATTCCGAGAAATGGTTAGAGGCCATGAAATCTGAGATCGGATCCATGTATGAAAACAAAGTATGGACTTTGGAAGTACTACCTGAAGGGCGAAAGGCCATTCAGAACAAATGGATCTATAAGAAGAAGACGGACGCGGACGGTAATGTCACCGTCTATAAAGCTCGACTTGTGGCAAAGGGTTTTTCACAAGTTCAAGGAGTTGATTACGATGAGACTTTCTCACCCGTAGCGATGCTTAAGTCTGTCAGAATCATGTTGGCAATAGCTGCTTATTTCGACTATGAAATTTGGCAGATGGATGTCAAAACGGCGTTCCTCAACGGTTTCCTTGAGGAAGAGTTGTATATGATGCAACCTGAAGGTTTTGTCAATCTAGAGAATGCTGACAAAGTTTGCAAACTCCAGCGATCCATTTATGGACTGGTGCAAGCATCTCGGAGTTGGAATAAGCGCTTTGATGAGGTGATCAAAGCGTTTGGGTTTATACAAGTTTATGGAGAAGCTTGTATTTACAAGAAAGTGAGTGGGAGCTCTATAGCGTTTCTAGTGTTATATGTGGATGACATATTGCTGATCGGAAACGATATAGAAATGCTGGAAAGCGTGAAGGAATATTTGAATAAGATTTTTTCAATGAAGGACCTAGGAGAAGCTGCTTTCATATTAGGCATTAAGATCTATAGAGATAGGTCGAGACGCTTAATAGCACTTTCACCGAGCACATACCTTGATAAAGTTTTGAAAAAGTTCAAAATGGAACAGGCCAAGAAGGGGTTCTTGCGTGTGTTACAAGGTGTGAAGTTGAGTAAGACTCAATGCCCAGTGACTGTAGAAGATAAAGAAAAGATGAGCGTCATCCCCTATGCTTTAGCCATAGGCTCTATCATGTATGCAATGCTGTGCACAAGACCCGATGTCAGCCTTGCCATAAGTATGGCTGGAAGGTTTCAAAGTGATGCTGGAATGGAGCACTGGCAAGCGGTCAAGAATATCCTTAAGTACCTTAACAGGACTAAGGACATGTTTCTCGTTTATGGAGGTGACGAAGAGCTCGTCGTAAAGGGTTACGTCGATGCAAGCTTCGACACTGATCACGACGATTCTAAATCGTAAACCGGATACGTATTTATTCTTAACGGGTAGCGGTAAGCTGGTGCAGTTCCAAGCAAAGCATGGTAGCTGATTCTACGTGCGAAGTGGAGTACATCGCAGCCTCGGAGGCAGCGAAGGAAGGTGTCTGGATGAAGTAGTTCATGACAGATCTTGGAGTAGTGCCTAGTGTACTGAATCCAATAGATCTGTTCTGTGACAAAACTGGTGCCATTGCTCTAGCCAAGGAACCAAGGTTTCACAAGAGGACCAGACACATAAAGCGACGCTTGAACTCCATCCGGTTCTACATCGAGGAGAAGGACATAAATATTTGCAAAGTGCACATGGATCTGAATGTTGCAGACCCGTTGACTAAACCTCTTCCAAGGGCTAAACATGATCAACACCAGAACTGTGTGGGTGTTCGATTCATTACCATGTAAATCACATAGTGATGTGAACTAGATTATTGACTCTAGTGCAAGTGGGAGACTGTTGGAAATATGCCCTAGAGGCAATATATAAAGTGTTTATTATTATATTTCCTTGTTCATGATAATCGTTTATTATCCATGCTATAATTGCATTGATTGGAAACACATTGCATGTGTGGGTAAATAGACAACACTGTGTCCCTAGTATGCCTCTAGTGAACTAGCTCGTTGATCAAAGATGGTCAGGGTTTCCTAGCCATTGACATGTGATGTCATTTGATAACAGGATCACATCATTAGGAGAATGATGTGATGGACAAGACCCAAACTACAAACGTAGCATATGATCGTGTCAGTTTATTGCTACTGTTTTCTGCATGTCAATGTATATGTTCCTATGACCATGAGATCATGTAACTCACGGATATCGGAGGAGTGCCTTGTGTGTATCAAACGTCGCAACGTAACTGGGTGACCATAAAGGTGCTCTACAGGTATCTCCGATGGTGTCTGTTGAGTTGGCATGGATCGAGACTGGGATTTGTTACTCCGTGTGACGGAGAGGTATCTCGGGGCCCACTCGGTAATGCAACATCACAATAAGCCTTGCAAGCAATGTGACTAATTGTTAGTTGCGGTATCTTGTATTACGGAACGAGTAAAGAGACTTGCCGGTAACGAGATTGAACTAGGTATGGAGATACCGACGATCGAATCTCGGGCAAGTGACATACCGAAGAACAAAGGGAACGTTATACGGGATTAACTGAATCCTTGACATAGAGGTTGGACCGATAGATCTTCGTAGAATATTTAGGAACCAATGTGGACGTCCAGGTCCCGCCATTGTTTATTGGGTGTAGAGGTGTCTCGGTTATGTCTACATAGTTCTCGAACCCGCAGGGTCTGCACACTTAAGGTTCGGTGACGTTTCGGTAGTATAGAGTTATGTATGGTGGTGACTGAAGGTTGTTTGGAGTCCCGGATGAGATCCCGGACATCACGAGGAGCTCCAGAATGGTCGAGAGGTAAAGATTCATATATAGGAAGTCCCAGTTTGGTCGCCGGAAAAGTTTCGGGCTCATCGGTAGTGTACCGGGAGTGCCGGTTGTGTACCGGGGGGCCTCCGGGAGGGGTATTTCGACCCCAAGAGGTCCATGGGATGTGGGAGGGTGTTAACCAGACCTTAGTGGGCTGGGAAACCCAGCCACAAAGGCCCATGGCATAGGGAGTGAAATTCCTAAAGGAAAAAGGAAAATAGGGAAAATCAGCCAATAGGAAGTAATCCTACTCCAACTAGGATTGGAGTAGGAGTAGGATTACTCCCTCCTTGGCCGGCCGACTCCCGTAGGGGGGCTTGTGCGCTAGACCCTCTCCCCCTCCTCTCCTCCTATATATATTGGTGGATAGCTAGGGTTTTGCACACAACTTACGGCCACGTGCTACCCGATTCACCGGTGCTCCTCTAGATCGGATTTCTACAGCGCTTAGGCGAAGCCCTGCCGGAATTGCTCCACCACCACCATCACCGGAGCGCCGTCATGCTGCCGGTGAACTCTATATCCTCTCCACCTCCTCTTGCTGGATCAAGACGGTGGAGATCATCATCAAGCTGCACGTGTGCTGAACGTGGAGGTGCCGTCCGTTCGGTACTAGATCGGAAGGATCGTGATCAAGGCCACGAGACGTTCGTGATTGGATCACGGGACGGATCATGACGATATTGCGGGACGGTTCGTGATTGGATCGCGGGACGGTTCGTGATTGGATCGCGGAACGCTCGGCGATTTGAATCGCGAAGAAGTTCGACTACACCAACCGCGTTTCTTAACGCTTCCCGCTTAGCGATCTACAAGGGAACGTAGATCCACTCTCCCTCTCGTAGATGCTCATCATCATGGATAGGTTTGCATGTGCGTAGGAATTTTTTTGTTTCCAATGCGACGTTCCCCAACATTAAGATCTATAGATATAGATCGAGATGCTTAATAGAACTTTCACATAGCACATACCTTGATAAAGTTTTGAAGAAGTTCAAAATGGATCAGTCCAAGAAGGGGTTCTTGCGTGTGTTACAAGGTGGGAAGTTGAGTAAGACTCAATGCCCAGTGACTGCAGAAGATAGAGAAAATATGAGTGTCATCCCCTATGCTTCAGCCATAGGCTCTATCATGTATGCAATGTTGTGCACAAGTCCCGATGTCAGCCTTGCCATAACTATGGCCGGAAGGTTTCAAAGTGATCCTGGAATGGAGCACTGGGCAGCGGGCAAGAATATCCTTAAGTACCTGAAAAGGACTAAGAAAATGTTTCTCGTTTATGGAGGTGATGAAGAGCTCGTCGTAAAGGGTTACGTCAATGCAAGCTTTGACACTGATCCGGATGACTCTAAGTCACAAACCGGATACATATTTATTCTCAACAGGGGAGCGGTAAGCTGGTGCAGTTCCAAGCAAAGCGTGGTAGCCAATTCTACGTGCGAAGCAGAGTACATCGCAACCTCGGAGGCGGCGAAGGAAGGTGTCTGGATGAAGCAGTTCATGACAGATCTTGGAGTAGTGCCCAGTGCACTGAATCCAATGAACCTGTTTTGTGATAACACTAGTGCCATTGCTCTGGCCAAGAAACCAAGGTTTCACAAGAGGACCAGACACATAAATCGACGCTTCAACTCCATCCGCGATTACATCGAGGAGAAGGACATAAATATTTTGCAAAGTGCACACCGATCTGAAAGTTGCAGACCCGTTGACTAAACCTCTTCCAAGAGCTAAACATGATCAACACAAGAACTGCATGGGTGTTCGATTCATTACAATGTAAATCACATAGTGATGTGAACTAGATTATTGACTCTAGTGCAAGTGGGAGACTGTTGGAAATACGCCCTAGAGGCAATAAATAAAGTGTTTATTATTATATTTCCTTATTCAGGATAATCGTTTATTATCCATGCTATAACTGTATTGATTGGAAACACCTTACATGTGTGGATAAATAGACAACACTTTGTCCCTAGTATGCCTCTAGTGAACTAGCTCGTTGATGAAAGATGGTCAAGGTTTCCTAGCCATTGACATGTGATGTCATTTTATAACGGGATCACATCATTAGGAGAATGATGTGATGGACAAGACCCAAACTACAAACGTAGCATATGATCGTGTCAGATTATTGCTACTGTTTTTTGCATGTCAAGTATATGTTCCTATGACCATGAGATCATGTAATTCACGGACACCGTAAGAGTGCCTTGTGTGTATCAAATTTCGCAACGTAACTGGTTGACTATAAAGGTGCTCTACAGGTATCTCCGAACGTGTCTGTTGAGTTGGCATGGATCAAGACTGGGATTTGTTACTCCGTGTGACGGAGAGGTATCTCAGGGCCCACTCGGTAATACAACATCACAATAAGCCTTGCAAGCAATGTGACTAAATGTTAGTCACGGGATCTTGTATTACGGAACGAGTAAAGAGACTTACCGGTAACGAGGTTAAACTAGGTATGGAGATACCGACGATCGAATCTCGGGCAAGTAACATACCGAAGAACAAAGGGAACATCATACGGGATTAACTGAATCCTTGACATAGAGGTTCGACCGATAAAGATCTTCGTAGAATATGTAGGCATCAATATGGGCATCTAGGTCCCGCTATTGGTTATTGACCGTAGAGGTGTCTCAGTCATGTCTACATAGTTCTCGAACCCGCAAGGTCTGCACACTTAAGGTTTGGTGACGTTTCGGTAGTATAGAGTGATGAATGGTGGTGACCGAAGGTTGTTCGGAGTCCCAGATGAGATCCCGGACGCCACGAGGATCTCCGGAGGTAAATATTGATATATAGAAAGTCCTATTTTGGTCACCGGAAAAGTTTCGGGCTCATCGGTAGTGTACCGGGAGTGCCGGTAGTGTACGGGGAGTGCCGGTAGTGTACCGGGAGACCATCGGGAGGGGTATCTCGACCCAAGAGGCTACATGGGATGTGGGAGAGTGAATACCAGCCCTTAGTGGGGTGGTGGAAGTTCCACACAAGGCCAATGCGGCTAGGAGAGAAACCCCAAAGAGAAAA
The DNA here is from genome assembly GCA_022496015.1 of Hordeum marinum. Classification (NCBI taxonomy): domain Eukaryota; kingdom Viridiplantae; phylum Streptophyta; class Magnoliopsida; order Poales; family Poaceae; genus Hordeum; species Hordeum marinum. Next base: position 420,882,266 of record CM039675.1, read on the forward strand.
GGTGGAAAAAGGCAAAATAGGGAGGAATCCTAGTCCTAATAGGATTGGCGGAGGAGTCCTCCTCTCCTCCTTGATTCGTCCGAACCAAGGGCTGGCCCCTTGAGGGCCAAGTCTCCTCCTCTCTTCCTCCTATATATACTGGAGGTTTTAGGGTTTTTGGCACTTGATTTTCAGCCATGTGCTACCCGTTCCTCCAGTGCATAGTTTCTCCTCTAAATCGGATTTCTGCAGTGCTTAGGCGAAGCCCTGCCGGAATAGCTCCACCACCATCGCCGGAGCGCCGTCACGCTGTCGGAGAACTCGTCTACCTCTCTGCTCCCTCTTGCTGGATCAAGAAGGCGGAGATCGTCATCAAGCTGTACGTGTGCTGAACGTGGAGGTGCCGTCCGTTCGGTGCTTGATCGGGACGGATCGTGATTGGATCGCGGGACGCTCGGCGATTTGCATCGCGAAGACATTCGGCTACAGCAACCGCATTTCTTAACGCTTCCCGCTTAGCGATCTACAAGGGTACATAGATCCACTCTCCTTCACGTAGATGCTCATCATCATGGATAGATCTCGCGTGTGCATAGGAATTTTTTTGTTTCCCATGCAACGTCCCCTAACAGGGGAGTCCCGGATTAGGGGGTCCTCGGATAGCCGACCTGTTGTTTATGGGCCGGACTATATGGACTACTTACCGAACATCGGAGGATTTGAAGGCCCAGGATGGAAGCTTTGGAAAGCACGACTTGCGCTCCACGTTTGATGTATTAAATAGGCATATTTATCTCTTCGGCATGTAACCGACCATGTGTAAACCGTAAGCATCCTCGACATCTATATAAGCCGGAGTGTTTTAGGGTATAGAGGACAACTCATCTAGGGTTAGCTATTTGATCTCAAGGTAGATCAACTCTGTAACCCCCCCATAGCATCAATACAATCAAGCAGGACGTAGGGTATTACCTCCATAGGAGGGCCCGAACCTGGGTAAATATGTGTCCCCTTCATCTCCTGTTACCGTCGATTCTAGTCTCATAGTTCGGGACCCCCTACCCGAGATCCGCCGGTTTTGACACCGACATTGGTGCTTTCATTGAGAGGGCCTATGTGAGCAAGATGGAATCGACGTCTCGCTTTGTGATCAACGAGGAGGTCTGCAACATGGACACTTTTGTCCTCGGACAGATCTTTGCCTTCGGTAGCGTTGTGCTGCACGTCGACTCCGCTGGCCATCTAGGTCACATTGAGAACTTTGCCCCAGATTGAGAGGTTAGATTTGGAAACTTAGAGTTCTCCGTCGACTCTCAGGGCGACTTGTCACTAATCGGGCTTGTAGCTCTGCCTGTAGCCCCCGAGGACTCTAAGGCTTTAACCTCGAGCCCTTTCTTCGAATATGCCAATGGGATCACCCATAGAGGCAAACCAATATCTTACCCCGGCCCGGCCATTAAGATAGATGACCGGACACGTGTTCTTGCCGAACACTTCCCATGTCTGGTTGACTTGGAAGTCAACTCCACAAGTTCCGAACAACTGGATCCGATCGGCCCCTCAGCGGTCGACGAAGCCCTGGATTGGATCTCATCGATGAAGATCACTAACGATCCAATCCCGGTCTATGCTCAGATATGTTACGGTGCGGGTCAGGACGAATTTTTCGACCCACCCACCACCCACTTGATAGCAACTGTCAAAGATTTTACCGACATGCTAGACTATGCCTCCGAGGAGGAAGAATACATAGATGAAGAGGACCGTGCTCCCACCGCCGTTTACACAGGGAGTTGGGCCTCCACTTCCACATATGACGTCTACATGGTAGATACTCTTGCCTCTAACAACGATAACACGCCTAACAATGATGGCAACAAATCAGGCGATGCGCCATCAAGGCGCCGGAAACCGCATAAGCGGTCCAAAGGAAAAAAAGGGAAGAAAAGCGATTATGAGCAACGGGGATGGTAATGCCCCCACTGATCACGGCAATCCCGATATCCCCGAGCACCCGTTAGAGGGTCCGAAAGGACATGAGGACCAAAACAACCCCGATAACGTCAACGACTTCAAAGACGACAATTAACTCCCCCCCGTCGAGGAGGAAGATATACCAGAAGCTGATGACTTGTACATCCCTAGTAACCTCGAAGATCAGGAGTAAATCAGGCAACGACGCATAGCAAAACTCGCAGCCTAAAGGCTAAAGAACAACAACTCAAAGGCGAACAGGAGGACCTCAATGATCGATGGACGAAAGTCCTCTCAACCGAGGAAGTATACGGCACCGGTCTGTCGAACCAGCACAAAAGCTACCCTCGGAGAAGGCTGCTGCCATAATTCGATGACGAACTCACTGATACTCCGTCTCCAAACTGTACTCCATATGACAAGCCAGACCAGGCCCTCGTGGTCGGGACACGATGACTGACTACACCGGTTATATACCGGTAGTGTCCCAAAGACGGGGTAGAGAGCCATTAGATCCCAATGACAGGTTCGACTCGCGAGGTCACCTGGAGCACAGGGTAGACCGTACAAGATCCATCTATGGATTCAGAGAGTACTCGCCCAATAGATGGGATGGCTATCAACCATGGTTCGACCATAACAACAGAGTCCGGGAACGCAACCGGACCCAGACAGACGCCAAATATAGGCGTGACATAGCACGGGTCAGAGGTGCCGCTCATCCATTGTGCTTCACAGATGAGGTAATGCAGCATCAGTTCCTCGAAGTGTTTAAACCCGTGAATATAGAACAGTATGATGGGACCACTGACCCAACCGTATGGATTGAGGATTTCCTCCTCCATATCCACATGGCGCGAGGAGATGATCTCCGTGCCATTAAATATCTCCCTCTTAAGTTTAAGGGGCCAGCTCGGCACTGGTTGAACTGCCTCCCCGAAAACTCCATTGGATGTTGGGAAGACCTGGAAGGTGCGTTCCGCTCTAACTTCTAGGGAACCTATGTCCGCCCGTTGGACTCTTTCGATCTCAGTAACGTTGTCCAGAAGCCTGGCGAGTCTGCTCGGCAATTCTCGAATCGGTTCTTGACTAAAAAGAACCAAATCATCGACTGTTCGGACGTTGAGGCCATATCCTCCTTCCGGCACAATATTCGGGATGAATGGCTGGCCCGCCAGCTAGGCCAGGACAAACCTCGGACCATGTCCGCCCTTACCTCCCTCATGACCCGCTTTTGCGCAGGCGAAGACAACTGGCTGGCAAGACGCAGCCACAATTCAGAAGATCCCGTAGCACCTGAAGCCCGGGATGGCAACTCAAAGCCAAAGCACAATAAGAATAAGCGCCGACACAATAATAGTGATGCCTATGATATGACTGTAAACGCTGGATTCCGCAACTCCTGACCTGGGTAGCGGAAGAAGCCTCCTAAAGGTAATCATGACAGATGCACTCAGCTGGAGAAGATCATGGAAAGACCTTGCCAAATCCATGGTACTTCAGAAAAGGCCGCCAACCACACACACCACAACTGCTGGGTGTTTAAACAGGCCGGCAAGATACCACCCGAGGACCAAGGCAAAAGCTCTCGCAGCAAGGACGAGGATGAGCCTCGGGGTCCAATTGGTGGCGGACAGAAGAAATTCCCTCCTGAAGTAAAAACGGTGAACATGTACGCCACCCATATACCTAAGAAGGAAAGGAAGCGTGCCCTTCGAGAGGTCTACGCTATGGAACCCGTAGCCCCGAAGTACAACCCATGGCGACATACCCTATCACCTTTGATTGACGCGATCACCTGACCAATATTCGTCATGGGGGTTCGGAGGCCCTCATCCTAGACCCCATTATAGATGGGTATCACATAACAAAAGTCCTAATGGACGGAGGAAGTAGCCTCAATCTAATTTACTCAGATACGGTGAAAAATATGGGCATAGATCCGTCAAGGATCAAGCCCAGCAGCACTACCTTCAAAGGAGTGATTCCAGGCGTTGAGGCCCGATGGACAGGTTCCATAACTCTGGAAGTTGTGTTCGGCTTGCCTGATAACTTTTGCAGCGAATACTTGATCTTCGACATTGTGCCCTTCCGCAACGGCTATCACGCGCTGCTCGGTCGGACAACGTTCGCTCGTTTCAACGCGGTCCCACATCACGCATACCTCAAGCTCAAGATGCCGGGCCCCAAGGGGGTCAGTATCGTAAACGACAATACATAGTGCTCCCTTAGGACTGAGGAACATGCATTGGCCCTAGCGGCTGAATTCAGCTACAAAGAAGATCGGCAAGTCCCGACATACGCCATAAAGGCACGCAACATTGGGAAGCGAGTTCGACTTCAGACCAAAAACTCAGATACTTCCTCCTCCCCTCTATAGGGATTCACCCCCAACCACACAACCTTAAGACCGACAAAGTACATGACGAGGAGGCACAAATTCGCACTTAAGATCCCATGGGTAGTGGTGGGGAACTAAAAATGGGTTTTAGGCTGGCCCGAACCTCTATCATCAGCATGTCTTCGGACAAAATGCAGGCGCTGCTCAAGAAGCCAGCCTATGGCATAAAGCTCACCTACAATTCAGCGGCCTCTCAAGACTTTGTTTGCAAAATCCATCCGCCAAACACTAACACCCATCAAGGTGCCTCTAAGAGCAGGAGTCCACTAGCAACAGGGCATATCGAGGTCTTCAGGTTATCAATCGAAGACCCCTGGTAGAACAACTCGTGTATATTTTTATTTTTATTTCACATACCTATAAATAGTTGCTTTGGCAATCCGAGATATAAGAGTTGTTTAGAAAATACAAAATTGCATGGTGCAAGTTTTCCCCATCTGTCCTTTTTTCGGCGCTTATTTTTCTCCTCTCTCCATCTCCTCATGGACCTGTTCGGTATGATGCGAGGTAACCGGCTCATCGACCAGGGGCTCGAGTTCAAACATAAAATCGCCTTATCTGTTATGTGTTCGGCATCTTGGCGTTCGCTTCATATGCATAGTTTGCGAACTATGTATTTGGTCAACAAGTTAGGTTGCCCGGCTCCTGTGCTTGTGCCTTTACGTTCTGCTTGTTCGGCTAAAAGGGAAAAGGGAGCACCCCTGCGATTGTGCTTCCGGATAGTCTGGTCAAGCACCTTAGGGGAGAAAGCCGAAAACGGATTGTCATAGTATGCACGATCCGGTCTGTGAACCCCGAGCTAGAAGTATTATACTTCATTCCTCGTAAGCGGTTATTCCGTTTTATACAAGGAACTTGCTTTTTGTGCAAACATTGTGATACCGGCTTTGGCCACGGTTCGTCCGAACATCACAACATTTCGGTAGCTATGGCTAAGTGAAAGAAGTAAAGCATTATAGTCTGATTTCCTAGTCTGCCACACTGTACCACTTTTGGGTTCCGATAATTCTTCTAAGGGTTTTAGTGCATTGGCATTGACACCCCATGTAGTATCTACATGGGGGCTAAAGCCGACGACTCGCATCTTTCAGTATTGAACAGCCACATAGGAGTTATAAAGGAATACAAACCATATAAGAACAAAATACTAATATCATTAATAGTTTGGGAAAGTCTTCAGACGCATTACAACCCATTCAAATATTTTATCACTCGAACACTGTGACGCTATCACCCGAGCACTCTCCATCACTCCATCGAAGTATAGCTCGGGGCGTCGATGCTCCTTCCCAGGTGGCGGCGGCTCGGTGGCTACCTTCATAGGATTTAGCCCCGACAAGTGCACCTTGGTCTTGGCAAGGGCCATCTGGACTCCTTCGATACAGGAGGAGCGCTTGACGGTGTCGAGGCGGGGCGAAGCTGCAATCAGCCTCTGCACCAGGCCGAAGTAGCTGCCTGGCAGCGGCTCGCCGGGCCATAATCGGATGCAGAGGTCCTTCATGGCCAGCTCCGCCATCTGGTGCAGCTCCATCAATTGTTTCAGATGCTCCACCAGAAGAGGAGGACGCTCGGGGGCTCCGAACTGTGCCCAGAACAACTGAGCTTCATCTCTATCTTCCCGCGAGGCGAATGATAACCCACAAGTATAGGGGATCAATTGTAGCCTTTCTCGATAAGTTAGAGTGTTGAACCCAACGAGGAGCTAAAGTTAGGACAAATATTCCCTCAAGTTCTATTGACCACCGATATAACTCTACGCACACTTTACGTTCGCTTTACCTAGAACAAGTATGAAACTAGAAGTACTTTGTAGGTGTGATAGGATAGGTTTGCAAGATAATAAAGAACACGTAAATAAAAACTAGGGGCTGTTTAGATAAAGAAACAATTACGTTAGTTGAACGAGTGTGGAAAAGTGGTGGTAGGAGTTGCGGAATTGTCCCTAAGCAATTGACTATGTTACTAGACCGATAGCAAGTTTTATGTGAGAGAGGCCACTGCTAGCATGTCATCCCTTACTTGGATTTCTATGCACTTATGATTGGAACTATTAGCAAGCATCCGCAACTACTAACGTTCATTAAGGTAAAACCCAACCATAGCAATAAGATATATTGGTCCCCCTTCAATCCCGTATGCATCAATTTCTATGCTAGGCTGAAGCTTCTGTCACCCTTGCCCTCCAATACATAGTCCTATCAACATACAACTAACCCTATGGGGTGATCCACAAGCGCGCTCATATTATGGGCACCAAAGGACAGGAACATAACCACAATCAATTTAAACCAATCATAGCAATTCATCAATCACCGATAGGACAACGAAAATCTACTCAGACATCATAGGATGGCAACACATCATTGGATAATAATATGAAGCATAAAGCACCATGTTCAAGTAGAGGGTAAAGCGGGTTGCGAGAGAGTGGACCGCTGAATATAGATGGGGGAAGGTGATGGAGGTGTTGGTGAAGATGACGGAGGTGTTGGTGTAGATCGTCGTCACACGATGATGCCTCGGGCGGCGTTCCGGTGCCGCCGGGAGAGAGGGGGAGAGAGCCCCCCTTCTTCTTCTTCTTCTTCCTTGACCTCCTCCCTAGATGGGAGAAGGGTTTCCCCTCTGGTCCATGGTATCCATGGCGACGGAGGGGCAAGAGCCCCTTCGAGATTGGATCTCTCTTTCTCTCTCTCTCTGTGTCCTTCTGTTTCTGTGCTCCCAGATTCTGGCCTTTCACCGTTTCTTAAATTCCTGGAGATCCGTAACTCCGATCGGGCTGAAATTTTGAGGGGATTTTCCTTATAAAAATATATTTCTTGAGGCGAAAGAAGGGCCCCACCTACCTTAAGGTTGGTAACGAGCCTGCCAGGCGTGCCCGAGGGGGGGGGGGGGGGTAGGGCACGCCTCCTGGGCTCGTGACCCCCTCGGGCATCGTTTCGCATTAATTCTTCTTCCCAAAAATCATAAATATTCCAAAAAAATCTCCATAGGTTTTTTATTGCGTTTGGACTTCGTTTGGTATGGATATTCTGCGAAACAAAAAACATGCAACAAACAGGAACTGGCACTAGGCACTGGATCAATATGTTAGTTCCAAAAATAGTATAAAAAGTTGCCAAAAGTATATGAAATATGTAGAATATTGGCATGAAACAATTAAAAATTATAGATACGACGGAGACGTATCAGCATCCCCAAGCTTAATTCCTGCTCGTCCTCGAGTAGGTAAATGATAAAGAAGATAATTTTGGATGTGGAATGCTACCTAGCATAATCTTGATCATATAATCTAATCATGGCATGAATATTAAGACACGAGTGATTCAAAGCAATAGTCTATCATTTGACATAAAGACAATAATATTTCAAGCATACTAATAAAGCAATCATGTCTTCTCAAAATAACATGGCCGAAGAAAGTTATCCCTACAAAATCATATGGTCTTGCTATGCTCCATCTTCATCACACAAGATATTAAATCATGCACAATCCCGGTTTTAGCCAAGCAATTGTTTCATACTTTAGTATTCTAAACCTTTTTCAACTTTCACGCAATACATGAGCGTGAGCCATGGACATAGCACTATAGGTGGAAGAGAATATGGTGGTTGTGGAGAAGACAAAAAGGAGGAGATAGTCTCACATCAACTAGGCGTATCAACGGGCTATGGAGATGCCCATCAATAGATATTAATGTGAGTGAGTAGGGATTGCCATGCAACGGATGCACTAGAGTTATAAGTGTATGAAAGCTCAAAAAGAAACTAAGTGGGTGTGCATCCAACTTGCTTGCTCACGAAGACCTAGGGCAATTTGAGGAAGCCCATCATTGGAATATACAAGCCAAGTTCTATAATGAAAATTTCCCACTAGTATATAAAAGTGACAATGTAGGAGACTCTCTATCACGAAGATCATGGTGCTACTTTGAAGCACAAGTGTGGTAAAGGATAGTAGCATTGTCCCTTCTCTCTTTTCTCTCATTTTTTTATTTTTTTATTTTTTATTTTTTCCTTTTTTGGTGGGCTTCTTTGGCCTCTTTTCTATTTGGCTTCATTGGCCTCTTTTATTACTTCCTCGCATGGGACAATGCTCTAATAATTATGATCATCGCACTTTTATTTACTTACAACTCGATATTTAGAAAAAAATATGACTCTGTATGAATGCCTCAGGCGGTGTACCGGGATGTGCAATGATTTAGCGTAGCAATGACATCAAAAAACGGACAAGCCATGAAAACATCATGCTAGCTATCTTACGATCATGCAAAGCAATATGACAATGATGGTGCGTGTCATAATAAACGGAACGATGGAAGTTGCATGGCAATATATCTCGGAATGGCTATGGAAATGCCATAATAGGTAGGTATGGTGGCTGTTTTGAGGAAGGGTATATGGTGGGTGTAATGCACCGGCGAAGATTACGCGGTACTAGAGAGGCTAGCAATGGTGGAAGGGTGAGAATGCGTATAATCCATGGACTCCACATTAGTCATAAAGAACTGACATAATTATTGCAAAAGTCTATTAGTCATCGAAACAAGGTACTACACGCATGCTCCTAGGGGAAGGGTTGGTAGGATTTAACCATTGTGCGATCCCAACCTCCACATAAAGGATGACAATCAATAAATAAATCATGCTCCGACTTCGTCACATAACGGTTCACCATACGTGCATGCTACAGGAATCACAAACCTTAACACAAGTATTTCTACGAATACACAATTAATCACTAGCATGACTCTAATATCACATATTCATGTCGCAAAACTATTGCAAGGAATCAAACATATCATATTCAGTGATCTACAAGTTTATGTAGGATTTTATGACTAACCATGTGAATGACCAACTCCTGTTAACTCTCTAAATAGGTATAAGTGAAGCATGAGAGTTTAATTCTTTCTACAAAAGATATGCCCCACTCTAAAAAATATAAGTGAAGCAAAAGAGCATTCTACAAATGGCGGTTTTCTATGTGTAGGGAAACAGGCAATCCAAACTTCAAGTGATATAAGTGAAGCACATGAAGCATTCTATAAAGCCATACTCAAAAGATATAAGTGAAGAGCAAAGAGCATTCTATAAATCAACCAAGGACTATCTCATACCATCATGGTGCATAAAAGAAAAAGGAAAAATAAACACAAAAGACGCTCCAAGCATTTGCACATATCATGTGACGAATAAAAATATAGCTCCGAGTAAAATTACCGATAGATTGTAGACGAAAGAGGGGATGCCTTCCGGGGCATCCCCAAGCTTAGACGCTTGAGTCTTCCTTGAATATTACCTTGGGGTGCCTCGGGCATCCCCAAGCTTAGGCTCTTGCCTCTTTTTATTCCTTCATCCATCGTGGTCTCACCCAAAACTTGAAAACTTCAATCACACAAAACTTAAACAGAAACTTGTGATAGCATTAGCATAAGAAAACAAACCACCAAATTTTTAGGTATTGTAGTAAACTTAATTTCCATTTATATTGATTTTATATTACTATATTCTCACTTTTCCATGGCTCGTACCCCCCGATACTAACCATAGTTTCATCAAAATAAGCAATCAACACAACAAAAACAGAATGTGTCAAAAACAGAACAGTCTATAGCAATTTGTATATTTCGTATACCTATGCTATCCCAAAAATTCTGAAAAAAATATGAAAGTTAGGAAAATGTTCATATCAATCAGCAGAAAAACGAATCAAATCAAAATCTCTTTCTGGATAGGAATTAAAAATAATTTCGTGAGCACAAAGTTTTTGTCTTTTTCAGCATGATCAAACAACTATCATCCAAACTAATCATAAAGGCTTTACTTGGCACATTTATTTTATAATACAGTGGAATTGTATGAGGGGATAATTATTTTTGTGAGAAACTTCCATGAAAAATTCTATATTGTTTCCATGAGCATGAACACAAGTGTTCAAGGTCGACCCTCACTTCCGCAATGCATCACCTTTCAATCGCTTCTCTTTTTGAAAAAGTTTTAAGTTCCCCTCTATATTTTTTGTTTTTAAACTATATAAAAGCACTCAACAGAAATAAATGACTCTCTAAAACTTCCAGGTTGTCTCCCAGGCAGCGCTTTCTTTAAAGCCATTAAGCTAGGCATAAAGTGCTCAAGTAACGGATCCACCCGGATCCCACGGTATATCAAAGCCAATTTTAATTAACAATGATTTGTAATTTAGTAGTGAGCACAAGGTAACATATATCATGCAATTACGAAGTCTAACTCTCTTCCTATGCATTGGCATGTCATAAAAGAACAATTCATGCACATCAAGTAAAGGCCAATACATAGCATAAGCAGTTTCTTGCAATTTTATTGTATTGGAAACATAGAGAGGTGGAGATGTAGTTCCTCTCTCATAATAATTGCAAGTAGGAGCATCAAGCACATGCATAATATATTCATCAAAATCATCATGTGTAATAGTAGAAGGCAACCCATCAATGTAATCCCTAATAAGAGCAAACTTCTCCGATATAGTGTAGTTGGGAGAATTCAAAAACATAATAGGACTATCATATGTGGGTGCAATAGCAACAAGTTCATGTTTAACATAAGGAACTATAGGAAGTTCATATCCATAAGCATCATTCATATTGGCATCATGGCCACAAGCATAGCAAGCATCAAGTTTGTGAAAAAGGGATATTTCAAACGAATCCTAGGGATCATAGCAATCAACATAGCATTCATCCTTCGGTAAGCACGAAGGGAAATTAAACAACGTATGAGTTGAAGAGTTACTCTCATTAGAAGGTGGGCATGTGTAGCTAGTCCGCTCTTCCTCCTTTTGTTCTTCGCTCTCCTCATCATCTTTTTCATCTAATGAGCTCACAGTTTCATCATTTTCTTCTTCCATAGTTTCCTGCAAAATATTAGTCTCTTCTTGGGCAGCGGAGAATTTCTCCATAAATCGATAAATATGGGCATTATCTTCATAATTAGTATAACAATAACGAAGCATAACTAAATTTTTAGATCGGTAAAAAGCGTCATCATTATCATCACACCTTTTAAACAGAGCTTCAATTTCATAAGCACCCATAAAAGCAACAAACTCTTCTATTTGTTCCACATCATAGTAATCATATATACCATTAGCATAAGAAGCCAAGGTTTCATTAGCATTGAATTTACAAGAAAAGGGAAGGTGTTTAGCCTTCATCCTAAAGCAACAAGTAATATCATATCTCAAGCATAGATCCCAAGCATACCATTTCAACATATGAATTTGATCCCATAATAGTTTCCCTTTTTTAGTCAAGAGATAATCCCTAAAGTATCCACGTTGATCCAATATGTATCCCATTATATAATTAAATGGGGTTTTCTCAGGTTTATTAAAGAAGTGCATAATATTTTCCACATAACGAGCATCGATGGTTTTAGGAGGTTCCCCATCTCCATGAGTAGCAACTACACCTATTTTTTTTGGGTATTTCGTGTTCCATATCCATAACTAAAGATAGAGAACAACTTAGAACATCAAATACATCTACTTAGTGATAAAGCAAACAAGCACACACGAGAATATTCACCCCACGCTATCTCTCCCCGACAACGATGCTAGAAAAAGGTCTTGATAACCCACAAGTATAGGTGATCAATTGTAGCCTTTCTCGATAAGTAAGAGTGTCGAACCCAACGAGGAGCTAAAGGTAGGACAAATATTCCCTCAAGTTCTATTGACCACCGATACAACTCTACGCACACTTTACGTTCGCTTTACCTAGAACAAGTATGAAACTAGAAGTACTTTGTAGGTGTGATAGGATAGGTTTGCAAGATAATAAAGAACACGTAAATAAAAAGTAGGGGCTGTTTAGATAAAGAAACAATTATGTTAGTTTAATGAGTGTGGAAAAGTGGTGGTAGGAGTTGCGGAATTGTCCCTAAGCAATTGACTATGTTACTAGACCGATATCAAGTTTTATGTGGGAGAGGCCACTTCTAGCATGTCATCCCTTACTTGGAATTCCATGCACTTATGATTGGAACTATTAGCAAGCATCCGCAACTACTAATGTTCATTAAGGTAAAACCCAACCATAGCAATAAGATATATTGGTCCCTCTTCAATCCCGTATGCATCAATTTCTATGCTAGGCTGAAGCTTCTGTCACCCTTGCCCTCCAATACATAGTCCTATCAACATACAACTAACCCTATGGTGTGATCCACACGCGTGCTCATATGATGGGAACCAAAGGACAACAACATAACCACAAACAATTTAACCAATCATAGCAATTCATCAATCACCGATAGGACAACGAAAATCTACTCAGACATCATAGGATGGCAACACATCATTGGATAATAATATGAAGCATAAAGCACCATGTTCAAGTAGAGTGTACAACGGGTTGCGGGAGAGTGGACCGCTGAATATAGATGGGGGAAGGTGATGGAGGTGTTGGTGAAGATGAGGGAGGTGTTGGTGTAGATTGTCGTCACACGATGATGTCCCGGGCGGCGTTCCGGTGCCGCCGGGAGAGAGGGGGAGAGAGCCCCCTTCTTCTTATTATTCTTCTTCCTTGACCTCCTACCTAGATGGGAGAAGGGTTTCCCCTCTGGTCCATGGTCTCCATGGCGACGGAGGGGCGAGAGCCCCTCCGAGATTGGACCTCTCTCTCTATGTCCTGTTTCTGCACTCCCAGATTCTGGCCTTTCACCGTTTCTTAAATTTCCCGGAGATCCGTAACTCCGATAGGGCTGAAATTTTGAGGGGATTTTCCTTATAAAGATATCTTTCTTGAGGCGAAAGAAGGGCCCCAACCGCCTTAAGGGTTGGTCACGAGCCTGCCAGGCGCGCCCGGGGGGGGTAGAGCGCGCCTCCTGGGCTCGTGACCCGCTCGGGCATCGTTTCGCGTTGATTCTTCTTCCAAAAATGAGAAATATTCCAAAAAAATCCCTGTAGGTTTTTTATTGCGTTTGGACTTCGTTTGGTATGGATATTCTGTGAAACAAAAAAATATGCAATAAACAGGGAACTGACACTAGGCACTGGATCAATATGTTAGTCCCAAAAATAGTATAAAAAGTTGCCAAAAGTATATGAAAGATGTAGAATATTGGCATGAAACAATCAAAAATTATAGATACAATGGAGAAGTATCAGCGAACAGCTGATTGGCATCCGCCATGCTCTTCTGGAGATCCAAGGAAGCGCCTGAGGAACGCCATGCCTGGGTAAGCAATCTGAATTTGCTATCCCCGAAGATGCACTTTAGTGAGTACAACTTACCATGTATTATATCCTTTGCCCGGCGGACTTGCTCCTCGTAGAACCGTCTGTCCACCCGCTCTTTCTGAAGTTCAGTCTTCGGAGTGGACAGTTCAGCCTCGCTCTCCTTGTTTCTCTGCTCAAGGGCCTCACACTTTTTGCCGTCTTGTCGTTGGCGGGGACTGCCGGCCTAGCTATCCTATCTCTCGTGGGGGCCCGCCAGCCGACTCTACGATTGGCCCTCGCCCACCTGCCGTGGCACGGGCCGCCTGGGGGGTGTCGTCTAGTGCTAGCCGGCTGAAGTCTCCGGTACGGCCGGCGGCACTGTAGCCACGCCGGGGCAGGTAATCCAGTGGCGAGGGCGTGCCGGCACTGTTCCCCCACCTGGTCGCGGTCACCAAAGTCAGCGGCCGGGACAGTTGGACTGTAGCCACACGCCGTAGTGCGTAAGCAGCCACTGTAGCCACAAGGCCGCCCGTCGTGCCGGTCATGTCACGTTGTCATACCCGTGCGCAGAGGGACGGGACGGGGCATGTCCGTCCTGAGGTCAACGGAAGAGCCGACCTGTGGGATGCCGGCCATGCCCAGCCGACCAAATATCTAGCCGGCTCCTTGACCAGCCGGCACTGGCTCGCGCCGGACATCCTCCAGCCGGCCGCGTAGTTTTTCTTCGAAGCGAAAGGGGGAAGACCCCATTGCTTTGGCCTACCTAGGGGTAACAACCCCGCCAGTAGTCCCTGAAACCGTCGGGGGCCGCGTCTGGTGGACGGTGGGGAGCCGACGGCTTCCCCTTAGTGCCACCCACCTCCGGCTCGAAGGCGAAGGGGCAGTCCGGTTAGCCGTTGGACCCGACTCCTCGAGTACCGGCGTGCCGCCTCGGGACCCGCGTCGGCACATAGCATGCCACGCGGCGTGTAATGATGCGGTGGGTCCTGCGCACGTGGGGAGACGAGACGTCGCCTGGGCCTAGCCCGATAGGACCTAGGCGTAGGCCAGTAGGCCTCGGGGCGTAGGGACGGATCCTCTACGCCTCGAAGCGGCCGTTATGGCCTGGGGCCAACCACGTGCGCGGAGTTTCCTGGGGGACTGGGCACAATCGATCCCACGTCCCCCGGTCGCGACCTCCCCTATAAAAGGAGAGGAAGGGCAGGAGGCGGAGGTACCCGCGCCCCACTTGCCTCCTTGCTGCCCTTTTTCATTGTCTCTCTTCCTTCCTCGCACGCCGTCGCACCGAGCCCGCCTTCGCACCCACACGCTGCACCGCCGCCGCGATGGCGATGGGCACAGCGGAAGCTGGGCAGGCTCCTTCATGGTCGAGGCGGACATGGTCGAGATGCGCCGCGCGTGCATGCTTCCGCCGGAGGAGCGGGTGGCCGCACGCGCGCCAGGCGATGAAATAGCACCGGCGCCACAGCCAGGGGAACATGTCGTGTTCCTCTGGCACTTCTCCCGGGGCTTCAGGCTCCCAGTGAGCATCTTCTTTCGTCTCCTTCTAGATACTTTCGACCTCCAGCCGCACAATCTCGGTCCGAATTCGATCCTTTACCTCTCCGCCTTTGTGATGTTGTGCGAGGGGTACCTCGGTATCCTTACTTTAATCAACCTCTTCAACGCTCTCTTCTACCTCAAACCTCTGAAAAGCGACGCCTACGGGGGCATAGTGGTGTGCTGTCGTGACGTCGCGTGCTTTCCTCCTCTTTCCCTCATTGATCCTGTCAAGGGGTGGCACCATACGTTCTTCTATGTGAAGAACGTCAACCCGAGGACGGATTACATCCGGCTGCCGCCGTTTGAAGATAGGCAGTCCTCCCAGCAGAACTGGCTAGGGTCTGCCCCACGTGGTGTGGCCTTGGACGAGCTTGCCCGGATCACGCAGTTGAAGAGCTCCGAGGGGCTGGTCGCTGTCGACCTGGTGGCGTCCTTGTCTTGTGCCGGGTGTCACCCCTCCAGATGAGGCCACACCAGATTTGCGACATGTCTGGCAAGCATGACCCCTGCCGGCTGTCCACTGTCGAGCTGACGTGGGCTCAGGTGGCAAAGCGGGTGAACGCCCTCACGACGTTCAAGCTGAAGCCCACCTCGTGGTCCTTCGGCATGGAGCCGTACGACCGCATCAACTGGCCTCCCCTGGTAAGTTCTTTGTCGAGGCGGCTCTTTTTTGCTTGATATTCCCTAGCCAGCAGCCGGCTGGAGAACTTAGTTTGGTGTGCTGACCGCAGCTGTTGGTGCGACAGAACACGCCGGACGACCCGCATCCGCAGATCTTCGAGGCAGAGCGTGAGAATTCCGACTCTGTAGACTACCAGACGGGAGGCCCCTCGGAGGACGGAGTGGACTCCTTGGGAGGAGCCGACGAGCCGGCGCTCCCGATGGAGCCGGACGATCCGGCACGGGCGGGGAGCCCGACGGAGCGGGTGAGTTCCGTCATGCCCCCTCGAACAAGGATTGGACAGATGACGATGACGATGATGACGCCTTGATGATTCTGAACGAGCCTCGTCCTTCAGCGGGCCAGGGCCAAAGGAGCGAGGAGCGGCCGACTCGTGGCCCGACAGCCGAAGCAACCGACCGGGGGAAGAGGCCGGCTCAGGAGGGGCCGGCGGCCTCGCCGCCCAGTCCAAAGCGGGTGAAGGTGGCCGCACGGAAGCCACCACCATGTGCCAAGCGGGCCTTGCCCCTCGTTATTGCGTAAGTTCTTTGTTTTTGTGCAATTTTTTTGCTTTCGTCTCGCGAGCCGGTCGATGACCGGTCCTTGGGCGTTGTAGCGACCCTATCGAGCTCCACAAGGAGGAGCTGGCGGGGGAGCAGACGGATGCCGCCAGTCGGCTGGCCCGCAAGCACGCGGCCACCCAGCGGGAGGAGAAGAGGAGGCTCACAGAGCTGCGAGCCTCCAGGTCCGGGACGCGAGATGGGGCCATGCACTCCGGGACCTCTAGCAGCTGGTGACGAAGGGGGTCGGCAGAGCCTACGTGGGCTTCAAACTCGACATTGGAGTCCACCCGCATGTCAAGGCCTCCGTCGAGCGAGCCGCAAGGGGCGGCTATGGACCCGACAGCGCCTACGCCCTTGCAAGAGACGGTCTAGGCGAGGAAGGCAACGACGGAGCCAGCTCCCAAGGCGACCCGACCTGAGGTGCCGGAGGTGACCCCGCCTGCGGCCGAGCCGGCCCGAGTCGAGGTGTCGGAGGTCCCAGCGGCCCTCGAGGCGGCGGCCATGGAGGTGGAGGTGCCTTCCGGCGCGACCGACGCGCCGGAGCGGCCGGGAGAGGAGGCGGCGACGGCGCCGGGCAGGGAGCTAGCGGGAGGCGACTCCCGGCCCCTTGCCGTCACCAACCCGCCCCCGGTGGCTGGAGCCGTGGCGAACCCGGGCGGCAGCGGCTGCCGGGCCTGGAGGACCCTGCGGTCGATGCAGGAGGTCATCCGGGACTAGGAAGCGCCTGTGAGCGCGCTGGCCCTGCCGGCCCTCCAGGCAGGCGGCCCGGTCCCTTCCCTCGCGGACTTAGGAAGTGTCCTGGACCGGTGCCGGTAGGAGCTGGCCCGGTTTGCGGAGGCGATGGATGCCGCCCTTCAGCGTGTAGAGGTAAGCCGACACTTTGCCTTAGAGTTTTCAGTGAGGGCGAGCGAGCGCACCCACTGGGTGTAGCCCCCGAGATGCGGGCCGTCTGACCGACTGACAGAAAGCCGGGCCAGATCTCCTTTGAGCATGTCTTGACCTTTGCCTTTTTTGTGACAAGAGGGAACCTCCCTGCGGCAGAAGCTATTTGCGGAAGCGGTCACCATCCACGACCGTGGCAAATACGGCTTCTACCGCCTGAAGGAGGAGCTGGCAGGCATGGAAGGTAGGTTGCACTTCGTAGGAGAGGCATATAGCCCCCGGAAGTCGGCTGATGTTGGTTGTGTCTTGTAGGTGAGCTGGCCACCCTTCGGGAGGAGAAGACCGGGCTTGTCGCCTAACTGGACCGGCTAGCGCGCGATGTCCAGGTGGCCGCACAGGAGACGGACCGGCTGGCCGCGCTACTGGTCGACGGGGAGGCGGCCCGGGACCGGCTCAAGGCCGAGGCGGCAAGGGAGGTGGTGGCCTGGGAGGCGGCCGTCAAGGAGGCGGCTGACGCCCCCCTGAGGACCGCCGCCCTTCGAGGCGAGGTGACCCGCCTTGAGAGGACGCCCGAGGAGGTCAAGGGTTCCCTCGCCACCTCGGAGGCGGCCCTGGCATCGGAGCGCAAGGCGGTGCTCCACTTCGCCCTTGGCGTGGACGATGCGATCGAAGGTAGGTGCTGGTCTTTCAATTCCTCATCCGGTTGCTTTTCCCTTTGCCGTTTCTCGTGTTTCAACTTGGTTTTCTTCCCTTCTCTTCTTCTTCCTTCCAGGGCGCTTCCTGAAAACTCATCGCCGCGATGCGCACGCCGTTGAGGAGCACCGGGAGTACCTTCGAGAGTGCGGTCGCTCCATCGAGGAGCATGCTGCGTCGGACATGGACGAGATTGGGCTCGTCATCGAGATGCGGATGACTCATCTTGAGCGGAGCGTGGAGTGGATCAAGACCACCGGCAAGGAGGTCATTGCCGCGCTGTGTCCGGGCCGCGGGGGAGCTCCGACGCACCGCGTGGCTCAGTGGCTGGAGCTCGCCGTCCCCCGCCTCGAAGCCTAGAAGGCATCGGCAGCCTGAGCCGGAGCGCAGATGGCGCTCCGGTTTGTCATGTCTTGGTACCGTGGCGTGGACCTGGGCCGGCTGGCGACCATGCAGGATGTGCCGGCTGCGGAGTGGGAGGCCCGCGAGCTGGCCCTTGTCCAGCGGGCCAACGAGCTCGCGTCGTACGTCAACATGGACGAATTCCTGCCGGCCCTTGGCGAGGATGGCGAGCCGCTGCCTGGGGACTCCTTCGGCATCCCTCAGGGCCCGGATGATGATGAAGTCGCTGACGAGAGCACCGACTCGAGCGGCGAGATGACTGAGACTGAGGGGCCCACCTCGAAGGCCAAGGAGGCTGACCCGAAGGCCGCGATCACCTCCGAGGCGAGGATCGAGCTGCCCCGCGAAGCGCTGGTTGGGGGCATGCCGGTTGGCGACGCGCTAGTGGCCTGAGCCCCCGGGCGTCTTTTTTATCTTTCTCTCTTTTTTCCCTTTATGTAAAACTTGAACCCACCCACTGGGGGTGTTTGTGTAATGAACTAAATGCTGGCCGTGGGCCGCTTTTGCCTTAATATTTATGCCAAGAATAGCTTGTCGTGTTTGCCTTGTGACTCATGTCGCCTCGTCGTTATCATTTTTTGCCCGCCTCGACTCTTTTTTTTGTACTCCTTTCCCCTTTAGTTTCGGCCCCGCCAGCCCGCCAGCTGAGAACCGGTCTGTAGCTGGGTCGAGGTGTCCGCCTCAAGGGAGCCGGTTCAAAACTTAGGAATCCCGAGGGTTTTTCGGGATAAGTAGAGTGGTAGAGACACGACGAGGGTCCGGCTGGGCCTAGAAGGGGTCTCCCTTTGTTTTGACCTTTCATGTGAGCCAAACCTTACCCCCCCGAGGCCCCGTCAGCCGGACAGCCAGGAGCCAGTTTTGTAGCTAGTAAGGGTGGGGTAGTTTGGCCGGCTCACATTACTTAGCCATTTTTCGGAGAGGCGTTTCTAGGCCCCGCCGATTAGCCCCCTGGCCCGGGAGCCGGTGAGTGAGGAACACTTATGAGGGAAACAAAATGGGGCGCACCCCAAGAGCCAGCTTGGGGCGTCCATTGCATTCATAAGCCCAAAAGGGTGGGGATACATACATACATTGGTTTTTCTCAGCAGTTAAATGGGCGCAGAAGGGTCGCGTTCCATGGGCGCTCTGTCTCTTCGTCAAAGGCATCTCTTTTGCGCTTCTGGGCTTCTGGGCGTCTATCAGGTAGTATGCGTTGTTGTGTAGCGCTTTGCTGGTGATGAATGGGCCCTCCCATGGGGAGGACAGCTTGTGCTGTCCGGCAGTTTGTTGGATCCGCCTGAGGACTAGGTCCCCCTCGCGGAACGAGAGCGGCCTGATCCGCTTGCTATGGTAGTGCCGGAGCTTCTGCTGGTAGATCGCCGTCCGGCTCAAGGCCAGTTCACGAGCTTCCTCGAGGAGGTCGACGCTGTCTTCTCTTGCCTCCTTTGTGTCCTTCTCCGTGTATAGGGCGACCCGAGGCAAATCGAACTCGATGTCGGTGGGGATGATTGCCTCGGACCCATACACAAGGAAGAAGGGAGTGTAGCCGGTTGACCGGTTTGAGATGGTCCTGTGACTCCAAAGGACGGCCGTCAACTTGTCGATCCAGTAGCCGTCCGACCTTACCAGCGGCGTCACGAGCCGGGGCTTGATGCCGGATAGGATGAGGCCGTTCGCCCTCTCGACCTGGTCGTTTGACTGCGGATGAGCGACGGTGGCCAGGTCAAGCCGGATTCCTTGCTTGGAGCAGAAGCGCGCGGGCGCGCCCTTGGCGAAGTTGGTGCCATTATTGGTGATGATGCTGTGGGGAACACCGTAGCGTATTGTGATGTCGTCGATGAACCGGACAGCCGTGGGGCCGTCCAGCTTCTTGACTGGTCGCGCCTCAATCCACTTGGTGAATTTGTCGACAACCACCAGCAAGTGCATCATGCCGCCTCGAGCTGTCTTGAATGGGCCCACCATGTCCAGCCCCCAAACGGCAAAAGGCGATTAGAGGGGGATGGTTTGGAGGGCCGTTGCCGGCAGGTGGTTTTGCGTGCTGAAGCGTTGGCAACCCTCGCACTCGTCGACCAACTTCTTGGCCGCCTCGAGAACTGTCGTCCAGAAGAAACCGTGGCGGAAGGCCTTGGCCACTAGGGTTCGGGAGGTGGCATGATGCCCGCACTCGCCCTGGTGAATGTCGAGGAGGATCTCCAGACCCTTTTCCGGCTCGACGAATCACTGGAAGACACCGGTGGTGCTGCGATGGACGATGTAACATCCCAAAATTTCATTTTGGAATGTTATGAATATAGCTATGCATCTATCATCACCCTTACTTGAATATATGAAATGTTGAAATGCTCCTTTTAACTTTCTGAAAGCCCCTTCCTATTTTTTTCCATGTTGCTTTCTCCTATTTGAAATCTTGGTAAAAAGTTCAAATAAGAGAGGAGGAAGATGACACTCCACACCAGGAGAAAATTGGTGATTTATTTGAACAATAATAACCAGGAGTTATTTTGAAAATATTTGCAAAAAGGATTTAAAACAATTAGGCAATTTCTGAAAATAATATTTTTTTCAAAGTATTCAAATACCAGAATACAAATGTTCATTAAATGGCATATTTTATACTGATAATTTTGATATATGATATTCCTATACTTGGAATTAAATCAATGTCTTAAAAGAGGTTTTATTGCGCTGTTTTATTGAAAAAAGGAAAGGAATTAAACCGGATCGGGCCGGCCCACCCCTAATCAATGCCGAATCGCTAAATTACCGGCCGACCGACAGCTCCGCGTGCTCCCCACCCCCGCTGACACCCGGGTCCCACCCGACCGCCCGATGACTTCGCGTCGGTCATCTCCCTCCCGCGCGCGCCGCAGCCGCCGGAATCACCTCGCCGCGAGATCTCCTCCTCCCTTCCTTCCCGAGCCCCTCTACGGCCCTATAAATAGAGCCCCAACTCCCCGCATCCATTCCCCCCCGAGCCCCTCTCCCATCGCCAGAATGCCGCCGCAAACCCTCGCCGGAGCGCAGCACCCATCGGAGCACCCCATCGCTCGTAGCCGACGCCTCGGTCGTCCTCTCGCCCCTCCGACCCCACCACCCGTCGCCGGAGCACCCCCGCCATCGTCTGGACCCTTCAGCCATCGCCAAGGACCACCGGAGCGCTGCCCCGACGTCTTCGCCGCCTCGGACTCGCCGGAGCACTCCAACGCCGGCGACCTTTACACTGTGAGCTCCCTCGCCCGTTCGATCTGGATCTGACGATCCAGATTATAACGTTAAGTCTCGAACCGTTTTTTTCTAGCCATCGGCCGACCGCCCGCAACCATCCAACGCACGCGCTAGCCAGCCAATAGGAACCTGCCACGTCACCCTGGCCGTCCGGTAGCTTATTTTTTCTTTTCTGTTTAGTTTTAGTTAACAGAAGCTTTTCAAAATTTGTTTTAGTGATAAATTTTAATCTATTTAATGTTTTGAGTTGATTCTTTTTGCAATAGCTCACATTTTTAATGTAGTTTCACCCTGTACTTTTAAATTTCAAATTTGAACTATAAAATTTGAATTGAATCAAATTTGCTCAAAACATTCAAATCTGAATAACTAGAGTTTGAAAACAGATTTTGACATGAATCTTTTTGCTACTGTTTGGCCTTAGTTAGGACTATCTTCATGCTTAGTTTGAGAATTTTTAGGATGAATTTGATTAGTGTTTTAGCTAAAAATAGATTCTGCCTATTAGTTAGTATAGTTTTATTTAACATAGTTTTAGTTAGTTTAAATTTGAATTTAGTTTTGTTTGTTTAATAGGTTCTGTTGCTTAAACATTTAGTGTTTTACTTGCTGTTAATAAAAATATATATTTGCTTAGTTTATTTCTTTATTGTTATAGGAATCTCAACACATTTTCAAATAGGATTAATTTGATTAAAACAACTAGTTAATAATAGTTTTTCTTTCAACAAGTTTTATATAATTTAATTCTGTTTTTTTCTAAGACAAGTTTGTAGTAATTTCCATTCTATTAAGATAATGTTTTGTAAATAAAATAATAAGTTTAGTTTCATTCTTTTGTTAGTAAAACTATAGTTGCTTCATATAGTATTGGTATCAAAACTTTACTAAAGTTTTTCTTACAAAACTTTAAATTGATTTTATTCTGTTTATTAATAAAATATTTATTGTTTACTTGCTGTCAACCATTGTTTTGTAAATACAAATAGTTTAGTTATGTTAGTAGTGATTTTTCCCATCATCTTCTAGTAAACAAAACCTTGTGTGTTTTCTTGCTTGTGATATGTGCATTGTTTTGTCTTGATTGCTTACTAGTTCATTGTTGATGTTGTGAGTTACATATTTTGTTGTATGCTTATTGAGTGCTTGTTTGCTTCGTTAGATTGTCCGGAGTGCGAAGCTTGTTACCTAGAGTCACTCACGTACGAAGATCATCAATCAGGCAAGTCACCTTGATCATGTTTTTATCCATGTTTTATATGCATTAGTTCTACCATCTCCCCAATTGCATGCAAGATAGGTTAGTTGGAAACTTGGTTACATTGAAGTAGTATCATGTGGTAGGTACCCCCCTCAACCCCTTTGACATCTTTGACCCCGGTAAACGTTACATTTGTTTTGCTATGCTGTTAGTAGACGGGGTGGGTTGTGTGAATCATGAGGGTTGTGAGGTAATAACTTCAAGACCTATGATGATCAAGACTTCAAGACTTCAAGTTTTCAACTCACCTCTGGGTGGATGATGGTTGAACGACGCCCTGGAGAAACCAGTGGTTAGCCTAGGTGATGCTGGAGATGTGCCAGTATTCACGCGGAAAGGTCCACCCAGGCATGAAGGGATGGAAGGATGCTTCAAGACCCAAGGCTTACCTGCGCAACCACAAGCCATTATGGGCTCTGGCTTGGTTGGATATTGTGGCGACGCTGGACAGGCGGTGCTACGAGATGTAGAAGAACGGTAGGAAAGGATGGGCACCGACAGAGTCTTAGTGGGACCCCTTAGAAGACCATGTTTTGGTCATCCGTTCCTCAAACACCCTGAAGTGCGAGGAATCCAACGGAGGCGATCAAATCTTGTGGGGAACGTGTGCAAAGCTCTGCAGAGTACTCAAACCTAATCGATTAGCCGTGTCCACGGTCATGGACGACTTGAGCCAAAGGAACTGAAACTTCCGGAATTCTCAACACAAATTAATCTGATGATGTGGGTATTAATGATTTGGGTATGAGAATTGGTTGGCGGAACCATCTTATTAATTCAACCAACTTAGTAATATTTTTGCTTAGCCCCTCTCTTGATGTAGGAAAAACTTGGCTTTACGCAAAAACTTACCACCCCACTTGCCATATATGCATGTAGACTACTTGATTATTTTCACCCCCTCTCTTGTGACTTTGCCGACATATTCCATATGCTGACCTACACGGCTGCAACGTATCATGTTGCAGAATACTTTTCCGACCAGGAGTGAGGACACGCTCTACTCTTGGCGAGATGCCCTTGGAGTCAGATGGACTCATCTACCATGACGCTTCCGCAAGACTTAGTTATTCTCATGAGTTGGCCTTCGTCCACTTTATTGTAATGATTATTGTAATAAAGGACTCGATATGAGATTTCATTAATAAAATGCTGTGTGATTTCCCTTTGATATATACATTGATGTATCGTGTGTGTACTAGCATGATCTTGGGATGGTACGGAAACACCGGAGACTTGACCTTTCAAGTCGGGTCGCTACAGACGAGCTCGTTGTTGATGATATCGTCGGCCGTGGCCTGACGCTGGATTCGCCTTGCCAGAGCTTCGTCTGGAGGTAGCTCGCCCCGCAGAAGAAACGCTAGGATGGGTTGCGCCCATGAGGGAGCCGAGACGGCGGCCGACTCGGGAGTCCCGGGGACTGGTTGATCAGTCCTCGGGACCGGCTCGCCAGCCCCCGAGACTGGCTCGGGAGCCCCTGGGGCTTGTTGGTCAACTTCGTCTAGGTCTGGTTCGCTGGTCCCCAGGACCGGCTGGTCGATGATCATCATGACGGCCGCGCTGCCGGGGCTGGCCGCCTCGGACGCCGCCGGCTCAATCGGAGCCGGCTGGGCGGCCGACGGTTTGGGAGCCGGTGCCAAAGTTGCCAGAGAGGTGGCCGGGGCCGTTGATGGGCCGGCAACGCCCGCTAGCATGAAGATTGACTCCGATTCTAGGGAAGGCTTGATCGACGGCTTGAGCAGCCATTCGAGGGAGACGACGACTAGGATGGCCTGTCGGGT
The DNA here is from genome assembly GCA_022496015.1 of Hordeum marinum. Taxonomy (NCBI): domain Eukaryota; kingdom Viridiplantae; phylum Streptophyta; class Magnoliopsida; order Poales; family Poaceae; genus Hordeum; species Hordeum marinum. The sequence goes on from CM039675.1 coordinate 420,906,811, forward strand.
GGAGCCGATCTTTGCCAGCGCGTCTGCCGCCTCGTTGTCCGCTCGTGGGACGTGATGAAACTCACAGCCTTCGGAGGAGCCGATGAGCTGTTGTACGAGGAAGCGGTAGCTGGCCATGTTGGCATCCCTGGCGTCCCATTCACCAGAGACTTGCTGCACCACGAGGTCGGAGTCGCCGAAGCAGAGGATGCGCCTGGTGCTGATCTCCTTGGCGAGCCGGAGGCCATGGACGATGGCCTCGTACTCAGCCACGTTGTTGGAGGCGGCGAAGTGGATATGGAGGGCGTATTTGAGCTGATCACCTTTCGGGGAGGAGAGGACTATGCCGGCACCCAGGCCGGTCCTCATTTTCGAGCTGTCGAAGTGCATGCGCCAATGCATGGAGTCTGGGGGAGGCAGAACGAACTCCGTCTCCGCCCAGTCGACGAGGAAATCCGCCAATGCCTATGACTTGATGATGGTTCTTGGGTCGTACCGGATCTCATGATTAGCGAGGGCGATAACCCATTTGGCGATCCGGTCGGTGGAGTCCCTGCCGCTCATGATCTCGCCGAGCGGGGCCGTGCTCACCACAACAATGGTATGCTCTTGGAAGTATTGCTTGACCTTCTTGGTGGCGAAGTATATGCCGTAGCACATCTTTTGGTAGTGGGGGTAGTTCTACTTGGACACGGAGAGGACCTCGCTGAGGTAGTAGACGGGCCGTTGGACCGGCAGGGACTTGCCCTCCTCCGACCGCTCGACCACCAGGACGACGCTGATGACGCGGGTGGTCGCCGTGATGTAGGCGAGCAGCGGTTCCTTCTCAGCCGGCATGGCTAGGATGGGCGCATGGGTGAGAGCCTTCTTGAGGCTGTGGAAGGCCTCATCCGCCTCGTCAGGCCAGTCGAAGACGCCCAGCCTCTTGGTTTGCCCCGACTCGATTAGAGCCGTCTTGCGAAGGAGCCCGTAAAGGGGCAGGGCCTTCTCTCCCAGATGGCTGATGAACCGGCTGAGCGAGGCAAGGCAGCCGGTGAACTTCTGGATGTCACGGAGCCGGGTCGGCTTCGGCATGCGCTCGATCGCGATCTTCTCGGGGTTAGCTTCGATGCTGCGGGCAGACACGAAGAAACCCAAGAGTTGACCGGCGGGGACGCCGAAGACACACTTCTCCGGGTTGAGCTTGATCTTGTACTCGCGTAAGTTCGCGAAGGTCTCCCGGATATCGTCGAGGAGGCTGAAGTGCTTCTTGGTTTTGAAGACGATGTCGTCGATGTAGACATGGACGTTCCTGCCTATCTGAGGCAAGAGGCACTTATGCATGCACCGTTGGAAGGTGGCGCTTGCGTTCTTCAGACCAAAGGACATGGTGATGTAGTAGTAGGCCCCAAAGGGCGTGATGAAGGAGGTCTTGAGCCAGTCTTCTGGATGCAGCTTGATCTGGTGGTAGCCTGAGTAGGCGTCCAGGAAGGACAACAAGTCGCAGACTGTCGTGGAGTCGATGACTTGATCGATCCGCGGCACAGCGAAGGGGTCCTTGGGATACGCCTTGTTCAGGCTAGTGTAGTCGATGCACATGCACCAGGTCTTGTTCTTCTTTAGCACCAGGACTAGGTTGGCTAGCCAGTCCGTGTCGAACACTTCCATGATGAACCCGACTGCGAGCAGCCGGGCAATCTCCTCGCCTATAGTATGCTGCTTCTCCTCGGAGAAGCGGCACTGGGGTTGCTTGACCGGCTTGACGTCCGACCGGACATGGATTTTGTGCTCGATGAACTTCCTCGAAACACCCGACATGTCCTTGGGGGACCATGCGAAGATGTCCTGATTCTCACGGAGGAAGTCGACGAGCTCGCCTTCCTATTTGCTGTTGAGGTGGGAGCCGATTATGACGCACTGAGCCGGGTTGGCCGGGTCAAGCGGGATTTGCTTGGTGTCTTTAGACGACTAAATGGAAGCCTCGCCAACGGATTGCGAGGGTAGAGTCAGCACAGCCGGCTGGCTGGCAGCAAGGGCCACGAGCCGGTCGAGTTGCCGCCTCTCCTCGGCGATTTCCAGGGCCTCGGCCAGCCGACTGCCGCCTCGAGCGCACTTGAGTGACATTTTGTAGTCGCTCTTGATGGTGATGATTCCCTTGCAGCCCGGCATCTTGAGCTTGAGGTAGTCATAATGGGGAACCGCCATGAAGCTGACAAGAGCCGGCTGGCCCAACAGCGTGTGGTAGGGGCTTGCGAGGTCCACGACCTCAAACAACACCGGCTCACGGTGGAAATGGCTGGGTCCACCGAAGAGGACGTTGAGTGTGATCTTGCCGACAGGGGAGCAAGACCTCCCAGGCACGATGCCGTGGAAAATCGTCCGGCTCGCCTGCAGATCCTCTATCTTCAGCCCCAACTTATGCATTGTGTTGAGGTAGAGAATGTTGATGATGCTGCCACCATCTATCAGCACACGCGAGAAGCGGCAAGATCGCTCCTCGGTGGCGATGGTGGGATCAAGGACCAAGGCATAGCCGTCGGGATTTGGCATCACGGTAGGGTGATCGGCCTGGCTCCAAGTGACTGGCTTCTCCGACCAGTGCATGAACTGGGGAGTTGTCGGCATGGTGGCGTTCACCTCACGGCGGAGCCGACACTGAGCGTGTTTGCTCGTGTCTTCACTGGTGAAGATGACGTAGCAACAGTCCTGGTTGGGGAACTGGTCGATTAGACGACCGTCGTTTGGAGCCGTTGCTGGTGCCGGGGCGGCAGCTTGGGCCGGCACCAGCGCATGGGCTGGCGGTGCGGGGGGAGCCGGAAGGCCGTCCCCCTAGGCCAATAGCTGTGAGAAGCTGCACTGCCGGAGCGTGTGCGTAGAGGGTTTGGCCCCTGAATGGTTCTTGCGGGGGAGATCGAGCATTTGCTCGAAGGTGAGCTTCGGCTGCCAGGCAGCCTTGCCGGTGTGCTGGCACTGGCCGGAAGGCTGGGCAGCCAGCTCCTGATCCTCGACGGTATTAACCTGCCGGCTCCCGTAGCGGGGATCCGGCTAGTCATTCTTGTGCTTGTTGTTCTACGGCTGCCGGTTGTCGGCAGCCGGCCGGGTCGTGGCCGGCGTTGTCGTTGCCTTGGTGGGCGGGGTCGTCTTGACCCGGATGGCCGAGTCGGCTGTGGCGTATTTGTCCACCTTGGTCATGAGCTCGGCAAGCATGGACAGCTCGGAGCACAAGAGCTTATGCTTGAGAGGGGTGCCGTCCCGGCAGCCTTCAATGAAGTATTGCACGGCTTGCACCTCGTGCACCCCTCCCAGGATTTGTGAAGCACGGTCCATCGGGTGAGGTAGTCGCGCAGGGATTCGTCTGGCCCCTGAACGCACATGGCAAGTTCACGGGGATGGCCAGGCCGGTTGTAGGTGCTAGTGAAGTTGCGGGCGAAGGCCTCCTAGAAGTCCGTCTAGGTGTTGATGCTGCCGGCCGCCAGGCTGTTGAGCCAAGTGCGGGCCGAGCCGATCAACATGAGGGGGCGTAGTGAAAGGCTACGCGCTTATTCCCCCTGGGATGCCCATCGCGGTGGTGTAGTCGATCAGCCAGTGTTTGGGCTTGGCGGCCCCGTTGTATTTTGGGGTGTCCCTAGGGAGCGTGAAGCTGGTTAGGAATGGCTCGGTGCGAATCCAGGGGCCAAAGTAGGCTGGACCAATCGATCCCTCCTTCTCAAGGAGGGAGGATTGCGCGAGTTTGTCGAGGCGGTTGCGGGCGTCGTTCTCGCCGTGGGGGACGCGTGGTCCAAGCCGAGCCGAGAGTTCGGGACGGATGGTGGGTGGCGCCGACTGCCGCCACTCGCACCGTGGAGGCAGCGTGTGCCCATGGCTGCGCTGGCTACCGGATGTTGGCGCTTCGTGGTGGCAGCCGCTCCGAGGCGGCTCGTTGGTGCGCCGGCTGCTAACAACCGGCTGCTCACTCCCCGGCCGGAGACACGAGGGGAGCAGGAATATTGGGCCACCTGGCGGCCGGCAATTCCCGTGCCCTTGCGCTCGGGCCGGGGGCCTTCAGTGGCAGCACCGCTCGTCGCGAGCAGATGCTGCTGCGCATCAGCAGCATCGATGAGCTCTTTGATGTGGCGCTTGTGGGCGGCACGCTTTTCGCCCTCCAAGGTGGCCAATTCCTCGTAGGCCACCTTGAGAGCCCACAGGTTAGCCACGAGGGTGTTGTAGACATGCATTTTGCCACGAAGGATTTCGGTGACCACGCGGCCGCGATCGCGCACAGCCCCACGCTGGCTGGGCTCGGTGCCATCCGGGGTGAGCCGGTAGGCAGAAGCGTACTCCCGCTATGCCACCTCCATGCGGGGCTGCGGGGCAGCGAGGGCAGTGGCATCCTCGAATAGGATGCGGCGAGCCGCCTCCAGGTCGGTCGCGGCGGCATCGGGGTTTGCCGTCGGGGCGATCGGAGTGCTCAAGCACCGAAGGGTCACGCCGAGCGGGTCGAACGTGTCGACGCGAGCCGTGGCAGCAGTAGCCGCGACCCATGCCCGTCCAGAAGTGGTGTAGGAAGTGATGGCCATCACTCCCATGCGATCATGGGACCCGCTGGGCTGAGCCGCAGCGAGTGCGCCCATTGCCGTGGGCGGACCAACGCAGACGAGCACCCCACAGGGTACTTGTTAGCGGCCGGAGCCTCAGCAAGGCTGAGCCTGCCGAAGCGCTCGGTGAGCGCATCGATGTTGGCCATCAGGCCGACGGAGTTACCCACAGGGCGTGCCGGGGCAATCCCCACGATCTCCCCACGGTTTCGCCTAGACGAGCGGCGATGACGAGGAATGGAGAGGGGTCCTGCCCGGAGCATGAATCTGGCCGATGCCGCGTAGGGCCCCACGGTGGGCGCCAACTATTGTCGTTTTCTCATGACAGATGCCATGGGGTGGCTTATCGTAGGTGGTTGGGTCTGGAGGACACCGACGGGCTCCGGGTGCGAGATTGGGCACAGGCAGTGACGACACACGATGTACCCAGGTTCAAGGCCCTCCGAGGGAGGTAACACCCCTAGTCCTGCTTGGTTTCGTTGGGTGGATAGGTATGGTACAATGGTGCTCTTGGAGCTGTGTCTAGAGGAGGAAGAAGGGGCAGCCGGCTCCTCTGTCTCCGCTGCTAGAAGGGGATGTGTGGGGATGATCGTTCGTGCGTGGATGTGTCTGTCCGTGTTTATGCATCCCCGTTGCATGTGGGGGGGGGGGGCTCGGGGGTTTTTATAGGCCAACCCCCGGCTCTTACAATATGTTATAAGTACAAAGGTGGGGGGACCCGGCTGGCAGTCTCTCCGGCTGGACAGAGGGTCCCGCCGCTTGTGCCGTCTCGTCCTTGGCGGGGCCCACCGGCCGAGCGGTCCCATCTCCCGTGGGGGCCCGCTAGCCGGCTCTGCGATTGGTCCTCACCCACCTTCCGTGGCACGGGACGCCCCGGGGGGGCGTCGTCTAGCGCCAGCCGGCCGAAGTCTCCGGTATGGCCGGCGGCACTGTAGCCATGCCGAGGCAGGTAATCGAGTGGCAAGGCGTGTCGGCACTGTTCCCCCGCCTGATCACGCTCACCAAGGTCAGCAGCCGGGACGGTTGGACTGTAGCCACGCGCCGTAGTGCGTAAGTGGTCACTGTAGTCACAGGGCCGCACGTCGTGCCAGTCATGTCCCATCATTATACCCGCACGCAAAGGGACAGGATGGGGCATGTCCATCCCGAGGTCAACGGAAGAGCCGCCCCGTGGGCAGCTGGCCACACCCAGCTAGTCGAAGATCCAGCCGGCTCCTTGACCAGCCGGCCGGGGCACCAGCCGGCACTGGCTCGCGCCAGACGTCCTCCAACCGGCCACGGCCAGCCAGCCGCGTAGTTTTTCTTCCAAGCAAAAGGGGGAAGACCCCGTTGCTTTGGCCTACCTAGGGGTAATAACCCCGTCACCTAAAGCCAGAGCCCGAAGTGTGGCTCGATGCGCAGGAAGGCCTCGCAGACCAGGATGAACGCCGAGATGTGCATGATGGAGTTCGGCGGGAGGTCATGGAAGTTGAGGCCGTAGAAGAACATCAACCCCCGGACAAAGGGGTGGAGGGGGAAGCTTAGCACCCTGATGAAGTGGGGGATGAACACCACCCTCTTGCCCTGCTTGGGGGTGGGAATCACTTGACCCTCCTTCGTCGCGCGGTGAGGGATGTCGGCGGAGAGGTAGCCGACCTTCTTAAGGACGAGGATGTCCCGGTCGGTGACCGTGGAAGCTTCCCATTGGCCGTTGGAGCCCGCCATTGATGAGATCGGAGGTGAGGGGCGGAAGATTAGGATCTGGGCATTGGAGGCTCGGAGGAATGGGAAGCAGCGGAAGCAGAGAGGGAGCGTGAATAGCCGCGAGGGTTTTCTTCCCTTTTATGAGGCTTATCGTTTGCGCCCCTCCGCCGCGCCGTGAATCCCTCCACTTCCCGAGATGTGTGCATAGTTGCGCACACATGATTAAACATATCCCGTGTAAAACGGGGCATAATCTGCACATTGATAGATCGTGTTGATGAAGCTGCCTCGAACCGCGCATCGAGTGCCTGTAACTGGCCTATTGGTCGTGGTGGGCTGTGACCTTTCGTCAGAGAGGTCGCCAGGGAACGTTATCTTCCCCTGACGTTTGGTCTTCTAAGCCAACTTATTTCACAGTATTTAGATGTGCCATTATGCAGAAAACTACTAATCCTTAGGGGCCGAACTATGGTTCGGCGGAAAGGAACTCACCTCGAAGCCAAAGACTCCATTCGCGAAGAAATTGAAGGTGAAGACCCTTGGCGTTGGAGGCAGGTTCGGGGGCTACTGAGGGAGTCCCGGGTTAGGGGATCCTCAGATAGCCGACCTATTGTTTATGGGCCGGACTATATGAGCTACTCGCCGAACATCGGAGGATTTGAAGGCCCAGGATGGAAGCTTCGGGAAGCACAACTTGCGCTCCATGTTTGATGTAGTAAATAGGCATGTTTATCTCTTCGACATGTGACCGACCATGTGTAAACCCTAGGCGTCCTCGACATCTATATAAGCCGGAGAGTTTTAGGGTATAGAGGACAACTCATCTAGGGTTAACTATTCTATCTTGAGGTAGATCAACTCTGTACCCCCCATACCATCAATACAATCAAGCAGGACGTAGAGTATTACCTCCATAGGAGGGCCCGAACCTGGGTAAATCTGTGTCCCCTTCGTATCCTGTTATCGTCGATTCTAGTCTCATAGTTTGGGACCCCCTACCCGAGATCCGCCAGTTTTGACACCGACAACGGGACAAGTGGACATCCCACATAATCTCATGTTAATGACAGACTCCGGTAAATTGGTGTACCGAAACATAGTATTATTGTTGGATCCTCAAGTGACCTACTATTGATGCTAGTTAATTGTTTGTGCTTTGCAACAAGGTATGTACATTTTAGTAATTCAACATTAGTTGTATCTTGCATACATATTTAAAATCTTATTGCACACCAAGCTGCCTTGGCAACTTTTTTTGGCAAATAAGTCTCCTTTTATTCCTTTATTTATTTCTCTCAACCAAAATCGTCTCTCAGAGTGATATGTTAATCGTTATATGTACAACCACATTAAAGATATCAAGAGCTAATAATTATTTAATTAAAGAATTTAAGAATGTACCCATAAAGCATTCAACAATTAAGTTATCGTGGTTGTCCTACCCACGTGTACTTGCAAGCTCTCTCTTTTATCCTCCCTCTCCCTCCTTCTCTCTATCGATCTCACTGTTCCTCCATCTCTCAGTCTATGCGCCCCCTCTCCCCCTCTCATCACTCTCGATCTTTGATAGCTGCCTCATCAGCTGGTCATCATTGTTATTGGTTGTGGTTGTGCCGCCAATTCCTTCATGTATAAGAAACAAATACCCTTAGTGCGTTCCACATAGTTCGTGATACTATCAAGTACTCTCTATGTAAACTAATATAAGATCTTTTAGATTATGATGAGATCTCTCAAGAACCTTCACTTCCATGCGTGTATTTTAATGACCAATAGATTTGCATAAGAGTTTTTTCACCCACATTTAGCCTGACCAAAAAGGAGGTGGGAGGGGGGGGGGCTAGGGGCATAAAGAAATATGTGTGAGGAAAAAACGTACAATTAATCCAATGAAGTGGTTATAGATGTGACAGGGGTAATTAGCACTAAATTATGGGGAAACCAACCAATTAATTTATTTGTACTACAAGAAGATAAAGAGAGATGCAGGTATCGGTAACATGCATAGACATATTTAAACCAATCATACATAAAAAATAGCTTTTAGTATTACACACTTCGGCTTGTTCAGATGTTATACAACTTTGCTTTTACAACTATATCTAACTCTCAATTGTTTAAACTCAGTTTTTGTTGGGAATATGACACCACGATATAACCTGCCCAAGAGGGGACCAGTTAGGTTGTTGACGACTTAACAATAAAACCTTAAACAAGCTTAAAGGCCAAGACAAGCCTGGAGGTGACTCACTAGGTGGGCCAGACAGAGGCCCAGAGCCGGAAGACAGTGCGTGACCTGGGGGCGTAAGCCGTTCGGAGATGACTTGCCGGCGAAGGCAAGGAGACCTAGAAACAAGGATGGTTACGAATATAACCAGGTCAAGACTCTTGTAAGCCTAGGGCTTTGACTTGTATATAAAGACACGTCCCTGCGACGACCTAGGATAGGTTACGATCAGTCGATAGCTAGGTCAAGCGAATCTGCTCCCTTGTAATCGATATCCAATCAATACAACACAAAGCAGGACGTAGGCTTTTACCTCAATTGTGAGGGGCTGAACCTAGGTAAACTCGCGTCTTTCGTCCCGATCAACCCCTTCAAGCTAGTCACCGTAGCGATGGCCTCACACCTAAGTCTTTTCACTAGGGCATCTTGCGTGACAAAACAACGACAGTTGGCGCCCATCGTGGGGCCACCGCACAGTGGTTTCGGGACCTTGAAGGGATCTTTCCCAGGGATCGAGGGATACGCCGTTGGAAGGATGACTAAGAGTCACCACGACAAACTCTACATCGATGATGTTGGCTGGAGCCCCGAGGCCGACTCAATCGAGTACAGGTATCGGGTCCCCTTTGGCGGAATTCACATCTTCATCGGAAAGATCGGCGGATCTTAACCCAAGCCGGATGTCTGCACTGACCTTCTCGAGTCGGCTCGGTGCGTGCAACCCACCCAAATTAAGGCCGACCGAAAGCGTGTGTTCGTTGGCTTCACACAAGGCGGAACTTGCGGAGGATTCCACACCTGGAGGAGAAACCTTTGTCTACTCAGAGGACGAGGCCTCGTATGGAGAGACAGATTCAATTTACTAGCTTCCCGATGGCGGGCTTGGGGGCTATTTCGATGGTGATAGTATTCCGGACCCTACGAGCTGCCAAGCCAAGCTGCCATCTTCATTGCAGGCATGGCACCGGCCTTCAACATCACAATGGCTGGAGAAGCGGCAGCTGCTGACCTGTCAGGATCTGGGTCTGCCAGGCCCTGACTTCAGTGTTGCTAGATTTGATGAACGAACTGACAACTCTGATGGGAATTGAGGTCACAACTGAAAATCAAGCAGAGCGCAATGCGAAGATTGTGAAGCTGAAAGAGTAGATGACCAAGGCCCAAGAGGACATCAACGCAGTGCTGGTTCAGATGGATGTTGAATCATAACGCCTAAAGACAGAGGCTTTTCGCTTAAGTTTGGATCAAAACGCCTTCGAGGCAGTTCTTCAAATGAGGTATCAATACCGCTTGCCTGTGCGGTATGAGCCCAGGAATCTTTTCCACACTCCGAGGGCCGATCCAAATGCGCCGCTAGCCAAAACCCGGACCAGAGAGGTGCCAGGGAATAGGGCGGTGACTCAGCCTCGATTGCGAGACCCGCCTCACAGGAGTCAGACCCCGCTACGACGTTTTTTAACACCGCCTGATCATTACCCTAACATAGTGGAGAACATTGTAGCAACGACTACCAGGCTTAGTGCGCTCCCTCTGGCCGAAGGGACGCCCTTCGCCACGGAGGCACGTAATGCTATCAAGCTCTTGCAAATACCAGGGTCACAACAGGAGAAATATTCATAATGTCAAGGCCATGTGCACTTGACCCCTCTTCTGAGCCGCAGTTACAGTCGGCGCATGGAGTCGCCGACAGTCTCCAGCAATGAGCGCCGCCGCAGCTCGCCCTATGATGACCCGCCCGATATCCATGCTCCGGTGACCCCTTTAACACCAGTAGGAGCCGAAACCACTTCCCGGGCTATTGGAGTGCATTTTTTAGTACCAGCCCTACAGAATGAGGGACCGCCGAAGGATTTTAAGGGTCAACGCAAGGTGCCTAATTACACAGCAGACCTTCCTGCAGAAGCCTGGATTGAAAGTTATGAGTTAGCCATGGAGATGTTGGATGTCAGTGAGTCAATCTATGCAAAGTACTTTGTCATGATGATGGAAGGGCTGGCTCGTACATGGTTAAAGGGCCTGCCTCCTCATTCCATTAATTCTTGGGCCGAGTTGAAAGCACGATTTATCAGGAATTTTCAAGGCACATGCAAACAACCTATGACAATTGTTGATTTAGATCATTGTGTGCAGCACGAGAATTGTGTGCAGTATTGGGTCCGGTGGGTCTCTGCCATTATTCACTCATCTGATAATATCACAACGACTCAGGTGGTTTTGATTCTGGAGAAAAATTGTCACTTCATGCCCCTTAAACAGAAGCTCAGACAACTCAAACACTCTTGCCAGGACATGGACAAGCTTATGTCGGCTCTCACTAAATATGCAGATTTTGACAAAACGAAAGACCCTAGTTTTGATGATGAGAAGTCCACTAAGGGTAAGAAGAATGGCAATGGTAAGGGGCAGCAACAGAATGTGGCAGGAAATAATAACACGGGGAATGGAAGTAAACGGGAACACCTAGACGGTGGGTCAGATCTGGTGGCCAACACTAACACCGGAAACAACCATGCCAAAGGTAATGGTAAGCTGCCTTTCAGCAAATCCAAACCTTTGAATAGGAGGCAATGCTTAACGACTCCTGCCCGAAGCACAGTCTTCCCAACAAGCCATCCAATCATGCTTGGAAGGATTGTTATATCATGCGAGAATTTAGGAATTATAGCCTTAACCAGCATCACGGTAACGGCAATGGACCATTTGGCGGGTCAGGATTCAGTTTTCAGGGGTCCGGCTTTGGTGGAGGTAGCTCAAATTTCGGGTATCAGAGTCAAGGTAACTAGGGTGGCCACAATCAACAGTCTGGTAGTTGTAGCCAGCAGCAAAAAAATCAGCCAGGATATCAGAGTAACCCAAAGCAGCTTAATGGAGGTGAATATCATGTCTTCACTACAAGTCCTTGCAAGCGTGACCGGAAGGTTCACAGGAGGGCGGTTCACGTGGCAGCACCGGCTCTCCCGGAATTTTTAAAATGGTTTGAGCAGAAGATATCTTAGAGCAGGGTGGATCACCCGCCGTGGGTTGATGATCCTAGGTCATTTAGCCCTTGTGGTTGCCCCTCAAGTAGGAGGCTGCACATTCCCCAAGGTTTTGATGGACGGTGGTAGCAGCATCAACATCCTGTACTATGACACTTTTCGTCGGATGAATCTGACGACCATCATTATTAGCGCATTGTCCCATGTGAGGAAAGGATGATGGAAGCTATGATTCCCTCACAAGTGGGGATGAGACTCCGGACTTTATGAAAATAAAAGAGGCCAGCGAAGCCCAAATAAAAGAGAGAGGCCTTAGATACCCACAAAAATAAAAAAATGAGAGAAAAGAGAGAAGGGACAATGCTACTATCTTTTTTCCACACTTCTGCCCCAAAGTAGCACCATGATCTTCATAATAGAGAGTCTCCTATTTTGTCACTTTCATATACTAGTGGGAATTTTTCATTATATAACTTGGCTTGTATATTCAAATGATGGACTTCCTCAAATTGCCCTAGGTCTTCATGAGCAAGCAAGTTGGATGCACACCCACTTAGTTTCCTTTTGAGCTTTGATACACTTATAGCTCTAGTGCATACGTTGCATGGCACACTCACATTGATATCTATTAATGGGCATCTCCATAGCCCGTTGATACGCCTAGTTGATGTGAGACTATCTTCTCCTTTTCGTTCAAAACCTACACCATATTCTATTCCACCTATATTGCTATATCCATGGCTCATGCTCATGTATTGCATGAGAGTTGAAAAAGTTTGAGAAAATAAAAGCGTGAAACAATTGCTTGACTTGTCATTGGGGTTGTGCAAGATATAAATACTTTGTGTGGGGAATATGGAGCATAGCCAGACTATAAGATATTGTAGGGATAACTTTCTTTTGCCATTATATTTTGAAGAGTTACAATTGCTTTGCTAGTATGCTTGAAATATTATTGTTTTTATGTCAGCATCAAGCTTTTGTTTTGAGTCTTGTGGATCTGAATATTCATTCCACAATAAATAATATTACATGGATAAATATGTTAGGTAGCATTCCACAACAAAAATTCTGTTTTTATCATTTATCTACTCGAGGACGAGCAGGAATTAAGCTTGGGGATGCTGATATGTTTCCAATGTATCTATAATTTTTATAGTGTCATGCTATTATATTATCTGTTTTGGATGTTTTATATGCATTAATATGTTATTTTATATTATTTTTGGGACTAACCTATTAATCTAGAGACTAGTGCCTGTTTTTGTTTTTTCCTTGTTTTTGAGTATTGCAGATAAGGAATATTAAATAGAGTCCAAACGGAATAAAATATTCGGGATGACTTTTCTTGCATCAGAAGACATCTACCAAACTTGGAGGGGAAGGCAAGAGACCTCCCAGGAGGTCACAAGCCATGGGGGTGCGGCCAGCACCCCTGGTCGTGCCTGGCAGGCTTGTGGCCCCCTAGGAGGTCTCCTAACCCTATTCTTCGGCCTATAAGTTCCCAAATATTCCACCAATACAAAAAGAGCCACGAAAAACTTTTCCGCCGCCGGAAGACTCCGTTCCTGAGAGATCCAATCTTGGAGCCTTTTCCGGTAATCAGCTAGAGGGGGATTCGATCACGGAGGGCATCTACATCAACTCCATTGCCCCTCTGATGAGTAGTCCACCACAGACCTACGAGTCCATAGCTAGTAGCTAGATGGCTTCTTCTCTCTCTTTGTGCTTCAGTACCATGTTCTTCCTGATCTTCATGGAGATCTATCCAATGTAATACTCTTTGGCGGTGTGTTTGTCGAGATTCGATGAATTGTGGGTTTATGTTTAGATTATCCATGAATATTATTTGAGTCTTTTCTGAATTCTTATATGCATGCTTTCATATCTTTGCAAGTCTCTTTGAGTTATTGGTTTGGTCTAGCCAACTAGATTGGTAATTCTTGCGATGGGAGAAGTGCTTAGTTTTGGGTTCAATCTTGCGGTGTCCTCACCCAGTGACAAAGTAGGGGTAGTGTCGGTGTCAAAACCGGCGGATCTCGGGTAGCGGGTCCCGAACTACGAGACTAGAATCGACGGTAATAGGAGACAAAGGGGACACATATTTACTGAGGTTTGGGCCGTCCTATGGAGGTAATACCCTACGTCCTACTTGGTTGTATTGATGATATGGGGGTTACAGAGTTGATCTACCTCGAGATCGAATAACTAACCCTAGATGAGTTGTTCTTGTTGGAAATATGCCCTAGAGGCAATAATAAATTAGTTATTATCATATTTCCTTGTTCATGATAATCGTTTATTATCCATGCTATAATTGTGTTGATCGGAAACTCAGATACATGTGTGGATACATAGACAACACCATGTCCCTAGTATGCCTCTACTAGACTAGCTCATTGATCAAAAGATGGTTAAGGTTTCCTATCCATGGGCATGATATGTCATTTGATAACGGGATCACATCATTACACTACTAGAAAAAAGGCTGCTAGTGGCGCACCTGTTTTGCCTACTAATGGCGCACTACAGGTGCGCCACTAGCACCACGCCATTAGAATTTTTTACTAATGGCGCACCTGCCATTAGTATCTGGTATACTAATGGCGCACCATGCACGTGCGCCATTAGTATGCCTCCCAGGGGCCATATTTACCCATGTGCTCTGGCTTACTAATGGCGCACTAACGTATGATGTGCCACTAGTGTGCTTTTTACAGTGCGCCACTAATGTGCTGGGTGGTGCGCCACTAGTATGAATATTAGGTATTTTTTTTCTTTTCTGATATTTGCACAGGTTACAAAACATATTACTGCAAAGAATATAGAGAGCACAACATATAAACAGCAGATTTATCGAATACAATAGAAGATTAGTCTCCGAATACAATTCATCATATTAGTCTCCGAATTTAAAATACCGAACAACGTTAGAACATTACCAGTCTCGACACCGCGAGTAGCGAGTTTGTCTTCACATTACAAGTCGATATCGATCATCTAAACTACCATCACATAGAAGAGAGTTGCAGTCATCATGATGAGCATCATCGCGATGAAACTGGTCTTCATCCAGTTTCTCCAACGCTCCCTCCTCTCTCCCGCTAGATAGCACGCGTATCTAGCTTCCGCCTCCGCCCTAGTGGTGTACCCTTTGTAACTGTTACCGCTGAAACGGTGAACCTATCTCCGACACTCCTCCCAGTCATCGTACACTCCGGGAACCTTACCCTTGTACACGACATACGACGGCATCTCTATGCACTAGCCAAACAAAACGTTAGTAGCAATTCACAGACAATACATAAGCAATATATAAGTATGCAACAAAAGGATCGGAAGAAAAAAGCAACACATTAATAGCACGATTCATGGTCCTACTAATAAATAGCATCGATTACATATAAGTTGAACGACTGTCCAAACCAAAGAAACATACAAGTTCATTAGAGTTTAATATTAGAACATGAGCCAATCGACATTTCAAAACTACATTGCATCACTACTTTCGACTCGACTCAGGGACCGGAGCGTGGATGAAGCCGCCGTCTTTAGTGATGGTCATGAAATCGTGGGCGTTGTCAGCCTGCATTTGTAGCGTTGTTTCTATCTCACTATTGGACGGTTGATATCTGAGGTAGAACTGCCCCGAGGTACGAAGGACATCTTGATGGATGACTTCCGCAAACTCCGACTGGATGCGATAGAATTCTTGTCTGATGTCCGCGTCCTGGATTGCCGACAAGCATGTGGCCCAATCTTTGAGATTATTTGGTAGCAGAAGGTGATGCTGGTTCCGTACGATCGCCCGCATGTGATGGAGGGCGTAGTAGGCATCCTTCTGACTGCCAGGCGGCTGCTTGACGCAGGGGAACATCGTATTGTGGGTGAACACGTGCTTGTCGTACCTACGAATTGTCCTGCTAAAGGTGCCTCTAGATCTGGCATAGCCGGGGAGAACATCATCAAGCACTTTCTTGATATTTGTGTAGTCTATCTTCGACTGACGGTCCGAGTCGAAATACGTGGCCATGGAATATTTCGGGCTTATGAGGATGAGTGTGCAATGTGTGTCACTGTGCACAAAACACGGAATGTTAGAAAAAGAAAGAACGATCGAAATCTAAGAAATCATATGTTACGGGGCGGTGAGGGGATGACTTACTCGGGAAAGTAAGGCACGAGGAAGTTATCCTTATCTGGGTTTGCCAGAATGACGCCTTCGAGGTGTCAACTCGCGACTTGCCGGTCCCCAGCGCTGCCCAAGATCTTGGCACGCATGTAGAAGGGGTCGACTATCACGATGTCCGGGGTCTTGTCTCTAATGATCCGCATCTCCATACTCAGCGAAAATAGCCGAACGAAGGTGTAGTGCAGCGGATGAAGGTTAAACATAGCGTAGATGTCATCAAACCGCAGGACGATCTTACCCCCGATGGCGCTATCCACAAAGCCCTTGCCCTCTGGCACGTTGGCCACGAAAACCGGGTATGCCACATCATTCTCGGAGAGACGCCGCTTCTCCAAAAAGAACATTGTCATGCAGACTCCGCATAGCACCGGTTGCAGCATTGAGCAGATTAGTCGGTAGCATCGGCCTACCCGCCACATGCACCCTCCTCGAGATATCCTTAGGTGAAGGTGACCCGTGCTGAGCACGGATCGTACTCGGTGCCGGCTGGCTCGCACCGCCCTTGTTATTCTTTCTTTTCCATGCCTTCTTCTTCTGCTGTAATGGGATCGAGTTCTGCTCACAGACCGCCTTCTTGAGTGTGTTGGGGTTGATAATATTTCGCACCTCGGCTATCTGAGGCTCGGTGAAGGCGGTAGCTGGAGGCGTCTCCTGAGAACTGAACGCCAGATGACGCCTGTTGCAATTGGGTTTCTCCGCGGTACCAGCTAGATCGCGGTCGTTTTTTGTAGGTTTGGGTTCTTGAGAAGGAGGCCCGAAGAATTCTTCACCATACCCATGTTCGGCAAAGTACTTATCGACGTTGGTAAATGTACCGTCGTCGTCCTCGTCGTCCGGATCCTGTGCCATATGCATGTCCGGCATGTCCGGTAGCATTGCGGCGGTCTTGCCATGGATTGGCGCCGCCACGACTGGTGGTGTTGTCTTTGGGGTGGTGTCCCCTGCCCCCAAACGAATCTGGCTCTTTGGACAAAGCAGGGGCCAGCTTACGCAGGCGCTGAGGGTCATCACATCATCTTCGTCGGCCCCAGCGGGTCGAATCGGAGGTAACAAGTGATCGCAGCCTGGCAGCACCCGAACCAGTTCAACCCTATACACGATGGGTGGCATCGGATTACCATGGAACACGGGGTTGCCCGGTTGAATGATTCTGCCCTTGGCGACATCGATCAACTCGCCGTCCATGAAGTGTAGGAGAGTGCATGGAACATCGATGGTGCCCTGCAAAAACATGTAGGGCGTCAGGGATGCCCAGTCAAAGGCTTAGTTACCGTGATGGCGTCGAGCTCGGCTAATGTCGAGGCACCGCCAACGGCGGGCATGCAACTGACGGAGGGGCCGCTTGCTGCCGAGGTGCCGGCCGG
Source organism: Hordeum marinum (assembly GCA_022496015.1). NCBI lineage: Eukaryota > Viridiplantae > Streptophyta > Magnoliopsida > Poales > Poaceae > Hordeum > Hordeum marinum. The sequence goes on from CM039675.1 coordinate 420,923,787, forward strand.
CGTACACCCGGGTGCATTAAGCTCCAGTGCCTGTGCCGGCGCCGGAGACACCAATACGCCTCCGCCGGAGACACCAATACCGCCTCCGCTGTAGACACCAATGGCGTTGCCTGCGCGTTGTGCGAGTTGCTGGCCGTGAAGCTGGGAACCGGGGGCGGCCCCTGTTGGCCGCTCGCAATCCACCCCCGCAGCCCCTCAACCAAGCTAGGCATAATGGTGGTGATCGTCGCTCCCAGTTGGTCTCGCACTTGCTCTGAGACTATGGCGGGAATCCGCGCCACTTGTTCCTTGAGTTCTTGAACCTCGTGCGCTTGGCTTTCCGAGTTGGTCTTTCTCTCCTTTCGCCCACCAGTTATAGTATGACGACCATTTTGTGGACAAGCCTTTGTCGGCCACACGACCAGCTGACGATGGCTTACTGAACTTATCCTTGTTTTTCATTACGTTCAACGCCCTATTTAAAGTGTTGTCCCAAGGGGAGCTCTGAGACGACCCCGCGCTACAACTTTCAGTCTCCTGCGGAAGGAATGTGAACCATTTAGAAATTTGGCTTCATTAATTATAATGCAACCATATGGAGCTAATTACGCGGGGGTGTATTCCTTACCAGAACACGCTCAAGCGCCTTGGTCTTTGTATTCGTGGTAAGCTCCTTTGTTACCGGGTCCACCTTGTACCGGGCCCTGACATAGTTCCTGGTCTGCTTGTCACGGTATTTCTCGAAGCGGGGCGATAGGCCTTGCTCGGCACGCTCCGCGTCCTCCTTGTCCCATATAGGTTCCGCCACTCTGTAACCGCCGGGACCGAGTTGGTGGACCCCTAAGTTCAAGTCCCGCATATCTTTCCCCCACTGACTTGATTCCAGGGTTGTGCTGCTCTCGCACTTGATCTTGAACTCCTTGTAGTCATCTTCGCTGATCGAAGGATTTTTCGCCTTGATCTTCTCATAACTATCACCTTTGTCAATCATTTTCTTCACCGCGCTTCTCCAAGTAGACAGGGCCGTGCTCATCTTCATGAGGGCGGCACTGTTCACTTTATTCCCTAAGAGGCGTGTGTTTGCGACGTCACCGGGGAACTTGTATCGTTCGTGCAGCTTCGTGAAGAGGAGGCTGCGCAAATTCCCTCGGTCAGGATGCCTTAGGTTCTCGGTGTTGATTGAGACGATGCTCCGGATAATGCACCCGAGTTGAACCGAGTACCCCTTGACTAATTCTTTGGGCGTCGTTGGATGCCCCTCGGAGGACACTTCAGTAAATTCCTCCTTGACGGTGCCGAGCACGTTCGGGCACCGGTCCTTCCGTTGCCTCTTCGGTTGGCTGCCATCTGTGCATGCGCTGCCATCATCAGTGGTGGCATCCTCGGCGGCACCATCAGTGGTGTCATCCCTGACGCCACTAGGGGTTGTGTAGTCGGGATCGGTGTCCTCATAGCGGTGAGGTTCTTCCTCCATCTCCTGGGACAACTCCCAGAATGCCTTGCCCGAACCGCCGGCCTCGTCGTTGTGGGCCATGTTTCGCGCTAAATAGGAAAAAAGTTTGGTCAAAAAGTTGGTTATTGTCAAGGGCCTACAAAACTGGCTGCAAATGCCCGCAAGGCTTCAAGGGTGACGGCATAATGGCTCAGTGTTATTTAAGGGTTGGTTTGTGAGGAATTATCATGGTCTCATCATTTAGGGTTTGTCGACACCGATGCATCCTAAGATAATGCTGCTCAAGATAATGACTAGGGGAATTATCATGGTCTCATCATTTAGGGTTGGTTTGTCGACACCGAAAAATTGGAGGGCAAAGCATTGTTAAATGGTCTAAGAGCCTGAAGAGCAACAACCTTTACATGTTTAGGTGCATGTGGGCAGAGCGAAGTAGGGAGAAAACGACTAGGGGAATTCAAACCCCGGCCCATGCATTAGTCGCAAGTACCCCATATGTCCTATTTTTCGCAAAGTCATGCTAAAATTCACGAAAAATTTCAGCATGACCTTTGATGAAAATAGCACATATGGAGTACCCGAATTTGCCGAAACGGAAGTTAATCGACATTCCAGCAAACTCAAGGGCCTCTCGGGGTACCTACAAAATCATCACGACACGATGGTCGGACACAAAACCCAGCAAACTAGCACCACAATGTGCCTCTACTTTCATATGGATGAAAAGGCCACATACCATATGGTCCTCTGATTTCATATGGACAAAAATCTGTCATTATATTTACCATGGTGCCAACCAAAGTTGTCACAAGCTACATGCATATGGTTTTGCCACCAAGCAATTATAATGCCAAATATAATGCATATGTTAATTAAGGTATGTTTATACCTACCAAATATAATGCTAGAACAGTGGGGTTAAAACATAATCCACTAATAATAGATATAAATCGTACTCAGATCGATATGCCTAAATGATAAAGCAAAGTATGCTTTAAACTTGAGTGATTCAGATCTATGTGTTATTAATATTATTAGCATGTGCTTGTAAATGTCTATATGACTTTGCCTAAATGATATTCTGATCTTCCTAATTCTTTTTGGGGTAGCAGGGCAAGGTTGAGGTGTGCATGGTCATATTCTTCCTATTCTGCATCAGCCATTCCTCGAAAAAGGTGAGTGCAACATCTCTTGTGATTTTTGTTCCCGTCATAGAAAACAAAATATATGTGCATGATCCTCAACCACTGCTATATCATAGTTAGTGACAATAAAATGACCAACATAGTTAGCACACTCAAGAAATTATGCAACAACTTAATCAAGTAATCTATCAATTGATTCCTTGCTCATGGAGTGCTATATAGATGACCAAAACCAGAGTTCAAGGCATCAGTTCCCTATTATGTTTCTCTTCCTAACTATGCAGTAAGTAGTAAACCTGAAGCTATGCTACACTGCTACAAGGGATGTTGACTAGAACCTATATTTTGAATGTTAAATATAGTGACTATTCAAACCTATATATACTGACTTAGTACACGACGATATTTTCATGGTCAAGTTCAGTGCAGTACTTGTGTTTATAGGCTAGCTGGCGAGCGACTGGTGCTGCAGCCCCCCTAGATTTCTTCAGTGTTCTTCGACTTAGTCATGAAACCACCAGGAGCTCTTCTGGATGAATTGGCCATCTCAGGCTTACACTAATACATAGATCTTTTAGTGACTAAGTACTTTTAGTGATTAAGTACTTTTAGTGACTAAGGTCAGATCATGATTGTTTCCGGATGACGATCGATCACATTGTTTCGAGGTATATATAAGATGGATCAAAGCAAGTAAAGATCCAGAGATCAGATAAAGAACTACCCAAAGAATTTATCACCCCAGGCTCTCAAGGCCTGTTAAATAATACCTAACTGACCATACATAATTAAAGAACAGAAGACGTGGCTCTAATTTATAAAACAACTATAGAACAGAATGTTCACAGCTTCTGAGTAGTACAGTTGATCACAACTTAGTTTCGGCCTTAAAAGACTTTCTACCAGTACAGTTGGGCCAGTTCTTAATGAGGAATCGAACTGTGTTGCTACTGTACTACTACATCCATGAAGAGATTTGACCAAGACCATGGATAAACAGGGGACTAGACATGAATTGATCACTCCCAAAGCTCAAGTATTTACATCAGTTCTTCGTCATACATTAATCAATTGTTATGAAGACAATTGTTGTCTGATCTATTTGATGATAAATTCCCCTCAATCTAAATGTCTAATATGCATCAAGCATTGTGTCATGGAATGCAGTATTGTCTTTTCTTAAAATAATGGGTTTGCTAAAGCACATTGTATTGCACATCTAAGCCTTATATCATTGATTTTATTACTTGGAAGATCATGCAAATATTTTCCTGTTAATTTTTCCTTTTCCTTATGCTGATTCTGGCAGTCACATAGACAGATCCTAAAAATAATTCCTACATCATTTTGTCTCCCATAATGGGGGAAGTGATGATATCATAACCATACCACATTTCTGCATTAACTGTGATGATCAAATTAAATCATGCACTACCATCTGATCTCTTAGAGATATTTTCACAGTTTTGAAATTTTTATGTGATTGAACTATCAGTTTGCGTAATATTCAGGCAGAAGTAACTTTTACTTTTGTCCTGTATTTTATCTCCCTGATTCTATTTGTATCATTTTTCACAACTCAAATGGAATAAATGGATGTGTAGATCCTTCCCCAAATGATCGACTATGATTATACTATGCGCAAATGTAATCCCATCAGGATTCCAAGCCAGAAATCTGATCCATCTTTTCAAATTTCCATATTTCCAAACTAACATGGTGATGAACTATGGTTTAACAGTGCTGCTAGAGAGAGAGAGAGAGACAGTGGTAGGGGGAGGGAGAGAGAGAACTTACCAGAGCTAGGGTTCCGGCCATGGCAAGGGGGCGGTGGGGGAGATGGGACAATCGGAGGCTAGGGTTCCTCCTATGTCGTCCTCCTCCGCATAGGTTGCGCCGCCACCGCCAGGGATCGCGACGCCGTCCTCCTCCTCCTTCGCTCGTCGGGGATCGCGACGCCGTCCTCCTCCTGCCCGCGTAGGTTGCGTCACCGCCGCCGGGGATTGCGACGCCATCCTCCTCCTCCTTCGCTTGCCGGGGATCGCGACGCCGTCCTCCTCCTCCTTTTCTCGCCGGGGATCGCAACGCCGTCCTCCTCCTGCCCGCGTAGGTTGCGACGCTGTCTTCCTCCTTCGCTCGGTCGCTCACTCGGGGATTCGCTCGGGGTGCCGGCCAGCAGGAGAGGTTTGGACAGGGGATGAGATGGGCCGGGGATGAGATCGATGGGCTGGGGATAGCAATGGCGCACCCCTCGATGGTGCGCCATAATAATATCAATAGCAATGGCGCACCACTGAGGGGTGCGCCATAAGTATCATCACACGCCAAGTGTACTACTAGAGGGGTCGAAGCCCTCTCCTGTTAAGGTTCGAGGCAGTAGTGTAGTGGTAGCCGGCTCTGTGTGCAGACAGGGGTCTAGGGTTTGAGTCCCAGGCGCCCCCTTTTTTGTGTTTTCCTGATTTGATTGTATGTGTATGTGTATGTGGGGTAGTGTGTGTAGGCTTGTATGTGTGACAAGTGGGCCATGCCCCACTTGTCATATACCCTATCAATATGTGTTGGGTGTTTTATTGCTTGATGGGTTATGCTAGTTCTTTTCCATTTATAGCTATATTGAATATGAAAAAATATCATCAAATTTGAAAAAATATTCATGAATTCAAAAGGTGCCCATGAAATTTAAAAATATTCATGAGTTCAAAAAATATTAACAAATTCAATACTTTTTGTGAGTTAGAAATTCAATACCATAATAAACATAAATAAATATTCATGAGGACACTAGAACGGAAGAAATATCATTTCAATATGTCAAAATACAATTGAGAAATGAAGGCTACAATTTAAATACAATCGATCTTAGCTAGCTATCTGTTCACAATCTTCTTGCCCTTATTTTTCGCAAATGGAGTTCTTCTTTTGAACAGACGTCCTTTAGGTAGGGTGGTCCTTCTTCTTCTTGTGGTGTATGCTAGTACTTCATCGTCGTCGTCATGTTCCATCTTCGGGTCGCCGTACTTGTTGAAGTCCTGCTCATTGGTGACTCCATCCATTCCGATGATCTTCCTTTTGCCTCTCCTCACGATAACACGACTGGGCTTTGACGGGTCGGTAATGAAGAAGCATTGGTCCACTTGGGAAGCAAGTACCCATGGCTCATTTTTCGCGGTGGCGTTTGCGCCCGCGGTCTTCGATTTGGCTTCGGGTATAACCATGGTGGTGAAATACCAGTCTTGTTTTAGGATGCTCTTGGCCCATCTAACACGGAACATCGGGACCTTCTCTCCAGCGTAGCTCAGCTCCCAGATCTCCTCGATCCTTCTGTAGTATCTATCCTTGTCGTTACCGGTGTAGGATTCCATCGTTACCCTGGAGTTCTGATAACCATCGCTCTTCATGTCCTTTCCCTCGGTGTAGAATGTGTAGCCGTTGATATCGTACGCCTCATACGTCATCAGGTTGTGCTCGGCGCCCTGTGGCAAGGCGAATATGAGTTGTTCTTCCGCGGAAGAATCCTCATGTAAAGGGTACGACAATAGCTTCTTCTTGAACCAATGCACAAAACATGAGTTGTGCTCTTTGATTATATCTCCGTCCAACCTCTGTTGGCCTCGGTCATTGTACGTCTTCTCAATAAAGGTTTTGTGCTCTACCACCCAAGGATTGACCACGTCTATGTGTTGTAGCGCGACTAGGTTTGCTCTTTCAAAGTCGGCGAGTCGACCCTCGAAGTCGACATGCATTTCGCGGCGACCCTCACGGTGGCCCCATCCAGCGAGCCTGCCGAGGTGCGTGTTGACGGGCAGACCAACGGGGTTCTCGATGCCTAGATAATTCGTGCAGTAGGAGATGCACTCTTCAGTCAGAAAGCCCCTGGCTATGCTTCCCTCTGGACGTGACATGTTGCGAACATATCCTTTGATGACACCATTCATCCTTTCGAACGACATCATGCTGTGCAGGAATGTCGGCCCGAGTTGGATGATATCCTCCACGATATGGACCAGCAGATGCACCATAACATCGAAGAATGCGGGCGGGAAGTACATCTCAAGCTCGCATAGTATCACCATGATCTCTTCCTATGGCCTTCTGAGTTGCCTCACGCCAACCGACTTCCAAGAGATGACATCGAAAAAGTTGCATAGGCCAAATAGCATTTCATGGACGTGCGCGTCCATGATCCCACGGATTGCAACTGGAAGTATCTGCGTCATCAGCACGTGACAGTCGTGAGACTTCATCCCGTTGAACTTCTGCTTCGCTGAGTCTAGGTATCTGCTTATCTTCCCCATGTAATCGTAAGGAAGTTTTACTCCTACGAGGCAGGTGAAAAACTGATTGATCTCCTCCTGACTTAGAGTGAAGCACGCGGGAGGAAAGTCATTTCCGGTCTTCTTGGCCTTTTTGCCTTTGTGACGACTTTCCGTGTCCTGCTTTGCCTCCTCCTCCTCCTCCTCCTCATTATTAGCGTGAAGCTCCTCCCTGATGCCCATTGATTTCAAGTCTGCCCTTGCTTTCGGTCCATCTTTGGTCCTCTCTGGCATGTTGGGCAAGGTACCAAGCAGACTCTCGCACATGTTCTTCGTGATATGCATGACATCAAGGCTGTGAGGCACACGGAGGATCTTCCAGTACGGCAAGTCCCAGAAAACAGACCTCGTTTTCCATACCTTCAGCAGTGGCTCTTGCGCCTTGCGCTTCTTTCCTGGCTCTGGCGCCTTTCCCGGCGGTGGGCACTCTTTCCAATTTTTCAACAGCTTGTCTATTTCCTCGCCGCTCCTCGTACGCGGGCGTCTTCGGGGTTCGGTTTCACCATCAAATAGATCCTTGCATTTTCTCCATGAGTCATCGTCGCGAAGCCACCTTCGATGTCCCATGAACACGGTTTTCGAAGACCCGGGATCTCTATCTAGCTGGCGATACGTTGTGTCATCCATGCACCTGACGCATCAAGAAAATCCGTGGACCACCTGCCCCGCGACATATCCGTAAGCGAGATAGTCGTGCACCGTCGTGAGCAGTGCGGCTCTCATAGGGAAATATTCTTTCTCTGCGATGTCCCACGTATTGGCTTGCGTTTTCCACAGCGTGTCTAGCTCCTCTTTCAGCAGCCCCAGATACAGATTGATGTCGTTCCCTGGTTGTTTCGGCCCTTCAATTAGCATACTCATGTGAATGTACTTCCTCTTCATGCACAACCAGGGGGGAAGGTTGTACATCCACACAAACACAGGCCAGGTGCTACGTGTGCTTCTCTGGCTGCCAAACGGATTGACTCCATCGGTGCTCGTGCCCAGCATGATGTTCCTTGGATCATTCCCAAATTCTGGGTGTTCGAAGTTCAACGCTTGCCACTGGCTCGCATCCTTAGGGTGACTCAGCATCTTGTCTTTTTTATTTATCTCCGGATCATTTGCGTCATCTTCTCGCTTCTTCTCCTCCTTATCCATGTGCCAACGTAGAAGCTTTGCAACCTTAGGATCCGCGAAATACCGCTGCAGATGAGGAATGATCGGAAAGTACCACACCACTTTTCGAGGAGCTTTCTTCCTCTTCTTGTATCGAGTGACGCCGCACACCGGACATATGGTAGAATCCGCGTGCTCATCCCAATAAATGATGCAATTGTTCATGCACACATGGTATTTCATGTGTGGTAAATCCAAAGGACACACGATTTTCTTCACCTCCTCGAAACTGGTCGGGCACTTGTTCCCCTTGGGAAGACGTTCGTGCCAGAATGACATGTTCTCGTCGAAGCATGCGTTGGTCATTTTGTGTATTACCTTCATCTCCAGAGCCATGAGCGTTACTTTCAGGCGGGTATCCTCGGGCCTGCATTCTTCATACAATGGAGTAACCACGTCTATCTCCAGTTGATCCAGCTTGGCTTTCTCTCGGGCGGCAGCTCTTTCATTATCCGTCTGCTTGAGAAGCAGCTCTTGAATATGAGGGTCCTGCACCCAGCCCATCGATGGTCCATCGTCGTCTGCTCCAGCATCTTCATCTTCATGATCATGCCCTTCGTCTGCTCCGACATCTTCCTCATCATCATGTCCGACATCTTCTACATGATGACCGTGTACTGCATCTACTTCGTGATCATGTCCTGGAGATTCTTCGTCTTCTCGCCCGCCCTCGCCGTGGTTGTCTTGCTAATGCCCTTCCTCATTTCTTGCCCGGCCCCCATGGATGACTTCATAATCATCTTCATCACCTTGCCACCGATAGCCATCCATGAAACCACGCACGAGCAGGTGGCCCTGCACCTATACGGAATCTGGGTCCATAAGGCTCCTCAGCTTGCATCTTCGACATGGACATCTTATCTCTGTCTCGTTATTTTGAAGCATCTCGGCCTTCGCGGAGCTCAAAAACCTATTCACGATGCCTTCGGTCATCTTGCGGACCATGGTCGCCTGCAGGGTAGAGCAAAACGATATCTAAGAACCAAGAAAAAATTTGGCATGACTTTGCCTATAAATAGGACAAAAAAGAATGCATAGTGCTAAATTCTCGCCGAAACGGAAATGAATCAACATTTCGGAAAAATATTGGCAACTATTGCATTTCAAATACCGATACCTGCAAACACAAACATATATGCAACACCACAAACATATGCAACACCACTAACATACGTAGATCTATCTAGGCCATAAAAAGTGCATGTGCACGTTGTTGGAGGGAGAAAAAAAGTAGATCTACAACATAAAAGCTTTCCCCTTACTTACCTATCAAAAAAAGGTAATTTAACCACTTAATTTGGGTGAATCTATGATGCAAATGAGGTGACGAGGAGGAGGCACCCGAGACAAGCTTGGAGGAGGAGGTGGAGAGAATGAAAGTGGGGAAAGTGAGTGTGGTAGGTGTGGCTGTCCAAAATATCTAGCTGGTCACAGGTTACTAATGGCGCACCACCTACAAATGCACCATTAGTAACCCTGGTTACTAATGGCGCACCAGCTGGAGGTGCGCCATTAGTAGTTTTTGCAAAAAAAAAATAGTAGTGGCACACTGGGATAGTGGTGCGTCATTAGTAGTTAAACTACTAATGGCACACTCTGACCTGGTGCACCATTAGTACTTTTGGAAAGATAACAAAAAAAAGTTTGTTAGTAGTGGCGCACCAGGTGTGTGGTGCGCCATTAGTGCCCATCACACTAATGGCGCACCAGCACCTGGTGCGCCACTGCTATATAGTAGTGGCGCACCACTTGTCTGGTGCACCATTAGTGTCTATATTATCTATAGCCCTTTTCCTAGTAGTGTTAGGAGAATGATGTGATGGACAAGACCCAAACTACAAATGTAGCATATGATCGTGTCAGTTTATTGCTACTGTTTTCTACATGTCAAGTATATGTTCCTATGACCATGAGATAATGCAACTCATAGACATTGAAGGAGTGCCTTGTGTGTATCAAACGTCACAACATAACTGGGTGGCTATAAAGGTGCTCTACTGGCATCTCCGAGGGTGTCTGTTGAGTTGGCATGGATCAAGACTGGGATTTGTTACTCCATGTGACGGAGAGGTATCTCAGGGCCCACTCGGTAATACAACATCACAATAAGCCTTGCAAGCAATGTGACTAAGTGTTAGTCACAGGATCTTGTATTACAGAACGAGTAAAGAGACTTTCCGTTAACGAGGTTGAACTAGGTATGGAGATACCGATGATCGAATCTCGGGCAAGTAACATACCGAAGAACAAAGGGAACATCATACGGGATTAACTAAATCCTTGACACAAAGGTTCGACCGATAAAGATCTTCGGAGAATATGTAGGAACCGATATGGGCATCCAGGTCCTGCTATTGGTTATTGACCGTAGAGGTGTCTTGGTCATGTCTACATAGTTCTCGAACCCGCAGGGTCTGCACACTTAAGGTTTGGTGATGTTTCGGTAGTATAGAGTTATGTATGGTGGTGACCGAAGGTTGTTTGGAGTCCTGGATGAGATCCCAGACGTCACGAGGAGCTCTGGAATGGTCCGGAGGTAAAGATTCATATATAGGAAGTCCTATTTTGGTCGCCGGAAAAGTTTCGGGCTCATCGGTAGTTTACCGGGAGTGCCGGTAGTGTACCGGGAGACCATCAGGAGGGGTATTTCGACCCAAGAGGCTACATGGGCTGTGGGAGAGTAAATACCAGCCCTGTGGAAATCCCACACAAGGCCCATGAGGCTGGGAAGAAAAGCCTAAAGAGAAAAAGGTGGGAAAAGGCAAAAAAATAGGGTGAATGCTAGTCCTACAAGGATTGGAGGTGGAATCCACCTCTCCCACTTGATTTGGCCGACCTAATTGCTGGTCCTTTGAGGGCCAAGCCTCCTCCTCTCTTCCTCTTATATATACTAGAGGTTTTTGGGTTTTTTGGCACCAGATTTTAGCCACGTGCTACCCGTTCCTCCAGTGCATAGTTTCTCCTCTAGATCGGATTTTTGCAGTGCTTAGGCGAAGCCCTGCCGAAATAGCTCCACCACCATCGCAGGAGTGCCGTCACGCTGCCGGAGAACTCTTCTACCTCTCTGCTCCCTCTTGCTGGATCAAGAAGGCGGAGATCGTCATCAAGCTGTACGTGTGCTGAACATGGAGGTGTCGTCCGTTCGGCGCTGGATCGGAAGAACCGTGATCAAGATCGTGAGACGGATCGTGATGAGATCGCGGGACGGTTCGTGATGATTTCACGGGAAAGATCGTGAGACGGATCGTGATGAGATCGCATGACGGATTGTGATGAGATCGCGGGACGGATTATGATGAGATCGCGGGACGCTCGACGATTTGGATCATGAAGACGTTCGACTACACCAACCGCATTTCTTAACGCTTCCCGCTTAGCGATCTACAAGGGTATGTAGATCCACTCTCCCTCTCGTAGAAGCTCATCACCATGGATAGATCTGCATGTGGTAGGAAATTTTTTGTTTCCCATGCATCGTTCCCCAACAGTGGTTTCAGAGCTAGGTCTATGTGTAGATGATATCTCGAGTAGAACACAAAAGGTTTGTGGGCATTGATGCTTAGATTGCTTCCTCTCTTGGTCGGATTTTGGTTCGGCGGTATTGTGAGATGAAGTGGCCCGGACCAACATTACTCGTACGCTTACGAGAGACCGGTTCCCTCAACCGCAACTTGTTGCATAGATGGCTTGCGTGTGACAGTTTCTCTCACTTTAGTTGGATCGGATTCGACAAAGGCGGTCCTTGAGAAGGTTGAAAAACAACTAGTGTATCACCGTTGTGGTTTTTGCATAGATGAGAATTGTTCTTGCTAGATACCCATAGCAGCCACGTAAAACATGCAACAACAATTAGAGGACGTCTAACTTGTTTTTGCAGGGTATGTTGTGATATGATATGGCCAATTACATGATGTGATATATGTGATGTATGAGATGATCATGTGATGTATAGATTATCACGACTTGCATGTCGTTGAGTACGGCAACCGGCAGGAGCCATAGGGTTGTCTTTAATTATTGTATGACCTGCATGTCAATCATTAAGCGCTATATAATGCTTTACTTTATCGCTAAACGGTAGCAATAGTAGTAGAAGCATGCAAGGCGTGACAACCCTGATGGCGACACGTTGATGGAGATCAAGATGATGGAGATCATGGTGTCATGCCGGTGACGATGGATATCATGCCGGTGCTTTCTAGATGGAGATCAAAAGCACTAGTTCATGGCCATATCATGTCACTTATGATTTGCATGTGATGTTAATCCTTTTTATGCACCTTGTTTTGCTTAGGACGACGGTAGCATTATAAGGTGATCCCTCACTTAATTTCAAGATAAATTGTGTTCTCCCCGAGTGTGCACCATTGCGAAAGTTCGTCGTGTTGAGACACCACGTGATGATCGGGTGTGATAGACTCTATGTTCACATACAACGTGTGCAAGCCAGTGTTGCACATGCAGAACACTCGGGGTTAAACTTGACGAGCCTAGCATGTATAGACATGGCCTCGGAACACAAGAGACAGAAAGGTCGAACATGAGTCATATAGTAGATATGATCAACATAACGATGTTCACCATTGAAGCCACCTCAAATCACGTGATGATCGGACTTGAGTTGGTGAATTTGGATCATGTGTCACTCAGATGACCTGAGGGATGTCAATTTGAGTGGGAGTTCTTAGGTAATATGATTAATTGAACTCATTATCATGAACATAGTCAAAGTGTCTTTGCAAATTATGTTGTATATTACTAGCTCACGCTGTAGATCCCTTGTATTTTTATATGTTCCTAGAGAAATAGATTTGAAAGATAATGGTAGAAATATTGCGGACTGGGTCCGTGATCTGCGGATTGTCCTCATGGCTGCACAGAAGGCTTATGTCCTTAATGCACCGCTCGATGCACCAACCCCTCTAGCGTCATCTGTAGATGTTGTGAACATCTGATAGGCACATTCTGATGACTACTTGATAGTTTAGTGCGTCATGCATTACAGCTTACAATTGAGGCTCCAAATTTTTTTGAACGTCACGGAACATATGAGATGTTTCTAAGAGCTGAAATTTGGATCTCAGGCTCGTGCCCATGTTGCGAGATATGAGATCTCCAACAAGATTCTTTGCCTGCAAGATGAAAGAGAATAGCTCAATCGTTGAGCATGTGCTCAGATTGTCTGGGTGCTACAATCGCTTGAATCAAGTGGGAGTTGATCTTCCAGATAAGACAGTGATTCATATAGTTCTCCAAGTCACTGTCACTAAGCTACAAGAACTTGGTGATGAACTATAAAATGCCAGGGACAGAAATAATGATCCCTGAGCTGTTCGCGATGCTTGACACCGCGAGGGTGGAAATCAAGAAGGAGCATCAAGTGTTGATGGTTAGTAAAACCACTAGTTTCAAGAAGGGCAAGGGCAAGGAGGAAACCTTCATGGATGGCAAGTCAGTTGCTGCTCCTGTGAAGCAACCCAGAGTTGAACCCAAACCCGAGACTAAGTGCTTCAATTATGAGGAGAGCGGTCGCTGAAGCAGAACAACCCTAGATACTTGGTAGATAAGAAGGCTGGCAACGTCGACAGAAGTATATTTGATATACGTGTGATTGATGTGTACCTTGCTAGTACTCCTTGTAGCACATGGGTATTGAATACCGGTTTAGTTGCTAAATGTTAGTAACTCGAAGTAAAAGCTAAGGAATAAACGGAGAACTAACTAAGGGTGAGGTGACGATGTGTGTTGGAAATGTTTCCAAGGTTGATGTGATCAACATCGCACGCTCTCTCTACCTTCGAGATTAGTGACGAACCTAAATAAATATTATTTGGTGTTTTGCGTTGAGCATGAACGTGATTATTATGTTTACATGAATAATACCTTCAATGGTCATGCACCCAGTGAGAATGGTTTGTTGAATCTTGATCGTAGTAATACACATGTTTTTGATGCCAAAAGATACAAAGTTAATAATGGTAGTACCACAAACTTGTGGCACTGCCGCTAAATGTCATATTGGTATAAAGCGCATGAAGAAACTCCATGCTGATGGATCTTTGGACTCATTCGATTTCGAATCGGTTGAGACATGCGAACCATGCCTTTTGGGCAAGATGACTAAGGACCCCGTTTTCCGGATTGATGGAGCGGGCAAGTGGTTTATTGGAAATGATACATGTTGATGTATGCAATCCAATGAGTCTTGTAACGTGCGGTGGATGTCGTTATTTTCTTACCTTCACTGATGATTTGAGTAGATATAGTGGATATTTACTTAATGAAACACAAGTCTGAATCATTTGAAACGTTCGAGCAGATTCAGAGTGAAGTTTAAGATCATCGTGACAAGAAGATAGCGATGTATACGATATGATCGTGGAGGTGAATATCTGAGTTACGAGTTTGGCATACAAGTTTGGACAATGTGAAAATTGTTTCACAACTCACGCCACCTGGAACACCATAGTTTGATGGTGTGTCCGAACGTCATAGTCGTGCTCTATTGGATATGGTGCTTGGTATGATGTCTCTTATCGAATTGCTACTATAGTTTTGGGGTTATGCATTAGAGACAACTACATTCACTTTAAATAGGGCACCATCTAAATCCGTTGAGATGACACCGTGTGAATTATGGTTTGATAGAAACCTAAGCTGTCATTTCTTGATGTTTGGGGCTGCGACGCTTGTGTGGAAAAAATGTTTTCACCTAATAAGCTCGAACCCAAAGCAGACAAATGCATCTTCATAGAATACGCTAACAATAATTGGGTATACCTTCTATCTCTGATCCAAGTGCAAAGTGTTTGTTGCTAAAAATGGGTCCTTTCTCGAGAAAGAGTTTCTCTCGAAAGAATTGAGTGGGAGAAAGATAGAACTTGATGAGGTTGTTAAACCTTTATTCAACCAGAGAGTAGTGCAGCACAGGAAGATGTTCTTGTGAAGCCTACATTAGTTGAAGAGGAAGTTAATGATGATGATCATGAAGCTTCAGGATCAAGTTACTATCAAACTTCATAGGTCGACAAGGATGGGTACTGCTCCTGAGCGGTACGACAACCCTGTCTTGGAGGTCATATTGTTGGACAACGATGAACCTATGAGCTATGGAGAAGCGATGATGGGCCCGGATTTCGACAAATGGTTAGAGGCCATGAAATCCGAGAAAAGGATCCATGTATGAAACCCAAGTATAGACTTTGGTAGACTTGCTCATTGGACGATAGGTCGTTGAGTAAAAATGGATCTTTAAAATGAAGACAGATGCCGATGGTAAATGTCACCATTTGTAATGCTCGACTTGTTGCAAAGAAGTTTGTGACAAGTTCAAGGAGTTGACTGCGATGAGACTTTCTCACTCGTAGCGATGCTAAAGTCTATTGGAATTATGTTTGCAGTTCCTGCATTTTTCAATTATGAAATCTGGCAGATGGATGTCAAAACATCGTTTCCTTAACGGTTTAATTGAGGAAAGGTTGTATGTGATACAACCAGAAAATTTTGTCAGTCCAAAGGATGCTAAAAGGTGAGCAAGCTTCGGTGATCTTTCTATGGACTGAAGCAAGCATCTCGGAGTTGGAATATACACTTTGATGAGGTGATCAAAGTTTTTGAAATTTATACAAATTTTACGAGAAAGTTGTATTTACAATAAAGTGAGTGGGAGCACTATAGAATTTCTGATAAGTATATGTGGATGTCATATTGTTGATCGGAAATAATGTAGAATTTCTGGAAAGCATAAACGGTTGTTTGAAAAGTGTTTTTCAAAGGAAGACCTGGATAAAGCTACCTAATTGTTAAGCATCAAGATCTATAGAGATAGATCAAGATGCTTGATGAGACTTTCAATGAGTACATACCTTGACAAGATTTTGAAAGAGTTCAAAATAGATCAGTGAGAGAAAGAGTTCTCACCTGATTTGTAAGGTGTGAAGTTGAGTGAGACTCAAAGCTCGACCACGGCAGAAGAAAGAGAAAGGACGAACGTCGTTACCTATGCCTTAGCCATAGGCTCTGTACAGTATGCCATGTTGTGTACCGCACCTATGTGTGCCTTACCATGAGTCCGTCAAGAGGTACAAGAGTGACCCAGGAGTGGATCACTGGACAGCGGTCAAGATTATCCTTAGTAACTCAAAGACTAAGAAGATGTTTCTCAATTATGGAGGTGATAAAGAGTTCGTCGTAAAGAGTTACGTTGATGCAAGCTTTAACACCAATCCGGATGACTCGTAGTAGCAATCTGGATATGTATAGTGGAGTAGCCATTTGGAACAGTACCAAGTGGAGTGTGGTAGCAGTGTTTATGGTTTCACATAGAGATTTGAAAAGTACACATGGATCTGAATGTCGCCGACCCATTGACTATAAGACCCCAGAACTCATTGGGTGTTAGATTCATAACAATGCGAATCACATAGTGATGTGAACTAGATTATTGACTCTAGTGCAAGTGGGAGACTGTTGGAAATATGCCGTAGAGGCAATAATAAATTAGTTATTATCACATTTCCTTGTTCATGATAATCATTTATTATCCATGCTATAATTGTGTTGATCGGAAACTCAGATACATGTGTGGATACATAGACAACACCATGTCCCTAGTATGCCTCTAGTAGACTAGCTCATTGATCAAAAGATGGTTAAGGTTTCCTAACCATGGACATGAGATGTCATTTGATAACGGGATCACATCATTAGGAGAATAATGTGATGGACAAGACCCAAACTACAAACGTAGCATATGATCGTGTCAGTTTATTGCTACTGTTTTCTACATGTCAAGTATATGTTCCTATGACCATGAGATCATGCAACTCACAAACATCGGAGGAGTGCCTTGTGTGTATCAAACGTCGCAACGTAACTGGGTGGCTATAAAGGTGCTCTACAGGTATCTTCGAGGGTGTCTGTTGAGTTGGCATGGATCAAGACTGGGATTTGTTACTCCGTGTGACTGAGAGGTATCTCAGGACCCACTCGATAATACAACATCACAATAAGCCTTGCAAGCAATGTAACTAAGTGTTAGTCACAGGATCTTTTATTACGGAACGAGTAAAGAGACTTTCCGGTAACGAGGTTGAACTAGGTATGGAGATACCGACAATCAAATCTCGGGCAAGTAACATACCGAAGAACAAAGGGAACATCATACGGGATTAACTGAATCCTTGACATGGAGGTTTGACCGATAAAGATCTTCGGAGAATAGGTAGGAACCAATATGGGCATCCAGGTCCTGCTATTGGTTATTGACCGTAGAGGTGTCTCGGTCATGTCTACATAGTTCTCGAACCCGTAGGATCTACACACTTAAGGTTTGGTGACGTTTTGGTAGTATAGAGTTATGTATGGTGGTGACTGAAGGTTGTTCGGAGTCCCGGATGAGATCCCGGAAGTCACGAGGAGCTCCGGAATGGTCCGGAGGTAAAGATTCATATATAGGAAGTCCTATTTTGGTCCCCGAAAAAGTTTCGGGCTCATCGGTAGTGTACCGGGAGTGCCGGTAGTGTACCGGGAGACCATCGGGAGGGGTATTTCGACCCAAGAGGATACATGGGCTGTGGGAGAGTAAATACCAGCCCTTAGTGGGCTGGTGGAAAACCCACACAAGGCCCATGAGGCTGGGAAGAAAAGCCCAAAGAGAAAAAGGTGGAAAAATGCAAAAAATAGGGTGAATCCTAGTCCTACTAAGATTGGAGGTGGATTCCACCTCTCCCACTTGATTTGGCCGACCCTATTGCTGGTCCTTTGAGGGCCAAGCCTCCTCCTCTCTTCCTCTTATATATACTAGAGGTTTTAGGCTTTTTTGGCACCAGATTTTAGCCACGTGCTACCCGTTCCTCTAGTGCATAGTTTCTTCTCTAGATCGGATTTCTACAGTGCTTAGGCGAAGCCCTGCCGGAATAGCTCCACCACCATCACCGGAGCGCCGTCACGCTGCCTGAGAACTCTTCTACCTCTCCGCTCCCTCTTGCTGGATCAAGAAGGCGGAGATCGTCACCAAGCTGTACGTGTGCTGAACATGGAGGTGCCGTCCGTTCGGCGCTAGATCGGAAGAACCGTGATCAAGATCGTGAGACGGATCGTGATGAGATCGCGGTACGGATTGTGATGAGTTCACAGGACAGATCGTGAGATGGATCGTGATGAGATCGCGGGACGGATAGTGATGAGATCGCGGGACGCTCGGCGATTTGGATCGCAAAGACGTTCGACTACACCAACCGCGTTTCTTAACGCTTCCCGCTTAGCGATCTACAAGGGTATGTAGATCCACTCTCCCTCTCGTAGATGCTCATCACCATTGATAGATCTGCATGTGCGTAGGAATTTTTTTTGTTCCCATGCATCCTTCCCCAACAGTTCTGTCCCTATATCCTAAAACCCTCCGGCTTATATAGGCGCCGAGGGTGCCCTGGGTTTACACATGGCCGGTTACATGCTGAAGAGATAAACATGCCTAACTACGACTAATAACTTGGAAAGTACGTCATGGCTTCTTGATGCTTTTTCCTTCTGGTGCCGGTGGTCTTTAATTGTCCGATGCTCACCTTGCAGCCCATACAGTCCGGCCCATAAACAATAGGTCGGTCATCCGAGGACCCACTAATCCAGGACTCCCTTAGTAGCCCCCGGACTAGCCTTCAACATCGATATATATTCGGTCAATCTCTTCATGTCGTCATCTTTGGCTTGCGAGGCGAGTCCCTCATCCCTGTTTGTTCGGCAACCGACCAATCTTCGGTAAGATCCCAAGCGTCGCGGGCACAGGTCCATTATAATAACCATGCGTGTTCCTCAATTTTCGGGTGTCATGGGGAGGCGAGTGGTCAGTAATTTTTACAATCTTACCCCTCCATAGTGGAAGCACCACCCATTTAATCAAACAAAATTGTGGCTCAGACCACATTCTCTCCTTCCCAAGTGAAAGAAACCTCAAGCGGAAGCTCCACAAAAAAGATGGCTAACGCCCCCAGCTCCTCCGCGTGCCCCTACTACTCATGCCCAGGGGACCGGACCAGGTGCTCCGTCACACTCTTGCGCCTCCTCAATCTGGAGACCCAGGGGTATCTCCTTCTTCAGATCTGGCGGCAACCCACACAGGTCTGCTTTCTTACAACAACAAAGTTTTCATCAACGTTTCCCCAATCCTAACAAGGGGAACGCGTATACTTCGTCCCCTTTCTCCTCCGGGGCCTTGGGTTTCCAATCCATCCATTCCTGAGGGGGTTGCTAGAGTTCTACGGGATCCAACTCCACCACCTTACTCCAAGGTCCATTTTACACATCTCGAGCTTCGTCCCTCTCTGCGAGATGTTCTTGGGGTGTGAAGAGCACTTTGATTTGTGGAGAAAATACTTCTGTCTCGTCCCTCGAACTTGGGAGAAGAAAATTTTAGAGGTTGGCAGAACCGAAGTGTGCCGCATAGCGGAGATGGGATATCCGGTGGGCACACTGAAGAAATCCGAAGAGTGGACTTCAGAGTGGTTTTATATTGAAGACGTCCCCCTATTCGAGCCAACTCAGACAGGTCTTCCTGAATACTCCGACGTCCTCTTGAAGAAGAGATACAACTAGTGGCCAAGGACCTCATCCCATGGGGAAAGCACCAAAGTGTGGCGCCTATCAGCTCAGGTGTGGATGCTCGCTCACCACCAACCGACCATGATCAATGTCATGGCCGCTGCTATCTCCCAGTGTGTGCATCCCCTTCAACAGAGGGTACACCCCTTGTGGCAATATAACGGGACGAGCCACACCACACGCTCCCGAAGACTAGGGCCCGCCAATCCGACGACGCCGGCGCCGCACTGGCCGACCTGTACAACGGAGAGCAAGAGGACTTTGTTCGGAGGGCAACCAAGGAAGGATATTTGACCCACACTCCCATTGAATGGGTAAGCCTTTCTTTCTCTAATATGAACATAGTTTGGGGTTTCTGTTCTGCACTTTATTTAACCGAAGCCTTGCATGAACAAGAATGGAGGAGTTTCATCGAGACAGTCAACTGCCAGGTTCCTCTGCCCGAGAACCATTCATGCGACAACGATTCGGGTTTCAATGAGGACCCTGATCTTCTTCTTGACTTTGACGATAGAGTCTATTTCCAGGATAGCATCGTCCAATCCCCGGTGGCTATCATAGTTCATTACCCCAGGTCATTCTCCATCCCTGCAACGAGCAAGAAGAAAATCTCATCCCGCAAGAGGCCAGCTACCAACAACGCCCTCGACACGCCGGCCCTGACTCCCAAACACCATCGATTCGCATGCCATACACCGGTAACCGAAGTCGTAGTCGAATCGGAGGCTAGTAGGGATCCTGCCAAAGAGCTGGCTATGGAGACGAATCTGCCTGCCTGCTCTTCCCGAAGGTACATTGGTCGGTTATCCGCTTATTGTCGCAATCAATAGAGTCTTAAGACAATTTGTTTCATTAAAATATTTAGGCGAAATGCCCGGTCCTCTCCTGCTGAAGAGGTTGACCGGGTGTCCGGAGATGCCCGAAATTCCCAAGCCACAGCTCATGCAGCTTCTCCTACAGAAGCCCTCATGGCCAATCCGGCGCCTACCGATTTTGGTGATCGTGTCTCCATCACCAAATCGGAGGTGGGGAGTGCCATGAATCACCAGCAACGATGGGAAGCCATGCGGCACCCAATATTCTCCGAACAAGAGTTCGGCACCCTACGCTTAGCAGATGCGCACATTGGTGCTGCCCGAGCTGGGTTCAGCGAAGCAGTGAAGTTGATAGCAACCATCATGCAGGTAAGTGATCGGTTTTTATAGAATCCGATGTAAGCCTAGTATCCCCCGAAACTTAATTTGGTTTGAAACAAATGAATTAAGGATCTCCACACTGTTTGACTGCTGACGCGGGCTTTGAAGCAACAGGTTGAGCAATTGGCCAAGGAGCTCGAGGAGAGCCGCACGGAAGTGCAATCCGTGAAGGCTAAACTGGAACAAGTAAAGAGTTTCACCCGAGAGGCCCATCGTGAATGTACCTTTACTGCTAATTGATACGTCTCCAACATATCTACTTTTCCAAACTCTTTTGCCCTTGTTTTGGACTCTGATTTGCATGATTTGAATGAAACTAACCCGGACTGACGCTGTTTTCAGCAAAACTGCCATGGTGTTGTTTTTGTGTAGAAATAAAAGTTCTCGGAATGACTTGAAAATTGACGGAGAATTTTTGTGGAATATATGAAAAATACTGGCAAAATAATCAACCAGAGGGGAGGAGCCAGTGGGCCACGAGCCCAAGAGCCGCGGCCCCCCCCCTAGGCCATGCCTGGCAGGCTCGTGGGGCCCACGTGGCCCCTCCGACCTCCTCTCCAGTTCCATATAACCCTATTCATCCCAAACAAAATCAGAGATAAGAAATAATCACATTTTACGATATGGAGCCGCCTCACCACCTGTTCTTCCTCGGGAGGGCAGATCTGGAGTCCGTTCTGGGCTCCGGAGAGTGAAAATCGAAGCCATCGTCATCATCAACCCTCCTCCATCGCCAATTGCATGATGCTCTTCATCATTCGTGAGTAATCTCATCGTAAGCTTGCTAGACGGTGATGAGTTGGATGAGATCCATCATGTAATCGAGTTAGTCTTGATAGGGTTTGATCCCTAGAATCCACTATGTTCTAAGATTGATGTTGCTACTACTTTGCTATGCTTAATGCTTGTCACTAGGGCCCGAGTGCCATGATTTCAGATCTGAACCTATTATGTTTTCATCAATATATGTGTGTTCTTGATCCTATTTTGCAAGTTGTAGTCACCTACTATGTGTTATGACCCGGCAACCCCGGAGTGACAATAGCCGGAACCACTCCTGGAGATGACCATAGTATGAGGATCCCATGTATTCACCATATGTTAATGCTTTGTTTCGGTACTCTATTAAAAGGAGACCTTAATATCCCTTAGTTTCCATTAGGACCCCGCTGCCACGGGAGGGATGGACGAAAGATGTCATGCAAGTTCTTTTCCATAAGCACGTATGACTATATACGGAATACATGCCTACATTATATTGACGAACTGGAGCTAGTTACATATCACCCTATGTTATAACTTTTACATGATGAATATCATCCGACATAATTATCTATCACCGATCTAATGCCTACAAGATTTTCCTATACTGGTCTTTGGTACGTTACTTTACCGCTACTGCTGTTACACTTGCTACACAAATCAGTACTGCTACTGCTGCGACTGTTACTGTTACTACCATACTGCTTTGCTACTAAAACTTTGCTGCAGATACTAAATCTTTCAGGTGTGGTTGAATTGACAACTCAACTACTAATACTCGAGGATATTCTTTGGCTCCCCTTGTGTCGAATCAATAAATCTGGGTTGAATACTCTACCCTCGAAAACTGTTGCGATCCCCTATACTTGTGGGTTATCAAGACCTTTTTCTGGCGCCGTTGCCGGGGAGCATAGCTCTATTCTCTGAGTCACTTGGGATTTATATCTGTTGATCACTATGAAGAAATTGCGAGATCCAAAAACTAAAGTTCTGCCCTCAACTACAAGGACAGGTAAGGAGCTGCCATCTAGCTCTGCACTTGATTCACCTTCTGTTATGAGTAAATTTGCGACACCGCCACCTGCTATTAATTCCGATATGTCGTCTGTGCTTGATGATGCTAATTCTTCTATACATGATAATTATGATGATGCTTTGCTTTACAATGAGATGCCACTTGGTAAATTTCTGGATACACAAATTGCTAGAGTTACTACTGAATCAAATGATACTTCTGAAACTGATGAAATTATTGATATTGAACCTGCTGTTACACCTATTAGACCTAGCCCTCCTAGATATGAATTGCCTAATATACCTAAGGGTTATGTTATGGAAGGAGAGGTAGCTGAAGACTTTATTGCTTGTAAGGATAGCTATGATCTTGAGAAATTATTACGCAAGTGGAAAGAAAAATCTCTTAATGCTAGAATGAAATATGATCCTAAGTTTGCTACTTCACCTATCTTTGTTACTGATAAATATTATGAGTTCTATATTGATCCTGAGTTAATCACTTTGGTTGAATCTGATCCTTTTCATGGTTATGAATCTGAAACTGTTGTGGCACATCTCACTAAACTGAATGATATTGCCACCCTATTCACTAATGAGGAAAAAAATCGCTATTACTATATCCTTAAGTTGTTTCCTTTCTCACTAAAGGGTGATGCTAAAACTTGGTTTACCTCTCTTGCTCCTGGTTGTGTGCGTAGTCCCCAGGATATGGTATACTACTTCTCTGAGAAATATTTTCCTGCCCATAAGAAACAAGCTGCCTTGCAGGATATATATAACTTTGTGCAAATTGAAGAAGAAAGTCTCCCACAAGATTGGGGGAGGCTTGTCCAGTTACTTAATGCTTTGCCTGATCACCCTCTTAAGAAAAATGAAATACTTGATATCTTTTATAATGGACTAACAAATGCTTCTAGGGACCACCTAGATAGTTGTGATGGCTGTGTTTTTAGGGAACGAAATGTGGAACACGCTGAAATTCTATTAAATAATATCTTGAGCAATGATAATGCTTGGACTATTCCCGAACCACCTCCGAAGCCACCTCCGAAGAAAAGAGGTATTCTATTCCTCAGTCCTGAAGATATTTAAGAAGCAAAGAAATCTATTCGAGAGAAAGGTATTAAATCTGAAGATGTTAAGAATCTACCACCTATTGAAGAGATACATGGTCTTGATAACCCGACACAGGTAATAGAGGTAAATTCTCTCCATAGATTCAATGAGAGTGATATCACTTATGATAAACCTGCTAGCTTATGCTTAGATGAATTTGATAACTTTGTTGCCAAACAACAAAGTTTTAATGATTATGTCAGCATACAACTGGAACAAATGCTCGTATGATTAATCATATAAGTGCTTGTGTGGATAGAAATGTCAATGATCTTAAGCTTATGAGTAAACATGCTTCTATGGTCACTACTCAAGTAGAGCAAGTACTTTGGGCTCAAAATGACTTGCCTAATGAATTGAATGATAATTCTATTAAAGTTGTTACTAGAGGTGGTAGAATGACTCAGGAACCTTTGTATCCTGAGGGCCATCCTAGAGAATTGAGCAAGATTCTCAAGGAATTAATACAGATGCACCTATTCATCCTGGTAATAGGAAGAAAAAGAAAGATGATAGGAGCTTGCATGCTAGTAAACCTGTTTCTGTTACACCTGAGAATCAAAATGATATATCTATTTCTGATGCTAAGACACAATCTGGTGATGAACATGAGCCTAGTGATAATATTGATAATGATGTTCATATTGATGCTCAACCTAGTAATGATAATGATGTGGAAATTGAACCTGCTATTGATCCTGATAACCCACAACCTAAGAATAAAAGATATGATAAGAGTGATTTTATTGCTAAAAAGCATGGTAAAGAAAGAGAACCATGGGTTCAGAAACCCATGCCCTTTCCTCCCAAACCATCCAAGAAAAAGGATGATGAGGATTTTGAGCGCTTTGTTGAAATGATTAGACGTATCTTCTTGCAAATGCGTTTGACTGATATGCTTAAAATGTCTCCTTATGCTAAATACATGAAAGATATTGTGACAAATAAAACAAAGATACCTAATATTGAGATTTCCACCATGCTTGCTAATTACACTTTTAAGGGTGGGACTCCTAAGAAACTAGGTGATCCCGGAGTACCCACTATACCTTGCTCCATTAAAGGAAATTATGTTAGAACTGCTTTATGTGATCTTGGAGCCAGTGTTAGTGTTATGCCTCTCTCTTTATATCGTAGACTTGAATTGGATAAATTGACACCTACTGAAATTTCTTTGCACATGGCCGATAAATCAACTGCTTTACCTATCGGCATTTGCGAAGATGTGCCTGTTGTGGTTGCTAACGTTACTATCTTAACGAACTTTGTTATTCTTGATATTCCTGAGGATGATGCCATGGCAATCATCCTTGGAAGACCCTTTTTAAACACTACATGAGCTGTTATTTATTGCAACAAAGGCAATGTCACTTTCCATATTGATGGCAATGAGCACACGGTGCACTTTCCGAAGAAACAATATCGGGTTCATTGCATAAATTTTATTGAAAAACCTTCATCAATTATTATTGGAAGCTTTGAATTTCCTCTACCTACTGTCAAGATGAGATATGATATACTTATTGTTGGGGATATGCATATTCCCATTGAGGTAACTTAGTGATTTTTCGAAAATTCTCCGGTTTCATGTGATTCGGAAAAAGTTTGTCAAGGAGACTTGATCAACCTCATTGATGGATTTCTTTTGATGACCATGAGATGGATGAATCTAGAAGTCACAATTTTCTGTTCCCAACTTTTACTTTTAGTTACTTAGTAGAAAAAATAATAAAAATAGCATTACTTTCCTGTTTTCTGCATTTTCCGTCCAATAAAAAATGACCTGAAAATAATGCCTAGCTAAGGGCGTTAAACAATAGCGCTTGTTGGGAGGCAACCTAATGAATAGGTTTATTTTTGCTTTTTACTTTATGTTTTGTTAAGTCCACACCATCATGATTCTGTTATTATTGTGTTTTTTATGTTTTAATTAGTATTTTTTCCAAGTAGAACCTTTATGATTAGTTTTCGTGATAGTTGTTTAATCATGCTGGAAAAGACAGAAACTTTGTGGTCACGAAATTATTTTTCATTCCTATCTATAAAGATATTTTGAGCTGATTCTTTTTTATTCTGATTTATATGAAAATTTCCCTAATTTTCATGGTTTTTTCAGATTTTTTATGTTATCATAGGTATACGAAATATACAGATTGCTACAGACTATTCTGTTTTTGACAGATTCTGTTTTTGTTGTGTTGATTGCTTATTTTGATGAAACTATGGTTAGTATCGGGGGGTATGAGCCATGGAGAAGTGAGAATACAGTAATATAACATCAATATAAATGGAAATTAAAGTTTACTACTGTACCGAAAAAGTTGGTGATTTGTTTTCTTATGCTAATGCTATCACGAGTTTCTGTTTAAGTTTTGTGTTGTGAAGTTTTCAAGTTTTGGGTGATGTTCTTATGGACAATGGAATAAAGAGTGGAAAGAGCCTAAGCTTGGGGATCCCCAAGGCATCCCAAGCCAAATTCAAGGACACCAAGAAGCCTAAGCTTGGGGGAGTACGTGTTTCTCACCGACTTTATATTCATGTTCACACATTCACTTTGATAGTCGGTGTTCACGCTTTTTCATTATATCATCCATGCTAGTTTATTTTCTTTTTCTCGCATTCTTTTTGTGTGTTAGATTAACTTGAGAAAATCCAAAAAAATAAGAAAAACAAAAAATTAGTTGTAACTTTACATTCTTGCATGCTTAGTAGCAACTAAAAAGAAAACCCAAAAAGATTTTCGGTTCTTCTTTTGCTTGTTGGGAGCTTTCCCGTGTAAATAGTTTTCTTTTTCTTTGGGTCGAGGTAGAAGACCATGATTAAAATGATTAGTGGCTCTCATATGCATTATTTTTTATTCGTTAAATAGCCATATTACTTTGTCTTCTCCTCTGAGTTTGCTTGCAGATTCCAGCTTAGTCCAATGCACGAACACTCTTATTATTATTCACATCGTTCGGTCGTGCAAGTGAAAGGCAATAATGATGATATATGATGAAGTGACTGAGCCTAGAAAAGCTGGTATGAACTCGACCTATTTTGTTTTTGTAAATATGACTAGCTCATCGTTCCTAATTCAGCATTGTTATGAGAGAAACATGTTTGCAATGACAATTTAGAGATCATAGTTTCTTATGCCATGCTTAATTAGCTAGGAGCTTATAATGGTTTGTCTTGGATGCCAATATGAATTTTAAAATGATTGTGATGTAGTATGATAGGATGGTATCCTCCTTTGAATGATTCAAGTGGTTTGACTTGGCACATGTTCACGCATGTAGTTGAAACAAAATCAACACAACCCTCACGATATTCATGTTCATGGTGATTTATATCCTACTCATGCTTGCACTCATGTTGGTTAATCTCAATGCATGTTTATGACTGTTGTTGCTCTCTAGTTGGTCGCTTCACAGTCTTTTGCTAGCCTTCACTTGTACTAAGCGGGAATACTGCTTGTGCATCCATTTCCCAAACCCAAAGTTGTTCCATATGAGTCCACCATACCTACCTATATGCGGTATCTACCTGCCGTTCCAAGTAAATTTGCACGTGCCATTCTCTAAACCTTCAAATAATAACCTGTTTTATGCCTGAACCACTCATGTTGTGACAAGGGGCGGTCAGTATCTTCCATGCTAGGCGTGTTATCCTTGATATGTGTTTATTCGCTATCATTCACGAGAAAGGGGCCGGTAATCGGAATGCCCAGTTCCATGCTCAAATCAAATAAAAATATAATTGCAAACAAAACTCCCCCTTGGATTGTTGTTGGTATGGACGGCACCCGAGGATTCGGCTAGCTGTGGAGTGTGATTGATTGGTGGTTGGGGGAGTCAAAACTTTACTATTCTGTTTGGGAACCACCTATAATACGTGTAGCATGGAAGATGGTGAAAACTCTTTGTTATCGCGTTGACAATGAAAAGCATGCCACCCCAAAAATTATCTATCTCTGTTTTAAAAAGCTTGAGCTCTGGCACCTCTTCAAATCAATGCTTCCCTCTGTGAAGGGCTTATCTATTTACATTTCTATTGAGTCATCCTCTTCTTATTGAAAGCACCAGCTAGAGAGCACCTCCATCATTTGTATGCTTTGCTATTAATTGATATTGAGTATGATTATGACTGGATCTTCTTTGCCATGAATTGCAATTTCTAGTCAACCCTTGGTCTTTGAAGGTTCTCTGCATTTATGTTTTGCGGTCTCAGAAAGGGCAAGCGAGATACCATCTATTCATCTTGTATCATGATTGTTTTGATTGAAGTGTTGACGTTTGAAACTTATTATTAGTGCTCACTAGTTAATTATGCCATTGATATGAGTATATCGAGAGACCTGAATGTCATTGCTTATGTGTTTAGCTTATGATCTTGCTGAAAATCTGAATATGAGTTAGACATAATTATAACAACAAGATCAAACAGAGTTTGTAAATGTTTTTCTTTTGTCTCTTTCAGTTTATCAACTGAATTGCTTGAGGACAATCAAGGCTTTAAGCTTGGGGGAGTTGATACATCTCCAACGTATCTACTTTTCCAAACTCTTTTGCCCTTGTTTTGGACTCTAATTTGCATGATTTGAATGAAACTAACCCGCACTGATGCTATTTTCAGCAAAACTGCCATGGTGTTGTTTTTGTGCAGAAATAAAAGTTTTCGGAATGACCTGAAAATTGACGGAGAATTTTTGTGGAACATATGAAAAATACTGGCGAAAGAATCAACCGGAGGGGAGGAGACAGTGGGCCACGAGCCCAGGAGCCGTGGCTCCCCCTAGGCCGCGCTTGGCAGGCTCGTGGGGCCCACGTGGCCCCTCTGACCTCCTCTCCAGTTCCATATAACCCTATTCGTCCTAGAAAAAATCAGAGAGAAGAAATAATCGGGTTTTACGATACAGAGCCGCCACCACCACCTAATCTTCCTCGGGAGGGCAGATCTGGAGTCCGTTCTGGGCTCCGGAGAGTGGAAATCGAAGCCATCGTCATCATCAACCCTCCTCCATCGCCAATTTCATGATGCTCTTCATCGTTCGTGAGTAATCTCATCGTAGGCTTGCTGGACGGTGATGAGTTGGATGAGATCCATCATGTAATCGAGTTAGTTTTGATAGGGTTTGATCCCTAGTATCCACTATGTTCTAAGATTGATGTTGCTACTACTTTTCTATGCTTAATGCTTGTCACTAGGGCCCGAGTGCCATGATTTCAGATCTGAACCTATTATGTTTTCATCAATATATGTGTGTTCTTGATCCTATTTTGCAAGTTGTAGTCACCTACTATGTGTTATGACCCGGCAACCCCGGAGTAACAATAGCCGGAACCACTCCCGGAGATGACCATAGTATGAGGATCCCATGTATTCACCATGTGGTAATGCTTTGTTCCGGTACTCTATTAAAAGGAGACCTTAATATCCCTTAGTTTCCATTAGGACCCCGCTGCCACGGGAGGGATGGACGAAAGATGTCATGCAAGTTCTTTTCCATAAGCACGTATGACTATATACATAATACATGCCTACATTATATTGACGAACTGGAGCTAGTTACATATCACCCTATGTTATAACTTTTACATGATGACTATCATCCGACATAATTATCTATCACCGATCCAATGCCTACGAGCTTTTCCTATACTGGTCTTTGCTACGTTACTTTACCACTACTGCTGTTACACTTGCTACACAAATCACTACTGCTACTGCTGCTACTATTACTGTTACTATCATACTGCTTTGCTACTAAAACTTTGCTGCAGATACTAAATCCTTCAGGTGTGGTTGAATTGACAACTCAACTACTAATACTCGAGGATATTCTTTGGATCCCCTTGTGTCGAATCAGTAAATCTGGGTTGAATACTCTACCCTCGAAAACTGTTGCGATCCCCTATACTTGTGGGTTATCACTAATCGCAATGTATTATCCTGCCTGATGCATGGATTCCGTGTAGCAGCCGAATGAATAGGGCACATGGAAAGGCAGTTGGAGGAAGCCTAAGACTCTCAGCTGTACGCCGAGTCCTAGCACGAGGCTAGCTACCTTGTTGTTCAAAAGCAGACCGAAGAAATTAAGAATTTGAAGATTCAATTGGCCCAAGCTCAAGAGGAAAACCAAAAGCTTCAAAGGGGCATGTTCGGTAAGTGTGATTCTATTATTAGCAAATATTTCTGATGTAGGAAATAAAGGTAAGTACTCTGTTGCCTCATGTACAGGCCTACTGTCCGGGCATCCTAAAGAGCAGTTTAGATCATATGAGGGGAACCTACTGAAAGAGCTGATCTCCATGGGCGTGTGCGGAAAGTAATGAAAGGAATGGTAAAGGCACTATGGCCTGCCGAACAGCCATATCAAGGGCTAGCCAAACTCGTGGATCGATTCAAGGGGGCCCGGAATAGGTTCAATCTATGGAAAACTTCGGCTTGCCGTGAGGGAGCACGGGAAGCGTGGGCAATGATCAAGACTTGTTTCTCCGGACTTAATGCCGAGCATATGGCATGGGTTGGTCGCGTGGGATCAGATGGAAAAGAAGTGCCACTCCACCTGGTGTATGACCAGGTGATGCCTGCCGCCCATCTTTCACAAGGGGACTATCCCCTTGACACCATAATCGATAATCTCGATCAGCAACCGGACATGTAATTTATATGTACTCGTGTATAAACAATTTGTGTTGTAAACTTTGTCTTAACCAGCCATCGGCTTCTCCCCCCCCCGTGCGAAGAGCTCGGGAGTGTTCCTCCTTATTTGCCACTCCAAAAGAGCGAACTGTATTCGGGGAACCAGGCAATCCGGCCATGCGGTGCGAGCAGACAGAAAGCACCCATAAAGATATGTTATATTACTACTTAGCGTAAAAAAACATCTTTCGAGGAAAATAGTACCTCTGTTGATACCTTTCATTAGGGCTCTATGAAGATCGTAGATAGAAGTCCGCATACTTTCAGTATGGGGCTAATTGTGCTTTGGGAAGAAAAGACCCAAACAACGGTAATAATGACCGGAGCCATATAAGGTGTTTTCGTCACGACCGACCAATTGTCTACATAAGATAGCTAGCTTTCGGCTTCACCCGTCTGAGGTACGTGTCCGGATGACCTGGTCGTAACAATCGCAGAGGTGCTCCCATTACCCTCTAGCCGAACAATCGGGAACGTAGAGGGTAATCATAGGAGCGAGGCAACCCAGCTTGGCAAAGTCTTAGTTTGAATTGATGCATATGATGGCTTGAACGTGACAAAAGAAACATGTGCATATGATAAGTGTGAGGAAATACTTGTAATATAAAAACGTTGGTTGCTAGAAGAAGCCCCCATGTGTTGTGTTTGGATTTAACACTTTATGGTGCATGTTGATAATCTTTAGTAGAAGATCGGTTCAACCGAACATAGGGAAAGAAAAGAAATTGACCCTGTCAAACAGCAAAATGGGAAGGGAAGAAGAAAAAGGAAAAAAGGATAAGAGGAAAAACAAAAAAAAAATAGGGGAGTTAGACGGCACCGGTTTATCCGTAGAAGCGCTGAAGACGAGCTGCGTTCCATGGGTTTGGTTCAAGGCGGTTGTCGGATGGACTCCGAAGACGATAGGCACCTCTCACGAGTACTTCTCGATGATGAAAGGACCCTCCCATTTGAGGTTGAGTTTATGCTTCTGCTTCTCCGGGAGCCATAGGACGAGTTCGGCCATGTTGTATGCTTTTGCCCTGACCTCCCTACTTTGGTAACGTCGAGCTTGCTGTTGGTAAAAAGTGGAGCGAGCCTGAGCTATGTCACGCTCTCCGTCCAAGGTGTCTAGGTCATCCTGCCGATCCAACTCGGCCTCCTTTTCCTCGTACATGTGCACCCTTGGTGCATCGTGAATAATGTTGCAGGGGAGGACTGCCTCTACCCCATAGACCATAGAGAACGGTGTGTAACCCGTCGACCTGTTCGGGGTGGTGCGTGGCATACTACGCTGAATATGAAGCCAATCATTGGTCCGAATTTAGACGATTTGACATGCTTTGCTTCTATCCATTTGGTGAACTTATCAATCATGACCAGTAGGTATTTATTTTTCTTGGTCCCCCTTTACGGGGTCCGACCATGTCCAGCCCCCATACCGCAAAAGGCCAAGTGATCGGAATAGTCCAAAGAGCTGTTGGGGCATGTGACTTTGATTTGCGAAGAGTTGACACCCTACGCAATGTTGGACAAGTGACTGGGCGTCCGTCCGCCCTGTAGGCCAAAAGAAACCAGTTCGGAAGGCCTTGCTGACAAGAGATCTTGCCGCGACGTGATGACCGCCCATGTTTGCATGGATTTCGGTGAGGAGCTCCCGTCCTTCTTCCTCAGATATACACCACTACAATATTCCGGTTGTGCTTTTCTTATATAACTCACCCTCGTGTACTTTGTAGTCCTTGGATCGCCGAACTATGCGCCGTGCCTCGGTTTGGTCATCGGGGAGTTCCTTGCGAAGAAGGTAAGCAAGGAAGGGCTCTGTCCATGGCGCTATTATTGCCATTACCTCATGTGCCGAAGGCATTTCATTCATTACGGAGTGATGTCTACTACACAACCTTCTTCTTGCAGACTCGTGTTGGGCCTCCAAGCAAAGAGTTTTGTAGGACAATAACAATTTTCCGTCAAGTGGATGACCTAAGGTTTATCAATCCATGGGAGGTGTAGGATGAAGATGGTCTCTCTCAAACAACCCTACAATCAAATACAAGAAATCTCTTGTGTCCCCAACACACCCAATACAATGGCAAATTGTATAGGTGCGCTAGTTCGGCGAAGAGATGGTGGTACAAGTGCAATATGGATGGTAGATATAGGTTTTTGTAATCTAAAAATATGAAAACAACAAGGTAAAAAATAGTAAACAACGAGGAAACTGTTGTATAAATGCTTGGAAACAAGTCCTAGGGTCCATACTTTCACTAGTGCACTTTCTCTCAACAATACTAACATAGTTGAATCATATGTAAATACCTCTCGTGTGACTAAGAGTTCACTCCAAAGTCACAAATAGGGGAGAACTAACGAAGAAATTATTGTAGGGTACAAAACCACCTCAAAGTTATCTTTTCCGATCAATCTTATGAGCTATCCCTATAAGTGTCACAAACAGCCCTAGAGTTCATACTAAAATAACACCTTAAGATACACATCAACCAAAACCCTAAGGTCACCTAGATACTCCAATGTCACCACAAGTACCCATGGGCTTGATTATACAATATGCATCACATAATTTTCTATTCATCATGTTCAATCCAACACAAAGAAATTTAAAGAGTGCCCCAAAGTTTCTACCAGAAAGTCAAGACAAAAATGTGTGCCAACCCCTATGCTTAGATTCTCAAGGTCACGGAACCCGCAAGTTGATCACCACACTTGTAGAAAACAGGGCATTGGTTCGGGCCGGGCCAGGCCATTAGTCCCGGTTCAGTCAGGAACCGGGACCAATGGGGGCAACGGTCCCGGTTCGTGAGGCCAGGGAGCCGGGTGGGCCACGTGGGGCATTGGTCCCGGTTCGTCTGAAACCTTTGGTCCCGGTTGTAGACACGAACCGGGACCAATGTGCCTTGCTCCTGGCCCACAACCATTAGTCTCGGTTCGTGGCTAGATCAGGGACCAAAGGGGGTCCTTTAGTCCCGGTTGCAGCCACGAACCAGGACCAATGAGATGCCTATATATACCCCCTCCCTAGCGAGCAGAGCACTCCACACTGCTCTGTTTTTTTGGCCTACGAGGGGAGAGCTTTGTGGTGCTCTAGCTCACCTCCTATGCACATGAGGTGTTTGATGAAATGCCTAAGCCAAACTTAAGCTTTCTCGTCTCGAAGCTCCTTGTCCAAACTCCATTTTCGTCAAGATTTGTCTAGGTTTGGCGGTCCGTCCTGTCCCGTTCCCGTCCTGAAACCGCCATCGATCGCCCGCACGTGGTGAGCCCCTTGATCTTATCTTCTTGCTAAAAGAAAATATACTTACTCATATGATTTTCTTAGTTTTATTATTGTTTGTTATTATATTGTGCCATGGTTATGGTATCCGCCCACGTCGGCCCTCGTCCAGTTCTCTATTTGGTCACTTCTCTATTCATGATATGTTGTAATGGTTTTTAATACACTTTATTATATAATGCACGCAAATGAACCGACAATGGATGTATGGTGACTGACGCACCTCCGAGTATATTAAGGGCCTGCATAATTTTCTCGAAGCGGCTAAGGCAAACAAGCAGAATGGTTTTATGCCTTGTCCATGTACTGTCTATGAGAATACAAAGTCTTTCTCCAACTCTAAAACCCTTCACTTCCACCTACTTCAGAAGGGTTTTATGCCACACTATAATGTTTGGACCAAGCACGGAGAAAGAGGGGTTATGATGGAAGACAACAAAGAAGAAGAGGATGACAACAACTACCCTCCCCCTGAATACGGTGATGCTGCAATGGGGGAGGCTGAAGATCAAGAGGAACCAGATGATGTGCCCGATGATGATCTTTGCCAGGTCATTGTTGATGCACAGAGAGAATGCGAAAGTGAAAGGGAGAAGTTGCATTTCAATCACATGTTAGAGGATCACAAAAAAGGGTTGTACCCAAATTGCGAAGATGACAACAAAAAGCTTGGTACCACACTGGAATTGCTGCAATGGAAGGCGGACAATGGTGTATCTGACAAGGGATTTAGTTCGCTACTGAAAATAATTAAGAAGAAGCTTCCAAAGGATAACGAATTGCCCGACAATACTTATGCAACAAAGAAGGTTGTATGCCCTCTAGGATTGGAGGTGCAGAAGATACACGCATGCCCTAATGACTGCATCCTCTACCGCGGAGAGTACGAGGAACGGAACGCAGGCCCGGTATGCGGTGCATTGCGGTATAAGATCAGAAGAGATGACCCCTGGTGATGTTGAGGGCCAGCGCATCGGGAAGAGGGTTCTTGCCAAGGTGATGTGGTATTCTCCTATAATACCACAGTTGTAACGTCTGTTCAGAAACAAAAAGCATGCTGAGTTGATGCAATGGCACAAAAAAGACCATAAGAAAGACGGGAAGTTGAGAGCACCTGCTGACGAGTCGCAGTGGACAAAGATCGAGAGAAAGTGGAGTGACTTTACAGGTGCCCCGAGGAACGTATGGTTTTGTTTAAGTGCAGATGGCGTTAATCCTTTTGGGGAGCAGAGCAGCCAGCATAGCACATGGCCTCTGACTCTATGATGTATAACCTTCGTCCTTGGTTGTGCATGAAGTGGAAGTTCATTATGATGCCAGTGCTCATCCAAGGCCCTAAGCAATCCGGCAATGACATTGATGTGTACCTAAGGCCATTAGTTGATGAACTATTACAACTATGGAATGGAAGAGGTGTACATGTGTGGGATGAGAACGAACAGGAGGAACTTGACCTACATGCGTTGTTGTTTGTAACCATCAACGATTGGCCTGCTCTCAGTAACCTTTCAGGACAGACAAACAAGGGATACCACGCATGCACACACTATTTAGATGACACAAACAATATATATTTGGACAAATGCAAGAAGAATGTGTACTTGGGGCATCGTCGATTTCTTCCGACCAACCATCAATGTCAAAAGAATGGAAAGCATTTCAAAGGTGAGGCAGGTCACTGGAAGAAGCCCGCCCTCCATACTGGTGATCACATACTTGATATGGTCAATGATTTACAAGTAATATTTGGAAAGGGTCTTGGCGGACTATCTGTTCCGAATGACGCTGACAAACATGCACCCATGTGGAAGAAGAATCTATATTTTGGGACCTACCCTATTGGAAAGACCTAGAGGTCCGCTTTGTAATCGACGTGATGCACGTGATGAAGAATCTTTGCGTGAACTTGCTAGGCTTCTTGGGAGTTTATGGGAAGACGAAAGATACACCGGAGGCACGGGAAGAACAACAATGTGTGCATGAAAAAGACGGCATGCATCCAAAGTAGTATGAAGGTCCTGCTAGATACACTCTTACCAAAGAAGAGAAGGAAATATTCTTTGAATGCCTGCTCAGTATGAAGGTCCCGTCTGGCTTCTTGTCAAATATAGAGGGAATAATAAATATGGTAGAGAAAAAGTTCCAGAACCTAAAGTCTCATGACTGCCACGTGATTATGACGCAACTGCTGCCGGTTGCATTGAGGAGGCTTCTACCGGAAAATGTTCGATTAGCCTTTGTGAAGCTATGTGCATTCCTCAATGCAATCTCTCAGAAGGTGATCAATCCAGAAACCTGCCAAGGTTAAGGAGTGATTTGGTGCAATGTCTTGTTAGTTTCGAGCTGGTGTTCCCACCGTCCTTCTTCAATATCATGACGCACGTCCTAGTTCATCTAGTCAACGAGATTATCGTTCTGGGCCCTATATTTCTACACAATATGTTCCCCTTTGAGAGGTTCATGGGAGTCTTAAAGAAATATGTTCATAACCGCGCTAGGCCAGAAGCACTAGTAGAAAACAGACCTTTCATCCTGAGCATTAGTCCCGGTCTGGTTACGAGCCGGTACTAAAGATGGTATTAGTCCCGGTTCGTGCTGGCTCCAACGGCTAGGAGCAGGGCGACCTTTAGTACCGGCTCGTGAGCGATCTTTAGTACCGGTTCATGTCATGATCCGGTACTAAAGGGGGCGTGGCAGGCTTTTGGTCAGACTTGGGCCCCACATGCATCTTTAGTACCGGTTGGTGACACCAACCGGTACTAAAGGGCAACCTTTAGTACCGGTTGGTGCCACCAGCCGGTACTAAAGACTTCCTACATATACGCTTCGTCCGCAGCCAATCGAAGGGGCTCTCATTTCTCTATTTTCTCCCCTATTCTTCTTCTTGCTCGAAGCTCATCCTCCATTTTGCCAAGGATTTGTCAAGATTTAAAGGCACCCCATCTATCCAAGTGTTCATAAAGGTTAGCAACTTTGCTCCTTCATCTCTCATTGCTAGATTAGCTTGTGGTATGCTCAAAGATATGTGATTTGTGAGTTTTAGCTAGGTTTTGGAGGAGTGATCATTATTGGGAGTTTATTTGATTTATATGCAATTTGAGCTCAAATTAACTTGTTAGGTTGCATATGTGTAGGTGTGGTTTATTTGGTGCCTTCCCATCCCCATCCTAACCACCGTCGATCGTCCGCACCGTCTCGTCGCGGCACCGGCCACCTTGGTGAGCCTCTTGTTCTTCTGAAAACCTTTTTGTTAAAAAAATTACTTGTATGATTTAGATAGATGCGTGTACGATTTACTTACTTGTATTATTGTTAGTTATTCTATAGTGTCATGGTTATGGTATCCGCCCACGTTGGCCCTCGTCCAGTCTATGATTCAGATGTGGTATGTCGTTATTTTTTATAACTATTTCACACATCATCTAATGTCTATGACAACTAATTGTGGCACCAAATTGACGTAGATGTTTTTATCTATAGGAAGTAGTTGAACCAGAAATTCCAACCGACTATGCAATTCTGCTCGAGAAATTAACGCAAGCTGAAAAACAAATTGATCATTTGAAAGAAAAATTGAAAAGAATTGAAGATGAGAAGATGGGATTGGAGGTGCATGTTGCCGATATCATCGATGATCACAAGAACAAGATGGCTGGAATGCGCTTAAAGCTTAGAAAGATTAGAAAATATGCCATTGATAAAGAGGCTTGGTATCATTATGCCGTTGGCTCAATTGTTACCTTAGTTGCGATTATGATTGCATTTGTTGTTGCATTTACATGTTTTAGATAGTTGTATGTTGTTTTATGAGATGTATGTATGAACTATAAGTATCTATTATTTGTAGTAATAACATTTGGTCACGCTAGCTCTACTTTGGTTGTAATGTGATGATGAAGTTGTATTAATTTGGTCACTTCGATGTTGTGTAGTGAACATGAGCCGGCAATGGATGTACGATGACCGACTAAGTCCAGGGTTTCTTAATGGCCTGCATGATTTTATTTGTGTGGCTCAGGCAAAGAAGCAGAATGGTTTCATGTGTTGTCCATGTTGTGAATGTAAGAATGATAGGAACTACTCTACCTCAAAAACCCTTCACTACCACCTGTTGAAGTCCGGTTTCATGTCCGGCTATAGCTGTTGGACCAAGCATGGAGAAAGAGGGGTTATAATGGAAGACAATGAAGAAGAAGAGGACGATGACAACTATCCTTTCGCCGATACAACAATGGGGGAAGCTGAAGAAGAGGTATTAATGGGGGAAGCTGAAGAAGAGGCATCAGATGAGCCCGCTGATGATTTGGGTCGGGCCATTGCTGATGCAAAGAGAAATTGCAAAAGTGACAAGGAGAGGTTGAAGTTGAAACGCATGTTAGAGGATCAGAAGAAATTATTGTATCCAAATTGTGAAGATGACTAGAAAAAGCTGGGTACCACGCTGGAATTGCTGCAATGGAAGGCGAAGAATGGTGTAACTAACAAGGAATGTCAAGAATTGGTGATAATGATAAAGAAGATGCTTCCAAAGGATAACGAATTGCCTAAAAGTACGTACGGAGCAAAGAAGGTTGTCTTCCCTCTAGGATTGGTGGTGCAGAAGATACATCATGCCCTAATGACTGCATCCTCTACCGCGTTGAGGAGTATGAGAATTTGGATGCATGCCCGGTATGCGGTGCACTACTATAAGATCCACTATGATGACCCTGGTGATGTGGAGGGCGAACGCCACAGGAAGAGGGTTCCTGCCAAGGTGATGTGGAGGGCGAACGCCACAGGAAGAGGGTTCCTGCCAAGGTGATGTGGTATGCTCCTATAATACCACGGTTGAAACGTTTGTTCCAAAACAAAGAGCATGCCAAGTTGTTGCGATGGCACAAAGAAGAACATAAGAAAGATGGGATGTTGAGAGAACCCGCTGATGGGTCGCAGTGGAGAAAAATTGAGAGGGAGTTCGAGGACTTTGCAGCTGATGCAACGAACTTATGGTTTGGTCTTAGTATAGACGACATGAATCCTTTTGGGGAGCAGAGCTCCAGTCAAAGCACCTGGCTCGTGACTCTATGTATCTACAACCTTCCTCCTTGGTTGTGCATGAAGCGGAAGTTCATTATGATGCCAGTGCCCATCCAAGGCCCAAAGTAACCCGGCAACGACATTGATGTATACCTAAGGCCACTAGTTGTTGAACTTCTACAGTTGTGGAATAACCAGGTGTACGTGTGTGGGATGCGCACACACAGAAGGAAATTGACCTACGAGCATTGCTGTTTGTAACCATCAATGATTGGCCTGCTCTTAGTAACCTTTCAGGACATACAAACAAGGGATACAATGCATGCACACACTGTTTAGATGATACTGAAAGTATATATTTGGATAAATGTAAGAAGAATGTGTACCTGGGACATCATCGATTTCTACCGATCAAGCATATCTTAAGAAAGGCATGCAACCATTTGAAAGGTGAGCCAGATAACCAGAAGAAGCCCGGCCTCTGTACTGGTGAATATATATTTGATATGGTCAAGGATTTACAGGTAATCTTTGGAAAGGGTCCTGGCGGACAATTTGTTCCGAATGACACCAACGGACACGCACCCATGTTGTCGTGGTTTTGTCACGGCAAATGTCCGGGTTACCAGACTTGAGTTCGGAGCCATCGCCATGGTAGTGGACTCAAAGGGGTTAGTCGAGACAAAGGACACGAGTTTACCCAGGTTCGGCCCCTCAAGTCGAGGTAAAAGCCTACGTCCTGCTTGTGTTGTTATTGCTTGTTGTATCGATTACAAGGAGCTAGAAGCTTGCCCTAGTTTTCGATCATCTCACCTCTAAGCCACCCCGACTCTGCCTTTATATAAGAGGTCAGAACCGTCGGGTCTTACAATTGTACAGTCGAATCATGTTTACATCTCTGAGTCTAACTCTATCTTACCAGCCAAGTTATCGTTTGGTAGGTCTTGCACCTCCGGGTCTCTGCCGTCCGGCCCACATCAAGAGCCGCCAATCATCTTGGGCCTCCGGCCGATACATGTCTTCGTGGGCCGGCTCATGACCAATGCTAACAACCGGAACCTTTCCAGCCGGGTCATATCACGGGGTTATATCCCCAACATTAGGCCCCAGGTTGAAGTGAGCCAGCTCATTTCATCCGTCTCTTGTGATTGTCTGAGAGTCGCCACCGAATGACCTGGCGTGACGTCACAGATACACTGACGTATCACCAAATCTCTCACATTTAACCGCTTACCGAAAATCGAGGCGTCCGTTTCGGCAAGACCGGTGTTGACGCTTGGGAATCCGTGCCGTCTCCCTGTTAAATAGGACCCGCACGGGTCAACCGATTCATTCCCGCTCGTGCGCCTCTTCTTCTTCCTCCTGCCGCTCATCTGATGCTCGAGCTCGTCCGCTCCACTGCCCGTTCGTCACCAACCTAGGCCGCTGCATCAACCTGGTTGCGCCAGAGTCTCGCCCTCCGCCGTCTCCACCTCTGGTAAGTCCTTCTTCCCGTAGCTTTAGACCGGTGTCATATAGGGTTTTCCGCCGGCGGTCCTCTGCCGGCGTCTCGTTCTCCGGCACGGTCGCATGGCTAAGTCTTGGGCCCGGCCACGCATCCTTTTAGGTTGCGTTGTCTCCACCGCCACTGTACGTGGCTCACCCGTGCGCAATGCACGGTCGGTTAGGGCTGTAGGCCGATTTTCATTTCCAATTATTTTTCGATTAGGTCGACGTAGAACTTCTTTCTTTATCTTCGGTAGATCCAAAACTTTAGTATTGATTTGTGAAACTTGTTTGTCCGGGTCTTGATGATTTCCGGCTCATATGACCATAGTAAGCCGCTAGACTCCCTCCGGCTCTTTATCAGCCGGACCTCTTAAGGCCTTAATTTTTAGAACCCTGTAACTTGTAAGCCGCCGTTGCTATCTGCTCTTGTTTGATTAGTCGCCATTTTCTTTTTGTAAAGTACTTTTAAGCCGCCAATATGACACGCGCCACCAATTCCTGCAATTGGGTTAGCTCCTGTGTGACCGAAGAGTATCTGTCTGACTTAGTAGCCGCTGGCAACCTTCCTCCAAAGGAAGCAATCAACTGGCGTATTCCGACCGGTGAGACCCGCCCCGCACCAAAGAAAGGGGAGGTCATAGTCTTTGCGGATCATATCGAACGAGGATTCGTGCCACCCGGGTCAAAGTTCTTTCGTGACATTCTCCATCTGTACAAGCTGCATCCCCAAGACCTGGCGCCGAATTCCGTATCAAATATTTGCCATTTTCAAGTCCTCTGTGAGGCATACCTTCAATCAAGGCCATCAGTTGGATTCTTTAGAGAGTTCTTCTACGCCAACCGCCAGACCGAATGCAAGGGCGGGCCAAGCTTGGAACTTGGAGGAATCACCATCCAGCGTCGGAGGGGTATCACCTTTCCGGCTATCCAGATGCCCAACCACCCAAAGGACTGGAACAAGACGTGGTTCTATTGCAAGGACACGTCCCCTAACTCGGAGCATCGCCTGCCGGGTTATCGTCCTTCCCGGATCTCAACTGACACTTCACTGCCCGACCAGCTCTCAGCTGCCGACCGTGCTAGATATGAGTAGCCCCACGCCAGAGTGAAGGCTCTCCTGGCCAATGGCCTTATTGCAACGGACCTCATCCGCTGCTGGGTACAATGGCGGATCATGCCTCTGAGCCGTCGGAACCGGCTCATGTGTGAGTACCCAGGACACTATGACAGCGAACTGTGCTTCAGTGCCACCACTCTGACTGAAGACGACGTCTGTATGACCGTCCAGAGTCTTGTGCACGAGACCTCTGGCTCATGCAGAACCATCGGCCTAGCGCCCTTCTGCGTGACCAACCCGGCGCCTCTTGTAAGTATTTTTACCTTTCTTCCGTCTGTTGTATGTTTATATACTCCTTTTCAAAGCTTGATATCATTCCTCTGGCTCAATTTGCATAGGCTGACTCCGACTTCTGGAAGAAGGAATACGTTCCTCCTCCGAAGACAACCAAGAAGAAAGTCGCCGCCAAGAAGCAAAAGAAAGCGGCTCCTCAAGAGAAATGGTTCGAACACCCGGCCTCCTCAGAGTCGGAGGTAAGATCCTTCAACTTTACTTACTTAACTTTTTGTCTTGTCGGCTCTTAATAATGTCTTTCCGCGTCTCACAGGACGAAGTAGAAACCAGTCACGCCAACGTTCCTGAGGTAACTTGCATGTACTCCGACTCAGAATATTTCTTCCGAAAGCCGCGGCGGGTCGTTAGAAAATTTCCTCTATCTCATCCTCTCGCTCATCTGGCTCCTGATTTCCTTTCAAAAAAGCAACAGCAAGCTGAATGACGTCAGACCCGGAGCGCCGGCTCTATAGAGCTTGCATCTGGACTGCCAAACTCGCTGGCTCCTAAGAAGCGGCCTGCAGAGGTTAGTATCCGTACTTCTCT
This sequence comes from Hordeum marinum, assembly GCA_022496015.1. Lineage (NCBI taxonomy): Eukaryota > Viridiplantae > Streptophyta > Magnoliopsida > Poales > Poaceae > Hordeum > Hordeum marinum. The sequence continues at coordinate 420,965,922 of CM039675.1, forward strand.
TTTTCGTTTCTCTTCATATCCAAGTGTGTTATCATATCCGTGTCTTGCTTTTTCGAAAGACGCCTTCTTCGGGCGACTCTTCAGCATCAGTCATCCCCCCCACCAAAGATCAATCCTCTGTAAGTATTAAAATATCCGGATGTCTTGACGAAATATCAATCTCCTTTAGGTGCTGACTCTTTACTTTGCAGTGCTCAGGCGAAACGCCGCAAGACCCATCAACCTTCCTCCAGCCCTGTCGTTGACCATCAGGAGCCTGAACAGCTGGCCCCGACTCAACCGGACATTGAATAGCCGGAGGAGACCCCAGCGAAAGAGGAAGCTCCACCAGCAGCTTCTACTGAGCCGGCAGCAGAAGATGTTATCATGGAACACTCCCCCGCTGCTCCTTCAAAGCCGGTTACACCCGTCAGGACCCCTGCGACTCCGGATATTATCATCACCGGGTCTGCTCAGAAGGCACCTTCACCAGCGCATGTCTTGACCCGGCATACCGAGCCGTCTGAAGCTTCGCGGAAACTTCAGTTTGACTCGTCGTACGAGAAAATGACAGCTGAAGAACTCCACTCCGGCTACATGAACCGGGTCAACACCAGCCGAGACTTGGAGCTCCGGCTGGTCAGCATGATGAAAACAAAATATGAGGTATGTTACATTTCTTTGGCCATAACCTTCTCCAGCCCCCAAGGGCCGGATTTAATCTGTTACAGAGTTGAATTCGGGTCTTTTTTTGAAGGTTATGTAGAAAATACTTTCCTACAGATATTGTAAATACTTGTATACTGCCAACTGTAGCCCCCAAGGGACGGCTCAAATTTATTTGAGTCGGAACTTTTGAGATTAGAAAAGAACCATAGTGTAGCCCCCAAGGGCCGGCTCAAATTGATTTGAGTCGGGACTTTCGTAGTCTGAGCAAAAGCGTAGTGTAGCCCCCAAGGGTCAGCTCAAATTTATTTGAGTCGGGACTTTTGAGATTAGAAAAGAGCCAATGTGTAGCCCCCAAGTTCCGGGTTAACTTCTACGAAGATGAGCCGGAACTATAGATGTAAACAGATCAAATATACATTAGCCCCCAAGTGTCAAATATATTGCTAGCAATCTGTTTGAGACTTGTAGAATTTGAACTATAAACCCTTATGCATATGAATACTCTTGCTGCTGCAATAACTGATACTTTGCTTTTGATATGCACAGGATGCTCTGAACACCGCCGGCTCTCAGCTGGCGGATCTCAAAACCAAGTTAGTAGCTCAACAGGAAGCACGAAGCCTTGCTGATGAAAAATGCCAGCTCTTAGCCGAAGAAGTAGCCAAGATCACCGCCGAGCTAACAACTGTGAAAGAAGCAGCTGAGTCGGAAAAAGCTGTGCTGATCAGACGGGCGGATGATGCCGATCAGCGGCTCATCGCCGTTGCTGAGGAGCTCCAAGGGCTCAAACGGCACATCGCTAAGATGTCTGCCGCCTTATTTGGTGAGTCAATCTTTCATGCACTCCTCACTTAATGTCTTTGATGAAACAATGGACGACTGACATGTCTCTTCCGGGTCATGTAGGACCTTTGAGCCGGCAACTTGCAGACGACAACATTCTGTCGCTGAAGGCTGTGTACACCTTCACTGAACAACTGTATTGTGGTGCAATGTTCACCATCAACAGCATACAGTACAAGGAGAAGATTCCCAAGGCCCTGAAATGGGTATTAGAGTTGTTCTCCACAGTGCCGAAGCAAATACAAGAGCTGAAGAAGTCGGCTTTCCGCTCTGGAGCCGTCGCGGGCTTGAGCCGGGCCATGGCCTTCGCGCCGGATCTCATAGCAGAGGAGATGATGGGTGGATATCCTTCGAAGAAGGTGGACGACTCAGAATTTTCTGACGAAGATTACTTCAAAATCGTCAAGGACTCTCGCTATCCGGCGTCTGTAATGGCTGATGAGGCAGAAGATGAGTTGAAAAGCTACCAAGCGGCATACGACCAGGACGATAAACGGATCCGCGGGCCTCTTTACGAGTGTAAAGACCTAACACCCGCCCGAAGCAAAGATCTCTTCCCTGGTGAGCTTAACGTCGCGCCTTTCTTTGAAGGGTCATTTGATGCCGTCTCTAACTGCAACTGGAACTCGACAATCTTTAGATCCGAACCGCAGGAGATCCGGAGCAGGATAAGCCTGCCGAGTGATAGAACCTTGTAATAGTCAGAGCAATTATCGGCTCTTGTAATTACCCGCCCATGGCATTTTGAAACTTTGTCAGAAATATCGTTTGTTCACACTGAGGACATCTTTTGTAACAGCCGTTTAACATCTAAATGCACTTGCCGGCTGTTTACCTTATAGTACTGTCCATCATCTTCCTCAACTCTTTACTTCTAACTTTGATAAACTTGCCAATGATTCATGAGAGGCGCTTGTAAGTCTTCAGAGCTCTTCTAGAGCCGGATAACACCTCTGTTGGTAATCAGCCCCCATGAACAAAACGCGACTGTTTGACAAACTAACACGTAATCTTTCCAAAACGTGTGTCCTTCAAACGGACTCATTTAGAATCGGGGAATTTACTCTATCAGCCGGAGCATTATGACTTCTTCTCTTATAATGAAATGCCATGGAAGAGCCGACTGCCATAGGATAAGGTAAGCTATACCTGACGGTAGGAAGCCTCTATGTGACAATGCCGACTGTTTGAGAACTTTAAAGCAGCCTACAACCAGCTATATGAAGGGTGTAAACTGTACCAAGATGGTAAGAATCCTCCTTATAACAGTAACTGCTTATCCATTGTATGCCAACACCGGTTGTCAATAGGTGTATGTAAGCTATACCAAAGGTAAGAAGCCTCTACTGACAACTGCAGCTCAAAGAGCCTGCTGTTGGAGGGTGATGTAAGCTATACCCGAAGGCAAGAAGCCTCCCCCAATCAGCCAATGTTGAATAGGGCCGGCTGCCGATGGTATTATGTAAGCTATACCTTATGGCAAGAAGCATCCATTCGACAGCCGCGACTAGTAATTGTACTAGCCGGCTGTGTAAAGGGTTTATGTAAGCTATACCCGAAGGCAAGAAGCCTTCTTCCACAACTATTTTTGGCGTAAACGCTAGTTGTTAGGGTGAGATAAGCGAACCCGTCGGTAAGAAGCCCCCTTCGACAACCGCGGTTAATAAGTAACCGGAAGTGGCATAAAGCCGACCATTAGGGTGAGATAAGCGATACCCGTCGGTAAGAAGCCCCCTTCGATGGCCGCAGTTGATAAGCAACTGGAATTTGATGTACACGCTGATGCCTTAGGGGAATTTTTTAAGCTATACCGAAGGTAAGAAGCCTCCATCAGCAACAGCGCTTAATGTACTCAAACTATGCATCATACCAGTTCAGGGTCTCTAAAGCGAGATTGGCCGTCAACTATGTGAGCCGGCTCAAGGTCTCTAAGGCGAGATTGACTGATAACAGCTTTAATTGTTTAACTTACAACAGTTCAGGGTCTCTAAAGCGAGATTGGCCGTCAACTCTGTGAGCCGGCTCAGGGTCTCTAAAACGAGATTGACTGGTAAGAGTAACATTAGTTCAGGGTCTCTAAAGCGAGATTGGCCATCAACTCTATGAACCGGCTCAGGGTTCTAAAACGAGATTGACTAGAATAAATTCAATTTGGCATTTTAACCGGTTCAGGGTCTCAAAAAAGAGATTAACTGGCAAGATCTTGGCGGATCACGGAACCACAAGAACCGCAAATTTGCTGGCACTGAAGAATTTCATCCTTAGATCATAAAGATAAACATAAGAGCCGGAGCTCGAGTCTTTGGTAGTAGTACTACTCTATATGATATGTAAAATGATAGCGGATCTACATCATCCCTTAAGTATAATATGGCCGCAAGTGTGCCACGTTCCATGGCCGCAAAGTCTCTTGACCTGCCGTATCCGACTCATCACGAATATCAATGAGATAGTATGACCCGTTGTTGAGGTTTCTGCTAACCACAAAGGGCCCTTCCCACGGCGGAGAGAGTTTATGCATCCCAGTTTGGTCTTCAATAAGCTGGGGCACCAGGTCACCTTCCTGGAACGTCCGGGTCTTCACCCTGCGGCTATGATAGCGTCGCAGGTCTTGCTGGTAAATTGCTGATCTGGCCGCTGCTAACTCTCGTGCTTCGTCCAAGGCATCCAACGCATCTTGACGTGCCAGCTCATTGTCCGTCTCAACATAAGCCGCCACCCTTGGTGAATCATGCCGGATGTCACTGGGTAGAACCGCCTCAGCTCCGTAGACCATGAAAAAGGTGTAAAACCTGTAGACTTGTTAGGTGTAGTCCGGATGCTCCATAAGACGGAAGGCAACTCATCAACCCAACACCCGGGCGTCCGTTGCAAAGGGACCATGAGCCGAGGTTTAACCCCTCGCAGGATTTCCTTATTAGCCCGCTCGGCCTGGCCATTGGACTGTGGATGTGCCACGGCTGAAACATCAAGCCGGATGTGCTCCTTCTCATAGAACGCCTTCATAGCCCCCTTAGACAAATTTGTGCCATTATTAGTGATAATACTGTGTGGATAGACAAAACGATAGATCAATGACTTGACAAACTCAACCACTGTAGCCGCATCACACTTTCTTACTGGCTCAGCCTCCACCCACTTGGTAAACTTGTCAACCGCCACCAAGAGGTGCGTTTTCTTATCTTTGGACCTCTTGAAGGGTCCTACCATATCAAGCCCCCAGACCACAAACGGCCAAGTGATAGGTATCATCCTCAACTCTTGAGCCGGAACATGAGCACGTCGGCCAAATTTCTGACAAGCATCACACTTACGGACCAGGTCCTCTGCATCCTTGTGAGCCATCAACCAGAAGAAACCATGCTGAAAAGCTTTGGCCACTAAAGATCTTGACCCGACATGATGCCCACAGTCGCCACCATGAATTTCATTTATGATCTGTTGGCCCTCCTCTGGTGACACACAAGGTTGGAAAACACCTGTCACACTGCATTTGTGTAACTCGCCATTGATAATTGTCATGGACTTGGAACGGCGAACGATCTCCCAAGCCCGGATCTCATCATCCGGCAACTCGCCACGCATCAAGTACGCTAAATAAGGAGTAGTCCAATCTGGAATAGCATGTAGAGCCGCCACTAGAGCCGCCTCCGGGTCAGGAATTGCTAGATCCTCCTCAGAAGGCATCTTGACAGTCGAATGATATAACACATCAAGAAAAACATTTGGCGGCACCGGCTTATGCTGAGACCCGAGTCGTGATAATGCATCAACCGACTCATTCTGTCGACGATCAATATGATCCACCTGATATCCCTTGAAATGACCTGCAACAATATCAACCGCCTGTCGATAAGCCGCCATTCATGGGTCCTTAGAATCCCAAGTACCTGAAACTTGCTGAGCCACAAGATCTGAGTCGCCCAGGCATCTAACCCGGCTCAAATTCATCTCCTTAGCAACACTCAAACCATGGAGCAAGGCTTCATACTCAGCAGCATTATTAGTACAGGGGAACATCAACCGGAGCACATAACAAAATTTGTCACCTTTGGGGGAGGTGAGAACCACACCAACACCAGACCCCTCAAGCTGTTTAGACCCATCAAAGTGTATAGTCCAGTATGTATTGTCCGGCTTCTCTTCAGGCGCCTGGCACTCTGTTCAATCATTTATGAAATCCACCAAGGCTTGAGACTTAATTGCTGTACGAGGGGTGTAATTGACATTAAGAGGTCCCAACTCTAAAGCCCACTTGGCAATCCGCCCTGTAGCCTCTCTGTTCTGAATAATATCTCCCAACGGGGCAGAGCTTACTACAGTTATTGGATGACCCAAAAAGTAGTGCTTCAGCTTACGATTAGCCATAAAGACCCCGTATACAAGCTTTTGCCAATGCGGATACCGCTGCTTGGACTCAGCCAAGACCTCACTGATGTAGTAAACATGCCTCTGAACAGGATACTCCTTCCCTGCCTCCTTGCGTTCAACCAGAATCGCCACACTGACCGCTCGGCTGTTAGCTACTACATATAAGAGTAGCGGCTCTTTCTCAGCCGGAGCGGCTAATACTGGCGGCTCAGTCAATTGCTTTTTAAGAGCTTCCAGCGCCTCTACGGCTTCCTTGCTCCACTTAAACTTGTCCGTCTTCTTCATCATCTGATACAAGGGGATGGCCTTCTCCCCAAGACGGCTTATGAACCGGCTCAGCGCAGCAATCCACCCTGCAATACGCTGAACATCATTGATGCACGTCGGCTCTCGCAGAGAAGTAATAGCCTTGATTTTATCCGGGTTAGCCTCGATGCCACGCATAGAGACCAAGAACCCCAAAAGCTTTCCTGCAGGAACACCAAAAACACACTTCGCCGGGTTAAGTATCATTTTGTAGACCCGGAGATTGTCAAAAGTTTCCTTCAGGTCCTCCAAGAGGGTTTCCTTCTTCCTAGACTTCACCACTATGTCATCCACATAAGCATGAACATTACGACCAATCTGACTGTGGAGAAAATTCTGCACACACCGCTGGTAAGTCGCCTGGGCACTCTTGAGCTCAAAAGGCATGGAGACGTAGCAGAACGCCCCAAAAGGTGTGATAAACAATGTCTTCTCCTCATCCTTAACTGCCATTTTGATCTGATGATACCCGGAGTAGGCATCCAAAAAGCACAAGTTCTCACAACCGGCTGTTGCATCGATGATCTGATCAATGCGAGGGAGTGCAAAGGGATCGACTGGACAAGCCTTGTTAAGATCCATGTAATCTATGCACATACGCCAAGTACCATTCTTTTTAAGCACCAACACTGGATTGGCTAACCACTCCGGGTGAAAAACTTCAACTATGAAACCAGTGGCCAAGAGCCGGGCAACCTCTTCCCCAATAGCCTTGCGCCTCTCCTCATTGAAACGCCGCAGAAAATGCTTGATCGGTTTGAACTTTGGATTCACATTAAGATTGTGCTCAGCGAACTCTCTTGGTACACCCGGCATGTCAGAAGGTTTCCATGCAAAGATGTCCCGATTCTCACAGATGAATTCAATGAGCACGCTTTCCTATTTGGGATCCATGTGAGCCCTGATGATGAACTGCTTGGATGAGTCGCCCGGCGTAAAGTCCACTGTTTTGGTATCATCCGCTGAAAATTTAAGTGGCGGCTCCGCCTCTGTGTTTGGCTTTTTCAACGGAGTCATGTCCTCCGGGTCAACGTTCTCCTTATAGAACTTTAGCTCCTCTTGTGCATAGCTAGCCTCCGCATAAGCTGCATCACCTTCCTCGCACTCAATAGCCGTCTTTCTATTGCCATGAACCGTAATCGTGCCATTTAAGCCGGGCATCTTAAGCTGCAGATAAACATAACAAGGCCTAGCCATGAACTTGGCGTAAGCCGGCCGCCCGAACAATGCATTATAAGGGCTCTTGATTTTGACCACTTCGAACCATAAGGTTTCCACCCTGTAATTATACTCATCGCCGAAAGACACCTCCAAAGAGATTTTATCTAGCGGGTACGCTGACTTACCAGGCACCACACCATGAAATACAGTAGACGAAGTTTTGAGATCCTTGTCTAGCAACTTCATCCGCCGGAAGGTGTCATAATATAAGATGTTGATACTGCTACCTCCGTCCATGAGCACTTTATTTACTCCATAACCATGTATCTGAGGGGCCACGACCAGAGCTAGCCGGCCCGGGTCATCCACCCGCGGCGGGTGATCTTGCCTGCTCCACGTTATGTCATACTCTGACCACGACAGGTTTCGTGGGAGAGCCGGCTCGACCGTATTAACCGCTCGCCTCCGTAGTTTGTCATCTCACCTGCTTTTACCAGTCGTAAACACATGGTATTGCCCCGAACTGAGCTGCTTCGGGTTACTCTGGAATCCAGACTGATTGCGCTGCTGCTGCTGTTGCTGCTGCTGCTGCTGATTATTATTATGATTGTTGTTGCCAGGGTGCTGTTGATGCTGCTGACTATTATGACCCAGATGACCTGCTCCCGAGCCGCCAGCACCAAAGCCAGCACCTGACCTGCCGTGGCCTGACCCGCCAGGCCCTGAGCCGCCAGGCGGCCCACCGCCCTGATTATGAGGTGGTTGAAAGTGTTGATTCTTAAATCTCTGCATGATAAAACAGTCGCCCCATGCATGCGTGGATGGCTTCTCAGGTGTATTGTGCTCCGGGCAGGATTTCCTAAGCACCGCTTCCAAATTGAAAGGGGGCCTATTATCACGTTCGTACGGCTTGTAACGCCCGTTCCCCTTAGGAACATTCGGCCCAGTGCTAGCATTTGCCACCAACTCTGACCCGCCACCAGCATTCTTCTGTCTGTTCTGATTCCCGTTGTTCCCAAAACTCTTGCCTTGGTTGTTCTTCTTTCCTTGATTTGACTTCTCCTCATCCGAACCCGGATCTTTGGTGCTGTCTGAGTTGGCGTACTTTGTTAGAGCCGTCATGAGCTCTCCCATGTCTTGGCACGTACGTTTAAGCCGGCCAAATTTCTGCTTCAGTGGAACGAAATGACAATTTCTTCTCCAAAATGAGCACCGCTTGAACCGCCGTGATCTGTTCCGACGAGTGAATAATGGTCGACACCCGCCGAACCCAATGATGAGCCGACTCATTCTCCTGCTGAATACAATGATCTAAATCCACAATGGTCATAGGCTGCTTGCATGTCCCTTGGAAATTTTTGATGAACTTCGCCCTCAATTCGGCCCAAGAACTTATAGTGTTGGGTGGTAAACCCTTTAACCATGTGCGAGCCGGACCCTCGAGCATCATGATAAAATATTTTGCAAAAACAGCTTCACTGACTGTAGCGACCCTACATGAAAGGTCAAGTCTCCGGTGTTTCCGTACCATCCCAAGATCATGCTGGTACACACACGGTACATCAATGTATATATCAAAGGGAAATCACACAGCAAATATATTAATCAAAATCTCATTTCGAGTCCTTTATTACAATAAAAATTACAATAAAGTGGCTAAAAGCCAACTCATGAGAATATCTAAATCTTGCGGAAGCGTCGAAGGTAGATGAGTCCATCTGACTCCAAGGGCATCTCACTGAGCATAGAACGTGTCCTCACTCCTGGTCGGAAAAGTACTCTGCAACATGATACGTTGCAGCCGTGTAGGTCAGCATATGGAATATGCCGGCAAAGTCATAGTAGAGGTGTGAAAATAATCAGCTAGTCTATATGCATATATGGCAGGTGGGGTGGTAAGTTTTGCGTAAAGCCAATTTTTCCTACATCAAGAAAAGGGGCTAAGCAAAATATTACTAAGTTGGTTGATTAATGAGATGGTTCCACCAACCAATTCTCAGCACGAACTCGAAGCTCCAGAGTCCTGATGTGAGTCTCCAAGGTCTGGATATAGGAAATAGTGGTGTCTACAGTGGGAGGAGTTATGATATTTCCATTGGCATCTCTGCGACAAACCACGCTGAGTCCTGGTGAAATGGTTCCACCTCTGTATTCCTCCTATATACGTCCAAGGGCACGATGAATGGCATGTCTCTTCCAAGTATCCAACTGGGTGCCACGAACTTGAGATCTATGGGTTCCTTCCGATTCCAAAAGTCTTCCTTGGGATATGCACCTCGATCCTATAGCGTCCATCTTGGGGAAATGACATGATAGGAATCCCGGTGATGCTCGGCAAAGCAATCCTTGCGTCCTTGGCGATCCTCATCAGCTCCTTACCAAAGCACATCGTTGCGTCAGGCTGGCAAAACTCCGTGATCATCACTGGGATGAAGGTGGCCATCTATAAATTTTGAAATAATCGGAGAGGAGTCAGAAACGAATAGATGAGAGTATAAGATATTTAAAGATAAAGAGAAACAATCCTAAGGCTTTCCAATCCTAGAGGTTACGTCCTACGGTCAGCGTGTGCTCTGATACCATTTCTGTAGCGACCCGACCTGAAAGGTCAAGTCTCCGGTGTTTCCGTACCATCCCAAGATCATGCTGGTACACACACGGTACATCAATGTATATATCAAAGGGAAATCACACAGCAAATATATTAATCGGAATCTCATTTCGAGTCCTTTATTACAATAAAAATTACAATAAAGTGGCTAAAAGCCAACTCATGAGAATATCTAAATCTTGCGGAAGCGTCGAAGGTAGATGAGTCCATCTGACTCCAAGGGCATCTCACTGAGCATAGAACGTGTCCTCACTCCTGGTCGGAAAAGTACTCTGCAACATGATACGTTGCAGCCGTGTAGGTCAGCATATGGAATATGCCGGCAAAGTCACAGTAGAGGTGTGAAAATAATCAGCTAGTCTATATGCATATATGGCAGGTGGGGTGGTAAGTTTTGCGTAAAGCCAATTTTTCCTACATCAAGAAAAGGGGCTAAGCAAAATATTACTAAGTTGGTTGATTAATGAGATGGTTCCACCAACCAATTCTCATACCCAAAATTATTAAATACCCACATCATCATATTAATTGTGTTGAGAGTTCCGGAAGTTTCAGTTCCTTTGGCTCAAGTCGTCCATGACCGTGGACACGGCTAATCGATTAGGTTTGAGTACTCTGCAGAGTTTTGCACACGTTCCCCACAAGATTTGGTCGCCTCCGTTTGATTTCTCGCACTTCAGGGTGTTTGAGAAACGGATGACCAAAACATGGTCTTCCAAAGGGTTTCCCTGCGACTCTGTCGGTGCCCATCCTTTCCTACCGTTCTTCTACCTCTCGTAGCACCGCCTGTCCAGGGACACCATGATATCCAACCAAGCCAGAGCCCATAATGACTTGTGGCTGTGCAGGTAAGCCTTGGGTTTTAAAGCATCCATCCATCTCTTTGTGCCTGGGTGGACCTTTCCGCGTGAATACTGGCCATCTCCAGCATCACCTAGGCAAATCCACTGGTTTCTCCAGGGTGCCGTTCAACCATCATCCACCCAGAGGTATGTTGAAAACTCGGAGTCTTAAATCTTGATCATTATGTAGGTCTTGAAATTATTAACTCTCTCAACTCTCATGAATCACACAACCAACCCCGTCTACTAATAGCATAGCAAAAGTAAAACAACGTTTCCCGGGGCCAATGTGTCAAAGAGGTTGAGGGGGGTTACCTACCACATGATACTATTACAATGTAACCAAGTTTCCAACTAACCTATCTTGCATGCAATTGGGGAGATGGTAGAACTAATGCATATAAAACATGGGTAAAAATATGATCAAAGTGACTTGCCTGATTGATGATCTTCGTACGTGAGTGACTCTAAGTAACAAGCTTCGCACTCCGGATAATCTAACGAAGCAAACAAGCACTCAATAAGCATACAACAAAATATTGTAACTCACAATCATCAACCAAGAACTAGTAAACAATCAAGACAAAACAATGCACAAATCTCAAGTAAGAAAACACACAAAGTTTTGTTTACTTGGAGGTGATTGATAAAACACTACTATCATAATAAAACTATTTTGTAATAACAAAACAATTGTTGATAGCAAGGCAACAATAGAATATTTTAATATTAAACAAAACAAAATCAATTTAATTTTGTTGGGAAAACTTTAGTAAAGTTTGTAAAAGTTTTGATAAACACTATATGAATCAACTATAGTTGTACTAACAAAAGAAATGAAAAACTAGCTTATTATTTATTAGTAAAACATGTTCTTGATAGAAAATAAGTTACTACTAAATCTGTCTTAGAAAACAGAAACAAAATATACAAAACTTTGTTTGAAAACAAAACTATTACTAGTTAGTTTTTTAGTCAAATTAAGCCTATTTGAAAAGACATTGTGATTCCTATGTTAAATAAAATTAAACTAAGCAAATTTATATTTTTTATTAACAGTGAGTGAGGACACTAAGTGTTTACTAACAGAACCTAATAAACAAATAAAACCAAATTCTAAAACAAACTAATTAAAATCAAGTTTATAAAACTATATTATAATACTAGACAGATTCTGTTTTTGGTTAAAACACTAATCAAATATATCCTGAAAATCCTCAAACTAAACATGAAGATAGTCCTAACTAATACCAAACAGTAGCAAAAAGATTCATATCAAAATCTATTTTCAAACTCTAGTTATTCAGATTTGAAGATTTTAAGCAAATTTGATTCAATTCAAATTTTATAGTTCAAATTTGAAATTTAAAAGTACAAGCTGAAACTACATGAAAATTGTGAGCTATTGCAAAAAGAATCAACTCAAAACACTAAATAGATTAAAAGATATAAGCAAAACAAATTTTGACAACATTCTGTTAATTAAAACAAAAACAGAAAAAGAAAAATGACTTTGCAACGGCCAGGGGGCTACGTGGCACTGTCTTATTGGCTAAGGGGGGGTGTGCGTGCGAGAGCTACGGGCGGGCGACCGATCGGAAGAAGAAAACGGTTCGGAATAAATCCGATCTAATCTGGGTCGTTGGTTCGGGATCCGATGGTCGAGGGAGCTTACGGAGGGAGGTTGCCGGCGTCGGGGTTTCTCCGGCGATCCGAAGGCGGCGAGGACGACGGCGAGGCGCTCCGGTGGTCGGGGAGGACGGGGAAATGGTCCGGGCGACGGCGACGGTTCTCCGGAGTCGACTGGTGGCAACAATGGGGCGAACGGTGGTCGGACGTGGTGGCTACGGTCGACGGCAAGCTCCGGTGGGGGAGTAGCTCCGGCGAGCAATTGACAGCGTCTCGGTGAGAGAGAAAAAGGGGACTCGGGGTGAACGGATGCGGGAAGTGGCCGGCTACTTATAGGGCGCTCGAGGGGTGCGGGGGAGTTAAGAGGAGAGAGATCCGGTGAGGGAGGAAACGGCCGGCGAGTCGGGTCCGGCGCGCGCGGCGAGGAGGGCGATGACCGTTTCGGGGCAACGGTCGGTCGGGTGTGGGACCTAGCGTCAGAGAGAGAGGGAGGCGTTACTGCGCTCGGTCGGCCGGCTTCTAATTAATTCGCGAGTAACTGTCGTGGGCCGGCCCGTTTAATACCGGAAACGGTTACCGTTTCTTTTTAATAATTTTCCAGAGACATTCAAATACATTTAAAGCATTCAAATCGTCTCTAAATATAGGGGTATTATATATCAAAATTAACAGAATAATAAATGCTATTTAATGAACATTTCTATTCTGTCATTTGAATACTTTGGAAAAAAATAATATTTTCAGAAATTGCCTAATTGTTTTTAAACCCTTTTTGCAAATATTTTCAAAATAACCCCTGGTTATTACTGTTCAAATATATCACCAATTAGTACCTGGTGTGGAGTGTCATGTTCCTCCTCTCTTATTTTAACTTATAACCAAAATTTCCAATAGGTGAAAGCAACATAGGGAATAGTAGAAAGGACTTTCAGAAAGTCAGAAAAGGCATTTCAACAAACACATACATTCAAGCAATGATGCTGTTAGATGCATAGCCATAATCATAACATTCCAAAATGAAATTTTGGGATGTTACACTGACGTCTAGCATCTCCATAGCTAGCTCATAGCTCTCGACCCAAGCCTCGGGAGGGAGATCCGCCGTATAATTGGGAACCTTTCGTGGCCCCTTGAAATCCTTAGGCAACCTCTCGCTCCGTAGAGCCGGAGTTAAACATGGAACTCCCACGGCTCTAGCGCTACCAACCGCTCCAGTCTCTGTCAACACTGAGGGCCCAAGACCCAGAGGAACCATTGCTGCCTCTTGCTCTCGCCTGTTTCTTGCCCGGTCCACCAGGGCCTGTGCGTCTAGCGTCGTACGTCCCCCTACCGGCCCATGATGCGAACCACTGCTGGAAACCGCCGGCGACTCATAGCGCCGGTTGAAGCTTCGACTATGGAGAGGGGTAGAGTGGACCCAGCTCCGGCTGTGAGTATACTTCTCCTGCTGAGCCACAGCCGTCTATAAGTATCCGATAGCGTTCCTCACCTCCTCTGCAAAGGGTGCTTCATCTGGAATAGGGATTGTTCCAAGCTGAGTAGCTGCTGCTACCATGTTCTCGGCCGGGTTAGAATAATGACCCGCTGGTCTTGTAAACCATCCGGGTGGGGCCATGTGAGCCACTGCTCGCCCTTCCTCAGGGGCAACCGCCGCTCTCCTAGAGCCGGGGGTGTTGAAGATATTCCTCGCCTCATAGCGCTCCGGCAGACGAGATTGATGCCTCCTCTGCACAGCCGCCGCTGAAACCTGTTCCAGCCCCAAACGGAAAGAATCGGCCTTGAGCCGTGCCGCCTCTGCCTCCATCTGGGTGTTTAGGTCAGTTATCCTCTGACGTTCCTTTGCCATCCGGCCTTTGATCCTCGCGACCTCCGCATTACGAGCCGCCTGATTATCTGGTGTGACCTCTGTAGCCAACAAAGCCTCAAGCTCATCCATTAACTCCACAAGGCCGTGAGCCGGTGGCTGGGGAGGGTTGGCTCCTGACCCAGCCGCCCCTGGCCCTGCCATGAATACCACTGCGTGAGACGGCCGCTCCGGCTCGCCTGACTCACCATGCTCTGACTCGGGGCGAGTGTCACCGTAGCCCCCAAGGCCACCATTGCTGAGCTGATACACAGATTCTGTTTCCCCACTTGACGACTCATCGTCGGAGTGCACGAGAGTCCCTTGAGATCCGGATGCTTCCAGATCCATACCTTGAGTGAAGCCCATGAAGACATGCTCCTGAACCGAGTTAACACGGGCAGGGCCTACCTTACGTGCAGGCTGGAGACACCGAGCCGGCTCGACGATGTTGGTGCAGACGTCCGGCCTGGGTGTAGATCCGTCGATCTTTTCGATGAATACTTGGATTCCGCCGAACGGAACCCTAAAGCCATACTCCACAGAAGCAGCATTAAGCCCCCAGCCGGCGTCGTCGATGTAGAGCCAGCCGTGGCGACTCTTGCTCATCCTCCCAACCACGTATCCTTCGAGCTCTGGAACGGAGCCCTTTGAGAACTCAACACCACCGAACGCGATCCCCATGGTCGGCGCCAACTGTCGTGGTTTTGTCACGGCAGATGTCCGGGTTACCAGACTTGAGTTCGGAGCCATCGCCATGGTAGTGGACTCAAAGGGGTTAGTCGAGACAAAGGACACAAGTTTACCCAGGTTTGGCCCCTCAAGTCGAGGTAAAAGCCTACGTCCTCCTTGTGTTGTTATTGCTTGTTGTATCGATTACAAGGAGCTAGAAGCTTGCCCTAGTTTTCGATCATCTCACCTCTAAGCCACCCCGACTCTGCCTTTATATAAGAGGTCAGAACCGTCGGGTCTTACAATTGTACAGTCGAATCATGTTTACATCTCTGAGTCTAACTCTATCTTACCAGCCAAGTTATCGTTTGGTAGGTCTTGCACGTCCGGGTCTCTGCCGTCCAGCCCACATCAAGAGCCGCCAATCATCTTGGGCCTCCGGCCGATACATGTCTTCGTGGGCCGGCTCATGACCAATGCTAACAACCGGAACCTTTCCAGTCGGGTCATATCACGGGGTTATATCCCCAACACATGTGGAAGAAGAAATCTATATTTTGGGAACTTGAATATTGGAAAGCCCTAGAGGTCCGCAATGCAATCGATGTGATGCATGTGACGAAGAATCTTTGTGTGAACCAGCTAGGCTTCTTGGGCATGTATGGAAAGACAAAAGATACACCGGAGGCACGGGAGGACAAGCAAAGAATTAGAGAAACAGACGACATGCCTCCAAAGCAGTATCAAGGTCCTGCCAGCTACGCTCTTACGAAAGAAGAGAAGGAAATCTTTTTTGAATCCCTGCTCAGTATCAAGGTCCCGTCTGGCTTCTCGTCGAATATAAAGGGAATAATAAATATGGCAGAGAAAAAAAATTCAAAATCTAAAGTCTCATGACTGCCATGTGATTATGACGCAATTACTTCCAGTTGCACTTAGGGGGCTTCTACCGGAAAATGTTCAATTAGCCATTGTGAAGCTATGCGCATTCCTCAATGCAATTTCTCACAAGGTAATCGATCCAGAAATCCTGCCAAGGTTACAAAATGACCTCGTCCTATGTCTTGTAGGTTTTGAGTTGGTGTTCCCTCCATCCTTCTTCAATATTATGACGCACGTTCTAGTTCACCTAGTCGAAGAGATTAACATTCTGGGTCTTGTATTTCTACACAATATGTTCCCCTTCGAGAGGTTCATGAGAGTCTTAAAGAAATATGTTCATAACCGTGCTAGGCCAGAAGGAAGCATCGCCAAGGGATATGGAATAGAGGAGGTTATTGAGTTTTGTGTTGACTTTGTTCCTGACATTAAGCCGATTGGTCTTCCTGAATCGCGGCATGAGGGAAGACTGGGTGGAAAAGGCACATTAGGAAAGAAAGAAGCAATAAATATGGACGTGCATTCTTTCACTCAAGCACACTACACGGTTCTACAAAATTCCACCTTGGTGACTCCATATATGGAGGAACACAAGGATATTGTACAGTCCAAGAACCCGGAGCAATCTGACCCCTGGATTGAACGTAAACACATGGAGACTTTTGCCGGTTGGTTGCAAACAAAGCTCATCAATGACAACGATGTTCCAGATGAATTGTACTGGTTGGCCAAGACACCAAGTTTGACTGTAACAACTTTCAAAGGGTACGAGATAAATGGGAATACATTTTACACGACCTCCCACGATAAAAAGAGCACCAACCAAAGCAGTGGTGTCCGCTATGATGCAACCATTTTTCAAGACACATATTATGGTTACATAGAGGAGATATGGGAACTTGACTATGGACCTGATCTTAAGGTCCCTTTGTTTCTTTGCAAATGGGTCAAATATACTAGAGGCGAGGTACAGACAGACCCACAGTACGGAATG
Organism: Hordeum marinum; assembly: GCA_022496015.1. Taxonomy (NCBI): domain Eukaryota; kingdom Viridiplantae; phylum Streptophyta; class Magnoliopsida; order Poales; family Poaceae; genus Hordeum; species Hordeum marinum. Next base: position 420,982,721 of record CM039675.1, read on the forward strand.
ACAACAGTGGATCTCAACAATCTTGGGTACACAGACGACTCATTCGTCCTAGCCAATGATGTGGCTTAGGTTTTCTATGTGAAGGACATGTCTAGCAAACCGAGGAGAAAAAAGATAAGGAAGCGAATACATCATACGATGAGCCAAAGCACCACATAGTTCTTTCAGAGAAAAGAAACATTGTGGGAGTGGAGGACAAGACAGACATGTCAGAAGATTATGAAAAGTTTCATGAAATCCCTCCCTTCACAGTGAAGACTGACCCAAGCATCCTGTTAAATGATGAAGATTCTCCATGGTTATGGCGCAATCATAAGCAAGGGACAAACCCACAGAAAAAGTCTTACACCACGAGATCCAACTCTGGGATGTGACCGGCTTCACCGTCATCACTTTCTATGTGAAGGACATGCATGCATTTTCTAGCATGGTATCTTTGTAACAGTTTGTACAGGAAGTGCATCCAATTTTTGTCGTAACCCTCTCAACTCTTTAGAAGTTGCTATGTGGGTGAAATTATGATGTCATGCCAAGTTATAAACTTTTCAGAGTTCATTTGTACTACTTTTCAAATTTAGGATCATTTAGCTCAAAATAAATCATTAAATGCATGAAAAATATCAAATGAAGTCAGAAAGGGTTGACAATTGATGATGTGCCTTTTAATGGTGCATATTGAACACACAAAAATTATGGAGTTAAAATAAGTTATTAGAAATGAAATCCCTTTGTAATAGATGAGTTTTCGTCCGAAACCCTCATACTTCGAAAGAGATTGTCCAATTTGTACACGGAGTGCATCCAGTTTTTGCCATAACCCTCTCAACCCTTTAGAAGTTGCTATGTGGGTGAAATTATGATGTCATGCCAAGTTACAACCTTTTCACAGTTCATTTGTACCGCTTTTAAAATTTAGGGTCATTTAGCTCAAAATAAATCATTAAATGCATGAAAAATATCAAATGAAGTCAGAAAGGGTTGAAAATTGATGATGTGCCTTTGAATGGTGCATATTGAACACACAAAAAGTATGGAGTTAAAATAAGTTATTAAAATGAAACCCCTTTGTAATAGATGAGTTTTCGTCCGAAACCCTCATACTTTGAAAGAGATTGTCCAATTTGTACACGAAGCGCATCCAGTTTTTGCCGTAACCCTCTCAACTCTTTAGAAGTTGATATGTGGGTGAAATTATGATGTCATGCCAAGTTACAACCTTTTGAGAGTTCATTTGTACTGCTTTTCAAATTAAGGGTCATTTAGCTCAAAATAAATCATTAAATGCATGAAAAATATCAAATGAAGTCAGAAAAGGTTGAAAAATGATGATGTGCCTTTGAATGGTGCATATTGAACACACAAAAAGTATGGAGTTAAAATTAGTTATTAAAAATGAAATCCCTTTGTAATAGATGACTTTTCGTCCGAAACCCTCATACTTCGAAAGAGATTGTCCAATTTGTACACAAAGTGCATCTAGTTTTTGCCGTAACCCTCTCAACTCTTGAGAAGTTGCTATGTGGGTGAAATTATGATGTCATGCCAAGTTACAAGATTTTCTGAGTTCATTTGTACTGCTTTTCAAACTCGAGATATGACATTTCAAATACCATTTAATCAAATTGTCTTATACAACATTTTAAGTTGTTCAAACATGCATGGAAATGCCATAAAAAAATTCTTTATATTTTTCTGATATTTTTTCATATATTATTTATTTTCATTGGAGTCATAGATTTTTTGCTATGATTTTCAAAAATTTAGGATTTTTCTGAAAATAATAATTAATAAAGAATTAAAAAACCTTTAGTACCGGTGCGAGCCAAGCACCGGTACTAAAGGGTCTTTAGTACTGGTGAGAGCCACGCACCGGTACTAAAGGTCCTCCACGTATAAATAGTGGAGGCCTCGTCACGGTGCGAGCCACGCACCGGGAGAAGCTCATTTGTGCGCCGCCAGGCTGCCGGAATCCGCCGTCGCCATCGCCTGCCGCCCCGAGCCCACCACCCCGACCCCGCCGCCCCGACGCCCGTGCTGCCCCGACGCCGCTCGCCACCCCGTAGGCTGCACCCGCCCCTGCCAGCGATCGCCCCCGCCCCTGTCGCCGACCGCCCCCGCCCCTGCTGCCGGCGGCCGCCCCCACCCCTACCGCCACCGCCCAAGATGAGTCTGCCCTTTCTTTTTTAAGGTTTAATTTAGATTTTGTTTAATTTAGATTTTGTTTAAATTAGGTTTAATTTAGATTTTGTTTAATTAGGTTTAGGCTTAGGTTTAGTTAGTTAGTTTAGTTTAGTTTAGTTAGTTAGTTAGGTTCTTAAGTTATTAGGGTATGTGTTAATTTTATTAATTTCATTAGATACTAAGTGTTATTTAATTTGTTAAGTGTTATTTAATTTGTTAGATGCTAAGTAATTTTGCTAAGTTTTATTTAATTTGTTTTCATAATTAAGTGTTTCTTCTCGACGTCGACGATGCTGATCCCGCATCCTCGTCGTCGAGTCGACGGAGGAGGTCACTTGCTTGAGCCGAGGGGCCTTGTCAGGGACTAGGCTTCGTCGGGCTGGTATTGGGAGGTGCTACCTTCCGGGAGGCGCAGTTTGGTGAGGAGCCAGCCCATCGTCGACCCGGAGGTTCTATGGTGGCGGCCTCATGGGACACGGATGATTCGGAGGCTTGAGTCCCCCGCGGAGGTGGTACAGTACCATGTCAGCAAGGAGAACGAGCACGTCCGTTGCTACATGGCAGCTTTGGAGGCCAGGTCCGACAATACCTGGTAGATTCTTTAGGGATCTCACTGGATCTATGTTTCTGTGATGGTTCCTTCTCTTTGGGTGTCCACCGCCCGCCCCGATATCTGCCGGGAGCTAGGGTTCTATCTAGATCGCTATATTAGCTACTATATATGTATTATTATGATGTATTAGCTAGATCCATGGATTAGGCGATGTATTAACAATTATCCGAGATTATAAGTTGAGATCTTTTATAATTAACTATCAGTTATTTTGCTTCTTGAATGCATGCTAATTTGAATACTAATTTGTTTTATCTATATTATTATGGATTAGTTATTAAGCTATGGACAATACCAGTAGATCTCAGGAAGAGGACATCTTCGACATGATACGCTCCTCCAAAAACCTAGCGGACCTTCTGGGTGAATCACATGATGATGACGGCTCACAATATCTGAACGATTACAGTGATGGATGTGAGGCCGAGGAAGAACAACTTATGTTCCCAAATCCGGAACAACTAACAATGTTCGACGAGGTATATACACATATTAGGCTCTGGTGATCATTACATGTGTATTAATTGATTTGTATATATATATATTAACAAATCTTTTTCTTTTAATTATCAGCCCTCCGGATCGAGCCAATCTAGTAGGAAGGTACGAGGCGGTGCCAAAATATTGGACGGCAACATAAAGCTCAATCTTGATGCTTTCAAACATGATGGCGCACCGACTCACCCTGAAGCCAATGCCAAGATATTTGTGCCTCAATGCGGATTGGTTGTTAGGGATGGATTCCCGATGACAATGCAAGAATGGATTCAACCAAACAACCCAAAACCAGGAGTGAGTTATGTCGATACAAGAATTAAAGATGCCCTTTGGCGAAATCTCATGGAGCATTTCATCCTACCAGATTCTCTCTCGGAGCGCCAAAGGGACAAAGTCAAGGAGTTTGCTCTCCATAAGATGGCCAGCGCATTCCAAACTTGGAAGAAAATATTATGGACCGAGTACAACGCTAGAGGCTAGAAGGTGCCCGAATTCATAGGAATATACGAGAAGGTAAGGAATCCCTGAGACACATTTATCGAGTACAAGACATCGGAAGCTGCTATGGAGAAGTCGGCAAAGAATAAGATAAATGCAGAGAAAAAAAGTATCACCATAAACTAGGGACAGGTGGATACAAGTCAGCCATTCCTAAGTGGGATGCATTAGATAATAAGATGCATGCCGAAGGGATCACTCCAGTAACCTTCAACTGGCCCCAGAGGTGCAGGAATTGGTTTTTTGCGCATGGGGGAAAGTTGGACCCAGCAAGAAGGAAGATTATTGCACTGGCCAGTCTGAAGCATGCATCAGATGATTTGATTGAAGCAATAAAAGCTTCCCAAGAAGGACGGTTTCACCCCGATAGAGAGAACGACGAGCTTAAACGCACCCTCGGGAATCCCGAACACGGAGGACGAACACGAGGCGTGGGCGTTGTTCCGTGGTAGGAGGGGTTTGTGGGATGGAAGGACAGTTATAAAAGCCGTTCGAGAAAAAAGAAGGTGGAAGAAGACCAACTTTCAAAGTTGGAACAGAAGTACGAGCAGCAGCAGCTGCAGATACAGGTACTGACCCAGCAAAGGGAAACTCCGCAGCAGGAGGCATCGGAACCCGTCCCATCTACACTGTCGAAAAGCAGCGTGGGTTCCATGGAGGCACCGCTGGGTCACACCCCCGTGGATGATATCACCGAGAAGACATCTTGTGAGCTAATCCAAAAAATGAAGAACATACCCGTGTAGGTCGCGACAGGCTAGGCTTTACCAAATACACCTGATGTTCTCTGGCATTGCAATCCGGTTCGAGCTGGGTATGCTCGTGTCGCGGTGGAAGCAATAGAGCCAGGATATGATGAACTATTGCTTGACATCCCTGGAGGTGAGGGGGAGTCCACACTGACAGAAGCCGGCCGTGGTCTCATTCTATGGAGTAAGGACTGCATCGTCTTTCCACACTCGATGCTAAGGCCACCGGCTCCTCCGAGTATCGATGTCCAGCGCGAGGGATCCTAGCCAGAGGCATCATAGCACCATCAGTCCTCCCCATCTCGAGATGCATCCCACTTTGATATGGATCCCAGCGCGAGTCCACCCAACCTTGGGACGGAGCACGACACGAGTCCATATCATCGATACCGATCTCTGCCGCGTGAGCAAACTCCACCCCGGCAGCGGTCCTGCCAGCAGGGCTCTTCGGAAGAAAGCAAAGAAGAAACCCGAGCCTTCGGCCAAAAGGAAGTTGCCTTACGACATGACACCAGAGGAAAACAAAATTGAAAGCGATCGCCAAGTGAAATCCTTTTTTGCAAAGAAGACCATGCTGCCAAAGGATCTAATAACCAAGGAAGTCCAAGAGCACTTTATGGACCACTTTATTGATCGACCCTCGGCATATGTCGAGCGTATGCCGACAGACTATGAGCGACAGATTTAGAAGGAAAGTGAGCAGAAATGTCGGCCCAGCCCAAGGAAGAAGTCGGGAAGTACGACATCAACGACAGGTGGTATTACTAGCGGGAAAACAGTTCCCCAGCTCGGAGAACAATCCAAGCAATCGATCTCTCCGCTCAAGGTGAGTACCAATCCAAGCAAGCAATCGATCCAAGAAGTCTACGTGCAAGGCAACCCAATCGACCTCAAAGAAGTAGAGGTTGCAGGTCTCACTCTTGACCAAATCCTTGGCACCGAGGAAATCCGCGGGTACGGTGCAACTGAGTACGCAATGCAATATGATGGCGGAAAACCAGTTGTCAAACTCGAGCAGTATAAGGAACTACCAACTACGATGCGATGGTTGCATGATTGGTACCTGCGTGAAGCAAAGTGAGGGGAGACGACGGTCATGGTCAAAGTAAGGAAAGAGCATTACGTCAATGGATGTGACATATGTCTAGAATTCTCAGAACTTTTCCAGTTATACCACATGGACTCTATCACCAAAACACTCATCAGTTGCTATTGTCTGTAATTGATTTATATCTTTAATAATTGAAGTCTCTAGATAAGACATCGTTCATTGGCTTATCCTCACTATATATGTTCTTTTCTACGCTATTATGAAAATTGAAGATGTGGGAATTGAAACAAGAGGGAATCGATGACATTGGGTTCATCGACCCAAGTACTATTAATGGTCATGTGGTAAAACATTATGCCAAGGACACAAAAGATATATTGGAAAATTTTCTAGAGGCACTAATGAATACCAAATCTACTATAATACATCCTTACAACATGGGGTGAGTGTTTACTCTCTTGTATACTACAAATTCTATTTTTCCTTACTAGCTCGCTGTCAAGTGTAGTTGATGAGTTATATGCATGCCTGCTTAATGATATAAACTTTTGCGTAGAGACCCCTATATCCTCTTAAATATTATCGTCACGGACGGACTTGTTCAAGTGTACGACTCACTAGATACACTAGAGCAATCATACGTGGACTTGTATTTTATGATAGAACGGTAATTTCAATCTTTATCGACCTCGCTTTCTTTCATTTTTTCCTGATGTCAAAAGTAATTATAATAACTCTTTCGATCTTTTTCTTTGCCGTGTAGTGTTTGGAAAAATATGATAGAAAAAACCCATCATGGTCGTCAATGGAAACCGAAGCTAAAGTGGAAAAAGATGCAGGTAATTAAGTAGTACTACTAGGTCCACGCATCTCTTTAATTCTAGTATCAATACCATTATCATGCTTGATTATTAATTATCTTATTGAATTCTATTCTTTTGCAAAGTGCACGAAGCAGCTACAGGGAAAAAAATTATGTGGATACTTCCTTTGCGAGAACATTCGCATCCAGACCGAAGGCCGTATACATCGTAGAGGAGCACTTGAAAGACAACTCGAGGTTTGGGAGATTATGTCGAGGCTCTGACCCAAGAAACGCTTTGTAGCACTTCAAGAGGAATTTGCGGCATTTCTTCTTCGAGATGTCATTGATGCAAATGGAGAGCACTATTCGTTACCGCCGCCTCAATAATGCTGGCAAATCAGTAGTAGAAAACTGAGATTTCATCCGGAGATGGATGTATAATTCCATTTGTATATATATCGTGTATGAGATATTGTATATTATATTACATATATATATGCATCAACTTCTAATGTTTACAGTATGTAGCACCGTAAAATAAATTTGAAAAGAATGGAAAACACAATAAATAGAGAGGAAAACTAAAACGTAATTAAAAGCAAAATAACAGAACACTTCGTACCGGTTGGTATCACCAACCGGTACTAAAGGTCCTCCACCACCAGCCCACACAGGCCACCACGTGGTGGGACTTTAGTACCGGTCCGTGGGCCAACCGGTACTAAAGGTCCGGACCTTTAGTCCTGACCCTTTAGTACCGGTTGGGGAACCGGTACTAAAGGCACATCCCGACCGGGACTACTGATCGACATTCTACTAGTGAAGCAAGCATCTCCATGTGCCATCAAACAAGGGATGTCATTGGGTTTTGTGTTGACTTCATTCCTAACCTTAAGAAGATTGGTCTCCCTCAATCGCTGTGTGAGGGGAGACTGACTGGAAAAGGCACGCTAGGAGCGGACTCAATAATATGTAGGGACGGGCATTCTTGGTCTCAAGCACACTACACAGTTCTACAGAATTCCACCTTGGTGACCCTGTATGTCGATGAACACAAGAATATTCTGTGCTACAAACACCCAGAGCAGTGTGACGACTGCATTACATATGAACACATCAGGACTTTCGGTAGTTGGTTGCAAACACGTCTAATGGGTGACAACACTGTTTCTAATGAGCTGTACTCGTTGGCCAGGGGACCATCTTTGACTGTATTGACTTACAAAGGGTACAAGATAAATGGTAATACATTTTACATGATCGCCCAAGATGAAAAGAGCACCAACCAAAACAGAGGTGTCCGCTTTGATGCAACAACCAAGAGGGGAAAGGACACATATTATGGTTACATAGTGGACATATGGGAACTTGACTATGGACATGATTTCAAGGTCCCTTTGTTTCAGTGCAAATGGGTCAATCTGTCAAGAGGCAGGGTGCAGGAAGACCCACAGTACGGAATGACAACAGAGGATCTAAACAATCTTGGGTACACAGACGAACCATTCGTCCTAGCCAGTGATGTGGCGCAGGTTTTCTATGTGAAGGACATGTCCACCATACCGAGAAAAAGAAAAGATATGGAAGCGAATACATCAGACAATGAGCCAAAGCGCCACATTGTTCTTCCAGGAAAAAGAGACATCATGGGATTGGAGGGCAAGACAGACATGTCTGAAGATTATGAAAAGTTTCTTGAAATTCCCCCTTCAAAGTCAAGGCTGACCCAAGCACCCTATTAAACGATGAAGATTATCCATGGCTACGGCACAATAAGCAAAGGACACAAGCGAAGAAAAAGTGAAGACTCTCTCTCCACAACTATATCATTGCAGTGACATGTGAAGAAATGAAATGCCTTTTGTAACACATGAGTTCTCGTCCGAAACCCTAATACTTCGAAAGAGATTTTCTATTTTGTACACGAAGTGCATCCAATTTTTGCCATAACCCTCTCAACTTTTTATGACATGTTATGTGGGTGAAATGATGATAACATGCCAACTTTCAACCTTTTCAGAGTTCATTTGAAGTGCTTTTCAATTTCAGGGTCATTCAGCTCAAAAAAAATTAGTAAGTGCATGAAAAATACCAAATGAAGTCAGAAAGGGTTGAAAATTGATGATGTGGCTTTGAATGGTGCATTTTGAACACACAAAAAGTCTGGAGTTCAAATGAGTTCAAAAAAATGAAATCCCTTTGTAACAGATGAGTTTTCGTCTGAAACCCTAATACTTCAAAAGAGATTGTCCATTTTGTACACGAAGTGCATCCATTTTTTGCCTTAACCCTCTCAACTTTTTAGCACATGCTATGTGGGTGAAATGATGATCCCATGCCAACTTTCAACCTTTTCAGAGTTAATTTGAAGTGCTTTTCAATTTCAGGGTCATTTAGCTCAAAGAAAATCAGTAAGTGCATGAAAAATACCAAATGAAGTCAGAAAGGGTTGAAAATTGATGATGTGGATTTGAATGGTGCATTTTGAACACTCAAAAAGTATGGAACTCAAATAAGTTAAAAAAATGAAATCCCTTTGTAACAGATGTTTTTTTGTCCGAAACAGTGATACTTCGAAAGAGATTGTCCATTTTGTACACGAAGTGCATCCAGTTTTTGCCGTAACCCACTCAACTTTTTAGCACATGCTATGTGGGTGAAATTATGATACCATGCCAACTTTCAACCTTTTCAGAGTGCATTTGAAGTGCTTTTTAAGTTCAGGGTCATTTAACTCAAAAAAATCAGTAAGTGCATGAAAAATACCAAATGAAGTCATAAAGGGTTGAAAATTGATGATGTGGATTTGAATGGTGCATTTTGAACACACAAAAAGTATGGAGTTCAAATAAGTTCAAAAAATGGAATCCCTTTGTAACAGTTGAGTTTTCCTCCGAAACGGTGATACTTCAAAAGAGATTGCCCATTTTGTACACGAAGTGCATCCAGTTTTTGCTGTAACCCACTCAACTTTTTAGCACATGCTATGTGGGTGAAATGATGATACCATGCCAACTTTCAACCTATTGAGAGTTCGTTGGAAGTGCTTTTTAATTTCCTTCAAAACATCGTGGGAGTGGAGTTCAAAAAAGAATCAGCTAAAAAGCTTTTATAAACTGCTAGTATTTTTGAAACTATAATTATATAAAAATTATGCAACTAAAATTATCAAAGTAGTTTTGTTCAAAACATTAATAGCAAAAAGAATATAATGATAAAACACACTGGAAATAAATAAAGCAAGAAATAAATAAAGCAAGAAACAAAATAAAATAATGGAAATTATGCAACTAAAATTATCAAAGTATTTTTTTGTTAAAAAGAATGAACTAAAATAACGGAAGAAAAATACTGGAAACAAATTGAAAAAATAAATAAAGCAAAAAAACAAAACAAAAATACTGGAAAAAAATAAAAAAATGCCGCCTACCGGGCCACCATGGCGTGAATACGACTAGAAACCCAACCAGCCAATTGGGCCAGGATTCAGGCCCACAGAAGGCCCACTAGGCCCACATGCAGATACAGAGTGGCTAGGCCCGTAAGCCTACTTTAGAGAGGAGCTCGAACGCTCAGGCGCACCGCGCCTTATAAACAGGTGCAACACAGTCTCCACTAGCGAGGTGGGACTAAACTCCCACCACGCCGTTGTGCAAGGCCATTGCTCCCGGTTGGTGGAACCAATCGGGTCCAATACCCACCTTTAGTCCTGGTTGGTGGAACCAACCGGGATCAATGCGCACCTTTAGTCCCGGTTGGTGCCACCAACCAGGACCAATGGTCTCTTCTTCCTGCCCTTTGGGATGCCGAAAAGAGACCTTTGGTCCCGGTTGGTGGCACGAACCGGGACCAAAGGTAGGCATTGGTCCCGGTTGGTGCCACCAATTGGGACCAATGGTGTGTGTATATAAGCAGCACTTGTGAAAAATTTAGTTTTCATCTCGCAGTTCCCCCTGACGACGCCGACCTCCTCGATGCCGCCAGGCTGCCCCGACACCGTTGTCGTCGCCCATGCTCCTGCCCTGCCCCCGAGCCCATGCCACCGCTGTCTGCCGCCCACGCCGTCACTGTCCTCCGCCCATGCCATCGCCTTCGCTCGTGCCCCTGCCCTGGCCCCGAGCCCACGCCGATGTCGTCCGCGTGCCGCCCAAACCATCGTCGTCCGCCGCCCCCCGAGCGTGCCCCTGTGCCCCGGCCGCCCCCACTATCGCTGTCGTCGCCGGCTCCCTCGCGTGCGCCGCCCCCGCCGTCGCCCTCGCTAGCCGACACCATCCCTGTTGTTGCCCCGGCCATGCCCCTGCTCCAGCCCGCCCCCACCGTCGCCGTCTTCCTCGCCTTCCCCATCGTCACCCTCGTCGGCCGCCCCCCCTTTGAGCCGACGCCTCCGCCCCTTGTATTTTTATATACATGTACATATTTTTTAAATACACAACTGAATGTTTAAAAATATATGCTGTTGATTTGTACTTTTATTTAATATGCGTTGTATATTTTTTGTATACATCAAGAATGTCTATTGCTTGATCTGTTTTGCAAAATCTGTATTTATGTCACTATACTACTTTAGGAGAAGTTCCATTTTATCAATGCAAAAGAGGAGGAACCTAGTCGACAATTTAGGTCGATTAGTGACTCATGTATTACGGAGAAGGATCTCCACCCCTATGCGTCCAAGATTCAACACCGGGTAGAACCATGGCAAGGGCAGTGGCTCTCCAAGGGCAGACGGCCTCTCTCTCATGCATTTTTTTGTTCATATATGTATTTTTTTTGTTCATATGTGTATTTATTTTTTTGTTCGGGGAGGGGACATTGGAAATGCATGAGAGAGAGGCGATCCGCTCACCCAACCAACTATCGAGGCCACCCAAACCCTAGAAGAAAGAGCCTCGTTGTCGATCTATCCCGTCCCTAACCGATAAACTCTCGAGGCCACCCAAACCGGGACTAAAAAAGCATTGTCAGGGCCACCCCAAACCCTAGAAGTGTTGTTGAGGCCACCCCAAACCCTAGAAGCATTGTCGAGGCCACCCAAATTTACCAAGTTAAATGAACAAAACTCCGGTAACATAGATTTATCAAGAATGCCCCCATTATGGATGTGCACAAGTTGATCCAATTTTTTTTCTGATCTCATATATATATATATTCTTCTATATGTCATGTTGTCTGTCAAAGTATTGAAGAAATCCATGGCTTCATCATTAGCCGGAAGTAACATGCGTATGATGCTACGAAGCTCTTCAAAGTTGTTTTGAAACGGAGTCCCGGATAGAATAATTCGCTTTTTGGTACGAATTTTAGCAAAGGCCTTCCAAATAGCGATATTCGGAAGGCTCTTGCTGAACTTCATACCAAAAAGCTAATTAATTATCCTATCCGGGACTCCGTTACAAAACAATTTTGGAGAGCTTCGTACCATTATGATCCTGTTACTTCCGGCTAATGATGAAGCCTTGGTTTTATTGAATCCTTTGACACTAGACAACATGACATGTAGAAGGGTAGATGAGATCAGGAAAAATATGGACCATTTTCTGCACATTCAAAATGGCGCCATTTTGTTAATTAAATCCCTTAAAGGTTAACAGAATCCCTTGTTTGACATTCATGAGAGAGGCGGTTCGAACGTCGGACATTCATGAGCGAGGCGGTCCGGACGTCGGACATTCATGTTTGTATATTAATTGCTATGTTGTAATATTTGCAGAAACTATGGATCCAAGAGACAAAGAACAAGAATAGTTGTTGGTGGACATAATCCACGACGGACATGATATCTTGTCGTTTCTCAATGACACCGATGGTCTGGAAGGAGAGGATTATGACGGCTCTGGTGATCGAACAATGGAGGAGGAAGGACATGATCATGATGGCGCCGGTGACCGAATGCCAGAGGAAGAAGGAGACCATGATGATGACTCCAGTGACCGATTGGAGGAGGGAGCTCTTGCAAAGTACGGCGAGGTATATATATTAATTAAGCCTGTGCTGACTAGCTAATTGTTGCATTAATTTTTTTGCTATGTACATATATTAATTAACTCTTCTTCTTTTATATCCCTCCGGATCGAGCCAAACTTCGGTAACAAGACGAGGCCCGAAGAAGAGGTTGCGCAAGGATGAAAAGTTCATGATCAGAACACTCGCGAACGATGGCCATCCGATTGAACCCAAGCGGACCAAGAACGCATTTTCTACTTAGTGCGGAGCTATGGTACAACATCCTGATCAGCATCAAGCAATGGAATAAGCCAAAGGATGACGCCCCTGAAGGTGATTATATCACCGATAGTCAGAAAGATGATCTTTGGACCGCACTGCAGGCAAATTTCACCCTACCGCCAAAGGAGGATCCGAATAAGCCAGTTATAGAGCGAGTGGTCAAGGCATGTGCCCTTAAGAAAATGGCAGATCTATTTAGGTGGTGGAAGAATGAGTTGAAATCAAAGTTTGTCGACAAAGGGAAGACTCTAGAATTCATCGGCCGATTTGAGAAGATAAGAGATTACTGGACACATTTGTGGACTACAAGACATCAGACAAGAGTAAGAAAATGTCAGAGACAAACAAGGTTAATGCTGCAAAGAAGTAGTATCACCATCACACGGGGTCAGGTGGCTACCTCAAAGCCCAGCCGTTGTGGGACAAACCTGAGAATGACCTGATTGCTAAAGGGGTCGTACCACAGATATTGAACTGGCCAAACCATTCAAGGACTTGGTTCTTCGGGGTTGGGGGAACTTTGGACCCTGAAACAGGGAAGTGCCGTTGGACGGATAAGCAACTTGCAATACCCATGAACAAGCTTCAGAAGTATATCACCGCAGTGCAGGAAGGGACGTTCATTCCCGATAGAGAGAAGGACGAGCTGACTGAGGCCCTAGGGAATGCTGAGCACCCTGGACGAACACAAGGCACACTAGACTCCATTCCGTGGAAGGTTGGGTTTCCCGAGGCATGCGGTTACAGAAGCCGAGAGAGAAAGAGGAAAGCGGAGCTGAGCGAAATTCAGAAGCTCAATGCAAGACTACAAAAGCTAGAGAAAGATGAGAGCCAGCAAGCTGCCGACCAACCATCTTAGCGGCACGAAGCTACCCCAGAAGCTACCCCGTCATCTTAGCGGAGAAGCAGCGTCGCTTCCACGGAGCCCGTTCAGCCTGACTTCACGTCTCCTAGCTACCCCGTGGATACTATCACGGAGGCTCAACATTGCGAGCTTATGACGAAATGCCGAAACCTCACTTTCAAGGCGGCTGTCGGCTCTGTTGCACCTCCTCAACCCAACCAAACTTTTCACTACCATCCGATTCCACATGGCTATGATGTTGTGATGGTGGATGAAGTAATGAAGGAATTTGAGGAGCTCGAGCTTGACCACTCTACAGGTGAAGGAGAGAATAAGCTGGTTCGTGCCCTCAGGAGTACATGTCTATGGCAGAAGGAGTACATCAAGCTTCCAAACTGGACGCCTTCGCCTCCTCCTTCTCCTCAGGCGAATCAGGGCACACCGCCTCCTCCTCCTCCTCATCCGACGAGTGATCAGGGCACACTGCCTCCTTCTCTAGCTCCTCCGATGCGTGGGGGCACTCCACCTCCTCCTTTTCCTACTCTGGCACGTCGGAGCAGTACGCTTCCTCCTCAGCCTCGTCGGCAACGGCGGAAGACAGACGCCGCCGCTCCGGCTCCTCCGGTGCCTAGTAAGCAACGACAGAAGGGATCCGCCGCCGCTCCGGCAGCTAGCAGTACAAGCATAGGTAGGAGGGGATACAGATACGGTCCATCTCTCAAGCCTCTGGAAAAATTACCATATGAGAGGATCGAGTCTGAAAACGAGGAGATATGTTAGGCCGAATTGAGGGCCCATTTTGCAAATAAAACTCCACCTCCGAAGGAGAAGGTAGATCCGGTGAAAGCGATGCGCACCATCGATGCCGTGAAGCGACCACCACCGCCTCCGCTGGATTCCATCTTTGACCGCTGTATTAAAAAGACATATCAAGATGCACGGCGGTCGGGAAGTACTTCTAGTGATGCAAGGTTAGCAAAACAAAGAAGTGGGAAAAAATTCCCCAGCTCGGCAAACAGGCAAACCAATCGTGCCCCCCGGTCAAGGTGTCTAGCAATATCGTCGCTAATCATCCGGGGATGGTGCCCGGTACCAAACCTGGTGATTACCTGAGCAATGATGTACAGTTTAAGCCGTTGGAGGTGGAGGAATTCTGTTACCGGCACGGGCGCCCTCTCGTCAAACCTGATCCTCCTCCACTAACAACGACGATGCGAAAATTCCATGAATGTTACATGAGAACCTGTCGCGAGTCTGGGAAGGATTCTTTGATACTGTTAGTTAAAGAGAAGCACAACCTCGTTGGAATGGAACATTCGAATGCTGAATTTGAGGAGATATTCCAGTTATACAATCAAAAGGCCCTCGACAAAACAATCGTGACTTTCTACTGTCTGTAAGTACTACTTCTGTAAGTCTCTCTATGTATATAGCTCAGCTCTTTCATTGCATGTATATATAATTATCCTCACTATATTATGCAGATTGAAGATTGTCGAATGCAGAAAAGCACAAATCTATGACATTGGGTTCATTAACCCAAATGTCATACATGAGTATAATGTTCAAAAGCATGCCACACAAACCAAGGAGAACTTGCTACAATCATTGCTTAAAAATCAAAACAAAGGGACAATACTCTTTCCTTACAACTTCAAGTGAGTGTTACTGTCTTGTGCATATTCAGTTTCCCTTATTACTCGAGGTTTATAGTAATGTAATTGATGAGTTATGCATGCGTGCGCAGTTTCCGCTTTATTCTGCTAGAGATTAAGCTTGAGCGGGGACTAGTAATCGTCTTAGACTCGGAACGAAAAGGTTCCCAGGATTACGCGGACATGACTGAAATGCTCCAGAAGTAAGTTCAATCGATCATTATCGCATCATATCGGCAACTTTGTTCATTTCCTCATATCAAGTAATTATTTTCTTTGTCTGGCAGGGTTTGGAAAGAGTTCACAACAATTGTTCCAGCACCGTCGGGGGAGCTGTGATTTACACCCCCGAAAGTAAGTACTACTAGCTAGTTCCGTGCATCTACCATTGATTCTAGTTTCATTAATACCATTTATCATGCTTGATTATCAGTTTGATTGAACTCTATTTCTCGTAAAGTGCTTGTGACAGGAAACCGGGAATGATTTTTGTGGATACTACGTTTGCGAGTTCATCTACAACGCGACGACCCCTAAGCGGGGCTACTCTGAAAAACAATTTCAAGTGCGTAAGCAATAATATTCACAATTTTATTTTATTACCATATATATGTATTGCCCCCCTTCTTCAAATTAGATGTGGCAGATGCGGGATGAACTCCTACCACATGATCGCATGCGAGCAATTCAAGAAGAATTGGCGGGATTCTTTCTTGACCATACCATAAGTAAAGCCGGAGAATACCATCTTCAGTTGGACATTAGATGTTAGGGATTGTAAGAGATCTTATATTGTATATATGTAGCTAGTAGTGTCGGATATATATACGAAAACTTGTTATACGACCAATCTCTCGGAGAAAGAGAGGTCGATCACTTCTATCTCTATACGTTCATGACGATCTTCTGTACTTAATGGTTCCTTCATTTTCTTACTAGCTAGCGTGTCGAGTTCTCTCTATAGTAGCTAGCGTCGACCAAGAACGGAGAAAGAGAGGACACTTATCTCTATTAATTAGCTAGCTAAAACAATATAAAACCCCTAAATTAACCGTCCAAAACCCCCCAAACCCCCTCCCTTTCAAAAAACCTAGCAACTGCTAGATGCTGACGCGTGGTCGTCTTTTGGTCCCGGTTGGTGTTACCAACCGGGACTAAAGGTCCTCCTGCCTGGGCTCCTAGCACCGGCCACGTGGATCCCCTTCTGTCCCGGTTGGTAAGCGGACCGGGACTAAAGGTTTTGGGCTTTAGTCCCGAACCTTTAGTCCCGGTTCCAGAACCGAGACAAATGGGCCTTACGAACCGAGACAAATGGCCCTTTTTCTACTAGTGCCAAAACATACATCAAGTGAATCAATAGGATATCCCATTGTCACCACAGATATTCCATTGCAAGACATACATCAAGCGTTCTCAAATCCTTAAAGACTCAATCCGATAAGAAAATTTCAAAGGGAAAACTCAATTCATCACAACAAGATAGAGAGGGGGAAACTCCATATGATTCAATCTATATCAATAAAGCTCGCAGTACATCAAGATCGTGCAATCTCAATAACACGAGAGAGAAAGAGAGATCAAACGCATAGCTAATGGTACATACCCTCAGCCCTGAGGGTGAACTACTCCCGCCTCGTCATGGAGGGCATCGGGATGATGAAGATGGCCTCCGGTGATGGTTTCCCGCTTCAGCAGGGTGCCAGAACGGGCTCCCGATTGGTTTTTATGGCTCTAGTGGCTTGCGGCGGCAGAACTCCTGATCTAGGTTTATTTTCGGGGGTTTATGTATTTATAAGAGTTTGTGGCGGCGGTAACAAGCCTAGGGGGTCCATGAGGAAGTCACAGGCCAGGGGACGCGCCCTAGGGGGTGGGCGCCCTCCTGTGGCTTGTGGATTCCTCGACTTTCCTCTCCGATGACTTTTCGCTCTTGTATTTTTTATATTTTCCAAAAATATTCTTCGTAAATTTTCATCTCATTCCGAGAACTTTTATTTCTGCACAAAAACAACACCACGGTAGTTCTGCTGAAAACAGCGTCAGTCCAGGTTAGTTCTAATAAAATCATACCAAAATCATATAGAATTATTGTAAACATGGCATGAATACTTCATAAATTATAGATACGTTCGATACATATCAGCATCCCCAAGCTTAATTCCTGCTCGTACTCGAGTAGGTAAATGATAAAAGAAATAATTTATGAAGTGTGAATGCTGCCTAACATATTTATCAATGCAATCTTCTTATTGTGGCAAGAATTTTCATATCCATAAGACTCAAAACAAAAGCTTAATGTTGACATAAAAACAGTAATATTTCAAGCATTCTAACAAAGTAATTGTGTCTCTTCAAAATAACATGGCAAAAGAAAGTTATCCCTACAAAATCATATGGTCTGGCTATGCTCCATCTTCCCCACACAAAGTATTTATATCATGCACAACTCCTATGATAAGTCAAGCAATTGTTTCACACCTTTTATGTTCTCAAACCTTTTCAACTCTTACCCAATACATGAGTGTGAGCCATGGATATAGCACCATAGGTGGAATAGAATATGGTGGAGGTGGTGAAGAAAAGGAGAAGATAGTCTCACATCAACTAGGCGTATCAACGGGCTATGGAGATGACCATTAATAGATATCAATGTGAGTGAGTAGGGATTTCCATGCACCAGATGCACTAGAACTAGAAGTGTATGAAAGCTCAAAAATAATCTAAGTGGGCGTGCATCCAACTCGCTTGCTCACGAAGACCTAGGGCAATTTGAGGAAGCCCATCATTGTAATATACAAGGCAAGTTCTATAATGAAAAAAATCCCTCTAGTATATGAAAGTGACAATATAGGAGACGCTCTATATGAAAAACATGGTGCTACTCTGAAGCACAAGTGCGGTAAAGGATAGTAGCATTGCCCCTTCTCTCTTTTCTCTCATCATTTTTTATTTCCCCTTTTTTCATTTTTTTGGTGGGCATCTTTGACCTCTTTTTTTATTTGGGCTTCTCTGGACTCTTTTTTTTGTAAAGTACGGAGACTCATCCCAACTTGTGAGGGAATCCTAGGTTCCATCATCCTTTCCTCACATGGGACAATGCTCTAATAATGATGATCATCACACTTTTATTTACTTACAACTCAAGAATTACAACTCGATACTCAAAATATGACTCTATATGAATGCCTTCGGTGGTGTACCGGGATGTGCAATGATCTAGCATAGCAAATGACATCAAAAAATGGACAAGCCATGAAAACATCATGCTAGCTATCTTACGATCATGCAAAGCAATATGACAATGATGATGTGTCATAAACGGAATGGTGGAAGTTGCATGGAAATATATATCGGAATGGCTATGGAAATGCCATAATAGGTAGGTATGGCGGCTATTTTGAGGAAGAATATATGGTGGGTTTATCGCACCGGCAAAAGTTGTGCGGTGCTAGAGAGGCCAGCAAAGGTGAAGGTGAGAGTGCGTATAATCCATGGACTCACATTAATCATAAAGAACTCACATACTTATTGCAAAAGTCTATTACTTATCGAAGCAAATTATTAGACGCATGCTCCTAGGAGAGAGGTTGGTGGGAGTTAACCATCGCGCGCTCCCGACCCTCACACAAAGGATGATAATCAATAAACAAATCATGCTCCGACTTCGTTACATAACGGTTCACCGTACGTGCATGCTACGAGAATCACAAACTTCAACACAAGTATATCTTAAAATTCACAACTACTCACTAGCATGACTTTAATATTACCATCTTTATATATCAAAACTTTATGCAAGGAATCAAATTTCTCATAGTATTCAATGCACTTCATATGAAAGTTTTTATTATATCCCTCTAGGATGCCCATTATATTAGGACTATTCATAACCTAAGAAAATTACCACTCTGTTTTATAGACTCTCAAAGTAATATAAGTGAAGCATGAGAGTTCAACAATTTCTATAAAATGAAACCACCGTCGTGCTCTACAAAGATATAAGTGAAGCACTAGAGCAAACGACAAAACTACTCCAAAACATATAAGTGAAGATCAATGAGTAGGCAAACAATTAAGTAGCTATGTGAGGACTTTCTCTCTCTCTCTCAATAAATATTTTCAGATCTGAGAATTTTATTTAACATCAAGCAATAGAAAAATAGCACTCCAAGAATAGCATGCATTATGTGAATGAATTCAAATTTAAGCTCAACATAGGCTAACCGATAATTGTTGATGAAGAGAGATGGGATGCGTAGCATCACCAAGCTTAGATGCTAAAGACTTCTTGAAATATTTACTTGGGGTGCCTTGGGAATCCCCAAGCTTGAGCTTTTGTATCTCGTTCAAATCCTCACATATCATGGTTTCACCTATTCTCAAAAAGTTCATCCACAGAAAACTCGAAAAGAACTCGTGAGATAGGTTAGTACCAAAGTTGTCAGAATTGCGATTCTGAATCAGATTGAAGATCCGTTGGTATGATCGTGAATTATAGAATCATAACTATCAGTATCATAGATTCCTAGATTCTATGAGCAAAATCATAGAATTGGAGGGGCTAGTTTGGATCGTAAGGTCGTAAGATTCTAAGACTTGAGTCGCGATTCTGACAACTTTTGTTAGTACACATAATAATAAATCAACTCTTCATGTACTTCCAAGACAAGTTGCACAATAATTTTCAAACATTAGGTACTGTATACTATCATTTCCACATTTTATATTTACCAATATAGGCTATGGAAACTATAGGACAAGTAGATAACAAAACTATGACAACAATCTGTCTAAACAGAATAGTCTATAGAAATTTATGAAAAAAGTGTACTTATGTAAGTAAAAAATTTATGAAAATTGAGGAAAATCTAAGGAATTTATATGAAAACACTGTGTAAAAATTTCATAAACTTCCACGTCCAGTAAAATATGAAAATTCAAACTCTACAACATAAGTTTCTGTTTTTACCCAGCACATATCAAAACATGCAATGCAAGCTTCCCAAGGCAATTCTTGGAACTATTTATTGAAAAACAAGATTATAAATAACACCTAACAGATAAAAACAAAATAAAATGACGCTCCATGAAAAACTCATATTATGTGACGAGTAAAAATATAGCTCCAAGTAAGATATACCGATATTGTTGAAGACGAAAAAGGGGATGCCTTACGGGGCATCCCCAAGCTTAGGTGCTTGAGTCTTACTTGGATATTACATTGGGGGTGCCTTGGTCATCCCCAATCTTAGGTTCTTATCACTCCTTATTCTCCTTATATCGGTGTCTCATCCAAAACTTGAAAACTTCAATCACACAAAACTTAATGGAACTTTGTGAGAAGGGTTAGTGTAATAAAGATAGATCATTCACTTAGGTACTGTCAAGACAAGATTCATAATTATTCCCTCCTAATATCTACTTTATTCCATCATTCCCATAGTATACATTACTCAATATAAGCTATAGGAACACGTGATACAAGCAAACTATGCATGCAAAACAGAATTTGTCAAAAACAGAATAGTCTGTAAAGATCTGAATGATCGCCATACTTACCTAACTCTAAATATTCAGAAACATTAGGAAAACTAAAGGAATTTTCATATAAAGTTTGTGTAAAAATTTCAGAATTTTTTGATGCACCAGTAAAATCATATAGTTCATATACTGGATGCAAAACTTTCTGTTTTTGCACAGAATCAAACAAGCAAGTATCAACACTATCCCAAAGGATTTACTTGCCACTTTATTGGAATAAAAGACATAAAACATAATTAATACAGTAGCTTAATCATGTGAACACATCAAAGCAGAAGCTAAAAGTGTTGGGTTGTCTCCCAACAAGCGCTTTTCTTTAATGCCTTTTAGCTAGGCATGATGATTTCAATGATGCTCACATAGGAATAATAATTGAAACATGCAAAAGAGCATCATGAATCTCATTACAAGAACATTTAAGTCTAACCCCCTTCCTATGCATAGGGATTTTGTGAGAAAAAAATTTATGGGAGCAAGAATGATCTAGCATAGGAAGGGAAAACAAGCATATCTTCAAGAATTTGAACACATAGAGAGGAAACTTGATATTATTGCAATTCCTACAAGCATATGTTCCTCCCTCATAATAATTTTCAGTAGTATCATGAAGGAGTTCCACAATATAACCAGCACATAAAACATTCTTTGCATGATCTATCAGCATAGAAATTTTACTACTCTCCACATAAGCAAATTTCTTCTCACGACTAATAGTGGGAGTATCATAAAAGACTTGAATACTACAAATTGCTTCCGCACCAAAAGAGTAATATTTAGTAAAAGGCTATTCATAGTTATGACAAGTATCATAATAGTAATCATCACTCTTTTTCATTGCATAAGTATGATCACCATAATCATCATAAGTAGGAGGCATGCAATCATTATAAAAAATTTGACCATTCAAAGTAGGGGGAATAGAAAGATCATATTCATGAAGCATAGCATCCCCAAGCTTGGGACAAACATTAATTGCAGAAAATAAATTATTAAGCATGTCATTTTCATCAAACATAGCATCCCCAAGATTGTGGCTTTGTATATCATAAACGTAATCACTCTCATCATTAATGATATGAATAACACCAATAGTATAGCAATTATTATCACCATCCTCCAAGTTGGTGCGATAAATATTTTCAAGATTGTAAGAAGTATCATTATCTTCCAAACATAATTATCACAAGAAGCAATAGGAATAACAAAATCATCCTCAAGTGTAGCATCTTCCACAACTATTTTTGATTCGTTATCATGAGGCCTATCAATAATGGGAGAAACATTATTTGGTAGAGATACCTCTTTACCTTTACTTTTCCTTATTTTCTTCTTCTTCACCACATTATGTGTGGCTTTATTTAATTCCTCCAAACTTCTTTTTGAAGAGGTTGGTTGAATAAAAAGCTTCTCCTCATTACCTAATTTATCGTAATAAAAAATAGGAGGATGTTGGGAAACCTCTTCCCCTTCATTAGTATTCTCTTCCTGTTCTATTTGTTTTCTTGTCTTTAATTATTTGGCAATACAAGGATTCTCAATGCAATTTACCACACAATACATGTAGATTTCATTTAGATCAAAATCAATCATTTTCATGAGAACCCAATCTGGAACATCCCTAGTTTCATGTTTCATTTCTTCATACCCCAAGAATAGACTAAGTTCATTATGATGCTCAAGGGTAAGGAGGTTATAAAAATTTCTACACAATTCGATCATGAAATAATTCACATTGGAAATTAAAATGACCACTTTCATTGCAAAGTTCACAAGGACGACGAGAAATATTAAGTCTTTCAGCACAAACATATATCCTCTCTTGCAACCATTTAGTTTCTAAATACTTATGCCTCTTACAAAATCTATCTTGCCTTTTAGGAATGTCTTGACAAACTCTATGCACTCCACAAAAATTGACATGCTTATAAGAAATATTTTTATCATGACTAGTGCAATCTTCATTAGTACTACGGATATTCAAAGAATTCATACTAAAAACATTGCAATCATGCTCATCACTTGATGATTTAGTGCCAAACATTTTAATAACTTCTTATTCTAACACTTGACCACAATTTTCCTTTTCATCATTTTCACGAAAGACATTAAAAAGATGAAGCATATGAGGCAACCTCAATTCCATTTTTTTGTAGTTTTCTTTTATAAACTAAACTAGTGAAAAATAAGAAACTAAAAGATTTAATTGCAAGCTCTAAAGATATACCTTCAAGCACTCACCTTCCCAGCAATGTCGCCAGAAAAGAGCTTGATGTCTACTACACAACCTTCTTCTTGCAGACTTGTGTTGGGCCTCCAAGCACAGAGTTTTGTAGGATAGTAGCAATTTTCCCTCAAGTGGATGACCTAAGTTTTATCAATCCATGGGAGGTGTAGGATGAAGATGGTCTCTCTCAAACAACCCTGCAATAAAATACAAGAAATCTCTTGTGTCCCCAACACACCCAATACAACAACAAATTGTATAGGTGCACTAGTTCGGCGAAGAGATGGTGATACAAGTGCAATATGGATCGTAGATATAGGTTTTTGTAATCTGAAAATATAAAAACAGCAAGGAAACAAATAGTAAACAATGAGCAAAACTTTGTATAAATGCTTGGAAACAAGGCCTAGGGTCCATACTTTCACTAGTGCAATTTCTCACAACAATACTAACATAGTTGAATCATATGTAAATACCTCTCGTGCGACAAAGAGTTCACTCCAAAGTCACAAATAGTGGAGAACTAATGAAGAAATTATAGTAGGGTACAAAACCACCTCAAAGTTATCTTTTCCGATCAATCTTATGAGCTATCCCTATAAGTGTCACAAACAGCCCTGGAGTTTGTACTAAAATAACACCTTAAGATACACATCAACCAAAACCCTAATGTCACCTAGATACTCTAGTGTCACCACAAGAACCCTGGGGTTTATTATATGATATGCATCACATAATTTCAGATTCATCATGTTCTATCCAACACAAAGAACTTCAAAGAGTGCCCCAAAGTTTCTATCGGAAAGTCAAGACAAAAACATGAGCCAACCGCTATGCTTAGATTCTCAAGGTCACGGAACCCGCAAGTTGATCACCAAAACATACATCAAGTGGATCAATATAAATATCCCATTGTCACCACGGATATCCCATCACAAGACATACATCAAGTGTTCTAAAATCCTTAAAGACTCAATCCGATAAGAAAGCTTCAAAGGGAAAACTCAATTCATCAACAAGATAGAGAGGGGGAAACTCCATATGATTCAATCTATATCAATAAAGCTCGCGGTACATCAAGATCGTGCCATCTCATGAACACGAGAGAGAGAGAGAGAGATCAAATGCATAGATACTAGTACATACCCTCAGCACCGAGGGTGAACTACTCCGTCCTCGTCATGGAGGGCGTCGGGATGATGAAGATGGCCACCGGTGATGGTTTCCCCCTCTGGCAGGGTGACGGAACGGGCTCTCGATTGGTTTTTCGTGGCTCTTGAGGCTTGCGGCGGCAGAACTCCCGATCTAGGTTTCTTTTCGGGGGCTTATGTATTTATAAGAGTTTGTGTCGGCGGAAACAAGTCCAGGGGGTCCACGAGGAAGTCACAAACCAAGGGGCGTGCCCTAGGGTGTGGGCGCCCCCCTGTGGATTGTGGCTTCCTCAGCCTTCCTCTCCAACGACTCTTCGCTCTAGTATTTTTTATATTTTCCAAAAATATTCTCCGTAAATTTTCAGCTCATTCCGAGAACTTTTATTTCTGGAGAAAAACAACACCACGGTAGTTCTGCTGAAAACAGCGTCAGTCCGGGTTAGTTCTAATAAAATCATACCAAAATCATATAGAATTATTGTAAACATGGCATGAATACTTCATAAAATATAGATATGTTGGAGACGTATCACGGAGCCGTCGATGATGCCATTGTCTGGTTTGGTAATAGGGGGAACAACCTCGTCCGCCGTATTCGGACCGGCGCCATTGCCATCGTCCTGCCACACTACGGATGGCTTAAAGAGCTACTCCAGAAAAGTTATTCTCGAGATAGGATCACGCTTGGCTCCCATACGGGCCGGTATGTTGGCGGTTTGGTTGTTGTCACGAGAGACGTGGTGAAATTCCAACCCCTCGAACAGAGGAGATATCTTGAGGATGACATTTCGATATGCCACCATCTTCAGATTTTTGGCGTCGAATTCGCCATTAATTTGAGAGATGGCCAAGTTTGAGTCTCCCCATACCTCTAGACGTCGTATGCCCATTGATACTACCATCCAAAGACCATGAAGGAGAGCTTCATATTTGGCTGCACTGTTGGAGTCGGAATCCACGATTTGTAGCATGTATCGAACGTTGTTGCCTGTGGGGGATGTGAGGATGACTCCAGCCCCCAGTCTGGCCAAGGTCTTGGATCCATCAAAGAAATTGTCAAATGGGAGTATTGCTATTTCTCGAGCGTGCGTTGGTTTTTCCCTTGAAGAGGAAAGGGTGATGCAGCAAAGTAGAGGTAAGTATTTCCCTCAGTTTGAGAACCAAGGTATCAATCTAGTAGGAGTATCAAGATGAGGCACCAAGAAACCTGCACAAACACAAAAAACTTGCACCCAACGCGATAAAGGGGTTGCCAATCCCTTCACGATTACTTGCAAGGTGAGATCTGATAGTGATAATGAGTAAATATAAATAAGTAAATAAAATTGCAGCACGGTATTTTTGGTGTTTTTATGTTTAGATCTGAATATATAATATGTAAAATAGACCCGGGGGCCATAGTGTTCACTAGAGGCTTCTCTCATGATAGCAAGTATTACGGTGGGTGAACAAATTACTGTTGAGCAATTGATAGAATAGCGCAAATTCATGACGATATCTAAGGCAATGATCATACATATAGGCGTCACGTCCGAGACAAGTAGACCGATACTATCTGCATCCACTACTATTACTCCACACATCGACCGCTATCCAGCATGCATCTAGTGTATTAAGTTCATAAGAAAAGGAGTAACGCTTTAAGCAAGATGACATGATGTAGAAGGATAAATTCATGCAATATGATATAAACCCCATCTTTTTACCCTTGATGGAAACAACATGATACGTGCCTCGCTACCCTTTCTGTCACTGGGTGAGGACACCGCATGGTATGAACCCAAAACGAAACACTTCTCCCATTGCAAGAACTATAGATCAAGTTGGCCAAACGAAACCCATAACTCGAAGAGACTTACAAGGATATGAAATCATGCATATAAGAAATCAGAGGAGACTCAAGTAATATTCATAGATAAGCCGATCATAAATCCACAATTCATCGGATCTCAACAAACACACCGCAAAAGAAGATTACATCGGATATATCACCATGAAGATCATGGAGAACTTTGTATTGAAGATCAAAGAGAGAGAAGAATCCATCTAGCTACTAGCTATGGACCCGAAGGTCTGATGTCAACTACTCATGCATCATCGGAGAGGCAAGGATGTTGATGAAGATGGCCACCGAAGATGGATTCCCCTCCGCCAGGATGCCGGAACGGTCTCCTGATTGGTTTTTGGTGGTTCTGGAGGCTTGCCGTGGCGTAACTTGCAATCTAGGTCTATTTCTATGCGTTTGGCTATTTATAAGACCGTATGGTGGCGGAAACAAGTGGAGATGGGCGACGAGGAGGCCACGAGCCCCCTAGCTGCGGCCTAGGGGGGGCGCACCTCCCAGGCTCATGGCTCCCTCGACCCACTTCTCTGGTATTTCTTCCTTCAGGTATTTTTGATATTTTACATAAAAAATCACGACGAAAGTTTTATTCCATTTGGACTCCGTTTGATATTCCTATCTGAAAAAGATCAAAAACACGAAAAAAACAGGAACTGGCACTAGGCACTGAGTTAATAAGTTAGTCCCAAAAATCATATAAAATAGCATATTCATGCATATACAACATCCAAAGTTGATAATATAATAGCATGGAACAATCAAAAATTATAGATATGTCGGAGACGTATCAAGCATCCCCAAGCTTAACTCGTGCTCGTCCTCGAGTAGGGAGGTGATAAAGACCAATTTTTGATGTGGAATGCTACCCAACATATTTTTTTATGTAATCTCTTTATTATGGCATGAATGTTCAGATCCATAAGATTCAAAACAATAGTTCAATATTGACATGAAAACAATAATACTTCAAGCATAATAGCAAAGTGATCATAAACTTTTGAAATAACAAGGCCAAAGAAAGTTATCCCTACAAAAATCATATAGTCTGGCTATGCTCCATCATCCCCACACAACGAATTTAAATCATGCACAACCTTGGTATTGGACAAGTAATTGTTTTCACACTCTTACTTTCTCAAACCTTTTTCAAGTCTCATGCAATATATGAGCATGAGCCATGGATATAGCACTATAGGTGGAATAGAGTGTGGTGAAGGTTGTGAGGAAAAAAGAAGGAGATGATCACATCGACTCGGCGTATCAATAGGCTATGAAGATGTCCATCAATAGATATCAATGTGAATGAGTAGGGATTACCATGAAACGGATGCACTAGAGATATAAGTGTATGAAAGCTCAAAAATGAAAACTAGTGGGTGTGCACCCAACTTGCTTGCTCATGAAGACCTAGGGAAATTTTGAGGAAGCCCATCATTGGAATATACAAGTCAAGTTACATAATGAAAATTTACACTAGCATATGAAAGTGACAAAACAAGAGACTCTCCATCTTGAAGAACATGATGCTATTTTGAAGCACAAGTGTGGAAAAAGATAGTAGCATTGTCGCTTCTCTCTTTTTCTCTCTTTTTTTGTTTGGGCTCTTTGACCTCTTTTTTTATTTTGTGGGCATCTTTGGCCTCTTTTATTTCCTCACATGGGACAATGCTCTAATAATGATAATCATCACACTTTTATTTACTTACAACTCGATACTTAGAACAATAATGACTCTATATGAATGAAAGTGATGGCACATGTCATGAGACAGAACGGTGAAAGTTGCATGGCAATATATCTCGGAATGGCTATGAAAATGCCAAAATAGGTAGGTATGGTGGCTGTTTTGAGGAAGATATATGGTGGGTTTGTGCACTGGCGAAAGTTGCACGGCACTAGACAGGCTAGCAATGGTGGAAGGTGAAAGTGCATCTATACCATGGACTCACATTAGTCAGGAAGAACTCACATACTTATTGCGAAAGTTTTATTAGTAATTGAAACAAAGTGCTAAATGCATACTCCTAGGGGAAGGGTTGGTAGGAGTTAACCATCACGCGATCACGACCTCTACACAAAAGATGACAATCAATAAATCAATTATGCTCCGACTTCCTAACATAGCGGTTCACCATACGTGCATGCTACGGGAATCACTAACCTCAACACAAGTATTTCTAGGTTCACAACACCCTACTAACATAACTCTCATATTACCATATCCATATCTCTAAACTAATCATGAGGAATCAAACTTCTCTTACTAATCAATGCACTTGAATATGAAAGTTTTTATTATATCCTCTTTGGATGCCTACCATATTTTGGACTAATTTCATAACACACGCCAATTACCAAGTTTCTCAGAGAGAGAGAGAGAGCACTCTGAAAATTATATAAGTGAAGATTAGAGACTTTTAATTTCTACAAAATATGACATCACCGTGCTCTACAAAGATTTAAGTGAAGCACTAGATCAAAATTTATCTAGCTCAAAATATATAAGTGAAGCACATGGTAGCGAAATTACTACGCTTGAAGGATATAAGTGAAGCACATGGGAACAAAATCATCAAGCTCAAAAGATATAAGTTAAGCACATGTGAGCTAATATTACCAATCTCAAAAGATATAAGTGAAGCACATGTGAACAAAATCATCAAGCTCAAAAGATATAAGTGAAGCACATGTGAGCTAATATTGCCTAACTCAAAAGATATAAGTGAAGCTCATTGAGTATTCTAACAAATTCACGATGAGTGCATGTCCCTCTAAAAAGGTGTGCAGCAAGGATTATTGTGATAAAACAAAAAGCAAAGACTACTATAACACACGATGCTCCAAGCAAAACACATATTATGTGGTGAATAAAAATATAGCTCCAAGTAACGTTACCCATGGATTGAAGACGAAAGAGGGGATGCCTTCTCGGGGCATCCCCAAGCTTAGTCTTTTTGGTGTCCTTGAATTTGGATTGGGATGCCTTGGGAATCCCCAATATTAGGCTCTTTCCACTCTTTATTACATTTTCCATAAGAACATCACCCAAAACTTGAAAACTTCACAACACAAAACTTAAACAGAAACTCGTGATAGCATTAGCATAAGAAAACAAACCACCAACTTTTTGTGTACTATAGTAAACTTAATTCCATTTAGATTGATGTTATATTACTGTATTCTCACTTTCCCATGACTCGTACCCCCCGATACTAACCATAGTTTCATCAAAATAAGCAATCAACACAACAAAAACAGAATCTCTCAAAAACAGAACAGTCTGTAGCAATCTGTATATTTCGTATACCTCTGATAAGTAAAAAATTCTGAAAAAATTATTAAAATTAGGTAAATTTGCATGTAAATCAGTAGCAAAACGAATCAACTCAAAATATATTTCTGGATGGGAACGAAAAATAATTTCGTGAACAGAAAGTTTTTGTCTTTTTCCAGCATGATTAAACAACTATCACCAAAACTAATCATAAAGGTTCTACTTGGCACAAACACTAAATAAAACATAAAAAACACAATGATAACAGAATAATCATGGTGTTTATTCAACAAAACATAAATTAAAAAGAAAAAATAAACTTATTCATTGGGTTGCCTCCCAACAAGCGCTATCGTTTAACGCCCCTAGCTAGGCTTAACGATTTCAATGATGCTCACATAAAAAGTAGTAGTTGAGATATGCAAAAGAGCATCATAAATGTAAAAAAATACGTTTAAGTCTAACACACTTCCTATGCATAGGGATTTTGTGAGCAAACAATTTATGGGAACAAGAATTAACTATCATAGGAAGGCAAAATAAGCATAACTTCAAAACGTTGAACACATAGAGAGGAAACTTGATATCATTGCAATATGTAAAAGCATATGTTCCACTCTCATAGTAATTTTCAGTAACATCATGAAGGAATCTTACAATATAACTATCACACAAAGCATTATTTTCATGATCAATTATAGCATAAGGGTCATTACCAAAACTTGGGGAACATAAAATATCATCTTCATCAAGCATAGCATTCCCAAGCTTGTAGTTTTGCATATCATTAGAATAATAGATATTCTGAGAATTCATACTAACAACATGGCAATCATGTTTTTCATTCAAGAAAATATCATGAACCACTTTATAATTTTCTTCTTTCAACACTTCATCAAAATTTTCAGATTCATGATTTTCAAACAAAACTCCATAGAGATAGTCAAGTGCACTCAACTCACTAGCAAATTGTTCATCATAATTTGGTATTTTGAAAAGATTAGCAAGTGGATGAGGATCCCTATCAATAGAGTTTTAGCAAGCGAACATGCAAGCAAATAGAAGGCACATGGCAACACAAGCAAACATAGCAACAAAAAGGCGAATGGAAGAAGAGCGAATAAAAAGGAACATCTTTTTGGTATTTTTGGAAAATCGTTTTAGAAGTGGGGGAGAGGAAAACAAGAGGCAAATGGAAAATAATGTAAATGCAAGAGATGAGTTTGTGATAGGTACTTGATAGATATGCTTCACTTGAATATTCCCCGGCAACGACGCCAGAAATTCTTCCTGCTACTTCTCGAGCATGAGTTGATTTTTCTCTTGAAGAGGAAAGGGTGATGAAGCAAACTAGAGGTAAGTATTTCCCTAAGTTTGAGAACCAAGGTATAAATCCAGTAGGAGTATCAACATGAGGCACCAAGAAACCTGCACAAACACAAACAAACTTGCACCCACCGCGATAAAGGGGTTGTCAATCCCTTCACGATTACTTGCAAGGTGAGATCTAATAGTGATAATGAGTAAATATAAATAAGTAAATAAAATTGCAGAAAGGTATTTTTGGAGTTTTTATGTTTAGATCTGAATATATAATATGTAAAATAGACCCGGGCGCCATAGTGTTCACTAGAGGCTTCTCTCATGATAGCAAGTATTACGGTGGGTGAACAAATTACTGTTGAGCAATTGATAGAATAGCGCAAAGTCATGACAATATCTAAGTCAATGATCATACATATAGGCATCATGTCCGAGACAAGTAGACCGATACTGTCTGCATCTACTACTATTACTCCACACATCGACCGCTATCCAGCATGCATCTAGTGTATTAAGTTCATAAGAAATGGAGTAACGCTTTAAGCAGGATGACATGATGTACAAGGATAAATTCATGCAATATGATATAAACCCCATCTTTTTACCCTTGATGGCAACAAATGATATGTGCCTCCCTACCCTTTCTGTCACTGGGTGAGGACAGCGCATGGTATGAACCCAAAACCAAGCACTTCTCCCATTGCAAGAACTATAGATCAAGTTGGCCAAACAAAACCCATAACTCGAAGAGACTTACAAGGATATGAAATCATGCATATAAGAAATTAGAGGAGACTCAAATAATATTCATAGATAAGGTTATCATAAATACACAATTCATCGGATCTCAACAAACACACCACAAAAGAACATTACATCGGATAGATCACCATGAAGATCATGGAGAACTTTGTATTGAAGATCAAAGAGAGAGAAGAAGCCATCTAGCTACTAGCTATGGATCCGAAGGTTTGATGTGAACTACTCACGCATCATCGGCGAGGCAAGGATGTTGATGAAGATGGCCACCGGAGATGGATTCCCCTCCGGCAAGATGCGGAACGGTCTCCCGATTTGTTTTTGGTGGTTCTGGAGGCTTGCGGCGGCAGAACTTGCGGTCTAGGTCTATTTCTGTGCGTTTGGCTATTTATAAGACCATATGGCGGTGGAAACAAGTGGAGATGGGCCACGAGGAGGCCACGAGCCCCCTAGCCGCGGCCTAGGGGGGTGCCTCCCAGGCTCGTGGCCTCCTCGGCCCACTTCTCTGGTATTTCTTCCTTCAGGTATTTTTGATATTTTTCATAAAAAATCATGGCAAAAGTTTTATTCCATTTGGACTCCATTTGATATTCCTATCTAAAAAGATCAAAAACACGGAAAAAACAGGAACTGGCACTGGGCACTGAGTTAATAAGTTAGTCCCAAAAATCATATAAAATAGCATATTCATGCATATAAAACATCCAAAGTTGATAATATAATAGCATGGAACAATCAAAAATTATAGATATGTCGGAGACATATCAAGTATGCACGTATTCCTTGGGGAGCTCAGCCTCTGTCCATTCAGCCAAAAAGTCTGCCAATACCTTAGATTTGATGGCACGACATGACTTGTAGGTTATTTCAAAGGGAAGGAGCTCAATGGCCCACTTGGGTATGCGGCATGTGGCGTCCCCGTTGTTGATTATATCATTCAGGGGGCATCAGATTCCACTGTTACCGCATACTCCTGGAAGTAGTGTCTGAGTTTCCTTGACGCCATGAATACTATATAGGAAATCTTTTGGTAGTGCGGGTATCTGGACTTGCACTGCGTTAGCACGTCTGACACATAATAGACCAGTTTCTGAGTCCAAAATTTGTGTCCCTCCTCATCTCGTTCAACGAAGAGCATCGCGCTAACAACTTTGTTAGTAGCCGATATGTATAACAACGTGGGCTCACCGGCGCCTGGTGCCGTTAGTATGTGATTGGTTGCTAGTAGTGTTTTGATTTCTTCTAACGTGGCCACTACTTCATCAGTCCACTCAAATTTAGTTGGTCCGTTTTAGCAGCTTATAGAGCAGTAAAGCTTTATCTCTGAGGTGGGAGATAAAGCGACTTAACGCCGCTATGCACCTAGCTAGCCTCTGGACATGCTTCAGCTATGTGGGGATTGCAAGTTCCGATAGAGCGTCGATCTTGGGTGGCTTTGCTTCTATTCCTCTATGGGGACGATAAATCCAAGCAGCTTACCAGAGGGAACTCCCAAAACACATTTTTCCGGGTTGAGTCGTATATCATATTCACGTAGACTGGCAAAGGTTTGCTGTAGGTCATCTATCAACTGGCTGACGTGTCTGGTTTTAATTACCACGTCATCCACGTATGCCTCGACAGTCTTACCGACCCATGTCGTGAGGCAGGTCTGAATCATGCGCTGGTATGTGGCCCCAGCGTTCTTTATCCCGAAAGGCATCATGTTGAAGTAGAATGGCCCATAGGGGGTGATGAATGCGGTAGCCGCCTGGTCGGATTCCTTCATTTTAGTTTGATGTTAACCGGAGTAAGCGTCGAGGAAACACAACGAATCGTGTCTGGCTGTGGCATCAATAATTTGGTCTATGCATGGTAATGGGAAAGGGTCCTTAGGGCAGGCCTTGTTGAGGTCTTTGAAATCGACACACAGCCGCCAGGACTTGTATTTCTTTGGTACCATCACCAGGTTTGCCAGCCATTTGGGGTGCTTAATATCCCGAATGAATCTGGCCTCGAGCAGTTTGGCTAATTCTTCACCCATAGGCTGTCATTTGGGCTCGGAAAAGTGGCACAGAGTCTGTTTAATGGGCCTAAAGCCTGGGATAATATCCAGACTATGTTCGGCAAGTCGTTGTGGGATTCTGGGCATATCAAAAGGATGCCAGGCAAAAATGTCCCAATTTTCTCGAAGAAAATTCCGCAGTGCCTCATCCACAAGGGGATCAAGCTGAGCTCCGATGGACACTGTCTTATTGGGGTCCGTCGGATGTACTTGAAACTTGACGATTTCTTTGGAGAGTTTGAAGGATGTGGACTTGGGACTTTTGTTAAGGATCACATCATCCTTATTAACCGTCGGCTGTAATGCGGTCAGTTCTTCAGCAGCTAAAGTCTCCGCTAATGCCTCGAGGGAGAGCGCTGCCATTTTGTTTTCGGCCCGAAGGGCTATGTTCGTTTTGGTCCTGGCATTTTAAGTTTCATGTACCCGTAATGAGGTATAGCTTGGAACTTTGTAAAGGCACCACGTCCCAATAGGGCGTGATAGCCACTCGTGAAGGGGACGATGTGGAACAGAAGTTCTTCGGATCGGTAGTTTTCGGGCGTGCCGAACACTACGTCCAAGACGATACATCTGGAACAACGTGCCTCCTTCCCTTGGATAATTCCCCGAAAAGTTGTGTTGCTATGTTTGATGCGAGATTGGTCGAACTGCATTTTTTCCAGGGTGCCTCCGTATATAAGATTTAGACCACTGTCGTCGTCCATTAGCACTTTATGTAGCCAGTATCCCTCAGTTATGGGGTTCAAGACTAGCGCAGCTGGTGAGTGACCGGGAAGAACGGCCGGTTGGTCAGTGTCCTTGAAAGTGATCGGTATGTCTGCCCATGGGCTAGTGGTTGCCACATGGTAAAATCGTTCTAGCTCCCTAAGAGCCCTTTTACGCCTGTTCCTTGATGGGAAGGTCTCATAGACCATTAGGATTTCAACATTGTATCCAGGTGGCGATGAGGAGCGCCCACTCGACGGAGGTGGTCCAAGGATGGCCTCGCCTCTTTTCGTGACTGGCCTGACGACCCAACCAGCTCTAAGGCTGTGAGTCGGGTTTGTGTTTACCAACACAAAATGTATAGGGCAAGGTTTATCCAGTAATCCGTCGAGGACAGTGTCGGCCCCTAAAAGGGGCTTGTTTATTTTTTCCATGGGTTCATACCTAGCGAGCCGCTTTGGAGGTATCCTCTTTTTCCAAGATCCATTAGGGTGTTCGGGGAAAATTGGTTCCGAGAACAGCTATTTGGATTGCCAAACGCTCTCCATGGCACAATTTTTTTGTACCAATTCGGATAACTCCGAAAATTCACGGATGTGTCAGCGGGCTAGGGCATTGAGAATCCCTTCATCATGGAAATTATGAATGAAAGTTGCCATGATATCTTGGTCAATAAGACCTTTTTCTCTGCTTCTAGTGAGTAGGACTTTGGCCCAAAAGTGATGGACTAATTCTCCTTGTGATTGCTTAATGTAACAAAAGTTTGAAGACATGGGCTTTGGTGCGATACTAGGATGATCGTCCTGGGAGGTGTTGGAAATATGCCCTAGAGGCAATAAATAAAGTGTTTATTATTATATTTCCTTGTTCAGGATAATCATTTATTATCCATGCTATAATTGTATTGACTGGAAACACATTGCATGTGTGGATAAATAGACAACACTGTGTCCCTAGTATGCCTCTAGTGAACTAGCTCGTTAATCAAAGATGGTCAAGGTTTCCTGGCCATTGACATGTGATGTCATTTGATATTGGGATCGCATCATTAGGAGAATGATGTGATGGACAAGACCCAAACTACAAACGTAGCATATGATCGTGTCAGTTTATTGCTACTGTTTTCTGCATGTGAAGTATATGTTCCTATGACCATGAGATCATGCAACTCACGGATATCTGAGGAGTGCCTTGTGTGTATCAAATGTCGCAACGTAACTGGGTGACTATAAAGGTGCTATACAGGTGTCTCTGATGGTGTCTGTTGAGTTGGCATGGATCGAGACTTGGATTTGTTACTCCGTGTGACGGAGAGGTATCTCGGGGCCCACTCGGTAATACAACGTCACAATGAGCCTTGCAAGCAATGTGACTAATTGTTAGTTGCGGGATCTTGTATTACGGAACGAGTAAAGAGACTTGCCGGTAATGAGGTTGAACAAGGTATGGATATACCGACGATCGAATCTCGGGCAGGTAACATATCGAAGAGCAAAGGGAACATCATACGGGATTAACTGAATCCTTGACATAGAGGTTCGACCGATAAATATCTTCATAGAATATGTAGGAACCAATGTGGACATCCAGGTCCCGCCATTGGTTATTGACCGTAGAGGTGTCTCGGTCATGTCTACATAGTTCTCGAACCCGTAGGGTCTGCACACTTAAGATTTGGTGACATTTCGGTAGTATAGAGTTTTGTATGGTGGTGACCGAAGTTTGTTCGGAGTCCTGGATGAGATCCTGGATGTCACAAGGAGATCCGGAATGGTCTGGAGGTAAATATTCATATATAGGAAGTCCCAGTTTGGTCGCCGGAAAAGTTTCGGGCTTATCGGTAGTGTACCGGGAGTGCCGGTAGTGTACCGGGAGACCTCCGGGAGGGGTATTTCGACCCAAGAGGCTTCATGGGCTGTGGGAAAGTATTAACCAGCCCTTAGTGGGCTGGTGGAATAGCCACAATAGGCCCACGCGGCTAGGGGAAGAGTCCCAAAGAGAAAAGGGTGGAAAAAAGGCAAAAAGGGAGAGTCCTACTCCTACTAGGATTGGAGGAGGAGTAGGATTCCTCCTCCTTGGCTTCGGCCGACTCAAGGAGGGGCTCAGCCCTACGCCAAGGTCTCCTCTCCCTCCCGCCTATATATACTAGTGGAATAGACGGTTTTTGCATAGAATTTACGGCCACGTGCTACCCGTTCCACCAATGCATAGTTTCTCCTCTAGATCTGATTTCTACAGTGCTTAGGCAAAGCCCTGCCAGAATTGCTCCACCACCATCACCGGAGCACCGTCACTCTGCCGGTGAACTCTTCTTCCTCTCCACCTCCTCTTGCTGGATCAAGACGGTGGAGATCGTCATCAAGCTGCACGTGTGCTGAACGCGGAGGTGCCGTCCGTTCGGTACTAGATCGGAAGGATCGTGATCAAGGCCACGGGAAATTCGTGATTGGATCATGGGATGGATCGTGACGAGATCGAGGGACTATTCGTGATTGGATCATGGGACGCTCGGCGATTTGGATCACGAAGACGTTCGACTACACCAACCGCGTTTCTTAATGCTTCCCACTTAGCGATCTAAAAGGGTACGTAGATCTACTCTCCCTCACGTAGATGCTCATCACCATGGATAGATCTACGTGTGCGTAGGAAATTTTTTGTTTCCCATGCGACGTTACCCATCAGTGGCATCATGAGCTAGGTCTATGTGTCGATGAGATCTCGAGTAGAACACAAAAGGTTTGTGGGCGTTGATGCTTAGATTTCTTCCTCCCTTGGTCGGATTTTGATTTAGCGGCATTGTGAGATGAAGAGGCCCGGACCAACATTACTCGTACGCTTACGAGAGACTGGTTCCCTCAACAGCAACTTGTTGCATAGATGGCTTGCGGGTGACAGTTTCTCTCACTTTAGGTTGATCGGATCTGACAAAGGCGGTCCTTGAGAAGGTTGAAAAGCAACTAGTGTATCACCGTTGTGGTTTTTGCATAGATGAGAATCGTTCTTGCTAGATACCCGTAGCAGCCACGTAAAACATGCAACAACAATTAGAGGACGTCTAACTTGTTTTTGCAGGGTATGTTGTGATATGATATGGCCAATTACATGATGTGATATATGTGATGTATGAGATGATCATGTGATGTTTAGATTATCAAGACTTGAATGTCGATGAGTACGACAACCGGCAGGAGCCATACGGTTGTCTTTAATTATTGTATGACCTGCATGTCAATCATTAAGTGCTATGTAATGCTTTACTTTATCACTACGGTAGCAATAGTAGTAGAAGCATGTTGGGTGCGACAACCCCGATGGCGACACGTTGATGGAGATCAAAACGATGGAGATCATGGTGTCATGTCGGTGACGATGGAGATGCTACCGGTGCTTTCATGATGGAGATCAAAAGCACAAGATCATGGCCATATCATGTCACTTATGATTTGCATGTGATGTTAATCTTTTTACGCACCTTGTTTTGCTTAGAACGATGGCAGCCTTATAAGGTGATCCCTCACTTAATTTCAAGATAAATTGTGTTCTCCCCGAGTGTGCACCGTTGCGAAAGTTTGTCATGTCGAGACACCACGTGATGATCGGGTGTGATAGACTCTATGTTCACATACAACGGGTGCAAGCCAGATTTGCACGTGTAGAACACTCGGGTTAAACTCGACGAGCCTAGCATGTACAGACATGGCCTCGGAACCACAAGAGACCGAAAGGTCGAACATGAGTCATATAGTAGATATGATCAACATAATGATGTTCACCATTGAAACCACCTTAACTCACGTGATGATCGGACTTGAGTTGGTGAATTTGGATCATGTGACACTCAGATGACCTGAGGGATGTCAATTTGAGTGGGAGCTTTAGTAATTTGATTAACTAAACTCATTATCTTGAACAATAGTCTAAGTAACCTTTGCATATTTATGTTGTAGATCAATGGCTCGCGCAGTAGCACCCCTGAATTTTAATGCGTTCCTAGAGAAAGCTAAGTTGAAAGATGATGGAATTAAATTTGTTGACTAGGCCCATAATCTGAGGATTATCCTCACGGCTTCCCAGAAGTCATATGTCCTTGATGCACCAATTGGTGACCAACCAGAAGACATGACCTCCGAAGACGTTAAGAACGCTTGGGAGGCTCGTGCTGGAGACTACTCAATAGTTCAGTGTGCAATATTGTATGGCTTAGAACTGGGACTTCAAAGACGTTTTGAACGTCATGGAGCATATGAGATGTTCTAGGAGTTGAAGTTTATCTTTCAGAAGAATGCCCGGATCGAGAGGTATGAGACCTCCGATAAATTCTATGCTTGCAAGATGGAGCAGAACGGGTCTATCAATGAGCACATACTCAGAATGTCTGGGTATTCAAACCGTCTAGCTGAGTTGGAAATTTCCCTTCCACCAGAGGCGATCACTGATAGAGTTCTTCAATCACTACCACCTAGTTACAAGAGCTTTGTAATGAACTATAACATGCACGGGATGAACAAGTCAGTCGCCAAGCTGTTTGCGATGCTAAAAGTCCCTGAGTCTAAAAACCAGAAAGAACATCAAGTGTTGATGGTCAATAAAACCACTAGTTTCAAGAAAAATGACAAGGGCAAAGGCAAGAAGGGTAAAACCAAGAAGGATGGCAAAGCAGTTGCTACTCCTACAAAGAAGCCTAAGCATGGACCTAAGCCAGAAACTGAGTGCTTTCATTGTAAAGGAACTGGTCACTGGAAGCGGAACTGTCCCAAGTACCTGGCTGACAAGAAGGCGGCCAACGAAAAACAAGGTATGTATGATATACATGTTATTGATGTGTACCTTACTAGCTCTCATAGTAGTGCCTGGGTATTTGATCCCGGTTCGGTTGCTCACATTTGCAACTCAAAGCAGGAACTACGGAATAAACAAAGGCTAGCAAAGGACGAAGTGATGATGCGCATGGGAAATGGTTCCAAGGATGATGTGATCGCCGTCGGCACGCTCTCTCTTCGATTACCATCAGGATTAGTGATGAACCTGAATAATTGTTATTTAGTGCCTGTGTTAAGCATGAACATTATATCTGGATCTTGTTTATTGTGAGACGGTTACTCATTTAAATCAGAGAATAAAGGTTGTTCTATTTATATGAGTAATATCTTTTATGGTCATGCACCCAATGTTAGGGGTTTATTCATATTGAATCTTGATAGTAATAACACACATGTTCATAACATTGATGCCAAAAGATGTAGAGTTGATAATGATAGTGCCTCTTTCTTGTGGCACTGCCGTTTAGGTCATATTGGTGTAAAACGCATGAGGAAGCTCCATGCTGATGGACTTTTGGAGTCACTTGATTTTGAATCACTTGACACATGTGAACCATGCCTCAGGGGCAAGATGACTAAAACACCGTTCTCTGGAACAATGGAACGGGAAAGTGACTTATTGGAAATCATACATACAGATGTGTGCGGTCCAATGAATGTTGCAGCGCGCGGTGGATATCGTTACTTTCTCACCTTCACTGATGACTTAAGTAGATTTGGGTATATTTACTTAATGAAACACAAGTCTGAAACGTTTGAAAAGTTCAAGCAATTTCATAGTGAAGTTGAGAATCATCGTAACAAGAAGATTAAATTTCTGCGATCTGATCGAGGAGGTGAATATCTGAGTTATGAGTTTGGCAGTCACTTAAGACAATGTGGAATTGTTTAACAGTTGACACTGCCCGGAACACCACAGCGTAATGGTGTGTCTGAACGTTGTAATTGAACCTTATTGGATATGGTGCGTTCTATGATGTCTCTTGCTGATTTGTCACTATCGTTTTGGGGTTATGCATTAGAGACAACTGCATTCACTTTAAATAGGGCACCATCGAAATCCGTTGAGACGACGCCATATGAACTGTGGTTTGGCAAAAGGCCAAAGTTGTCGTTTCTTAAAGTTTGGGGATGTGATGCTTATGTCAAAAAGCTTCAGCCTGAAAAGCTGGAACCCAAAGTGGAGAAATGCGTCTTCATAGGATACCCGAAAGAGATAGTTGGGTATACCTTCTATCTCAGATCCGAAGGCAAAGTGTTTGTCGCTAAGAACGGAACATTTCTTGAGAAAGAGTTTCTCTCGAAAGAATTGAGTGGGAGGAAAATAGAGCTTGATGAGGTTATAGAACCTTTACTTCAACCAGAAAGTAGCGCAGCGCAGAAAGATGTTTCTGTGGAACCTAAGACGGTAGAAGAGGAAGTTAATGATGATCATGAAGCTTTAAGAACAAATGGATCTTTAAGAAGAAGACGGACGCAGACGGTAATGTCACCGTCTATAAAGCTCGACTTGTGGCAAAGGGTTTTTCACAAGTTCAAGGAGTTGACTACGATGAGACTTTCTCACCCGTAGCGATGCTTAAGTCTGTCAGAATCATGTTGGCAATAACTGCTTATTTCGACTATGAAATTTGGCAGATGGATGTCAAAACGGCGTTCCTCAACGGTTTCCTTGAGGAAGAGTTGTATATGATGCAACCCGAAGGTTTTGGCGATCCAGAGAATGCTGACAAAGTTTGCAAACTCCAGCGATCCATTTATGGACTAGTGCAAGCATCTCGGAGCTGGAATAAGCGATTTGATGAGGTGATCAAAGCGTTTGAGTTTATACAAGTTTATGGAGAAGCTTGTATTTACAAGAAAGTGAGTGGGAGCTCTATAGCGTTTCTAGTATTATATGTGGATGACGTATTGCTGATTGGAAACAATATAGAAATGCTGGAAAGGGTGAAGGAATATTTGAATAAGAGTTTTTCAATGAAGGACCTGGGAGAAGCTGCTTTCACATTAGGCATTAAGATCTATAGAGATAGATTGAGACGCTTAATAGCACTTTCACAGAGCACATACCTTGATAAAGTTTTGAAGAAGTTCAAAATGGATCAGTCCAAGAAGGGGTTCTTGCCTGTGTTACAAGGTGTGAAGTTGAGTAAGACTCAATGCCCAGTGACTGCAGAAGATAAAGAAAAGATGAGCGTCATCCCCTATGCTTCAGCCATAGGCTCTATCATGTATGCAATGCTGTGCACAAGACCCGATGTCAGCCTTGCCATAAGTATGGCCGGAAGGTTTCAAAGTGATCCTAGAATAGAGCACTGGCAAGCGGTCAAGAATATCCTTAAGTACCTGAAAAGGACTAAGGAAATGTTTCTCGTTTATGGAGGTGATGAAGAGCTCGTCGTAAAGGGTTACGTCGATGCAAGCTTTGACACTGATCCGGACGACTCTAAGTCGCAAACCGGATACGTATTTATTCTTAACGGGGGAGCGACAAGCTGGTGTAGTTCCAAGCAAAGCATGGTAGCTGATTCTACGTGCGAAGCGGAATACATCGCAGCCTCGAAGGCAGCAAAGGAAGGTGTCTGGATGAAGCAGTTCATGATAGATCTTGGAGTAGTGCCCAGTGCACTGAATCATATGAACCTGTTCTGTGACAACACTGGTGCCATTGATCTAGCCAAGGAACCAAGGTTTCACAAGAGGACCAGACACATAAAGCGACGCTTCAACTCCATCCGGTTCTACATCGAGGAGAAGGACATAAATATTTGCAAAGTGCACACGGACGTGAATGTTGAGACCCGTTGACTAAACCTCTTCCAAGGGCTAAACATGATCAACACCAGAACTGCATGGGTGTTCGATTTATTACCATGTAAATCACATAGTGATGTGGACTAGATTATTGACTCTAGTGCAAGTGGGAGACTGTTGGAAATATGCCCTAGAGGCAATAATGAATTAGTTATTATCATATTTCCTTGTTCATGATAATCGTTTATTATCTATGCTATAATTGTATTGATCGGAGACTTAGATGCATGTGTGGATACATAGACAAAACCATGTCCCTAGCATGCCTCTAATGGACTAGCTCGTTGATCAAAGGATGGTTAAGGTTTCCTAGCCATGGACATGAGATGTCATTTGATAACGGGATCACATCATTAGGAGAATGATGTGATGGACAAGACCCAAACTACAAACGTAGCATATGATCATGTCAGTTTATTGCTACTGTTTCTGCATGTCAAGTATATGTTCCTATGACCATGAGATCACACAACTCACGGATATCGGAGGAGTGCCTTGTGTGTATCAAAGGTGCTCTATAAAGGTGCTCTACAGGTATCTCCGATGGGTTCTGTTGAGTTGGCATGGATCAAGACTAGGATTTGTTACTCCGTGTGACGAAGAGGTATCTCAGGGCCCACTCGGTAATACAACGTCACAATGAGCATGGCAAGCAATGTGACTAATTGTTAGTTGCAGGATCTTGTATTACAGAACGACTAAAGAGACTTGCCGGTAACGAGGTTGAACAAGGTATGGAGATACCGACGATCGAATCTCGGGCAAGTATGACTCCTCCCCCTCTAGCCGGCCGACTCCTAGGAGGCCTTGGGCTGGCGCCAAGGCTGCCTCTCCCTCCCTCCTTTGTATACTGGTGGATTGGGTGCTGTTTGGACACAGTTTACGGCCACGTGCTACCCGTTTCACTGGTGCTCCTCTAGATCGGTTTTCTGCAGTGCTTAGGCGAAGCCCTACCGGAATTGCTACACCACCATCACCGGAGCACCGTCACGCTACCGGTGAACTCTCTCTCTCCTCTCCACCTCCTCTTGCTGGATCAAGACGGCGGAGATCGTCATCAGGCTGCACGTGTGCTGAACGCGGAGGTGCCATCCGTTCGGCGCTAGATCGGAAGGACCGT
This sequence comes from Hordeum marinum, assembly GCA_022496015.1. Classification (NCBI taxonomy): domain Eukaryota; kingdom Viridiplantae; phylum Streptophyta; class Magnoliopsida; order Poales; family Poaceae; genus Hordeum; species Hordeum marinum. The sequence continues at coordinate 421,025,458 of CM039675.1, forward strand.
GATCGAGATCGCAAGACAGTTCGTGATGAGATCGCGGAATAGATCGTGATGAGTTCGCGGGACAGATCGTGATCAAGATCGCGGGACTGATCTCTATAAGTTCACGGGACGGATCGTGATTGGATCGCGGGACGGATCGTGATGAGATCGCGGGACGCTCGACGATTTGGATCGCGAAGATGTTCGACTACACCAACCGCGTTTCTTAACGCTTCCCGCTTAGCGATCTACAAGGGTATGTAGATCCACTCTCCCTCTCATAGATGCTCATCACCATGGATAGGTTTGCGTGTGCGTAGGAAATTTTTTGTTTCCCATGCGACGTTCCCCAACAGTGGCATCATGAGCTAGGTTGATGGTTCAATGAGATCTCGAGTAGAACACAAAAGGTTTGTGGGCGTTGATGCTTAGATTGCTTCCTCCCTTGGTCGTATTTTGGTTCAGCGGGATTGTGAGATGAAGCAGCCCGGACCAAAATTATTCATACGCTTACGAGAGACCGTTCCCTCGACGCAACTTGTTGCCTAGATGGCTTGCGGGTGACAGTTTCTCTCACTTTAGTTGGATCGGATTCGACAAAGGCGGTCCTTGAGAAGGTTGAAAAGCAACTAGTGTATCACCGTTGTGGTTTTTGCGTAGGTGAGAATTGTTCTTGCTAGATACCCGTAGCAGCCACGTAAAACATGCAACAACAATTACAGGACGTCTAACTTGTTTTTGCAAGGTATGTTGTGATATGATATGGCCAATTACATGATGTGATATATGTGATGTATAAGATAATCATGTGATGTATAGATTATCACGACTTGCATGTCGGTGAATACGGCAAACGGCAGGAGCCATAGGGTTGTCTTTAATTATTTTATGACCTGCGTGTCAATCATTAAGCGCTATGTAATGCTTTACTTTATCGCTAAACGGTAGCAATAGTAGTAGAACCATGCATGGCGTGACAACCCCGATGGCGACACGTTGATGGAGATCAAGATGATGGAGATCATGGTGTCATGCTAGTGACGATGGAGATCATGCTGGTGATTTCTAGATGGAGATCAAAAGCACAAGTTCATGGCCATATCATGTCACTTATGATTTGCATGTGATGTTAATCCTTTTTATGCACCTTGTGTTGCTAAGGATGATGGTAGCATTATAAGGTGATCCCTCACTTAATTTCAAGATAAATTGTGTTCTCCCCGAGTGTGCACCGTTGTGAAAGTTTGTCGTGTTGAGACACCACGTGATGATCGGGTGTGATAGAATCTACGTTCACATACAACGGGTGCAAGCCAGATTTGCACGTGCAGAACACTCGGGTTAAACTTGACGAACCTAGCATGTATAGACATGGCCTCGGAACACAAGAGAACGAAAGGTCGAACATGAGTCATATAGTAGATATGATCAACATAATGATATTCACCATTGCAGCCACCTCAACTCACGTGATGATCGGACTTGAGTTGGTGAATTTGGATCATGTATCACTCGAATGATCGGAGGGATGTCAATTTGAGTGGGAGTTCTTAAGTAATATGATTAATTGAACTCATTATCATGAACATAGTCAATAGTGTCTTTGCAAATTATGTTGTAGATTACTAGCTCGCGCTGTAGCTCCCTTATTTTTTATATGTTCCTAAAGAAATAGAGTTGAAAGATGATGGTAGCAATATTGCGGACTGGGTCCGTGATCTGAGGATTGTCCTCTTTGCTGCACAGAAGGCTTATGTCCTTAATGCACCGCTCGGTGCGCCACCCCCTCTAGCCTCATCTGTAGATGTTGTGAATATCTGACAGGCACGTTTCGATGACTACTTGATAGTTTAGTGCGTCATGCATTACGGCTTAGAATTGAGACTCCAAAACGTTTTGAACGTCACAGAACATATGAGATGTTCTAGGAGCTGAGATTGTGATCTCAGGCTCGTGCCCGTGTTGCGAGATATGAGATATCCAACAAGATTCTTTGCCTGTAAGATGAAGGAGAATAGCTCAATCATTGAGCATGTACTCAGATTGTCTGGGTACTACAATCGCTTGAGTCAAGTGGGAGTTGATCTTCCAGATAAGATAGTGATTGATATAGTTCTCCAAGTCACTGTCACTAAGCTACTAGAACTTGGTGATGAACTATAAATTGCCAAGGATAGAAATAATGATTCCTGAGCTGTTCGCGATGTTTGACACTGCGAAGGTAGAAATCAAGAAGGAGCGTCAAGTGTTGATGGTTAATCAAAACCACTAGTTTTGAGAAGGGAAAGAGCAAGGAGGGAAACTTCATGGATAGCAAGTCAGTTGCTGCTCCAGTGAAGCAACACAAAGTTGAACTCAAACCCGAGACTTAGTGCTTCTATTCTGAGGTGAGAGGTCGTTAAAGCGGAACAACCCTAGATACTTGGTAGATAACAAGGCTGGCAACATCGACAGAAGTATATTTGATATACGAGTTATTGATGTGTACCTTGCTAGTACTCCTAGTAGCACCCGGGTATTGGATACCGGTTCGGTTGCTAAATGTTAGTAACTCGAAATAAAAGCTACGGAATAAACGGAGAACTAGCTAAGGGTGAGGTGATGATATGGGTTGGAAATGTTTCCAAGGTTGATGTGATCAACATCGCACGCTCTCTCTACCTTCAGGATTAGTGACGAACCTAAATAAATGTTATTTGGTGTTTTGCGTTAAGCATAAACATGATTAGATCATGTTTATTGCAATACGGTTATTCATTTAAGTTAGAGAATAATGGTTATTCTGTTTACATGAATAATACCTTCAATGGTCATGCACCCAGTGAGAATGGTTTGTTGAAGTCTTGATCGTAGTAGTACACATGTTCATAACATTGATGTCAAAAGATACAAAGTTAATAATGATACTACCACATACTTGTGGCACTGCCGCTAAATGTCATATTGGGATAAAGCGCATGAAGAAACTCCATGCTGATGGATATTTGGACTCATTCGATTTCGAATCGGTTGAGACATGCGAACCATGCCTCTTGGGCAAGATGACTAAAGGACCCCGCTGGATGGAGCGGGCAAGTGATTCATTGGAAATGATACATGCTGATTTATGCAATCTAGTAAGTCTTGTAGCATGCAGTGGATATCGTTATTTTCTTACCTTCACTGATGATTTGAGTAGATATAGTGTATATTTACTTAATGAAACACAAGTATGAATCGTTTGAAAGGTTCAAGCAAATTCAGAGTGAAGTTTAAGATCATCGTGACAAGAAGATAAAATGACTGTGATATGATCGTGGAGGTGAATATCTGAGTTACGAGTTTGGCATACAACTTAAGACAATGTGAAATTTGTTTCTCAACTAACGCCACCTGGAACACCATAGTATGATGGTGCGTCCGAACATCATAGTCATGCTCTATTGGATATGGTGCGTGCTATGATGTCTCTTATCGTTTTACTACTATAATTTTGGGGTTATGCATTAGAGAGAACTACATTCACTTTAAATAGGGCATCATCTAAATCCGTTGAGATGACACCGTGTTAATTATGGTTTGATAGAAACCTAAGCTGTCATTTCTTAATGTTTGGGGCTGCGACACTTGTGTGGAAAATGTTTTCACCTAATGAGGTCGAACCCAAGGCGAACAAATGCATCTTCATAGAATACCCTAAGAACAGTAGGGTGAACCTTCTATCTCAGATCCAAGTGCAAAGTGTTTGTTGCTTAAACGGATCCTTTCTCGAGGAAATGTTTCTCTCGAAAGAATTGAGTGGGAGGAAGATAGAACTTGATGAGGTTGTTAAACCTTTGTTCAACCAGAGAGTAGCGTAGTGCACAAAGATGTTTCTGTGAAGCCTACGTTAGTTGAAGAGGAAGTTAATGATGATGATCATGAAGCTTCAGGATCAAGTTACTATCGAACTTCGTAGGTCGACAAGGATGTGTACTGCTCCTAAGTGGTATGACAACCCTGTCTTGGAAATCATGTTGTTCGACAACGATGAACCTACGAGCTATGGAGAAGCGATGATGGGCCCGGATTCCGACAAGTGGTTGGAGGCCATGAAATCCGAGACAGGATCCATGTATGAAAACCAAGTGTAGACTTTGGTAGACTTGCTCGTTGGACGACAAGTTGTTGAGTACAAATGGATCTTTAAAATGAAGACAGACACTGATGGTAAATGTCACCATTTGTAAAGCTCGACTTGTTGCAAAGTTGTTTGTGACAAGTTCAAGGAGTTGACTGCGATGAGACTTTCTCACTCGTAGCGATGCTCAAGTCTGTTGGAATTATGGTAGCAGTTGCTGCATTTTTCAATTATGAAATCTGGCAGATGGATATCAAAACATCATTTCCTTAACGGTTTACTTGAGGAAAGGTTGTATGTGATACAACCAGGAGGTTTTGTCAGTCCTAAGGATGCTAAAAGGTGTGCAAGCTTCGGTGATCCTTCCATGGACTTAAGCAAGCATCTCGGAGTTGGAATATACACTTTGATGAGGTGATCAAAGTTTTTGAGTCTATACAAAGTTTACGAGAAACTTGTATTTGCAATAAAGTGAGTGGGAGCACTATAGAATTTCTGATAAGTATATGTGGATGACATATTGTTGATCAGAAGTAATGTAGAATTTTTGGAAAGCATAAACGGTTGTTTGGAAAGTGATTTTCAAAGGAAGACCTTGATAAAAATACCTAATTGTTGAGCATCAAGATCTATAGAGATAGATCAAGATGCTTGGTGAGACTTTCAATGAGTACATACCTTGACAAGATTTCGAAAGAGTTCAAAATGGATCAGTCAGAGAAAGAGTTCTCGTCTGATTTGTAAGGTGTGAAGTTGAGTGACACTCAAAGCTCGACAACGGCAGAAGAAAGAGAAAGGACGAACGTCGTCCCCTATGCCTTAGCCATAGGCTCTGTACAGTATGCCATGTTGTGTACCGCACATGTCTGGGCCTTGGCATGAGTTCGTCAAGGGGTACAAGAGTGAACCAGGAATGGATCACTGGACAGCGGTCAAGATTATCCTTAGTAACTGAAAGACTAAGGAGATGTTTCTCGATTATGGAGGTGATAAAGAGTTCGTCATAAAGAGTTACGTCGATGCAAGCTTTAACACCAATCCGGATGACTCGTAGTAGCAATCTGGATACATATAGTGGAGTAGCCATTTGGAATAGTACCAAGTGGAGTGTGGTAGCAGTGTTTAAAGTTTGACATAGGGATTTGCAAAGTACACATGGATCTGAATTTTGCAGACCCGTTGACTATAAGACCTCTCTCACATGCAAAGCATGATCGAGCCCCAGAACTCATTGGGTGTTAGATTCATAACAATGCGAATCACATGGTGATGTGAACTAGATTATTGACTCTAGTGCAAGTGGGAGACTGTTGGAAATATGCCCTAGAGGCAATAATAAATTAGTTATTATCATATTTCCTTGTTCATTATAATCGTTTATTATCCATGCTATAATTGTATTGATCGGAGACTTAGATGCATGTGTGGATACATAGACAAAACCATGTCCCTAGTATGCCTCTAATGGACTAGCTCGTTGATCAAAGGATGGTTAAGGTTTCCTAGCCATGGACATGAGATGTCATTTGATAATGGGATCACATCATTAGGAGAATGATGTGTTGGACAAGACCCAAACTACAAACGTAGCATATGATCGTGTCAGTTTATTGCTACTGTTTTCTGCATGTCAAGTATATGTTCCTATGACCATGAGATCATGCAACTCACGGATATCGGAGGAGTGCCTTGTCTGTATCAAACGTCGCAATGTAACTGGGTGACTATAAAGGTGCTCTACAGTATCTCCGAGGGTGTCTGTTGATTTGGCATGGATCGAGACTGGGATTTGTTACTCCGTGTGACGGAGAGGTATCTCGGGGCCCACTCGGTAATGCAACATCACAATAAGCCTTGCAAGCAATGTGACTAATTGTGAGTTGTGGGATCTTGTATTACGGAACGAGTAAAGAGACTTGCCAGTAACGAGGTTGAACTAGGTATGGAGATACCGACGATCGAATCTCGGGCAAGTAACATACCGAAGAACAAAGGGAACGTTATACGGGATTAACTGAATCCTTGACACAGAGGTTCGACCGATAAAGATATTTGTAGAATATGTAGGAACCAATGTGGACGTCCAGGTCCCGCCATTGGTTATTGACCGTAGAGGTGTCTAGGTCATGTCTACATAGTTCTCGAACCCGCAGGGTCTGCACACTTAAGGTTCGGTGATGTTTCGGTAGTGTAGAGTTATGTATGGTGGTGACCGAAGGTTGTTCGGAGTCCCGAATGAGATCCTGGACGTCACGAGGAGCTCCGGAATGTTCTGGAGGTAAAGATTCATATATAGGAAGTCCCAGTTTGGTCGCCGGAAAAGTTTTGGGCTCATCGATAGTGTACCGGGAGTCCCGGTAGTGTACCGGGAGACCTCCGGGAGGGGTATTTCGACCCCAGAGGGTCCATGGGCTGTGGACAGTGATAACCAGCCCTTAGTGGGCTGGAGAAACAGCCACTACAAGGCCCATGGCGCAGGAGGCAAAAGTCCTAAAGGAAAAGGTGGAAAAAAGGCAAAAAAGGGAGAATCCTACTCCTACTAGGAGTGGAGGAGGAGTAGGACTCCTCCCCCTCTAGCCGGCCGACTCCTAGGAGGCCTTGGGCTGGCACCAAGGCTGCCTCTCCCTCCCTCCTTTATATACTAGTGCATTGGGTGCTGTTTGGACACAGTTTACGGCCACGTGCTACCCGTTTCACCAGTGCTCCTCTAGATCGGTTTTCTGGAGTGCTTAGGCGAAGCCTTGACGGAATGGCTACACCACCATCACCGGAGCGCCGTCGCGCTGCCGGTGAACTCTCTCTCCTCTCCACCTCCTCTTGCTGGATCAAGACGGCAGAGATCGTCATCAGGTTGCACGTGTGCTGAACGCGGAGGTGCCGTCCGTTCGGCGCTAGATCGGAAGGACCGTGATCGAGATCGCGCGATAGTTCGTGATGAGATCGCGGAACAGATCGTGATGAGTTCGCGGGACAGATCGTGATCAAGATCGCAGGACGGATCGTGATGAGTTCACGGGACGGATCGTGATTGGATCGCGGGACGGATCATGATGAGATCGCGGGACGCTTAGTGATTTGGATCGCGAAGATGTTCGACTACACCAACCACGTTTCTTAACGCTTCCCGCTTAGCGATCTACAAGGGTATGTGGATCCACTCTCCCTCTCGTAGATGCTCATCACCATGGATAGGTTTGCGTGTGCGTAGGAAATTTTTTGTTTCCCATGCAACGTTCCCCAACAGGATCTTGGTGTCGTGGGAACGAGTCTGACAGTAGAAGATAGGGGTACGCAAGGAGAGGGTAGAGTCCAAGCTACTACGAGGGTGTACACACGGATGTATGAGTTCAGGCCCCTCTCGTGGAGGTAACAACCCTATGTCTCAGTGCTCGGGAGCTCTTGTCGTGTGGAATGTATGTGTTATAGGGTGTACAAACCCTTTTGCCAGAGGGGAGGGCGGCTTATATAGAGTGCACTACCCCTCATGAATGCCACGCAACCAAGGGTTGGATCGTGGGTATAAAAGCATACATTACTGATAACGTATATAATAAATGCTACTAATGGCAACTGGTCGAATGCCTGCCTGTTGGCCTCCTTGGGGTGACTTCTGGTCTTCTGGTGTCGACTGGTTGTTGGTTCTTTCGAGTGAGAGGAGACTATCGAGTGGAGGGAGAAACTGCCAAGTTGGTTAATTGTCGAGTGACTCTTGTGCCATGATGACTTCAGTCGGAAACTCTCTTGTAAACTTGAAGTCTTCCAATATAGTGTCCTTAGGTAGGGTATGTAGGTCAGGCATAGGACCATACCCCAGGTACATATCCTCATCATTATCCCCTGAATGGATTGGGGTTCGAGTCGAAAAAGGGTTCGATGCCAGTTCTGATAAGGCACTGAAATTCCAAATGCACTTCGGGGCTTCAGGGAAATCTGCATCGATTGGAATCTTTATCATTCGCCCTGATCGATTCAGCTTTGATAAGTGTCTGAGTGAATTTAAGGACGGGTTTCAATCCAAGTGACTTAATAGAATCTTTGGATGCGACGGGTCGCTCCGTCGGACCCGGATTCCACAAGATAAAAAAAATTGGGAAGCGCGCGCTGCGCGCAGATAGCACAACGACTGGGGTAAGTGCGGGCATGATGCCTTGATATCCACTCCGCCTTTTATTCCACATACGGCGCCTCCTCTGGAGCCAAAATTTGCAAGGATCCAGCGGGTCCACAGGTCAGTGACCCACTCCGGCGCATATAAAATAGACTGTGCGGTGCCCGTCACAACACTTCTTCCCCAAATCTCCTCGTTTCCTCCGATGCCTCTTCTCCACGCGTGCTGCCCAGCTCTGCCTCGACGACCGCCGCTGTGATGCCGAGGGAGAAGACAGAGAAGCTCAAGCTGAAAGCACAACATGCTCCCTTGGTGGTTTTGATAATTCATGACAACATACATTGTCTCTTGGACTGATATTTTTACCTAGTGTATTTCAGATACAGTCTATAGAGAAGGTTTGGCAAAAGGAGATTGTGTACATACCCCATAATGCAATGAAATAGGTTGGCCAAGCTTCAAGCAAGAGGACTCTACATTTTATAATTGTGAGAAATCACTCTGAGTCCATAGGAAAGCCGATACTATTAAAAGGGGGTAAGGTTTTGTTGGTGAACAATATGCTCAAACGTGCACAAGTGATATTCGCCAAAAACATCCACAAATTCTCCACCAAAGTCTGTTCTATACCTCTCAAAATCAGTGCAACCAACTTTCCCATACCGGTGCCACCGATTCCAGAACCTAGACAGACTCAAGCTAAACCCTAGCCACTTTGGTGCAACCGATTCCATACCGGTGCCACCGAGTTTAGGTTGCCAACTTTCTGTTACGCAAATTCACATTTTCGGTCCCACCAAGAATGTTGGGTCGGCGTCACCGAGATTGGAAATCTGACCGTTGGTCACCTTATCGGTGAAACTGAGTTTCCTATATCGGTCTCACCGAGATTCAAAAGTTGCCACCTTTTGGTCACTTCGGTACCACCGAGTTTAACACATCGGTGTCACCGAGTTGGTTATTTTGTGTGTAATGGTTGGATTTTTGGGGATGCCTATATATACCCGCTCACCACCACCTACTCAAAAGAGAAGCACTTAGAACTGTTCCATACCTATCCTATCAGATTTTCTAAGAGAGAACCACCTACTTCATGAAGATCTATCCATAGTGAGGCTAGTCCTTCGTGGACGGAAGCCGTTATGGAATAGTCAAGGTTGCTACTTCGTGGACCCTTTTGGGTGGAACCCTCCGTGGACTCTCGCGACCTTTACCCTCTGTGGGTTGAAGACTCCATTAACATGGATGTACGATAGCGCCACCTATCGGAACCACGGGAAAAATCCATGCGTCTCCGACTGCGTTTGATCTACCTACCTGAATAGTTTACTTAATATGCAATGTCTTTGCTTTTCGCTGCCATATTTGTTGACATGCATGTGTAGGGCTGTTAGACTTGCTAGCTTTGCTAAAACTGTTAAAATCTGCCAACCAATTAACTTGGGAAAAGTTAGATTTAAAATTTCTGCTTGTAGTCTATTCACCCCCCTCTAGACACTCTTCTACTGATCCCTCACGAGCGCGCCAAGAAGGGTGCTTCCAAGTCCAAGAAGCCATCCAACGCGTAGTTCACGGTTCCGGCGGGGTGGATCCATGGAGATTTCCTCCCGTCGACACTCACGGTGAGGGACGTCGAGAACCTCATGGCCAATGGCTCATGGAGGTTGTCAGAGGGGGAGATTGTGCCACAACCGCGCGAAGGAGAACGGGTCCTCCTCATCAACCACATCAAGTGAGGTTTTTCCATGCCTCCCCATCCTTTCATTCGCGGGTTTTTGAACTTTTTCGGAGCTCAACTTCACCACTTTCCTCCGAATGCTATTTCATACTTTGATGCTTTCATCACTCTATGAGAGTGCTTCTTGGGTTGCCATCCCCATTAGGGTTTATTCAAGCACATCTTTACCGTCCAATCTCAGTCAGTAAAAAGGCCAATCCAGAGGACGATAAGACCCATATCATCCAACTGTGTGGTGGCTTGGGGATCCAAAAGAGAGCTATAAGATCCTTTCCATCAATGACCTTTCCTGAATTTGTTTATCACTCCTTGTCTTTTGCCTCTCACGACTTAGTTATCATGACTCAAAAATCAGGACCAATTAAAACTTTTTCCGTGATTGTGACGCTTGACTTGATTGTTGATTTCTTGTTTGCTTTAATGTGCTCTATATTCATAAAACCCTCCTACTCTCAAAACTCTTTTCCTTGATCCCCACTCTTGTCCAATGATCATGCCATGTGAATAGGACTTAATTATATTTTTACAAAATATTATTTTGGCCAAACAGGTTTTATTCAAATTAGCTTTTTCAAAACCCCCTGATTTGAGATTTGCACTTCAAGTCCCCAAATTGGGTGGATCCTTTTCCTCAAATGCTTTGGTTGGAATCTACTATATATATAACTTCCCAAAACCACAAAATAGTATTTTAAAAGATTATTTTCATATTTTATTTAAACGCTTTTTCTTAATACCAGAAATGGTCTTTTACAGGGAAAAATTATTGACGGGGGGACAACCCCGGGGTATCCTCAAACGCCCCCTTGCTCTAACTCACCAAACGCGACTAAAGGGCGGGCCACTTCTCCTTGCGGTCCGGCTACGCCTCGCCGGCCATGACCCTCCAACTAGGGACCGCCGGCTACGCATCCATCGGCTACGGCGCGCTAGCCGGCTGGCCCCCTTAGCCGGTGGGCATCAGATACCATTGTTAGGGCCTGCGCGGCAACAGTGGACCCCATCCCATCGGAGGTCAGCGCCCGCATGGCTATAGTGAAGGCGTCAGGACCCCTGACCTTGGCGGATGGCGACCGGGCCTCCAACAGTGCCGGCAGGCCTCAACCACTCCATTACCTGCCCCGGCATGGATACAGGGTGACCGACCTGGCTGCTGACCTCGACCGGGCGCCGCAAGACGACATCGCAAGGGGCGACCCGTGCCGCGATGCGACCGGCTTCGGGACCCACCATGCGGGCCCCTCCGGCTCCGGACGGGACCCTTCAGCCGGCAGGACCTACCGACGACAAGACCCCACAGCCGGCGGGCCCCACAGCCGGCCCAAGAGGCTGCCAGCCGGGGCCCTCCCCGACCTTTTATTCCTATTGTAATCCGGGGGGTTGGCCTATAAAACCCCCCGGACCACCCCCATGAAAGGGGTTCCCAAGTTCGAAGTTTCACACCACACCCCCGACCCATCACACGCATACGTCGAGGCTGGAGGACGGCTACCTCCTCCTCCTCCCTCCCTCGAACAGCTCTAGGAGCAATACTGTAATCTCTCCATCACTCAATCCAGACCAAGCAGGACTAGGAGTTTTACCTCCCACGGAGGGCCCTGAACCTGGGTACATCAGGTGTCAGCCACCGTTTGTGCCTAACACCGTTCGCAGAGCCCGCCGGCATCCTTCGGCCCCTCTTGATAAGCCTACCCATGGCATCTGCCATGACGAAACCATGACAGTTGGCGCCCACCGTGGGGCCATCCGCGGCGTCGGCCGGAGTCACGCTCCGGGCGGGGCCCTTCACCACCTCCCCTGGCCGCCTCGCGCCTGGGAAGAACCGCATGCTCATGGGGCTTGCTCCGGCAGGTCCCGTGGGTAGAGCGGCTGGCGTCTCCGATGAGCGCCTCGGCCGCAGCCTCGCGCGCAACGTCGCTGCGCTCGCCGGGCAGCTCAGCAAGCTGAGCCTCGCCGACGCGCCGACAGCCGACGAGTACCCTAGCTGGGTGCTCAACTGCACCGAGCCTCCCTCGTCCGTAGGCGCGCTCGCCACGGGCGAGGCCATCGGCTCCCACACTCGTGTCGGAGTGATGGTCGCCACCTTTTCCACCACCTCGGGCCGTGCGCGAGCGACCGAGGCCGGCGCGGCCGCTGCTCGTGCCGGCACTTCCGACCCGCTCGCCGCCACCCTCCGGGGTCTGGGCACTCCCATCGCCACGACAGCGGATCCAGCTACTGCCAGGGCCGAGCTGGAGGCGGCCCGCTGCCTACTGTTCGAAGACGCCAGTGCCCTCGTTGCCGAGCGGCGCTGGATGGAGGCTGCGCAGCGGGAGTACAACTCCGCATACGGTCTCACCCCGGCTGGTCCTGAGCCCAGCCGGCATGGGGTCATGCGGGAGCATGGCCGCATGGTCGCGGAAATCCTCGGCGGACGCCTCCCCATCTACGATAACCCCGAGGCCAACCTGCGCGCTGCCAAGGTTGCCTACGAGGACTTGGCAACTTTGGAGGGCGAGGAACGCGCTGCGCGCGAGCGCCACATCAAGGACCTCATCGACATCGCCAACGCGCAACAGGCCGGCCTCACCCCCGGCGGGGCCGTCTCGTAGTTCCCCCGTCCCGAGGGCGAGGACGCTGGTGCTGCTGACCGCCGGCCGGCTCAGCACTCCAGTGCCCCGCGTCCCTCCGTCCGGAACTCCGTAGGGAGTAACGTCCTGCGCCCCCTCGCGCGGGAACGAGCAGTCGGCTGTGAATAGCCAGCGCAGCAAGAACCCAGCCCGCAGCAACCGCCACGACGAGGCGCCGACAGGAGGCAGCCGGCGCACCCACGAGCACACTCCGCCTCCACGGCAAGAGCCAGCGCGGTCCATCCCGCCGGCCGTCCGCCCCGAGCTGGCGGCCCGGCTCGGGCCGCGCGTCCCCCACAGCGACAACGACGCCCGGCTCCATCTTGACCGGCTCGCACAGTCGGCCCTCCTCGAGGAGGAGGGCTCGATAGGGCTGGCCTGCTTCGGCCCCCGGATCCGCAACGAACCCTTTCCGCCCGGCTTCACCCTTCCTCATGACACCCCGAAATACACCAGGGCCACCAAGCCGGAGGACTGGTTGATCGACTACACCACCGCCGTTGGCATCGCCAGGGGAAACATGCGCGTGGCCGTCCGCTACGTACCCCTCATGCTGATCGGCTCGGCCCGCACCTGGCTTAACAGCCTGCTCGCAGGCAGCGTCAACACCTGGACGGACTTCGAGGAAGCCTTCGTCCGCAACTTCACCAGCACCAACAAAGGGCCCGGCCGGCCCCGCGAGCTGGCCATGTGCGTCCAGGGGCCGGAAGAGCCCCTCCACGTCTACCTCACGCGCTGGACAGAGCTCTGCAACTCCTCCGAGGTAGTGCATGAGGTACAAGCCATCTAGTACTTCATCGAAGGCTGCTGCGATGGCACACCTCTCAAGCACAAGCGTCTGTGCTCCGAGCCAACCTCCCTGGCGGACCTAATGTCCAAAGCCGACAAGGACGCCACGGCCGATTCCTCAATGAGGATGAAAGCCAAGGCACCGGCCAAACCGGCAGCAGCGGGACGGCAAGCGCAATAACGACCAGCCCGACTCCCGCTATGGGAGTCGGCAGGTCGCCTCCATCAAGGAGGAGCAGCCGGCTGGCCAGGCCCCCGGTCAGCGCCAGCGCACCGGCAAGGCTGCCTGGCAGCCCAAGCTGACTTTCGAGCAGATCCTTGACCTCCCCTGCAAGAACCACTCAGGCGCCAAGCCGGCTACGCACACACTCCGGTAGTGCAGCTTCTCCCAGCGTCTGGCCTGGGGGGACGGCCTCCCGGCTCCCCCCGCGCCGCCAGCTCGCACTCCGGCTTCGGCCCAAGCTCCGGCTCTGGCCCCCGGACCGGCTCAGGCGGCTCCAGCCCCGGCTCGCAACGACGGTCGGCTGCTCGACCAATACCCTAAGCACGACGGCTGCTACGTCATCTTCACCAGCGAGGAGACGGACAAGCACTCCCAGCGCCGGCTCCACCGCGAGGTGAAGGCCACCATCCCCGCGACTCCCCAATTCATATAATGGTCTGAGAAGCCGGTCACCTGGAGCCAGGCGGACCACCCGGCCTTGATGCCAAACCCTGGCAGCTACGCCCTCGTCCTCGATCCCACCATCGCCTCCGAGAAGCGCTCGTGCCGCTTCTCGCGGGTGCTGATCGATGGGGGCAGCAGCATCAACATCCTCTACCTAGACACCCTACTCAAGCTAGGGCTCAAGGTGGAGGACCTGAAGGCAAGCCAAACCGTCTTCCACGGCATCGTGCCGGGCAAGTCCTGCACCCTCGTCGGCAAGATCAAGCTCGACGTTCTCTTCGTCTGCCAGGCAAGTCCTGCACCCACGCCAGTCATTTCCGCCGCGAGCCCGTCTCGTTCGAGGTGGTCGACCTCGATAGCCCCTACCACGCGTTGCTGGGCCGGCCGACCCTCGTCAAGTTCATGGCGGTCCCCCATTACGCCTACCTCAAGCTCAAGATGCCGGGCTCCAAGGGCATCATTACCATCGGTTGCAAGTACCAAATGTCGATCGCATGCGCGCGCGACGGTAGCCGGCTGGCCGAGGCCCTGGAGATAGCGGAGGAGAAGCGGCAGCTCGACCGGCTGGTTGCTCTTGCCTCTGCCTAGCCGGTCGTGCCAGCTCCCCCTCCCAGTCGGTCGGCGAAGCTTCGTTCCAGCCGTCCAAGGACACCAAGCAGGTGCCGCTCGATCCGGCCAACCCCACCCAGTGCGTGACCATCGGCTCGTGCCTCGACAGCAAATAGGAAAGCGAGCTCGTCGACTTCCTCCGTGAGAATCGGGACATCTTCGCATGTTCCCCCAAAGACATGCCGGGTGTCCCGAGGAAGTTCGCCGAGCACAAGCTGCACGTACGGCCGGACGTGAAACGGGTCAAGCAACCCCTGCACCATTTCTCCGAGGAGAAGTGGTGCACTATCGGAGAAGAGATCGCCCGGCTACTTGCAGCCGGCTTCATCATGGAGGTGTTCCACCCGGACTGGCTGGCCAACCCAGTCCTGGTGCTGAAGAAAAACAAGACCTGGCGCATGTCCGTCGACTACACGAGCCTAAACAAGGCGTGCCCCAAGGACCCGTTCGCCTTGCCGCGGATCGACCAAGTCATCAACGCCACGGCCGGCTGCAATCTGCTATCCTTTTTGGACGCCTACTCCGGCTACCACCAGATAAAGCTGGACCCAGCCGACCGGCTCAAGACCTCCTTCATCACCCCCTTCGGGGCCTACTGCTACATCACAATGTCCTTCGGCCTGAAGAATGTCGACGCCACTTTCTAGCGCTGCATGCAGAAGTGCCTCCTGCCTCAGATAGGTAGGAACGTCCATGTCTACGTGGACGACATCATCGTCAAATCCAAGAAGCACTTCAACCTCCTCGACGACCTCCGAGAGACGTTTGCCAACTTGCGCGAGTACAAGATCAAGCTCAACCCGGAGAAGTGTGTCTTCGGTGTCCCAGCCGGCAAACTGTTGCGTTTCTTCGTGTCCTCCCGCGGCATCGAAGCTAACCCTGAGAAGATCCGGGCGATCGAGCGCATGCCCAAGCCGGCCCGGTCCGCAACGTCCAGAAGTTCACCGGCTGCCTCGCCTCCCTCAGCAGGTTCATCAGGCGGCTGGGCGAGAAGGCCTTGCCCCTCTACGGGCTCCTGCGCAAGTCGGCCCTGGTGGAGCCGGGCCGGGACCTCTCAAAGAAGTCGGCCCTGTTTGATTGGTCCGACGAGGCGGACGCGACGTTTCGTGACCTCAAGCGGGCTCTCACCAGCTCGCCCATCTTGGCCGCACCGGCCAACAAGGAGCCCCTGCTCTCTTACATCACGGCCACCACGCGAGTCGTCAGCGTCGTCCTAGTGATGGAGCGGCCGGAAGAGGGCAAGACACTGCCGACGCAGCGCCCCATCTACTACCTCAGTGAGGTCCTCTCCGCCTCCAAGCAGAACTACCCCCACTACTAGAAGATGTGCTACGGCATATACTTTGCCGCCCAGAATATCAAGCAGTACTTGCAAGAGCATGTCATCACCGTCGAGACCCAGTTCGTACCGCCTCCCCCCGACTCCACGCACTGGCGCATGCACTTTGACGGCTCGAAGATGCGAACCGGCCTGGGAGCCGGCATCGTCCTGTCGTCTCCCAGAGGCGACCCGCTCCGCTACGCCCCCCAGAACCACTTTTTCGCCTCCAACAACGTGGCCGAGTACGATGCCCTCGTCCACGGCCTCCGGCTCGCCAAGGAGATCGTCATCCGGCACATTATCTACTTCGGCGACTCCGACCTCGTAGTGCAACAGGTCTCTGGCGAATGGGACGCCAGGGACGCCAACATGGCCAGCTACCGCTTCCTCATCCAGTAGCTCACCGGCTCCTTCGAGGGCTGCAAATTCCACCACGTCCCCCATGCGGACAACGAGGCGGCCGACACGCTGGCCAAGATTGGCTCCACCCGGCAGGCCATCCCAGCCGGCGTCTCCCTCGAGCGGCTACTGAAGCCCTCGATCAAGCCCTCCCCCTAGTCGGAGTCCATCTTTGTTCTGGCGAGCGCGGCCGGACCCTCGGCGGAGCCGGTTTCACAACCAGCCCCGCCGGCTGCGGCGGCTCTGCCGGCCCTGTCTCCACCCGCCTCCGAGCCGGCACTTCCCGCCACGACGATCGAGCTGTCCACCTCTGCGCGCGCCGGCTCCGAGGCCACAGGCATCATGACAACGGGCGATGTCCCGGCCACTTCCTCGCCCCCGGGGGCTAGTGAGAAGGTCTCGGGGACTGACGAGCCAGTCCCGAGGGCTGAGCCGGCCCTTGTCTCGGCACCATCATGGGCCCATCCCATCCTGGCGTTCCTCCAGCGCGGCGAGCTCCCCTCCGACGAGGCCACTACGAGGCAAATTCAGTGTCGGGCCTCGGCCTACAGCATCATCAACAGCGAGCTGGTTCACCGTAGCACCACCGGTGTCTTCCAGCGCTGCGTCAGAGAAGGGGCTCGAGATCCTCCTCGACATCCACCAGGGCGAGTGCGGGCATCACGCCGCCTCCAGGTCCCTGGTGGCCAAAGTGTTCCGCCACGATTTCTACTGGCCGACCGCCCTGGAGGCGGCCAAGGAACTGGTCGACAAGTGCGAGGGCTGCCAGCACTTCAGCACGCAGAGCCAGCTGCCGGCTACCGCCCTCCAAACCATTCCCCTCTCGTGGCCTTTGGCCGTCTAGGGGCTAGACATGGTTGGACCATTCAAGACCGCCCGAGGCGACATGACGCATCTGTAGGTCGCCGTCGATAAATTCACCAAGTGGATTGAGGCCCGGCCAATCAAGAAGCTGGACGACCCCATGGCCATCCGGTTCGTCGAAGACATCACGGTTCGCCACGGCGTCCCCCATAGAATCATCACCGACAACGGCACGAACTTCACCAAGGGCGCACTAGCGCGTTTCTACTCAAGACGGGGCATCCGGCTTGACCTGGCGTCCGTTGCCCATCCACAATCAAACGACCAGGTCGAAAGGGCAAACGGCCTACTCCTATCCGGCATCAAGCCCTAGCTCGTGACACCACTAGTCCGGTCGGCCGGCTGCTAGGTCAAAGAGCTACCGGCCATCCTTTGGAGCCTCCGGACCACGCCCAACTGATCGACCGGCTACACCCCATTCTTTCTTGTTTACGGGTCCGAGGCGATCATCCCCACCTACATCGAGTTCGAGTCGCCTCGGGTTACCCTGTACACCGAGAAGGACACAAAGGAAGCAAGGGAAGATAGCGTTGACCTCCTCGAGGAAGCCTGCAAGCTGGCTTTGAGCCGAACGGCCATCTACCAATAGAAGCTTCGGCACTACCACATCATACGAATCCGGCCACTCTCCTTCCGCGAAGGGGACTTGGTGCTCACGCAGATCCAGCGAACAGCCGACCAGCACAAGTTGTCCTCCCCAATGGGAGGGCCCATTCATCATCAGCCGGGCTCTGCACAACAACGCGTACTACCTGATAGACGCCCAAAAGCCGCAGAAGCGCAAGAGAGATGCCTCCGGCAAAGAGACGGAGCGCCCGTGGAACGCGGTGCTCCTCCGTCCGTTTTATTGCTAAGAACCAGCGTATGTATCCTCCCCTTTTGGGCCTATGAATACAACGGGGGGCCCAAGCCAGTGCTTGGGGCACGCCCCTTTTCATCTTTCCCAAAGTTTTTTTTCATCGTTCTAAGGCGCTTCCATCGGGTCCGGCTGCCAGGCCCGGGGCTCGCCCGGTTCCTTCCCAAGGCGGACAAATTGTGTGGCCAAGAAATCCTTCGCCTCCCCTCCCTAACCAGCTACAGACCGGCTCCTGGCTGTCCGGCTGTAGGGGCCACGAGGTACGAAGGGACTTCCTACACAATGACTAGCCGACGCAGGGAAACCGGACCGACCTAATAGAACCACACTACTCCTAGTAACCGGCCTCTGCCGGCTCGACCTAGACCTAGCCGGTTAACCCTAAAAGTTCGCCGGTTTTTCCCAAGGACGAAGCCCGTCCCTGTCCTAGACCGGCTCCCGGCTGGCCGGTAGGCAGGGTGGAAGCCGGAAGGAATCCTGGTGCACTAATACAAGTCAAAGGGCGAAAGGCGAAAGGAAAGCCGACACACACACTATTGAACAAAGGCAAATGACATAAAATTTAGATGATTAAAGAGGCCCATAGCCACGAGTTCATTACATATGTTCCAAATACACCCCCAGTGGGTGGAATTCCGGTACTAAACAAAAGTGCAGAAAAAATAAAGAAGGCACGAACGACGACAGCTTCGGGCCGGCCCTCCTCCGACACTGGCGTTCCTAGAGCCGGCGGCATTCAAGCTCCTGTGGCCGGCGGCGCTGGCGCCTTCAATGCCGGCGCTCCCGGGGCCGCCGAAGTAGAGGCTCCCGGATCCAGGGACGGCTCGGACGGGGCGTAGTCATCGGTGTCGGACCCCCCATCCTTCGTCTCGTCTCTGCTCCCCTCCGGGTCGTCCCAAGCGAGCCCATAGTCGTCCTCCGGGACCACCACACCGTCCTCACCACGCTCCGGGACGTACTCATCCCACACTGCGAAGGAGGGAAGCTCGCTGGCCTGCGCCAACAGCTCATTGGCCACCACCTCCAACTCAATGTCCGTACCGGCGCACTGGGCCGTGAGCAGACCCAAGTCAAGCTTAGGGTACCATGACCTGGCGACGCGGAGCTCCATCTCCGCGCCGGCGCGAGCTGTGGAGGCCCTCCAGGCATTTACCCACGCAGTTCCATACTCCAGCCATCTGGCGAGCCGGGTCACGGAGCGTAGATTCACCACCTGGGCCAAAGGGTGCGGACCAGCACCGAGCCATCCGCCTGGAGCCGCCTCATGGTGCCGACGACCTCCGACAGGTGCGCGTCGGCGGCGGTTCCTACCTCGTCCAGGTCCCAGGGGGCATGCTCCCCAACAGTTTCCCCCTTGGCTCGCCGGGCCTCGCGGTCGGCCTCCACTGCCATCTCCGCGGTTTCCTACGTGCCGGGGAAGAGTCGTAAGAGGGGACGGGGGGTGAGGATGAGGTGCTATGGGGAGAAAGATGCAAAAAGGGAGAAGGAGCAGAAGACTTACGGCGCAACATCTGGTCCACCTCCTGACCCTGCTCCTGCAGCCGCGCCTCCCGGGCCTCCGCCTCCTCGCGCAGACGCTCGTTCTCCTCCCGGGCCTCTTGCGCCAACTTGGCCGCCTTGGCCAGTGCGGCATCTTGGGCCTCCAGCTTCTAGCGGAGTACCTTCTCCCGCTCCTCCGCCTCCTGGCCGGGAACCGCCTCCCGCTCCGCCAACGCTAGGCGGTGGGCCTCCTCGAGCGCCTTCCGCTCCGTCCTCGCCCCCTCCGCCTTCTCACGGAACCGGCGACACTCGGCCGTCATGGTGTCGCGCTCCTCGAACAGGCGCCCCACCTGCCGTGGGAGGCTGACCGTCTCGGCGTGGGTGGCTTCATGCGAGGAAACCTCCAACGTCAGAAATCAATAACAAAAGGGATTCAGCCCGCCTCCGAGGCAGCCGACCTGATTCCCGTGGGCTACCCCCCCCCCTCACTAAAAACGCAAAGATATGTACCTCGCAGATCCGCGGTGACAATAGCGAGCCGGCTCTCGGTCCCCCGGTACAACCTCAGCAGGGTGTTGTACGCGACCACCCGACGATCGTGCGCCGCCTGCAAGACAACAACAACCTGGCTGCTTCAGGCCCAACCCGCCTGCACCCCAGCCGGCCTGGGCCTCGGGGGCTACACCCAGTGGGTGCGCTGGCGCACCCCCACTGGAAAGAAGAGAAGGAAAGAAGAGTCAAAGACACGAAGAAAGAAAAGAAAAATTACCGCAACCGCCTGCTCCAGGCTCACTAGTCGGTCATTGGCGGCCCGGGCGTCCTGCGACACCTGGGTGCGGCAGGCGGCAAACGCCTCCACGACGGTGATCACCGCCGCCCCAAGGGCATTCGACGGCTCGCCGGAGGCTGAGCCCCCGGCCATCGCCCATATCTGCTGCGGCCGGCCCCCTTCCGCAGGCCGTTTGTGGTCGGAGACCACGACGAGGCCAGCCCCCATTGTTGCCACCACGCCATGGGTCGCCATCGACGCGCCTACCGTGGCCGTCTCCCTGGTCGCCGCGGTCCTGGCTTGGGGCGCTCCACCTCCAGAGCCTCCTGGCCTGCTCGCGACCAGTGCCGGCACCTCCGGAGCCGACATCCTCGGTGTCGGCACTTCGGAAGTCGGCGTTCCCGATGCCGGAACCTCCGGGGCCAACGTCCTGGCGCCGGCACTTCCGGGGGTGGCGCCTCCGCCTCAAGTGGCACGCCGCTTGCCTCCGGTGGGGCATCGTCCGTCGTCGATGGCACGTCGTTCGCCCCTGGCTGGGCGGCGTCGCGGCCCCTCCTCGCCGCGTCCTCTGCTCCGGCCTCTGCGGACCATCCGGAGCCGTGGAGGCCCGACGCCCTCTCCTCCGGGTCATGGGGGAAGGCCTCCCACGCGCCGCCAGCGGCCTCCCCGCTGGCTCCCCCCGTTCCCTCGCCGCCTCCTCCCACCGGCGGCGTTCCTTGGCGCGCCGCTCCCGCTCGGCCTCCTCGGGGTGGAGCCACCCCTAGCGCTCCCTGGCCTCGGCTGTTGTCGACGTCACCACCCTCTCTGACCCGCCGCCTGGGGTCCTCCCTAGCACGCATGCCTCCCTGGCTGCAGAAAGATAAGGGGCTGGAAGGGAGGATGGCGGGACGTGAACTGAGGAGAGATGGCAGATACACTTACCCGGTCACGATGGGGACTGCCCGTCTCGAGGGCCCCGACGGGGCAACCCTCTGCCTCTTGCTCCCTACTCCGCGGCTGCCGCCCGGCTGCACGGTCGCCACGCGCTTGGGCGCCGGCTTGGGGGCCGACGGCCCTTTCCCTTTGTCGTCCGCGGCCGGGTCCCCCGGCTGGAGCTGCCTCCGGCCCGTAGCTGGCGCCTCCGCGGCGCCGTGACCTCTCCCTCCGAGAACTCCTCTGCAACCTCTGCAGCATGGAGTGGCCCTTGCTCAGCGTCATCATCAGGCCAGGCCCGTATACGCGTCTGGGGAGGAGACTCACCCGTCGACTCGGCCTCGTCGGCCTCGTCCGTATCCGTCTCGGCCTCCTCTGTCTCCGACACGCCGGCTCGCCCGAAGACGGCCGGCTCCACATCGTCGGCGTCCTCGACCTCCTCGAGGTCCGAGTCCGCCGTGTCGGGCGCCGGCTCTGCGTAGTTTTGCAGGAGCGGGAACTTCGGCAGGCAAGCCGGATGATGCGCATCGTCAGAACAAAGTAAGAAGAGTTCCACGGCGGCAAGAGTGTGATGGAAGGAGCCTGCCGAAGTACTTACCCGCGGTGCCGGGTGGCTCCAGCTGTAGGGAATCTTCCCCCACTGCCATTCGCCCTCCTTCATCTTGGTCGTCGTAATGGCGTTCACCTTCCGCGCCATGTGAGCCAGCTTCAGCTCCTTTGTGGAGAGCCGGCAAGGGTCGTGGTGTCCTCCCATCTGGCAGATGAGGTGTGGCCGCTGCTGCAGCGGCGCCACCCGGCGCGCCATCACCGCCGCCAGCAGATCGGTGGCCTTCAGCGCCTCCGCCCCGGTCAGCTCGAGGAGACGGGCGCAGAGCCGGTTGGCCGTCTCGGGAGGCTGAGGCGGCGTTGCCCGCCAGTTCAACATGGCGGTCGGCGGATGGTTGTTGAAGTCGGGGAGGTTGATGAAGTCCTCCTCCGGCTTCACGTTCTTCACATAGAAGAACCCCCGCTGCCAGTGTTTCATCGACTCGTGCAGCGGGAGCTTAGGAAGCTGGTCCCCTTGCGGATTTAAATTGAGGCGCCTCCGTAGGTGGTCATCACCATCTGCTGCATCGCCGGGTCCTTCACCGTCTGCCGCTTGAGGCAGAACAGGCGGCACCAGAAGTCGAGCCTTGGCTCGACCCCCAGATATCCCTCGCAAAGGACGACGTAAGCCGCCAGCTGCAAGACGGTGTTGGGGCCAGATGGTGCGGTTGCAGGCCGAAGCGCGTCAGGAATCGACGAAAGAACGCGCTCGTCGGTAGCCCTAATCCGTGGTGGAAGTGGTCGGCGAAGACCACGACCTCGCCTTCCCGGGGCGCCGGGGAGCTCTCCTCCTCGGCCAGTCGCGCCTCCAGGTGCTCCTCCGCAGGTAGCTTGCGGCGGTGGCAGAGGTGCTCGATGAATGTCTCGTCGACGTCGCTCCCGTCCCATGCACCCTTGGTCACCATGGTCGTGGAGGGGGCGTGCGGTCACGACGGTGGCGCGGGGGCTCGGCGGTGGCTCGGGCTCTCTGCGGCGGCGATGCGGGCTCTTCGCGAGCTCTGCCTGGTGAATCCTCCTCTGTCTCTCTCTTGCAGCAAGGGGGACAGGGAGACGAGACCGAAGCAACGGAGGCGAGGGGACCAAACAGGCCGTGCCTCTTGCCCTCCCCTCCCTTTTATATCCCGTGCGGGCGAGTCGTGGGGAGCGCACCCGCCGCGCACGACCCCCACGACTCCCGAAGCGCATGGAGCGGACATCATGGCGCTCGGGAATGCCAACCGTGCGCCCGTGCCATGTGAGATCCGCGCGCGCGGATTGGGGCCACGGTCGTGCCCCCCCTCCGTAGTTCGGTCTTTTCCGGCGCGTGGCCTGTCAGGTTGCGACCCGCAGTCCCCTCCGCGTGGCACCACCCTTCGGCCCGACGGAGGACCTGAGGCGGCGCGCTTGATTTCGGCCGGTTGCGGAGCCGGCTGGCCGTCTGCAGGCGTCATATGGCCCTCCGGATATCCCCTGGCACACGAGCGGTCTTCAAGCCGGCGAGAACTGCCGTGACCCGTCGGCGGGCCTCCCCGGCTTTGGGGACTACTAACAGGGGGACAACCTCAGGGTATCCTCAAACGCCCCCTTGCTCTAACTCACCAAACGTGACTAAAGGGCGGGCCGCTTCTCCTTGCGGTCCGGCTATGCCTCGCCGGCCACGACCCTCCGGCTAGGGACCGCCGGCTACGCATCCGCCGGCTACGGCGCGCTAGCCGACTGGGGACGTTGCCGGCTGGCCCCCTCAGCCGGCTGGGCATCGGATACCATTGTCAGGGCCTGCACGGCAACAGTGGACCCCATCCCATCGGAGGTCAACGCCCGCATGGCTACAGTGAAGGCGTCAGGACCCCTGACCCTGGCGGATGGCGACCGGGCCTCCAACAGTGCCGGCACGCCTCAACCACTCCATTACCTGCCCCGGCATGGCTATAGGGCGACCGGTCGGGCCGCTGACCTGGGCCGGGCGCCGCAAGATGACATCGCAAGGGGCGACCCGTGCCGCGATGCAACCGGCGTCGAGACCCACCATGCGGGCCCGTCGGCTCCGGACGGGACCCTTTAGCCGCCGGGACCTACCGACTTCAAGACCCCACAGCTGGCGGGCCCCACAGCCGGCCCAAGAGGCTGCCAGCCGGGCCCCTCCCCGGCCTTTTATTCCTATTGTAATCCGGGGGGTTGGCCTATAAAACCCCCCGGACCACCCCCATGCAAGGGGTTCCCAAGTTCGAAGTTTCACACCACACCCCGACCCAACACACGCATACGTCGAGGCTGGAGGACGGCTAGCTCCTCCTCCCTCCCTCGAACAGCTCCAGGAGCAATACTGTAATCTCTCCATCACTCAATCCAGACCAAGCAGGACTAGGGGTTTTACCTCGCACTGAGGGTCCTGAACCTAGGTACATCGCATGTCAGCCACCGTTTGTGCCTAACCCCGTTCCCGGAGCCTGCCGGTGTCTTTCGGCCCCTCTCGATAAGCCTACCCATGGCATTTGCCGTGACGAAACCACGGCAATTATTTAAATGCTTTAAAAATATTTGGGAAAATTTAGGAACGCTCAGTGCACATGTATTGTCCATATATAAGGGTTTCAAGGCATGGTCATGTTCAACATATTGGACAAAACCCTTCAAAACCACTTCTACCTATTTCAAGCATTTGAAATATTTCTATAAGAAATATTCCCAATTAAATCTAGGAAAATTCTAGCATGTCACATATGTTAGATGTGCTCATCTTGCCAAGTTTCATCTCAATACCAATTGTTTTGGTTCACCAAAATATCCTAAAGCCACTCCTGCCCAGAGCCAAATTTGATAACCTTTACATTGTGAAGTATCTCCTATTGATCCCAAACTTTGTGGGCGTTCTCTATTACCCAAATGATGATGCTAAATCAAGTGGTGCATCAAGGGGAATATAATTTCATGATCAGATCTATAGAAATCCATTTATGTCCATTTCTAGGGTTTACAAAGTTTACATTATCAACTTTCTTCATATCATTTCAAAACTTGTGATCCGGACCAAATGGACTTACCATTTACCCCTGGTAAATCTCAAGGTCATAGGATTCCCCTACCTAGCCCAATCACAGCACAAACACCTTCAGCCATAAACTTGTGGACAAGCTAAGTGGGCACAAAAAGATTCCTCTTGCCTCCTACATTTTACCACAACATATTCTAACCTCATTTTACCTCCATTAACTTTGCCTTGGCCTCTGGTCAATTATTTGGGGGGTAACCCTCTCTTATTCCCTCTCTTTTTACCATGCCACCACCTCTCCTTCCCTTCTGATCATGCTATTGACCCCAAACTTTTCCACAACCTCACTTGCATACGTATGCATCAAACCAAACCCAAATATGGCAGGCTCATGTGGAAAATATGAGCAGTTCATACAAAGCTTCATTATGGCAGCAATAGTGCCTTTGTACTGCAAGTACTCTATAGAATTATCTTCCTGAGCTGCAAATTGGTGGGAAGCTAGTCCTTCCATACATATGTCTTCTAGACAAGGTTCTACCCTGGGTGCCCTACAGTAAAACCCCATTGGATCAACCCAAAGTTTGATGTATCAAACTTAAGCTGAGTATTTATCTGACCTAACCAGTCCCATTTGCCTGGGAACTCCACCGGTGCTCTCCTGCAGGCGTGCCCCACACTCCAGACATCACTGGCCGACCAAAAGGATGCCTCAGACAGGTGTTGGCGTGGTGACTACGGCATTGGCAATCAATAACGGTGCTCTGCCGCTGGTTCTTGTCCTATGCCTCGCGTTCGGTTTCAGGGAGCTGTCCACACGTGCCAAGGGTTCCCTCTCGCCCTCCCCCGCCTCTCCCAATGTCCGGATGCAGCCAAGGTAGCACAAGCATGCGCGAGCTCGGCGCCCAAGGTCATCCTATGCGCACTCGAGCTCTCCCTCGTCGCCCCCTTGCTACACCTCTCCCCTGAGCACCCCAGGCGTGTCTAGTCCCCTCCTAACCCTCCCAGAGACCTCCCTAGATGAGCCACTCGAGCCCCGAGCTCGGCCCCATCCTCCATGGCCGCCATGGCTCTGCCTCGGCCCCACTCAAATCCGAGCTCACCTGAGCCCTCCTCCCCTTTGATTCAGACCAGAACCTCCGCAACACCTCGGATACCCCCCTCCCCGTGCTATTTTTTCCTCCTCTGGGTGGCCGACGCCCTTGTTGCATCGCCGCCCATCTTCGGCCTCTGCTGGGGCCGAAGCCCTCCTCCCTCTGATGCTCCTCAGAGGGAGCCTGACCGCTAGGTGGGTGCGGCTCATCGCCCCGTGCTCTCAGGTGGCCGGAGCGCCGCCGGGTGTGGCCTGTGCTGCCGGGAGGGGGCGCCGGCGCGGGCACAGCCGGTCTCCCCTGCTGCTCCCCTGTTTCGGGCAGGAGGTAGCAGAGGACCTACCGGTGGGGCCTGCCCGTAAGTGGCTGCGGCCCTAGAACCCACACCGTTAAGTGGAGACGCCGTAGCTGTCTGCGCCTCCTTTCGGCCGAAGGCGTATTCCACGGAATACGCCATCGGTGTGGCCTCCAATTTGCTCACTCGAGCCACTAGGCCGACCCAGTAGCGGCTCTACCCCGTTGAGCTGTGTGGCCCACTGGCTTTGAGACCGAGAGGTATAAACCTTTATCCTTTTTCTTTTCCCGAGATACTAAATAAATCTTAGAATATTCATTTTAACTCCAAATCTGGTGATTCAAAATCCTAGAGGTTCCTAAAATCTTCCTCTATCCAAAAATATATCCTGCATATTTTCCCTCAAACTTCTATTTATTTTTCAAATTTAAATTTAAATTTGAACTATTGGAGAGCCAACTTGTAAAATTCCCAGAGCAACCATATAATCTCCAAATGGATTAATTCCAATTTATATGTACTCTAAGTGTCATACCCTCTTTTTCTAGCCATGGTGAACATTTTTACCATGCACCTATTTTGTTGGATCCACTAAATAACCCTCTTTTCCATTTATCTCATCTTGGCAAATCCCTAGGAAATTCATACCTACTCCAAATCCAGTGAAACCACTTCCCACATGTTTATAAAATCATGCCCTATTTTATGAGTGCCTCCACTTATTTTTATGAAAATATTTTCTATTGACTTCTTGAAGGATCATCATTTCCATCATTCCCTCCATTCAAAACTCTCCCTTGACCCACATCCACCAAAACCTCCTTAGTTATTTTTCTCATGACCAAAGGAGTCCTAGAAAAATAAAAATCCTATTTATAGAGCACTTTTATTTTCTAGTTGTTGTGTTGCTTATTGTGGTTGTTTACCGATGGTAGTTGACGAAGTAGATGAAATGCTCGGAGTGGACGTGAAGCGGGTGAAGACCTCGAAGACATTGCTAAGCTAGGCAAGCAGCCCTTTGACCATGACTATGAACCCTTTTATTGCATGACATATAGCACCATATTTTGTTCTATGGATCATGATGATGTGGTGTCCACTTTGGTGGGATGCCTCCGATACTTTCTTGTTGATACTTGCATCATGCATGACCCTACCTCCTTATGAGGGCCGTGCGGGTGGGTGTAGATAGGATGCTATTAGATGCTATGCAAGTGGGATCTGGAATATGCATGGTGATGGAAACAAAATGCTTTCAAAGACTTTTCGAAAACCCCATCGGGTGCCACTAATGCCCGAGGGCGATTACGATGAGTTGGGTAATCACTTGAGAGAGGAGTGGTGTACCAGAATAAGCGAGTGTGTGTTTTCGAAAATGGACGGTTTAAGATTTGTCGACCGTCCTAACCTTACATGTACAACCACTCTACCCCTATATGGGAAGGGGATTTGTTGATTACCTTGGTGGGTACTGGCAAGGAGCCCGCATTACTAGTGGCGGGAGTGTCATGGTCACTCTTGATACGGGGTCGTACCAGTACGTACGATCATGCGCTGTCTTCACACGCACCGGGCACACCATTGGTCCCCTCATGGATGGTACGATTAGAGCGAGGATCGTGTGATGTACATCGTGAGGGCTGGGTACCAATCGAGTGGACTCTTTGTCTAGTATCGCTAGGGGAAAGGCATTGTTCGGGTGCTTACCTCGGGTATGTTATATACCACGAGTCGTGGATGACATGGAAGTTCCCCGAGTCTTGTGGGTAAAGTGTGCAACCTCTGCAGAGTGTAAAACTATTCGAATTGCCGTGTCCACGGTCAAGGACAGTTGGGTGGTGCCGCTTATGCTATGTCCAGATGTTTTCACAAACTTGGTGTGTGTGTGTGTGTGTGTGTGGTGACAAGGATGATATTTGAGTCGAGTCGGATGACTTGTCTTGATGACTGAACATGAGATGTTCAGACAGTACATGAGACAAGTCTGAGGACTTGGTGTCATGGTTGAACATGAGACATCCAACCCACTGCTTATGATGATGATTGTGACGTGTTCTTATGAACACTTGTCTTGGTTGATGCATGCTTACTTAAGTTACTTGATCATGTCATTGCACTCAAAACTAGCTTTCTGCAAAACTTACCCATTAGTGCTATTTCATGCATTGTTATTGCCTTGTTCCAAACATGGGTTGCTTGCGAGTACATTCAAAGTACTCATTAGCTTGCCACTGGTTATTTTATTGGCCAGGCATGAAAGATCAGGTTATGATGAAGGTTACTTTGGTGACAGACATGAAAGCTAGGACGCTTCCCAGTCAGAATGCCTGTAGGGTTAAGGCAGATGGCTTGGGTTCAGGCTATCGTTGAAGATTTCCGCTGCAGTCATATGAAGGCTTGGCCATGAAGGCTATATGTGGGTAAGCCGGTATGTAATGGATGTAAGACTCTTGTTATTTAGTTTTTGTGTGTTCAGTGAGCATAGATCTTTGGGATCACTGTGCACGTACATTCGGTGATCACGACTTATGAGTCGGGGTCCCCAAAGAGATGGTATTAGAGCCATCCTAACTGTAGGTAGCCCTTAGTTAGCATGGACGTTAGTTAGGACAAAATTGTTTTCCCGGACCCTTTAAAACACTTGCAAAGGCTACCATATTTCTTAGCTCTTCTAACCTTTCAAATAAACTGAAGGATTGTGCCTAGCACTTTCACCATTTTTCTTTTTGGCTCTCCTCGTCTACTTTACAAAACTTTGCAAATGGACGCTACTACCCTCGTGCCCCTGACCACGGGATTGCTTGTAATCCTCGTGGGTAACCTAGGAAGCCACCTTGCTAGACAATTTCTGACATATCTTGGACCCAAGTTGGAGACACTAGACAAGGAGCTACCAGCAGAGGATACCTTCTTGAAGGATGAGGATGTCAAGACTTAGATGATGGTGACGCCCTCGACAAGGCCCCAGGATGATGCCACCCTAGCCTTCGAAGACCAGAGCACAAGACCTGCAATGTCAGGATATGCATCGCTAATAGAGCAATCCTATCCTTTTTGTTGTTATATTGATAACCACCAGTGGATGGGAACCTCGCCATTTGGTCCGCCTCACCATAGTGAGCAGGAAAAACAGTTCTCATCATCCCCCGCTCTTGGTGCCGATGATATCCTCAACATGACCGGTAGGATACAACTCTACCATGCCTTGTTAATGACAATGCATAAAAGGTTGCCTACCTAGAATGCTCGACGCCTCAGAAGAAAAGAAGGCATTGTCACGACCACGAGGACACCAGAAGACCTTGTCAACAACAACCGTGAAGAATTACCTTCGACGTCAACTCAACAGACCCAAAGTCGTCAAGGACTCTTCAGGCGCAACCCGGATCATTTTGATGAACAACAACGAAAGACATAGCAACACCTGAAGAAGACCTAGAAGGCTAAGCGGATTCCTCTCCATGACAAGAAGCAAGCACGACTACTAAGTCCGAGAACCCCTAGGGTAGGATAGGTCGTGTGTCCCCTATGC
Source organism: Hordeum marinum (assembly GCA_022496015.1). Lineage (NCBI taxonomy): Eukaryota > Viridiplantae > Streptophyta > Magnoliopsida > Poales > Poaceae > Hordeum > Hordeum marinum. The sequence continues at coordinate 421,055,127 of CM039675.1, forward strand.
GAAGTTGAGTCCGTATGATGGTTCGAATGGAACCATGATGTGTGTTGCTTGTTTTTCATGTTTGTGCTTTGGTGCAAGTCACACTTTTCCCTAGGCAACAAGTGCGCGACTGTATCACCTACCTTGCCTTGATGTTTGTGTTTGGCCTTCTCAGCACTTGCTTGATTGCACTTGCACTATACCACCCCCTTAGGCATGCTCCTTTATGCTACTTTACCTCTCCCCAATCTTGTCAACTGAAGACCAGCAAGACCGGATACACCAAGGATTCACCTCGACAAACAACTGACCCTGAAGACTTCGACTACAACATACTCAACCAGATGCAACCCCGTAGAGTTATGCTTTTCCCTCTGGATTGGAGACCCCTCCCTTGCCTAACCTATACCTCACCAGCTCCCCAGCCAAAGTCTCTGATCACATGTTTAACACACGGATTTGCCAGAGCAACTATTGAGCGTCAATAACCCCTGCTTTGCACTGGGTTCATTATGGAGCTAGTGATCATGGTGAACAAACATCCTTCATTCTTACTCTAGCACAAGAACCTTGATGCCATAGGAAGGATCGTTCTAAGAGTATACGATTAGTGGACAATGATTTAATTTAGGCATAATAGATGTCTTGAGCAAGCGGTTCAGACCCTTTGGTGGATTACGAGGCTTAATGTTGGTGGACGAACTTGGTGGATCAAATTAATAGAGTTGCATAACTTACTTGTCCCTTGTTCAATTGGATTTAGTAGGACGATTGTGATCTCATGCTGAATTCTTGGAGGATAATGACTTGACTTTGGCAATAATATTGATATTGGATTGATGGTGATATGATAGTGACTAGAGTAACTAGTAAGGAATTATTACTAGATATAAACCTTGGATTTAAATAGGTGATTATAATAGGTGCTCGAGATCAATCAAACCACATGGTTCGAAATAATTTGGATTTAGTCCAATGATCTTGATAATGATACCATGTTTTTCGGTGGATGATGGTAGAAGGAATCGAATGATGTTAGGGATAATTCAGGGATCTATATAAGCTCGACCTTGGATTGTAGTTGGCCATGAGATTGGAAGTTCATGATAATAGTCCTTGAAATGATTTGTAGATTATATGAACTTGAGGAGGTTATGTTGAACACCATCAATGCTGGATTTGTAGCAGTGATGGATCATGTAATAGTGGATCATATTCGAGGATTGGTTAATTGGATTCGTAGGAAGGAAACAAGATCTTGGATTGGTAATGTCTTGATCAAACTTAGCGGCTTGAAAATTATCCCGAGGATTTTTATATTGGGATATATGTGAGTTAGCTATAGTATGCATTTGAGATTTTCAGCATAGTCCTTCCCTCAAGCCCTGTAGATATGAGTAGCATGTGTAGTATTGGAGTTGATTTATATGAGATGATACCTTTGAGGTTATGGAGTAATTTTATTTGGAGTAATAGGCTGAACTATTGGCATTTAAGAACTGTGCTCGAGGATAAGATGGTAGACGTTCACTCGCATCCTAAGCTCTTTGAAACCCCAAAGCCTTACCAAACCATGACATGGTCGAATAAGACCATAGGCTTTGGCTCTAAGTCCTTAGACCACGGTCGATACTCCACCTTGACCACCACCCACCCCTTTTCATAAGGAAGGTGGACACGTAAAACTAGTTTTCTATGGACCACAAACCCTTGACACTAGTGACCATCGGGGACAAATGCCCGCTCCTCTCACCTATACCACGAGCAATGTGTTTATGTGATACCTAGGGAAATAGGTTGTTCTCCTCCGGGATGACATACTTATTTACCCAATAAGAGGAGGAACACCTTAGTCCTGTTTGCACCAGCCCCAGGAACACCAATTGCCATGCCTCTCGAGCATAAAAGGTTCCACCTTGAAGGAGTTGGACTGTGCGAAGCACCCTCCCTATAGAACAATACTATCTTGCCCAAGCAAGATGAAGAACCACTGCGAAGCCACAACAATGACAAAGAAGAAGCAAGAAGAAGTCAACCACCACTCCTCTATTGGCCACCTCAACTAGACAATATATGGAAGCACCGACATTCAAGCCCGAGAAGCCCTTGCACATCAAGAGGATTATAGAGCCTCTTGTCTTATAAATCACATATTAGTTCCTTACTAGGAAGGGACCGAGGAGCTGATAACGCCCATCACTCCACCACCTTGGCGGAGTACGATGAGCATGACATCCCTACTCCCTTCAGATGCCTGGAACAGAATGAGCGACTCTCACGACTTCGTTACCAGCCCCTTATTGGTCCAATCTAGGGTGTAAACCCTGAGTCGATCATGGTAAGCCACCTGTCAAAGGTAGTTCACCCCGCTTGCCAAGACTTAGACCTTGGGGATTAGATGGTTGATATGTACTTTGAACAGTCAGCTTATCTAGAACCCCACTGAAACCTTCCCAGATGGTAGAACCCGTTTTAACACCAAGTCTCTAAGCTCAATCTTAGGGACGAGACTCAGCGCAAGTCTTGCCACGGAGAAACGAGTAGACCGATTGATCAAAGACCCTCCAGAAACTTGCGTCCATGACAATGAAGGCAAACGACCAAAGAAGGACAAAGAATCTACCTGGGAAGCTTACTCAAGACGAAGATCTCGACGATAAGCCCACGATGACGCACCTCAGCACTCTCAAGGATGGATACCACCTATGACTGAAGACCTCCTGCTTTAAGGAAGGTAAGGACTTCCCCGTCAACAAGGAGCTACACCAAGACTCAACCCTTCTATTCTAATGCGAGACATCTAGATGTCACTAACCAACATAAGTAGTCCCAGGACCAGCACACAGACACACCCCTTGGCCAGGTATTCCGACTTTGGGATACACACGCAAGCCAGGCCCTTGCCAGAACCTCCTTTACTAAACCCTTGACCATTAGGAGAGCCTAGCATTCTATGAGAATTCCGTTCACCCTTACACCAAGTCAATGGTGCACTCGAATACATATCATCAGGCACTTCAAGACCCAGGAGGACAACCATGCCGAAAGACGAAGCAACATGGAACGTGAAGACTATCCCACCTCTGAATTTCCGCACCCTTTCCACGCCTAGCCTAGGAATCTTGGGGACGAGATTCTTGTAAGGGGGGTAGGTCTGTCAGACCCTGTCTTTTGACTCTCATGACTTAGTTATCATGAATCAAAAATCAGGGCCAATTTAAACATTTTCCATGATTGTGATGCTTGACTTGATTGTTGATTTCTTGTTTGCTTTCATGTGCTCTGTATCCATAAAATCCCTCCTACTCTCAAAACTCTTTTCCTTGATCCACACTATTGTCCAATGATCATGCCATGTGAATAGGACTTAATTATATTTTTACGAAATATTATTTTGGCCAAACAGGTTTTATTCAAATTAGGTTTTTCAAAACCCCCTGATTTGAGATTTGCACTGGAAGTCCGCAAATTGGGTGGATCCTTTTCCCCAAATGCTTTGGTTGGAATCTACTATATATATAACTTCCCAAAACCACAAAATATTATTTTAAAAGATTATTTTCATATTTCATTTAAAGGCTTTTTCTTAATACCATAAATGGTCTTTTATAGGGAAAAACTATTTAAATGCTTTGAAAATATTTGGGAAAATTTAGGAAAGCTCAGTGGACATGTATTGTCCATATATAAGGGTTTCAATCATGGTCATGTTCAAAATATTGGACAAAACCCTTCAAAACCACTTTTGCCTATTTCAAGCATTTGAAAGATTTCCATAAGAAATATTCCCAATTAAATCCAGGAAAATTCTAGCATGTCACATATGTTATATGTGGTCATATTTCCAAGTTTCATCTCAATACCAATTGTTTTGGTTCACCAAAATATCCTAAAGCCATTCCTGTCTAGTACCAAATTTGATCAACTTTACATTGTGAAGTATCTCCTATTGATCCCAAACTTTGTGGGCCTTCTCTATTACCCAAATGATGATGCTAAATCAAGTGGTGCATCAAGGGGAATAGAATTTCATGATCAAATCTATAGAAATCCATTTCTGTCCATTTCTAGGGTTTACCAAGTTTACATTATCAACTTTCTTTAGATCATCTCAAAACTTGTGATCCGGACCAAATGGACTTACCATTTACCCCTGGTAAATCTCTAGGTCATAGGATTCCCCTGCCTAGCCCAATCACAGCACAAACACCTTCAGCCATAAACTTGTGGACAAGCTAAGCGGTCCCAAAAAGATTCCTCTTGCCTCCTACATTTTACCACAACATATTCTAACCTCATTTTACCTCCATTAACTTTGCCTTGGCCTCTGGGCAATTATTTGGGGGGTAACTCTCTCATATTCCCTCTCTTTTTACCATGCCACCACCTCTCCTTCCTTTCTGATCATGCTATTGACCCCAAACTTTTCCACAACCTCACTTGCATACCTATGCATCAAACCAAACCCAAATAGGGAAGGCTCATGTGGAAAATATGAGCAGTTCATCTAAACCTTCATTATGGCAGCAATAGTGCTTTGTACTACAAGTACTTTGTAGAATTATCTTCCTGAGCTGCAAATTGGTGGGAAGCTAGTCCTTCCATACCTATGTCTTCTAGACAAGGTTTTACCCTGGGTGCCCTATCGTAAAACCCCATTGGATAAACCCCAAGTTTGATGTATCAAACTTAAGCTGAGTATTTGTCTAACCTAACCAGTCCCATTTGCCTTGGAACTCCACCAGTGCTCTCCTGCATGCGTGCCCGACACTCCAGACATCATTGGCCGACCAAAAGGATGCCTTAGACAGGTGTTGGCGTGGTGACTACGGCATTGACAAGCAATAACGATGCTCTGCCGCTGGTTCTTGTCCTATGCCTCGCGTCTGGTTTCGAGGAGCTGTCCACGCGCTCCAAGGGTTCCCTCTCCTCCTCCCATGCATCTCCCCGACGTCCGGATGCATCCAAGGGAGCCCAGGAATGCGCGATCTCGGTGCTTGAGGGCATCCTAGGCACACCCGAGCTCTCCCTCATCGCCCCCTTGCTATACCTCTCCCCTGAGCACCCCAGGCGTTTCCAGTCCCCTCCAAACCCTCCCAGAGACCTCCCTGGACGAGCCACTCGAGCCCCGAGCTCGGACCCGTCCTCCATGGCCGCCATGGTTCCGCCTCGGCCTCACTCAAATACGAGCTCACCTGAGCCCTCCTCCCCTTTGATTCACACCAGAACCTCCGCATCACCTCGAATACCCCCTCCCCGTGCTATTTTTTCCTCCTCCGGGTGGCTGGGGCCCTTGTTCCACCGCCGCCCACCTCCGGCCTCTGCTGGGGCCGAAGCCTTGCTCCCTCCGGCGCTCTGATACATCTCCAACATATCTATAATTTCTGATTGTTCCATGCTATTATATTATGAACTTTGGATGTTTTATATGCATGAATACGCCATTTTATATGATTTTTGGGACTAACTTATTAATCCAGTGCCCAGTGCCAATTCCTGTTTTTTCTGTGTTTTTGACCTTTTTCAGATAGGAATATCAAACGGAGTCCAAATGGAATAAAACTTTTGCCATGATTTGTTTGGAAAATATAAAAAATACCTGAAGAAAAATATACCGGAGAGGCGGCCCGAGGAAGCCACGAGCCTGGGAGGCCCCCCTGGCCGCGGCTAGGGGGCTCGTGACCTCCTCGTGCCACCTCTTTACGTGTTCTCGACTCCAGATGGCCTTATAAATACAGAAACCCTCGAAAACAGATCATGAGAGAAAGTTCCGCCGCCGCAGACCTCCAGAGCCACCAAAAACCAATCGGGAGACCGTTTCGGCATCCTCTCGGAGGGGAATTCATCGCCGGATGCCGTCTTCATCAACACCATTGCCTCCCTTGCCTCTCCGATGATGCGTGAGTAGTTCACATCAGACCTTCGGGTCCATAGCTAGTAGCTAGATGGCTTCCTCTCTCTCTTTGATCTTCAATATAAAGTTCTCCATGATCTTCATGGTGATCTACCCGATGTAATCTTCTTGTGCGATGTGTTTGTTGAGATCCGATGAATTGTGGATTTATGATCAGATTATCTATGAATATTATTTGAGTCAAATATGAATTATTATATGCATAATTTCATATCCTTGTAAGTCTCTTCGAGTTATAGGTTTCGTTTGGCTAACTTGATCTATGATTCTTGCAATGGGAGAAGTTCTTTGTTTTGGGTTCATACCGTGCGGTGTCCTCACCTACTGACAGAAGGGGTAGACGGCACGTATCGTGTTGTTGCCATCAAGGGTAAAAAGATGGGGCTTATATAATATTGCATGGATCTATCCCTCTACATCATGTCATCTTGCTCAAAGCATTACTTCGTTTGTTATGAACTTAATACACTAGATGAATGCTGGATAGCGGTCGATGTGTGGAGTAATAGTAGTAGATGCAGAAAGTATCGGTCTACTTGTCTCGCATGTGATGCCTATATGTATGATCATTGCCTTAGATATTGTCATGACTTTGCGCTATTCTATCAATTGCTCAACAGTAATTTGTTCACCCACCGTAATACTTGCTATCATGAGAGAAGCCTCTAGTGAACACTATGGCCCCCGGGTCTATTTTACATATTATATATTCAGATCTAAGCATAAAAACACCAAAAATACCTTGCTGCAATTTTATTTACTTATTTATATTTAATCATTATCACTATCAGATCTCACTTTGCAAAAAATCGTGAAGAGATTGACAACCTCTTTATCGCGTTGGGTGCAAGTTTGTTTGTGTTTATGCAGGTTCCTTGTTGCTCCATCTTGTTATTCCTACTGGATTGATACCTTGGTTCTCAAACTGAGGGAAATACTTACCGCTACCTTGCTGCATCACCCTTTCCTCTTCAAGGGAAAAGCCAACGCAAGACAAGAATTCTCCTATCCACTTGCCAATTTCTGGTGACGTTGTAGAGAAGTAGCAGGAAGAATTTCTGACGCCGTTGCCGGGGAGTATTCAAGTGAAGCATATCTACCAAGTACCCATCACAAACTCATCTCTTGCATTTACATTATTTGCCATTTGCCTCTCGTTTTTCTCTCCCCCACTTCTAAAATGATTTTCCGAAAATACCAAAAAGATTTTCCTTTTTATTCGCTCTCCTTCCGTTCGCCTTTTTGTTGCTATGTTTCCTTGTGTTGCCATGTGCCTTCTATTTTCTTGCATCTTCGCTTGCTAAAAATCTATTTATATGGATCCTCATCCACTTTCTAATCTTTTCAAAAGACCAAATTATGATGAACAATTTGCTAGTGAGTTGAGTGCACTTGACTATCTCTATGGAGTTCTGTTTGAAAATCATGAATCTGAATTTTTTTATGAAGTGTTGAAAGAAGAAAATTATAAAGTGGTTCATGATATCTGCTTGAATGAAAAACATGATTGCCATGTTGTTAGTATGAATTCTCTGGATATCTATGATGCTAATGATATGCAAAACCACAAGCTTGGGAATGCTATGCTTGATGAGGATGATATTTTTTGTTCCCCAAGTTTTAGTGATGACCCTTATGCTATAATTGATCATGAAAAAATGCTTTGTGTGATAGTTATATTGTAAGATTCCTTCATGATGTTACTGAAAATTACTATGAGATAGGAACATATGCTTTTACATATTGCAATAATATCAAGTTTCCTCCCTATGTGTTCAACGTTTTGAAGTTATGCTTGTTTTGCCTTCCTAAGCTAGTTAATTAATGTTCCCATAAATTGTTTGCTCACAAAATCCCTATGCATAGGAAGTGGGTTATACTTAAACGTGTTTTTTCCATTCATGATGCTCTTTTGCATATCTCAACTACTATTTTTTATGTGAGCATCATTGAAATCGTTAAGCCTAGCTAGGGGCGTTAAACGATAGCGCTTGTTGGGAGGCAGCCCAATGAATAGATTTATCATTGCTTTTTTACTTTTTGTTTTTTTGAGTCCACACCATAATTATTCTGTTATGATTGTGTTTTTTATGTTTTAATTAGTGTTTGTGCCAATTAGAACCTTTATGATTAGTTTTGGTGATAGTTGTTTAATCGTGCTGGAAAAAGACAGAAACTTTGTGCTCACGAAATTATTTTTCATTCCTATACACAAAGAGATTTTGAGTTGATTCTTTCTGATTCTGATTTATATGAAAATTTCCATAATTTTCATAATTTTTTCAGAATTGTTGAGTTAGCAGAGGTGCACGAAATATACAGATTGCTATAGACTGTTCTGTTTTTGACAGATTCTGTTTTTGTTGTGTTGATTGCTTATTTTGATGAAACTATGGTTAGTATCGGGGGGTATGATCCATGTAAAAGTGAGAATACAGTAATATAACATAAATATAAATGGAAATTAAAGTTTACTACAGTACCTAAAAAGTAGGTGGTTTGTTTTCTTATGCTAATGCTATGACGAGTTTCTATTTAAGTTTTGTGTTGTGAAGTTTTCAAGTTTTGGGTGATGTTCTTATGGAAAATGGAATAAAGAGTGGAAAGATCTTAAGCTTGGGGATGCCCAAGTCATACCAAGCCAAATTCAAGGAAACCAAAAATCCTAAGCTTGGGGATGCCCCGGGAAGGCATCCCCTCTTTCGTCTTCAATCCATCGGTAATGTTACTTGGAGCTATATTTTTATTCACCACATAATATGTGTTTTTCTTGGAGCGTCGTGTGTTATATTAGTATTTGCTTTTTGTTTTATCACAATCATCCTTGCTGCACACATTTTGAGAGGGACATGCACTCATCGTGAATTTGTTAGAATACTCAATGAGCTTCACTTATATCTTTTGAGTTAGGCAATATTAGCTCACATGTGCTTCACTTATATCTTTTGAGCTATATCTTTTGAGATTGGTAATATTAGCTCACATGTGCTTCACTTATATCTTTTGAGCTAGATAAATTTTGCTCTAGTGCTTCACTTAAATCTTTGTAGAGCACAGCGGTGTCATATTTTCTAGAAATCAAAACTCTCTAATCTTCACTTATATCATTTTGAGAGTGCTCTCTCTAAGTAACTTGGTAATTGGTGTCTGTTATGAAATTAGTCCTAAATATGATAGGCATCCAAAGAGGATATAATAAAAACTTTCATATTCAAGTGCATTGATTAGTAAGTGAAGTTTGATTCCTCATGATTAGTTTTGAGATATGGATATGGTAATATGAGGGTTATGTTAGTAGGGTGTTGTGAATCTAGAAATACTTGTGTTGAGGTTAGTGAGTCCCGTAGCATGCACGTATGGTGAACCGACATGTTAGGAAGTCGGAGCATAATGCATTTATTGATTTTCATCCTTTGTGTAGAGGTCGGGATCGCGCGATGGTTAACTCCTACCAACCCTTCCCCTAGGAGTATGCGTTTAGCACTTTGTTTCGATTACTAATAAAACTTTCGCAATAAGTACGTGAGTTCTTCATGACTAATGTGAGTCCATGGTATAGATGCAGTTTCACCTTCCACCATGACTAGCCTCTCTAGTGCCGCTCAACTTTCACCGGTGCACAAACCCACCATATATCTTCCGCAAAACAGCCACCATACCTACCTATTATGGCATTTTCATAGCCATTTCGAGATATATTGCCATGCAACTTTCACCATTCCGTTTATTATGATGCGCACCAACATTGCCATATTGCTTTGCATGATCGTGAGATATCTAGCATGATGTTTTCATGGCTTGTCCGTTTTTTGATGTCACTGCTATGCTAGATCATTGCACATGCCGCTACACCGCCAGAGGCATTCATATAGAGTCATATATTGTTTTAAGTATTGAGTTGTAAGTAAATAAAAGTTTGATGATCATCATTATTAGAGCATTGTCCCATGTGAGGAAATAAAAGAGGCCAAAGATGCCCAGCAAAAAAATAAAAAAAAGAGGCCAAAGAGCCCAAACAAAAAAAATGAGAAGGGACAATGCTACTATCTTTTTCCACACTTGTGCTTCAAAATAGCACCCTGTTCTTCAAGATGGAGAGTCTCTTGTTTTGTCACTTTCATATGCTAGTGGAAATTTTCATTATGTAACTTGGCCTGTATATTCCAATGATGGGCTTCCTCAAAATTGCCCTAGGTCTTCATGAGCAAGCAAGTTGGGTGCACACCCACTAGTTGTCATTTTTGAGCTTTCATACACTTATAGCTCTAGTGCATCCGTTTCATGGCAATCCCTACTCATTCACATTGATATCTATTGATGGGCATCTTCATAGCCTATTGATACGCCGAGTCGATGTGACCATCTCCCTCCTTTTTGCCTCACAACCTCCACCACACTCTATTCCACCTATAGTGCAATATACATGGCTCATGCTCATATATTGCGTGAGAGTTGAAAAAGGTTTGAGAAAGTAAGAGTGTGAAAACAATTACTTGGCCAATACCAAGGTTGTGCATGATTTAAATTCATTGTGTGGGGATGATGGAGCATAGCCAGACTATATGATTTTTTAGGGATAACTTTCTTTGGGTTTGTTATTTCAAAAGTTTATGATCACTTTGCTATTATGCTTGAAGTATTATTGTTTTCATGTCAATATTAAACTACTGTTTTGAATCTTATGGATCTGAACATTCATGCCACAATAAAGAGATTACATGAAACAAATATGTTGGGTAGCATTCCACATAAAAAATTCATTCTTTATCACTTACCTACTCGAGGACGAGCAGGAGTTAAGCTTGGGGATGCTTGATACGTCTCCAACATATCTATAATTTTTTATTGTTCCATGCCATTATATTATCAACTTTGGATGTTTCATATGCATGAATATGCCATTTTATATGATTTTTGCAACTAACTTATTAATCCAGTGCCCAGTGCTAGTTCCTGTTTTTCCATGTTTTTGACCTTTTTCAGATAGGAATATCAAACGGAGTCCAAATGGAATAAAACTATCGCCGTGATTTTTTTGGAAAATATAAAAAATACCTGAAGAAAAATATACCAGAGAGGCGACCCGAGGAAACCACGAGCCTGGGAGGCGCGGCCCCCCTGGCCGCGGCTAGGGGGCTCGTGACCTCCTCGTGCCACCTCTTTACGTGTTCTTGACTCCAGACGGCCTTATAAATACAGAAACCCTCAAAAATAGATTAGGAGAGCAAGTTCTGCCGCCGCAGACCTCCAGAGCCACCAAAAACCAATTGGGAGACCGTTCCGGCATCCTGCCAGAGGGGAATTCATCGCCGGAGGCCGTTTACATCAACACCATTGCCTCCCTTGCCTCTCCGACGATGCGTGAGTAGTTCACATCAAACCTTCGGGTCCATAGCTAGTAGCTAGATGGCTTCCTCTCTCTCTCTTTGATCTTCAATACAAAGTTCTCCATGATCTTCATGGTGATCTACCCGATGTAATCTTCTTGTGCGGTGTGTTTGTTGAGATCCGATGAATTGTGGATTTATGATCAGATTATCTATGAATATTATTTGAGTCAAATCTGAATTCTTATATGCATGATTTCATATCCTTGTAAGTCTCTTTGAGTTATAGGTTTTGTTTGGCCAACTTGATATATGATTCTTGCAATGGGAGAAGTGCTTGGTTTTGGGTTTATACCGTGTGGTGTCCTCACCTAGTGGCAAAAGGGGTAGCGAGGCATGTATCGTGTTGTTACCATCAAGGGTAAAAAGATGGGGTTTATATCATATTGCACGAATCCATCCCTCTACATCATGTCATCTTCCTTAAAGCATTACTCCGTTTGTTATGAACTTAATACACTAGATGCATGCTGGATAGTGGTCGATGTGTGGAGTAATAGTAGTAGATGCAGAAAGTATTGGTCTACTTGTCTCGAACATGATGCCTATATGTATGATCATTACCATAGATATCATCATGACTTTGCGCTATTCTATCAATTGCTCAACAGTAATTTGTTCACCCACTGTAATACTTGCTATCATGAGAGAAGCCTCTAGTGAACACTATGGCCCCCGGGTCTATTTTACATATTATATATTCAGATCTAAGCATAAAAACACCAAAAATACCTTGCTGCAATTTTATTTACTTATTTATATTTACTCATTATCACTATCAGATCTCACTTTGCAAACAATCATGAAGAGATTGACAACCTCTTTATCGCGTTGGGTGCAAGTTTGTTTGTGTTTGTGCAGGTACCTTGTTGCTCCATCTTGTTATCCTACTGGATTGATACCTTGGTTCTCAAACTGGGGGAAATACTTACCGCTACCTTGCTGCATCACCCTTTCCTCTTCAAGGTAAAAACCAACGCAAGACAAGAATTCTCCTATCAACTTGCCAATTTCTGGTGACGTTGTAGAGAAGTAGCACACTCCTCAGAGGGAGCCCGACCGCTAGGTGGGTGCGGCTCACCATCCCATGCTCTCTGGTGCCCGAAGCGCCGCCGAGATGGGGTGCCGACGCGGGCACGGCTGGTCTCCCCTGCCGCTCCTCTATTTTGGGCGGGAGGTAGGGGAGGACCTGCCGGTGGGGCCGGCCCGTAAGTGGCTACGGCCCAGGCTCCACCCCGTTAAGTGGAGACACCCCAGCCGTCTGCGCCTCGTATCGGCCGAAGGTGTATTCCACGGAATACGCCATCGGTGTGGAATCCAATTTTCTCACCCGAGCCACTGGGCTGGCCCAGTAGCGGCTCTGCCCCGTTGAGCTGTGTGGCCCACTGGCATTGAGCCCGAGAGGTATAAACCTTTTTCCTTTTTCTTTTCCCGAGATACTAAATAAATCCTAGAATATTCATTTTAACTCCAAATCCGGTGATTCAAAACCTAGAGGTTCCTAAAATCTTCCTCTATCTAAAAATATATCATGCATATTTTTCCCACAAACTTCTCTCTACTGTTCAAATTTAAATTTATATTTGAACTACTGGAGAGCCACCTGATACGTCTCCAACGTATCTACTTTTCCAAACTCTTTTGCCCTTGTATTAGACTCTAATTTGCATGATTTGAATGAAACTAACCCAGACTGACGCTGTTTTCAGCAAAACTGCCATGGTGTTGTTTTTGTGCAGAAATAAAAGTTCTCGGAATGACCTGGAAACTTACGAGGATTTTTTATGGAATATATAAAAAATACCGGAGAAAGAGTCAACGAAGAGGAGCTGCCAGTGGGCCACGAGCCCAGGAGGCGCCCCCCCTAGGCCATGCCTGGCAGGCTCGTGGGGCCCACGTGGCTCCTCCGACCAGATCTCCAGCTCCATATAATCTCTTTCGCCCAGAAAAAAATCAGAGAGAAGAAATCATCGCGTTTTACGATACGGAGCCGCCGCCACCACCTGGTCTTCCTCGGGAGGGCAGATCTGGAGTCCATTATGGGCTCCGGAGAGTAGAAATCGAAGCCATCGTCATCATCAACTATCCTCCATCGCCAATTTCATGATGCTCTTCATCGTTCGTGAGTAATCTCATCGTAGGTTTGCTGGACGGTCATGGGTTGGATGAGATCTATCATGTAATCGAGTTAGTTTTGATGGGGTTTGATCCCTAGTATCCACTATCTTCTAAGATTGATGTTGCTACTACTTTGCTATGCTTAATGCTTGTCACTAGGGCCCGAGTGCCATGATTTCAGATCTGAACCTATTATGTTTTTATCAATATATGTGTGTTCTTGATCCTATCTTGCAAGTTGTAGTCACCTACTATGTGTTATGACCCAGCAACCCCGGAGTGACAATAGCCGGAACCACTCCCGGAGATGACCATAGTATGAGGATTCCATGTATTCACCATGTGCTAATGCTTTATTCCGGTTCTCTATTAAAAGGAGACCTTAATATCTCTTAGTTTCCATTAGGACCCCGCTACCATGGGAGGGATGGATAGAAGATGTCATGCAAGTTCTTTTCCATAAGCAGGTATGACTATATACGGAATACATGCCTACATTACATTGACGAACTAGAGCTAGTTACATATCACCCTATGTTATAACCGTTAATGATGAATGCCATCCTACATAATCATCCATCACCGATCCAATGCCTATGAGCTTTTCCTATACTGGTCCTTGCTTAGTTACTTTACCGCTATTGCTATCACACTTGCTACACAAATCACTATTGCTACTATTACCACTATTACTGTTACTATCATACTACTTTGCTACTAAAACTTTGCTGCAGATACTAAGTCTTTCACGTGTGGTTGAATTGACAACTCAACTGCTAATACTCGAGGATATTCTTTGGCTCCCCTTGTGTCGAATCAATAAATTTGGGTTGAATACTCTACCCTCGAAAACTGTTGCGATCCCCTATATTTGTGGGTTATCAAGACCTTTTTTTGGCGCCGTTGCCGGGGAGCATAGCTCTATTCTTTGAGTCACTTGGGATTTATATCTGTTGATCACTATGAAGAATTTGCTCGATCCAAAAACTAAAGTTCTGCCCTCAACTACGAGGACAGGTAAGGAACTTCCATCTAGCTCTGCACTTGATTCACCTTCTGTTATGAGTAAATTTACGACACCGCCGCCTGCTATTAATTCTGATATGTCGCCTATGCTTGATGATGCTACTTCTGCGATACATGATAAATATGATGATGCTTTGCTTTATAAGGATATGCCACTTGGTGAATTTCTTGGTGCACAAATTGCTAGAGTTACTACTGAATCAAATGATACTTCTGAAACTAATGAAATTATTGAAATGGAACCTGTTGTTACACCTATTAGACCTAGCCCTCCTAGATATGAATTGCCTGATATACCTAAGGGTTATGTTATGGAAGGAGAGGTAGATGAAGACTTTCTTGCTTGTAAGGATAGCTATGATCTTGAATATTTGTTATGCAATTGGAAAGAAAAATCTCTGAATGCCAGAATGAAATATGATCCTAAGTTTGTTACTGATAAGGATTATGAGTTCTCTGTCGATCCTGAGTTAATCACTTTGGTTGAATCTGATCCTTTTCATGGTTATGAATCTGAAACTATTGTAACACATCTTACTAAATTGAATGATATTGCCACCCTATTCACTAATGAGGAAAAAATTCGCCATTACTATATCCTTAAGTTGTTTCCTTTCTCACTAAAGGGTGATGTCAAAACTTGGTTTACTTCTCTTGCTCCTGGTTGTGTGCGTAGCCCCCAGGATATGATATACTACTTCTCTGAGAAATATTTTCCTGCCCATAAGAAACAAGCTGCCTTGCAGGATATATATAACTTCGTGCAAATTGAAGAAGAGAGTCTCCCACAAGCTTGGGGGAGGCTTGTCCAGTTACTTAATGCTTTGCCTGATCACCCTCTTAAGAAAAATGAAATAATTGATATCTTTTATAATGGACTAACCAATGCTTCTAAGGACCACCTAGATAGTTGTGTTGGTTGTGTTTTCAGGGAACAAACTGTGGAACAAGCTGAAATTCTATTGAATAATATCTTGAGCAATGATAATGCTTGGACTATTCCCGAACCACCTCCGAAGCCAACTCCAAAGAAAAGAGGTATTCTATTCCTCAGTCCTGAAGATATGCAAGAAGCAAAGAAATCTATGCGAGAGAAAGGTATTAAATCTGAAGATGTTAAGAATCTACCACCTATTGAAGAGATACATGGTCTTGATAACCCGACACAGGTAGTGGAGGTAAATTCTCTTCGTAGATTCAATGAGAGTGATATCCCTTATGATAAACCTGCTAGCTTATGCTTAGATGAATTTGATAACTTTGTTGCCAAACAACAAAGTTTTAATGATTATGTTAGTAGACAACTGAAACAAAATGCTCATATGATTAATCATATAAGCGCTTGTGTGGATAGAAATGTTAATGATCTTAAGCTTATTGGTAAACATGCTTCTATGGTCACTACTCATTTAGAGCAAGTACTTAAGGCTCAAAATGACTTGCTTAATGAATTGAATGATAATTCTGTTAAAGTTGTTACTAGAGGTGGTAGAATGACTCAGGAACCTTTGTATCGTGAGGGCCATCCTAAGAGAATTGAGCAAGATTCTCAAGGAATTAATACTTATGCACCTAGTCATCCTAGTAATAGGAAGAAAAAGAAAGATGATAGCAATTTGCATGCTAGTAAACCTGTTTCTGTTACACCTGAGAATCAAAATGATATATCTATTTCTGATGCTGAGACACAATCTGGTGATGAACATGAGCCTAGTGACAATGTTGATAATGATGTTCATATTGATGCTCAACCTAGTAATGATAATGATGTGGAAATTGATCCTGCTATTGAACCTAATAACCCACAACCTAGGAACAAAAGATATGATAAGAGTGATTTTATTGCTAGGAAGCACGGTAAAGAAAGAGAACCATGGGTTCAGAAACCCATGCCCTTTCCTCGTAAACCATCCAAGAAAAAGGATGATGAGGATTTTGAGCGCTTTGTTGAAATGATTAGACCTATATTTTGGTAAATGTGTTTCACTGATATGCTTAAAATGTCTCCTTATGCCAAATACATGAAAGATATTGTGACTAGTAAAAGAGAGATACCTGATGTTGAGATTTCCACCATGCTTGCTAATTACACTTTTAAGGGTGGGACTCCTAAGAAACTAGGTGATCCTGGAGTGCCCACTATACCTTGCTCCATTAAAGGAAATTATGTTAGCACTGTTTTATGTGATCTTGGAGTCGGTGTTAGTGTTATGCCTCTCTCTTTATATCGTAGACTTGAATTGGACAAGTTGACACCTACTGAAATTTCTTTGCAAATGGATGATAAATCAACCGCTTTACCTATCAGCATTTGCAAGGATGTTCCTGTTGTGGTTGTGAATGTTACTATCTTAACGGACTTTGTTATTCTTGATATTCCCGAGGATGATGCCATGGCAGTCATCCTTGGAAGACCCTTTTTAAACAGTTCAGGGGTTGTTATTGATTGCAACAAGGGCAATGTCACCTTCCATGTCAATGGTAATGAGCACATGGTGCAGTTTCCAAAGAAACAATATCGGGTTCATTGCATAAATTCTATTGAAAAATCCTCATCCATTATTATTGGAAGCTTTGAATTTCCTATACCTACTGTCAAGATGAGATATGATATACTTATTGTTGGGGATATGCATATCCCCATTGAGGAACATAGTGATTTTTCGAAAATTCTCCGGTTTCATGTGATTCGAAAAAAGTTTGTCAAGGAGACTTGATCAACCTCATTTATGGATTTCTTTTGATGACCATGAGATGGATGAATCTAGAAGTCACAATCTCCTGTTCCCAACTTTTACCTTCTGTTACTTAGTAGAAAAATAATTAATATAGCATTATTTTCCTGTTTTATGCATTATACGTTCAATAAAAAATGACCCGAAAATAAAAGTTCTTCAAATGCCTTGAAATTCAAGTATGATTTTTTTCTGAAATATTTAAGAATTTCTGAGATAGATAACTAGTCAGGGGGATGCACCAGTGGGCCACGAGCCCAGGAGGCGCGGCCACCCCCCCTGGGCGTGCCTAGCAGGATCGTGGGTCCCACGTGGCCCCCTCCACTTATTCCAGCACCCATCTCCTTCTTCTACCTCCATAAAAAATCACCCCACAACTCAAACCCGTGTTCTTGCTCATTTTGCTACGTTTTTCGATCTCCTTGTGCAAAGCCCCATTTGCCAAACTGCTTTGGGGAATTGTTCCTTGGTATGTGACTCCTCCATTGGACCAATTAGTTTATATTCTTCTGCTTTATTCATTGCATATTATTGCTGCCTTGGTGACCCTGCTCTTGAGCTTTGCATGTTAATTTTACTTGGTCCCAAGTAGTTTTGATGCAAGATATGGCCTCTAGGCACTTGTAGGAGTAGTTGCTATGAGTTTTGTTAAGTTTTGTTCACTTTTATTTTGAGTCACTAAAAATTTCAGAATTATTTCAGAAAAAGGAAAATGTTTAGGAAGAACTATCATGGTGGTTCCTCAAGCAAGAGGGGTCCCCGTCCCGCGATTCGGGAGCCCGATCCTTATCAGCCGAGGGACACAACGGTGCAACCATGTGAATGGCCTTCCGATGAATTCATGATTGATGCAGGTTTCAAGGATGAGTTTGATACATTTATTCGCAACGTCGGGCTCGAAGAATTCATCTCCAATAAATGTGAATAGTATACTACACTCACTGCCTCTTTTGTTCGTAGATTCAAATTTTTCAGTTGGCCGTGACACATCCATATTGTTTGATCTTTATGACAAATCGTATACTATGGATTTAGAGGATTTTAATAGAATATACAAGATACCTGATTGGGGTAGCCCCAATGACCCTCCTAAGTCCTCAGTTAGAGATTTTATTTCCAATATAACTGTTGGAGAGATTAGAGATATTACGCAGGCTACCGTGGGGAGCATTCATTTTCCTGCCTTACACTATTTTTCCCTCTTCATAGGTAGATGCATTAATGGTAAGCGTGATCATAGCCACCTCTGCGCACTTGACCTCAGTATACTTAAGAGTGCAGTAACACGTGATAGAAGTTTTAACATGGGAGCTATAATTGCTAGGAGACTAAATAACAATGCTAATGAAGGAGATTTCTTTGGTGGGATCTATGCCACTCGCCTAGCTAATTATCTTAGAATACCCATCCAGATTGGAGATCCCCTGCTTCACAGTGCTTTCCTTGATCGTGCTGCTATGATACGCTTTATGTTCCTTGAGAGGAGCAATGAGTCCCTCCTATACCGGTTAATATTTAACCGACAGCGTGTTTTTCATATTACCCTTCCTGGTCCTGCCTTCTTTGATTTTCAGAGTAAACGGAAATACTACATAACCAGAGAAGAGGCAGAGGAGTATGAGAGAGAAGTGAAGGCTTCTCGCCTCTGTGAGGTAGCTATTCAGGCGGTAGCTGCCGCGTCCCAGTACAACCCACATTATGATTTTGGATATCACCCAGAGTACCCCGGAGTAGGTTACTTTCCGCCTTGGGAGTAGACCAACTTAGGCCAAAAGCCTGAGCTTGGGGGAGTACGTGTTTCTCACCGACTTTATATTCATGTTCACACATTCACTTTGATAGTCGGTGTTCACGCTTTTTCATTATATCATCCATGCTAGTTTATTTTCTTTTTCTCTCATTCTTCTTGTGTGTTTGATTAACTTGAGAAACTCCAAAAGAAGTTTAAAAATTAGAAAAACAAAAAAAAATTAGTTGTAACTTTACGTTCTTGCATGCTTAGTAGTAACTAAAAAGAAAACCCAAAAAGATTTCCCGTTCTTCTTTTGCTTGTTGGGAGCTTACCCATGTAAAATATTTTTCTTTTTCTTTGGGTTGAGGTAGAAGACCATGATTAAAAATATTAGCGGCTCTCATATGCATTATTGTTTATCCGTCAAAGAGCCCAATTACCTTGTCTTCTCCTCTGAGTTTGCTTGCAGATTCCAGCTTAGTCCAATGCACGAACACTCTTATTATTATTCACATCATTCAGTCGTGCAAGTGAAAGGCAATAATGACGATATATGATGAAGTGACTGAGCCTAGAAAAGCTGGTATGAACTCGATCTATTTTTTGTAAATATGACTGGCTCATCGTTCCAAATTCAGCCTTGTTATGAGAAGAACATGTTTGTAATGACAACTTAGAGATCATAGTTTCTTATACCATGATTAATTAGCTAGGAGCTTATAATGGTTTCTCTTGGATGCCAACATGAATTTTAAAATGATTGTGATGTAGTATGATAGGATGGTATCCTCCTTTGAATGATTCAGGTGGCTTGACTTGGCACATGTTCACGCATGTAGTTGAAACAAAATCAACATAGCCTCCACGATATTCATGTTCATAGTGATTTATATCCTACTCATGCTTGCACACAATGTTGGTTAATCTCAATGCATGTTAATGACTGTTGTCGCTCTCTAGTCGATCGCTTCCCAGTCTTTTGCTAGCCTTCACTTGTACTAAGCGGGAATACTGCTTGTGCATCCACTTCCTAAACCCAAAGTTGTTCCATATGAGTCCACCATACCTACCTATATGCGGTATTTACCTGTCGTTCCAAGTAAATTTGCATGTGTCATTCTCTAAACCTTCAAATAATAATCTGATTTGTATGCCCGAACCGCTCATGTTCTGACAAGGGGCGGTCAGTATCTTCCATGATAGGCATGTTATCCTCGATATGTGTTTATTCACTATCACTCACGAGAAAGGGGCCGGTAATCGGAATGCCCAGTTCCATGCTCAAATCAAATAAAAATATAATTGCAAACAAAACTCCCCTTGGATTGTTGTTGGTATGGACGGCACCTGAGGATTCGGCTAGTCGTGGAGTGTGATTGATCAGTGGTGGGGGAGTCAAGACTTTACTATTCTGTTTGGGAACCGCCTATAATACATGTAGCATGGAAGATGGTGAAAACTCTTGGTCATCGCATTGACAATGAAAGCATGCCACCCCAAAAATTATTTACTTCAGTTTCAAAAAGCTTGAGCTCTGGCACCTCTGCGAATCAATGCTTCCCTCTACGAAGGGCGTATCTATTTACATTTCTAGTGAGTCATCCCCTTCTTATTAAAAGCACCAGCTAGAGAGCACTTATGTTATTTGTATGCTTTGCTATTAATTGATATTGAGTATGACTATGACCGGATATTCTTTGCCATGAGTTACAATTTCTAGTCGGCCCTTGGTCTTTGAAGGTGCTCTGCATTTATGTTTTGCGGTCTTACAAAGGACTAGCGAGATACCATCTATTAGTATTGTATCATGATTGTTTTGATTGAGGTGTTGACGTTTGAAACTTATTATTATTACTCGCTAGTTAATTATGCCATTGATATGAGTATACCATGAGACCTAAATGTCATTGCTTATGTGGTTAGCTTATGATCTTGCTGAAAACCTGAATATGAGTTAGACATAATTATGACAACAACATCAAACAGAGTTCGTAAAAGTTTTTCTTTTGTCTCCTTCAGTTTATCAACTGAATTTCTTGAGGACAAGCAAGGCTTTAAGCTTGGGGGAGTTGATACGTCTCCAACGTATCTACTTTTCCAAACTCTTTTTCCCTTGTCTTGGACTCTAATTTGCATGATTTGAATGAAACTAACCCGGACTTATGCTGTTTTCAGCAGAACTGTCATGATGTTGTTTTTGTGCAGAAATAAAAGTTCTCAGAATGACATGGAAACTTACGACGATTTTTTATGGAATATATAAAAAATACCGGAGAAAGAATCAACCGAAGAGGAGCTGCCAGTGGGCCACGAGCCCAGGAGGTGGCCCCCTAGGCCGTGCCTGGCAGGCTCGTGGGGCCCACGTGGCTCCTCCGACCTCATCTCTAGCTCCATATAATCTATTTCCCCTAGAAAAAAAATCAGAGAGAAGAAATCATCACGTTTTATGATACGGAGCCACCGCCGCCACCTGTTCTTCCTTGAGAGGGCAAATCTGGAGTCCGTTCTAGGCTCCGAAGAGTGCAAGTCGAAGCCATCGTCATCATCAACCATCCTCCATCGCCAATTTCATGATGCTCTCCATCGTTCGTGAGTAATCTCATCGTAGGCTTGCTGGACGGTGATGGGTTGGATGAGATCTATCATGTAATCGAGTTAGTTTTGATGGGGTTTGATCCCTAGTATCTACTATGTTCTAAGATTGATGTTGCTACTACTTTGCTATGCTTACTGCTTGTCACTAGGGCCCGAGTGCCATGATTTTAGATCTGAACCTATTATGTTTTCATCAATATATGTGTGTTCTTGATCCTATCTTGCAAGTTGTAGTCACCTATTTTGTGTTATGACCCGGCAACCCCAGAGTGACAATAGCCGGAACCACTCCCGGAGATGACCATAGTATGAGGATTCCATGTATTCACCATGTGCTAATGCTTTGTTCCGGTTCTCTATTAAAAGGAGACCTTAATATCTCTTAGTTTCCATTAGGACCCCTCTGCCACGGGAGGGATGGACAAAAGATGTCATGCAAGTTCTTTTCCATAACCACGTATGACTATATACGGAATACATGCCTACATTACATTGACAAACTGGAGCTAGTTACATATCACCCTATGTTATAACTGTTACATGATGAATGCCATCCTACATAATCATCCATCACCGATCCAATGCCTACGAGCTTTTCCTATACCGGTCCTTGCTTAGTTACTTTACCGCTACTGTTGTCACACTTGCTACACAAATCACTATTGCTACTATTACCACTATTACTATTACTATCATACTACTTTGCTACTAAAACTTTGCTGCAGATACTAAATCTTTCAGGAGTGGTTGAAGTGACAACACAACTGCTAATACTCGAGGATATTCTTTGGCTCCCCTTGTGTCGAATCAATAAATTTGGGTTGAATACTCTACCCTCAAAAACTGTTGTGATCCCATATACTTGTGGGTTATCACCACCTTGTAAAATTCCTAGAGCAACCATATAATCTCCAAATGGAGTAATTCCAATTTATATGTACTCTAAGTGGCATACCCTATTTTTCTAGCCATGGTGAACATTTTTACCATGCACCTATTCTGTTGGATCCACTAAATAACCTCCTTTTCCATTTATCTCATCTTTGCAAATCCCTAGGAATTCATACCAACTCCAAATCCAGTGAAACCACTTCCCACATGTTTCTAAAATCATGCCCTATTTTATGAGTACCTCCACTCATTTTTATGAAAATATTTTCTGTTGACATCTTGAAGGATCATCATTTCCATCATTCCCTCCATTCAAAACTCCCCCTTGACCCACATCCACCAGAACCTCCTTGGTTATTTTTCTCATGACCAGAGGAGTCCTAGAAAAATAAAACTCCTATTTATAGAGCACTTTTACTTTCTGCTTGTTGTGTTTCTTATTGTGGTTGTTTACCAATGGTAGTTGATGAAGTAGATGAAATGCTCGGAGTGGATGAGAAGCGGGTGAAGACCTCAAAGACATTGCTAAGCTAGGCAAGCAACCCTTTGACCATGACTGTGAACCCTTTTATTGCATGGCATATAGCACCATATTTTGTTGTATTGATCATGATGATGTGGTGTCCACTTTGGTGGGATGCCTCCGATACTTTCTTGTTGATACTTGCATCATGCATGACCCTACCTCCTAATGAGGGTCGTGCGGGTGGGTGTAGATAGGATGCTAGTAGATGCTATGTAAGTGGGATCGAGAATATGCATGGTTATGGAAACATAATGCTTTCAAAGACTTTTCGAAAACCCCGTCGGGTGCCACTAATGCCTGGGGGAGATTATGATGAGTTGGGTAACCACTTGAGAGAGGAGTGGTGTACCGGAATAAGTGAGTGTGTTTTTTTGAAAACAGAGGGTTTAAGATTTGTTGACCATCCCAACCTTACATGTACAACCACTCTACCCCTATATGAGAAGGGCTTTGTTTATTACCTTGCTGGGTACTGGCAAGGATCCCGCATTACTAGTGGTGGGAGTGGCGTGGTCACTCTCGATATAGGGTCGTACCAGTATGTACGATCATGCTTTGTCTTCACAGGCACCAGGCACACCGTTGGTCCCCTCATGGATGGTACGATTAGAGAGAGGCTTGTGTGATGTACATTGTGGGGGCTGGGTACCAATCGAGTGGACTCTTTGTCTAGTATCGCTAGGGGAAAGGCATTGTTCGGGTGCTTACCTCGGGTATGTTATATACCGCGAGTCGTGCATGACATAGAAGTTCCCCGAGTCTTGTGGGTAAAGTGTGCAACCTTTGCAAAGTGTGAAACTATTCGAATAGCCGTGTCCATGGTCAAGGACAGTTGGGTGGTGCTGCTTATGCCACATCCATATGTTTTCGCAAACTTGGTGTGTGTGTGGTGACAAGGATGATATTTGAGTTGAGTCGGATGACTTGTCTTGACGACTGAACATGAGATGTTTAGACGGTACATGAGACAAGTCTGAGGACTTGGTGTGATGGTTGAACATGAGACGTCCAACCCCCTTCTTATGATGATGACTGTGACGTGTTCTTATGAACACCTGTCTTAGTTGATGCATGCTTACATAAGTTACTTGATCATGTGATTGCACTCAAAACTAGCTTTCTGCAAAACTTACCCATTAGTGCTATTTCATGCATTGTTATTGCCTTGTTCCAAACATGGGTTGCTTGCGAGTACATTCAAAGTACTCATTAGCTTGCCACTGGTTATTTTATTGGCCAGGCATGAAAGATCAGGTTATGATGAAGATTACCTTGGTGACGGACATGCGAGCTAGGAAGCTTCCCAGTCAGAATGCTTGTAGGGTTAAGGCAGATGGCATGGGTTCACACCATCGTTAAAGATTTCCGCTGTAGTCATATGAAGGCTTGGCCATGAAGGCCATATTTGGGTAAACCGGTATGTAATGGATGTAGGACTCTTGTTATTCAGTTTCTGTGTGTTTAGTGAGTATTGATCTCTGGGATCACTATGCACGTACATTCGGTGATCACGACTTATGAGTCGGGGTCCCCACACTGTTCGGGGCTGGCAGTCGACTTGGTTCTATTGTAACAATGTTGCATCTCCCAACATGTCGACTAGCCTTTCCCCCTTCACACCAGATCGACCCTCTACCCCTAAATCACTGTCAGTGCTAGAAGGGGAGAAATTCCAAGTAGGAATCTTAGTTAATGTTGTAGTGGGCCTGGTTCGTGGCGGAGTGACTGGCATGGATCTGCTGGAGACATTCCTCAGTCGACGAATCTAGCCTCTTCAAGCGAGGGACCACGCCATTTGGCATTACTCAAGCCCTAAGGATTCTAATTGGATGCACTCGGAGGAAGTCTTGTAGGACACTGTTGCACAGTGGCTTTGGAGCATCACCGGAGCATGCGGCAATCCTCTGTGAGCCAAGCGTATCTAGCCTTTCTCTACCGAGAACCCACCACCAAATCTGGTAAGTTATATCTTTGTCGAATGTTTTGATGTTTCGTCGAGTGATTGGGTCTTCAATCGACGGACTTCATTGTTTGAGTATTGCAGGAGCTGACGCACATGTACTCACTCGTACTGAATGGAAATCAGCCCGAAGATCAAGGGGAGAGCGAGGGCGGTAGCATGGACGCTGACTACCCCAAGGACAGCAACGATGATTATGAGGGCTCGGGCGAGAACGAAGAGGAAGCCGAGTCTCCTCCGTGCACCGAGCATCATTCCCAGAACCGCCAAGTCCCCGTGGCTGCCCCAAGCAGGACCTTGACGTCGAGCAGCAGGAACCCGAAGCATGGTCGAACCTCGATAATTGAGTCGATTGACGGGCCGCAAATAGCCTAAGTCTGATGCGCCAAAGCCTCGGAAGGCTCTGCCCTTCATGAAGATTGTGGTTCCTGTTGTTTCAACGTAAGTGTCCGTTTTGTTTTTCCTCTGTTGTTGTCGAATTTCATATTTTTGCTGACCGGGTGGAACTTTTCTATCAGAGCTGCTACTTCGTTGACGTCGCCTCCAAGGGATAAAGGAGAGCCCATGGACGTGGATACTGCTGACGCCGCCACATCTCAGCGCGGTATAACAAATCTTCACTATGTTCTTTTTTTCAGGAATGATTTGCTGACCAAATACTCCAATGTTGTCGACTGGAAATTGCAGAAGTCATCCATTTGGAGGACGACGATGAGCCATCACGAGTACACGCTCGGAGAACGCCATCGGGGCAGACGCCTCGTAAGTCGACCTCCACGACATCTCCAGGGCTTGGCGATTCGTCCCAAGTCAGAGCTGACCCCGCGACTCCGCTGTCGAGTGCCCCGCCACCTGCTTCGACCATTGTGGCCTCTGCGCCAATCGGACAGCTTCAAGCGACTTCGGCTACACCAACCACATCCTCAACTCCTCTGTTGTATACCTTTCCTTTGTATCACATCCCGGAGGACCAGATTGGAGCTGGCAAACAAGCCATGATTCAAGGAGAGTAGATGATGCTATGCACGAAGGAGGCATACGAAGCCAGCAAGTTGGCTTACGATGCCAGCTTGGCGCTTCGCTTCAATGTCCGAGTAAGTGCGATTGTAAGTTCGTTTCTGATTGAATTCCTGTCATTCTTGATTGCACACCCACTGGGTGTTTTCCTTTTGAAGCAAATTTGCTTGTTTTCCTCTTGAGTAGATCAGGTCTTAGTCGAGTGGAAGCAGGTCCAATGGGGGCAGCTGAGTGCACCCACTGGGTGTAGTCCCCGAGACCGTTGTCGGATGGTGTTGACATCGACAGGGGTCTGAGAGTTGTTTTGACAATCGCTCGACAGGTCGAGTGATAGCAGGTCCAGTGGGGGCATGCTGAGTGCACCCACTAGGTGTAGTCCCCGAGACTGTCGTCGAGTGCTTGCATTGGCGGGGGTCTGATAGAGACAATGTTTGCATGCTTGCGCATTTTTTTGTGCCACTCGACAGGTCGAGTGGTAATAAGTCCAGTGGGGGCACACTGAGTGCACCCACTGGGGGTAGTCCCTGAGACTACTGTCGGTCATTGGCAATGAGAAGTTGTCTTAAGAACATGGACTCATGGTACTTTTTCGTATGTGGAGTATGCTTGCCACTCGGTTCGTTGAGTGAGTCTTTTGCCTTAGTGTTTCCACCTTTGAGTGCTTATCTTAGGGACGGAGAGGTTCGGGCCAACACTACAGGTTTCATGGATATCATTTCCATCAACCATAATATGACGGAGGTTTCATGGACATCATTTCCATCAACCATGATATGACGCATGTTTCATGGACATCAGTTCTGTCAACCATGATATGACGCTTTTTAGGGGTGTGGGGTGGGGCGGTGGGCAGCCATCTAATCGACTGTACTTGATCCTTTCCCCTCGGGAGTGGAGAAAATTCCATGTCGACCGAACTACTTTTTTGTTGATTTCAGAGAGCTTGCGAACTTGGAACACAGTACGAAGACCTGGAAAAGGAGAAGAATCAGCTTCAAGTGGATCTAGAGGTCTCCAAGAACAATCTGGACCGTCCACAGGCTCAGCTGAGGACCCTGGGAGGTAATTTCTGTCGACCAACTGCACTGTCACTTTCCTCTTCCATCCTTTGAACCGAGTGCTTTCACTCGAACGGACGTGCGTGATGAGAATCGCCGACTCCAAGTGCGACTCAACAATGTTGTTTCTTTATATACCATGAAGAAAGCGCCAAAGGACAAGGACAAGGCACTCGCTGATGCTCAAAAGGTGGCAAGGGAGAAAACTGAAGCTGCTGAGAATAAGCTCACCACAGTTAAGAAGCTGGAACAAGAGAACTCCAAACTCAAACAGGAACGGGCCGACTGGATTAAGAAGGCCGAACAGCTGAACAAGAGGAATAATGGACTGGAGAAGTACTTGGGAGACTTCGCGAAGAATATGTTCAACATGCTCGACGGTAACCTTCCTTGTTGAGGGAACTTCCTTAACTCCCGTATAAAAATAAAATGACTATTTTTCCATTCCCTCTTCATATAGAATTCTGCAAAGGCATTGAAAAGGAAACCGAGGAGATCGAACCAAATCTGGATCTCACCAAGTCACCCGCTGGGGACGCTCTTGCCATGAATATGTTTTGCCTCCACGTCCATCTCAAGAGTGTCCAAGAATATATCACCCGACTGAGGGTCGTGCTAGAAAAGATTGACAAAGAGCTATGGCCAGAAGACAACCTCCAGACTAACCTTGATTCGATGATGACTCACCTCAATGATATTCCCAGTCGAGTGCAAGCATGGAAAAATAATATGTTGCTTGTTGCGGAGCCGACGTGGCATTGTCACTCGTTAGAGTCCATTGCAAGGAGGCAAAGGAGGACAAGCTGAAGGCTCCTCGGGTGATCAATATGAAGAAACTTCAATTTGAGGACTTCATGGAGACCTTCATTGATGCGGCCACTCGGATCGCTGACGAGATTGACTTAGACACCTTGGTCGAGCCTGTGAGTCCTACTGGTGCTTGATAAAACTTCAATCATCATTAAAACTTTATTTGCCTCGGTATGCTGAGTGTTGCTGTAACCGTCTCAAAAATTCGTTCAGGCCTTAAGCTTCAGTATTTTTGTTTGCGCGAACAGCTTTTATCTGTGCTAGAACTTTGGATTTTTCCTGCACTTTGCTTTTAATCCTTTGCTTGGCTGAATTTCTTTTGTTTTCGAATGGAATGAATATCTCACATTCGAAACAATGTTGGATTTAGGTGAATAATTCGTGGCTAAGTCCCCGGGTGAGAAGAATGTTCGACACTCGGTAGGGATTTTAACTTAGGCGAAGACTGATTCGCAGCTAAGCCCTCGAGTGAGAGGATCGCTCATCACTCGGAGAAGTTTCGAACTTAGACGAATACTAGTTTGCAGCTAAGTTTCTGGGTGAACGAAATACTATCCACTCGGAAGGGTTTTTAAGTTAGGCGAAAACTTGTTCGCAGCTAAGCTCCCGAGTGAGAGAATCGCTCACCACTCGGAGAAGTTTTGAACTTAGATGAAGACTGGTTCGCAGATAAGTTTCTGAGTGAATGTAATACTATCCACTCGGAAGGATTTTTAACTTAGGCGAAAACGGGTTCGCAGCTAAGCCCCCCGAGTAAGAGGATCGCTCACTACTCGTAGAAGTTTCAAACTTAGATGAAGAGTGGTTCGTAGCTAAGTTTCCAAGTGAACGGAATACTATCCACTCGGAAGGGTTTTTAACTTAGGCGAAAACTGGTTCGCAGCTAAGCCCAGGACTGAGAGGATCGCTCACCACTCGGAGAATTTTTGAACTTAGACGAAGACTGGTTTGCAGCTAAGTTTCCGAGTGAACGGAATACTATCCACTCGGAAGGGTTTTTAACTTAGGCGAAAACTGCTTCGCAGCTAAGCCCCCGAGTAAGAGGATCGCTCACCACTCAGAGTGTTTTTGAATGTAGGATTGTGCAATCGGAATCGATGAAAGACTGCGGAAGTCATAACTTTCGTAAGCGATGTTATCTGAAATGCTTTTATTACATAAAAACAACCCAGTCTTCAAGTATAGAAGCGTCGAAGTAGATCTGCATTCCAGGCCCGCGGCTCGTCAATCTGCTTCTTGAGGTTGTAGAGGTGGTAGGCCCCATTCTTTAGTACCTTGGTGACGACGAAAGGACCTTCCCATGCTGGTGCGAGCTTGTGAGGTCACGGTTGATCCACTCTGAGCACCATATCACCTTCATGAAATGACCGACTCTTGACATGTTTTGCATGAAAGTGACGCAGATCCTGCTAATATACAGTCGACCGAATCAGAGCCATCTCTCACTCCTATTCCAGGAGATCCACGCCATCCTGTCGTGCTTGTTCTGCTTCAGACTTAGAGTAAAGATCTACATGAGGGGAATTGTGAAGGAGATCACTCTGCCAAATGGCTTCAGCTCTGTACACTAGGAAGAAAGGAGTGCGTCCGGTCGACCGATTGGGAGTCGTTCTCAGCCCCACAGAACAGATGGTAGTTCAGTAACCTAAGCTCCAACTGCATGTTCTAGATCTCGCATGAGCTAAGGCTTCAGCCCTTGAAGGATAAGGCCATTGGCTCGCTCATCTTGACCATTAATTTGAGGGTGCGCAACGGATGCGTAATCCACCCGAGTGCCTTGGGTGAAGCAGAAGTGTCTGAACTCTTCTGAGTCGAAGTTTGAGTCATTGTTTGTGATGATACTATGGGGAACTCCATATGGGAAGATTATCTTTCTCATGAATTTGATCGCAGTGCGCGAGTTCAACTTCTTTATAGGCTTGGCCTCAATCCACTTAGTGAACTTGTCGACTACAACAAGCAAATGAGTAAATCCACTCTGGCCCATTCGAAAGGGACCAACCATATCCAAACCCCAGAAAGCAAACGGCCCGAAGAGTGGAATAGTCTTCAAGACGGATGCAGACTTGTGTGACAAGTTTGAGTAGAACTGGCACCCTTCACGGTGATCAACAATATCCTTAGCCATCTCATTGGCACGCGGCCAAAAGAAACCAGGTCGGTAGGCTTTGGCGATAGTCGTCCGGGAGGACGCATGGTGACCACATGTTCCCGAGTGAATTTACTCCAGGATCAATTGGCCTTCTTCAGGAGAGATGCACCGCTGTGTCACGCCAGTTATGCTTTCTCTTTAAAGTTGTTCATCCATCACGGTAAAAGCCTTGGATCTACGAACAATCTGTCGAGCTTCAACTTCGTCCTCTGGGAGTTCTTGCCTCAGTATATATGCATCCCATGCAATATAATGCATCGTCCAATCGGGTGTGATGACCAAAATCTCCATGACCAAATCTATGACCGCTGGGACATCAACTTCCATCGGATTAGAGGCGCTTATAGCTTGCGGGTGCTCTTCAGTGAAGGGATCTTCCTGCATCGAAGGAGAACATAGGTGTTCGAGAAACACATTGCTGAGGATAGGCTTCCGAGTGGATCCAATCTTTGCTAGCTCATCAGCTGCCTGATTCTTCATTTGGGGAACATGGTGGAGTTCCAAACCTTCAAACCTTTTCTCAACCTTTCTTACTGCATTGCAGTATCCAGTCATGGCGGGGTTCCTGACATCCCACTCTATCATCACCTGATTGACGACCAATCAGAGTCGCTGTAAACCATCAAGCGCTTGACACCGAGTGAGATGGCCATACGCAACACATACAGGAGTGCTTCATACTCAGCTTCATTACTGGAGGAATCAAAGTGAACCTTTAAGACATAGCTGAGTTTGTCACCTTTCAAGGATACCAAAACTACGCCAGAACAAGACCCATTCAACATCTTCGAGCCATCAAAGAACATGGTCCAGTGCGTCAAGTGGATTTGAATTGGCTATTGTTGTTCTATCCACTCGGCCAGGAAATCAGCAAGTGATTGAGACTTGATCGCCTTTTTTGCTTCAAACTTGATATCAAAGTAGAGGAGCTCAATAGCCCACTTGGCCACTCAACCCATCACATCTCGATTGTTGAGGATCTCACATAATGGAGCATCTCTCAAGACTAAAATCGAGTGATCTTGAAAGTAGTGCGCCACCTTCTTCGCTGATAGATATATACCATAGATGAGCTTCTCGTAATGTGGTTGACTGATACGTCTCC
Source organism: Hordeum marinum (assembly GCA_022496015.1). Classification (NCBI taxonomy): domain Eukaryota; kingdom Viridiplantae; phylum Streptophyta; class Magnoliopsida; order Poales; family Poaceae; genus Hordeum; species Hordeum marinum. The sequence continues at coordinate 421,086,132 of CM039675.1, forward strand.
AACGTCTCTACTTTTTCAAACTCTTTTGCCCTTGTTTTGGACTCTAATTTGCATGATTTGAATGGAACTAACCCGGACTGACGTTGTTTTCAGCAGAATTGCCTTGGTGTTATTTTTGTGCAGAAATAAAAGTTCTCGGGTTGACCTAAAATTTTACGGAGAATATTTTTGTCATTAATAAAAAATATTGGCAAAAAATCAAATGTAGGGGGCCACCACCTGGGCACAAGCCAGGGGGTGCGCTCACCCCCTAGGGCGCGCCCCTGTGGCTTGTGGGCCCCCTATCACTCCTCCGACCTCGTTTCCACTTCTATATATTCCTATTTGGGGAGAAAAAATAAAGGAGAAGAGTTCATCGCGTTTCATCATACGGAGCCGCTGCCACCTCCTGTTCTTCCTCGGGAGACCAGATCCGGAGTCCGTTTTGGGCTCCGGAGAGGGGAAATCGACGCCTTCGTCATCACCAACCATCCTTCATCACCGATTTCATGATACTCTCCACCGTTCGTGAGTAATCTCATCGTAGGCTTGCTGGACGGTGACGGGTTGGATGAGATTTATCATGTAATCGAGTTAGTTTTGTTATGGTTTGATCCCAAGTATCCACTATGTTCTGAGATTGATGTTGCTATGACTTTGCTATGCTTAATGCTTGTCACTAGGGCCTGAGTGCCATGATTTCGGATCTAAACCTATTATGCTTTCATGAATATATATGTGTTCTTGATCCTATCTTGCAAGTTGTAGACACCTATTACGAGTTATGATCTGCATCCCCTAGGGTGACAATAACTGGGATTCTTCCCAGTGATTACCGTAGTTTGAGGAGTTCATGTATTCACTAAGTACTAATGCGTTGGTCCGGTTCCCTATAAAAAGGAGGCCTTAATATCCCTTAGTTTACATTAGGACCCCGCTGCCATGGGAGGGTAGTGCAAAAGATGTCATGCAAGTTCTTTTCCATAAGCACATATGACTATATCACTACTAGGGAAAACCTTATAGGCAGGACAATATCAGTAGCGCGGGAATGTAACAGGCGCTTCTGCTAGTTAGCAATAGCGCTTTATTTAGCAAGCGCTACAAGTAAAGACTTAGCAGTAGCGCTGTAAACAAAAAGAGCACTACTGCTAAGCGGGAACAGGCGAGCCCACCGACACTATTGGTAGTAGCAGCGTTGTCCAGAATAAAGCGCTACTACTAATACTCTAGTAGTAGCACTTTATTTGTTGGAACCGCTACTGATAATGGGTCCCACTTAATAGTAGCATTATTTGTGGAAAGCGCTACTGCTAAGTAACATAGCAGTAGCGCTTGCTGAAAAACAACGCTATTGTTATGCGTGGCTGGTGCCACCTTTTCACCCCGTCCCCTCCTTCCCATTGCCCTCTCTCCCCCTCCTTTCCCCTATCCCCTCACCATTGTTTCCCTTCTTCTCTCTTCCTCCTACCTCTTTTCTCTCCCCATTAATGCCCTCCTCCACCATAACTCTCCTCCATAAATGGCCTTCTCATCTCTAGCTAGCTCCATAATTAAATGTCCCTCTATCTCATTTGTTTGGATCTCCCTCCATTCCATTAGATATAGATCTAGAAAGCTCATCTCTCTCCCTCTCCATTAGTTACCTAGAGTCATCTCTCCTCCCCAACAACTTGATCTAGCTAGCTATTGATATGTCCCCAACAACTAGATGTAGCTAGATCTAGCTTGATATATAGCTGAGTAAAAAGTTGTTCATTTCAAGAATGGGAATATGTGTGTGTGAATGGGAATATGTGTGTTTGGGATATGGAGAGATTTGTGCGAGTGGCATGCCCCCGAGTTGCTTATGTTTTGCCAAAATGTCGATTTATTTCCGTTCGGTGAATTTCGAGCAAACTCGATATGTCCTATTTTTAGGTAAGGTCATGCCAAATTTTTATATGACATTGATGCATGCATGCATTTTGTTTATAACCCTTTTGCTTGTTATACTGTGCATGCAGTCGGTCATGAAGGTGAGTGGATGGAAGGTGGAGTGATACATCCAATCCGCGGTAATGGACATGCATGCAAATAATCGGACTAGGACTAGATGTTCGTGTACAAGATGCAAAGGAGTCCTTTTGGACCCTTATGATCATAGCAGCTTGAAGCCGCACCTGCTGATGAATGCTTTCATGGATGGCTATACTCGGTGGATAAGTGAAGATGATGATGATGGGGACGTCCACATGGCAGGGAATAACGACATGGGGCTAGACGAAGAGATAACCGATCGACACGAAGACGATGGCGTCGGACATGGCGGCGGGGAAGAGTTAAATGTGTTGGAAATATGCCCTAGAGGCAATAATAAAATGGTTATTATTGTATTTCCTTGTTCATGATAATTGTCTATTGTTCATGCTATGATTGTGTTAACCGGAAACCATAATACATGTGTGAATACATAGACCACAACATGTCCCTAGTGAGCCTCTAGTTGACTAGCTCGTTGATCAATAGATGGTCACGGTTTCATGGCCATGGACATTGGATGTCGTTGATAACGGGATCACATCATTAGGAGAATGATGTGATGGACAAGACCCAATCCTAAGCATAGCACAAGATCGTGTAGTTCGTTTGCTAAAGCTTTTCAATGTCAAGTATCGTTTCCTTAGACCATGAGATTGTGCAACTCCCGGATACCGTAGGAATGCTTTGGGTGTGCCAAACGTCACAACGTAACTGGGTGGCTATAAAGGTGCACTACGGGTATCTCCGAAAGTATCTGTTGGGTTGGCACGAATCGAGACTAGGATTTGTCACTCCGTGTGACGGAGAGGTATCTCTGGGCCCACTCGGTAAGACATCATCATAATGAGCTCAATGTGACTAAGGAGTTAGCCACGGGATGATGTATTATGGAACGAGTAAAGAGACTTGCCAGTAACGAGATTGAACAAGGTATAGGGATACCGACGATCGAATCTCGGGCAAGTATCATACCGATAGACAAAGGGAATTGTATACGGGATTGATTGAATCCTTGACATCGTGGTTCATCCGATGAGATCATCGTGGAGTACGTGGGAGCCAACATGGGTATCCAGATCCCGCTGTTGGTTATTAACCGGAGAGGTGTCTCGGTCATGTCTACGTGTCTCCCGAACCCGTAGGGTCTACACACTTAAGGTTCGATGACGCTAGGGTTATAGGGAAATGGTATACGTGATTACCGAAGGTTGTTCGGAGTCCCGGATGAGATCCCGGACGTCACGAGGAGCTCCGGAATGGTCCGGAGGTAAAGATTGATATATAGGAAGTCCAGTTTTGGTCACCGGAAAGTTTTCGGGCTCATCGGTAGTGTACCGGGAGTGCCGGGAGGGTGCCGGAGGACCCCCGGGAGGGGTGTGACGACCAAAGGACCACATGGGCTGTTAGATAAAGTGTGCCAGCCCTTATTGGGCTGGGCAAGACTTTTGCTAAAGGCCCATGCGGCTGGAGATAAGGAGATAAGGCAAAAAGGATTTAAAAGGAGGAGATCCACCTCCCTTGTGGGAGGTGGACTCTCCCTTTAATTCAGCCGACCATCTCCTCTTTGGAGTAGAGGCCAAGCCAGCCCTCCACGTCCCTCCTCCTATATATACTTGAGGTTTTGGATGTTTTGAGATAGGATTTGATCTCTCTCTCTCTCACGGCGAAGCCCTACCTCTCTTCTTCCTCCTCCGCAGCGCTTAGGCGAAGCCCTATCGGAATACCTTGCTACTCCACCACCACCACGCCGTCGTGCTGCTGTTGGAGCCCTTCCCCAACCTCTCCTTCCTCCTTGCTGGATCAAGGTGTTGGAGACGTCACCGGGCTGCACGTGTGTTGAACGCGGAGGTGCCGTCCGTTCGGCACTTGATCGGATCTACCGTGATCTGAATCGCTGCGAGTACGACTCCATCAACCGCGTTCTTGTAACGCTTCCGCTTAGCGATCTTCAAAGGTATGAAGATGCAATCTCTCCCCTCTCGTTGCTGGTTTCTCCATAGATAGATCTTGGTGAACGTAGGAAAATTTTGATTTACTACTACGTCTCCCAACAGTGGCATCATGAGCTAGGTCTATGCGTAGAATCTATGCACGAGTAGAACACAAAGCAGTTGTGGGCGTCGATTTTGTTAATATGCTTGCCGTTACTAGTCTTATCTTGATTCGACGGTATTGTGGGATGAAGCGGCCCGGACCAACCTTACACGTACGCTTACGTGAGACCGGTTCCACCGCCTGACATGCACTAGTTGCATAAGGTGGCTAGCGGGTGTCTGTCTCTCCCACCTTAGTCGGATTGGATTCGATGAAAAGGGTCCTTATGAAGGGTAAATAGCAATTGGCATATCACGTTGTGGTTTTGACGTAGGTAAGAAACGTTCTTGCTAGAAACCTATAGCAACCACGTAAAAACTTGCAACTACAAATTAGAGGACGTCTAACTTGTTTTTGCAGCATATGCCGTGTGATGTGATATGGCCAAAAGGATGTGATGTGATGCATTGTGATGTATGAGATTGATCATGTTCTTGTAATAGGGTTCACGACTTGCATGTCGATGACTATGACAACCGGCAGGAGCCATAGGAGTTGTCTTATATTATTGTATGACCTGCGTGTCAATCATAAACGCCATGTAATTACTTTACTTTATTGCTAAACGTTAGCTGTAGTAGTAGAAGTAATAGTTGGCGAGACAACTTCATGAAGACACAATGATGGAGATCATGATGATGGAGATCATGGTGTCGTGCCGGTGACAGTGATGATCATGGTGCCCCGAAGATGGAGATCATAGGAGCAAGATGATATTGGCCATATCATGTCACTATATTGATTGCATGTGATGTTTATCATGTTTACATCTTATTTGCTTAAAACGACGGTAGTAAATAAGATGATCTCTCAATAAAATTTCAAGAGAAGTGTTCACCCTAACTGTGCACCGTTGCTAAGGATCGTTGTTCCGAAGCACCACGTGATGATCGGGTGTGATAGGTTCTAACGTTCGCATACAACGGGTGTAAGCCAGATTTACACATGCGAAACACTTAGGTTGACTTGACGAGCCTAGCATGTACAGACATGGCCTCGGAACATGGAAGACCGAAAGGTCGAACATGAGTCGTATAGAAGATACGATCAACATAGAGATGTTCACCATGGATGACTAGTCCGTCTCACGTGATGATCGGACACGGGCTAGTTGACATGGATCATGTATCACTTGGAAGACTAGAGAGATGTCTATCTAAGTGGGAGTTCATTAATAATTTGATTAAGTGAACTTAATTATCATGAACTTAGTCTAAAAATGTCCTTGCAAATTATGTCGTAGATAGCTCGCGCTGTAGCTCCACAGTTTTATTGATACAATCCTAGAGAAAAGTAAGTTGAAAGTTGATGGTAGCAATAATGCGGACTGGGTCCGTGATCTGAGGATTGTCCTCATTGCTGCACAGAAAGCTTATGTTTTTGATGTACCGCTAACTGCACCACTCCCTCAAGCGTTGTCTGTAGATGTTGTGAACATATGACAGGCACTTTTTGGTGACTACATGATAGTTCAATGCGTCATGCATTACGGCTTAGAATTGAGGCTCCAAAACGTTTTGAACGTCACGGAACATATGAGATGTTCTAGGAGCTGAGATTGTGATCTCAGGCTCGTGCCTATGTTGAGAGGTATGAGACCTTCAACAAGATTCTTTGTCTGCAAGATAAAGGAGAATAGCTTAATCGGTGAGCGTGTGCTCAGATTGTCTGGGTGCTACAATCACTTGAATCAAGTGGGAGTTTATCTTCCAGATGAGATAGTGATTAATGCAGTTCTCCAAGTCACTGCCACCAAGCTACTAGAGCTTCGTGATGAACTATAACATGCCAGGGATGGATAAGATGATCCCTGAGTTGTTCGTGATGTTTGACACCACGAAGGTAGAAATCAAGAAGGAGCATCAAGTGTTGATGGTTAAGTGAAACCACTAGTTTCAAAAGGGGCAAGGGCAAGAACGGAAAACTTCAGGAATGACAAGCCAGTTGTTGCTCTAGTGAAGAAACCCAAGGTTGAGCCCGAACCCGAGACTAAGTGCTTCTGTTATGAGGAGAATGTTCGCTGAAGCGGAAAACCCCTAGATGCTTGGTAGATAACAAGGCTGGTAATGTCAATGGAAGTATATTTGATATACGTGTTAGTGATGTGTACCTTGCTGGTACTCCTAGTAGCACCTGGGTATTGGATACCGGTTCGGTTGCTAAGTGTTAGCAACTCGAAATAAAAGCTACGGAGTAAATGGAGACTAGCTAGGTGAAAGGTGACGATGTGTGTTGGAAGTATTTCCAAGATTGATGTGATCACCATCGCACGCTCTCTCTACCTTCAGGATTTGTGATAAACCTAAATAAATGTTATTTGGTGTTTGCGTTGAGCATGAACGTGATTAGATCATGATTAGTGCGATACGGTTATTCATATAAGTTAGAGAATAATGGTTATTCTGTTTACATGGATAATGCCTTCAATGGTCATGCACCCACTCGAAATGGTTTATCGAATCATGATCGTAGTAGTACACATATTCATAACATTGGTACCAAAAGATACAAAGTTAATAATGATAGTACCACATGCTTGTGGCACTGCCACGTAATGTCATATTGGTATAAATCGCATGAAAGAAACTCCATGCTGATGGATTTTTGACTCACTCGATTTTGAATCGGTTGAGACATGCGAGCCATGCCTCTTGGGCAAGATGACTGAGACCCCGTCATCCAATATGATGGAGCGGGCAAGTGGCTTATTGGAATTAATACATGTTGATGTATGTGGTCCAATGAGTGTTGAAACACACAGTGGATATCGTTGTTTTACCTTCACTGATGATTTGAGTAAATATGGGGATATTTACTTAATGAAACACGAATCTGAAATGTTTGAAAGGTTCAAGGAGTTTCAGAGTGAAGTTAAAGATCATCGTGACAAGAAGATAAATGTCTATGATATGATCATGGAGGTGATATCTAAGTTACGAGTTTGGTATGCAATTTTAGACAATGTGGAAATTGTTTCACAGCTCACGCCTCCTGGAACACCATAGTGTGATGGTGTGTTCGAACGTCATAGTCGTGCTCTATTGGATATAGTGAGTACTATGATGTCTCTTATCGTTTTACCACTATCATTATGGGGTTATGCATTAAAGACAAATCCATTCACTTTAATAGGGCACCATCTAAGTCTGTTGAGATGACACCGTGTGAATTATTGTTTGATAGAAGCCTAAGCTGTCATTTCTTAGTATTTGGGGCTGCGACGCTTATGTGAAAATGGGTTTTTCACATAGTGAGCTCGAACCCAAAGCAGACAAATGCATCTTCATAGAATACCCTAATGAGACATTGGGTATACATTCTATCTCAGATCCAAGCGCAAAAGGTGTTTGTTGCTAAGAACGGGTCCTTTCTTGAGAAAGAGTTTCTCTCGAAAGAATTGAGTGGGAGGAAGATAGAACTTGATAAGGTTGTTGAACCTTTGTTTCAACCAGAGAATAGCGCAACATAGAAAGATGTTTCTGTAGAGCCTACTCAGTTGAAAAGAAAGTTAATGATGATGATCATGAAGCTTCGGATCAAGTCACTATCAAACCTCGTAGGTTGACAAGGACGCGTACTGCTCCTGAGTGGTACGACAACCCTGTCTTGGAAATCATGTTGTTGGACAACGATGAACCTACGAACTATGGAGAAGCGATGGTGGGCCCGGATTCCAACAAATGGCTAGGAGCCATGAAATCCGAGAAAGGATCCATGTATGAAAACCAAGTATGGACTTTGGTAGACTTGCCTGTTGAATGGCGGGTCATTGAGTACAAATGGACCTTTGAGATAAACATAGACGCTAATGGTGAAATGTCACCGTTTATAAAGCTCGACTTGTCGCAAAGAAGTTTCCGCCAAGTTCAAGGAGTTGACTGCAATGAGATTGTCTCATCTGTAGCGATGCTAAAAGTCTATTAAAATTTTGTTAGCAGTTGCTGCATTTTTCGATTATGAAATCTAGCAGATGGATGACAAAACAAGGTTTCCGTAATGGTTTCTGTGAGGAAGAGTTGTATGTGATACAACCAGAAGATTTTGTCAATCCTAAGGATGCTAATAATATGCAAACTCCAGCGATCCTTCTATGGACTGGAGCAAGCATCTCGGAGTTGGAATATATGCTTTGATGAGGTGATCAAAGTGTTTAAGTTTATACAAAGTTTATGAGAAACTTGTATTTGCAAGAAAGTGAGTGGGAGCACTATAGAATTTCTTATAAGAATATGTAGTTGACATATTATTGATCGGAAATGATGTAGAATTTCTGGAAGAGCATGAAGGGTTGTTTGAAAAGAGTTTTTTCAAAGGAAGACCCAGATAAAGCTACTATTTTATTGAGCATCAAGATCTATAGGGATAGATCAATTCGCTTGATAAGTTTTTTCGACGAAGACATACCTTGACAAGTTTTTGAAGGAGTTCAAAATAGATGGGTCAAAGAAGGAGTTCTTGACTGTATTGTAAGGTGTGAAATTGAGTAAGACTCAATACCCGACCACGGCAGAAGATAAAGAAAAGATGAGTGTCATCTCCTATGCTTTAGCCATAGGCTCTATATAGTATGCCATGCTGTGTACCGCACCTGTGTGTGCCTTGCCATGAGTCTGTCAAGGGGTACAAGAGTAATCCAAGAGTGGATCACTGGACAACGGTCAAAGTTATCCTTAGTAACTTGAGAACTAAGGAAATATTTCTCGATTATGGAGGTGATAAAGAGTTCATCGTAAAGGGTTACGATGATGCAAGCTTTAACTCCAATCCGGATGACTCTTAGTAGAAATCTGGCTACGTATAGTGGAGCAGCCATTTGGAATAGCTCCAAGTGGAGCGTGGGATTAGTATCTACAAATATGACATGGAAAGTTTGCAAGGTACACACGGATCTGAATATCGCAGACCCGTTGACTAAAAACCTCTTTCATGAGCAGAACATGAACAAACCCCAGAACTTATTGGGTGTTAATCACATGATGATATGATCACATGGTGATGTAAGTGTTAATCACATGGTGATGTGAACTAGATTATTGACTCTAGTGCAAGTGGGAGACTGTTGGAAATATGCCCTAGAGGCAATAATAAAATGGTTATTATTGTATTTCCTTGTTCATGATAATTGTCTATTGTTCATGCTATGATTGTGTTAACCGGAAACCATAATACATGTGTGAATACATAGACCACAACATGTCCCTAGTGAGCCTCTAGTTGACTAGCTCGTTGATCAATAGATGGTCACGGTTTCATGGCCATGGACATTGGATGTCGTTGATAACGGGATCACATCATTAGGAGAATGATGTGATGGACAAGACCCAATCCTAAGCATAGCACAAGATCGTGTAGTTCGTTTGCTAAAGCTTTTCAATGTCAAGTATCGTTTCCTTAGACCATGAGATTGTGCAACTCCCGGATACCGTAGGAATGCTTTGGGTGTGCCAAACGTCACAACGTAACTGGGTGGCTATAAAGGTGCACTACGGGTATCTCCGAAAGTATCTGTTGGGTTGGCACGGATCGAGACTAGGATTTGTCACTCCGTGTGACGGAGAGGTATCTCTGGGCCCACTCGGTAAGACATCATCATAATGAGCTCAATGTGACTAAGGAGTTAGCCACGGGATGATGTATTATGGAACGAGTAAAGCGACTTGCCAGTAACGAGATTGAACAAGGTATAGGGATACCGACGATCGAATCTCGGGCAAGTATCATACCGATAGACAAAGGGAATTGTATACGGGATTGATTGAATCCTTGACATCGTGGTTCATCCGATGAGATCATCGTGGAGTACGTGGGAGCCAACATGGGTATCCAGATCCCGCTGTTGGTTATTAACCGGAGAGGTGTCTCGGTCATGTCTACGTGTCTCCCGAACCCGTAGGGTCTACACACTTAAGGTTCGATGACGCTAGGGTTATAGGGAAATGGTATACGTGATTACCGAAGGTTGTTCGGAGTCCCGGATGAGATCCCGGACGTCATGAGGAGCTCCGGAATGGTCCGGAGGTAAAGATTGATATATAGGAAGTCCAGTTTTGGTCACCGGAAAGTTTTCGGGCTCATCGGTAGTGTACCGGGAGTGCCGGGAGGGTGCCGGAGGACCCCCGGGAGGGGTGTGACGACCAAAGGACCACATGGGCTGTTAGATAAAGTGTGCCAGCCCTTATTGGGCTGGGCAAGACTTTTGCTAAAGGCCCATGCGGCTGGAGATAAGGAGATAAGGCAAAAAGGATTTAAAAGGAGGAGATCCACCTCCCTTGTGGGAGGTGGACTCTCCCTTTAATTCAGCCGGCCATCTCCTCTTTGGAGTAGAGGCCAAGCCAGCCCTCCACGTCCCTCCTCCTATATATACTTGAGGTTTTGGATGTTTTGAGATAGGATTTGATCTCTCTCTCTCACGGCGAAGCCCTACCTCTCTTCTTCCTCCTCCGCAGCGCTTAGGCGAAGCCCTGTCGGAATACCTTGCTACTCCACCACCACCACGCCGTCGTGCTGCTGTTGGAGCCCTTCCCCAACCTCTCCTTCCTCCTTGCTGGATCAAGGTGTTGGAGACGTCACCGGGCTGCACGTGTGTTGAACGCGGAGGTGTCGTCCGTTCGGCACTTGATCGGATCTACCGCGATCTGAATCGCTGCGAGTACGACTCCATCAACCGCGTTCTTGTAACGCTTCCGCTTAGCGATCTTCAAAGGTATGAAGATGCAATCTCTCCCCTCTCGTTGCTGGTTTCTCCATAGATAGATCTTGGTGAACGTAGGAAAATTTTGATTTACTACTACGTCTCCCAACAAAATGATGGTGGTGGAGAAGATTCCGGACACGGTGAAGTAGAGGCAGGGGTCACGCCGCAGTCTTCGACGCGACTAAGTGCAGTTGTGCAGGACCCTCATGTTCGAGACCTGCTTCACAAGAGTACGACTAGCGATAGAGCTGCTTCTAGAGAGGAGGCCAAGCTAGGGCAACTTGAAGTAGACTCGAAGACTCCATTGTATGACAGTTGTGATCCCGAGGTGACCCGCTTGAGTTTCACGCTCGAACTTCTAAAGACGAAGGCCAAAAACAAATGGACAGACAAAAGCCTCGATGAGCATTTGAAGTATCTAAATAGTAAAGTTCTTCCGCAGGGAACCTGTGTCCTACTAGTGTCGATGAGGCCAAGAAAACCGTTTGCCCTTTTGATTTGATGCACATTAGGTACCATGCATGCATCAACGATTGCATCATTTATCGGGGGGAGCACGCGGAAAAAACAGTTGTCCAGTGTGCAATGCTTCTTGATACAAGAAGGCAGGAAAGAAAGCTCCTCAGAAAGTTGTATGGTACTTTCCGATCACTCCCCGTCTGCAGCAGTATTTCGTAGATCCTAAGGAAGCAAATCTCATGCGCTGGCACACGGAGAGGAAGAAGCCCAATGATGGAAAATTTTAATGCGTATGTTAGTAGACATTTGAAACATAATGCTTATATGCTTGATCGCTTGGGTGATTATTTGAGTATAACTTTCAATGATCTTAAGCTTATTAGTAAACATGCTTCCATGGTAACTACTCAAGTAGAACAAGTACTAACGGCGCAGAATGATTTACTTAATGAGATGAATAGTAAGAACAATGATCATTCTGTTAAAGTTGTGACTAGAGGTCTAGAGGTGGTAGAATGACTCAAGAACCTTTGTATCCTGAGGGCCACCCTAAGAGAATTGAGAAGGATCCTCAGAGAGTTAATACTGATGCACCTATTCATTCCAGTAAGAGTAGGAAAAGGAATGATGATAGTACTTTGCATGCTGCTAGTGAACCTGTTATAGATACACCTGAGAACCCAAATGATCTTTCTGTTTCTGATGCTGAGACACAATCTGGTGATGAACAATAGCCTAGTGATAATATTAATGATGATTTTCATGTTGATGCTCAACCTAGTGATGATAATGATGTGGAGATTGAACCTGTTGTTGATCTTGATAACCCACAACCTGAGAATAAGAGATATGATAAAAGAGACTTTGTTGCTAGGAAACATGGTAGAGAAAGAGAACCATGGGTTCAGAAACCCATGCCCTTTCCCCCTAAGCCATCCAAGAGCAAGAATGCGAAGTTTTGAGCACTTTGTTGAAATGCTAGACATGTCTTTTTACGTATGCGTTTGACTGATATTCTGAAAATGTCTTCTTATGTTAAATATATGAAAGATATTGTGACAAATAAAAGAAAAATACCAGAAGCTGAGATTTCCACCATGCTTGCTAATTATACCTTTAAGGTTGGAATACCAAAGAAACTAGGAGACTCCGAAGTACCTACTATACCATGCTCTATTAAAGGAAATTATGTTAAAACTCCTTTATTTGACCTCGGAGCTGGTGTTAGTGTTATGCCTTTATCTTTATATCGTAGACTTGATTTGAATAAGTTGACACCTACTGAAATCTCCTTGCAAATGGCTGATAAATCAACTGCTTTACCCATCGGTATTTGTGAAGATGTACCTGTTGTAGTTGCGAACGTTACTATCTTAACGGACTTTGTTATCCTTGACATTCCCGAGGACGATAGTATGTCGATCATCCTTGGTAGACACTTTTTGAATACTGTAGGCCTGTTATTGATTGCAACAAGGGCAATGTAACTTTTCATGTTAATTGTAATGAGCATACGGTGCATTTTCTGAAGAAACAACGTCAAGTTCATAGTGTCAACACCATTGAAAAGGCTTCCATGATTATTATCGGAGGCTTTGAATTCGCTCTTCCTTCTATCAAGAAGAAATATGATATACTTATTGTTGGGGACATGCATATCCCCATTGAGGTAACCTAGTGTTATTCGAAAATTCTCTGGTTCCGTGTCATTCGAAAAAAGTTTGTCAATAAGACTTGATCAACCTTATTGATGGATTCTTTTTTATGAACATGAGATGGATGAACTTAGAAAGCACTACCTTCTATACCCGACTTTTATTCTCTGTTCCTTAGTTTCATTCTAGTAAAATGCTATTATTTTCCTGTTTCTGTTTTATCCGTGCATTATAAAAATGACCTGAAAATAGAAGTCCCCAGAATGCCCTTAAAATTTAGTATGATTTTTTCTGGAATATTTAAGAATTTTTGGCACTCAGTATGCATCAGGGGGCTGCACCAGTGGGCCACAAGCCTGCAGGGCGCGCCCACCCCCCTCGGCGCGCCCTGGTGGCTTATGGGTCCCACGTGGAGCCCCCTCACTTATTCTAGCACCCATCTACTCCGTCTTCCTCCAGAAAAAATCCCACCATTGCTCAAACTCGTGTTTTAGCTCATCTTGCTGCCATTTTCGATCCCCTTGCTCAAAGCTCCATTTGCAAACTGTTTTAGGGGATTGCTTATCGGTATGTGACTCCTCGAAAGGTCCAATTATTTTTTGTTCTAGTGCCTTATATATTGCAAATTTTTGCTGTTGTGGTGACCTTGTTCTTGAGCTTGCATGTCAAATTTGTATGGTCCGAAGTAGTTTAGATGCGTGATATATCTTTTAGGCACTTGAGGGAGTAGTTTCTATGAGTTTTGTTGAGCTTTGTTCACTTTTATTTTGATTCACCAAAATTTTCAGAAATTTTTCAGAGAAAGAAAAGATGTTGAGGAGAATGTACCAAGGTGGTTATTCGAGCAACAAAACTTCGAGACTCGCGTTACGTGAGCCCGATTTTGAACAACCAAGGGAAGCTCAAGTACTGCCTTGTGAATGGCCGTCGGATCAATTCATGGACAACGCTGGGTTCAAGGAAGAGTTTTATGCATACATAAGGAATTCTGGGCCTGAGGGTTTTATTTCAGACCGATGCAAGCAATATTATCAACTCATGGATTCTTTCGTGCGGAGGTTTAAATTTTCATCCAGGCGTAATTCTCATTCTATTCTATTTAATCTTTATGATAACTCCTATACCATGGCCTAGAGGATTTTAATGATGCATGCAAAATTCCACAGTGGGGTAGCCGTAGCGATCCTCATAAAAATGAATATAATGATTTCCTTGCTAGCATCATAGTGGGAGAAACAAGAATCATTACACAAGCTACTTTGGGGAACATTCATTTTCTGGCTATACATTATTTTGCTCTCTTCATAGGTAGATATATTAACGGTAAACATGATCATAGCCACCTTTGCATGCCTGATCTGAGTATTCTTCAGAGTGTTGTAATGGTAGATAGACGATATAACTTTGGGGCTATTATTGCGAGGAGGTTACATCTTAATGCTAAGGATGGAGATTTATTTGGTGGAACTTATGCCACTCATGTAGCTAAGTATCTTGGGGTACCCATAAGAGAGAATGATATTGAGTTACCCCTTGCTTTTCTTGATTATGAGGCTTTGGTGCGCAACTAATTTCTTGAAAGGAACGAACAATCCCTCTAGTACCGACTAATTTTTGACATACGTGTTATCCATGTTACCCTTCCTTCTCCCGACTTCTTTAACTTTCAGGAAAAAAAGAGATACTTCATAACCAGAGAGGAGGCAAACGAGTACGAGAGAAACGCGGAATCAGCTTGCCTTCACGTTGCAGTCGTTCAGGCGGTAGCCGTCGTAGCCCAGTACAACCCCAACTATGACTTCATATATTATCCGGTCCAGCCATGGCCCTAGGCCAACTTTGGCCAAAAGCCTAAGCTTGGCGGAGTACGTATTTCTCACCGACATTACATTCATGTTCACACACTAATTTCAGTTGTCGGTGCTCATACTTTTTCATCGTACTATCCATCGTAGTTTATTTCTTATTTATGCTTTCTTCTTGTGTGTTTTATTAATCTTTGAAAAAAATTAGTTCTAGCTTTACCTTCTAGTTTGTTTAGTTGTAGCATTAAAAGAAAACCCAAAAAGATTTCTCGTTCTTCTTTTTGCTTGTTGGGAGTTTTCTCGTGTAGATAGTTTTTCTCGTTCTTGCTTTGAAACATCTTTTCTTTGGGTCGATAGGAGAAGACCACGATGAAATGTTAAGTGGCTCTCATATGCATTATTGTTTATCTTACATAGAGCCCATATTGCCTAGTCTTCTCCTTTGTGTTACTGCTTGCAGATTCCAGCTTAGTCCAATGCACGTGCACTCTTATTATTCACATCATTCGGTCGTGCAAGTGAAAGGACATAATGACGATATATGATCAAATGACTGAGATGGATAAAAGATGGTACGAACTCTAACTATGTTGTTTTTGTAAATATGATTAGCTCATAGTTTGGGATTCAACTCATTATGGGTTGAACATGTTTGCAATAACAATTAGAGATTATAGTTATTCATGCCATGCTTAATTAGCTAAGAGTTAATAATGGTTTTTTTTGAGTGCCAACATGCCTATTAAAATGGTTGTGATGTAGTATGATAGAATGGTATCCTCCTCTGAATGATTCGAGTGGCTTGACTTGGCACATGTTCACCCATGTATTTGAAACAAAACCAACAGAGCCTCCACGATGTTTATGTTCATGGTGATTTATATCCTACTCATGCTTGTATTCAATGTTGGTCAATCTCAAAGCATGTTTATGACTGTTGTCGCTCTCTAATTGGTCACTCCCTAGTCTTCTGCTAGCCTTCACTTGTACTAAGCGGGAATACTGTGTGTCAGCCCGAGACCGATGTTCCAGAAGATTCCAGAAGATTCCCCTTTAGTTTCCGTTCCCAACATGTGTTTCCTTGTGTGTTGCATTCATCATCGCATCATCTGCATAGCAACATCACCCGTTTTCAAACTTGCATCCGTACGTAGTCGCCGGTTCTCGTCGTTCTTGCCATTGCCCGTTTCGAGACCAGCCACACATGCACGTGCCCACGACACCGTTAAATAAAACCGTTTTAAGCGCGCACAAAAATATTCTCGGATTGAGTTGAAACTTGTTGTGCGGTCTTGTTATAACTTAGGTAGATCGCCCGTCGATTTTTGTCGCGTTCTGAGTTCATTTGATGCCCCGTCGGTCATCCGTAGAAGTGCGGTTATCGGTTATCGTCGGACGTTTCTCGCTATTTTAAATCGTCGTGCCGCGCCGCACCGCTTCTCTCTCTTCCCCACTTTGCCCCTCTGCATAGCCTATTCGTTACCCCCTCTTCGCTCTGGTCTGTCGATCCGGCACCCGACAGTCTGAAAACGGACAGTGCCGTAACCCTAGCCCCTAGCCTATTTATAGCCCCTCCTCTACCTCGTTCCGCGTGCAACCCTAGCCAGCCCCTCCTTCTCCCTCCTCCAGCCTTCAAGCCCGCCAAGCCCATCCGGAGGCCCATTCGAGCCCATTCGGGCCCGGATCTCGCGTCTCGGAGCTCTCCCGAGCTCATCCATGGAGATGCTCGAGCTCCTCCCGCAGCTCCTTCTCCCGCACCCATGGTCCAGCCGCCGGAGCCGCCCCTCGCCACCACCGGTCGCCGGAGTGCGCCAGCGCCGCCGCCGGACCCCTCCCTCTCCTCCTTCCCCTGCCTTCTCCTCCCCGCAGATCGCCTCCCCATGGCCGCCGCCCCAAGCTCTGCCGCCGGGCCTCTCCGCTCAGATCCGGCAAGGAGGCCGCTGGATCCGCCGTCCCCAAGCCTGGTCCCGGTCCCCCAGCTCCGCCCCTCGTCGTCTTCCCCTGCTAGTGAAGCCGTCGCTCGTGCTCTGCCACTCGGGAGCGAGCATGCGGTCGGGGACGAGCCGCTCGCTCCGCCCCGTTGAACGAGCAGTCCTCCGCGTGGGCCGGCGTCCCAGGCCCAGCACCCCGTGGCCCACCTCGCCTCCAGCCGGCCCAAGGCCTAGGGCGAGCCCCTATTCCCCACCCCGTGCGCCGGTTAGCTATCCTGCGCCAGTGCCTGTCCAGATTCGGCCCATAGCCGTTTTTTTTCTTTCTTGCGAATTTTTTTTGCTATTTAACCAGTGATTATAAATTGCAGAAAAAACCCTAAGTTAAAATGCTCATAATTAATTAACCATGCACGTTTCGAAATGCTTTCAACATGTAAATTGTTTAGAAAATTACGTAGATTAATCAAATGTCATTTGCACCCATGCATGAAATTATTTAACATGTCATATTGCATATTTGCATTTAATTGCATATTCATAATTATTTAACCGTGCATCGAAATTAATAAAATCCCATTTTAAAAATGTTCATCTCATTCGCACCGTATTTTCATGCATAATAAAATTGTTGGCATGATGATTGCATTTAATTCGCATTAAGGGATTGCTTTTCCGTGAATAGGCCTAATACCCGCAAATTTAATTGTGATTAATTTTCTAACATGACCTATGCATATTATATATGTTTTCGGGGTAGAAAAATCCATGCGATTCATCGGTGCATTTAGTTTTGTCATTTGAGCATGTTTGTGTGCATGTCACTTATTCCGTGATGCCCTTTTGTCATTTCCGTAGGAATTAATCTGTGCATGATATGAATTAATTTTCAACATGGAAGTTGCTCGTTGATATGTGTCCTAGCCCATGGTCATTTTGCTTGTCATAGATATGCATGTTTAGGTGTGGTTTCGTTGTTGTCAACTTGCTATAAAAATCTTCTATTTTGAGGGTCCAAAAATATTTCTAAGTCTAGAATCTGTTATATTTCTTTGTTGTCTTGCCATGTGATTTGCTAGTGATCTAGAACTCTTTTGTGGTAGGTGCCGTGGAGTTATTTGTTGTTGATATTGTCCTCTAGCATGCTGTTAAGTTTCATGCCATTTCATGACTTGTAGCATATAGTTTCACTGCTGTCAATATGCCTTTGTGATATAAACTGCACTGTCTAAAACTGTTATTTTCACTAAGTCTAAAACTGTTATCAAGTAGCCTTCTTGTGAGCTTCCTACCAAGTGTTCCATGCATGTTTTGAATATGTTATGTGAAGATGAAATGAAGTGGATGTTTTATGCTATGGCCCCATGCTTAGTTTGTGCATTTTGGAATCTTGTAGCTTGTTGTTTTCATATGTTCAACATGCCATGTTGTTGTTTTTGGCAGATTTCAACTAAAACTTGTTTCGTTGATTGTGCTTGAACCGTAGCTCCGTTGTGGTCATTCCATACATGAAACTTGCTTAGAATCTCATGTAGTTTTCTAATAACTTGTTGCTTTCATGATTTGAGATGTTTGTGATTGCGTTTCCCATGCATTTGCATTCATGTCATGTGCATCTTGTGTTGCTCATATCTTTTAGATCGTAGCTCCGTTTGAGATGTTCCATATATGTAAATCGACTAGAATGACATGTAGAATACCTTGGTGACATTTATTCTTCTGTTTAACAAACATAAAATATGTTTAGATTAGATCTGGACCAAATTCATAATTAACATATGGGGTCATTTCGGAAATGCTATAAGTTGTTTCCGACCTCATTTAAGATGCCTAGATAGTATAGTTTACTTATGATTCACCTCTTGCCATGTTTAAGAAAATTTAATATTGTCGTGTACCTAACAAGAGTGAACTAAATAATTCAAATGTGGAGTTTCGTCAATATGCAACTCGTTGCATATTGAGCTTCACTTAATGTGTAGTATTTGGTTGTTGTGAATTGCCATGCATTGCATATTAAACCAGACATGCATCATATTTGTTGTGCATCGTGTCTTGCATGTGTTGTGGTGTACCTTGTGTTGATTGTTTGTTTCGGATTGCTTCTTCTCAATAGAGTTCCGAAAGCGTTCGGAGTGTGAGGATTCGTTCGACTACGTTGGTTCGTCTTCTTCATGGACTCGTTCTTCTTTTGAGCGGGATCTCAGGCAAGATGACACATTTCCCTGGATACCATTACTATCATTGCCATGCTAGTTGTCTCGTCTTTTACCGTTATGTCTCGCTACCTACCACTTGTTTGATAAGCCTCCCAACATTGCCATGATAAGCCTCTAACCGCTCCACATCCCACAAAACATTGTTTGGCTATGTTACCGCTTGCTCAGCCCTTCTTATAGCATTGCTAGTTGCAGGTACAAATGCTTCCATGAGTCAACATGGACATTCTTTTGTTATATCACAATATTGCGGCTATTTAACTTAATGCACATATATACTTGGTAAAGGTGGAAGGCTTGGCCTTTTGCTTGGTGTTTTGTTCCACTCTTGCTGCCCTTAGTTACTTGTGAACCGGTGTTATGTTCCATAAACGAGCGCTCCTAACATGCTCGGGGTTGTTATGGGGACCCCCTTGATTTTTGGGTTAGAATAAAACTTGTCTGGCAAGGCCGAACATTGGTACTACATTTGCCTAACTAATTAAAACTTGCATAGGGCATGATCACCCCGTGGATAATTTAATCAACCCCCGGGCCAGTGCTCCTCATGAGTGTTGGTCCAAACTAGAGCACTGTGTGGGGCCAACCCAGGGCAACTTGGGAGATTTCTATCAGGCCACTGTACGCGTAGCTCATTTGCCGAGCCCTGAGAACGAGATACGCGGCTCCTATCGGGATTGTCGGCACGTCGGGCGGCCTTACTGGATTTGTTTTACCTTTCTCGAACGTCTTGAGTGAGGAACTCTAATTTTCTTCGGGTCTATCTCGAGGTGTTGGATTTCCTTTGGAATTGCCTAGGAAGATCAAAAGATCCGTGGTTGAGGTTATTCCCGCTGAGTGTGGTTAATTTGTGATGGACGAGTTGGAGCACCCCTACAGGGTAAAAATCTTTTCGAGAAGCCGTGCCCGCGGTTATGTGGCAAACTTGGATATTTTGTTTAACACCCGGTCATAGCAAACTTGAAGTAAACTCTAATAAAATACACCAACTGTGTGCGTAACCGTGACTGTCTCTTCTCGTAAGTTCTTATTCGAAAGAGAACACGGTGGGGTTATGATTGACGTAAGTAGGTGTTCAGGATCAGTTAGTGATCATTATTAGTTCTCGTCCTCTATGCGTAGACCACCATACTTTAATTTCTGTACTCGTAAGTTAGTCACTCAAATAAATGCTTAGTCTCTTGCTGCAGCCTCACCACTTAACCATACCTTACCTATTAAGCTGTAATAGTCTTGATACCCCTGGAAATGAGATTGCTGAGTCCCTGTGGCTGACAGATTACTACAACAACAGTTGCAGGTACAGGTAATATGATGGTTTGACGTGAGCGCGTTGCTTGATTTGATTTGGAGTTCTTCTTCTTCTTCTTCATCAATCTTGGATGGGTTCCAGGCGGCAGCCTGGGATAGCAAGGGTGGATGTCATTTTATCGTTTGATTTTGTCCGTAGCCGGACCCTGCTCTTATGTATGATGGCTGAGATGTTAGTGTATTGTGGTGACCCTGATGTGGTTTGTGGCGAGTGTAAGCCAATTCCATATACTCATGTCTTCTAGACATGTACTTGTAATGATATCCATTCTTGCGAACGCATCGAGATGCGCTTCTATCCCTGTTGAGGCCCTCATGCCAAATAAGGATAGGACCGCATCTTGGTCATGAGATAATGCTTGTGCATCCATCTCCATAAACCCAAAGTTGTTACATATGAGTCCACCACACATACGTATGTGCAGTACTTACCTGACATCTCAAGCAAATTTGCATGTGCCACTCTCCAAACCTTCAAACAAATATTCCATTTTGTATGCCCAAATTGCTCATGTAGTGACTGGGGACTCTCAGTATCTTCCATGCTAGGTGGGTTATTCTCACGATACGTGTTGATTCACTATCATTCACGAGGTAGTGGTTGGTATTCAGAATGACCAGTCCCATGCCCAAAAATCAAATCAAAAGTATTATAAAGAAAACTCCCCTAGGATTGTGTTTGTATGGACGGTACCCGTGGATTCGGCCTGCCATGGAGTGTGATTGATTTGGTAGAGGGGGGTAAAAAATTTACTATTCCGTTTGGGAACCGCCTATAATGTATCTAGCATGGAAGATATCGAGATCTCTTAGTTGTTATGTTTGCAATGAAAGCATACCACTCAAAATTCTTATTCATCCCTGTTTTCAAAATTCGAGCTCTGGCACCTCTGTAAATCAATGCTTCCCCTGTGAAGGGCCTATCTATTTTATTTTACTATCGAGTCATCATCCTCTTATAAAAGGCACCAGTTAGAGATCACCGCCGTCATTTGTATGATTTGCTATTAATTGATGCTGAGTATGAGTGTGACTAGATCTCTTTTGCCATGAATTACAATGTCTAGTCAGTCCTTGTTCTCCAGAGGTGCTCTGCATTTTTGTTTTGCGGTCTCAGAAAAGGCTAGCGAGATACCATTATGTCATATTGTATCATGATTGTTTTGATAAAAAAATTGTCATCCGAGACTTAGTATTACTGCTCACTAGTTGATTATGCCATTGATATGAGTAAATGTGAGACCTAAATGTTATTGTGAATGTGGTTAGTTCATAATCTTTGCTGAAAACCTGAACATAAGTTAGACATATTTACAACAGCAAGATCAAACAGAGTTTGTAAAAGTTTTTCTTTATCACTTTCAGTTTATCAACTGAATTGCTTGAGGACAAGCAAAGGTTTAAGCTTGGGGGAGTTGATATGTCTCCAACGCGTCTACTTTTCCAAACTCTTTTGCCCTTGTTTTGGACTCTAATTTGCACGATTTGAATGGAACTAACCCAGACTGATGTTGTTTTCAGCAGAATTGCCTTGGTGTTATTTTTGTGCAGAAATAAAAGTTCTCGGATTGACATAAAAATTTACGGAGAATATTTTTGGAATTAATAAAAAATATTGGCAAAAAAATCAACTGTAGGGGGGCCACCACCTGGCCGGCGGCCAAGGGGCGCGCCCTTGTGGCTTGTGGGCCCCCTGTCGCTCCTTTGACCTTGTTTCCACTTCTATATATTCCTATTCGGGGAGAGAAACAAATCAAGGAGAATATTTCATCGCGTTTCATGATACGGAGCCGCCGCCACCTCCTGTTCTTCCTCGGGAGACCAGATCTAGAGTCCGTTTTTGGCTCCGAAGAGGGGAAATCGACACCTTCGTCATCACCAACCATCCTTCATCACCAATTTCATGATGTTCTCCACCGTTCGTGAGTAATCTCATCGTAGGCTTGCTAGACGGTGATGGGTTGGATGAGATTTATCATGTAATCGAGTTAGTTTTGTTACAGTTTGATCCCTAGTATCCACTATGTTCTGAGATTGATGTTGCTATGACTTTTCTATGCTTAATTCTTGTCACTAGGGACCGAGTGCCATGATTTCAGATCTGAACCAATTATGTTTTCATGAATATATATATATATATATATGTGTGTGTGTGTGTGTGTGTTTGT
Source organism: Hordeum marinum (assembly GCA_022496015.1). NCBI lineage: Eukaryota > Viridiplantae > Streptophyta > Magnoliopsida > Poales > Poaceae > Hordeum > Hordeum marinum. The sequence goes on from CM039675.1 coordinate 421,108,466, forward strand.
GTGTGTGTGTGTTCTTGATCCTATCTTGCAAGTTGTAGACACCTATTACGAGTTATTATCCGCATCCCCCAGGGTGACAATAACTCGGATTCTTTCCGGTGATTACCGTTGTTTGAGGAGTTCGTATTCACTAAGTGCTAATGCTTTGGTCCGGTTCTCTATTAAAGGAGGCCTTAATATCCCTTAGTTTCCATTAGGACCCTGCTACCACAGGAGGGTAGGACAAAAGATGACATGCAAGTTCTTTTCCATAAGCACGTATGACTATATATGGAATACATGCCTACATTACATTGATGAATTGGAGCTAGTTCTGTGTCACCCTATTTTATAACCATTGCATGATGAATGCCATACGACATAATTATCCATCACTGATCCATTGCCTACGAGCTTTTCACATATTGATCTTTGCTAAGTTAATTTTCCGTTGCTACTGTTACAAACACTACAAACTGCTACTATCACTTTGCCACCGTTACTTCCATATTACTTTGCTACTGAATACTTTGTTGTAGATATTAAGTCTTTTAGGTGTGGTTGAATTGAAAACTCGGCTTCTAATACTTGAGAATATTCTTTGGCTCCCCTTGTGTCGAATCAATAAATTTGGGTTATATACTCTACCCTCGAAAACTATTGTGATCCCCTATACTTGTGGGTTATCAGTGACGAGGATATGTACCTAGGGTACGGTCCTAGGCTTTACCTACATACCCTACCTAAGGACACTATATTGGAAGACTTAAAGATTGAAGAGAGATTCTGACTGGATTCGCCATGGTGCTCAATTCACTCGACATCTTATCCACTTTGTATCTTCTCCATCCACTCGACAGTCACCTGTCCCTCGAAAGACCACGCTTCCAGTCGACGCTAGAAGACCAAAATCCACCCTAGGGAGGCCAATTGGCAGGCGTTAAGACGGTCATCATTAGTAACAATTATGATGTACGTTATCAGTAACACTCGTCTTTATACCCACGATCGAACCCTTGGATGCTTGGTACTCTATATAAGCCGCCCCTCCCCTCTGGCACAAGGGTTTGCAACCTCTGTAACTCATACTCTCCAGACGACAAAAGCTCCCGAGCACTGAGACGTAGGGTTGTTACCTCCACGAGAGGGGGCCTGAACTCATACATCCATGTGTACACCCTCGCCGTAGCTAGGACTCTGCCCTCTTTTTTCGTACCCCTATCTTCTACTGTTAGACTCATTCCCACGACAGTTGGCGCCCACCGTGGGGCATGGTGTCTATCGAGCCATGGTGCAAATGGTTTTTGTTCATAAATCTTTGGCAGCGGACCAACGACCATCTAAGAGAAATTGGCCGCCGGGGTCTTGGCCATTACGACATTCATACAAACAAAGGATCAGGGAACTACATATTCCATCTAGTCTTTTTACAATAAATTGTCTATCAAGATGTTGGTCTTTTCCTCCTGTAGGATCAGGCACACCCATGTGTGATTTATCATGAAGCAAAGAAGAAGACAAAAGGACAAGTCATTCCTCATATTTCTTGCCTGCTCACAGGATTGTCATCAATGACGACCGCAAAAACGGCCACCGCCGCGTTCCGTCCTGTTGTGTTCGGCCTTGTGTGTGACGCCGCCGTCTAGCTTCTTCACCCGACCACCGACGTGGTTCGTCCCATCGTCTTCAACCTCATGTACGTCACCGTCGGCGAGCTCCCCACTCCTGGCCACCGCCTCCTGCCGGAGTTGGTCACCCGGCGGCTGGGCTGAATCAGCGTTGGGCTCACGTTTGTCACGCATGTGTGCAAGCTCCCCTACTCACATACCCAACTTGCATGCACATCAAGAACGAAGGAAGAAGAGATAAAATTGCTTAAATTGCCAAATCAATGTCAAACTTGCATGCACATCAATCCGCGCGTTGTCGCTCCGTGAGGTATGTCTTCATCATTCGGCCGCTCGTACGCCGTCGGACAGCTAAGTCATCCTTCACACACTTCATTCAATTAAATAGTTATTTCTGCATTACCGAGTGTCAAGTAAGTCGCACATGACGTTCACTCAGAGGACACGCCATCGAGTGTACCTCTGCACTTGGTTGTTTATTTTCATGTCGGAACACTTCACTTCCACCTCATTTGGGTCCATTACTCAAAATGAGTTCAGTCAAATCCTTCACTTTTGCAAGTTCAGTCGGAACCTTAACTCTTTTAGACTCTTGATGGTGCAGGACCAGCAAACACCTAGAACACCCAATGGGTGTGTATAAGTGTTATTTACACAAATTATTTCAGCAAATATCAAATTACTTTGAGAGATGTTTATGTTGGCTTGTGCTATCTTTCATGCACAGGTTACGCGATCACTCGACGCATCTGTGCGCCATCTTCGTCGCTACTCAGGCTCAGTCGCCACGATGATCATTCATGTGTTGCCACTTGTTCGGACGCCTCCTCGAGGACATGATGGACTCGGCCACCCAGTGCGTCGTCACTTGGTCAGACTCCTCTTCGACGACAAGCTTGACTTGGCCACCCCATGCGCTGTCACTAGGTCGGACTCCTCTTCGACGACAAGCTCGACTCGTCCGCCCCGTGCGCCATCACTTGGTTGGCCTCCTCTTCGACGACAAGCTCGACTTGGCCACCCCGTGCACTGTCACTTGGTTGGCCTCCTCTTCGACGACAAGCTCGACTCGGTCGCCCCGCGCGTCATCACTTGGTTGGCCTCCTCTTCGACAACAAGCTAGACTATGCCGCCCCACGCATCATCACTTGGTCGAACACCTCTTCGACGACAATCTTGACTCGACCGCCCAGTGTGCCATCACTTGGTCGGACTCCTCTTCAACGACAAGCTAGACTTGGCCGCCCCGCGCGTTGTCACTTGGTCGACTACTATTCGACGACAAGCACGACTCGGCCGTCCCGAGCACCGTCACTCGACAGCCCCGCGTGCCGTCATTCCACTAGACGCGTCGTCATCACTCAGCAGCTCCGCGCATCGCCACTCGGCAGCCCGGCACGTTGTCACTCTGTTGGATGCTCCTTCGTCACTCGGTAGCCTGGCGCGCTGTCACTCTACTGGACGTGTTATCATCACTCGACATCTTTGCGCATCGCCACTCGGCGAGACACGTCGTCATCACTCGACAGCTCCATGCAACTCCACTCGGCAAGAAACATAGTCATCACTCGGCAGCTTCGTGCATCTCCACTCGGCGAGACACGTCTTCGTCACTCGGCCACCCCATGCGCCATCGCTCATCTAGGCACATCTAGAACATAACCCCCAGTGGGTGAATGTCACACCCTGTGTTAGTATCACCTTGATATGTTTAGGTCTGTGGCACTCCTAGATTTGGAGCCAAGTAAAACTTTTTCAAAGTGCTTGTGCTTGTTTGCAATGATGTTTGCTTGCTTGATGATTGTGGTTGTGGCACTCCTAGATTCTATTCCACTTCATATTCATCTTCCTTGACCCAGACCTCTTGCCCGATGATCATGCCATGTGAATAGTACCCAAAACTATTTTTATCAAATTTTGTTTTGACCAAAAATGATTTATTCAAATTAGGTTTTCAAAACCCCCTGAAATGAGGTTTGCACGGCAAGTCCTCGAATTGGGTGGATTCTTCTTCCCCAAAGACTTTATTTCAAACCTAATATATATAAGACTTTTCAAAACCACCAAATATTATTTTTATAGATTATTTTTGTATTTTATTTAAAGGCTTTTTCTTAAGGCCAGAAATGTTTGTTCATAGGGAAAAAATTATTTAAATGCTTTTAAAATAATTGATAAAATTTAGGGAAACTCACTGGACATATATTTTCCATATATATGAGTTTAAACTCTTGAGCATGATCAAATCATGGGCAAAACCCCTCAAAACCCTTTATGTTCAAACCAAGGTTTTGAAATATTTCTATAAGAAATATTCTCAATAAATTCCAGGAAAATTCCAGCAAATCAACAATATCATAAGTGATGATCTTGCAAAGTTTCATCTCAATCCAAGTTGATTTGATTCATTAGACCATTCCAAAATCCTCTCTGTCCAGATTCAAATTTGAGCAACTTTACACTATGAAGTTTCTCCCCTTGACCCCAAACTTTGTGGGCATGCTCTAATGACCAAATAGTGATGCCACAGTGCATCAAGGGTAAAATCCTAGCATCACTAGATCTGCAAAAACATGACTCTGTTAGTTTCTAGGGTTTACCAAGTTTCCATTGTCAACTTTTCCCCCTTGGGCTCAAACTTGGTGAATCATCTCATTTTTACCTGGCATTTGACTCTGGTAAATATCTCAGTAAGTTGGTAGATTCTTCTTGCCCAAAACCTTATCAAACACCTTCTGGTAAAATGGTAAAGGCACTATTTCCACCCCTTCCTCTTTTACCCTTGCCCCCAAACTTTTACCACATCCTCTGGTAGATGCCTTGTACCTCTAGTAACTCTCCCTGGCCAAGACTCCTTAGGTAAGTGGGGGTAAAATCCTCATTTTACCCCCTGGGCAGAAGTTTTCCCTCCTTCTCTCTCAACTTCCCCTCTCTCCTAAGGAACCCCAGAGCATCCAAGGCATTTTTCCTCTTGTCCTAAGTCCCTAGATCCCCCTAGACACTCTTGGCCACGCAGAAGACGTCGTGGGCATGCCGTGGCATGCCAAACATGCGCCTCACATGCTCGTGCATCTCTCCCTCTCTCTTCCCTCGCCAGGGCATAGACCAGCCCCAAGAACACCCCTGGCTCGCTCCCTCTCTCTCCCATGGTCTCTGGCCCCGGGCACGAGCTCGCGGGCGCACCCGAGCTCGGTGGACCGAGGGCCGCCTACTTAAGTCCCTCCCCGAGCATTATTTCCCCTCTGGTCTCTCTCTCCTCTCCCCAATAGCCCCTTGCGTGCCCCAGAGACCTCCCGAAGCCCCTGCACTCGGGATTGAGCCGAGGACCACCGCGGAGACCTCATTGTCGATCTCCTGGTAGCGGCCCCCTCCGGTCCCCATTTTTCTCCTCTGGTCCCCCATTGCCCTCCTGACTCGTTTCCCCCTCGACCCTGTCCTGTTTGCAGCTCGGAGAGGCCTCGGCGGACTCTCCCGAAGAATCCTTCGCCGTAGGTGCTCGCCGCCGGCGACTCCGACTGCCTCCGGCACTTCTACGACCTCCACATGAACGGTAGCTCAACGCCGAGCACATTCCTGCCTTTGCCTGCCGTCGCCGTGCCCTGTATCGTCGCTGGTAAGCATGCCGGCCTCCCTACCGCGAGGTTGAAGATGACAGGCAGGGCCCGCCTGTCATCCTCACCTCCCTCCCCCTCCTTTCTCTGTCGTTGGCCTTCGGGCCCCAGCCGTCAGGTTTGAACGCGGGCACGCGCGCGCGCCGGTTCGCCTGGGCTGGTTGGCCTCTAGGTAAAATTTCCAATGGGTAAAATATTTATCCAAGGCCCATAGTTCCTTCACCTAAAATCTTAGAATATTACATAGAATTTATTAGTGCCATTTGTAAAAATGTTTGAAAACATTTCATATATTGTTTTAATTTAAAACCCCTATTTAGCATTATAAGTTCATGTTTTAAATAGTTTTGAAAATCTTTTTAAGTTCAAAAACCTAGACATATATTTTTAGTATATCTTGTGGTATTTATCAGAGTAGGGCAGCATTTTTTATAGTAGTTTGTGTGCTCTGTTTTGTGTGTTGCTTATTTTTATCACTTTTGTTTGTGACGATGTATTGCGCGGTTGACAAAGAAGTTGGACCCGAAGACTTCGAAGACCCCGGAGACTTTGTTGAGCCAGGCAAGCAGCCCTTTGACCATGTTAAGAAACTTTTCATGCATGACATATAACACTTGTTGTTTCGATGATTGATCATGATGAGGTGCTACCCCTTCGGTGGGATGCCTCTGATACCCTTACCGCTGACACTTGCATCGTGCATGACCCTACCAAATTATGAGGGTTATGCTGGTGGGTGTAGTTTGGGTGCTAATAGATGCTACGCAAGTGGGATGGGATTTATGCATAGTGACGGAAAGGAACTTTCAAAGACTTTTTGAAAACCCCGTGGGATGCCACTAATGCCCGAGGGACATGATGATGATAAGTTGGGTCACCACTTGAGAAATAAGTGGTGTGCCTGAACAAGATGAGAATGTGTTTTCAAAAATGGATTGGTGTAAGTTGTGACCGTTACTCCAACCTTACATGTGCAACCACGATACCCCTTATGGGACGGGGCTTTATTGATGTGACATGCCAAGTGTTGTCCCTACCTTATTTGGCATGTAATCCATATGTATGAACCTTGTGACATAAGTTATGAGATGTTTTGCTCCTTGTCATTCATGTGTTGTTCTTGCATTCATTCATTCATGCATCATGGCATCCATCATTTCATCATCATGCCTTTCATGTTTTGCTTGTGTTTGTGGGTCTAGTATTGCATCATGTGGCTTGGAGTGTGCCTTGTGTTGTTTTGGCTTGAGAGTGGTGGATTTCTTGTGTGCATCTCTCCCTCTTCTACCTCCTTCTCTTCCTTCTCTATAAAAACCCCTCCCATTGCTTTTATTCCCTATATCAATACTTGGCAAAATTAAGTTGTTTTTAAAATCTTTTAAAAATGTCCATGAGGTGGCCCTTATGTTGTTATTAATATTGGGAGTGATTCTTTTGTTATTTGGGTGTGTTTGGTTTTTGAAAAGCCATTAAACAGGGGCTGATTTATTAATAAAATTAAAAAACTAACTTGATAAATATTCCATTTGACATTTTTATAAAAGAGGGTTTAATTTTCCCTTCTCAAAACTATTTTTGTTTTACTTTAAAATACCTTTTATTGCTCTGGGGTTTTTATTTTGTTGTGCCTGTTTATTTTAAAAGGAAAACCCCTTTTTCTGCTTTAGCCTATGAGAGAGGGAGCGGGTGGGTCGAGCCCAGCCCACGTGAGCAGTGACGGCCACCTGCCACGTCGTCCTCCTCCGTCAGTTGTTTCAGAGAGACCGTCGCCGAGCCGCCTGTTCTGTCGCCGTCAGCCCCGTGGTATTTAGTCCCCCCTCGGCGTGCGTGCGTCCCCGCCTAGGGTTCCTCTTCCCTCCGCCGTCGCCGCAGCCCCCATCGAGCTCTCCTCCGCTCTCCCTCCTCTCTTCTTCCTCTCTGTCAAGGTAAGCTTCAAAGTAGTCAGTGAGCTCCGCCGGGTCTTCGTCGCCGTCACAGCGCGTCTCCGGTGGCTCGTCGCCGCGTCCAGGATGGCGTGGGGTGCGCGGGATCTCCTGTCATTCCATTTCCGTCGCTAGGGGCCTCGGAGGAGCCCTGCAGCGAGGAGCACGTCGTCGACGGACGTCCTCCTCCGCCATCTTCTTCCCCTCCATCGCCGCCGTGTCCCTGCCTCTCCTTCCCCGTCGTCGCCGTCGATTCGCATCCGATTCATCATCGCCATTCCCTAGGTGAGCTGACGGTCCTCCGATGCCCCCCTCTCCTTGCCGTAGTCGCGCAGTCGTCGCCATAGTCGTGGTCGCCGCCGGTAGTCGGGCAAGCACCTGCCGCTCGCCTCCGTCCCCCTCGTCGCAAGATGAGCGCGGGAATGGATCAGCCGTTCGATTTCGCGCGTGTAGATGCAGCTAGGGTCTCCGGAGACCCCGTGTCCTCGCCGGAATGCTCGTTGCATTTCTCTATCGCCGCTGCTGTGCTCTGCTCTGTTTCTTCAGTTTCGTCAGGCTGGTGCTTGCGCGTGTGTTCAATAAGGCAGTAGCAGCCCTTCTGTTAAGACCCGAGCCAGTAGCCCAGTGGTAGAGTGCGTGTGTAGGGTCCAGGGGGTCTAGGGTTCGATCCCCCCTTCTCCCCCCCCCTTTTTGTTTCCTTTTCTTTTAACTTTCTTTTCTTTTCTTTACTTGTGTGGGTGTATTGTATGTATGTGTGTGTAGATTCAGGGTATTCTTTTGTTTTTGTCATGTATATATGAATGTGTGTGAGTGCCCTTGCATGTATACATGGATATGTGTGTGTATACACCTAGTGTATACATATACATACGTATGTGTGGTGAGTAGTGCATATGTGTGTTGTGTGTAGTGGGAGTGTTATGTGTGATGTGCATATATACCTAGTGTGTATATGCATATATACACATGTGTAAGTGCTCTCATATGTGTGTATATGCACACATATATGGTTGTTTGTGTGTTAGTGTTGTGAGTGTGTGTGTGTGTGTGTGTGTGCATGCTTGCACATGCACTTGTGGTGTGTTGGTGTGGTGTGTGTGTGTATGCACCCATGTGCATATACACCCATGTATGTGTATGTATGTAAAGTATGTATGTGTGTGCTTGTGAGTGTGTGTGTGGGTCATATGTGTGTATGTGCCCTTGCACATACCCACATATGAGTGTAGTGGGTGACTGCAAGCATAGTGTGATGCTATGTGTGTGTATGTGGGTGTTACACACACACACATACATGTGTAGGTGTGCTAGTGAGTGGTGTGTGTAGGGTGTGTGGTGCACCATGTAGTGCGTGCTTGGCACATGGGGTGTGCCATGTGATGTATGTGAGTGTGAGTGGTGTGTGTATATCTACATACACTCACCCATGTGCATGTCTAGCTCCATGTGTAAGTTTTACCTTATTTGAGCATATGAGCATGGATCCTTCTCTAGCTAGTTTCATCTTAGTATTTGATGCTATGCCATGTTAACATGTTACTAGGATGCTATTTAACCATTTCCAACATGTACCAATAGCCTACATGTCATTTTGGGCACATTTCCTTGCATATGCATGTGACATAAGTCACCCATAACCTATAGGTCAAATTTCGACCTAGGTTTTCTCCTACTTGCTCCAAAAAGGTATAGGGGTATGAGTAATGCATTTGGGATAGTTTCAACCCAGTAATGCACCTGTGAAATCAGATTTGACTTTGGGGCAACTTGACAAAAGTGCATTTTTATGCTGTGATGCCCTTTTGTATTTTTCATATGAATTAATCTATGCATGCTTTCAAGAGCTTGCCAACATGAAGTTGTTAGTCAAAGTTGTTGGGAATGTCCCAGTATTTTTTTATTCATGTCATATCACTAGATAAGTGGGAACCATGCTGTTTAGCAAGTTGCTTTCTGTTTCTGCCAACCTGCTCTAAAAATGGCCAAGTCTGGAGAATCTGTTGTTATTGTTTTGCCATCTAGAGTGGGGTGTAGCTAGTGAAGTGTTGTTAATTTAACCATGCTCAGTGTAAGGTATTTGTAGTATATATTTTCATCTACCATCCTGTTAATTTTGATGGCATTTGGAGCCTTATAGAATATTTAACCAGTGCTTCTAACTTGCTACTTTATTAACCCAGATTCCAGAAAACTGGAATTTTCACTAAGTCCCTAAAATCCTGTTTCATCATGCCAACTTGCTAGATACATGCATATTGATGTGTTGCTCTTTTGATGATTGCATAGTTGGATGAATTTATGTGGGTGTCGAGTAGAACCTGTTCTTGTCTTGGTTGTGGCTATAGGATTCCTGTAGCTCTAGTTGTGAGCTTTTCAAATTGCTATGTTGCTGTTTTGTGGCAGATTGAGTGCTATGGTGTTTTGTGTGTTGTGGGAGCTATACTCCATGGATTTGAGTGATTATTGAGTCTATTGTGATTGATTTTTCATCACCTGTCCAGTGGCTACCTTGGAATGCCATGAATTAGCAAGGTATTTGGTGGTCTTGTGTTTTGCCTTCGTACCTTGTCGTGAGCGTATCTCGAGAACCGTAGCTCCGTTTCTCGCGATCTTTATATGCATTTCCATCGATTTTGCATGATGCATCCATATTTTCCATGTTCATGCATGTATAAACAACTTAACATGAGGTTCTGTCCAGATTCATTAATATATCAACTTTGCATATGAAACTTGAGTAGAATTGGGTTGCCAAGTTAAAAACTTCATTAAATGGATCATGCATCATCTTGGTTGTGCATTGCACCTTGGTTGGTTATTTATTTGCTGTTTCTCTTGGGTAGACGCGAGTGTCAAAACTGAGTTCGAGGACCCTGGAGAGAACCACTATGAGGATCCCGCTACTTGTTCAGCTGAAGAACCATCAGTCAGACAAGATGATCGTACCCGGATCCCAATACTATCTTTGCTTGCTAGTTTCTCATTATTATCATTAAAATTGTGCTACCTACCACATGATATCAGCCCCCATGTTGCCATGACAGCCTCTAACCTCCACATCCCAGCAAACCGTTGACTGGCTAAGTTACCGCTACTCAGCCCCTCTTATAGCGTTCTTAGTTGCAGGTGCAGGTTGTTCCATGTGATACATGGATTGGATATCACAATAAATTCTATTATTTAATTTAATGCACATATATATGGTATTGGTGGAAGGCTTGGCCTTTTGCTAAGTGATTTGTTCCGCTCATACCGTCATTAGCTCCTTGTTACCGGTGTTATGTTTTCCATATTTTGCGCTCTTAACACGCTTGGGGTTGTTATGGGGACCCCTTGTTTATTCGGTTGAGATTAAAACTTGTCTGGCAAGACCCAACTTTGGTACTACATTTGCTAATAACTAATGAACCTGCATAGGGCTTTGCAACCCCGTGGATAATTTAATCAACCTCCGGGCCAGTGCTCCGCATGAGTGTTGGTCCAACCCAGAGCAGCTTATTAACGCCGCCCGGGGTAACTCGGTGATTGGCGTGGTAACCATCGCTCATCCGTCGTGTCCTGAGACTGAGATACGCGGCTCTTATCGGGTTCGTCGACACATCGGGTGGTCTTGCTGGATTTGTTTTACCTTTATCGAATGTCTTGCGTGTGGACTCTGACTTTCTTCGGGTTTACTCGAGGTGTTGGAATTCCTTCGGAATTACCCATGAAGATCACGAGATTCGTGGTCGAGGAATTCCCACGGAGTGTGGTTATTTGTGATGGACTAATTGGAGCACTCCTGCAGGGTTAAATCTTTCAGAAAGCCATGCCCGCGGTTATGTGGCACCTTGGATATTTGTTTAACACCCGGTTCTAGCAAACTTGAAGTAAACTATAATTAAAATACACCAACTGTGTGAGTAACCGTGACTGTCTCTGCTCGTGAACATGATCCGAGAGATAACACGGTGGGGTTATTGTTGGAAATATGCCCTAGAGGCAATAAATAAAGTGTTTATTATTATATTTCCTTGTTCATGATAATCGTTTATTATCCATGCTATAATTGTATTGAATGGAAACACATTGCATGTGTGGGTAAATAGACAACACAATGTCCCTAGTATGCCTCTAGTGAACTAGCTCGTTGATCAAAGGATGGTTAAGGTTTCCTAGCCATGGACGTGAGATGTCATTTGATAATGGGATCACATCATTGGGAGAATGATGTGATGGAAAAGATCCAAACTACAAACGTAGCATATGATCGTGTCAGTTTATTGCTGCTGTTTTCTGCATGTCAATGTATATGTTCCTATGACCATGAGATCATGCAACTCACGGATATCGGAGGATTGCCTTGTGTGTATCAAACGTCACAACATAACTGGGTGACTATAAAGGTGCTCTACGGGTATCTCCAATGGTGTCTGTTGAGTTGGCATGGATCGAGACTGGGATTTGTTACTCCGTGTAACGGAGAGGTATCTCGGGGCCCACTCGGTAATGCAACATCACAATAAGCCTTGCAAGCAATGTGACTAATTGTTAGTTGCGGGATCTTGTATTACGGAACGAGTAAAGAGACTTGCCGGTAACGAGGTTGAACTAGGTATGGAGATACCGACGATCGAATCTCGGGCAAGTAACATACCGAAGAACAAAGGGAACGTTATACGGGATTAACTGAATCCTTGACATAGAGGTTCGACCGATATAGATCTTCGTAGAATATGTAGGAACCAATGTGGACGTCCAGGTCCCGCCATTGGTTATTGACCGTAGAGGTGTCTCGGTCATGTCTACATAGTTCTCGAACCCGCAGGGTCTGCACACTTAAGGTTCGGTGACGTTTCGGTAGTGTAGAGTTATGTATGGTGGTGACCGAAGTTTGTTCGGAGTCCCGGATGAGATCCTGAACGTCACAAGGAGCTCCGGAATGGTCCGGAGGTAAAGATTCATATATAGGAAGTCCCAGTTTGGTTTCCGGAAAAGTTTCGGGCTCATCGGTAGTGTACCGGGAGTGCCGGTAGTGTACCGGGAGTGCCGGTAGTGTACCGGGAGACCTCCGGGAGGGGTACTTCGACCCCAAGAGGTCCATGGGCTGTGGGAGAGTATTAACCAGCCCTTAGTGGGCTGGGAAAACAGCCACAAAGGCCCATAGGGCAGGAGAGAAAGTCCTAAAGCAAAAAGTGGAAAATCAACCAATAGGAGGCAATCCTACTCCAACTAGGATTGGAGGTGAAGTAGGATTGCTTCCCACCTCCTATTTAGGCCGACCCAAAGGCCTTGGCTGCCTCTCCTCTCCTCTCCTCCTATATATACTAGTGGATTGGGTGGTTTTTGGACAGAATTTCCGGCCACGTGCTACCCGTTCCACCGGTGCATAGTTTCTCCTCTAGATCGTAGTTCCGCAGTGCTTAGGCGAAGCCCTGCCGGAATTGCTCCACCACCATCACTGGAGAGCCTTCACGCTAACGGTGAACTCTCTCTCCTCTCCACGTTCTCTTGCTGGATCAAGACGGTGGAGATCGTCATCAAGCTGCACGTGTGCTGAACGCGGAGGTGTCGTCCGTTCGGTACTAGATCGGAAGGATCGTGATCAAGGCCACGGGACGTTCGTGATCGGATCGCGGGACGGATCGTGAAGAGATCGCGGGACGATTCGTGATTAGATCGCGGGACGCCCGGTGATTTGGATCGCGAAGAAGTTCGACTACACCAACCGCGTTTCTTAACGCTTCGCGCTTGGCGATCTACAAGGGTATGTAGATCCACTCTCCCTCTCGTAGATGCTCATCACCATGGATAGGTTTGCATGTGCGTAGGAAAAAATTTGTTTCCCATGCGACGTTCCCCAACAGTGGCATCATGAGCTAGGTTGATGGTTCGATGAGATCTTGAGTATAACACAAAAGGTTTGTGGGCGTTGATGCTTAGATTGCTTCCTTCCTTGGTCGGATTTTGTTTCAGCGGGATTGTGAGATGAAGCGGCCCGGACCAACATTACTCGTACGCTTATGAGAGACCGGTTCCCTCGACGCAACCTGTTGCTTAGATGGCTTGCGGGTGACAGTTTCTCTTACTTTAGTTGGATCGGATCCGACAAAGGCGGTCCTTGAGAAGGTTGAAAAGCAAACTACGTATCACCGTTGTGGCTTTGCGTAGGTGAGAATCGTTCTTGCTAGATACCCGTAGCAGCCACGTAAAACTTGCAACAACAACTAGAGGACGTCTAACTTGTTTTTGTAGGGTATGTTGTGATATGATATGGCCAATTACATGATGACATATATGTGATGTATGAGATGATCATGTGATGTATAGAATTTCACGACTTGCATGTCGATGAGTATGGCAACCGGCGGGAGCCATAGGGTTGTCTTTAATTATTGTATGACCTGCGTGTCAATCATTAAGCGATATGTAATGCTTTACTTTATCGCTAAGGTAGCAATAGTAGTAGAAGCTTGCAGGGCGTGACAACCCCGATGGCGACACGTTGATGGAGATCAAGATGATGGAGATCATGGTGTCGTGTCGGTGACGATGGAGATCATGCCGATGTTTTGAAGATGGAGATCTTAAACACAAGTTCATGGCCATATCATGTCACTTATGAATTGCATGAGATGTTAATCCTTTTATGCACCTTGTTTTGCTTAGTACTGCGGTAGCATTATAAGGTGATCCCTCACTTCAATTTCAAGAAAAATTGTGTTCTCCCCGAGTGTGCACCGTTGCGAAAGTTCGTCGTGTCGAGACACCACGTGATGATCGGGTGTGATAGATTCTACGTTCACATACAACGGGTGCAAGCCAGATTTGCACGCGCAGAACACTCGGGTTAAACTTGACGAGCCTAGCATGTACAGACATGGCCTCGGAACACAAGAGACCGAAAGGTCGAACATGAGTCATATAGTAGATATGATCAACATAATGATGTTCACCATTGAAGCCACCTTAACTCACGTGATGATCGGACTTGAGTTGGTGAATTTGGATCATGTGACACTCAGATGACCTGAGGGATGTCAATTTGAGTGGGAGCTTTAGTAATTTGATTAACTAAACTCATTATCTTGAACAATAGTCTAAGTAACCTTTGCATATTTATGTTGTAGATCAATGGCTCGCGCAGTAGCACCCCTGAATTTTAATGCGTTCCTAGAGAAAGCTAAATTGAAAGATGATGGAAGTAACTTTGTTGACTGGGCCCGTAATCTGAGGATTATCCTCACGGCTTCCTAGAAGTCATATGTCCTTGATGCACCTCTTGGTGACTAGCCAAAAGACATGACCTCCAAAGACGTTAAGAACGCTTGGGAGGCTCGTGCTGGAGACTACTCAATAGTTCAGTGTGCAATATTGTATGGCTTAGAACCAGGACTTCAAAGATGTTTTGAACGTCATGGAGCATATGAGATGTTCCAGGAGTTGAAGTTTATCTTTCAGAAGAATGCCCGGATCAAGAGGTATGAGACCTCCGATAAATTCTATGCTTGCAAGATGGAGGAGAACGGGTCTATTAGTGAGCACATACCCAGAATGTCTGGGTACTCAAACCGTCTAGCAGAGTTGGGAATTAACCTTCCGCCGGAGGCGATCACTGATAGAGTTCTTCAATCGCTGCCACCTAGTTACAAGAGCTTTGTGATGAACTATAACATGCACGGGATGAACAAGTCAGTCGCCGAGCTGTTTGCGATGCTGAAAGTCGCTGAGTCTAAAATCCAGAAAGAACATCAAGTGTTGATGGTCAATAAAACCACTAGTTTCAAGAAAACGGCAAAGGCAAAGGCAAGAAGGGTAAAACCAAGAAGGATGGCAAAGCAGTTGCTACTCCTACAAAGAAGCCTAAGCATGGACCTAAGCCAGAAACTGAGTGCTTTCATTGCAAAGGAACTGGTCACTGGAAGCGGAACAGCCCCAAGTACCTAGCTGGCAAGAAGGCGGCCAACGACAAACAAGGTATATATGATATACATGTTATTGATGTGTACCTTACTAGTTCTCGTAGTAGTGCCTGGGTATTTGATACCGGTTCAGTTGCTCACATTTGCAACTCAAAGCAGGAACTACGGAATAAACGAAGACTGGCAAAGGACGAAGTGACGATGCGCGTGGGAAATGGTTCCAAGGTTGATGTGATCGCCGTCGGCACGCTCTCTCTTCGATTACCATCGGGATTAGTGATGAACCTGAATAATTGTTATTTAGTGCCTGCGTTAAGCATGAACATTATATCTGGATCTTGTTTATTGCGAGACGGTTACTCATTTAATTCAGAGAATAAAGGTTGTTCTATTTATATGAGTAATATCTTTTATGGTCATGCACCCAATGATAGGGGTTTATTCATATTGAATCTTGATAGTGATGAGACACATGTTCATAACATTGATGCCAAAAGATGTAGAATTGATAATGATAGTACCACTTTCTTGTGGCACTACCGTTTAGGTCATATTGGTGTAAAACGCATGAGGAAGCTCCATGCTGATGGACTTTTGGAGTCACTTGATTTTGAATCACTTGACACACGTGAACCATGCCTCATGGGCAAGATGACTAAAACGCCGTTCTCCGGAACAATGGAACAGGCAAGTGACTTGTTGGAAATCATACATATAGATGTGTGCGGTCCAATGAATGTCGAAGCGCGTGGTGGTTATCGTTACTTTCTCACCTTCACTGATGACTTGAGTAGATATGGATATATTTACTTGATGAAACACAAGTCTGAAATGTTTGAAAAGTTCAAGCAATTTCAGAGTGAAGTTGAGAATCATCGTAACAAGAAGATTAAATTTCTGCGATCTGATCGAGGAGGTGAATATCTGAGTTATGAGTTTGGCAGTCACTTCAGACAATGTGGAATTGTTACACAGTTGACACCGCCCGGAACACCACAGCGTAATGGTGTGTCTGAACGTCGTAATCGGACCTTATTAGATATGGTGCGTTCTATGATGTCTCTTGCCGATTTGCCACTATCGTTTTGGGGTTATGCATTAGAGACAGCTGCATTCACTTTAAATAGGGCACCATCGAAATCCATTAAGACGACGCCATATGAACTGTGGTTTGGCAAAAAGTCGAAGCTGTCATTTCTTAAAGTTTGGGGATGTGATGCTTATGTCAAAAAGCTACAGCCTGAAAAGCTGGAACCCAAAGCGGAGAAATGTGTCTTCATAGGATACCCGAAAGAGACAGTCGGGTATACCTTCTATCTCAGATCCGAGGGCAAAGTGTTTGTCGCTAAGAACGTAACATTTCTTGAGAAAGAGTTTCTCTCGAAAGAATTGAGTGGGAGGAAAATAGAGCTTGATGAGGTTGTTGAACCTTTGCTTCTACCAGAAAGTAGCGCAGCGCAGAAAGATGTTTATGTGGAGCCTACGACGGTTGAAGAAGAAGTTAATGATGATGATCATGAAGCTTCAGATCAAGTTACTAATGAACCTCGTAGGTCGACAAGAATGTGTGCTACTCCTGAGTGGTACGGCAATCCTGTCTTAGAGGTCATGTTGTTGGACAACAATGAACCTACGAGCTATGAAGGAGCGGTGATGGGCCCGGATTCCGAGAAATGGTTAGAAGCCATGAAATCCGAGATGGGATCCATGTATGAAAACAAAGTATGGACTTTGGAAGTACTACCTGAAGGGCGAAAGGCCATTCAGAACAAATGGATTTTTAAGAAGAAGACGGACGCAGACGGTAATGTCACCATCTATAAAGCTTGACTTGTGGCAAAAGGTTTTTCACAAGTTCAAGGAGTTGACTACGATGAGAATTTCTCACCGGAGCGATGCTTAAGTCTGTCAGAATCATGTTGGCAATAGCTGCTTATTTCGACTATGAAATTTGGCAGATGGATGTCAAAACGGCGTTCCTCAACGGTTTCCTTGAGGAAGAGTTGTATATGATGCAACCCGAAGGTTTTGTCGATCCAGAGAATGCTGACAAAGTTTGCAAACTCCAGCGATCCATTTATGGACTGGTGCAAGCATCTCGGAGTTGGAATAAGTGTTTTGATGAGGTGATCAAAGCGTTTGGGTTTATACAATTTTATGGAGAAGCTTGTATTTACAAGAAAGTGAGTGGGAGCTCTGTAGCATTTCTAGTGTTATATGTGGATGACATATTGCTGATTGGAAACGATATAGAAATGTTGGAAAGCGTGAAGGAATATTTGAATAAGAGTTTTTCAATGAAGGACCTAGGAGAAGCTGCTTTCATATTAGGCATTAAGATCTATAGAGATAGGTCGAGACGCTTAATAGCACTTTCACAGAGCACATACCTTGATAAAGTTTTGAAGAAGTTCAAAATGGAGCAGTCCAAGAAGGGGTTCTTGCCTATGTTACAAGGTGTGAAGTTGAGTAAGACTCAATGCCTAGTGACTGCAGAAGATAAAGAAAAGATGAGCGTCATCCCCTATGCTTCAGCCATAGGCTCTATCATGTATGCAATGCTGTGCACAAGACCCGATGTCAGCCTTGCCATAAGTATGGCCGGAAGGTTTCAAAGTGATCCTGGAATGGAGCACTGGCAAGCGGTCAGAATATCCTTAAGTACCTTAACAGGACTAAGGACATGTTTCTCGTTTATGGATGTGATGAAGAGCTCGTCGTAAAGGGTTATGTCGATGCAAGCTTTGACACTGATCCGGACGATTCTAAATCGCAAACCGGATACGTATTTATTCTTAACGGGGGAGCGGTAAGCTGGTGCAGTTCCAAGCAAAGCATGGTAGCTGAGTCTACGTGCGAAGCAGAGTACATCGCAGCCTCGGAGGCAGCAAAGGAAGGTGTCTGGATGAAGCAGTTCATGACAGATCTTGGAGTAGTGCCAAGTGCACTAAATCCAATAAAACTGTTCTGTGACAACACTGGTGCCATTGCTCTAGCCAAGGAACCAAGGTTTCACAAGAGGACCAGACACATAAAGCGACGCTTCAACTCCATCCGGTTCTACATCGAGGAGAAGGACATAAATATTTGCAAAGTGCACACGGATCTGAATGTTGCAGACCCGTTGACTAAACCTCTTCCAAGGGCTAAACATGATCAACACCAGAACTGTATGGGTGTTCGATTCATTACCATGTAAATCACATAGTGATGTGAACTAGATTATTGACTCTAGTGCACGTGGGAGACTGTTGGAAATATGCCCTAGAGGAAATAAATAAAGTGTTTATTATTATATTTCCTTGTTCATGATAATCGTTTATTATCCATGCTATAGTTGTATTGAATGGAAACACATTGCATGTGTGGGTAAATAGACAACACAATGTCCCTAGTATGCCTCTAGTGAACTAGCTCGTTGATCAAAGGATGGTTAAGGTTTCCTAGCCATGGACGTGAGATGTCATTTGATAATGGGATCACATCATTGGGAGAATGATGTGATGGACAAGATCCAAACTACAAACGTAGCATATGATCGTGTCAGTTTATTGCTGCTGTTTTCTGCATGTCAATGTATATGTTCCTATGACCATGAGATCATGCAACTCACGGATATCGGAGGAGTGCCTTGTGTGTATCAAACGTCACAACGTAACTGGGTGACTATAAAGGTGCTCTACGGGTATCTCCAATGGTGTCTGTTGAGTTGGCATGGATCGAGACTGGGATTTGTTCCTCCGTGTAACGGAGAGGTATCTCGGGGCCCACTCGGTAATGCAACATCACAATAAGCCTTGCAAGCAATGTGACTAATTGTTAGTTGCGGGATCTTGTATTACGGAACGAGTAAAGATACTTGCCGGTAACGAGGTTAAACTAGGTATGGAGATACCGACGATCGAATCTCGGGCAAGTAACATATCGAAGAACAAAGGGAACGTTATACGGGATTAACTGAATCCTTGACATAGAGGTTCGACCGATAAAGATCTTCGTAGAATATGTAGGAACCAATGTGGACGTCCAGGTCCCGCCATTGGTTATTGACCGTAGAGGTGTCTCGGTCATGTCTACATAGTTCTCGAACCCGCAGGGTCTGCACACTTAAGGTTCGGTGACGTTTCGGTAGTGTAGAGTTATGTATGGTGGTGACCGGAGTCTGTTCGGAGTCCCGGAGGAGATCCCGGACGTCACGAGGAGCTCCGGAATGGTCCAGAGGTAAAGATTCATATATAGGAAGTCCCAGTTTGGTTTCCGGAAAAGTTTCGGGCTCATCGGTAGTGTACCGGGAGTGCCGGTAGTGTACCGGGAGTGCCGGTAGTGTACCGGGAGTGCCGGTAGTGTACCGGGAGACCTCCGGGAGGGGTACTTCGACCCCAAGAGGTCCATGGGCTGTGGGAGAGTATTAACCAGCCCTTAGTGGGCTGGGAAAACAGCCACAAAGGCCCATGGCGCAGGAGAGAAAGTCCTAAAGCAAGAAGTGGAAAATCAGCCAATAGGAGGCAATCCTACTCCAACTAGGATTGGAGGTGAAGTAGGATTGCTTCCCACCTCCTATTTCGGCCGACCCAAAGGCCTTGTCTGCCTCTCCTCTCCTCTCCTCCTATATATACTAGTGGATTGGGTGGTTTTTGGACAGAATTTCCGGCCATGTGCTACCCGTTCCACCGGTGCATAGTTTCTCCTCTAGATTGTAGTTCCGTAGTGCTTAGGCGAAGCCCTGCCGAAATTGCTCCACCACCATCACCGGAGCTCCATCACGCTGCCGGTGAACTCTCTCTCCTCTCCACCTTCTCTTTCTGGATCAAGACGGTGGAGATCGTCATCAAGCTGCACGTGTGCTGAACGCGGAGGTGCCGTCCGTTCAGTACTAGATCGGAAGGATCGTGATCAAGGCCACGGGACGTTCGTGATCGGATCGCGGGACGGATCGTGACGAGATCGCGGGACGGTTCGTGATTAGATCGCGGGACACCCGGCGATTTGGATCGCGAAGAAGTTCGACTACACCAACCGTGTTTCTTAACGCTTCCCGCTTAGCGATCTACAAGGGTATGTAGATCCACTCTCCCTCTCGTAGATGCTCATCACCATGGATAGGTTTGCATCTGCGTAGGAAAATTTTTGTTTCCCATGCGACGTTCCCCAACAGTTATCACTGACGTAAGCAGGTGTTCAGGATCTCTTAGAGATCATGTTAGAAATCGAACGATTGTCGTAGACCCCTCACTTTATATTCTTGCTATGTAAGTTAGCCACCATAAATGGTTAGAGCTGCTGCAGACTTAAACATTACCCCTTCCATCCTAAAGCTTATATAGTGTTGGCACCCGGGTTACTTGATAGCTGAGTCCTCTGTGGCTCATAGTTTACTACAACAATCCAGGTACAGGTACAGATGATTATGTTCAGGATGATCTTACGCAGCTGCAATGGGAGTATGATGAAGAGAGAGGACGCATGTATGTGATGTACCCCAACGAGTAGAGGACCTGGTCGTGGTCTTGGGCAGCTTGATAGTATCATCACATTTTCTTTTATCGTTTGTTTTCGTCCGTAGCCGGACCCTTTGTTCCTCTTGATGTAGGAACTAAGTGACATTGTAATCTAGCATGTGGCGAGTGTAAGCCAACTCTATATACTCTTCCCTTCACTACATGTATGATGTGATGATGCTTATCTTGCTAACGGCAAGATGCGCTTCTATCCTTTGCGAGGACCTCGTGCCTCAAAATGGATAGGCGCGCATCTTGGGCATGACAATTGATTACCTTGGTGGGTACTGGCAAGGAGCCCGCATTACTAGTAGTAGGAGTGGTGTGGTCACTCTCGATATGGGGTCATACTGGTATGTATGATCATGCGATGTCTACATAGGCAACGGGCACACCGTTGGTCCCCTCATGGCTGGTACGATCAGGAGCGAGGCTCGTGTGATATACATCGTGAGGGCTAGGTACCAATCAAGTGGACTCTTTGTTTAGTATCGCTAGGGGAAAGGCATTGTTCGGGTGCTTACCTTAGGTATGTTATATACCGCGAGTCGTGGATGACATGGAAGTTCCCCGAGTCTTGTGGGTAAAGTGTGCAACCTCTATAGAGTGTTAAACTATTCGAATAACCATGTCCACAGTCAAGGACAATTGGATGACTACTCTTGTGCTACATCCAAATGTTTTAACAAACTCGTGTGTGAGTGTGTGGAAACGAAGATGGTACTTGAGCTAAGTCCGATGGCTTAACATGGTAATTGAACTAAGTATGATGACTTAGCATGATGAATGAACATGATATGTTCGACCCCTGCTTATGATGATATCTATAACTTGTCCATATGGATATCTGCCCAACTGTTGATGCATCCTTACTTAGTTACTTGATCATGTCATTGGACTTAAAATTAGCTTTTCACAAATTACCTACTTAGTGCTATATCATGCATCATTATTACCTTGTTCCACAACTTGGGTTGCTTGCGAGTACATTCAAAGTACTCATTGGCTTGCCACTAGTTATTTAATTGGCCAGGCATGGAAGAACAGGAGTATGTTGAAGAGATCGTTGGTGACGAACATGCGAACTAGGACACTTCCCAGTCAGAATGCCTATAGGTTAAGGCAGATGGCATGGGTTCACGCTTTCGATCAAGATTTCCACTACTTGTTCTATTTAAGTCTTTGTCCCTTGTGGCTCTATCTACGTAAGACTAGACCTTCATGGTCTTTATTTGTGTAAGACACTAAATGTGGGTGTAAGACTCTTGTTATTCAGCTTTTGTGTGTCCAGTGAGCATTGATCTCTAGGATCACTGTACACATGTATTTGGTAATCACGACTTATGAGTCAGGGTCCCCACAGAGCTGGTATCAGAGCCATCTTTACTGTAGGAAGCCCTTAGTTAGCATGGACGTTAGTTAGGATAAAACCATTTTCAAAACTACACCTAGCATCTATACTTAGGAATTCCACACTATTTACCTCTTCTATTATTCACACAACACTCTGTTGACTCTCCTCCTTTCAAACCTTTGTAGATGGTCATCGTACCTGAAGCCTTCCTGACATCCGTGTTTCCCTTACTCCTTGCGGATAGCCTGGAGAAGTGCCAGTTTCGCCAACCACCCGTTTTCCTCTACCATGAACACTAGGTCGATGCAGTCACGAAGGAGGACCACGTGGATGTGGTTGTGAAGGCAAACGACTCCCCAACAAGTTGGTTCTTTGAAGGACCACAGATGGAGACCATGACACTTGCAGTCAAGACAGCTGCACGCAAGGCACTACTGCACCTTCGAGACATCATTCCAGAGATGGCTGATGAGCCAGCTACTCGCTACCTTCCTTTCAGAAAGGATGATCTTGGCAAGGGTTGGACAATGGTTCCGACCCAGGAGGATGGCACACCACTCAGGTTCCAGACCTACTTCAGCCTCTCTATCCATAGTCCGGTTCACCACTTGATTAAGGAGTCTGTGAAGCTCTGCGAGGAACTTCACCACACCCGAGGGCTACTTCGGCAAGCCAAGACGGATCCAGACAGGATCAAGAAGGATGGAGCCCCTGATGGGTGACCTGTTGTCACTTATCGAGGAGTACCCCCGGCTAGAGATGCACCTACACATCATCATCGCACGAGTGCGAAGGAGTATCGTGAGCTCTTCACCGACCCGCCAGCAAAGCGTCGTTGGGATGGACCTCCTCTTCCCCGACCCCTTCGACCGGGAATTATGCCCATTCAGATGATGAATAGGACGAAGACCCAGAGGAGCGTGACTACGAGACCGAGCACTCACCTGAGTCCGAGAACCCCTAGGGTAGGGACAGTCATGTACCCCTCATGCGAAGTTGAGTCCGTGTAATGGTTCATATGAAACCATGTGTGCTTGTTGTTTGTTTTGTTCCGATGCAAGTCGCGCTTCTGCCTTAGGCAACATGTAAGCGACTCCATCGTCTATCTTAATATATATGTTGGTCTTTTGACCTTTGTTTTAACACACTTGCACTTGACCAACCCCCTTAGGCGCGCTTTTCTGTTATTGCTTATCCTCTCGTATATCCCAGTTGTTTGACTTGGCTACTCCAAACAGAATGGTGACTGCTACCCGCAATAGGTCCTTCACCAACCCTGAAGCCGACAACTCAAGCCAGCCACAGGGAGCTAGTGGGGCTGCTCACGCTGGAGGACACTAGGAGCAGCCACAAGGCGACATTCCCCTGCCACCACCTCCACCGGAGAACATGACCATAGCTGAGTTCCTCCAAGTTCTCCGGGAGGAGTGCCATGCCAACAATGTTTCTATTCAGCAGATGGCTCAGGCCCTTGTTAACAACCAGCAACAAGGCAGGAATGGCAATGGCCACTCCACACTTTATGAGTTCATGAGGAATTCGCCCCCAACCTTCACCGAGACTGCTGAACCATTGGATGTTGATGACTAGATCCGCACCATTGAGGACCTCCTTGCACTGGTCAATTGCAATGAGGACCATAAGAAGGTGTTGTATGCCTCTCACTGCCTCGGAGGTACCGCCCGATCTTTGTGGAATGAATTCAAGGTCATGCAAGGTGAGCATGCGATCATCTGGAATGACTTCAAGGAAGGATTCCGCACCGCCCACATTCCTTCTGGGATTATGGCTATCAAGAAGAGATAATTCCGAGCGCTAAAGAAAGGAAGTGGCTCTATCAAGGAGTACCTGCAGAAGTTCAACCTGCTGTCAAGGTATGCACCTGAAGATGTCAACACGGAGGCTGCCAAGAAGGAATGCTTCATGGAAGGACTTCAACAGACCCTGCAGTATTAGCTCATCGTCTGCGACTGTCGTACCTTCTTCGACTTGGTGAACAAGGCCCTCATGCTGGAAGACAAGCGTCATGCCATAGACGACAATTGCAAGCGCAAGATGATCAACAAAGGTAGCTCCAGCAACTAGAAGCCTCGCCCCTGGCAGCCAGCCCTGGCCAAGCCAACCTATCAGCCGCAGCAGTCTAGACCTCCTACACCTCATCGGAGCTACCAGCCTTAGCAGTATGCCAATCCTAGGCCAGCTTACAACAACAATCCCAATAACAACAACGGTGGTAGAAGCTTCAACAACAACCATAGACAAGTCGCTTGCTTTGGATGTGGTCAGCCAGGACACATCTCTAGGTTGTGTCCCAACAAGAAACCAGATGTACTGCACCCCAATGCGTCCGCTCAAGGTCAAGGCCGTGGAGCACCCCCAAGGAACCCCGCTCCCCGCAACCAGCCAAACAATGGCAAGGGTCGTGTGAACCACGTCACCCCAGAGGAAGCCCAGGAAGACCCGGACGTCATACTGGGTACATTCCTCATCAACTCAACCCTAGCAACAGTATTGTTTTATTGTGGAGCTTCACATTCTTTTGTCACCCAAAGGTTTGCACTAGAGAGTGGCATGAAGCGTACACCCCTGGGTAGTCATATGTTGATACAAACCCCAGGATCGGTTATGAAGTCTAGGATAGCTTGTAAGGGAGTTGAGATCAACATCAACAGGGTAGATTTTCTAGCAGACCTTATCATCCTGAAGTCAGAACGTTTGGATGTAATCCTATGCATGGACTGGTTAACCAAGCACCAAGGCTTGTTAGACTGTGCCAAGAGGATTGTCACCATGACCAATAGCCAAGGAGTGGAATTCAAGTATGTTCCCAATCCTGCCTCCACTCAAGCCCCTCAGGCTAACTGTCTATCGGGAGTTGAGTTGGATCAAGTACCAGTGGTATGTGAATACCCGGATGTGTTTCCTGGCGAGCTGCCCGGAATGCCTCCTGACTGCGACATTGAGTTCATCATTGAGCTTATGCCCGGATCAAGGCCCATCTATAAGAAGGCTTACAGGATGGGATCCGAAAAGTTGGCTGAGTTGAAGAAGCAACTAGCTGAGTAGCTCAGAAAAGGATTCATTCACCCAAGTGCCTCTCCTTGGGGATCGCCTGTTCTATTTGTGTCAAAGAGGGACAAAACTATCAGACTCTGTGTCGATTACCGTTCTCTCAATGAGGTCACAATAAAGAACAAGTACCCACTCCCCAAGATTGAAGACCTGTTTGATTAGTTAAATGGAGACAAGGTGTTCTCCAAGATCGACCTCAGGTCTAGGTACTACCAGCTGAAGATTAGACCCCAAGAAATTCTAAAGACGACATTTGTAACCCGGTATGGCATGTATGAACACACGGTCATGTCATTTGGGTTAACCAATGCCCCTGCCTACTTCATGTACCTCATGAATAAGGTCTTCATGGAGTACTTGGACAAGTTCATTGTTGTCTTCATTGATGACATACTCGTCTTCTCCAAGTTTGAAGAAGAACATGAGGAACACTTGAGATTGGTCCTAGAGAAGCGTCGAGAGCACCAGCTTTATGCCAAGTTCAGCAAGTGTGAATTTTGGCTGCATGAAGTTGCATTCTTGGGTCATGTGCTGACTGCAGAAAGGTTATCAGTGGATCCTGCCAAGATTGAAGCCGTGACGGAATGGCAAGCGACAACCGCCGTGAAGGAAGTCAGGAGCTTCCTCAGACTCGTGGGATATTACCTCAAGTTCGTGGAAGGATTCTCGAGCATTGCCCGACCCATGACCCAGCTTTTGAAGAAGGACAAGAAGTTTGAATGGACAACTAAGTGCGAGGAAAGCTTCGAGGAGCTCAAGAAGAGATTGACCACGGCCCCACTCTTGGCCACCCCCGATATTCACAAGGAGTTTGTGATATATTGTGATGCATCAAGAACCGGGCTTGGAGGTGTTGTGATGCAAGCAGTCAAAGTTGTAGCATACCTATCCAAACAGCTATGACCTCATGAAGAGAACTATGCAACTCATGATCTCGAGTTGGCAACCGTGGTTCATGCCTTGAAGACATGGCGACATTACCTTCTCGGGAAGTGATGTGAGATATTCACAGACCACAAGAGTTTGAAATATATTTTCACTCAAAGAGAATTGAACATGAGGCAGCGAAGATGGTTGGAATTGATCAAGGATTATGACCTTAGTGTTCAGTACCATCCCGGAAAGGCCAATGTGGTAGCAGACGCCTTGAGCAGAAAGGCTTGTTCCTTGAACGCCATGATTAAGGAAAGGCTACCCGCCCTGTATGAATAACTTGAAATCTTCGGCTTGGAATTGGTTCCACCCGGATTCC
The DNA here is from genome assembly GCA_022496015.1 of Hordeum marinum. Classification (NCBI taxonomy): domain Eukaryota; kingdom Viridiplantae; phylum Streptophyta; class Magnoliopsida; order Poales; family Poaceae; genus Hordeum; species Hordeum marinum. The sequence continues at coordinate 421,134,683 of CM039675.1, forward strand.
ATGCCAACCTCGAAGCAAGGCCTACCTTGATGGATGATATCAAAGAATCTCAGGAGGGACACGAGAGCATCGAAGGCATCAAGAGGAAAATCAAGGCAGGCAAGGCCCCAGGATTGTCGGTGGATGAACAAGGAGTAGCATGGTTTGGGGATCGCATCTGCGTACCCAACAAAGAGGAGCTCAAGAACATGATCTTGCAAGAAGCTCATGACACTCCCTACTCCATCCATCCTGGAGGAACCAAGATGTATCAAGACCTCAAGGCAAGATTCTGGTGGCATGGTATAAAACAGGTAATAGGCACATTTGTCGCCAAGTGTGACATATGCCAGAGAGTCAAGGCTGAGCATCAGGGACCCGCTGGGCTATTACAGCCTCTCAAAGTGCCTGAATGGAAGTGGGACAAAGTCGGGATGGATTTCATCACTGGATTACCAAGGTCGAGCAAAGGACATGATTCCATTTGGGTCATTGTTGATCACCTGACCAAGGTAGCCCACTTCATTCCTGTCAAGACAACCTACAATGGGAACCAATTGGCCAACCTCTACATCAACTGGATTGTGAGCCTCCACGGAGTTCCTAACGAGATTGTATCGGACTGAGGCACCCAGTTTACCTCAAGGTTCTGGAATAGGTTCCAAGAAGCCTTGGGAACCAAGCTCTCCTTCAGCACTGCTTTCCACCCTCAGACCGGTGGGCAAACAGAAAGAGTAAATCAGATACTCAAAGACATGCCCCATGCTTGTGTCTTGCCTTATGGAGCCAAGTGGGAAGACTACCTACCGTTTGCCGAGTTCTCCTACAACAACAGCTATCAGTCGAGTCTTCAGATGGCACCATTTCAGGTGTTGTATGGATGCAAGTGTCGTACTCCCCTCAACTGGTCAGAGACCGGAGAAGGATTAGTTTTTGGACCAGACATCCTCCGCGAAGCAGAAGAGAAGGTTCAACTCGTCCGAGAGCGACTCGAGACCGCCAAGACTAGGCAGAAGAGCTACGCCGACTCTCACCGTCGGGACATGAGTTTCCGTGTTTGGGACCATGTTTACCTCCGAGTCATGCCTCTCAAAGGGAAGAAGCGTTTCCACGTCAAGGGAAAGCTTGCACCAAGATTCATCGGCCCCTTCAAGATCACCGACAGGTGAGGAGAAGTTGCCTACCAGCTAGAGCTACCTTCCGAGCTATCGGGTGTGCACAACGTCTTCCGTGTGTCACAACTCCGGAAGTGTCTGCAAGTTCCCAACCGCCCCGACCTCTACAAGGACATCGACCATCAATCCATCGATTTTCAGCCAGACCTCACTTATCGTGAGAGGCCGGTTTGCATTTTGTATGAAGCCGAGCGTTGCACCCGAAGCCGCACCATCAAGTACTTCAAGGTCTAGTGAAGCAACCACACTAAAGCCGAAGCAACCTGGGAGCATGAAGACTACCTTAGATCTGAGTTCCCTTATCTTTTTAGCGCTTAGCCTAGGAATCTCGGGGATGAGATTCTTGTAAGGGGAGAAGGTCTGTCACACCCTGTGTTAGTATCACCTTGATATGTTTGGGTTTATAAAATTTGGAGCCAACTAAAACTTTTTCAAAGTGCTTGTGCTTGTTTGCAATGATGTTTGCTTGCTTGATGATTGTGGTTGTGGCACTCATAGATTCTATTCCACTTCATAATCATCTTCCTTGACCCAAACCTCTTGACCAATGATCATGCCATGTGAATAGTGCCCAAAACTATTTTTATTAAAGTTCGTTTTGACCAAAAATGATTTATTATAATTAGGTTTTCAAAACCCCCTAAAATGAGGTTTGCACTGCAATTCCTCAAATTGGGTGGATTCTTCTTCCCCAAAGACTTTATTTCAAACCTACTATATATAAGACTTTCCAAAACCACAAAATATTAATTTTAAAGATTATTTTAAATTTTATTTAAAGTCTTTTTCTTAAGGCCAGAAATGGTTTTTCATAGGGAAAAATTATTTAAATGCTTTTAAAATAATTGATAAAATTTAGGGAAACTCAGTGGACATATATTTTCCATATATATGAGTTTCAACTCATGAGCGTGATCAAATCATGGGAAAAAACCCTCAAAACCCTTTATGTTCAAACCAAGCTTTTGAAATATTTCTATAAGAAATATTCTCAATAAATTCTAGGAAAATTCCAGCAAGTCAACAATATCGTAAGTGATGATCTTGAAAAGTTTCATATCAATCCAAGTTGATTTGATTCATCAGACCATCCCAAAACCCTCTTTGTCCAGATTCAAATTTGAGCAACTTTACATTATGAAGTTTCTCCCCTTAACCCCAAACTTTGTGGGCATGCTCTAATGACCAAATAGTGATGCCACACTAAGTGGTGCATCAAGGGTAAAAGCCTAGCATCACTGGATCTGCAGAAACCTGATTATGTTAGTTTTTAGGGTTTACCAAGTTTCCATTGTCAAATTTTCCCCCTTGCGCTCAAACTTGGTGAATCATCTCATTTTTACCTGGCATTTGACCCTGGTAAATATCTTAGTAAGTTGGTAGATTCTTCTTGCCCAAAACCTTATCAAACACCTTCTGGTAAAATGGTAAAGGCAGTATTTCCACCCCTTCCTCTTTTACCCTTGCCCCCAAGCTTTTACCACAACCTCTGGTAGATGCCTTGTACCTCTAGTAACTCTCCCTGGCCAAGACTCCTTAGTTAAGTGGGGTAAAATCCTCATTTTACCCCTTGGACAGAAGTTTCCCCTCCTTCTCTCTCAACGTCCCTTCTCTCCTAAGGAACCCCAAAGCATCCAAGGCATTTTTCCTCTTATCCTAAGGCCATAGATCCCCCTAGACACTCTTGGGCACACAGAAGACGGTGTTGGCAGGCCATGGCAGGGAAAACGCTCACTTTGGAGCATGCTACAGTGCCGACAAGCACTATAGCCGTCGGCCACTCCATGCACCCGACAGCCTCAGGCTCCTCCCTCTCACCACTTGGCTGGCCTCGGCATCCGGGACACGCCGGCCGATCGGACCCCTCCTTTCTCCACCTTCTTTGCCCTCCCCAGCGCGTGCCGAGCGCCGCCCAGCTCAGCCAACCCGCAACCTCACACATGCGTGCATCTCTCCCTCTCTCTTCCCTCCCCAGGGCCTAGACCAGCCCCAGGAACACCCCTGACTTGCTCCCTCTCTCTCCCATGGCCTCTGGCCCCGGCCACGAGCTCGTGGGCACACCCGAGCTCGATGGACCGAGGGTCGCCTACTTAAGGCCCTCCCCGAGCATTCTCTCCCCTCTGGTCTCTCTCTCCTCTCCCCATTAGCCCCCTTGTGCGCCCCGAAGACCTCCTCAAGCCCATGCGCTCGGGATCGAGTCGAGGACCGCCGCGACGACCTCATCGCCGATCTCCTGGTAGCGGCCCCCTCTGGTCCCCATTTTTCTCTCGCTGGTCCCCTCGTGCCCTCCTGACCCATTTTCCCCTTGACCCGGTCCTGTTTGCAGCTCGGAGAGGCCCCGGCGGAATCTCCCAAAGCAGCCTCCACCGCAGGTGCTCGCCGCCGGCAACTCCGACCGCCTCCGGCACTTCTTCGACCCCCAGAGGAACGGAGAGTTGACGTCGAGCACATTCCCGCCTTCGCCTGCCGTCTCTGTTCCCTGTAATGTCGCCGGTGAGCATGCTGGCCTCCCTGACGCGAGGTTGAAGATGACAGGCGAGGCCCGCCTGTCATCCTCACCTCCCTCCCCCTCCTCTGTCTGTCGCTGGCCTTTGGGACCCAACCGTCAGGTTTGAATGCGGGCGCGCACGCGTCAGTTCGCCTGGGCTAGTTGGCCTCTGGGCCGGCCCAGCTGTTGATCGCCTCTGGCCAGGGCACTGTGCCCTTTTCTTTTTCCCCTTTTTATTTTTCTCTGTTCTTCCAAAATTTCCATAGGGTAAAATATTTATCCAATGCCCATAATTCCTTCACCTAAAATCTTAGAATATTACATAGAATTTATTAGTGCCATTTGTAAAAATGTTTGAAAACATTTTATATACTGTTTTAATTTAAAACCCCTATTTAGCATTATAAGTTCCTGTTTTAAATAGTTTTGAAAAAAAATAAGTTCAAAAACCTAGACAAAAAATTTAGTATATCTTGTGGTATTTATCAGAGTAGGGTAGCATTTTTTATAGTAGTTTGTGTGCTCTATTTTTTTTGTTGCTTATTTTTATCGCTTTTATTCGCGATGATAGATTGCGCGGTTGAAGAAGAAGTTGGACCCGAAGACTTCGAAGACCCCGGAGACTTTGTTGACCCAGGCAAGCAGCCCTTTGACCATGTTAAGAAACTTTTCATGCATGACATATAGCACTTGTTGTTTCGATGATTGATCATGATGAGGTGCTCCCCCTTTGATGGGATGCCTCCGATACTCTTACCGTTGAAACTTGCATCGTGCATGACCCTACCACCTTATGAGGGTTATGCGGGTGGGTGTAGTTAGGATGCTAATAGATGCTACGCAAGTGGGATGGGATTTATGCATAGTGATGGAAAGGAAGTGATTCTTTCAAAGAATTTTCAAAAACCCCGTCGGGTGCCACTAATGGCTGAGGGAGATGATGATCATAAGTTGGGTGACCACTTGAGAAAGAAGTGGTGTGCCGGAACAAGATGAGAATGTGTTTTCAAAAACGGATTGGTGTAAGTTGCGACCATTACTCCAACCTTACATGTGCAACCACGATACCCCTTATGGAACGGGGCTTTGTTGATTACCTTGGTGGGTACTGGCAAGGAACCCACATTACTAGTGGCGGGAGTGGCGTGGTCACTCTCGATACGAGATTGTACCGGTATGTACGATCATGCGCTGTCTTCACAGGCACCGGGCACACCGTTGGTCCCCTCATGGATGGTACCATCTGGAGCGACGCTCGTGTGATGTACATCGTGAGGGTTGGGTACCAATCGAGTGGACTCTTTGTTTAGTATCACTAGGGGAAAGGCATTGTTCGGGTGCTTACCTTGGGTATGTTATATACCGCAAGTCGTGGATGACACGAAAGTTCCCCGAGTCTTGTGGGTAAAGTGTTCAACCTCTGCAGAGTGGTAAACTATTCGAATAGCCATGTCCACGGTCAAGGACAGTTGGATGACCGCTCTTGTGCTACGTCCAAATGTTTTCACAAACTGGTGTGTGAGTGTGTGGAGACGAAGATGGTACTTGAGCTATGTCCGATGGCTTAGCATGGTAATTGAACTAAGTCCGATGACTTAGCATGATGAATGAACATGAGATGTTCGACCCCTGCTTATGATGATATCTATAACTTGTCCATATGGATATCTGCCCAATTGTTGATGCATCCTTACTTAGTTACTTGATCATGTCATTGCACTTAAAATTAGCTTTCCACAAATTACCTACTTAGTGCTATATCATGCATCATTATTACCTTGTTCCAAAACTTGGGTTGCTTGCGAGTACATTCAAAGTACTCATTGGCTTGCCACTGGTTATTTAATTGGCCAGGCATGGAAGAACATGAGTATGTTGAAGAGTTCGTTGGTGACAAACATGCGAACTAGGACGCTTCCCAGTCAGAATGCCTGTAGGTTAAGGCAGATGGCATGGGTTCACGCTTTCGATCAAGATTTCCGCTGCTTGTCCTATTTAAGTGTTTGGCCCTTGTGGCCCTATCTACGTAAGACTAGACCTTCATGGTCTTTATCTGTGTAAGACGCTAAATGTGGATGTACTACTCTTGTTATTCAGCTTCTGTGTGTTCAGTGATCATTAATCTCTGGGATCACTGTACACGTGCATCCGGTGATCACGACTTATGAGTCGGGGTCCCCACAGTGAACGACTTAGCTACGAACCTGATTTTGCCTAAGTTAAAAACTTCTCTAAGTGTGGACATCATCCACACTCGGGGGCTTAGCTATGACTTTGTATCCCCTAAGTTAAAAACCACTCCGAGTGAGGACATCATCCACACTTGGGGGCTTAGCGACGACTCTGTATCGCCTAAGTTAAAAATCACTACGAGTGAGGACATCATCCACACTCAGAGGCTTAGCTGCGACTCTGTATCGACTAAGTTAAAAACCACTCCGAGTTAGGAAATCATCCACACTCGGGGGCTTAGCTGCGACTCTGTATCACCCAAGTTAAAAAATTCTCCGAGTGTGGACATCATCCACACTCGGGGGCTTAAGTGCGACTCTGTATAGCCTAAGTTAAAAACTTCTCCGAGTGTGGACATCATCCACACACGGGGGCTTAAGTGCGACTCTGTATCGCCTAAGTTAAAAAACCACACCGAGTGAGGGCATCATCCACACTCGGGGGCTTAGCTACGACTCTATATCGCATAATTTAAAAACTTCTCCGAGTGTGGACATCATCCACACTCGGGGGCTTAGCTGCAACTATGTATCACCTAAGTTAAAAACCACTCCGAGTGAGGACATCATCCACACTCAGGGGCTTAGCTGCGACTCCATATAGCCTAAGTCAAAAACCACTCTGAGTGAGGACATCATCCACACTTGGGGGCTTAGGTACGACTCCATATTGCCTAAGTCAAAAACTGCTCCGAGTGAGGATATCATCCACACTCGGAGGCTTAGCTGCGACTCCGTATCGCCTAAGTCAAAAACCACTCCGAGTGAGGACATCATGCACACTCGGACGCTTAGCTGCGATTCCGAATCGCTTAAGTCAAATACTGCTTCGAGTGAGGACATCATCCACACTCGGAGGCATAGCTGCGACTCCGTATCGCCTAAGTCAAAAACCACTCCGAGTGAAGACATCATCTACACTCGGGGACTTAGCTGCGATTCCGTATCGCGTAAGTTAAAACCACTCTGAGTGAGGTAATCATCCACACTCGGACGCTTAGCCGCGATTCCGAATCGCCTAAGTTAAAAGCTGCTCTGAGTGAGGACATCATCCACACTCGAACGCTTAGCTGAGTGAGGACGTCATCCACGCTCGGAGCCTTAGCTGCAACTTAGTATCGCCTAAGTTAAAACTTACTCCGAGTGAGGACATCAGCCACATTGGGGGCTTAGCTGCGGCTCTGTATTGCCTAAGTAAAAAAATATTCCAAGCGAGGACATTATCCACACTCAGGGACTTAGCCTTGATCCAGAAATCATATAAGGAAGACTCAATAAGCATTCAACATGCCAACCACACGAAGATTTACCCGACTAGCCCAGTTCTAGGTTATACTTATTTACCATGCCCAGCATACAAAGATCAGCCCCACTTATTCAGCTCCATGTTACAGAAATTTACTATGCCAAGGGCATGAGAGTTCACTTGTTCAGTTCAGTTCCACACTAGAAGACTTAAACACTCTGCCTGACTCATCCAGTCCGACAGAGGCCCGGGGACTACACCCAGTGGGTACACTCAGCGTGCCCTCACTGGAAGAGAAATCAAAAAAGAAATAGTCTGCTCGGTCAGGACCGGCAACAACATTCAAGCTCAAGAAACTATATAGACTCCAACCGACTACCAGCAATCAGTCAGAGTCTTAGGGGCTACTTTTTGGGATAAACATAATAGCTAGGACCATGAAGGGTCGAAATATCACAATGCCATGGGGTCCACACATCAGGTGGGTCCGCATAAATACATACATGCTAGCCACTCGGACAGGTACACTCCATCCACTCGGATGACAGTCAATCACTCGGCAGTCTTGATCACTCGGATATGTGATGACCAGCAACCCACAAGGCAATCGAAGCATCATCCCTATAGTAGAGGTTTCGTAGTGGGCTGACGTTATGATGTCAATGCCTCATCTTGTAACATAGGAGATCACGGGGTGGCGCACTCTATATAAGCCACCCCCATCACATAGCTCTCAAGGTTGGCCTCTTCTCCCCCTGGCGGGTTTTCTTTTCTCTTGGAACAAGGGTTCACACCTCCATCGGGCACAAGGGTTCGCACCCCCTGTAACACATACATTCCACACAACAAGAGCTCCCGAGCACTGAGACATAGGGATGTTACCTCCACAAGAGGGGCCTGAACTCATACATCCGTCTGTACATCCTCGCCGTAGCTAGGACTCTGTCCTCTCCTTACGTACCCCTATCTTCTACTGTCAGACTTGTTCCCACGACAGTTGGCGCCCACCATGGGGCAGGCATCTAAGTGACTTCCGACAGATTCAACTGTTGCTCCGACAAACATATCATCAACACTTGACACCAAATAGGATGCCAAGCTCATCCAGTTCCTCCGTGAGAACTGGGACATCTTCGCATGGAAGCCTGCTGACATGCCAGGGGTTCCCAGGGAACTGGCTGAGCATCGACTCGGAGTTGATCTGAAGGCCAAGTGTCACTACCCTAGCTAGACATTGTTTGGCTCTGCATTGTGCATCATGGCATCATGTTTAAATTCAACTGAATTTGAAATGGGGATGTCAAACCCTAGCACCTCATTGAATAAACAAAACTCCAACAATTGAATTTTCAATTATTTCAAAATGCTCTCAAAAATATCCCCCCTGTCTGATAATTATTGGCAACAATATATAAGGGGACATTTTAATTTTCAAAACATATATAGCATTTTAAAAATAAATAATAATGCTACTGAAATTATCAAATAAAGCATTATAAATATTTTAGTCATTCAAAAATATTGAAACTTTTTATGTAGGTTTGAAATATTCAAACTATGCTTGCAAAATATTTCAATGTATTTTGAAATAGGTTTGGAGATCGTGAAAAAATAAAAAAGTCATGAAAAGATAAGAAAAAATGGAAAGAGAGAGAGAGAGAGAGAGAGCTAACCTGAGGCCAGCTCTAGGCTGGCCCATCTGGCCCAAGGGGGCAACATCCTCCTGGCAGCCAAGAGGCCGGGCATGTGGCCGCCGTGCGCTAGCGCCAGAGCTGTCATGCAGCCCCCTGCCTGCCTGCCTCACCCCTCCTCGTCGTGCTGGCACCGTGGATAGGCTCCAGGAGCCGTCTGGATCGCCCCCTCTCCCCATTCTCACCCGCTCCTCTCTCCTCTCCCTCTGCTCCGCCATGGCTGCCGCTCCCTCGCTGCCATAGCCGCTGCTCCAGTCGCTCCCCTTCGGCCCCAAGTAGCTCCCCAGCTCCGCCTCGACCTGTTGCTGCTCCCCGTCGAGCCAGGCATCACCGGAGGCCCCCCAGTGATGCCCCCATCCTCTTCTTCATCCTCGGTGATCGGAGATCGCCGCCGTCCATCCGCCGCAAGCAGACCGTCCGCGAGCTTGCTTCCGATGCCGTCGTGATCACCGTGAGCCCCTGGTCCTTTCCCCTCTCTTCCCGGCCATTTTGCGCCCTGGTTCGTCGAGCCCGTGCTCAGTCGAGCTCTGGCAGGCGCCGAGCTCGTCGGTGGTCGCGCTACAGGACATCCCCGCCGCTAGGATGTGTCCTGTTAGACGTGCGCGAGTGAGGGTGCTTGTTTGAGCCGCTCTGCCGTTGTTTTGGTTGCCGGAGGGCGATTCCCGACCCCCTTCGACGTCCCTGGAGTCAGCGGTGGCTCAACGCCGGCGAGTCAGCCCAGTTTTACCACGGGGCTGATCCCCCTGGGTCACTGGCAAGTGGGGACCAGCCCTGGTTAGTTTAGGTTAATTAAAAAATTAATTAAAAAGTTAATTAAGTTAATGATCCACTAACAGGTGGGCCCAACCCTGCTAATTAGTAATTAACAATTAAATTAGTTCCTGTTAGTGCCTCGGTCACTGTCCAGTGGACCCCACTATTCAGGTTTGACCTGGCAACGGCCAGTTGACCAGGTGACATCATGATGATGCATGTCAATATAATAATTGATTTTCTGATTTAAAATTAATTCCAAACAATGCTGAAAACTTTAAAAATCATAGAAAATAATATGTAACTCAGATTGGAATAAATTATATATGAGAAGTGATGAGAAAAATCCAATGAATCTGTTTATGCGATGATCATGCATGCTTGAACAAGTTAACATCACCAAGTATGACATTTGTGATTAGGACAATACTCCCTCCGTTCCTCTATATAAGGTGTATTTATTTTTTTGATAAGTTTTCAGAATGTAAGGTGCATTTCTTCTAATTCTACTTAATTCCGTTGTTAGCCCTCCTAAATAAAGGAAAGTATTTCTTTTCTGATTGTCTGTATCTTTCCTTATAGCAAAGAAGGAAACTATCTCTTTGTCGATTGCATGTATCTCATACTTTCGTGGACAAATTGCTACACTTTCCACTAACCCATAAATTTTCCAAGGGTAATTTAGTCTTAACATGTCTATAATTATGTGCCTTGATCATCGTGCCAAGAATAATACACCTTACATTAAGGAACGGAGGGAGTATATGAAATACCATTTGGAGTTGGAATTCAAACTTGTTTGAATTCCACTTCAATTAACTTGGTTAATTATTCCTCTAGGTCAACTCAGTACCTTAATTTGCCATGTCATACAACATGTTTGTTGCATTGCATTGAATGTGTTCCTTCCTTGTTTGCCGGTGTTTGTTTCTTCTCGATAGACGTTGGTTTCGACGTTGTGATCGTTGACTCTATGAAGAGAAGTAATATCTTCGGAATTGTCAGGCAAGCAACCCCCCCCCCTTGAGCATACTGATATGAACGCACCCTCTCGCTCCTGCTATCTTTTATTGCATTAGGACAAACACGATTCAATTTTTACATGTTCTCGGTAGTTGAACCCATTCCTTTGCATGGCATGTCTTTGCCACAGTAGATAGTTGAAACCACTTACCATGAGTAGCAACTGCTTGATCCTTGTTGTGCTTACTCATCCATGCTTGCTTACTTTGACTGCTATGCCTAGAGTCGGGTCGGGTCTTATCCATCTGGGCGATGAATTGGAATTATGGTGAACATGTCCTACTGTGTGAGAGCTAAGTGTGTGAACATGATTTGGTAAAGGTAGCGATTAGAGGCCATGTCGAAGTACATGGTGGTTTGTCTCATTTGGACCGTCTTTAGGAGCTGAGTTATGTGTATGTTATCCAAGAGAAGATACTACCGCGCATTGGGATCCTTAATTGACCCTCTCGGCTTATTAATTGCCTTGATATTTGTCTACGAGTTGCAACTAGTTTCTGGTGTTTGTAGGATGTGCTGGCGGCCGTGTATAGCGTTGATCGGAGGGTTAGGCTATGGCGCGGTAGATGCACCAGTGGCTAGGTGTACCAAGCGTAAAACCATCCGTCGAGGTGGGCTTCGGAACCCTGTACACATCGTTTGGGGCCATAATGGAAACTTTGGCCGGACTTCCTTGCGTGTTCAGTCTCAAATAGGCGATAAACCTAGACTAGGGTCTTGTGTGATTGACGGTCGTGGCCGACACCCTCTCTGGGCTTCCGCTTGAAGGTTGTCGAGGTGCCTTTTACGTGCACATGGCGGTAAGTGGCGGGAGCGTGTGTGAAGAAGTATACTCCTATAGGGTGACTTAATTTATTCGAATAGCCGCGTCTTCGGATATGGACTACTTGGATTGCTTATGTGGTACATAGACAAGTGAAATGGATACTCTAAAATACGCAAGATAAGTGTGAGTGCTATGGATGGCCTTCTCGTAGGGAGATGGGAGTGGATCCATAGTGGTGTATTGCTATGGTGAATATGTGGACTCATGTGCGTTATCCCACCTCAAAGAAATACTTGTAGTCGTAGTATAGGTTAGCCAAGAGTCAAAGATGGATTGCTGCAATAAACTCCACAACCCCTTTCATTGATACTGATGCATATGTAGATAGTTCTGATGTAAGTCTTGTTGAGTACCTTTGTACTCACGGTTGCTTAATTTATGTTTTTGCAGAGGAGCCGTCAGTCTCATTAGTGATTCTTATGATGTGAAGTGCGATGTCGACCGGATTATCTCGGGAATCGTAGACAGAGGTCTGGTTCCTTTGGTAGGGCCGTTGTAGCTTTTCAGGCTCCTTGAGCCACTTTTAGTAGATATCTGTACCCAGACATGTTTTGCTTCCACTTGTTGCTTGTATGACTTGAGTGTTGGGTCATGTGACCCCTGTTTGTAACATCTTACTATGTTGGCTCTTCCGAGCCTTCTAAATAAATGTTGTAATGATGTATGGTTATGTTGTGATGCCATAGTTGTATCTATGCATATCAGGCATGTCGTGGGTACGTGTGACGTGCAACGGTATGTATGGGATTCGACACCTTGTTGTGCCTTTAGTAGTACTCTTTATGGGGAAATGCCTCTTTGTGCTTCCACCGAGCCTTGGTAGCTCGCTACTACTCCAGACACATTGATTGACCGACATGTATCCTTCTTTGCTGCTGTGTCTGTCCCTTCGGGGAAATGTCTCGCAGTGTAATGGAGTCCCTGTAGCATGCTACGACTAGTCTACATGCAGTGATGACATTTATGTCCCACGACATAATGGAGTCCTTGTAGCTTGCTATGACTCATCTACACATGCTAGATATCGACATCTGCATTGTTGGGTTACGTATGTCTATCCTATTGGGGAACGTCGCATGGGAAACAAAAAATTTCCTATGCACACGCAAACCTATCCATGGTGATGCGCATCTACGAGAGGGAGAGTGGATCTACGTACCCTTGTAGATCGCTAAGCGGGAAGCGTTAAGAAACGCAATTGGTGTAGTCGAACATATTCGCGATCCATATCGCCGAGCGTCCCGCGATCTCATCACGATCCATCCCGCAAACTCATCACGGTCCGTCCCGCCAACTCATCATGAATCGTCTCGTGGCCTTGATCATGATCCTTCTGATCTAGTACCGAATGGACAGCACCTCCGCGTTCAGCAAACGTGCAGCTTGATGACGATCTCCATTGTCTTGATCCAGCAAGAGGAAGTGGAGGGGAGGAAGATTTCTCCGGCAGCGTGACGGTGCTCCGGAGCTGGTGGTGGAGCTATTCTTGAAGGGCTTCGCCTAAGCACTACAGAAATCCGATCTAGAGGAGAAGCTATGCACTAGAGGAACGGGTGGCACGTGGCTGAAAATCTTGTGCCAATACCCTAAAATCCTTTAGTATATATAGGAGGAGAGGAGGAGGAGGCTTGGCTGCCAAAAAGTCAGCCCTTGGGTCGGCCAAACCAAGGAGGGAGGAGTCCTCCTCCTCCACTCCTAGTAGGATTAGGACTCCTTCCTTATTTGGCCCCTTTTTGCCTTTTTCCACCTTTTTCCTTTTGGTATTTTCTTCCCAGCCTCATGGGATTTGTGTAGGACTTCCACCAGCCCACTAAGGGCTGTTATTCATCCTCCTACATCCCATAAAGCCTCTTGGGTCGAAATACCCCTCCCGGTGGTCTCCCGGTACACTACCGGCACTCCCGGTACACTACCGATGAGCCCGAAACTTTTCCTGCGACCAAACTGGGACTTCCTATATATGAATCTTTACCTCCGGACCATTTCAGAGCTCCTCATTACGTCCGGGATGTCATCCGGGACTCCAAACAACCTTCGGTAACCACCATACATAACTCCATACTACCGAAACGTCACCAAACCTTAAGTGTGCAGACCCTGCGGGTTCGAGAACTATGCAGACATGATCGAGACACCTCTACGGTCAATAACCAATGGCGGGACCTGGATTTCCACATTGGTTCCTACATATTCTATGAAGATCTTTCTCGGTCTAACCTCTATGTCAAGGATTCAGTTAATCCCGTACGATGTTCCCTTTGTTCTTCGGTATGTTACTTGCCCGAGATTCGATCGTCGGTATCTCCATACCTAGTTCAACCTTGTTACCAACAAGTCTCTTTACTCGTTCCGTAATGCAAGATCCCGTGGCTAACATATTAGTCACATTGCTTGCAAGGCTTGTTCTGATGTTGCATTACCAAGTGGGCCCTGAGATACCTCTCTGTCACACGGAGTAACAAATCCCAATCTTGATCCATGCCAACTCAACACACACCTTCGGAGATACCTGTAGTGCACCTTTATAGTCACCCAGTTATGTTGCGACGTTTGATACACACAAAGCATCCCTCCGGTGTCAGTGAGTTACATGATCTCATGGTCATAGGAACATATACTTGACATGCGGAAAACAGCAGCAATAAACTGACACGATCATATGCTACGTTTGTAATTTGGGTCTTGTCCATCACATCATTCTCCTAATGATGTGATCCTGTTATCAAATGACATCTCATGTCCATGGCTAGGAAACCTTAATCATCCTTTGATCAACGAGCTAGTCCATTAGAGGCATACAAGGGACATGGTTTTGTCTATGTATCCACACATGCATTTAAGTCTCCGATCAATACAATTATAGCATGGATAATAAACGATTATCATGAACAAGGAAATATGATAATAACTAATTTATTATTGCCTCTAGGGCATATTTCCAACAATCCCTATATGGATGTGCCACTTGGGTTCTACGACTAGTCATGTCAGCCCGGATTCTCTGTCATTTGTATGCTAGCGACACGTTCACATACGTGAGCCAAAAGACGCAAACGGTCCCAGCCCAGGTAAGGTGGCAGTTGTGGAGATAACCATGCATGAGGCCGCAAAGTGATGTGATGTGTTACATGTTTGGTTCTTATGGCTTAGGATCGGGGTCCCGACAGCGTTGGTATCAAAGCTTGACTGCCTGTAGGATTACCAAGCCAAACCGGTCGATGTTGAGTCTAGAACTGCTTTAGTTATATAAGGGAATTGATTGTGGAAGGGAACGCAAGGCTCTTTTTACTCCTTTCCTTGTGTCATTCTAATTCTGAGTCACACTCTTCTTTTCCACGGGGATTAAGAACTAGGCCTTCTCATCTATCTATTAAGATGACGAGTTACTATGCTGGAGACCTATAGGAAAGTTGTTGTCTTCCTGGATCGATGTCTCCATAAGAATTCATTGTTATGTTGTTAGTTGTCTTGCAGGTTGCCTCATATTTCATGCCTGTACAGCCGTTATGCTGTCCGAGTTATCCAAGGTTTCTGAATTATCTGATGCAATTACAAAACTCTTTCATCTTGAGTCAATGTCTTTCAGGCGAGACTAAGCACACTAAGTATTGTGTTGGGGTACTCCATTACCTCGACGTGTTTGATGAAGTGATAGGAAACCAGGTTATTCTAGTGAACTACCCAATAGTCTAGTTGTGTCTTTTGTTCCCAGTGTGATAATTCTAGCCATCACCATCGAAAGCATGTTGTGATGCTACTTAGTCAATAGGTATTCTATATCTGGGTTCTTGAACCCAAGAATCATTCTACTCACTCCCGTTGATAGTATTTTGCTTGTTCCTTTAGGATATTAGTAATCTTGTTCTAGTCTTCAAGGTCCGTAGTATGTCATGCTTCCAATACCATGAACCAACCCCGACAGAAGTTCCTTGTGGATGAAAGATCACAACATGAGTGCTCGTGATGAGTTCTCCCTTCCATAGTTGTGACTCTGCCAATCCTACCCTTCTACATGGGTTATCCGTAAGAACTGTGTTGAAGTATGTTCAACATGTTAACCTATGCATCTACAACTCAAGAAAAATAATGTGCTCTTGAGTTGCCCCTCCTCAATTGTATTCTAACCTTCAACTATCAGTGGATAGTCAAGCGTATGTCATGCATTTGTGTTATCAATGTTGACTACTATTGTGGTCCGTCAAGCCATTCTACTCCAGAATGACTAGGAGAAACAAACTCCAGTACCTCATCCATTCCTAGGATTGGGTCAAAGTAGTTGTGTTCTGCAGATCAAAATGCCAATCTAAATTTTGCTCTATTCTACCTTGAGGTATTACCCTCTTCATGTCAAGATTGTCATGAGAACTGCACTCCCTCTTATGAAATCTTGATGTAGTGATACTTCTCGCCATCATCATTCATTCCCCTGTCTCTATGTTGTCTCTAACTAGAACACTGACAAGTGAATCGTGATGTGTGTAATTGATACTCCTAGCAACTTTGTTGCTTGGTAGTTAATGGGCAATAATCTCATTCTTAGTGGGTTGGTTATCGAATAACCACTCTAAGATTGATCGTGCTACCTAGTCCATCTTTCATGGTGCACTCTTTAATCAATGAGTTAGGATTATGTCAATCCTTCACTCATTTGATCATAACGTCTTGCCTTGAAAAGCAAGATTGTTCTCGAGCTTGATAGCATATCAGTGGTTCGTGATTTTCCAAATATCTTCTCAGAAGTATTACCAAGTTGTTCCTTGACCATCATGTTAAGTTCGTGATCAAGATGGTTTTTCTATAAATCTCCCTTCTCCAAGACTCTGTGTTAGATACCCCTGAGCTAGTTGGTTAAGCCAAACAACAACTTGGAGAGTTGGAAGATGAAAGCTTCACCTGACTTAGTTCATTCCAGGGGGATGTCTTATTTTGTGGTTGTGTGTGTTGAAGAAAGGTGATATCTTCATAGATTGATCCTTGTGATCAATTGTTGCATCTTTCATCTTATCCAATCTTCCATTTGAGTGTGGGCTATCGTCAAATCAAAATCAGAACCAAAGATCTTCCAAATGTTGTTTTTACTCATGGATGTATGCTCGAGCATACACCGTTATATCTTTTGGTCTGACCAATTCTATCACCTTGTTTCCATAGTTGTGGAATTCCATCTATATGGATATCTTGATGAATTGTTGTTAAGCCCATCAACAACATTTTCATCTGTTCCAGCATTCATGATGAACATTAATGCTGGTGTTGGAAACTTTGTAGGAAATATCCTCATGTTCCATACATGAAGTATATATTGGTGTTAGAAGTGACTTACTCTTAGTTCACGTGCATATGGTACAAGTTGCAGTCGTGAACTTGAGAAAGGTCGCTTTGTTTTTGTTGGAATCATCTCAAGCCAGTCATGCATGTGCAAAGTATTCTATGGTTTGATATACCGATCATCTCCATTCCATATGCAATCCCTAGCACACCAAGCCACTGATTGACTTGTTCAAGGAAAAGAAGTTGCTTCTTAAGACCTATTCGTACGACTTATGCAAGGACTTTCTTACCAATGATGGTTAACCCGAACTCGGTAGTGTTTTTTTGAAAGACCATGTGGTCATGCTTGTCTTGGACATCGTGTTCACATGTGCCCTGCAATCCAACTCATGTTTTGGAGTTGGCTTCCGCAGTTCATTTCCTGAGAATCTCGCAACGTCATCTCTTCGAATTGTGTTGCAACCCTTCACTTTCAAACATGCTGAGTCTAGAATATCCTGACACCAACCATATTTGAATCTCAGGCAGATATGATGGTTGGAAAGTTGCCTAGGAATTATAATATTGGTCTTACTAAACTAGTGAAGTGGACGTTGTGGCCAACACACTTTGTCGAAAGATCTACAATTATAATATCTTGTATCAGCAATTTAGCCACTTCCCCATGAGGATTTCATATGACTTATTAAGTTTATCCTTATGGACCCCTTGAGCCCTGAAGTCCGACCTTTTTACTTGATGTTCTAGATACAAAACGCTGCCTATAATTGGGTTACGCTATTCATCAAGGAGAACATCAGAAGCGGAGTGTTAATTGTCTCTCGGTCAATCATCCAGATTTCGCTCCCTTGGCATAGCTAAGGTGAAATCTGAGAAAGTGTTGTCTTACTTTGCATCTGCATTCCTTCATCATTATTCATCATGGTAGTATGAGATGTTGCCAGGATCCTTGGCACAGATGTTGGTAAAACCTTGATGAATATGGAAATGCTCAAGTTCTTGACAGCACGCTCAGACTCTAGGTTATACCTCGGTATCAACTGGAAAGTGCCTTCCGTTTACCGAGTTGTTCTATAATTCTAGTTTCTTTTTCAAACTGAGTATGCCATTCATTTGAATTCCTTCAAACGATCATTGTGAATTGCCTTAGGCTGGTACGAACTGTTTCAATGATATATGTATCAAAAGTAATTCCTTTTACCACTTAAGGGATAATCCTATGAGTCACCTTCCCTAAGGTACCCGTTATGGTATGAATGGCAACTAACTCCTCACTCTTTGAAACCCATGCTCCATCCTGGCTAAGCGTGGACTTGTTGCCTACCAATTGAACCTCCGTTATCTGTCCCATTCCATCTTTCTCGATGTGTGTTTTGAGTCTCATCTCAAGAGATGTTTTTATGTCTCATTCCATGAGTTGATCATGAGGCGCTCGATCTTCGTGAAGATCAATTCTTGTAGGGTTTTCCTACTCGTCATTGTGTTTAGATGAAGATCCTGAGAGCAAAGATGTCAAGTTCAGTATGATGCAATGAATCAACAGCTCATCATGAAGATTACGATAGCTTAGTGTCCCCTCTGTCCTCTTACCCTACGCCTGAATCTCGGGACGAGATTCTTTTTTAGTGGGGTTGAGTTGTCACAACCCTAGCTAGACATTGTTTGGCTATGCATTGTGCATCATGGCATCATGTTTAAATTCAACTGAATTTGAAATGGGGATGTCAAACCCTAGCACCTCATTGAATAAACAAAGCTCCAACACTTGAATTTTCAATGATTTCAGAATGCTCTCAAAAATGCCCCCCAGTCTGATAATTATTAGAAACAATATATAAGGGGGCATTTTAATTTTCAAAACATATATAGAATTTTAAAAATAAATAATAATGCTACTGAAATTGTCAAATAAAGCATTATAAATATTTTATTCATTCAAAAATATTGAAACTTTTTGTGTAGGTTTGAAATATTCAAATTATGCTTGCAAAATATTTCAATGTATTTTGAAATAGGTTTACAGGCCCTGAAAAAAATAAAAAAAATTCATAGTAAGAAAAGAAAACAAAAATGGAAAATGAGAGAGAGAGAGAGCTAACCTGAGGCCAGCTCTAGGCCGGCCCATCTGGCCCAAGGGGGGGCGTCGTCCTCCTGGCGGCCAGGAGGCTGGGCGTGTGGCCGTCGTGCGCTCGCATCGGAGCTCCCACGCAGCCCCCTGCATGCCTGCCTCACCCCTCCACGTCGCGCTGGCGTCGTGGATAGGCAACAGGAGCCGTCTGGATCGCCCCCTCTCCCCATTAGCCCCCGCTTCTCTCTCCTTTCCCTTTACTCCGCCATGGCCGCCGCTCCCTCGCCACTGTAGCCGCCGC
The DNA here is from genome assembly GCA_022496015.1 of Hordeum marinum. NCBI lineage: Eukaryota > Viridiplantae > Streptophyta > Magnoliopsida > Poales > Poaceae > Hordeum > Hordeum marinum. Next base: position 421,153,735 of record CM039675.1, read on the forward strand.
TCCAGCCGCTCCCCTTCGCTCCCGAGTAGCTCCCTAGCTCCGCCTCGACCTTCTGTTGCTCCCCGCCGAGCCAGGCATCGCCGGAGGCCCGCCAACGACGCCCACATCCTCTTCTTCATCCTCGGCCACCGGAGATCGCCACCGTCCATCCGCCGCAAGCAGACCGTCCCCGATCTCGCTTCCGACAGCGTCGTGATCGCGGTGAGCCCCTCGTCCTTTCCCCTCTCTTCCCCAGCCATTTTACGCCCTGGTTCGTTGAGCCCATGCTCGGCCGAGCTTTGACAGCCACAGAGCTCGTCGCCGACCGTGCTCCGGGCCATCCCTGTCACTAGGATGTGTCCCGTTGGACGTGCATGACTGCGGGTGCTTGTTTGAGCCACTCCGCCGTCATTTTGGTCGCCGGAGGGCGATTCGCGACCCCCTCCACCATCCCTGGAGTCACCGGCAGCTCAACACCAGCGAGTCAGCCCAGTTTGACCACGGGGCTGACCCCCCTAGGTCACTGGCAAGTGGAACCCAGTCCTGGTTAGTTTCGGTTAATTAAAAAATAATTAAAAAGTTAATTAAGTTAATGACCCACTGACAAATGGGCCCAACCCTGTTAATTAGTAATTAACAATTAAATTAATTCCTGATAGTGCCTGGGTCACTGACAAGTGGACCCCACTATTCAGGTTTGACCTGGCAACGGCCAGTTGACCAGGTGACGTCATGCTGATGCATGCTGATGTAATAATTGATTTTCTGATTTAAAATAAATTCCAGAAAATGCTAAAAACTTTAGAAAATCATAGAAAATAATCTGTAACTTTGATTGAAATAATTTATATATGAAAAGTGATGAGAAAAATCCAATGAATCTGTTTATGCCATGATCATGCATGTTTGAACAAGTTAACATCACCAAGTATGACATTTGTGATTAGGGCAATATATGAAATACCATTTGGAGTTCGAATTCAAACTTGTTTGAATTCCACTTCAATTAACTTGGTTAATTATTTCTCTAAGTCAACTCAATACCTTAATTTTCCATGTCATATATCATGTTTGTTGCATTGCATTGAATGTATTCCTTCCTTGTTTGCCGGTGTTTGTTTCTTCTAGGAAGACATTGGTTCTGACATTGTCATCGTTGACTCTATGAAGAGAAGTAATATATTCAGAACTGTCAGGCAAGCAACCCCCCCCCCTTACATACTGATATGAACCCACCCTCTCGCTCCTGCTCTCTTTTATTGCATTAGGACAATCATGATTCAATTGTTACATGTTCTCGGTAGTTGAGCCCATTCCTTTGCATGACATGTCTTTGCCACAATAAATAGTTGAAACCACTTAGCATGAGTAGCAACTGCTTGAGCCTTGTTGTGCTTACTCATCCATGCTTGCTTACTTCGCCTGCTATGCCTAGAGTCGTGTTGGGTCTGATCCATCTGGGTGATGAATTGGAATGATGGTGAACACATCGTGCTGTGTGAGAGCTAAGTGTGTGAACACGATTTGGTGAAGGTAGCGATGAGAGGCCATGTAGGAGTACATGGCGGGTTGTCTCATTGGGACCGTCTTTAGGAGTTGAGATATGTGTATGTTATCCCAGACAAGATACTACCATGCATTGGGATCCTTAATTGACTCTCTCGGCTTGTTAATCACCTTGATCTTTGTCCAAGAGTTGCAACTAGTTTCTGGTGTTTGTAGGATGTGCTGGCGGCCGTGTATAGTGTTGACCGGAGGGGTAGGCTATGGCGCGGTAGATGCACCAGTGGCCGGGTGTACCAAGCGTAGAACCATCCGTCGAGGTGGGCTTGGGAACCCTATACACATCGTTTGGGGATGTAATGAAAACTTCGGCCGGAATTCCTTGCGGGTTCAGTTTCAAATAGGCGATAATCCTAGACAAGGGTCTTGTGTGATTGACGATCGTGGATGACTCCCTCGCTGGGCTTCCACTTGAAGGTTGTCGAGCTGCCTTTTACGTGCACATGGCGGTAAGTGGCGGGAGCGTGTGTGAAGAAGTATACCCTTTCAGGGTGATTTAATTTGTTCGAATAGCCAAGTCCTCATATATGGACTGCTTGGATTGCTTATATGGTACATAGACAAGTGAAATGGATACTCTAAAATACGCAAGATAAGTGTGTGTGCTATGTATGGCCTTCTCGTAGGGAGAAGGGAGTGGATCCATAGTGGTGTATTGCTATGGTGAATATGTGGACTCATGTGCACTATCCCACCTCAAAGAAATACTTCTAGTCGTAGTATAGGCTAGCCAAGAGTCAAAGCTGGCTTGTTGCAATAAACTCCACAACCCCCTTCATTGATACTGATGCATATGTAGATAGTTCTGATGTAAGTCTTGTTGAGTACCTTTGTACTCATGGTTGCTTAATTTATGTTTTTGCAGAGGAGACGTCAGTCTCATTAGTGATTCTTATGACGTGAAGTGCGATGTTGACCGGATTATCTTGGGAATCGTAGACAAAGGTCTGGTTCCTTTGGTAGGGTCGTTGTAGCTTTTCAGGGTCCTCCAGCCACTTTTAGTACATGTATGTACCCAGATATGTTTTGCTTCCGCTTGTTGCTTCTATGACTTGAGTGTTGGGTCATGTGACCCCTGTTTGTAACATATTACTATGTTGGCTCTTTCGAGCCTTCTAAATAAATGTTGTAATGATGTATGGTTATGTTGTGATGCCATAGTTGTATCTATGCATATCGGGCATGTCGTGCGTACGTGTCACGTGCAATCGTATGTATGGGATTCGACACCTAGTTGTGCCTTTAGTAGTACTCTTTACGGGGAAATGCCTCTTTGTGCTTCCACCGAGCCTTGGTAGCTTGCTACTGCTCCGGACACATTGATTGACCGACATGTATCCTTCTTTGTTGTTGTGTCTATCCCTTCGGGGAAATGTCTCCAAGTGTAATGGACTCCCTGTAGCATGCTATGACTCGTCTACGTGCAGTGATGACATTTATGTCCCATGGCAGAATGGAGTCCTTGTAGCTTGCTATGACTCGTCTACACACGCTAGAGATTGACATCTGCATTGCTAGGCTATGTATGCCTGTCCCTGTATGGATGTGCCACTTGGGTTCTACGACTAGTCATGTCGGCCTGGGTTCTGTGTCATTTGAATGCTAACGACACGTTCACATACATGAGACAAAAGATGCAAATGGTCTCGGCCCGGGTAAGGTGGCAGCCGTGGAGATAACCGTGCGTGAGGCTGCAAAGTGACGTGATGTGTTACATGCTGGGTTCTTATGGCTTAGGATCGGGGTCCCAACACCAAGCCGGTGAAAGAACATTTCCATCGGTCGGCGGCAGAGAAACTTAAAGCAATTAGCGAAGAGGTGGCTCGTCTCTTGCAGGCTAAGTTCATTCGGGAGATTTACCACTCCGGGTGGCTCTCGAATGTTGTCATGGTACCCAAGAAGGACAAGTCTCTCCGCATGTGTATTTACTTCAAGCATATCAATCGGGTCTGCCCGAACGATCATTTCCCGCTCCCTCGCATTGATCAGATTGTTGACCCAACTGCGGGGTGTGAGCTTTTATCGTTTCTGGATGCATACTCCGGTTACCATCAGATCCGTCTGTTTGGTCCGGATGAAATAAAAACAGCCTTCATCACCCCATTTGGGTGTTTTTGCTATATCACCATGCCATTTGGTTTGAAGAATGCCGGTGCTACTTTCATGCGCATGATTCAGAAGTGTTTACTCAACCAGATCCCTTGGAATGTTGAAGCTTACATGGACGTTATCGTTATCAAGTCCCGCAAAGGTTCCGACCTGCTGGCTGACTTGGCTGAAACATTCGCCAATCTGAGGAGGTATGATATTAAGCTGAATCTGGCTAAGTGTACTTTCGGCGTTCCTGGCGGCAAGTTACTCGTTTTTCTCGTTTCCAAACAAGGAATCGACGTCAATCCTGAGAAAATCAGCACCATTACCCGAATGAAGAGTCCCGTATGAGTGCACGATGTTTAGAAGCTCACAGGTTGCTTGGCAGCATTAAGTTGATTCATTTCTCGTCTCGGTGAGAAGGCATTGCCTTTGTACCGACTGATGAATAAGTCTGACATGTTCGAGTGGACTTCAGAAGCTGAAGCAGCATTTGTCGAGCTCAAAGCCCTGCTTTCCACCCAGCCGGTGCTTGCTGCTCCACACAGCAAAGAGCCTTTGCCCCTGTACATCGCAGCCACTAATCAAGTCGTCAATACACTTCTGACTGTCCAGCGGGAAGAGGAAGGCAAGGCCTACGAAGTCCAACGCCCAGTCTACTACATTTCCGAAGTGTTGACTCCTTAGAAGCAAAGGTACCCGCATTACCAGAAGCTTGTCTATGGCATCTATCTGCCAGCGAAGAAGGTGGCACACTACTTTTAGGATCACTCAATTTCAGTCGTTAGTGATGCTCCATTGTCTGAGATTCTCAACAATTGAGATGCGACTGGTCGAGTGGCTAAATGGGCGATTGAGATCTTCTATTTTGACATCAAGTTTGAAGCCGAACATGCGATCAAGTCTCAGGCACTTGCTAATTTCTTGGCCGAGTGGATTGAACAGCAGCAGCCAATCCAGATTCACTCGGCACACTGGACCATGTTCTTAGATGGCTCGAAAATGTTGACTGGGTCTGGTGCTGGCATTGTTTTGGTGTCCCCAAAAGGCGACAAACTCAATTATGTCTTGCAGATTCACTTCGATTCCTCCAACAATGAAGTAGAATATGAAGCACTCTTGTATGGGTTGCGCATGGCCATCTCACTCGGCGTCAAGCGCCTGATGGTTTATGGCGACTCTGATTTGGTGGTCAATCAAGTGATGAAAGAGTGGGGTGTTTGTAATCCTGCTATGACTGGAACTGTAATGTTGTTAGAAAACTTGAGAAGAGGTTTGAAGGTTTGGAACTCCATCATGTTCCCCGAGTGCAGAATCAAGCAGCCGATGAGCTGGCAAAGATTGGATCCACTCGACGACCTGTCCCCACCAATGTATTCTTGGGGCATCTTCATACTCCTTCGGTGCAGGAGGATCTCTTCACCATAGAGCCCCCACAAGCTATGAGTGCCTCTGATATGACTGAAGTTGATGTCCCTGCAGTTATTGATTTGGTCATGGAGGTTTTGGTCATCATTCCCGACTAGACAATGCCCTATATTGCATATATTCTAAGGCAAGAACTCCCTAAAGATGAGACTGAAGCCCGGTAGATCGTGCGCAGATCCAAAGTTTTTACTATGGTGGATGATCAGCTGTACAGAGAAAGTGTAACTGGTGTGATGCAGCGATGCATTTCCCCTGAAGAAGGTCGAATGATCCTGGAAGAAATCCACTCGGGAACTTGTGGCCATCATGCGTCCTCTCGGAGAATTGTTGCTAAAGCGTATCGAGATGGTTTCTTCTGTCCGCATACCAATGAGATGGTCAAGGACATTCTTGATCACCGTGAAGGTGCCAGTTCTATGCAAATTTGTCTCACAAACCTGCGTCTGCTCTGAAGACCATTCCCCTCGCGTGGTTGTCTGCTGTCTCAGGTTTGGATATGGTTGGTCCCTTTCGGACTGGACCTAGTGGATTTACTCATTTGCTTGTTGCAGTCGACAAGCTTATGAAGTGGATTGAGTCCAAACCTATAAAGAAATTAAACTCTAGCACTTCGATCAAATTCATGAGAGAGATAATCTACCGGTATGGAGTTCCCCACAGCATCATCACAGATAATGGCTCAAACTTTGACTCGAAAAAGTTTAGACACTTCTGCTTCTCCCAAGGCACTCGGGTGGATTATGCATCTGTTACACACCCCAATCCAATGGCCAAGCTAAGCGGGCCAATGGCCTCATCTTGCAAGGTCTGCAGCCTTGTCTTATGTGAGATTTGGAACATGCGGCCGGAGCCTGGGTGTCCGAGTTGCCATCTATTTATGGGGCTTGAGAACAACTCCTAACCGGTCGACTGGACGAACTCCTTTTTTCCTCGTCTATGGAGCCGAAGTTGTCCTGCCGAGTGACTTGTTTCATAAGTCCCCTCGAGTGGATCTGTATTCCGAAGCTGAAGCTGAGCAAGAAAGACAGGATGACGTGGATCTCCTAGAGGAGGAACGGGAGATGGCTTTGATTCGGACGACAACATACCAGCAAGATCTGCAATGTTTCCATGCGAAGCATGTTAAGAGTCGGTCGTTTCATGAATGTGACTTGGTGCTCCGAGTAGATCAACAGCGACCTCACAAGCTCGCTCCGGCGTGGGAAGGATCTTTCATTGTCACTAAGGTGTTGAACAACGGAGCCTATAACATCTACAACCTCAAGAAGAAGATTGATGAGCCGCAAGCCTGGAATGCAGATCTGCTCCGACGTTTCTATACCTGAAGACAGAGCTGTGTTGATGTAATAAAAGTATTCCAGATAGTGCTATTTATGCAAGTATGACTTCCACAGTTTTCATCGATTCCGGCCATGCAATTTCACATTTGGGAACACTCCGGGTGTTGAGCGATCCGCACACTCAGAGGCTTAGCTGCGAACATGCTTTCGCCTAAGTTAAAATCCCTGTCGAGTGGATAGCAGTCCATTCACTCGGTAACTTAGCTATGAACCAGTCTTCGTCTAAGTTTAAAATCACTCTAAGTGTCGAGCAATCCTCACACTTGGGGGCTTAGCTGCGGACATGCTTTGGCCTAAGTTAAAATCTTTGTCGAGTGGATAGCAGTCCATTCACTCGGTAACTTAGCTACGAACCAGTCTTCGTCTAAGTTCAAAATCACTCTGAGTGTCAATAAATCCTCACACTCGGAGGCATAGCTGTGAACCAGCTTTCACCTAAGTTAAAACCCCTTCCGAGTGGATTACAATCCATTCACCAGGAAACTTAGCTATGAACCAGTCTTCATCTAAGTTTAAAACTACTCCGAGTGTCAATAAATCCTCACACCCGGAGCTTAGCTACGAACCAGCTTTCGCCTAAGTTAAAACCCCTTCCGAGTGGATTACAATCCATTCACTCGGAAACTTAGCTGCGAACTAGTCTTCATCTAAGTTTAAAACTACTTCGAGTGTCGAGTTATCCTCATGCCCGGGGGCTTAGCTGCGAACCAACTTTCTCCTAAGTAAAAAAAAATCTTTCGAGTGTATTAAAACCCATTCAGTTGGAAACTTAGCTACGAACCGGTATTCGTCTAAGTTTAAAACTACTCCAAATGTCGAGTAATCCTCACACCCGGGGGCTTAGCTGCAAACCAGCTTTCGCCCAAGTAAAAAAAACCTTCTGAGTGAATTACAACCCATTCACTCGGAAAATTAGCTACGAACCATTATTCCTCTAAGTTCAAATCTACTCCGAGTGTCGAACGATCTTCACACCCGGGGTCTTAGCTATGAACCAAATTTCGCCTAAGTTAAAAACAAATTAAGTCGAGCAAACGATTGAAAACGAAATGCAAATAAATCCAAAGGTTTCAGCGCGAATAAAAGTTTCGCGCACAAGCAAAGGTACTCAGGCTTAAGGCCTGAATGAAGTTTTACGACCAATACATTTCCACTCGGCATTCCGAGGCAAATAAAGTTTTCATTACAAATGAAGTTTTTCAAGCACCAGACGGACTTGTATGCTCACCGAAGGTGTCCAAGTCGATCCCGTCCGCGATCCGAGTGGCTGCGTCGATGAAGGTCTCCATGAAATCTTCGAACTGAAGCTTCTTCGTGTTCATCACTCGGAGGTCCTTCAACTTGTCCTCTCTTTCTTTTGTACAATGGACTCTAACAAGGGAGAGCACCACATCGGCTCCGTAGTGGGCAGCTGACTAATTCCAAGCTTGCACTCGACTGGGGATATCATTGAGACGTGTCATCATGGATGCAACATCAATCTGGAGGGTATCTTCCGACCATAGTTCCTCGTCAATCTTCTCCAGCGCAGCCCTCAATCGAAGGATATATGCTTGAACACCCTGGAGTCGAACATTGAGACAGAACATGTTCATGGCCACGACATCTCCAACAGGCGACTTAGTAGGATCCAAATTGGGCTCGATTTCTTTGGTCTCTTTTTCGAAGTCCTGGCAGAATTCTATATGGAGGAAGGCATGGAAAAATGATTACATTGCTAACCTACGGGAATTAAGGAAATTCACTCGACAAGGGAAGTTGTTGTCGAGCATGATGAACATCTTCTTCGCGAAATCTCCCAAGTGCTTCTCTAGGCCATTGCTCCTCTTGGTCAGCTGCTCGGTCTTCTTGACAATTTCGCTCCATTCCAGTTTCAGCTGGGAGTTTTCCTCCTCTATCTTCTTGGCGGCAGCAAGTTTCTTCTCGGCAGCTTCTGTTTTCTCCCTCGCCACATTTTGGGCGTCAGCAAGCGCCTTGTCCTTGTCCTCCAACGCTTTCTTCATGGTATCTAAAGAAATAGCATTGTTGAGTCGTGCTTGGAGTCAACGATTTTCATCACGCATGTCTGTTCGAGTCAGAGCACTCGGTTCAAAGGATGCAAAGTGAGAGTAAGAATACATTTGGTCGACAAAGATTACCTCCTAGAGTCTTCAGCTCAGTCCGCACACGTTCCAGGCTGTTCTTGGAGACCTCCAAGTCCAACTGCAGTTGGTTCCTTTCCCCCTCCAAGTCCTTTTACTGGGTTCCAAGTTCACAAGCTCTCTAAAATCAACAAAAAACTAGTTCAGTCGACATGGAAATTCCTCCACTCCCGAGTGGAATATGTCATGAACAGTCGACTAGATGGCGGCCCCCCGCCCCACCCCACACTCCTGAAATAGCGTCATATCATGGTTGATGAAATGATGTCCATGAAACCAGTGTCATATCTTGGTTGATGGAAATAATATCCATGAAACCTGCATTCAGGAGCAAAAGAACTAAAGGAAAAGTGTTCACTCGACACGTCGAGTGGCAAGCGTACTCCGCGTACGACAAAGAACCCTGAGTTCAAGTTCTTAAGACTACTGCTCATCATCAACAATCAACAGTAGTCTCGGGGACTACACCCAGTGGGTGCACTCAGTGTGCCCCCACTGGTTCCTAAATCACTTGACAAGGTCTACCTTGTCCAAGCATAAGATGGTCTCTATCAGACCCCCACCGAGGCAAGCACTCGATGGCGGTCTCGGGGACTACACCAAGTGGGTGCACTCAGTGTGCCCTCACTGGATCTGCTAACACTCGATCTGTCGAGTGGTAGGAAAATAAAAAATAAAAATGTGCGCAAGCATATGAATATCGTCTCTTTTAAGACCCCCGCCAGCGCAAGCACTCGACGGTGGTCTCGGGGACTACACCAGTGGGTGCACTCAGCGTGCCCCCACTGGACCAAAATCTACTCGACTAAGAACTGATCTATTCGAGTGGATAACATTCAAGTATTCTACAAAAGGAAAACACCCACTGGGTGTACAATCAAGAAAGACAGGAATTCAATTGGAAATTCATCTACAATCGCACTTACTCGGACGTTGGTGCGAAGCGCCGCACTGGAACCATAAGCCAGCTTGCTGGCCTTGTACGCCTCCTTGGTGCACAACATTATTTGCTCTGCCTGGATCATGGCTTCCTTCGCAGCTCCGGTTTGGTCTTCCGGGACGTGGTGCAGAGGAAAGGCAGTCACCGGTTGAATTTATGTTGCGGCCAGAGTAGTTGAGGTAGTCTGGGGTTGTCCAATTGGTGTCGAGGCCACGATGGTCGAAGCAACTGGTGGAGCACTCGACAGCAGAGTTGCGAGTTCGGTTCTGGCTCGAGACGAGTCGCCTATCCCCTGGGAAGACGCAGCAGTTGACCTTTGAGGCATTTGCACTGATGGCGTTCTTTGGGCGCGTACGCGCGAGGTGCCTGAGGTCACACCTTCACCTCCCGTACCCTGAGGTGGCTCTTCGTCATCCTCCAGTTGAATGATCTCTACAAACATCAATCGGTAGCACTGGCTTATTCAATCGGCAAGTCATTTTCAAGAAACAGAGATGAGTGAAGATTTGTCTTACCTCGTTGAGAAGTGGCCGCGTCAGCAGTGTCCACATCCATTTGCTCCTCTCCATCCCGTGGAGGCGACATCACTGAGGTAGCGGCACTGGTAGACCAAATTTCACTCGGTCATCAAAAATTTGAAGTCCTATTCGACAATGAAAGAAGAAAGCAAACACTTACTTGAGACAACGGGCACAACGATATTCATGCGGGGCAAAGCTTTATGAGGTTTCGGCGCGTTGGGCTTGGGCTGCTTTGCGGCCCGTTCACTCGACTCAACGGTCGAGGTTTGGTCTCGCTTCAGGTTCCTCTCACTCGACGCCAAGGCCTTTCCTGGGGCAGTCGGAGGGTCCTGACCCAGCTTGGAGCGGTGCTCAGTGCGCAGAGGAGACTCGACTTCTTCCTCGTCTTCATCTGAGTTTTCATAGTCATCCTCACTGTCGTCGGCGTAGTCGATGTCCATGCTGCCGCCCTCGTTCTCCCCACCATCTTCAGGCTGATTCCCGTTTGGCACAGGCAAGTGCATGTTCGTCCACTCCTACAAGATTCAAACAATGAAGTCAGTCAACCTATGATCCAACCACTTGAAAAAAAGTATGGCAGTCGACAAGATATAGTTTACCAGATTCCTTGGTGGATTCTCAGCAGAGTAAGGCTTGATCCTCTTGGCTCCCAGAGGATTGTCGCAGGCTCCAGTGATGCTTCGAAGCCATTGCTCGATAGTTTCCTATGAGACTTCCTCTGGGTGCGTCCAGGTCGTGTCTTCAGGGCCCGAGTAATGCCACATAGAATGGTCCCTTGCCTGGAGTGGATGGATCCGTTGACTGAGGAACGTCTCCAAAAGATCCATGCCAGTCACTCCGCCACGAACAAGGTCCACTACGGCTTCCACCAAGTTCCCCACTTGGACTTTCTCCCCATCTGACACTTTCAAGGATTTGGGAATGATGGGTCAATCTAACATGAAAGGGGAAAGACCAGTCGACATGTTGGGAGATGCTACATCTTTGCAGTAGAACCAGGTCGATTGCCAACCCCTAACAGATTCTGGGAAGGTCATGGAGGTAAAGAAACTCCAAGATCTCTTTTGGATCCCCAAGCCACCACATAATTGGATGACATGGGGTTTATCATCCTCAGGATTGGCCTTCTTGACCGACTGAGATCTGATGGTGAAGATGTGTTTGAACAGACCCCAGTGGGGAGGACAACCCAAGAAACACTCACACATGGTGATGAAAGTAGAAAGATTAGAGATGGCATTCGGAGGAAAATGATGGAGCTGGGCTCCAAATAAATTTAGAAACCCTCGGAATAAAGAATGGGGCCATGGAGAAACCTCTCTCGACGTGGGTGAGGAGTAGGACTCGCTCCCCCTCGCGTGGCTCCGGCTCAAGTTCCCCCTCCGACAGCCTCCACGAACCTTCCGCCACGAGCCCGTCGATGATGAGGTTATCGACATCCGCGGCGGTGACCGTCGACAGGAGGGAATACCCATGGATCCACCCTGGTGGCACAGTAAATTGCATGGTTTATGGCTTCTTGGACTTGCCCTTCGCGGCCCCCTTCTTGGCACGCTCCAGCTTCTCAGTCTTCCCCTTCGTCATCGCGGTGGTAGCGATCGTTGAGGCGGAGCGAAGCAGTGCGCTGAGAGCGGGGGAGGTGGAGGAAGAGAGGATATTTGGGAGAAGAAGATTGTGTGGACTACGACGTGGCGGGATTTTATACTCTGTCGAGTTTCTCGCTGACTTGTGGGCCGCTAAATCCCCGCGTATCTCGACCACAGGCGCTGCGCGATACGTGGCGAAATTGGCGGCACGTGAATCAAGGTGTTTGATATGTATCCAACGTATCTATAATTTATGAAGTATTCATGCCATGTTTTAAAATAATTCTATATGATTTTGGTATGATTTTATTAGAACTAACCCGGACTGACGCTATTTTCAACAGAACTACCGTGGTGTTGTTTTTGTGCAGAAATAAAATTTCTCGGAATGAGCTAAAAACTTACGGAGAATATTTTTTGGAAAATATAAAAAATACTGGAGCGATGAGTCACCGGAGAGGAAGGCCGAGGAAGCCACAAGCCACAGGGGCGCCCCCTAGGGCGCGTCCCCCTGGCTTGTGACTTCCTCGGGAACCTTCTGGATGTGGGACCGATGCCAAAAATTCCTATAAATACTAAAACCCACAGAAAGAAACCTAGATGGGGAGTTCCGTCACTGCTAGCCTCCAGAGCCACGAAAAACCAATCGGGATCCCGTTCCGACACCATGCCGGAGGGGGAAACCATCACCGGAGGCCATCTTCATCATCCCGACGCTCTCCATAACGAGGAGGGAGTAGTTCACCCTCGGGGCTGAGGGTATGTACCAGTAGCTATGTGTTTGATCTCTCTCTCTCTCTCGTATTCTTGAGATGGCACGATCTTGATGTACCGCATGCTTTATTGATATAGATTGAGACATATGGACTTTTCCCCTCTCTATCTTGTTGTGATGAATTGAGTTTTCCCTTTGAAGTTTTCTTATCGGATTGAGTCTTTAAGGATTTGAGAACACTTGATGTATGTCTTGCGATGGGATATCTGTGGTGACAATGGGATGTTCTATTGATTCACTTGATGTATGCTTTGGTGATCAACTTGCGGGTTTAGTGGCCTTGGGAATCTATGCATAGGGGTTGGCACATGTTTTTGTCTTGACTTTTCGGTACAAACTTCTGGGCACTCTTTGAAGTTGTTTGTGTTGGATTGAACATGATGAATATGAAATTATGTGATGCATATCGTATAATCAAGCCCATGGGTGCTTGTGGTGAAATTGGAGTATCTAGGTGACATTAGGGTTTTGGTTGATGTGTATCAAGGTTTTATTTTAGTACGAACTCTAGGGCTGTTTGTGACACTTATAGGGATAGCTCATAAGATTGATCGGAAAAGATAAGTTTGAGGTGGTTTCGTACCATACAATAATTTCTTCGTTAGTTCTCCACTATTTTTGACTTTGGAGTGAACTCTTTGTCGCACGAGAGGTATTTACATGTGATTCAACTATGTCAGTATTATTGAAAGAAATTGCACTAGTGAAAGTATGGAAACTAGGCCTTGTTTCCAAGATTTAATACAATGTTTTGCTCGTTGTTTACTATTTGTAACCTTGCTGTTTTTATATTCTCATATTACAAAAACCTATATCTACCATCCATATTACACTTGTATCACCATCTCTTCGCCGAACTAGTGCACCTATACAATTTGCCATTGTATTGGATGTGTTGGGGACACAAGAGAACCTTTGTTATTTGGTTGCAGGGTTATTTGAGAGAGACCATCTTCATCCTACACCTCCCACGGATTGATAAACCTTAGGTCATCCACTTGAGGGAAAAATTCCACTGTCCTACAAAACTCTATGCTTGGAGGCCCAACACGAGTCTACAAGAAGAAGGTTGCATAGTAGACATCAGCGTCGTGCTCCCACTTGCTCAAGTCGTGGCGTCATCATCGCGGATGCGCGCGCTTCCAAAAAAATTTGAATCCCGTGAAATCCGGGCCTGACATAGCGACCCTTTGCGTCTAAAGATCCTTCCAAGTCACTCGGAACATAATTGATGCTAAGAATTCATTCGGATGCTTTCAAAGCTGAATCGATCCGGGCGAATGATAAAGATTTCAATCGACGTAGATTTCATCGAGCCCCGAAGTACATTCGGAAGTCTGGTGCCTTGTCAGAATTGGCATCGATCCCTTTTCTCACTCAAACCCCGATCCATTCGGGGGCTAATGATGAGGATATGTACCTAGGGTAGGGTCCTAGGCCTGACCTACATACCCTACCTAAGGACACTATATTGGAAGACTTAAAGATTACAAGAGAGATTCCGACTGGATTCGCCATGGTGCTCAAGTCACTCGACATCTTATCCACTCGGTATCTTCTCCATCCACTTGACAGTCACCTGTCACTCGGAAGACCCCGCTTCGAGTCGATGCCAAAAGACCAAAAGCCATCCTAGGGAGGCCAATAGGCAGGTGTTAAGCCAATCATCATTAGTAACAATTATGATGTACGTTACCACTAACGCTCGTCTTTATACCCACGATCGAACCCTTGGATGCCTGGCACTAATGATGGGCTGCGTACTCTATATAAACCTGCCCTCCCCTCTGGCACAAGGGTTCGCAACCTCTGTAACTCAACTCTCCACACGACAAAAGCTCCCGAGCACTGAGACGTAGGGCTGTTACCTCCATGAGAGGGGCTTGAACTCATACATCCATGTGTACACCCTAACCATAGCTAGGACGCTGCCCTCTCCTTTCGTACCCCTATCTTCTACTGTTAGACTCGTTCCCACGACAGTGGGTACCTTTGCTTTGAAGGAGTCAACACTTCAGAAATATAGTAGACTGGACTATGGACTTTGTAAGCTTTGCCTTCCTCTTCCCGCTCGATAGTGAGAACTGCACTGATGACCTGATTAGTGGTCGCGATGTACAGGAGCAAGGGCTCTTTGCTTTGCGGAGCAACAAGCACCGGTTGGGTCGAAAGCAGGGCTTTGAGCTCGACAAACGCCGCTTCGGCTTCTAGAGTCCACTCGAATGTATCAGACTTCTTCATCAGTCGGTATAAAGGCAATGCTTTCTCACCAAGACAAGAAATGAATCAACTCAATGCTGCCAGGCAACCTGTGAGCTTCTGGATATCGTGCACACGCTCTGGACTTTTCATTCGGGTAATTGCACTGATCTTCTTGGGGTTGACGTTGATGTTGGAAATATGCCCTAGAGGCAATAAATAAAGTATTTATTATTATATTTCCTTGTTCATGATAATCGTTTATTATCCATGCTATAATTGTATTGATTGGCAACACATTGCATGTGTGGATAAATAGACAACACAGTGTCCCTAGTATGCCTCTAGTGAACTAGCTCGTTAATCAAAGATGGTCAAGGTTTCCTGGCCATTGACATGTGATGTCATTTGATAACGGGATCGCATCATTAGGAGAATGATGTGATGGACAAGACCCAAACTACAAACGTAGCATATGATCGTGTCAGTTTATTGCTACTGTTTTCTACATGTCAAGTATATGTTCCTATGACCATGAGATCATGCAAGTCATAGATATCGGAGGAGTGCCTTGTGTGTATCAAACGTCGCAACGTAACTGGGTGACTATAAAGGTGCTCTACAGGTATCTCCGATGGTGTCTATTGAGTTGGCATGGATCGAGACTGGGATTTGTTACTCCGTGTGACGGAGAGGTATCTCGGGGCCCACTCGGTAATACAACATCACAATGAGCCTTGCAAGCAATGTGACTAATTGTTAGTTGCGGGATCTTGTATTACGGAACGAGTAAAGAGACTTGCCGGTAACGAGGTTGAACAAGGTATGGAGATACCGACGATCGAATCTCGGGCAAGTAACATACCGAACAACAAAGGGAACATCATACGGGATTAACTGAATCCTTGACATAGAGGTTCGACCGATAAAGATCTTCATGGAATATGTAGGAACCAATGTGGACATCTAGGTCCCGCCATTGGTTATTGACCGTAGAGGTGTCTCGGTCATGTCTACATAGTTCTCGAACCCGTAGGGTCTGCACACTTAAGGTTTGGTGACGTTTCGGTAGTGTAGAGTTATGAATGGTGGTGACCGAAGTTTGTTTGGAGTCCTGGATGAGATCCTGGACGTCACGAGGAGCTCCGGAATGGTCCGGAGGTAAAGATTCATATATAGGAAGTCCTAGTTTGGTCGCCGGAAAAGTTTCGGGCTTATCGGTAGTGTACCGGGAGTGCCGGTAGTGTACCGGGAGACCTCCGGGAGGGGTATTTCGACCCAAGAGGCTTCATGGGCTGTGGGAGAGTATTAACCATCCCTTAGTGGGCTGGTGGAATAGCCACAACAGGCCCATGCGGCTAGGGGAAGAGTCCCAAAGAGAAAAGGGTGGGAAAAAAGGCAAAAAGGAAGAGTCCTACTCCTACTAGGATTGGAGGAGGAGTAGGATTCCTCCTCCTTGGCTTCGGCCGACTCAAGGAAGGGCTCAGCCCTGAGCCAAGGCCTCCTCTCCCTCACTCCTATATATACTAGTGTAATAGAGGGTTTTTGCATAGAATTTACGGCCACGTGCTACCCGTTCCACCAGTGCATAGTTTCTCCTCTAGATCTGATTTCTGCAGTGCTTAGGCGAAGCCCTGCCAGAATTGCTCCACCACCATCACCGGAGCGCCATCACGCTTCCGGTGAACTCTTCTTCCTCTCCACCTCCTCTTGCTGGATCAAGATGGTGGAGGTCGTCATCAAGCTGCACGTGTGCTGAACGCGGAGGTGCCGTCCGTTCGGTACTAGATCGGAAGGATCCTGATCAAGGCCACAGGACGTTCGTGATTGGATCGCGGGACGGATCATGACGAGATCGAGGGACCGTTCGTGATTACATCGCGGGGCGCTCAGCGATTTGGATCGCGAAGACGTTCGACTACACCAACCGCGTTTCTTAACGCTTCCTGCTTAGCGATCTACAAGGGTACGTAGATCCACTCTCCCTCTCGTAGATGCTCATCACCATGGATAGATCTGCGTGTGCGTAGGGAAAAAATTCCCATGCGACGTTCCCCAACAGTCAACTCCTCGTTCGGAAACGAGAAAACTGAGCAACTTGCCACCCAGAACACCGAAAGTGCACTTAGGCGGGTTCAACTTGATGTCATACCTCCTCAGATTGGCGAATGTCTCAACCAAGTCAGTCAACAGATCGGAACCCTTGCGAGACTTGACGACAATATCATCCATGTAAGATTCAACATTCTGAGGGATCTTATCAAGTAGGCATTTTTGAATCATGCGCATGAACATAGCGCTAGCATTCTTCAAACAAAAAGGCATGGTGATATAATAGTATCACCCAAAAAGGGTGATGAAGGCTGTCTTTATTTCATCCGGACCAAATAGATGGATCAGATGGTAACCGGAATATGCATCAAGAAAAAATAAATGCTCACACCCCACAGTCGAGTCGAGAATCTAATTTATGTGGGGGGCGCAAAATGATCTTTAGGGCAGACCTGATTGATATGTTTGAAGTCAATACACATGCAGAGTGACTTATCTTTCTTGTGGACCATGACGACATTCGAGAGCCACTCAGAGTGGTAGATCTCACGTATGAACTTAGCCGCCAAGAGAGGAGCCACCTCCTCGCTTCTCTTCTACCGACCTACGCAAGTGCTCCTTCACACGCTTAGCCTTTGGGTCGACTCTCAGTCTGTACTCAGCCGGTTCCCTGGGTACCTCCGGCATGTCAGCAGGTTTCCATGCGAAGATATCCCAGTTCTCACGGAGGAACTGGATGATCTCAGCTTCCTATTTGATGTCGAGTTTCGTAGAGATGTTGGTCAGAGCAGCATTAGGATCTGTCGGGTGAATGTGTACTTTGTTTACTTCGCCTGCCAACTGGAAAGCTGATTCGGAAGCGGGCTTCTTGGCACGCAACAGATCGGTAGGATCAGTATTCTTCTTGTATTCCTCCAATTCAACCACAACCATTTGGTGGTCGAAAATTTTGGAGCCCTGCTGAAGTCACTGCTCAACCCCATGTCGATTGCCAGTGACTGTGATCACACCCTTGGGCCTAGGCATCTTCAGCTTGAGATACACGTAGCATGGACGGGTCATGAAACAGGCATAAGGAGGGTGACCAAGGATGGCATGGTATGCGCTTTGGAAGTCTACCACTTCACACGTCAATTTCCCTTTTCGAAAATTTTTATTGTGCCAAACACCACATCCAAAGCAATCTGGCCGAGTGATTTGGCCTTCTTCCCAGGGATGACTCCGTGGAACTGCATGTTGCTGTCACTGAGTTGAGATATCAGAATGCCCATCCCTTTGAGGGTATCCGCATACAAAATGTTCAAACCACTCCCTTCGTCCATGAGGACCTTGCAGAGTCGAGTGCCTCCCACAACAGGATCCACCACCAAAGCTTGCCGACCGGGGGTAGCAACACGAGTAGGGTGATCCGGTTGATCAAACGTGATAGCGGATTGAGACCACTTGAGGTATGTGGGGGTTAAAGGAACAACCATGTTGACCTCCCTGTTGATAACCTTCAGTCGAATCTTGCTTTCGTCATCCGCAAAAATCATCAGGGTGGCGTTGACTTCAGGAAAACTTTCTTTGTCTTCATCATCCTCCTTTTCAGGAGTTTTGTCACTCGACTGACCCTCCTTGAACTGCTGAATCAGCAAACGACACTGTCGAGTGGTATGCTTTGACAATATCAGATTGCCTTCTTAATCTTTCTTCGTGTGGATTGCACATGGTAAATCCATAACACCAGTTCCCGAATGATTCTTTCCTTTCTTGGGGGTAAACTGTCCTTTGGACTTCCCCTTATTTTTTCCTTGCGCCACCAGAGCGGCCGCCTCTGCCTGAGTAGGGCCATAAGGCTTACGCTTCTGTTTCCGACTAGAATTGCCACCGGCATCATTGTCGAATGCTTTTCCTTTGCCGCTATGGAGGCGGTCTTCCTCTTCGCCATTGGTGTACCGAGTGGCAATCTCCATCATCTTGCTCAGGGTAATGTCACATGTGCGCCCAAACTTCAAGTAAAGCTCTATGTACTTCACACCGGCCTTGAAAGCACAAACAGCTTGGTGCTCGGAAACATTCTCCATCGTGTGATGTAAGGTGGACCAATGCTGAATGTAATCTCTCAAGGACTCATTGGGTTTCTGAACACAGTGCTGCAAAACAATCAAACCAGCTGGACGCTTGCAAGTACCCTCGAAAGTTCTGATGAACACTCGGGCAAGATCCTCCTAGCAGTAGATGCTAGAGGGAACCAAACAATTCAACCACGCTCGGGCCGAACCATCCAACATCAAGGACAAATGCTTCATGGCTATGTTGTCATTTCCTCCCCCAATCTGTACAACCACTCGGTAATCATCTAACCATGTTTTCGGCTTCGAATCACCAAAGAACTTGCCTATCCCAGCCGCCAACCTGAAGTTGGGGGGAATATCTACAGAACGAATGGCTCTACTAAAACACTCGGGGCCAGAGATAAATGTTGGGGAACGTTGCATGGGAAACTAAAAATTTCCTACGCTTCACGAAGATCAATCTAGGAGATGAGCATCTATGAGAGGAGAGATTGGATCCACATACCCTTGTAGATCGCTAAGCGGAAGCGTTAAAGAACGCGATTGGTGTAGTTGTACGTCTCCGCGATCCAAATTGCAAGTCGTCCCACGAACTCCCGATCAAGTGCCGAACAGACGACACCTCCGCATTCAGCACACATGCAACTCGATGATGATCTCCGCCTTCTTGATTCAGCAAGAAGGAACGGAGAGGTAGATGGGTTCACCGGCAGCACGACGGTGTGACGACGGTGGTGGTGGAGCTGATCCGGCAGATCTTAGCTAAGCGTCACCGAATCAATCTAGAGGAGAGGCTATCGAAGAGGGGGGAAGGGCTGAGCCGTGGCTTAGGGTGCTGCAGCCCTCCCTCCCCTCACATATATATAGGAGGGGTAAGAGGAGGGGCGCCCTAGGGTTTCCCCTAGGGTGGGGCGGCGGCCAAGGGGGAAACTTGGCCCCCAAGGCAAGTGCCCCCCTGGGCCAACCCTAGCCCTTCCAGCTGTTGGAAATATGCCCTAGAGGCAATAATAAATTGGTTATTATCATATTTTCTTTTTCATGATGATCGTTTATTATCCATGCTATAATTGTGTTGATCGGAAACTCAGATACATGTGTGGATACATAGACAACACCATGTCCCTAGTATGCCTCTAATAGAATAGCTCGTTGATCAAAGATGGCTATGGTTTCCTAGTCATGGACATGAGATGTCATTTGATAACGTGATCACATCATTAGGAGAAAGGTGTGATGGACAAGACCCAAACTACAAACGTAACAAAGGGAACATCATACGGGATTAACTGAATCCTTGACATAGAGGTTCGACCTATAAAGATCTTCATAGAATATGTAGGAACCAATATGGGCATCCAGGTCACACTATTGGTTATTGACCGTAGAGGTCTCTCGGTCATGTCTACATAGTTCTCGAACCCGTAGGGTCTGCACACTTAAGGTTTGGTGACGTTTTGATAGTATAGAGTTATGCATGGTGGTGACCGAAGGTTGTTCAGAGTCCCGGATGAGATCCCGGATGTCACGAGGAGCTCCGGAATGGTCCGGAGGTAAATATTGATATATAGGAAGTCCTATTTTGGTGACCGGAAAAGTTTTGGGCTTATCGGTAGTGTACCGGGAGTGCCAATAGTGTACCGGGAGACCATCGGGAGGGGTATTTCGACCCAAGAGGCTACATGGGCTGTGGGAGAGTGAATACCAGCCCTTAGTGGGCTGGTGGAATTCCCACATAAGGCCCATGCGGCTGGGAGAGAAAACCCAAAGAGAAAAGGTGGAAAAAAGGCAAAATAGGGAGGAATCCTAGTCCTACTAGGATTGGAGGAGGAGTCCTCCTCTCCTCCTTGATTCGGCCGAACCAAGGGCTGGCCCCTTGAGGGACAATCCTCCTCCTATCTTCCTCTTATATATACTAGAGGTTTTAGGGGTTTTGGCACTAGATTTTCAGCCACATGCTACCCGTTCCTCTAGTGCATAGTTTCTCCTCTAGATCGGATTTCTTCAGTGCTTAGGCGAAGCCTTGCCAGAATAGCTCCACCACCATCGCCGCAATGCCGTCGCGCTGCCGGAGAACTCTTCTACCTCTCCGCTCCCTCTTGCTGGATCAAGAAGGCGGAGATCGTCATCGAGCTATACGTGTGCTGAATGCGGAGGTGCCGTCCGTTCGGCGCTAGATCGGAAGGACCATGATCAAGATCACGAGACGGATCGTGATGAGATCGTGGGACGGATCGTGATGAGATCACGGGACGGATCATGATGAGTTCGCGGGGCTGATCATGATTGGATCACGGGACGGATCATGATGAGATCGCGGGACACTCGGCGATTTGGATCGTGAAGACGTTCGACTACACCAACCGCGTTTCTTAACGCTTCCCACTTAGCGATCTAAAAGGGTATGTAGATTCACTCTCCCTCTCGTAGATGCTCATCACCATGGATAGATCTGCGTGTGCGTAGGAAATTTTTTGTTTCCAATGCAACGTTCCCCAACGGTGGTATCAGAGCTAGGTCTATGTGTAGATGAGATCTCGAGAAGAACACAAAAGGTTTGTGGGCGCTGATGCTTAGATTGCTTCCTCCCTTTGTCGGATTTTGGTCCGGCGGTATTGTGAGATGAAGCATCCCATACCAACATTACTCGTACGCTTACGAGAGACCGGTTCCCTCAACCGCAACTTGTTGCATAGATGGCTTGCGGGTGCCAGTTTCTCTCACTTTAGTTGGATCGGATTCGACAAAGGCGATCCTTGAGAAGGTTGAAAAGCAACTAGTGTATCACCATTGTGGTTTTTGCGTAGGTGAGAATTGTTCTTGCTAGATACCCGTAGCAGCCACGTAAAACGTGCAACAACAATTAGAGGACGTCTAACTTGTTTTTGCAGGGTATGTTGTGATATGATATGGCCAATTACATGATGTGATATATGTGATGTATGAGATGATCATGTGATTTATAGAATATCACGACTTGCATGTCGATGAGTACGGCAACCGGCAGGAGCCCAAGGGTTGTCTTTAATTATTGTAGGACCTGCGTGTCAATCATTAAGCGCTATGTAATGCTTTACTTTATCGCTAAACGGTAGCAATAGTAGTACAAGCATGATGGGCGTGACAACCCCGATGGCGACACGTTGATGGAGATCAAGATGATGGAGATCATGATGTCATGCCGGTGACGATGGAGATCATGTCGGTGCTTTCCAGATGGAGATCAAAAGCACAAGTTCATGGCCATATCATGTCACTTATGATTTGCATGTGATGTTAATCCTTTTATGCACCTTGTTTTGCTTAGGACGATAGTAGCATTATAAGGTGATCCCTCACTTAAATTTCGAGATGAATTGTGTTCTCCCTGAGTGTGCACTGTTGCGAAAGTTTGTCGTGTCGAGACACCACGTGATGATCGGGTGTGATAGACTCTACGTTCACATACAACGGGTGCAAGCCAGTGTTGCACATGTAGAACACTCGGGTTAAACTTGACAAGCCTAGCATGTACATACATGGCCTCGGAACACAAGATCTTGAAAGGTCGAACATGAGCCATATAGTAGATATGATCAACATGATGATGTTCACCATTGAAACCAACTCAACTCACGTGATGATCGGACTTGAGTTGGTGAATTTAGATCATGTGTCACTCGAATGACTGGAGGGATGTCCATTTGAGTGGGAGTTCTTCAGTAATATGATTAATTGAACTCATTATCATGAACATAGTCAGTAGTGCCTTTGCAAATTATGTTGTAGATTACTTGCTCGCACTGTAGCTCCCTTGAACTTTTATATGTTCCTAGAGAAATAGAGTTGAAAGATGATGGTAGCAATATTGCGGACTGGGTCCGTGATCTGAGGAATGTCCTCATTGCTGCATAGAAGGCTTATGTCCTTAATGCACCACTCGGTGCGCCAACCCCTCTAGCGTCGTCTGTAGATGTTGTGAACATCTAACAGGCACGTTGTCATGACTACTTGATAATTTAGTGCGTCATGCATTACGGCTTAGAATTGAGGCTCTTAAACGTTTTGATGTCACAGAACATATGAGATGTTCTAAGAGCTGAAATTAGGATCTCAGGCTCGTGCATGTTACGAGATATGAGATCTCCAACAAGATTCTTTGTCTGCAAGATGAAGGAGAATAGCTCAATCATTGTGCATGTGCTCAGATTGTCTGGGTGCTTCAATCACTTGAATCGAGTGGGAGTCAATCTTCCAGATAAGATAGTGATTGATATAGTTCTCCAAGTCACTGTCACTAAGCTACTAGAACTTGGTGATGAACTATAAAATGCCGGGGATAGAAATAATGATCCCTGAGCTATTCGCGATGTTTGACACCGCGAAGGTAGAAATCAAGAAGGAGCATCAAGTGTTGATGGTTAGTAAAACCACTAGTTTCGAGAAGGGCAAGGGCAAGGAGGGAAACTTCATGGATGGCAAGTCAGTTGCTACTCCAGTGAAGCAACCCAAAGTTGAACCTAAACCCGAGACTAAGTGCTTCTATTATGAGGTGAGCGGTCACTGAAGCAGAACAACCCTGGATACTTGGTAGATAAGAAGGCTGGCAACATCGACAGAAGTATATTTGATATATGTGTTATTGATGTGTACCTTGCTAGTACTCCTAGTAGCACCTGGGTATTGGATACCGGTTCAGTTGCTAAATGTTAGTAACTCGAAATGAAAGCTACAAAATGAACGGAGAACTAGCTAAGGGTGGGGTGATGATGTATGTTGGAAATGTTTCCAAGGTTGATGTGATCAATATCGCATGCTCTCTCTACCTTCAGGATTAGTGACAAACCTAAATAAATGTTATTTGGTGTTTTGCGTTGAGCATGAACATGATTAGATCGTGTTTATTGCAACACGGTTATTCATTTAAGTTAGAGAATAATGGTTATTCTGTTTACATGAATGATACCTTCAATGGTTCTGCACCTAGTGAGAATGGTTTGTTGAATCTTGATCGTAGTGATACACATGTTCAGAACATTGATGCCAAAATATACAAAGTTAACAATGATAGTACCACATACTTGTGGCACTGCCACTAAATGTCATATTGGTATAAAGCGCATGAAGAAACTCCATGCTTATGGATCTTTGGAGACACTCGATTTCGAATCGGTTCAGACATGCGAACCATGCCTCTTGGGCAAGGTGACTAAGGACCCCGTTTTCCAGATGGATGGAGCGGGCAAGTGATTTGTTGGAAATGATACAAGTTGACGTATGCAATCCAATGAGTCTTGTAGCGTGCGGTGGATATCGTTATTTTCTTACCTTCACTAATGATTTGAGTAGATATAGTGTATATTTACTTAATGAAACACAAGTCTAAATCATTTGAAAGGTTCAAGCAAATTCAGAGTGAAGTTTGAGATCATCATGACAAGAAGATAAAAATGTCTACGATATGATCGTCGAGGTGAATATCTGAGTTGCGAGTTTGGCATACAACTTTAGACAATGTGAAAATTGTTTCACAACTCACGCCACCTGGAACACCATAGCGTGATGGTGTGTCCGACCATCATAGTCGTGCTCTATTGGATATGGTGCGTGCTATGATGTCTCCTATCGTTTTGCTACTATAGTTTTGGGGTTATGTGTTAGAGACAACTATATTCACTTTAAATAGGGCACCATCTAAATCCGTTGAGATGACACCGTCTGAACTATGGTTTGATAGAAACCTAAGCTGCAATTTCTTATTGTTTGGGGCCACGACGCTTATGTGGAAAAAGGTTTTTCACCTAATGAGCTTGAACCCAAAGCGGACAAATGCATCTTCATAGAATACCCTAAGAACAGTTGGGTATACCTTCTATCTCAGATCCAAGTGCAAAGTGTTTGTTGCTAAAAACGGGTCCTTTCCCGAGAAAAAGTTTCTCTCGAAACAATTGAATGGGAGGAAGATAGAACTTGATCAGGTTATTGAACCTTTGTTTCAACGAGAGAGTAGCGCAGCGCAGGAAGATGTTTCTGTGAAGCCTACGTTAGTTGAAGAGGAAGTAAATTATTATGATCATGAAGCTTCAGATCAAGTTACTATCGAACCTTGTAGGTCGACAAAGGATGTGTACTGCTCCTGAGCGGTATGACAACCCTGTCTTGGAGGTCATGTTGTTGGACAACGATGAACCTACCAGCTGTGGAGAAGCGATGATGGGCCCAGATTCCGACAAATGGTTAGAGGCCATGAAATCCGAGAAAGGATCCATGTATGAAAACCAAGTATAGACTTTGGTGGACTTGCTCGTTGGACGGCAGGTCGTTGAGTACAAATGGATCTTTAAAATGAAGACAGACACTGATGGTGAAATGTCACCATTTATAAAGCTCGACTTGTTGCAAAGAAGTTTCCGGCAAGTTCAAGGAGTTGACTACGATGAGACTTTCTCACTTGTAGTGATGCTAAAGTCTGTTGGAATTATGTTAGCAGTTGTTGCATTTTTCAGTTATGAAATCTGGCAGATGGATGTCAAAACATCGTTTCCTTAACGGTTTACTTGAGGAAAGGTTGCATGTGATACAACCAGAAGGTTTTGTCAGTCCTAAGGATGCCAAAAGGTGTGCAAGCTTCAGTGATCCTTCTATGAACTGAACCAAGCGTCTCGGAGTTGGAATATACCCTTTGATGAGGTGATCAAAGTTTTTGAGTATATACAAAGTTTATGAGAAACTTGTATTTACAATAAAGTGAGTGGGAGCACTATAGAGTTTCTGGTAAGCATATGTGGTTGACATATTGTTGATCGGAAATGATGTAGAATTTCTGGAAAGCATAAATGGTTGTTTGAAAAGAGTTTTTTCAAAGGAAGACCTCGATTAAGCTACCTTATTGTTGAGCATCAAGATCTATAGAGATAGATCAAGATGCTTGATGAGACTTTCAAGGAGTGCATACCTTGACCAGATTTTGAAAGAGTTCAAATGGATCAGTCAAAGAAAGAGTTCTCGCCTGATTTATAAGGTGTAAAGTTGAGTGAGACTCAAAGCTCGACAACGGCAGAAGAAAGAGAAAGGACGAACGTAGTCCCCTATGCCTTAGCCATAGGCTCTATATTATGACATGTTGTGTACCGCACCTGTGTGTGCCTTGCCATGAGTTTGTAAAGGTGTACAAGAGTGGTCCAGGAGTGGATCACTGGACAGCGGTCAAAATTATCCTTAGTAACCAGAGGACTAAGGAAATGTTTCTCGATTATGGAGGTGATAAAGGGTTCGTCGTAAAGAGTTACGTCGATGCAAGCTTTAACACTAATTCGGATGACTCTTAGTAGCAATCCGGATACGTATAGTTGAGCAGCCATTTGGAATAGTACCAAGTGGAGTGTGGTAGTAGTGTTTACGGTTTGACATAGAGATTTGCAAAGTACACACGGATCTGAATGTCGCAGACCCGTTAACTATAAGACCTCTCTCACATGCAAAGCATGATCGAGCCCCATAACTCATTGGGTGTTAGATTCATAACAATGAGAATCACATAGTGATGTGAACTAGATTATTGACTCTAGTGAAAGTGGGAGACTGTTGGAAATATGCCCTAGAGGCAATAATAAATTGGTTATTATCATATTTCCTTGTTCATGATAATCGTTTATTATCCATGCTATAATTGTGTTGATCGAAAACTCAGATACATGTGTGGATACATAGACAACACCATGTCCCTAGTATGCCTCTAATAGACTAGCTCGTTGATCAAAGATGGCTATGGTTTCCTAGTCATGGACATGAGATGTCATTTGATAACGGGATCACATCATTAGGAGAATGGTGTGATGGACAAGACCCAAACTACAAACATAGCATATGATCGTGTCAGTTTATTGCTACTGTTTTCTGCATGTCAAGTATTTGTTCCTATGACCATGAGATCATGCAACTCACGGACACCGGAGAAGTACCTTGTCTGTATCAAACGTCACAACGTAACTGGGTGACTATAAAGGTGCTCTACAGGTATCTCCGAGGGTGTCTGTCGGGTTGGCATGGATCAAGACTGGGATTTTTTACTCCGTGTGATGGAGAGGTATCTCAGGGCCCACTCGGTAATACAACATCACAATAAGCCTAGCAAGCAATGTGACTAATTGTTAGTCATGGGATCTTGTATTACGGAACGAGTAAAGAGACTTGCCGGTAACGAGGTTGAACTAGGTATGGAGATACCGACGATCGAATCTCGGGCAAGTAACATACCAAAGAACAAAGGGAACATCATACGGGATTAACTGAATCCTTGACATAGAGGTTAGACCGATAAAGATCTTCATAGAATATGTAGGAACCAATATGGGCATCCAGGTCCCACTATTGTTTATTGACCGTACAGGTGTCTCGGTAATGTCTACATAGTTCTCGAACCCGCAGGGTCTGCACACTTAAGGTTTGGTGACGTTTCGATAGTATAGAGTTATGCATGGTGGTGACCGAAGGTTGTTCAGAGTCCCGGATGAGATCCCGGATGTCACGAGGAGCTCCGGAATGGTCCGGAGGTAAATATTGATATATAGGAAGTCCTATTTTGGTCGCCGAAAAAGTTTTGGGCTTATCGGTAGTGTACCGGGAGTGTCGGTAGTGTACCGGGAGACCATCGGGAGGGGTATTTCGACCCAAGAGGCTACATGGTCTGTGGGAGAGTGAATACCAGCCCTTAGTGGGCTGGTGGAACTCCCACACAAGGCCCATGCGGCTGGGAGAGAAAACCCAAAGAGAAAAGGTGGAAGAAAGGCAAAATAGGGAGGAATCCTAGTCCTACTAGGATTGGAGGAGGAGTCCTCCTCTCCTCCTTGATTCGGCCGAACCAAGGGCTGGCCCCTTGAGGGCCAAGCCTCCTCCTCTTTTCCTCTTATATATATACTAGAGGTTTTAGGGTTTTTGGCACTAGATTTTCAGCCACGTGCTACCCATTCCTCTAGTGCATAGTTTCTCCTCTAGATCGGATTTCTGCAGTGCTTAGGCGAAGCCCTACCGGAATAGCTCCACCACCATCGCCGCAGCGCCATCGCGCTGTCGGAGAACTCTTCTACCTCTCCGCTCCCTCTTGCTGGATCAAGAAGGCAGAGATCGTCATCGAGTTGTACGTGTGCTGAACGCGGAGGGGCCGTCCGTTCGGCGCTAGATCGGAAGGACCGTGATCAAGATCGCGAGACGGATCGTGATGAGATTGCAGGACGGATCATGATGAGATCGCGGGACGGATTGTGATGAGTTCGCGGGACGGATCGTGATTGGATCGCGGGATGGACCGTGATGAGATCGCGGGACACTCGGTGATTTGGATCGCGAAGACGTTCGACTACACCAACCGTGTTTCTTAACGCTTCCTGCTTAGCGATCTACAAGGGTATGTAGATCCACTCTCCCCCTCGTAGATGCTCATCACCATGGATAGATCTTGCGTGTGCGTAGGAAATTTTTTGTTTCCCATGCAACGTTCCCCAACACCAGCCACATGGGTTTTAGGTGGGAGGGGCACCCAACCCACCAGGGGCTGGTGCGCCTCCTCTCACAACCCATGGGGCCCTCCGGGGCAGGTGGACCCCCCGGTGGACCCCCAAAACACTTTCGGCATTCCCGTCACAAAACCGGTAAGTCCAGAAACTTTTCTGGAATCCGAATACCGACTTCCTATATATCAATCTTTACCTCTGGACCATTCCGGAGCTCCTCGTGACGTCCGGGATCTCATCCGGGACTCCAAACAACCTTCGGTCGCTAACATACATAACTCAACTATATCAAAACGTCATCGAACCTTAAGTGTGCAGACCCTGCGGGTTCGAGAACTATGCAGACGTGACCGAGACACCTCTACGGTCAATAACCAATAGCGAGACATGGATTCCCATATTGGTTCCTACATATTCTACGAAGATATTTATCGGTCGAACCTCTATGTCAAGGATTCAGTTAATCCCGTATGTTGTTCCCTTTGTTCTTTGGTATGTTACTAACCCGAGATTCGATCGTCGGTATCTCTATACCTAGTTCAATCTCGTTACCGGCAAGTCTCTTTAATCGTTCCGTAATACAAGATCCCATGGCTAACACTTAGTCACATTGCTTGCAAGTCTTGTTGTGATGTTGTATTACCGAGTGGGCCCTGAGACACCTCTCCGTCACACGAAGTAACAAATCCCAGTATTGATCCATGCCAACCTAACAGACACCCTCGGAGATACCTGTAGAGCACCTTTATAGTCACCCAGTTACGTTGCGACATTTTATATACACAAGGTACTCCTCCCGTGTCAGTGAGTTGCATGATCTCATGGTCATAGGAATAGATACATGACATGCAAAAAACTGCAGCAATAAACTGACACAATCATATGCTACGTTTATAGTTTGGGTCTTGTCCATCACATCATTCTCCTAATGATGTGATCCCGTTATCAAATGACATCTCATGTCCATGGCTAGGAAACCTTAACCATCTTTGATCAACGAGCTAGTCTATTAGAGGCATACCAGGGACATGGAGTTGTATATGTACACACGTATCTGAGTTTCCGATCAATACAATTCTAGCATGGATAATAAACGATTATCATGAAAAAGGAAATATGATAATAACCATTTTATTATTGCCTCTAGGGCATATTTCCAACAATAACGGCGTCACTTCCACTCGGATAATCTCTGTCATAACCATCCCTGTGGGCTCTACCTCTGTCAATCCTCTTCTGGGCTATGTAATCTCTCGCACCAAACCCTGGGTTCCGCTCATCACTAAACGAACGCCTTTCTTCATGGTGTCGGGGCACATATGAACCACTCCACGGAGGAGTAGGCACTCGTCGATGGTCATCACGGTGAGAACAAGGAGCGAACTGATCTCGCCCCTGATCACGATACTGATCATTTCGGTAACCTCCGCCCCTGCAACGCAGAGGTGACCCTACACTATGTGTCGAATGAACTGTGTATGCCTTTGGTGAATTTCTATGCAATCTACTACGTGACTGAGAAACAACTGAGTTCTGGCGCTGCGTTGCGTCAAGCAATGCCCGAATCTACAGCAAACCTCTACCAGCCTTTGAACGGGACGATTGAATGGAATCTGCAATCCTAGCTGCTGCTGCAACATTTAAAACTGGAGTGCGGTATACCTCAACATTATTCTGAGAACCACTCGGAAACAAATGTTGCTGACGTCGACTGGGAAGTGGTGGACGCTGGCGAGCACACTCTTCGAGTTCTTTTTGGATCTCTTCGAGTCAAAGGCGCGCGGCCTCCAAGGCCCAAGGCTCAGCAGTCGCACCGACGATGGGCGTATGGAGGATTTCCTCATCCCGGTGTTGCTGGTCATTCGACGCTCCACCAGCCTCATGCCTGCCGTGGCCGAAGCCAGGCGGCGGGCTCTGATGCGAACCAACCATAAGAACCTCGGTTGTAGGATCGCAGCTCTCACACTCGGAGGGAACGTCTGACTAATCTGACGCCGAGACGAACACGCCATGAAGTGATTCGGCGGGCTCGATAGATGCAATCTGTGGGGACGAAGTTTGGTGAGCCGTCGCATGCCTCACCCATCGCTAGAGCCATGAACAGCCGGATCGCTTGCGGCAACGAACAGCGGGGAGGACCAACATGTACAGAGTTGACGGCTGCCTCAGAAGAACACCCCAGGAGCTCGCACAAAAGTGTGCCGCCCCGCGGATCGGGAGCGCCTCTACATCTAGAGGCGCCTCCTGAAGCCATGCCGAGTCGTCAACGATGAAGGTGAGCGCTCTGAGACGGATCTCGTGGCCCAGGAATAAACCACCACCGGAAGACATGACGAAGGGGAAAAATGCAACCTCGTCGGAAGTCGCTTAGACGCTTGCCCCACGGTGGGCTCCAACTGTCGTGGGAACGAGTCTGACAGTAGAAGATATGGGTACGTAAGGACAGGGCAGAGTCCTAGCTACGACAAGGATGTACACACGGATGTATGAGTTCAGGCCCCTCTCGTGGAGGTAACAACCCTACGTCTCAGTGCTCGAGAGCTCTTGTCATGTGGAATGTATGTGTTACAGGGGGTGCGAACCCTTGTGCCAGAGGGGAGGGGCGGATTATATAGAGTGTGCTGCCCCTCATGAATCCCAGGCAACCAAGGGTTCGATCGTGGGAATAAAAGCATACGTTACTGATAACGTATATAATAAATGCTACTAATGGCGACTGGTCGAACACCTGCCTGTTGGCCTCCCTAGGGTGACTTCTGGTCTTATGGTGTCGACTGGTCGTTGGTTCTTCCGAGTGAGAGGAGATTGTCGAGTGGAGGGAGAAATCGCCGAGTGGATTAATTGTCGAGTGACTCTCGTGCCATGATGATTTCAGCCGAAAACTCTCTTGTAATCTTTAAGTCCTCCAATATAGTGTCCTTAGGTAGGGTATGTAGGTCAGGCCTAGGACCCTACCCCACGTACATATCCTCGTCACTTGGTGCGCCTAGGCCAGGGATGCAGGCATTGCCCTACTATCCACGTCCATGTGGCACCCCGATGTAGGTGGGCCCCATTTTGGAACCTTCTAGAACATTCTGATACAATATCGAAAGATCCCGGACATTTTCCTAAACCCTGAATATGAATTCCCATTTATAAATCTTTACCCCCAGACCATTCCGGAGCTCCTCGTGGCATCTATGGTTTCATTCGGGACACCGAACAACATTCGGTCACCAACGTACATATCCCAATACCACTCTAGCATCATCAAACGTTTAAGCGTGCGGACCCTACGGGTCCAAGAATCATGCAGACATGATCAAGACTCCTCTCTAGTCAATAACCAATAGTGGGACCTGGATGTTCATATTGGTTCCTACATATCCCACGAAGATCTTTATCGATCGAACCACAATCTCAAGGATTTGGTTAATCCCGTATGCAATTTTCTTTGTCCAGCGATCTGTTACTTGCCCACGATTCGATCGTCAGTATCTCCATACATATTCAATCTCGTTATCGACAAGTCTATTTACTCATTCCATAATACAAGCCGTGACTAACTCATTAGCCAAATTGCTTGAAAGCTCTTTACGATGTATTATCGAGAGGGGCCAGAGATACCTCTCCGTCATACGGAGTGACAAATCCCAGTCTCGATCCCTGCCAACCCAATAGACACCATCGGAGATACTTGTAGAGAACCTTTATGATCACTAGTTGCGAAGTGACATTTGATAGCACACAAGGTATTCCTCCGGTGTGATGGAGTTGCATGATCTCATGGTCTTAGGAACATATACTTACAGGAAGAAATATGTAGCAATAAACTTAAGTGATACGGTCATATGCTAAGCTTACGGTTGGTCTTGTCCTTCACATCATTCTCCTAATGATGTGATCCCGTTATCAACTGAAAAATCATGTTATTGTTAGGAAACCTAACCATCTTTGATCAACGAGCTAGTCTAGTAAAGGCTCACTAGGGACACAGTGTTGTTTATGTGTCCACGCATGTATCTAAGTTTTCAGTCAATACCATTCTAGCATGCATAATAAATATTTATGATGAGCAAAGAAATATAATAATAACCAATTTATTATTACCTCTAGGATGTATTTCGAACATAAAACTCCCTCCCTCCCCCACTCCCGCCCCGCAAAGAAAATAATGCAAAGGTGTACGTAGGATAATCTATTGAGTGACCGCATGTGACAAGGTACAATGACAAGCGTGATCAAAGTTTTGCAATTTTTGAATGCAGACCAAATTAATAGTGTCGGACTAGATAAAGTACCATAAATGAATTTCACATTTTCAAAAGGAAAATGTTTCGAGTCGACGTGTCGGGCGAGTATTGCGTCGGTCCTGCGTGAGCCGCCGATCTCTTCTATCCGTGTGCCTCACAGGCCTGCGCTGGACATGACCCACGCACTGCAGTTTTACTTTATCTATTCACAAGCACTCCCATCCACTTGCTTTCTTCCTCGCGGAACATAATCTTGCCCTATTCTTCTTCCCCATCGCACCAGACGCCATGGCTCTAGTCGTCCTAGTGCCGTCGCACTCCAGGTCATGGTTGTCGCCACCGTCGATGCTACCGTTGACTGAGCACATGGTTTGTTTATAAGACTACGATATATTCAGCACATATCTTTTCGTTTTTGCTGTAACCGACACCGATGGAAGCTACAACCGGTGTCGGGGAAGCTGAAACCGGTATGTATTTTTGCTACAACCAGGCGACGACGAGCGTGGCCGGCGATGACAACGACTCCCGGATTTTTGCCGCAATGGGCAAGGGTAAAGCTACCACCGGCTCACGGATTTGCTACACCTAGGAAGACGATGAAGTGTGACCGTCGACGGCGGGCTGCAAATTTGTTGCAACCGGCAACAGGAAAGCTACCATCGACGACCGAATTTGCTTCAACCAGCTAGCGGTGGTGCAACGAGCGACGACATTGATGATCACGGCGACCGGGATTTTGCTACAACCGGTGTTGTTTTCGTACCACCGTGGGAAACGCGTGCTGCAAGCGGTGCAGCGACGGGAAGCTGTGACCTCAACGACGGATGCTGGAACCGGCGTGATCCATCGCGCAGATTCTGCAACCGTCGAGGGAAAAGCTCAAACTTCGATGGAAAAAGCTTCATCCCTCGGGGAAAAAGTTTCAACCTGAGAGGAAAAAGCTTCGACCGTCACGACAGAAGTTGCTTCCAACGGGAGATGAACGGGAGCTGTGAATGAAGGCGATGGGGCGCACGCATGGCAGAGGATGCCGTGATCGTGCAGGAGACGTGCGTGCGGGCGCGCAACGCATAGGAGGAAGAAGTGAGTTGACTCGCCGGGGGAAGAGGGTTTAATCTCACGGCTGCAAGTTCTCCAATCGGACGATTCCCATGCCAGCGCCGGTCGACCCCCGCAGATCACTGCCCTTTCAAAAACCCGTTCTCCCAGAGTCCATCCAGTCCACCCGGATCCACCTTTTAAAGCACCGAGCCGACGCCGCCGAAAAAGCACATAACAATCTATTTCAGTCAAAACCTCAATAACGGTCGAGAGGGCCCACCGACGCCGCCACCGGAATCCCCCGCCCCGTCCTCCTTGCTGCTGCGCCCGCCCGCCTTGACCAGTCGCCGGTCATGGCGGGGAAAGGAGGTGAATCCGGCGGTGGCGGCCGCCGCCTAAAGGGGGAAGTAGAAAGAACGAGAGGAGGGATTTCCGTCCGCATAACAGCCGAAAGGGAGCCACAATATGCCCCGCCCCGGTCAGCGAGCGCCATCGCGCAGCGGCGGCGCGCTTCGCGTACTCCGCCCCGCGCCTCGCCCCCGCGGAGATCTCGCTCCCCATCACAGCGCCCGCCCGCCACCGCCCCTCCAAGGTGCGTCTCTTCACCCGCCCCCACCTCCACCCCCCACCCCATTCACACGCATCCGTGCGCAATGAAGCGCCGAATTGAATTTGGATTTGTATATCTCTTCCTCAGGACGAGCGGCGGTACCGATACTGATTTCTCCCAGAACGGGAGATCAGTTACTTATGAATCAAGAAAGAGGCAAGGGACGGCCGCTCTGGATCATGTCTACCCCAGTACGAGCGGCCGTACCGGGAGCTCCAAGAACAGGAGATCGGTTAAGGACTACTCGGAAGATAACCTGGACCATTCAAGAACACCAAGTCTAGCTCTAAGGTAGTGAACTCTCTACATTCTGACTTCTGAGTTGCATTAAACCATCTTTATGCACCATGTTTTTCTCTGTTCATTGTTTAGGCGCCTTAGCTTTCAAGAAGAAGAACAGTGCGGTGCGTCCCCTGAAAAGATGAACAGAGAAGTTGGCGTATCACAGAATGGCGTTTCTGCAAGAGATATGTAAGCATCCCTGAATTCTATCCCAAAACTACTTGTGCTGTTGAAGTGTACGTGTTTGTTTACTGTTTTGATTAGCCTTGCACGACTGTACTCTCTGAGAAATTGCATCCCAACCAAAGCTAGGGTCTGCTTTCTTCTATTCTTATTTATTCGTAGTTGGATATTGCAGGAAATAATATCTATCTGCTAAAAAAGGAGGAATAAGAGTGTGAATAATATTATTCATCTACTTGTACTCCTTTTTTAGGATGGTCGGTGTTGATTTGGAACATCAAACCATCTTGCCCAGAAATTTTAGATCCAGTGATGCAAAGTACCTGCTGAATTCTATCGAGAAGATCAATGAATCGACAAGTAATGGCAAGAAGGACAAGGATTTCCCTACAAGAATGTAAGCCTCACTGAATTCTGTAGTAAAACTACATGTTCTGTTGAAGTGTATGGTTTGCTGTTTTATGACATTCAGTTTTCATCAGTTAAGAAAAAAAAACTCAACTTTAGCCTTGCAATGTTGCACATATTCTTCAGTGCCTGATAATGAAGCACCTCTGCAAATTAGATGTCGATTCTGTGATGCTCTGGCAGTGCTTGATGGATTTATGACGGCCATATGATTTTTTGGATCTGATTTGAGTGTGCTAGTTTACCTAGTTCTGTTGTTCTGCTCCACTCCACTCCAAGTCAATTTTCTGAAAGTAGTCTGTAACTGAATCAAATAGGCCTAACTGAAGGATTAGTACTTAGTATTTACATGCAGGCTGCAGCAATACACTTTCAAGTTAATATTTATGTGCTAGAGTAGTTTTGAGGTGCATGATGTATACAAAGTCCAACGATGCCTTGTTCTATAGTAGTTCCGTATTCAGTTGCTGCTCAAGTTCAGTTTCAGTTCATGTGCTTCAATTTATTCCAACGATCTGTTTTTAGGAAAACATCTTTTGAACCTTCAAAAGGGTACAGGAAATTATCCATAGAAGGACAATTGCCAAAATATTCAGGTTCTCCATCGATATGGCAGAATGGAGAAAGTTCCTCCCAACCAGTGCTAGGGTCTGGTTTCTTTTATTCTCATTTGTTTCATAGTTGAATCTTGCAGGGAATATTATCTGCTCTTCATCTATTTAATTTTCTTTTACTCCTTCTTTAGGACTCTCAGTCTTGACTTGGAAAATCAAATCATCTTTCCCAGAAAAGGTGGATCCAATGAGGTAAAGCAACTGCAGAATTCTGTTGAGAGGATCAGCGAATCGACAAGTAGTGACAAGAAGGATCAGGGTTGCCCTACAAGAATGTGAGCCAAACATGTAATTCTTTTTTAATCAGAACATGGTTTGTTCTGTTTTGATGATGGAAGATATTTTGTGTTGGTATCATACAATATTCATTTGCCCCATGAGATTGACGACTCTAAAAAGCTTACTGACACGAGAATATCCGTGACTTGTTTAGGTGCCTTAGCTTTGAGGAAGAAAAAGAGTGCTATGTGTCTGCTGAAAAGCTGAACAGAGAGGTTGGTGTATCAAGGAATGGTGTTTCTGCAAGAGATATGTAAGCATCCCTGAATTTTGTCATCAAACTACATGTGCTGTTGAAGTGTATTTGTTTACTGTTTTGCCACTTCAGTTTTCAGCTAACCCCTAACTTAGTATTGAGGACTGTTAGCTTAGACTTGTACTCTCTGAGAGAGCTCATCCCAATCAAAGCTAGAGTCTGCTTTATTTTATTCTTATTTATTCATAGTTAGATATTGCAGGGAATAATATCTACTACCTCCGTCCTGGTTTACTAGTCCTCCTCGTATTTTGAATCATATTTTGACCGTGATTTTAACTAATGAAATATAAGTTATACATAGCAAAAATTATATCATTGGAAACTACATTTAAGTACGAATCCAACAACATAATTTTTTATAACATGCATTGACATTTTGTTAGTTAAATATGTAGTCAAACTTTGATCCAAAATACGGTGGGGACTAATAAACCCAGACGGAGGTAGTATGTGCTAAGAAAATGGGGAATAATATCTATTATTCATCTATTTAATTTTCGTGCACTCCTTTTTTAGGATGGACGGTGTTGATTTGGAACATCAAACCATCATGCCCAGAAATTTCGGATCCAGTGGGGCAAAGTACCTGCTGAATTCTATCAAGATCAGTGAATCGACAAGTAATGGCAAGATGGACAAGGATTTTCCTACAAGAATGTAAGCAGCATTGAATTCTGTAGTAAAACTACATGTGCTGTTGAACTGTATGGTTTTCTGTTTTATTGACATTCAGTTTTCATCAGATAAGAGAAAAACTCTTAACTTTAGCCATGCAATGTTGCACATATTCTTCAGAACGTGTTCCGTTTTCAGTTGCTGCTCAAGTTCAGTTTCAGTTCATGTGCTTCAATTTATTCCCATGATCTGATTTTAGGAAAACATCTTTGGAAGCTTCAAAAGGTTGCCGGAAATTATCTATAGAAGGACAGCTGCCGAAAAAATCAGGTGCTCCATCGATACGGCAGAACGGAGAAAGTTCCTCCCAACCAGTGCTAGGGTCTGGTTTCTTTTATTCTTATTTGTTTCATAGTTGAATCTTGCAGGGAATATTATCTGTTCTTCATCTATTTAATTTTCTTGTACTTGTTTTTTAGGACTCTCAGTGTTGACTTGGAAAATCAAATCATCTTTCCCAAAAAGGGTGGATCCATTGAGGTAAAGCAACTGCAGAATTCTGTTGAGAGGATCAGCGAATTGACAAGTAGTGACAAGAAGGACCAGGGTTGCCCTACAAGAATGTGAGCAGCACCTGTAATTCCCTACAAGAATGTGAGCAGCACCTGTAATTCTGTTTTAATCAGAAAATGATTTGTTCTGTTCTAATGATGGAAGATATTTTATGTTAGGTGCTCAACATGCTTGGATCATACAATATTCATTTGTCCCTGTGAGATTCCTGGCTCTAAAAAGCTTACTGATGCGAGAAGATCCGTGTCTCTAAGCAAAATTACCCCTGGAGGAAACAAAGAGGTCAACCTTATGCTCTCACAAGCACGTAGTACTCTTGATGGGATGGTTAAAGCATTGACAGGATCACATAAACGAAAGATATGCTTTGATGGGGATTTCTCATTTGCAAACTTCTGCCACACAAGGACAGGGGAAATCAAACTGATTGGATTGGTACCTCGACCTTTCACGACCAATGGGTCAAAGCTTGACAGGAATAAAATGGCTTCGATAATAGAGCAAGATTTTTTTGCTGAAGCAGATGTACCTATATCAATCTGCGAACTTGTCGAGTTGATGAAGAATGGTGTCTACAAAGAAGAGGACCTGATGGCAGACCATATTTCAATGAAGCCTGAATTGGAGAGGTTAGCAGTCTATCAGATGATGTACAGGATCGTGAAGAAGTTAAAGAAGACTGATAACAAGGGAGCCTATAAGGATATTCTCGACATAGTGAAATCCCATAATTGCTGGCACGATTGGTGCAAAAACGCAAAGGCAAATCTTCATCTCAAGAAAATTTGGGACTTCATTAACCCAGGGACTCAAAGACGCACAGAATACCATCCAACAGCTGAAAGCCTCCTCCATTACCTGGATAATGCCATCAAACACTTACCCGACCATTCATATGATGAATTATCACGAACGACACTGTTTTACGACTTTGAGATTGACCATATACTGACAGGAACTTTTGGAGCTGTTCTTGACGTTCTTCAGCGCGCAATGTTCAGGTCTGGAAAAATGATTTCATGGGTCTAATCTACTACTGAAAGCTGCATAACATGTGAAGAAGAACATCTGATGATGGCTGTCTCTATAACTTCATACTGTAACCATCTGAATGGTGCCCTCATGGGCGTGTAATCACTTACATGTAAATGCTCGGTGACTTGTACAGAGGGTAGAAACTGTTAGTTAGTGTTTGGTTACATACAGAACTACGTAATATGTAACTGTCACATAGATGCATAGAGGATAGCTGACATCTCGCTTTTATGATGAGTGTTCTGATCAATGGGGATGTGTTTGGGGTAACAGATTTCGCTCACACAAATATTATGTTTTCTTCTTCAGATATATGTTCATGCGTCTTCAGATGGCTGGAAGTCTAAGTGCACTCTGAAACTGAAAGTTTCTGCCTGGTTCATATCTGATCATTTAAATACTAGAAATGTGCTGAGAAGAATAAATTATCATATATACTCCTATTACAATTGCTTGCTATGTCCTCTAGTAGATGAAGCGACTGTGGAGCACTTGTTCTTCAGTTGCCCATTTTCCACTCTCTGCTGGTTCTCTCTCAACATATCTTTGCCTGTTGATGGCAAACAGAGATGGACACGACCCCTGTTCATGGAGGTTTTGTCACTGCTGATTTGAGCATTTTTTTGGAAAGAAAGAAACCATAAGCTGTTCAGAGCTAGATCCAGACAGGATTTTGCCCCTTTTGGTGCACAGGCTAAAGCAAAACTCTCTCATTATTTCCTTTGTGTTGATTCTCTATTTTGTTTTCTCCATCTCCCTCCTCTTATTCACTATAAGCAGATCGCGGATTGGTTAGAGTTAGTTTCTGCTGGGGCGCCTTGTACCATTAATAGAGTTAGATCCTACTGTCCTTTCTCTCCACCAAAATTGATGGCCAAGTATCCTTTGTCGTAGATCTGCACCCGTAATGTGTACGTATAGATTTCTTTCACAATACAATGCTAATACTTTTTTTTGAAAAAGTATGATTGTATTCAAATCATGACATAATACAAAGTTCTTAACCCGCACAAGCACAGCCTAACACATGCATAAACAACCAGAAGAACAAAGAGCATCCTAAAACAACCAGCAAAACATGAAGACCTAAGAAGCTCTGTGTTATCATCCCTGAACCTTGCAAGGAGACCCCTACAATACAGTAATCTGCATCCAGACCCAAGCAGATCCTCATCTTCAACAACGGCATAATCATCGCCATGCTGCTCCCCCTTTTTTCGCTCTGGCGCCAAAAAGACAAGGACACACATGTGCATCCAACATGTCTGCACCAGCCTTTGCCATATGTGGCTTTCAGTATCGCTATATGTGCCCCTTCCAGATGAAAAAGAACTAGGATCCGGTTCCGACTCCATGGCCAGGCCAACCGCCCGAGCAAAGCAGGACACCCCTCTAGCAGCAACACAAAGAATGATGAAGAAACACAACAGAAAATCATACCGACAAGAAAGAATAATCTTTGTCTTCACACAACCACCACCCATCTGAGAACCAAACCGGCCGACCTCGAGACACCATAGCCCGCGACCTCAATGATATTTGAGGATCCCCTACTCAGCTGGCACCTAGACGAAGGCTAGAGCCCCATCTGACGCAAATGGAGCCCTTTGAAACTTATTCAGACACGACGTCGCCGCGACGGCCTTGGCAGCGACTCCCTCAACCCTAACCCTATCGAGAACACATCGGACGCACAGATCCAAGGTTCCCCCTCCCGGGGCGGCTGGCGGAGGGAGAGGGAACCAGCCGCGATGCCGACAGTGCACAAATGGATCCGCTGCTCTTGAGATCGCCTCACTAACCACCCCCGCTGGAAACATTCACGCACGAGTCTGTTCCAATACAAGGCTAATATGGAGTAGTAAGTTTCTTAATTGTTTGCCTCCTCTTTTGTGACTGTAAGTCTCCTTTTTACTTTATTTTATTTATTTCCTCCTTTGTGCATATCACTAAAAATTTAGGCCTGTAGGCTTTGTATAATGTAAGGTGCTTAGGGGAGGTGTTTAGAGAAATAAACCAAACTTTTTTAAGCATTGGTGCTTATTTCTATAGGAGAGGTGCCTAATTAAGCGTATACCGTGTATGAATAAGCACCGATGCATAAGAAAGGCCTGGTTTATTTCTCTAAGCACCTTCCCTAAACACCTTGCATTGTACAAGGCCTAAAGGCACGTACAACGCGGGCACTAATAGTGAGGCGCCAGTACTTTCCTACTCGACAATTAGGCCGTCAATTCCTGATGCCAGGTCAGGCATCGACGCAAAATAGGAAGCCAACGCTTGATTCATTTTTACTGTACGGCTCTCAACGCTTGATCCAAAAGGACATCCTTAACATCGACTCTCAAACTGCCTGCATTCGTTCGGACTGTGAAAACCATTCAACATGGGTCTGCATCGGTCCGCACAATGGTCCGACATATTTTTCTCTCCAAAAATCAAAGATAAATGTGGAGGGATTTGCAGGCGTTCGGACAACATCGACGTCCGCTTTTGACCATCCAGACCGCTCCAAAACCCTACTCAATCGTCCGCGTGCGTTCTCGGCCAGTGCCAGCTGCATGCATTCATGCCGTTGTGGAGGCGGTCGAAGCCGGACCTGAGCGGACGAAACCTCTCACTGACTTCGACATTAAAGCGATGCGCCGGACGAGCACACAGTCCGCTACACGCCCGGCTGAACATGCCTCCCCACCGCATTCAAACGCCTTCATTAAACTGTGCGTGCCAATAAACCTACTCCGGCCACACGTTCGTTCGTGTGCCGATAAACTTACTCCGGCTACATGTCAATTCGTGAGTCGGACGGTATTAAACACAACACTAGGCAAGCTCTCCGCGCTCGCTCCCTATTTAATGGAGGCTAAACGGAGTGCAAGAATTGCACCACTCCTCCGCTTCCCAAATCCTCCTTCCATCATTTTCTCCACCCTTTCGATGGCATCCGACGAGCCAGAAGAACAATTCTTTGCCATAAAATCCGACTGGGTGGCCGGGCGGATACAAGTGAGGCAACTCGCAGTTCCACCTCACTCGCCTAGCCCGACGGAGCAAGTTGCCGCTCCACGTCGACGTGGGGTTCAACAACTCGCCGCTCCAAGCCAACTCGCGGAGGAGTGACTAGTTGCTGCACGCATGCATGTGGGGGAGGACGGCGAAGCGGGCATTGTACACTAGTGGACAAATGACTAACCACAACTCTTGTTCGTGACGCGCCATTTCCAACCAACACCATCACTAATTTTTTAAATAGTGTTGGTGTCGCCCATTTTTCATACGTCATCCCTATTGCCTTAGGGCTCGCGTTGAAATTTTACAGAACATCACTTGTATGTGGACCCCAATGTTCTGACCGGTTGTAACTTACTGTTGGCATAACATAATTACACTACGCCAACAATAAATACTATAGCTATGGCTTTGCATTTATCTTGCGCCAGCGGTATATATATTTTGCGGCTCCATTTTTGTCGGTCCACTTTGGGACCCACATAACACCATTGTCGCAATGGATGGCACGCCAGGAATATACATAATAGTACCGGTGTTGCATGCTTTAGCGACACCACTAATTAAGTCGCAACACTATTCACATGTGATGACCTTGTCCATCCATCTAGGATATTCCCTTCTTCCTCGTCATCTCTCTTCCTGTCGGGGATATACCCCGTGGTATGACCCGGGAGACAGTTATAACCCGGTGACATTTATGACCCGGCTGAAGATGAGTCCTCGGTTGTAAGTCCCTGAAGATGAGTCCTCGGTTGTAAGTCCCTGAAGATGAGTCCCCGGTTGTAAGTCCCTGAAGACGAGTCCCTGAAGATGAGTCCCCGGTTTAAGCCGCCAGGTTGTAAGCCGCCCGGCTCTAAGATGCCCGGTGTAAGCCACCCGTCTGAGATAAGAAGCCCGGGACTCAGAAGCCCATGAAGAGAAGCCCACAATAGGAAGTCATAATAAGTTAAATCCGGCTTAGACTCTACATGTAAGTCGCCCCTTGAACTTATATAAGGAGGGGCGGGTCACCCCGAGAGGGTCAAGTTTTTAGACGTCTCAATAAACAGGTCTTAGATAGACAAGAGATTAGAGAGTCTCGTGATTAGAGGTAGCAAGACAGCACCCTTGTAACCGAGAGATCTTCTTCATCAACAATACCAGACAAGCAGGACGTTGATACGTCCATTTTGCATCATACTTTTATATTGATATTTATCGCATTATGATCTGTTATTACACATTATGGTACAATATTTATGCCTTTTCTCTCTTATTTTACAAGGTTTACATGAAGAGGGAGAATGCCGGCAGCTGGAATTCTAGGCTGGAAAAGGAGCAAGTTTGAGATGTCTATTCTGCACAACTCCCAAAGCCGTGAAAATCAGCAAGGAATTATTTCGGAATATATAAAAAATACTGGACGGAAGAAATACCAGAGGGGAGCCACCAGGAGGCCACGAGCCTGTCAGGCGCGCCCCACCCCCTGGGCGCACCTGGGGGGCTCGTGAGCCCCCTGTAGCCCCTCTGGCCCCCATCTTCTTTTATATGAAGGGTTTCATCCCAGAAAAAAAATCAGAAGAGAGCTTTCGAGAAGAAACGACGCCGCCACGAGGCGGAACTTGAGCAGAACCAATCTAGAGCTCCGGCAGGGCCGTCCTGTCGGGGAAACTTCTCTCCCGGAGGGGGAAATCGTCGCCATCGTCATCATCAACACTCCTCTCATCGGAGGGGACTCATCTCCATCAACATCTTCATCAGCACCATCTCATCTCCAAACCCTAGTTCATCTCTTGTATCCAATCTCCGTCTCGCGACTCCGATTGGTACTTGTAAGGTTGCTAGTAGTGTTAATTACTTCTTGAGTTGATGCTAGTTGGTTTACTTGGTGGAAGATCATATGTTCAGATCCTTAATGCTATTCAATACCTCTCTGGTCATGCACATAATTATGTTGGGGAACGTCGCATGGGAAACAAAAAATTTCCTACGCACACGCAAACCTATCCATGGTGATGAGCATCTACGAGAGGGAGAGTGGATCTACGTACCCTTGTAGATCTCTAAGCGGGAAGCGTTAAGACACGCGGTTGGTGTAGTCGTACTTCTTCGCGATCCAAATCGCCGAGCGTCCCGCGATCTAATCACGAACCGTCCCGAGAACCAATCACGAACCGTCCCGCGATCTCGTCATGATCCGTCCCGTGATCCGATCACGAACGTCCCGTGGCCTTGATCATGATCCTTCCGATCTAGTACCGAACAGACGACACCTCCGCGTTCAACACACGTGCAGCTTGATGATGATCTCCACCGTCTTGATCCAGCAAGAGGAGGTGGAGAGGAGAGCGAGTTCACCGGCAGCGTGACGGCACTTTGGTGATGGTGGTGGTGGAGCAATTCCGGCAGGGCTTCGCCTAAGCACTGCGGAAAACTAATCTAGAGGAGCACCGGTGGAACGGGTAGCACGTGGCCGTAATTTCTGCCAAAACCCTAGCTATTCCACTAGTATATATAGAAGGAGAGGAGAGGAGAGGCATCCAAGGGCCTCCTTGGTTCAGCCGAACCATAGGGGTGGAATCCTATTCCACCTCCAATCCTACTTGGAGTAGGATTGCTCCCTATTTGCTGATTTTTAGCCTTTTTTCCTTTAGCCTTTTTCTCTCCTGCACCATGGGCCTTCTAGGCTGTTTTACCAGCCCACTAAGGGCTGTTTAATACTCTCCCACAGCCCATGGTCTCTCTAGGGTCGAAATACCCCTCCTGGAGGTCCCCCGATACACTACCGGCACTCCCGGTACACTACCGATGAGCCCGAAACTTTTCCGGCGACCAAACTGGGACTTCCTATATATGAATCTTTACCTCCAGACCATTCCGGAGCTCCTCGTGACGTCCGGGATCTCATCTGGGACTCCGAACAATCTTCGGTCACCACCATACATAACTCTACACTACCGAAACGTCACCAAACCTTAAGTGTGCAGACCCTGCGGGTTCGAGAACTATGTAGATATGACCGAGACACCTCTACGGCCTATAACCAATGGCGGGACCTGGACGTCCACATTGGTTCCTACATATTCTACGAAGATCTTTATCGGTCGAACCTCTATGTCAAGGATTCAGTTAATCCCGTATAACGTTCCCTTTGTTCTTCGGTATGT
Source organism: Hordeum marinum (assembly GCA_022496015.1). Classification (NCBI taxonomy): domain Eukaryota; kingdom Viridiplantae; phylum Streptophyta; class Magnoliopsida; order Poales; family Poaceae; genus Hordeum; species Hordeum marinum. The sequence goes on from CM039675.1 coordinate 421,198,187, forward strand.
TACTTGCCCGAGATTCGATCGTCGGTATCTCCATACCTAGTTCAACCTCGTTACCGGCAAGTCTCTTTACTCGTTCCGTAATACAAGATCCCGCAACTAAAAATTAGTCACATTGCTTGCAAGGCTCATTGTGATGTTGTATTACCGAGTGGGCCCCGAGATACCTCTCCGTAACACGGAGTAACAAATCCCAGTCTCGATCCATGCCAACTCAACAAACACCATTGGAGATACCTGTAGAGCACCTTTATAGTCACCCAGTTACGTTGCGACGTTTGATACACACAAGGCACTCCTCCGATATCCGTGAGTTGCATGATCTCATGGTCAAAGGAACATATACATTGACATGCAGAAAATAGTAGCAATAAACTGACACGATCATACGCTACGTTTGTAGTTTGGGTCTTGTCCATCACATCATTCTCCTAATGATGTGATCCCGTTATCAAATGACATCTCATGTCCATGGCTAGGAAACCTTGAGCTAGTTCACTAGAGGCATACTAGGGACATTTGTGTTGTCTATTTACCCACACATGCAATGTGTTTCCAATCACCACAATTATAGCATGGATAATAAACAATTATCATGAACAAGGAAATATAATAATAAACACTTTATATATTGCCTCTAGGGCATATTTCCAACAGTCTCCCACTTGCACTAGAGTCAATAATCTAGTTCACATCACTATGTAATTTACATGGTAATGAATCGAACACCCATACAGTTCTGGTGTTGATCATGTTTAGCCCTTGGAAGAGGTTTAGTCAACGGGTCTGCAACATTTAGATCCGTGTGCACTTTGCAAATATTTATGTCCTTCTCCTCGATGTAGAACCGGATGGAGTTGAAGCGTCTCTTTATGTGTCTGGTCCTCTTATGAAACCTTGGTTCCTTGGCTAGAGCAATGGCACCAGTGTTGTCACAGAATAGGTTTATTGGATTCAGTGCACTGGGCACCACTCCAAGATCTGTCATGAACTGCTTCATCCAGACACCTTCCTTCGCTGCCTCCGAGGCTGCGATGTACTCCGCTTCGCACGTAGAATCAGCTACCACGCTTTTCTTGGAACTGCACCAGCTTACCGCTCCCCCGTTAAGAATAAATATGTATCCGGTTTGCGACTTAGAGTCGTCCGGATCGGTGTCAAAGCTTGCATCGACGTAACCCTTTACAATGATCTCTTCATCACCTCCATAAACGAGAAACATGTCCTTGGTCCTGTTAAGGTACTTAAGGATATTCTTGACCGCTTGCCAGTGCTCCATTCCAGGATCACTTTGAAACCTTCCAGCCATACTTATGGCAAGGCTAACATCGGGTCTTGTGCACAGCATTGCATACATGATAGAGCCTATGGCTGAAGCATAGGGGATGACGCTCATCTTTTCTTTATCTTTTGCAGTCACTGGGCATTGAGTCTTACTCAACTTCACACCTTGTAACACAGGCAAGAACCCCTTCTTGGCCTATTCCATTTTGAACTTCTTCAAAACTTTATCAAGGTATGTGCTCTGTGAAAGTGCTATTAAGTGTCTCGATCTATCTCTATAGATCTTAATGCCTAATATGAAAGCAGCTTCTCCTAGGTCCTTCATTGAAAAACTCTTATTCAAATACTCCTTCACGCTTTCCAGCATTTCTATATTGTTTCCAATCAGTAATATGTCATCCACATATAATACTAGAAATGCTATAGAGCTCCCACTCACTTTCTTGTAAATACAAGCTTCTCCATAAACTTGTATAAACTCAAACGCTTTGATCACCTCATCAAAACGCTTATTCCAACTCCGAGATGCATGCACCAGTCCATAAATGGATCGCTGGAGTTTGCAAACTTTGTCAGCATTCTCTGGATTGACAAAACCTTCGGGTTGCATCATATACAACTCTTCCTCAAGGAAACCGTTGAGGAACGCCATTTTGACATCCATCTGCCAAATTTCATAGTCGAAATAAGCAGCTATTGCCAACATGATTCTGACAGACTTAAGCATCGCTACGGGTGAGAAAGTCTCATCGTAGCCAACTCCTTGAACTTGTGAAAAACCCTTTGCCACAAGTCGAGCTTTATAGACGGTGACATTACCGTCTGCGTCCGTCTTCTTCTTAAAGATCCATTTGTTCTGAATGGCCTTTCGCCCTTCAGGTAATACTTCCAAAGTCCATACTTTGTTTTCTTACATGGTTTCCATCTCGGACTTCATGGCCTCTAACCATTTCTCGGAATCCGGGCCCATCACTGCTCCTCCATAGCTCGTAGGTTCATTGTTGTCTAACAACATGACCTCTAAGACAGGGTTGCCGTACCACTCGGGAGTAGTACGCGTCCTTGTCAACCTACGAGGTTCAATAGCAGCTTGATCCGAAGCTTCATGATCATCATCATTAACTTCCTCTTCTACCGTCGTAGGTTCCACAGAAACAACTTTCTGCGATGCGCTACTTTCCGGTTGAAGTAAAGGTTCAATAACCTCATCAAGCTCTATTTTCCTCCCACTCAATTCTTTCGAGAGAAACTCTTTCTCAAGAAATGTTCCGTTTTTAGCGACAAACACTTTGCCTTCAGATCTGAGATAGAAGGTATACCCGACTGTCTCTTTCGGGTATCCTATGAAGACGCATTTTTCCGCTTTGGGTTCCAGCTTTTCAGGCTGAAGCTTTTTGACATAAGCATCACATCCCCAAACTTTAATAAACGACAACTTCGGCTTTTTGCCAAACCATAGTTCATATGGTGTCGTCTCAACGGATTTCGATGGTGCCCTATTTAAAGTGAATGCAGCTGTCTCTAATGCATAACCCCAAAACGGTAGTGGCAAATCGGCAAGAGACATCATAGAACGCACCATATCTAATAAGGTTCGATTACGATGTTCAGACACACCATTACGATGTGGTGTTCCGAGCGGTGTCAACTGTGAAACAATTCCACATTGTCTTAAGTGACTGCCAAACTCATAACTCAGATATTCACCCCCTCGATCAGATCGCAGAAATTTAATCTTCTTGTTACGATGATTCTCAACTTCACTCTGAAATTGCTTGAACTTTTCAAATGTTTCAGACTTGTATTTCATCAAGTAAATATACCCATATCTACTCAAGTCATCAGTGAAGGTGAGAAAGTAACGATATCCACCGCGTGCTGCAACATTCATTGGACCGCACACATCAGTATGTATGATTTCCAACAAGTCACTCGCCCGTTCCATTGTTCCAGAGAACGGCATTTTAGTCATCTTGCCCATCAGGCATGGTTCACATGTGTCAAGTGATTCAAAATCAAGTGACTCCAAAAGTCCATCAGCATGGAGCTTCCTCATGCGTTTTACACCAATATGACCTAAACGGCAGTGCCACAAGAAAGTGGTACTATCATTAACAACTCTACATCTTTTGGCATCAATTTTATGAACATGTGTGTCATCACTATAAAGATTAAAAATGAATAAACCCCTAACATTGGGTGCATGACCATAAAAGATATTACTCATATAAATAGAACAACCTTTATTCTCTGACTTAAATGAGTAACCGTCTCGCAATAAACAAGATCCAGATATAATGTTCATGCTTAATGCAGGCACTAAATAACAATTATTCAGGTTCATCACTAATCCCGATGGTAATCGAAGAGAGAGCGTGCCGACGGCGATCACATCAACCTTGGAACCATCTTCCACGCGCATCGTCACTTCGTCCTTTGCCAGTCTTCGTTTATTCCGTAGTTCCTGCTTTGAGTTGCAAATGTGAGCAACTGAACCGGTATCAAATACCCAGGAACTACTACGAGAACTAGTAAGGTACACATCAATAACATGTATATCATATATACCTTGTTTGTCGTTGGCCGCCTTCTTGTTAGCCAGGTACTTGGGGCAGTTCCGCTTCCAGTGACCAGTTCCTTTGCAATGAAAGCACTCAGTTTCTGGCTTAGGTCCATGCTTAGGCTTCTTTGTAGGAGTAGCAACTGCTTTGCCATCCTTCTTGGTTTTACCCTTCTTGCCTTTGTCCTTGCCATTTTTCTTGAAACTAGTGGTTTTATTGACCATCAACACTTGATGTTCTTTCTGGATTTCAGACTCAACGACTTTCAGCATCGCAAACAACTCGGCGACTGACTTGTTCATCCCGTGCATGTTATAGTTCATTACAAAGCTTTTGTAACTAGGTGGCAGTGATTGAAGAACTCTATCAGTGATCACCTCTGGCGGAAGGGTAATTCCCAACTCACCTAGACGGTTTGAGTACCCAGACATTCTGAGTATATGCTCACTGATAGACCCGTTCTCCTCCATCTTGCAAGCATAGAACTTATCGGAGGTCTCATACCTCTCGATCCGGGCATTCTTCTGAAAGATAAACTTCAACTCCTGGAACATCTCATATGCTCCATGACGTTCAAAATGTCTTTGAAGTCCCGGTTCTAAGCCATACAATATTGCACACTGAACTATTGAGTAGTCTCCAGCACGAGCCTCCCAAGCGTTCTTAACGTCTTCGGAGGTCATGTCTTCTGGTTGGTCACCAAGCGGTGCATCAAGGACATATTGTTTCTGGGAAGCCGTAAGGATAATCCTCAGACTACGGGCCCAATCAACAAAGTTACTTCCGTCATCTTTCAACTTAGCTTTCTCTAGGAACGCATTAAAATTCAGGGGTGCTACTGCGCGAGCCATTGATCTACAACATAAATATGCAAAGGTTACTTAGACTATTGTTCAACATAAAGAGTTTAGTTAATCAAATTACTAAAGCTCCCACTCAAATTGACATCCCTCAGGTCATCTGAGTGTCACATGATCCAAATTCACCAACTCAAGTCCGATCATCACGTGAGTTAAGCTGGTTTCAATGGTGAACATCATTATGTTGATCATATCTACTATATGACTCATGTTCGACCTTTCAGTCTCTTGTGTTCCGAGGCCATGTCTGTAAATGCTAGGCTCGTCAAGTTTAACCCGAGTGTTCTGCACGTGCAAATCTGGCTTGCACCCGTTGTATCTGAACGTAGAGTCTATCACACCCGATCATCACGTGGTGTCTCAACACGACAAACTTTCACAACGGTGCATGCTCGGGGAGAACATAGTTCATCTTGAAATTCAAGTGAGGGATCACCTTATAATGCTACCGTCGTACTAAGCAAAACAAGGTGCATAAAAGGATTAACATCTCATGCAATTCATAAGTGACATGATATGGCCATGAACTTGTGTTTAAGATCTCCATCTTCGAAACACCGGCATGATCTCCATCGTTACCGGCACAACACCATGATCTCCATCATCTTGATCTCCATCAATGTGTTGCCATTGGGGTTGTGGCGCCAGCCCTGCTTCTACTTCTATTGCTACCGCTTAGCGATAAAGTAAAGCATTACATAGCGCTTAATGATTGACACGCAGGTCATACAATAATTAAAAACAACCCTATGGCTCCTGTCGGTTGCCGTATTCACTGACGTGCAAGTCATGAAAATCTATACATCACATGATCATCTCATACATCACATATATATCATCATGTAATTGGCCATATCACATCACAACATACCCTGCAAAAACAAGTTAGACGTCCTCTAATTGTTGTTGCATGTTTTACATGCTACGGGTATCTAGCAAGAACGATTCTCACCTACGCATAAACCACAACAGTGATACATAGATTGCTTTTCAACCTTCTCAAGGACCGCCTTTGTTGGATCCGATCCAACTAAAGTGAGACAAACTGTCACCCGCAAGCCATCTAAGAAACAAGTTGCGTCGAGGGAACCGGTCTCTTGTAAGCGTACGAGTAATGTTGGTCTGAGCCGTTTTATCTCACAATCCCGCTGAACCAAAATCCGACCAAGGGAGGAAGCAATCTAAGCATCAACGCCCACAAACCTTTTGTGTTCTACTCGAGATCTCATCGAACCATCAACCTAGCTCATGATGCCACTGTTGGGGAACGTCGCATGGGAAACAAAAATTTTCCTACGCACATGCAAATCTATCCATGGTGATGAGCATCTACGAGAGGGAGAGTGGATCTATGTACCCTTGTAGATCGCTAAGCGGGAAGCGTTAAGAAACGCGGTTGGTGTAGTCGTACTTCTTCGCGATCCAAATCGCCGAGCGTCCCGCGATCTAATCACGAACCGTCCCGCGAACCAATAACGAACCGTCCCGCGATCTCGTCACGATCCGTCCCGCGATCCGATCACGAACGTCCCATGGCCTTGATCACGATCCTTCTGATCTAGTACCGAACGGACGGCACCTCCGCGTTCAACACACGTGCAGCTTGATGACGATCTCCACTGTTTTGATCCAGAAAGAGGAGGTGGAGAGGAGAGCGAGTTCACCGGCAGCATGACGTCACTCCGGGGATGGTGGTGGTGGAGCAATTCCGGCAGGGCTTCGCCTAAGCACTGCGGAAAACTAATCTAGAGGAGCACCGGTGGAACGGGTAGCACGTGGCCGTAATTTCTGCCAAAACCCTAGCTATTCCACTAGTATATATAGAAGGAGAGGAGAGGAGAGGCATCCAAGGGCCTCCTTCGTTCAGCCGAACCATAGGGGTGGAATCCTATTCCACCTCCAATCCTACTTGGAGTAGGATTGCTCCCTATTGGCTGATTTTTGGCCTTTTTCCTTTAGCCTTTTTCTCTCCTACGCCATGGGCCTTCTAGACTGTTTTACCAGCCCACTAAGGGTTGGTTAATACTCTCCCACAGCCCATGGTCTCTCTAGGGTCGAAATACCCCTCCCGGAGGTCCCCCGGTACACTACCGGCACTCCCGGTACACTACCGATGAGCCCAAAACTTTTCCGGCAACCAAACTGGGACTTCCTATATATGAATCTTTACCTCCGGACCATTCCGGAGCTCCTCATGACGTCCGGGATCTCATACGGGACTCCGAACAATCTTCGGTCACCACCATACATAACTCTACACTACCGAAATGTCACCAAACCTTAAGTGTGCAGACTCTGCGGGTTCGAGAACTATGTAGACATGACCGAGACACCTCTACGGCCAATAACCAATGGCGGGACCTGGACGTCCACATTGGTTCCTACATATTCTATGAAGATCTTTATCGGTCGAACCTCTATGTCAAGGATTCATTTAATCCCTTATAACGTTCCCTTTGTTCTTCGGTATGTTACTTGCCCGAGATTCGATCGTCGGTATCTCCATACCTAGTTCAACCTCGTTACCGGCAAGTCTCTTTACTCGTTCCGTAATACAAGATCCTGCAACTAAAAATTAGTCACATTGCTTGCAAGTCTCATTGTGATGTTGTATTACCGAGTGGGCCCCGAGATACCTCTCCGTAACACGGAGTAACAAATCCCAGTCTCGATCCATGCCAACTCAACAAACACCATTGGAGATACCTGTAGAGCACCTTTATAGTCACCCAGTTACGTTGCGACGTTTGATACACACAAGGTACTCCTCCAATATCCGTGAGTTGCATGATCTCATGGTCAAAGGAACATATACATTGACATGCAGAAAACAATAGCAATAAACTGACACGATCATACGCTACGTTTGTAGTTTGGGTCTTGTCCATCACATCATTCTCCTAATGATGTGATACCATTATCAAATGACATCTCATGTCCATGGCTAGGAAACCTTAACCATCCTTTGATCAACGAGCTAGTTCACTAGAGGCATACTAGGGACATTTGTGTTGTCTATTTACCCACACATGCAATGTGTTTCCAATCACCACAATTATAGCATGGATAATAAACAATTATCATGAACAAGGAAATATAATAATAAACACTTTATATATTGCCTCTAGGGCATATTTCCAACAAATTATGCTTTGTGAGTAGTTACGTTTGTTCCTGAGGACATGGGATAAGTCTTGCTACTAGTAGTCATGTGAATTTGGTATTCGTTCAATATTTTGATGTGTTGTATGTTGTCTCTCCTCTAGTGGTGTTATGTGAACGTCGACTATATGACACTTTACCATTATTTCGGCCTAGAGGAAGGCATTGGGAAGTAATAAGTAGATGATGGGTTGCTAGAGTGACAGAAGCTTAAACCCTAGTTTATGTGTTGCTTCGCAAGGGGCTAATTTGGATCCACTAGTTTAATGCTATGGTTAGACTTTGTCATAATTCTTCTTTTGTAGTTGCGGATGCTTGCGAGAGGGTTTAATCATAAGTGGGATGTTTGTCCATGTTAGGACATCACCCAAGCACCGGTCCACCCACATATCAAACTATCAAAGTAGCGAACGCAAATCAAATGAACATGATGAAAACTAGCTTTACAATAATTCCCATGTGTCCTCAGGAGCGCTTTACCTTATATAAGAGTCCGTTCAGGCTTGTCCCTTGCTACAAAAGGGATTGGGCCATATTGCTGCACCTTTGTTACTATTGTTACTTGCTACCCGTTACAAATTATCTTATCACACAACTATCTGTTACCGACAATTTCAGTGCTTGCAGAGAATACCTTACTGAAAACCGCTTGTCATTTCCTTCTGCTCCTCGTTGGGTTCGACACTCTTACTTATCGAAGGACTACGATAGATCCCCTATACTTGTGGGTCATCAAGACTCTTTTCTGGTGCCGTTGTCGGGGAGTGAAGCGCCTTTGGTAAGTGGAATTTGGTAAGGAAACATTTATATAGTGTGCTGAAATTTATTGTCACTTGTCACTATGGAAACTAATCCTTTGAGGGGCTTGTTCGGGGTATCTTCACCTCGACCGGAAGCACAAAGAGTTGCTCCTCAACCTACTGCACGTACTTAAAATATTTATTATGAGATTCCTTCGGGTATGCTAGAGAAACTGTTGGCTAATCCTTTTACAGGAGATGGAACATCACATCCCGACTTGCATCTAATCTATGTAGATGAAGCTTGTGGTTTATTTAAGCTTGAAGGTTTGCTCGAGGATGAGGTCAAGAAGAAGGTCTTTCCCTTATCTTTGAGGGATAAAGCATTGACATGGTATAGGCTATGTGATGATACTGGATCATGGAACTACAACCGATTGAAATTGGAATTTCATCAAAAGTTTTATCCTATGCATTTGGTACATCGTGAGTGGAATTATATCTATAATGTTTGGCCTCGTGATAGAGAAAGTATCGCTCGAGCTTGGGGGAGGCTTAAGTCAATGTTATATTCATGCCCCAACCATGAGCTCCCTAGAGAAATTATTATTATGAACTTTTATGCTCGGCTTTCTCATGACAATCGCACCATGCTTGACACTTCTTGTACCGGTTCTTTTATGAAGAGAGATATTGACTTCAGATGGGATTTACTGGAAAGAATTTAACGCAATTCTGAAGATTGGGAGTTTGATGAAGGTAAGGAGTCAGGTATGAATCTTAAGTTCGATTGAGTTAAATCCTTCGTAGAAACAAATACTTTTCGTGATTTTAGCGCTAAACATGGACTTGACTCTGAGATAGTAGATTATTTATGTGAATCATTTGCTACTCATATTAATCTCCCTAAGGAGAAGTGGTTTAAATGTTATCCTCCCATAGAAGTTAATGTTGCTAAACCAGTTCTAGTTGAAGAGAAAGTTATTGCTTATAATGATTCTATTGTTCCTACTGCTTACATTAAGAAACCACCTTTCCCTGTTAGAATAAAGGATCATGCTAAAGCTTCAACTATGATATGCAAGGGCTACATTAGAACACCTACACCCCCTGAACAAATTAAAGTTGAACCCAGTATTGCTATTATTAAAGATCTCTTGGCCGATAATGTTGATGGCATGTTATTCAATTCTGTGAAGCTACTGCTAGAATTGCTAAACCTCATGCTAGAGACAAACATAAACTTGTAGTTGGCATGCCTGTTGTTTTTGTTAAGATAGGAGATCATTGTTATCATGGTTTATGTGACATGGGTGCTAGTGTTAGTGCAATACCTCAATCTTTATATAATGAAATTAAAGATGAGATTGCACCTGTCGAGATGGAATTTATTGATGTTACTATTAAACTTGCTAATAGAGATACTATCGCCCCTGTGGGAATTGTTAGAGATGTTGAAGTCTTGTGTGGTAAAACTAAGTATCCTACTGATTTTCTCGTTCTTGTTACCACACAAGATAGCTTTTGTCCCATCATATTTGGTAGACCTTTCCTCAATAGTGTTAATGCTCAAATTGATTGTGAGAAACAAACTGTTACTGTTGGCTTTTGGTGGTGTGTCACATGAATTTAATTTTTCTAAGTTTGGTAGACAACCTCATGAAAAAGAATAGTCTAGTAAGGACGAAATTATTGCTCTTGCTTCTATTGTTGTGCCTCCTACTGATCCTTTAGAGCAATACTTGCTTGAACATGAAAATGATATGCATATGGATGAAAGGAATGATATAGATAGAGTTATCTTTGAACAATGTCCTATCCTTAAGAATAATTTGCCTGTTGAATTACTTGGAGATCCACCTCCACCAAAGGGTGATCATGTGTTTGAGCTTAAACAATTACCTGATACTCTTAAGTATGCTTATCTTGATGAAAAGGAGATATATCCTGTTATTATTAGTGCTAACATTTCAGAGCATGAAGAAAAGAAATTATTGAAAACTCTAAGGAAGCACCGTGTTGCTATTGGATATACTCTTGATGATCTTAAGGGCATTAGTCCCACTCTATGCCAGCATAAAATTAAAACTGATCCTGATTCCAAACCAGTTGCCGATCACCAACGAAGACTGAATCCTAAGATGAAAGAGGTGGTAAGAAAAGAAATATTAAAGCTCCTGGAAGCAGGTATTATTTACCCTGTTGCTCATAGTGATTGGGTAAGTCCGGTGCATTGTGTCCCTAAGAAGGGAGGTATTACCGTTGTTCCTAATGATAAAGATGAATTGATCCCACAAAGAATTGTTACTGGCTATAGGATGGTAATTGATTTTAGGAAATTAAATAAAGCTACTAAGAAAGATCATTACCCTCTACCTTTTATTGATCAAATGCTAGAAAGATTGTCTAAACATACACACTTTTGCTTTCTAGATGGTTATTCTAGTTTCTCCCAAATACCTGTTGCACAATCTAATCAAGAGAAAACCACTTTTACGTGCCCTTTCGGTACCTTTGCTTATAGACGTATGCCTTTTGGTTTATGTAATGCACCTGCTACCTTTCAAAGATGTATGATGGCTATATTCTCTGACTTTTGTGAAAAGATTGTTGAGGTTTTCATGGATGATTTCTCCCTTTACGAATCTTCTTTTGATGATTGCTTGAGCAACCTTGATCGAGTTTTGCAGAGATGTAAAGATACTAACCTTGTCTTGAATTGGGAGAAGTGCCACTTTATGGTTAATGAAGGCATTGTCTTGGGACGTAAAATTTCCAAAAAAGGTATTGAAGTTGATAAGGATAAAGTGGATGCCATTGAGAAGATGCCATGCCCTACAGACATTAAAGGTATAAGAAGTTTCCTTGGTCATGCTGGTTTCTATAGAAGGTTTATTAAAGACTTCTCTAAGATTTCTAGGCCTCTCACTAATCTCTTGCAAAAAGATATTCCATTTGTTTTTGATGATGATTGTGAAGAAGCATTTGAAATACTCAAGAAGGCCTTGATAACTGCACATATTGTTCAACCACCTGATTGGAACCTACCTTTTGAAATTATGTGTGATGCTAGTGATTATGCTGTTGGTGTTGTCCTAGGACAAAGAGTTGATAAGAAATTAAATGTTATTCATTATGCTAGTAAAACTCTAGACAGTGCCCAAAGAAATTATGCTACTACTGAAAAAGAATTTTTAGCAGTTGTGTTTGCATGTGATAAGTTCAGATCTTATATTGTTGATTCTAAAGTTACTATTCACGCTGATCATGATGCTATTAAATATCTCATGGAAAAGAAAGATGCTAAACCTAGACTTACTAGATGGGTTCTCTTGCTACAAGAATTTTATTTGCATATTGTTGATAGGAAGGGTGTTGAGAACCCCGTAGCAGATAACTTGTCTAGGCTAGAGAATGTTCTTGATGACCCACAACCTATTGATGATAGCTTTCCTGATGAACAATTTAATGTCATCAATGCTTCATGCAGTACACCATGGTATGCTGATTATGCTAATTATATTGTTGCTAAATATATACCACCTAGTTTCACGTACCAACAAAAGAAAAAGTTTTTTTATGATTTGAGACATTACTTTTGGGATGATCCTCACCTGTATACAGAAGGAGTAGATGGTGTTATTAGACGTTGTGTACCTGAGCATGAACAGGGATAGATCCTACAGAAGTGCCACTCTAAGGCTTACAGAGGACACCATGCTGGAGGTAGAACTGCACATAAGGTATTGCAATCCGGTTTTTATTGGCCTACTCTCTTTAAGGATGCTCATAAGTTTGTCTTGTCTTGTGATGAATGTCAAAGAATAGGTAATATTAGTAGACGTCAGGAAATGCCTATGAATTATTCACTTGTTATTGAACCATTTGATGTTTGGGTTTTTGATTATATGGGACCTTTTCCAAAGTCCAATGGGTATACTCATATTTTAGTTGTTGTTGATTACGTTACTAAGTGGGTAGAAGCTATTCCAACTAGTAGTGCTGATCATAACACCTCTATTAAGATGCTTAAAGAAGTTATTTTCCCTAGATTTGGAGTCCCTAGATATTTAATGACCAATGGTGGTTCACATTTTATTCATGGTGCTTTCTGTAAAATGCTTGCTAAGTATGATGTCAACCATAGAATTGCATCTCCTTATCATCCTCAGTCTAGTGTTCAAGTAGAGTTAAGTAATAGAGAAATTAAATTAATTTTGCCAAAGACTGTTAATAGGTCTAGAAAGAATTGGTCTAAGAAACTTGATGATGCACTGTGGGTTTATAGAACTGCTTATAAGAATCCCATGGGCATGTCTCCGTATAAAATGGTTTACGGTAAAGCATGTCATTTACCTCTTGAGCTAGAGCATAAGGCTTATTGGGCAATCAAAGAGCTCAACTTTGATTTCAAACTTGCTAGTGAGAAGAGGTTATTTGATATTAGCTCACTTGATGAATGGAGAACTCGGGCATATGAAAATACCAAGTTGTTTAAAGAGAAAGTTAAGAGGTGGCATGATAAAAGGATACAAAAACGTGAGTTCAATGTAGGTGATTATGTCTTGCTATACAATTCTCGTTTAAGATTTTTTGCAGGCAAGCTTCTCTATAAATGGGAAGGTCCTTATATTGTTGAAGAAGTATATCATTTCGGTGCCATCAAAATCAACAACGCAGAAGGCACTTTTCCGAGAGTTGTGAATGGGAAAAGAATCAAGAATTATATCTCAGGTACTCCCATAAATGTTGAAAGCAATATAATTAATACCATAACCCCGGAGGAGTACATAAGGGATGTTTACCAACCTGTTTCAGACTCCAAAAACAAAGAGGTATGTGATACGGTAAGTAAACCGACTCCAAAACTTTTCCAATAGCAATTTTTCTCCGTTTTGGAATATTTAGAAAAATAGAAAAATTTAGAGTAGTCCGGAAAGTGCACAAGGAGGCGATGAGCCTGCCAGGCACGCCCCTACCCCTTGGGCGCGCCTGGGGGGCTCGTGAGCACCTCGTGTGCCTCCCGGACTCCGTTTTCTGGTGGAATACTCCTTATGGTCGGTAAAAATTCATTATATAATCTCCCGAAAGGTCTGACCCTCGTATCACGCAAATATCCTTTGTTTTCGTTTCGAGTTGTTGTGCAGACAGATCTAGATTGCTATGGCGTCCCCAAAGGTTTCGAAGGAAAAGTTCTTCGAGAAGATCATCAACCCCTACCCCGCGGAGGTAATGCAACACCCTCAAACCATTGAGATGTGTGAGGGGGTGCTACACATCCATGACGTTGAGGGGCCCAAGAAGACCGAAAGCGTGGAGACGAGGCTCGAAGCAATGGAGCAGCAAGTCTTCAAGTGCCAAGGGATGGTGGAATGCGGACTCAACGCAACCCACACGATGATTATGGAGTTCACCAACAAGCACAAGATCGATGCCAAGGACATCGGGGAACACCTCTTCAAGCTCTATGATAGAATCGATCATCTCCAAGCCTAGATCTACGACCTGCAAAATCAGAACTGTGAGTATGAGTATAGATTTAAAGCAATGTGGTTGGCTGCAGATTTGAGGATCTCGAAGACTCGATCATGTTTCCATGATGGGGAACCTACGCCTTGGAAGACGGAGAATCAACCCCGGACTCCAACAATTCCACCACCATCACCTCCGAAGGAAGACAATTAAACACATGGGTATGGGCACTCCCCTTGGCTTGTGCCAAGCTTGGGGGAGTTACCCGGGTATCGTATCACCATCATATCTTTTGCCTTTACCTTTATCTTAGTTCGATCCTTTTGGTAATATCTTTATCTAGTAGAATAAAGTTCTTAGTATGATCTAGGCTTGAGTTTTGCTTTGTGTTACCCCCAATGTAATCGAGTTCATGAGTAATATAATAAAGAGTGTTTTAGTTAAGGGCTTTGCTTCTTGCCATGATCTAAAGAAAATAATAATAAAAGAACAGAAGCATGAAAGATCATGTGATGATCTTATGGGAAGTGATGGCTTCACATATAAAAAGAATGTTGACTGAAACTTGTTGTGGGTGGACAAACGTAGACCTTGGTCATTGTTGCAATTAATAGGAAGTAATAAAAAAAGGGAGGTTCACATATAAATATATCATCTTTGACACCGTCTATGATTGTGAACACTCATTAAACTATTACATGCTAAGAAGTAGAAGTTGGACAAGGAAGACAACATAATGAATTATGTTTGCTTGGTTCCTAACAATGTTATGTGATTATAGATCCTTTAGCATGTGACGCTTGCTTCCACCTCATATTAGTCAAAACTTCCGCACTACATAGAGATACTACTTGTGCATCCATAAAACCCTCAACCCATTTTTGCCATGAGAGTCCACCATACCTACCTATGTATTGAATAAGATCCTTCAAGTAAGTTGTGTTGGGGAACGTTGCATGGGAAACAAAAAAATTCCTACGCACACGCAGATCTATCCATGGTGATGAGCATCTATGAGAGGGAGAGTGGATCTACATACCCTTGTAGATCACTAAGCGGGAAGCGTTAAGAAACGTGGTTGGTGTAGTCGAACATCTTCGCGATCCAAATCGCCGAGCGTCCCGCGATCTCATCACGATCCGTCCCGCGATCCAATCACGATCCGTCCCGTGAACTCATCACAATCCGTCCCGCGATCTCATCATGATCCGTCTCACGATCTTGATCACGATCTGTCCCACGAACTCATCATGATCCGTTCCGCGATCTCATCATGAACCGTCTCGTGATCTCGATCACGGTCCTTCCGATCTAGCACCGAACGGACGGCACCTCCGCGTTCAGCACACGTACAGCTTGATGACGATCTCCGCCTTCTCGATCCAGCAAGAGGGGCGGAGAGGTAGAAGAGTTCTCCGGCAGCGTGACGGCGCTCCGGCGATGGTGGTGGAGCTATTCCGGCAGGGCTTCGCCTAAGCACTGCGGGAATAATCTAGTCTAGAGGAACTTGATCTAGAAGTAGGGTTTAGACGTGGCTGAAAATCCTTGTGCAAAAACCCTAGTTCCACTCATATATATAGGAGGAGGGGAGAGGAGGCTGCGCCCAAGGGTAGAGCCTCCCTTGGCTTCGGCCGAACTGGTGGAGGAGGAGTCCTCCTCCACCTGGGAGTCCACCTCTCACACGAGAGGTGGAACTTGGGGAGGACTCCACCCCAATTCGGTTTGGCCCCTCTTCCCTTGCGCCTAGGACACCTTGTCCGACACCACCAGCCCACTAGGGGCTGGTGGGTCGCCACTTTGGCCCATGGGGTGGGTTGGCCCCATTGGTGGACCCCCGGGACCCATTCGTCACTCCCAGTACACTACCGAAAGTGCCCGAAATCTTTTCAGAGTCCAAATACCACCTTCCTATATATCAATCTTCGTTTCCGGACCATTCCGGAACTCCACGTGACGTCTGGGATCTCATCCGGGACTCTGAACAAACTTCGGTCACCACCATACATAACTCTATACCACCCAAACGTCACCAAACCTTAAGTGTGCAGACCCTGCGGGTTCGAGAACTATGTAGACATGACCGAGACACCTCTACGGTCAATAACCAATGGCGGGGCCTGGATGTCTACATTGGTTCCTACATATTCTATGAAGATCTTTATCGGTCGAACCTCTATGTCAAGGATTCAGTTAATCCCGTACGATGTTCCCTTTGTTCTTCGGTATGTTACTTGCCCGAGATTCGATCGTCGGTATCTCCATACCTAGTTCAACCTCGTTACCGGCAAGTCTCTTTACTCGTTCCGTAATACAAGATCTCGCAACTAACAATTAGTCACATTGCTTGCAAGGCTCATTGTGATGTTGTATTACCGAGTGGGCCCCGAGATACCTCTCCGTCACACGGAGTAACAAATCCCAGTCTTGATCCATGCCAACTTAACAGACACCCTCGGAGATACCTGTAGAGCACCTTTATAGTCACCCAGTTACGTTGCCATGTTTGATACACACAAGGCACTCCTCCGAGGTCCGTGACTTGCATGACCTCATGGTCATAGGAACACATACTTGACATGACGAAAACAGTAGCAATAAACTGACACGATCATATGCTACGTTTGTAGTTTGGGTCTTTGTCCATCACATCATTCTCCTAATGATGTGATCCCATTATCAAATGACATCTCATGTCCATGGCTAGGAAACCTTAACCATCCTTTGATCAACGAGCTAGTCTATTAGAGGCATACTAGGGACATGGTTTTGTCTATGTATCCACACATGCATCTAAGTCTCCGATCAACACAATTATAGCATGGATAATAAACGATTATCATGAACAAGGAAATATGATAATAACTAATTTATTATTGCCTCTAGGGCATATTTCCAACAGTCTCCCACTTGCACTAGAGTCAATAATCTAGTTCACATCACCATGTGATTCGCATTGTTATGAAGCTAACACCCAATGAGTTATGGGGCTCGATCATGCTTTGCATGTGAGAGAGGTCTTATAGTCAACGGGTCTGCAAAATTCAGATCCGTGTGTACTTTGCAAATCCCTATGTCAAACTATAAACACTGCTACCACACTCCACTTGGTACCATTCCAAATGGCTACTCCACTATATGTATCCATATTGCTTATTATGAGTCACCCGGATTGGTGTTAAAGCTTGCATCGACGTAACTCTTTACGATGAACTCTTTATCACCTCCATAATCGAGAAACATCTCCTTAGTCCTTTGGTTACTAAGGATAATTTTCACCGCTGTCCAGTGATCCTACTGCTGGACCACTTCTTGTACCCCTTGACAGACTCATAGCAAGGCACACACAGGTGCGGTACACAGCATGGCATAATTTAGAGCCTATGGCTAAGGCATAGGGGACGATGTTCGTCCTTTCTCTTTCTTCTGCCGTTGTCGAGCTTTGAGTCTCACTCAACTTCACACCTTACAAATCAAGCGAGAACTCCTTCTCTGACTGATCCATTTTGAACTCTTTCAAAATCTTGTCAAGGTATGTACTCATTGAAAGTCTCATCAAGCATCTTGATTTATCTCTATAGATCTTGATGCTCAACAATTAGGTAGCTTTATCCAGGTCTTACGTTGAAAAACCTACGTTTTAAACAACCGTTTATGCTTTCCAGAAATTCTACATCATTTCCGATCAACAATATGTCAACCACATATGCTTACGAGAAACTCTATAGTGCTCCCACTCACTTTATTGTAAATACAAGTTTCTTGTAAATTTTGTATAAACTTGAAAACTTTGATCACCTCATCAAAGCGTATATTCCAACTCCGAGATGCTTGCTTTAGTCCATAGAAGGATCACTGAAGTTTGCATACCTTTTAGAATCCTTAGGACTGACAAAACCTTCTGGTTGTATCACATACAACCTTTCCTCAAGTAAACCGTTAAGGAAATGATGTTTTGACATCCAACTGTCAGATTTCATAATTGAAAATGCAGCAACTACTAACATAATTCCAACAGACTTTAGCACCGCTACGAGTGATAAAGTCTCATCATAGTCAACTCCTTGAACTTGTCACAAACTTCTTTGCAACAAGTCGAGCTTTAATAATGGTGACATTTACCATCAGTGTATGTCTTCATTTTAAAGATCCATTTGTACTCAACGACTTGCCGTCCAACGAGCAAGTCCACCAAAGTCTATACTTGGTTTGCATACATGGATCCTTTCTCGGATTCATGGCCTCTAACCATTTGTCGGAATCTGGGCCCATCATCGCTTCTCCATAGTTCGTAGGTTCATTGTTGTTCAACAACATGACCTCCAAGACAGAGTTGTCGTACCGCTCAGGAGCAGTACACATCCTTGTCGACCTACGAAGTTTGATAGTAACTTGATCCTGAAGCTTCATGATCATCACTATTAACTTCCTTTTCAACTCAGTAGGCTTTACAGAAACATCTTTCCGCGTTGCGCTACTCTCTGGTTGAACAAAGGTTTAACAACCTCATCAAGTTCTATCTTCCTCCCACTCAATTCTTTTGAGAGAAACTTTTCCTCAAGAAAGGATCCGTTTTAGCAACGAACACTTTGCATTTGGATCTGAGATAGAAGGTTCACCCAACTGTTCTTAGGGTATTCTATGAAGATGCATTTATCCGCCTTGGGTTCGACCTCATTAGGTGAAAACATTTTCCACACAAGTGTCGCAGCCCCAAACATTAAGAAATGACAGCTTAGGTTTCTATCAAACCATAATTCACACGGTGTCATCTCAACGGATTTAGATGGTGCCCTATTTAAAGTGAATGTAGTTGTCTCTAATGCATAACCCCAAAATTATAGTAGCAAAACGATAAGAGACATCATAGCACGCACTATATCCAATAGAGCATGACTATGATGTTCGGACACACCGTCACACTATGGTGTTCCAGGTGGCGTTAGTTGTGAAACAAATTTCACATTGTCTTAAGTTGTATGCCAAACTCGTAACTCAGATATTCACCTCCACAATCATATTGCAGTCATTTTTATCTTCTTGTCACGATGATCTTAAACTTCACTCTGAATTTGCTTGAACCTTTCAAACGATTCATACTTGTGTTTCATTAAGTAAATATACACTATATCTACTTAAATCATCAGTGAAGGTAAGAAAATAACGATATCCACTGCACGTACAAGACTCACTCGATTGCATACATCAACATGTATCATTTCCAATGAATCACTTGCCCGCTCCATCCAACGGGGTCCTTTAGTCATCTTGCCCAAGAGGCATGGTTCGCATGTCTCAACCGATTCAAAATCGAATGAGTCCAAAGATCCATCAGCATGGAGTTTCTTCATGCGCTTTATACCAATATGAAATTCAACGGCAGTGCCACAACTATGTGGTACTACCATTATTAACTTTGTATCTTTTGACATCAATGATATGAACATGTGTATTACTACGATCAAGATTTCAACAAACCATTCTCACTGCGTGCATGACCATTGAGGGTATTATTCATGTAAATAGAATAACCATTATTCTCTAACTTAAATGAATAACCGTATTGCAATAAACATGATCTAATCATGTTCATGCTCAACGCAAAACACCAAATAACATTTATTTAGGTTCATCACTAATCCCGAAGGTAGAGAGAGCGTGTGATGTTGATCAGATCATCCTTGGAAACATTTCCAACACATATCGTCACCTCACCCTTAGCTAGTTCTCCGTTTATTTCGTAGCTTTTATTTCGAGTTACTAACATTTAGCAACCGAAGCGGTATCCAATACCCAGGTGCTACTAGGAGTACTAGCAAGGTACACATCAATAACTCGTATATCAAATATACTTCTGTCGATGTTGCCAGCCTTCTTATCTACCAACTATCTCGGGTTGTTCCGCTTCAGCGACCGCTCACCTCATAACAGAAGCACTTAGTCTCGGGTTTGAGTTCAACTTTGGGTTGCTTCACTAGAGCAGCAACTGACTTGCTATCCATGAAGTTTCCCTCCTTGCTCTTGCCCTTCTCGAAACTAGTGGTTTGATTAACCATCAACACTTGACGCTCCTTCTTGATTTCTACCTTCGCGGTGTCAAACATCTTGAATAGCTCAGGGATCAATATTTCTATCCCTGGCGTTTTATAGTTCATCACTAAGTTCTAGTAGCGTTAGTGACAGTGACTTGCAGAACTATATCAATCACTATCTTATCTGAAAGATCAACTCCCACTTGATTCAAGCGATTGCAGCATCCAGAAAATCTGAGCACATGCTCAACAATTGAGCTATTCTCTTTCATCTTGCAGGCAAAGAATCTTGTTGGAGATCTCATATCTCACAACACGGGCACGAGCCTGAGATCCTAATTTCAGCTTTCAGAAACATCTCATATGTTTCATGACGTTCAAAATGTTTTGGAGCCTCAATTCTAAGCCATAATGCATGACGCACTAAACTATCAAGTAGTCATCAGAACGTGCCTGTCAGATGTTCACAACATCTACAGACGACGCTAGAGGGGTTGGCGCACCGAGCGGTGCATTAAGGACATAAGCCTTCTGTGCAGCAACGAGGACAATTCTCAGATCACGGACCCAGTCCGCAATATTGCTACCATCATCTTCAACTCTATTTCTCTAGGAACATAAAAAAATTAAGGGAGCTACGGCGCAAGCTAGTAATCTACAACATAATTTGCAAAGACACTATTGACTATGTTCATGATAATGAGTTCAATTAATCATATTGCTTAAGAACTCCCACTCAAATTGGCATCCTTCTGATCATTCGAGTGATACATGATCCAGATTCACCAACTCAAGTCCGATCATCACGTGAGATGAGGTGGCTGCAATGGTGAACATCATTATGTTGATCATATCTACTATATGACTCATGTTCGACCTTTCGGTCTCTTGTGTTCCGAGGCCATGTCTGTACATGCTAGGCTCATCAAGTTTAACCTGGGTGTTCTGCATGTGCAACACTGGCTTGCACCCGTTGTATGTGAACGTAGAGTCTATCACACCCAATCATCACGTGGTGTCTCAACACGACGAACTTTCGCAACGGTGCACACTCGGGGAGAACACAATTTATCTTGAAATTAAGTGAGGGATCACCTTATAATGCTACCGTCATCCTAAGCAAAACAAGGTGCATAAAAAGGATTAACATCACATGCAAATCATAAGTGACATGATATGGCCATGAACTAGTGCTTTTGATCTCCATCTAGAAAGCACCGGCATGATCTCCATCGTCACCGGCATGACACCATGATCTCCATCATCTTGATCTCCATCAACGTGTCGCCATCGGGGTTGTCACGCCCTGCATGCTTCTACTACTATTGCTACCATTTAGCGATAAAGTAAAGCATTACATAGCGCTTAATGATTGACACGCAGGTCATACAATAATTAAAGACAACCCTATGGCTCCTGTCGGTTGTCGTATTCATCGACATGCATGTCGTGATAATCTATACATCACTTGATCATCTCATACATCACATATATCACATCATGTAATTGGCCATATCATATCACAACATACCCTGCAAAAACAAGTTAGACGTCCTCTAATTGTTGTTGCATGTTTTACGTGGCTGCTACGGGTATCTAGCAAGAACAATTCTCACCTACGCAAAAACCACAACGGTGATACACTAGTTGCTTTTCAACCTTCTCAAGGACCGCCTTTGTCGAATCCGATCCAACTAAAGTGAGAGAAACTGGCACCCGCAAGCCATCTATGCAACAAGTTGCGGTTGAGGGAACCGGTCTCTCGTAAGCGTACGAGTAATGTTGGTACGGGCTGCTTCATCTCACAATACCGTCGAACCAAAATCCGACAAAGGGAGGAAGCAATCTAAGCATCGGCGCCCACAAACCTTTTGTGTTCTGCTCGAGATCTCATCTACACACAGACCTAGCTCTGATACCACTGTTGGGGAACGTTGCATGGGAAACAAAAAAATTCCTACGCACACGCAGATCTATCCATGGTGATGAGCATCTACGAGAGGGAGGGTGGATCTACATAACCTTGTAGATTGCTAAGCGGGAAGCGTTAAGAAACGCGGTTGGTGTAGTCGAACATCTTCGTGATCCAAATCGCCGAGCGTCCCGCGATCTCATCACGATCCGTCCCGTGATCCAATCACGATTCGTCCCGTGAACTCATCACGATCCGTCCCGCGATCTCATCACGATCCTCTCACGATCTTGATCACGATCTGTCCCACGAACTCATCACGATCCGTTCTGCGATCTCATCACGAACCGTCTCGCGATCTCGATCACGGTCCTTTCGATCTAGCGCCGAACGGACGGCACCTCCGCGTTCAGCACACGTACAGCTTGATGACGATCTCCGCCTTCTCAATCTAGCAAGAGGGGCGGAGAGGTATAAGAGTTCTCCGGCAGCGTGACGACGCTCCGACGATGGTGGTGGAGCTATTTCGGGAGGGCTTCGCCTAAGCACTGCGGGAATAATCTAGTCTAGAGGAACTTGATCTAGAAGTAGGGTTTAGACGTGGCTGAAAATCCTTGTGCAAAAACCCTAATTCCACTCATATATATAGGAGGAGGGGAGAGGAGGCTGGGCCCAAGGGGAGAGCCTCCCTTGGCTTCGGCCGAACTGGTGGAGGAGGAGTCCTCCTCCACCTGGGAGTCCACCTCTCACACGAGAGGTGGAACTTGGGGAGGACTCCACCCCAATTCAGTTTGGCCCCTCTTCCCTTGCGCCTAGGCCACCTTGGCCGACCCCACCAGCCCACTAGGGGCTGGTGGGTCGCCACTTTGGCCCATGGGGTGGGTTGGCCCCACTGGTGGACCCCCGGGACCCATTCGTCACTCCCGATACACTACTCAAAGTGCCCGAAATCTTTCCGGAGTCCAAATACCACCTTCCTATATATCAATCTTAGTTTCTGGACCATTTCTGAACTCCTCGTGATGTCCGGGATCTCATTCGGGACTCCGAAAAAACTTCGGTCACCACCATACAAAACTCTATACCATCGAAATGTCACCAAACCTTAAGTGTGCAGACCCTGCGGGTTCGAGAACTATGTAGACATGACCGAGACACCTCTACGGTCAATAACCAATGGCGGGACATG
Source organism: Hordeum marinum (assembly GCA_022496015.1). NCBI lineage: Eukaryota > Viridiplantae > Streptophyta > Magnoliopsida > Poales > Poaceae > Hordeum > Hordeum marinum. The sequence continues at coordinate 421,221,393 of CM039675.1, forward strand.
GATGTCTACATTGGTTCCTACATATTCTACGAAGATCTTTATCGGTCGAACCTCTGTGTCAAGGATTCAGTTAATCCCGTACGATGTTCCCTTTCTTCTTCGGTATGTTACTTGCCCGAGATTCGATCGTCGGTATCTCCATACCTTGTTCAACCTCATTACTGGCAAGTCTCTTTACTCGTTCCGTAATACAAGATCCTACAACTAACAATTAGTCACATTGCTTGCAAGGCTCATTGTGATGTTGTATTACCGAGTGGGCCCCGAGATACTTCTCCGTCACACGGAGTAACAAATCCCAGTCTTGATCCATGCCAACTTAACAGACACCCTCGGAGATACCTGTAGAGCACCTTTATAGTCACCCAGTTACGTTGCGACGTTTGATACACACAAGGCACTCCTCCGGTGTTCGTGAGTTGCATGACCTCATGGTCATAGGAACACATACTTGACATGCAGAAAACAGTAGCAATAAACTAACACGATCATATGATATGTTTGTAGTTTGGGTCTTTGTCCATCACATCATTCTCCTAATGATGTGATCCCGTTATCAAATGACATCTCATGTCCATGGCTAGGAAACCTTAACCATCCTTTGATCAACGAGCTAGTCTATTAGAGGCATACTAGGGACATGGTTTTGTCTATGTATCCACACATGCATCTAAGTCTCTGATCAACACAATTATAGCATGGATAATAAACGATTATCATGAACAAGGAAATATGATAATAACTAATTTATTATTGCCTCTAGGGCATATTTCCAACAGTCTCCCACTTGCACTAGAGTCAATAATCTAGTTCACATCACCATGTGATTCGCATTGTTATGAAGCTAACACCCAATGAGTTATGGGGCTCGATCATGCTTTGCATGTGAGAGAGGTCTTATAGTCAACGGGTCTGCAAAATTCAGATCCGTGTGTACTTTGCAAATCCCTATGTCAAACTATAAACACTGCTACCACACTCCAGTTGGTTCCATTCCAAATGGCTACTCCACTATATGTATCTAGATTGCTTATTATGAGTCACCCGGATTGGTGCTAAAGCTTGCATCGACGTAACTCTTTACGACGAACTCTTTATCACCTCCATAACCGAGAAACATCTCCTTAGTCCTTTGGTTACTAAGGATAATTTTCACCGCTGTCCAGTGATCCTACTGCTGGACCACTTCTTGTACCCCTTGACAGACTCATGGCAAGGCACACACAGGTGCGGTACACAGCATGGCATAATTTAGAGCCTATGGCTAAGGCATAGGGGACGACGTTCGTCCTTTCTCTTTCTTCTGCCGTTGTCGAGCTTTGAGTCTCACTCAACTTCACACCTTACAAATCAGGCGAGAACTCTTTCTCTGACTGATCCATTTTGAACTCTTTCAAAAGCTTGTCAAGGTATGTACTCATTGAAAGTCTCATCAAGCATCTTGATTTATCTCTATAGGTCTTGATGCTCAACAATTAGGTAGCTTTATCCAGGTCTTCCGTTGAAAAACCTCCGTTTTAAACAACCGTTTATGCTTTCCAGAAATTCTATATCATTTTCGATCAACAATATGTCAACCACATATGCTTACCAGAAACTCTATAGTGCTCCCACTCACTTTATTGTAAATACAAGTTTCTTGTAAACTTTGTATAAACTTGAAAACTTTGATCACCTCATCAAAGCGTATATTCCAACTCCGAGATGCTTGGTTCAGTCCATAGAAGGATCACTGAAGTTTGCATACCTTTTAGAATCCTTAGGACTGAAAAAACCTTCTGGTTGTATCACATTCAACCTTTCCTCAAGTAAACCGTTAAGGAAATGATGTTTTGACATCCATCTGCCAGATTTCATAATTGAAAATGTAGCAACTTCTAACATAATTCCAACAGACTTTAGCACCGCTACGAGTGATAAAGTCTCATCGTAGTCAACTCCTTGAACTTGTCACAAACATCTTTGCAACAAGTCGAGCTTTACAAATGGTGACATTTACCACCAGTGTCTGTCTTCATTTTAAAGATCCATTTGTACTCAACGACTTGCCGTCCAACGAGCAAGTCCACCAAAGTCTATACTTGGTTTGCATACATGGATCCTTTCTCGGATTTCATGGCCTCTAACCATTTGTCGGAATCCGGGCCCATCATCGCTTCTTCATAGTTCGTAGGTTCATCGTTGTTCAACAACATGACCTCCAAGACAGGGTTGTCGTACCGCTTAGGAGCAGTACACATCCTTGTCGACCTACGAAGTTCGATAGTAACTTGATCCTGAAGCTTCATGATCATCACCATTAACTTCCTTTTCAACTAACGTAGGCTTTACAGAAACATCTTTCTGCGCTGCGCTACTCTCTGGTTGAACAAAGGTTTAACAACGTCATCAAGTTCTATCTTCCTCCCACTCAATTCTTTCGAGAGAAAATTTTCCTCGAGAAAGGATCCATTTTAGCAACAAACACTTTGCATTTGGATCTGAGATAGAAGGTTCACCCAACTGTTCTTAGGGTATTCTATTAGATGAAAACATTTTCCACACAAGTGCCGCAGCCCCAAACATTAAGAAATGATAGCTTAGGTTTCTATCAAACCATAATTCAAATGGTGTCATCTCAACGGATTTAGATGGTGCCCTATTTAAAGTGAATGTAGTTGTCTCTAATTCATAACCCCAAAATTATAGTAGCAAAACGATAAGAGACATCATAGCACGCACCATATCCAATAGAGCATGACTATGTTGTTCGGACACACCATCACACTATGGTGTTCCAGGTGGCGTTAGTTGTGAAAAAAAATCACATTGTCTTAAGTTGCATGCCAAACTCATAACTCAGATATTCACCTTCACGATCATATCGCAGTCATTTTTATCTTCTTGTCACGATGATCTTAAACTTCACTCTGAATTTGCTTGAACCTTTCAAACGATTCAGACTTGTGTTTCATTAAGTAAATATACACTATATCTACTTAAATCATCAGTGAAGGTAAGAAAATAATGATATCCACTGCACGCTACAAGACTCACTTGATTGCATACATCAACATGTATCATTTCCAATGAATCACTTGCCCGCTCCATCCAACGGGGTCCTTTAGTCATCTTGCCCAAGAGGCATGGTTCGCATGTCTCAACCGATTCAAAATCGAATGAGTCCAAATATCCATCAACATGGAGTTTCTTCATGAGCTTTATACCAATATGACATTCAGCGGCAGTGCCACAAGTATGTGGTACTATCATTATTAACTTTGTATCTTTTGACATCAATGTTATGAACATGTGTATTACTACGATCAAGATTTCAACAAACCATTCTCACTGGGTGCATGACCATTGAAGGTATTATTCATGTAAACAGAATAACCATTATTCTCTAACTTAAATGAATAACTGTATTGCAATAAACATGATCTAATCATGTTCATGCTCAACGCAAAACACCAAATAACATTTATTTAGGTTCGTCACTAATCCCGAAGGTAGAGAGAGCGTGTGATGTTGATCACATCATCCTTGGAAACATTTCCAACACATATCGTCACCTCACCCTTAGCTAGTTCTCCGTTTATTTCGTAGCTTTTATTTCGAGTTACTAACATTTAGCAACCGAACCGGTATCCAATACCCAGGTGCTACTAGGAGTACTAGCAAGGTACACATAAATAACTCGTATATCAAATATACTTCTGTCGATGTTGCCAGCCTTCTTATCTACCAAGTATCTCGGGTTGTTCCGCTTCAGCGACCGCTCACCTCATAACAGAAGCACTTAGTCTCGGGTTTGAGTTCAACTTTGGGTTGCTTCACTAGAGCAGCAACTGACTTGCTATCCATGAAGTTTCCCTCCTTGCTCTTGCCCTTCTCGAAACTAGTGGTTTGATTAACCATCAACACTTGATGCTCCTTCTTGATTTCTACCTTCGCGGTGTCAAACATCGTGAACAGCTCAGGGATCAATATTTCTATCCCTGGCATTTTATAGTTCATCACTAAGTTCTAGTAGCTTTAGTGACAGTGACTTGGAGAACTATATCAATCACTATCTTATCTGAAAGATCAACTCCCACTTGATTCAAGCGATTGCAGCATCCAGACAATCTGAGCACATGCTCAACGATTGAGCTATTCTCTTTCATCTTGCAGGCAAAGAATCTTGTTGGAGATCTCATATCTCACAACACGGGCACGAGCCTGAGATCCTAATTTCCTCTTTCAGAAACATCTCATATGTTCCGTGACGTTCAAAATGTTTTGGGGCCTCAATTCTAAGCCATAATGCATGACGCACTAAACTATCAAGTAGTCATCAGAACATGCCTGTCAGATGTTCACAACATCTACAGATGACGCTAGAGGGGTTGGTGCACCAAGCGGTGCATTGAGGACATAAGCCTTCTGTGCAGCAACGAGGACAATCCTCAGATCACGGACCCAGTCAGCAATATTGCTACCATCATCTTTCAACTCTATTTCTCTAGGAACATAAAAAAAATTAAGGGAGCTACCGCGCAAGCTAGTAATCTACAACATAATTTGCAAAGACACTATTGACTATGTTCATGATAATGAGTTCAATTAATCATATTAATTAAGAACTCCCACTCAAATTGGCATCCTTCCAATCATTCGAGTGATACATGATCCAGATTCACCAACTCAAGTCCGATCATCACGTGAGATGAGGTGGCTGCAATGGTGAACATCATTATGTTGATCATATCTACTATATGACTCATGTTCGACCTTTCGGTCTCTTGTGTTCCGAGGCCATGTCTGTACATGCTAGGCTCGTCAAATTTAACCCGAGTGTTCTGCATGTGCAACACTGGCTTGCACCCGTTGTATGTGAACGTAGAGTCTATCACACCCAATCATCACGTGGTGTCTCAACGCGACGAACTTTCGCAATGGTGCACACTCGGGGAGAACACAATTTATCTGGAAATTAAGTGAGGGATCACCTTATAATGCTACCGTCGTCCTAAGCAAAACAAGGTGCATAAAAAGGATTAACATCACATGCAAATCATAAGTGACATGATATGGCCATGAACTAGTGCTTTTGATCTCCATCAAGAAAGCACCGGCATGATCTCCATCGTCACCGGCATGACACCATGATCTCCATCATCTTGATCTCCATCAATGTGTCGCCATCGGGGTTGTCACGCCTTGCATGCTTCTACTACTATTGCTACCGTTTAGCGATAAAGTAAAGCATTACATAGCGCTTAATGATTGACACGCGGGTCATACAATAATTAAAGACAACCCTATGGCTCCTGCCGGTTGCCGTATTCATCGACATGCAAGTCGTGATAATCTATACATCACATGATCATCTCATACATCACATATATCACATCATGTAATTGACCATATCATATCAAAACATACCCTGGAAAAACAAGTTAGACGTCCTCTAATTGTTGTTGCATGTTTTACGTGGCTGCTACGGGTATCTTGCAAGAACAATTCTCACCTACGCAAAAACCACAACGGTGATACACTAGTTGCTTTTCAACCTTCTCAAGGACCGCCTTTGTCGAATCGGATCCAACTAAAGTAAAAGAAACTGGCACCCGCAAGCCATCTATGCAACAAGTTGCGGTTGAGGGAACCGGTGTCTCATAAGCGTACGAGTAATGTTGGTCTGGGCTGCTTCATCTCACAATACCGCTGAACCAAAATCCGACCAAGGGAGGAAGCAATCTAAGCATCACCGCCGACAAACCTTTTGTGTTCTACTTGAGATCTCATCTACACATAGACCTAGCTATGATACCACTGTTGGGGAACGTTGCATGGGAAACCTATGCACACGCAGATCTATCCATGGTGATGAACATCTACGAGAGGGAGAGTGGATCTACATACCCTTATAGATCGCTAAGCGAGAAGCGTTAAGTAACGCGGTTGGTGTAGTCGAACATCTTCGCGATCCGAATCGCCGAGCGTCCCGCGGTCTCATCACGATCCGTCCCGCGATCCAATCACGATCCGTCCCGTGAACTCATCACGATCCGTCCCGCGATCTCATCACGATCCGCCTCACGATCTTGATCATGATCTGTCTCTTGAACTCATCACGATCTGTTCTGCAATCTCATCACGAACCGTCTCGCGATCTCGATCATGGTCCTTCCAATCTAGCGCCGAACGGACGGCACGTCCGCGTTCAGCACACGTACAGCTTGATGACGATCTCCGCCTTCTCGATCCAGCAAGAGGGACGGAGTGGTAGAAGAGTTCTCCGGAAGCGTGACGGCGCTCCGGCGATGGTGGTGGAGCTATTCCGGCAGGGCTTCGCCTAAGCATTGCGGGAATAATCTAGTCTAGAGGAACTTGATCTAGAAGTAGGGTTTAGACGTGGCTGAAAATCCTTGTGCAAAATCCCTAATTCCACTCATATATATAGGAGGAGGGGAGAGGAGGCTGTGCCCAAGGGAGAGCCTCCCTTGGCTTCGGCCGAACTGGTGGAGGAGGAGTCCTCCTCCACCTGGGAGTCCACCTCTCACACGAGAGGTGGAACTTGGGGAGGACTCCACCCCAATTCGGTTTGGCCCCTCTTCCCTTGCGCCTAGGCCACCTTGGCTGACCCCACCAGCCCACTAGGGGCTGGTGGGTCGCCACTTTGGCCCATGGGGTGGGTTGCACCCACTGGTGGACCCCCGGGACCCATTCGTCACTCCCGGTACACTACCGAAAGTGCCCGAAATGTTTCCGGAGTCGAAATACCACCTTCCTATATATCAATATTAGTTTCCGGACCATTCCGGAACTCCTCGTGACGTCTGGGATCTCAGCCGGGACTCCGAACAAACTTTGGTCACCACCATACATAACTCTATACCACCAAAACGTCACCAAACCTTAAGTGTGCAGACCCCGCGGGTTCGAGAACTATGTAGACATGACCGAGACACCTCTACGGTTAATAACCAATGGCGGGACCTGGATGTCTACATTGGTTCCTACATATTATACGAAGATCTTTATCGGTCGAACATCTATGTCAAGGATTCAGTTAATCCCGTACGATGTTCCCTTTCTTCTTTGGTATGTTACTTGCCCGAGATTCGATCGTCGGTATCTCCATACCTAGTTCAACCTCGTTACCGGCAAGTCTCTTTACTCGTTCCGTAATACAAGATCCCGCAACTAACAATTAGTCACATTGCTTGCAAGGCTCATTGTGATGTTGTATTACCGAGTGGGCCCCGAGATACCTCTCCGTCACACGGAGTAACAAATCCCAGTCTTGATCCATGCCAACTTAACAGACACCCTCGGAGATACCTATAGAGCACCTTTATAGTCACCCAGTTACGTTGCGACGTTTGATACACACAAGGCACTCCTCCGATGTCCATGAGTTGCATGACCTCATGGTCATAGGAACACATACTTGACATGCAGAAAACAGTAGCAATAAACTAACACGATCATATGCTATGTTTGTAGTTTGGGTCTTTGTCCATCACATCATTCTCCTAATGATGTGATCTCGTTATCAAATGACATCTCATGTCCATGGCTCGGAAACCTTAACCATCCTTTGATCAACGAGCTAGTCTATTAGAGGCATACTAGGGACATGGTTTTGTCTATGTATCCACACATGCATCTAAGTCTCCAATCAACACAATTATAGCATGGATAATAAACGATTATCATGAACAAGGAAATATGATAATAACTAATTTATTATTGCCTCTAGGGCATATTTCCAACAAGTTGTCATCGGTGCAAGCAATAAAAATTGCTCCCTAAATATGTATGATCTATTAGTGTGTGGAAAATATGCTTTGTACGAACCTGTGATGAGGAAGACATAAAAGCAATAGACTGCATAATAAAGTTCTTTATCACAGGAGGCAATATAAAGTGACGTTCCTTCACACTAAGAGATCACACATCCAAACCTCAAAAGCGCATGACAACCTCTCCTTCCCTCTGCGAAGGGCCTATCTTGTACCTTTACTTTTTATCTTTAAAAGAGTCATGGTGATCGACACCAATTCCTTATTTTGCCATTATCTTGGCAAGTGTCATGTGCTAGGGAAAGATCTATATTAATATATCAACTTGGAAGTAAGTAATCATGAATTATTATTGTTGACATTACCCTTAAGGTAAATATTTGGGAGGCGAAACTATAAGCCCCTATCTTTCTCTGTGTCCAACTGAAACTTTGATCTCATGAGTACCGCGTGAGTTTTAGCAATAGTAGAAGACTAAAAGATGATTGAGTATGTGGATTTGATTTACAAGCTCTTATTTGACTATTTCCGATGTTATGATAAATTGCAATTGCTTCAGTGACTAAAGACTATTGGTTGTTAATTCCCAATAAGGTTCTTGATGCATGCTTTACAGTGTGAATGAATTGTCACTTTAGCATAAGGGATTATATGACGATATTGCTGTTCTAAATATGATCATGATGCATGCATGTCCGTATTTTATTTTATCGACACCTCTATCTCTAAACATGTGGGCATATTTATCGATCTCGGCTTCCGCTTGAGGACAAGCGAGGTCTAAGCTTGGGGGAGTTGATACGTCCATTTTGCATCATACTTTTATATTGATATTTATCGCATTATGAGCTATTATTACACATGATGGTACAATACTTATGCCTTTTCTCTCTTATTTTACAAGGTTTACATGAAGAGGGAGAATGCCGACAACTGGAATTCTTGGCTGGAAAAGAAGCAAATTTGAGATGTCTATTCTGCACAACTCCAAAAGCCATGAAAATCAGCGAGGAATTATTTTGGAATATATAAAAAATACTGGGTAGAAGAAATACCAGAGGGGAGCTACCAGGAGGCCACGAGCCTGCCAGGCGCGCCCCACCCCCCTGGGCGCGCCTGGGGGGCTCGTGGGCCCCCTGTAGCCCCTCTGGCCCCCATCTTCTTTTATATGGAGGGTTTCATCCCGGAAAAAAATCAGAAGAGAGCTTTCGGGAAGAAACGCCGCCGCCACGAGGCGGAACTTGAGCAGAACCAATCTAGAGCTCCGGCAGGGCCGTCCTGCCAGGGAAACTTCTCTTCCAGGGGGGAAATCGTCGCCATCGTCATCACCAACACTCCTCTCATCGGAGGGGACTCATCTCCATCAACATCTTCATCAGCACCATCTCATCTCCAAACCCTAGTTCATCTCTTGTATCCAATCTCCGTCTCGCGACTCCAATTGGTACTTGTAAGGTTGCTAGTAGTGTTAATTACTTCTTGTAGTTGATGCTAGTTGGTTTACTTGGTGGAAGATCATATGTTCGGATCCTTAATGCTATTCAATACCTCTCTGATCATGAACATAATTATTCTTTGTGAGTAGTTACGTTTGTTCCTGAGGACATGGGATAAGTCTTGCTACTAGTAGTCATGTGAATTTGGTATTCGTTCGATATTTTGATACGTTGTATGTTGTCTCTCCTCTAGTGGTGTTATGTGAACGTCGACTACATGACACTTTACCATTATTTGGGCCTAGAGGAAGGCATTGGGAAGTAATTGTTGGAAATATGCCCTAGAGGCAATAATAAATTAGTTATTATCATATTTCCTTGTTCATGATAATCGTTTATTATCCATGCTATAATTGTATTGATCGGAGACTTAAATGCATGTGCGTAGGAAAAATTTTGTTTCCCATGCGACATTCCCCAACAGTAATAAGTAGATGATGGGTTCCTAGAGTGATAGAAGCTTAAACCCTAGTTTATGCATTGCTTCGCAAGGGGCTGATTTGGATCCACTAGTTTAATGCTATGGTTAGACTTTGTCTTAATTCTTTTTTCGTAGTTGCGGATGCTTGCGAGAGGGGTTAATCATAAGTGGGATGTTTGTCCAAGTAAGGACAGCACCCAAGCACCGGTCCACCCACATATCAAACTATCAAAGTAGCGAACGCAAATCATATGAACATGATGAAAACTAGCTTGACAATAATTCCCATGTGTCCTCGGGAGCGCATTACCTTATATAAGAGTTTGTTCAGGCTTGTCCCTTGCTACAAAAGGGATTGGGCCGTATTGCTGCACCTTTGTGACTATTGTTACTTGCTACCCGTTACAAATTATCTTATCACACAACTATCTGTTACCGACAATTTCAGTGCTTGCAGAGAATACCTTACTGAAAACCGCTTGTCATTTCCTTCCGCTCCTCATTGGGTTCGACACTCTTACTTATCGAAAGGAGTACGATAGATCCCCTATACTTGTGGGTCATCAGACGTAGGCTTTTACCTCCATCGGAGGGGTCGAACCTGGGTAAACTCCGCGTCTCTCGATTCCGACCAACCCCTTCAAGCCGCCACATAGTTGCGTTTCTGTCCTGAACCTAAGTCCGTTCACCCGGACATCTGCCGTGACAAATCCACGATAGTTGGTGCCCACCATGGGGCGAGCGCACGGTGGTATTGTGTTCTTGGAGGGATTCCTTCAGGGATCGAGAAGTTCATAATTTTCTAGATGAAGAAGAGCTGGCGTTGAAGGATTTGCATCAGCTACGAATTCATTAGTCGAGATGAGAAGACTTGAGATCGAAAGAAACTGGGATTCCGTGCGTGCCGCCATAGGTGACCTGTCAATCCAGCTGTCCGAGTGAGGTCGATTTCCATCAGAACAACCGGTGGGATGTGGTGAGATCGAGACTGACCCGGAGTGCTTCGTTGTTCAATTGCCATTTTCTACTGCGAGAGCCAGTGTGCGTGAACATTACATCTACGACCATCGATGCATGCGGATTCGCTTCAAGTTTCGAGCTTACTACCTTGCTGCTATTACTACGCGTTGCATAAAAACATCAGATCAATATTAAGTGCTAGTACATACTAAAGTACTAGTGGCTGATTTAGTACTCCCGTGAAGATTGAATCAATCAGCAAGTTCAGTTTTTCATGGCATCCATCTCGCGAAGGAAGGCACTGGGAAGATTAGGTACACCAGCCACCATGATTGGTCAAACCTTCATGACTTGGAGAAGGACTCGAACATGGTTCGCGAGTGCCTCCGAGCCACCCTCGAATCGTCCCGCCCTCATCATGGCTCGCTGCATCGCCAACCCTGCGTGGTCGGGGATCCGCCTAGTGCAGCCCTCGCGTCGAGCCGTCGTCGGGCTCACTTCCACCCCTGCTGCATCTCCGGCCGCGCAGCGAGTCGCCTGCACCTCTCCTGCATCTCCGACCGCGCTGCCAGTCGCCTGCACCTCTGTCGTACCTCCGGCTACACTACGGAACCCCTCTGTGCCGCCAAACTCACCAAGGTTGAGCCACCACCGCGAGTTGCCCTTTCCTCGCCACGAGTCTCTGCCTCAACCGCATCGCCTCGCCAAGGCCGTCAGCTGCCGTGCCTGGGGCCACCGTGGTGTCGGCCTTCGCCTCACCCTCGCTCGTGCCAGCACCCCACCCCGAGCCGACCCTCTCTGCGGCCCGCTCCGCTTCACCCTGACAGCCCGGTCGGCTCGTAGCTCTGCACCAGCTGGCTCTCCCGTGCCTCCGAGCCGGCCTCACCTCGCCTGGATGAACCGGCCCTTGCCCAGTCGCGTCGTTGTCCCCCACCGCCGTCTTGTCGAGTCGACCCATCGTGGTTTCCCTATGCCTGCTCTGCCTCCACCACGCTCGTGTTGCTCCGCCTCCACCGCATCCGTGAGACACCGCTGGTGCCCCGATGCGACACGAGCCGTTGTTGGTGCTCTGCCTCCACCGGCGCCTCTCCAAATCCTCTTGGGCTTGACTTCAATTCCGAGTTAGCCTCGCCAGCGCCCGACTCGCCATTGCAGCCATGAGCCACCCTCGCGGCTGCATTCCCGCCTTGAGTCGCCACACCAACCTCACTTCAGCATTGACTCGCTACGCGCACTCACGGCAGGTTCGAGTCGCGGTGATCCTACTGTGCGCCCGAGCCGCCCCGCCTCCAGCGCGCCTCTGTCGGCTCTGAACGGCGGCAACTTTGCCCGCTCGCCCGCTCTATCTCGGCCACGCGCCCGCGCATTAGCCCATCCTGCTCAATCGGCTCACCACGTATGTCCCGCCGTAAGCTGCTCTTGTCGCACTGTGTCCTGGGGCGGGCCCCTGCCGTGCCGTGTCGCTGGGCCACGACCGCATCTCCTCACGGCGAGTCGCCTGCTAGCGCCCCAGCGGCTCCTCAGCTCCTCCCGCGCCTGGCCGCTTCTCCCGTGCCCGCCAACCGCCATCCAGTCTGGGCACACCTCCATGAGCCGCCCCGCTTTACCTCGCCTTGACATTGCAGAATCACCTGCCCACATCCACCACAACACGGTGAGTCGGCGCTGATGAGACGCCCGGGACGAGCCACTGTCGTGCCATCCGCCTCTGCCGCTAGTCTCGCTCATCGTGGCCGGCTCTTCGCTCCACCGCTACTTGAGTCGTCGCGTCATTCGCCTCCATCACGTGCTGCCTCCTTTACCTGGCCCGGAGCCAGCCAGCCTTGCCTTGCTCGTGGGGCCAGCCGCCGCTGTGGTGGCCACCCACCTGAGCCAGCCCCCGTGTTGGCCACTCCCCCTGTTCTGCTGTTGAAAATTTTAGGTGATATTCATCTTATATATTTTTCCATATGTACTAACTCTTTCAAGAACAATTACTCTACCTTTTTGCAATATTTTTTGCATAGGAGGATTATTCAAATGGCGTTGTATTGCGGGGATGGAGTGCGTGCCAGCGTCATTATGCACTGGTGTTCATTTGCGGCTTATTACTCCATAATTGCACACAAGTCGCCGCCATCACGGCCCGGTCTACAACAACACACCGGTACCGTCCGCAAGCCTTCATCCCCACGGTCGGGTCTACATCGACCATGTTGCAGCCACCTCAAGCATCTGCACCGGCTTAACAACGCCACGGGCGGCCCACCGCCCACGCCGGTTTATAAATACCATGGGCGACTCACCAAACGCACAGGTTTAACAACGCCATGGCGACTCGCCGTTCGTGCCGGCTTACAGCGTCGCGGCCGTCTCTCGCAACCGCACGGGCTTACAACGCCGCGAGTGACTTCTACGTCTATATCAACACGCCGGGGCCACATACAGTTGGAAGAGCCACTCAATGGACATGCTCAAGTTGCTGCCCCTGCGGTCCAGTCTACATCAACATGTTGGTGTTGTGCTTGCTCCTTCAAGCCGCCCAACGGACGCTCATGAGTCGTCGCCCTGCGATCCGGTCTATACCAACAATTCTGAAGCAAGTCATGATATACTATCAGCCTCTGCCTCCATCGGATGGCTCAATGGATAGACATGCAAATTGCCGACACTACAGTTTTGTTAACTTCAACAACCACCCGGGACGAACCATCGACCGGATTATTGAAACACATCATACAAGATCATCTATAAACCATCGACCGGTGAAGACTCTCAAGCCGCCTCTTTGAGTCAACTTAAGACTCGGGGGCTACAGACATGGCGAGACACATTTGGTCATTTTTCAACGAGAACCCCGGGTCTTTGCAAAATTAATCTGATCCTGGGGGCTGCCACATCATTGGCGGAAGAATTAAAAAGTTTCCCAAGAGGACGAACCGCCGAGATATACCGTTCAGACACGGGTGACTGGATTTATTGGATCATCATAAAGTCACTTGGAGGCTTCTGCCGTTTCTTCATACAAGAAGGCAGCTTACCAAGATGGTGCACAAGTTGATATCATCGACAAGGTCACTAGGGGGCTTCCAACCCTCTAGGTTTATCTTATCAGACCCTATTGATCGGCTCTTAAGCCAAATAGTTGACTCCGTCAACATGGTCGTCTAGGGGGCTTCTAACCCTCCAGGTTTAGCTTATCAGACCCTATCGATCGGCTCTTAAGCCAAATAGTTGATTCCGTCAACATGGTTGTCTAGGGGGCAAGACCAAATTCTTTCTCATGATCCTTAATTATGTAGTTAGATCTAGGTAGGTGATGCATTAATTAAGCTTCTTAGCCTCACGCCCACTCCCTAAGCTAACTAGCTCTCTCCTCCACCCACTCACACACATTTGCATTAAATTTTCCACCACACTCCATTAATGATGCCCTCCAACCTACGTGCGGATGACCGGTCTCTCGCGCGATTGGCCGATGACTAGCTCGACTTGTGTCTCTTTACGGTAACATAGAACAAAGTTCTCGTTAATTATGTGCATGATGCATATGGATGGGTGTGTGTGTGATTGCTATATGAATTGCAATGTGTTGCCGCAATTGTCTTGCGTTATGTTTCTTTTTGCAAGGAATGTCTAAAGAGTTGCCAATGTTTTGTTGAAACGTGGATTCATTTCCGTTTCGTTAATTTTCTGGCACTCAATATGCCCATTTTTTAAACAAAGGTCATGCCGAAAGTTTGTATGCCCTCATTGGTAATATATGTAATTATTTTTAGGGCTTTCTATTTTCGTGCCCTTTCTTCCTTAGTTCACCTCAGTTTTGTCCTACCGAACTCACGGTGCTCACTTTCCCTCTCCTCCAGTCGTCCGCGTCTCACGAGAGGACAAGCGGTGCCTTGCCGTTGAGTGAAAGCCTTTGACCTTCACTACGAATGTGCTGACAAGTGGGACCTACATGTAAGGCCGCATGTCCGCATGTGTTTCCATTACCTGTGCTGACGCTTGGGGACTGACATGTAAGGCCACACGCGTTTGCATCGCCGGTGCTGACGGATGGGACCAACGTGTAAGGCTGCATGCATTTGCAGTCGTCGGTGCATACAATTGTGTGGGACCTAAATTTGGTAGCATGCATTACTTATTTCATATGGCCGGTTGATCCTACACAGTTTGCGGTGACAGGTGGGACCAACAAGCATGCAAAACTGAATCAGTGTCCCTGTTGTTTCCACATAGGCAGTGCTCGTTGAAACTGGATCAATACTCCATCTACGTAAATATTTACTTAATCTTACGTAAATATACACGGAGAGTTGTGCCGCCGCGTGCATTGATGATATAAATTGAAGTAATATACAATCACTTAATAGAAATTCAAGTTCGATTAATATATACCCTTGATATATAGGGAACGCGAACATTACATACATACATACATACATACATATATAAGTAGGGTTTTCTAACGTAGCTTGGCACAGAACTAGTTATGGTTTTCGACGGTGTAGAAGTGTCTAAAAATTCTGAAAAAAATACTAAAACACCACACCTATAATATAATATGATTCAACGGTGCGATTGAAAAAACATAACTTTATGTGTCCTCGACAAAAATAACAAATAGGTCAGTATATATTTTATGTCAGCTCAAGCTGAAATTCTTGTTTTTTTGCGCAAGCTGAAACTTTATGTGTATATATTTCATGCATATTTTTACAATTCCACATTTAGATCATCTTATTACATTAGAGAGATGATACAACTTTTATTTCATATTTTTGATAACTTTTAAATCGTTAAAACCTTAGCCAACCTAAACAAGTTCTCTGGCAATCTATGATAGACACAATTTTGCTATATAGCATTACTTCCTATAAGGAGCGGACCCCACCTGGCCAAACGGGCCGGCCCGGCACGGCCCGCCTAGGCATGTTTAGTAAACGGGCCGTGCCGTGCCAACTCGTGGGCTGCGCCTCCAGACCCAGGCAAGACCTGATTATTAAACGGGCCGGCCCGTTGGCCCGTTTAACACGCTGGGTAAAAAAAATAGTCTATTAAGCTCATTTTAATGCCTATTGAGCTATATTTAAGTATATACGTACTAAAAAATTAGAAAATACATAAAAAAATAAACGGGCCGTGTCGTGCCGACCCGGATGCCTAGCGTCCAGGCCCAGGCATGGCTCAAGGCGTGTCGCATGCCGGGCCCGGCCCGTTTATGATCGTGCCGTGCCCGGCCCATGGTGGGCCGTGCCGGCATGCTCGCGGGCCGGTCCAGTTAGGCCGGCCCTTTTGGCCAGCTATAGAGCCGCCGCAGATGTTTCCGAAACTCAAGAATTACTCCCTCCATTCCTAAATATAAATCTTTTAAGAGATTTCACAAGGAGACTATATACGGAGCAAAATGAGTGAATCTACACTCTAAAGTATGTCTATATACATTCGTCTATAGTCCCCTAATGAAAACTCTTAAAAGACTTGTATTTAGGAACGGAGGGAATAGTTATTTAATAAAGAAAAGGAGAATCCCACTCCCGCACCATCCACCTCCCTCGTCCAAACACATCACCCACCACCAACCGATGACACCGCAGCCGTCCCGCCCCCGACCGGCGCCTCCGCGGTCGCCCCCCTCCTCCCCCCCCCCCCCCCCCCCCCCCACCCCGGCCGGCACCGTCGCAGCCGCCCTGTCAGTAGCCGCCGACGGTCCGCAGTCCCGACCCATCCAGGCGAAGCGTCGCACCCCCGCCCCCACGGATCCGGTGGAGATGCCGCCGCACCACTTCTCAAAGCACCTCGGGGGTCGCCAGATCCGGCGAGGATCCTTCATCGCCCTTCCCTCGCCGGCGACCACTAGCACACGTGCGGATTGGACGCCATCCTGCAGCTAGAGGAGCCGTTGACCTTCAACCGGAGGAGGCAACGACCTGCAGGTGGCCGCCGCGAAAACACCTCTCCAACATCCCTCCGTTGATACCTACGACGCCGTCGCCTTTGCCCTGCTACTTCTCTGAGCTCAGCATCCCGTGCACCTGGTCAAGGAGGCGTTGCCGTCGGCCACCGGCCTCGTCGCCAGGAAGGTCTTGGAAGCTGTGCGCGAGGAGGCCCGGGTCGCCATGCGCGGGTGCCGCACGCGTATGAAGATCTATGACAGGCTCATACAGATACAGGAGGTGGAAGCGTCTGACGCTACGCCAGGCGGGCCTTCAATCCTCTGCATCGGTGCGCAGCTGGAAGTGAGTCTCCGGCAGAAGTACATCAGCTATGACGACCTCTGGAAGCACCTAGGAAAGTTTTGGGCATGGTACCTCCTGAACCCGTCGGCGTCCACCAGGGCGGCCAAACACCGGATACACCTGCAAGGCCGCGGAGAGCTCACGACGGACCTTTGGGTGTTGTTGTCGCACATCGACTTCCTTGGTGAAGACACCACCCACGGTCAGCAACTGCTTGACCCGTATGACCTCGGCACCGCCTGAGTCCATCGTCATCTTTGAACTTCAGCAACCTATATTCTTTTCATTAAGACGTCAGAAACACTTATTGTTTAGCTACCTCGGATCCGGTTACCACTGCTGCCCCGGTGCGCAGATCGATCCATGGATGGGAAGATCGACCATGGCTGTGGCCTGAGGACCCATGGTTTCGGTCAGCAACCAGTCGCTGGGGAGCAAGCGCACCACCCCGACCTTCTCCGACGTAACCTCCCTTTCCGTCCCCGAGCTCGTCCTGAACCCCCCCTCAAATGTGCCACGCAAGCCTCTTACGCCTTGACCCTATAGATTGGGCTCGCGCCGCTGTGGAATGGGCTTAAGATTTATTTAACTTTTTGTAAAAGATACATTTTCATGTAAACTACTTGCTGATATTGTAAGTTTAGGCATTTGTTTTTGGGACGTTCAGTGATTGTAAGGTGTTTCTTTTTATGTCAGTGGCTGCTGCTAGCCTACCAGGGATCTCATTTTATCTGTCATTACGGGCGAGGTGACTGCTTCTTCTACAACTCTCAGCTTGGACCACCTTTTACCGTTGCTGTTCTCTAACACAACTTTGATCTAAAAATGGATTTGGATGAGTTCCCATAAAATAGAATGTGTGGCAGGTTAGATACCAAAACAACTGAAGTTGTAGATAAAATAACAGGAGAACTATGTAACAAAAAAGTATTTGAACATGAGTTGTGTGGCAAAGTCTAAACTGTTGGCTGCTAGAAGTCTAAAACGTTCATGTGGAGTGTGTTTTATAAATAACAGAGAAGTTCAATGTTTATTACAATACCAAGATTGTCAAATTAAAAAATACGAGCAGCTCAAAAAGTTTATAAATACAGATTTTTCCTCTTTTTTAAAAATACCTAGAAGTTCAAATTTAAATAATTGACTGGTTCGATATTTATTACATAACTTTTCGTGCTACAAATGAATAATACCAAGAAGTCCTAATTAAAAAAATGAAACTATTCGATGTTTATAATTGATTCAAATTTTCACAAGGTTGTGGAGGATCAAACTAGAAAAAAAAACATAATTCCAAGTTTATTAAAAATATAGTTTTCATTTAAAAAAATAAAACTAAGAAGTTCAAATTGAAAAACCAAGAAATCCAAATTTTAAAATAGAGAAGTTCAATACTTATTAAAAACGGATTTTCATGTTTCCACAATAAAAGGAGTGGTGAATTTTTATGTTTCTAAAAAAAAGGAAGCTCAAAATAAAAAAATGAACTTTAAAAGTGTTTTTTTCCTTTTCAAAAAATAAAATCAAGAAGTTCAAATTAAACTAACACAAAGGTTCAATGTTCTTAATCAAGGAAAAAATCTTATTTGTAGAAAATAAAACCAATAGTACAAAATTATCAGCATTTTTCTGTTTGTACAAATAAATCAAAATTCTAAAAAAATGTGGATGAGGTCCAATATTATCACAAAACTAGGATATTTCAACGATAAAAGAAATAAACCAAGAAGTCCAAATTACAAAAATAGAAAAGTTCGATATTTATAAAATTCTAAGATTTTCCTTGTTACTAAAGAATAAAAATGAAGAAGTTCAAATTAAAATAGAGGAGTAGTTTGATGTATGCGGAAAACTTATTCTTTTTCTGATTCTAGGAAAAATAAAACTACAAAGTTCATTTTTTTCAATGTGTTGGAAATATGCCCTAGAGGCAATAATAAATTAGTTATTATCATACTTCCTTGTTCATGATAATCGTTTATTATCCATGCTATAATTGTGTTGATCGGAAACTCACATACATGTGTGGATACATAGACAACACCATGTCCCTAGTATGCCTCTAACAGACTAGCTCGTTGATCAAACATGGCTACGGTTTCCTAGTCATGGACATGAGATGTCATTTGGTAACGGGATCATATCATTAAGAGAATGATGTGATGGACAAGACCCAAACTACAAACGTAGCATATGACCGTGTCAGTTTATTGCTACTGTTTTCTGCATGTCAAGTATGTGTTCCTATGACCATGAGATCATGCAACTCACTGACATCGGAGGAGTACCTTGTGTGTATCAAACGTCGTAACGTAACTTAATGACTATAAAGGTGATCTACAGGTATCTCCGAGGGTGTCTGTCGGGTTGGCATGGATTAAGACTGGGATTTGTTACTCCGTATGACGGAGAGGTATCTCAGGGCCCACTCGGTAATACAACATCACAATAAGCCTTGCAAGCAATGTGACTAAGTGTTAGCCACGGGATCTTGTATTACGGAATGAGTAAAGAGACTTGCCGGTAACGAGGTTCAACTAGGTATGGAGATACCGACGATCGAATCTCGGGCAAGTAACATATCGAAGAACAAAGGGAACATCATACGGGATTAACTGAATCCTTGACATAGCAGTTCGGCCGATAAAGATCTTCGTAGAATATGTAGGAACCAATATGGGCATCCAGGTCCCGCTATTGGTTATTGACCGTAGAGGTGTCTCGGTCATGTCTACATAGTTCTCGAACCCGCAGGGTCTGCACACTTAAGGTTCATTGACGTTTCGGTAGTATAGAGTTATGCATGGTGGTTACCGAAGGTTGTTCGGAGTCCCGGATGAGATCCCGGACGTCACAAGGAGCTACGGAATGGTCCGGAGGTAAAGATTGATATATAGGAAGTCCTATTTTGGTCGCCGGAAAAGTTTCGGGCTCATCGGTAGTGTATCGGGAGTGCCGGTAGTGTACCGGGAAACCATCGGGAGGGGTATTTCTACCCAAGAGGCTACATGGCTGTGGGAGAGTGAATACCAGCCCTTAGTGGGCTGGTGGAAGTCCCACACAAGGCCCATGCGGCTAGGAAGAAAAACCCAAAGAGAAAAAGGTGGAAAAAGGCAAAAAGGCCAAAATAAGGAGGAGTCCTAGTCCTACTAGGATTGGAGGAGGATTCCTCCTCTCCTCCCACTTGGGCCGAAGCCTAGAGGGCTTGGCCCTTGTGCCAAGTCTCCTCCTCTATTCCTCTTATATATACTAGAGGTTTTAGGGGTTTTGCACTAGATTTTCAGCCATGTGCTACCCGTTCCTCTAGTGCATAGTTTCTCCTCGAGATCGGTTTTCTACGGTGCTTAGGCGAAGCCCTGCCGAAATAGCACCACCACCATCGCCGCAGCGCCGTCGCGCTTCCGGAGAACCCTTCTACCTCTACGCCCCCTCTTGTTGGATCAAGAAGGCGGTGATCGTCATCGAGCTGTACGTGTGGTGAACATGGAGGTCCCGTCCGTTCGGCGCTAGATCGGAAGGACCGTGATCAAGATTGCGAGACGGATCGTCATGAGATCACGGGACGGATAGTGATGAGTTCGCAGGACGGATCGTGATTAGATCGCAGGATGGATCGTGATGAGATCGTGGGACGCTCGGCGATTTGGATCGTGAAGACGTTCGACTACACCAACTGTGTTTCTTAACGCTTCCCGCTTAGCGATCTACAAGGGTATGTAGATCCACTCTCCCTCTCGTAGATGCTCATCACCATGGATAGGTCTTGCATGAGCGTAGGAAATTTTTTGTTTCCCATGCGACGTTCCCCAACAAAATGTTTCATGCATATTATGAACAAATCCTTCCTAAGAATAAGACTAAGAATTTCAAATTAAAATAACATCGAAGTTCGAAGTATGTATAAAACTCAGATTTGTTGCGAGAAGTTAACGTGCACCTTCGTTCACGGTTCAAAATTTATATTGTGGAATGTCCAACCTTCAATTGCATCTTTTAAATTGGCAAAAAATGACGTCCGGCCTTCAATTACGTGTAACTCGATGTATACGCAAAAACGTGATAGAAGTTCATAGTGAAAACAACGAGAAGTTCAAGTACCACATGGAATGCATTTCAGGTGAAAATAAAAGAATAGAAAAATAAAATCTTAAAAGGTTTGTTGCAAGAAGTTCAAGTGCTCTGCCTGGGGAAGTTAAAAAATTCTTACGAGAGAGCTTCACCTTGTATTTCCATGTTCAAAAAACACAAAAAGATGTTGTTTTTGGTGTTTTAAAATAACTCTCTCAATCCACAAAGAAGTCCACTGATTATTTGGGAACAATTATATTCCAAAAAATAAAAGCAAAAATTCAAATTATAAAAACAGAGAAAGTTCACATACTACATGGTGCATGTTTAATGTGAGAGAGATGAAAAAAGGCAAGGCCCAATTTTTTGTTTCTATAAGTTCAAGTCCTCGGTCGGACAAAGTTACAAAATTATTGTGAGAGAGGTTTGTACAAAAATAAATATCATTTGTGTAACACCGATGAATAGGTGAGAAATTACAAACGAAAATATGCGACAAAAATTCAACATGAAAACAGGAGGAAATTCAGCTACTACACTGAATGAATTGCAAATGAAAATCTTTTCAACCGCCACGAGTATGAAAAAATTGATCAAGACGGAAACGTTGCGTGTTTACAAAAACTTTCCATTGGTATATCACTTGCTCAGTTTCAGTGAGTGGATGGAAAGCTACGAGCAAAAAACAACACGTGAAGAAACATAGTGAAGTTCAGGTAGACGTGCTGATGAAGTTCAAATTGTTCACGCGATGCATTTTTCAAAGACTTTGTTTCGCGATAAAAGGCACAACGCATGTGTAAGGGCATATTTATACCCTAATGGTTTTGGTGATCAATGACAATACATTTGCGAACTAATCATGTGCATTAAGCTTTCAGAGTATATCAGGTGGCACGAGACGATTATCTTGCCCCTTAGGAAACTAAAAAGAAGACGGTGTATTTTTGACGATTTAGTGTCGGTGGATATAAATCGTAGGAAAATCCGTACTATCAAGAGGGGGTCTGCAGTTGGAAAAGTTGGGAGGAATCATCACGTACACATTTGCACCCCATTCATTTCCCGACAACATGGAGTCCCTGTCCTTGCCATGCTCTCTCTATCTTTCTCCCAGCTGTAGTACCACTCTGGAAGCGGTAGTACCACGTGGAGCCAGTACTTACGCCCCAACAGGCGGTAGTACCACTGAGGGAAAGAGGGGAGGACTGGGCACCTCTCGCGAGGCATCAGACATGTATCTGGGAGTATCTGGTGCCCCGCGCCAGCACCCAACTACAATGGAAGTAGGGGCGATAGTACCAAGCGGTACTACCGTCGACCCTTCTACTAGTGCTCTGTTTCACAGATGGGTGGTAGTGCCGCCCCTACCAACGACCTATGGCTGGTACATAGGTAACGGGCGGATTCCTCGACCCACTATATAAGGGGTCTTCTTCTCCAAGAATCTCTACCTCTTATCCTTCCCAAAGCTTCATTGTTGCCCAAAGCTCATTTTAGCCCGATCTCTCTCCCTAGCCAACAAAACATGTTGATATTCTAGGGTTTGGTTAAGACGACCCTGATCTAGACTTCCACCAAGAGAAATTTGATTCCCCCACTAATCCCTTGTGGATCTTGTGACTCTTGGGTGTTTGAGCACCTTAGACGGAAGAGGTCACCTCGAAGCCATAGTCCATTGTGGTGAAGCTTCATGGTGTCGTTTAGTGTTGGAAATATGCCCTAGAGGCAATAATTAAATGGTTATTATTATATTTACTTGTTCATGATAATCGTTTATTATGCATGCTATAATTGTATTGATTGGAAACTCAAATACATGTGTGGGGTACATAGACAACACCATGTCCCTAGTATGCCTCTAATAGACTAGCTCGTTGATCAAAGATGGTCGAGGTTTCCTAGCCATAGACATGAGATGTCATTTGATAACGGGATCACATCATTAGGAGAATGATGTGATGGACAAGACCCAAACTATGAACGTAGCATATGATCTGTCAGTTTATTGTTATAGTTTCCTGCATGCCAAGTATCTGTTCCTATGACAATGAGATCATGCAACTCACTGACACCGTAGGAATACCTTGTGTGTATCAAACATTGCAACATAACTGGGTGACTATAAAGGTGCTCTACAGGTATCTCCGAAGGTGTCTGTTGAATTGGCATGGATCAAGACTGGGATTTGTTACTCCGTGTGATGGAGAGGTATCTCAAGGCCCACTCGATAATACAACATCACAATTAGCCTTGCAAGCAAAGTGACTAAAGAGTTAGCCACAGGATCTTGTATTACAGAACGAGTAAAGAGACTTGTCAGTAACAAGATTGAACTAGGTATAGAGATACCGATGATCGAATCTCGGGAAAGTAACATATCGAATAACAAAGGGAACTGCATACGGGTTCAACTGATAAAGATCTTCATAGAATATGTGGGAACCAATATGGACATCCAGGTCCCGCTATGGGTTATTGTCCGTAGAGGTGTCTCGATCATGTCTGCATAGTTTTCAAACCCACAGGGTCTGCACACCTAATGTTCGACTACAGCAACCACATTTCTTAATGCTTCCCACTTAGCGATCTACAAGGGTATGTGTCTCTGATCTCTCCTCTCGTAGATGCTCATCTCCATGGATAGATCTTGTATGCGCGTAGGATTTTTTTTATTTCCCATGCAACGTTCATCAACAGTTGGGAGCCTCCAATTTAGTTGTGGAGATTGCCCCAACCTTGTTTGCAAAGGTCCGGCTCCCTCCTTCAAGTGCACCACTAGTGGAATCATGACAGCTCGCATTGTGTGAGGGCATGAGGAGAATACGGTGGCCCTGGTGGCTTCTTGGGGAGCATTGTGCCTCCACACCGCTCCAATGGAGACATACTTCCTTTTATCGGGAAGGAACTTCGGTAACACATCCTCGTCTCCATCGGTTCCTCTTATAGTTACTTCTTACCTTTACTTTGTGCAAGCTACACATGTTGTTTAGCCTGCTTGCTTGTGTTATTGTTGTGTTTAGCATCATATAGGTTGCTCACCTAGTTGCATATATAGCCAACCTATTTGTTGCTAAGCCTAAATTGTTAAAGAAAAGTTAAAAACGGGTAGTTGCCTATTCACCCCCCTCTAGTCAACCATATCGATCCTTTCAATTGGTATCAAAGCCTCGTCTCTTTATTAAGGGTTTCACCACCCGAAGAGTATGGATGACGATGAGGTGTGGCCAGTTGAACTCCCCGAGGCCTAATAACGCACAAGTATAGGGGATCACAACCGTTTTCGAGGGTAGAGTATTCAACCCAAATTTATAGATTTGACACAAGGGGAGCCAAAGAATATTTTAGAGTATTAGTAGTTGAATTTTCAATTCAACCACACCCGGAAATAAATATCTATAGCAAAGTGATCAGTAGCAAAGTAATATGATAGGTTGATAGCAGTAGTAACAGTAACAATAGTGGCAACAATAGCAGTAGTGATTTTGTAGAAAGTGCAACAGTGATAGTAGTAATAGTACCTTAGCAAGAGTAATAAGTGGAAAGATCGTAGGCACTAGATCAGCGTATTTGTTGGATGATATTCATCATATAACAATCATAACCTAGGGCGACACAGAACTAGCTCCAGTTTGTCAATGTAATGTAGGCATGTATTCCGTATATAGTCATACGTGCTTATGTAAAAGAACTTGCATACCATATTTTGTCCTACCCTCCCGTGGCAGCAGGGTCCATAAGGAAACTAAGGGATATTAAGGCCTCCTTTTAATAAAGAAACGGAACAAAGCATTAGCACTTAGTGAATACATGAACTCCTCAAACTACGGTTATCATCGTGAAGTATCCCAAATATTGTCACTATGGGGTTGATGGATCATAACACGTAATAGGTGCATATGACTAGGCAAAATCGGATCTAGAACATAGATATAATGATGATAACATAAACGGTTCAGATCTGAAATCATGGCACTTGGGCCCTAATGACAAGCATTAAGCATGGCAAAGTCATAGCAACATCAATCTTAGAACATAATGGATACTAGGATCAAGCCCTAACAAAACTAACTCGATTAGATGATGAATCTCATCCAACTCCTCACCAACCAGCAAGCCTACGAAGGAATTACTGAGCATCATGGAATTGGCGACGGAGAAGGGTTGATGATGACGAAGATCGAAGATTCCCCTCCCCGGAGCCCCAAACGGACTCCAGATCAGGCCTCCCTATGAAGAACAGGAGGTGGTGGCGGCTTCGTATCGTGAAACGAGGTAAAACCTTCTCTCGGATTTTTTTCCGGAAAAATGTGAATTTATAGTGTTGGAATTAGGGCCGGGGGACCCACGAGGTGTCCAACCTCCACCAGGCCACGCCAAGGGGGCCTGGCGTGCCCTGGTGGAGCGTGGGCACCCTGGCCCCCCTCTCAGATGGCTTCTGGCTCCAGAATTCCTTAAATATTCCAAAATAAATCTCCAAAAAGTTTCGCTCCATTCCGAGAACTTTTATTTCTGCACAAAAACAATACCATGGTAGTTTTGCTGAAAACATCGTCGGTCTGGGTTAGTTTCATTCAAATCATGCAAATTAGAGTGCAAAACAAGAGCAAACATGTTAGGAAAAGTAGATACGTTGGAGGCGTATCAAGGCCGTGGGTGTGAAGATGATGTCACGTGAGGATTTGAAGGAGGCCATGTGTAGGATTGATACAAGAGTGTCTAGAGGGGGGAATGAATAGACTACTAGCAAGAATTTAAAACCTAACCTTTTCCCAAGTTAATTGGTTGGCAGATTTTAACTATTTTTAGCAAGTCTAGCAAGTCTAACAGCCCTACACATGCATGTCTACAAATATGGCAGCGGAAAGTAAAGAAATAGCACATGAAGTAAAGAGATGGGATAGATAGATCAAATGCAATAGGAGATGCAAAGATTTTTCCCATGGTTCCGATAGGTGGTGCTATCGTACGCCCACGTTTAAGGAGTCTTCAACCCACGAAGGGTAACGGTCGCGAGAGTCCACGGAGGGCTCCACCCATAAGGGTCCACGAAGTAGAAACCTTGACTATTCCATACGGCTTCCGTCCATGAAGGACTAGCCTCACTGTGGGTAGATCTTTACGAAGTAGGCGATCTCCTTGCCCTTACAAACTTCTTGGTTCACTCCACAACATGAAGTAGGAGGCTCCGAAGCGACACCTAACCAATCTAGGAGGCACCACCCTC
Source organism: Hordeum marinum (assembly GCA_022496015.1). Taxonomy (NCBI): domain Eukaryota; kingdom Viridiplantae; phylum Streptophyta; class Magnoliopsida; order Poales; family Poaceae; genus Hordeum; species Hordeum marinum. The sequence goes on from CM039675.1 coordinate 421,247,558, forward strand.
CAAAAGGTAATAGGCTCGATAATGACGATGAACTCCTTGCTCTTATGCTTCAAGATGATAGACTCCTCAACACACAATCACTCTCTCACATATTTGGCTTGGTAGAAGAGCTGGGATTGGTGGAAAGCAACTTGGGGAGGATAGAAATCAAGATCCATATGGTTGGAGTGGAAGATCTTGATCTCAACACAAGGGTAGGCGGTTCTCTCTCAGAAAACTGAGTAGGATAGGTATGGAATAGTTCTGAGTGCTTCTCTTTCGAGTGGGTGGTGGTGAAGGGGTATATATAGGCATCCCCAAAAATCCAACCGTTACACACAAAATGACCAACTCGGTGACACCGATGTGTTAATCTCGGTGGTACCAAAGTGACCAAAAGGTGGCAACTTTTGAATCTTGGTGAGATCGATATAAAAATCTCAGTTGCACCGACAAGGTGACCAACGGTTAGAATTGCCAAACTCGGTGATGCCGATTCAACACTCTCGGACGGACCAAAAATGTGAACTTGCGTAACAGAAAGTTGGCAGCCCAACTCGGTGGCACCAAAAGCAGTGTCGGCTGCACCGAAGTGTTAGGGTTTGGCTGAGTCTGACTAGGGTTTGGAATCGGTGGCATCGGGATAGGAATGTTGGTTGCACCAATTTTGAGTGTTTGGATAAAGACAGACTTTGGTGGGAGAGCTTGTGGATATTTTTGGTGACTATCACTTGTGCACGTATGAGCATTTTGTTCACCAACAAAACCTTACCCCCTTTTAATAGTATTGGCTTTCCTATGGACTCAAAGTGATTTCTCACAAATGTAAAATTTAGAGTCCTCTTGCTTGAAGCTTGGCCAACCTATTTCCTTGCATCTTGGGGTAATTCCACAATATCCACAATCCTTTTTCCAACTCAACTCTCCATGGACTATTCTCTGAAATACACTAGATAGAGGTGTTAGTCCAACAGACAATGTATGTTGTCATGAATTATCAAAACCACCAAGGGAGCATGTTGTTCTTTCAATCTCCTCCTTTTTGGTAATTAATGACAACATATAATCAAAGCTTCAAATAAAGATATGCATGGATGCAATGAAGACTTTGAGAAACACATGACTTAGATTTGCTCCCCCTAAATGTGTGTAGTCCTTTAAAGGATAGTTGCTTTGGAATGCATGGACATACAAATAGTAGAAGGGATATAGGAGTCATGTGTATCTTGGGTATATGCATAAATATATGTGAATGAAATGTATCCTTGTTCAAGACTGTCTTGCAAACAATATGCGCAAGAAGCAAGAGATCATCTTGATCAAGGATATGATGCATATACTTACCTTGAGTTCTTGAGCATTCTAGTAGTAGAGACACACTTGATTAAACAATGTTAGAAAACACAAGAGTATTCTACTAAACCAAAGTAATAGAGCTCAAAAGTAAACAATATATCTTGGTACTTTAGATGTGGAGAACATATAGAAGACAATAATCTTTAAGATTAATATGTCTCCAAGATCATTTAGAACTTTCTCCCATTAGATATGAAAGTAGTAGTTCATCCTCTCCCCCTGAATCTCAGCATGTAGATATTGGGATTGGATAGGGTGAGAAAAGGTAATCCTTTATTCACTTTAGAATTTTCTCCAAAAATTAGTTTTCTCCCCCTACATTGTTATTCTCCCCTTGTTTATATAAGTGTGAACTTTTGATATTTTCCTCTCCCCCTAAATCATATCTCCCCCTTTGCATAAGTGTGTAACTCTCCCTTTAGCATGAAGCTTTGATATTCTCCCCCTTTGGCATAAAATACCAAAAAGGTTAAACGTAGGAGTAGTGACATGGATCATTGACAAGGAAGGGATCCTATAGAACAAGGTTTATTGAAAGTAGGGTTCATAGAAAAGAACTAAGGAAATCATTGAATGCAACTTCTCTCGCTTTTACAAATTTTAGTCTTCTTCTCCTTGGATCTAGGGATCCTTGAATAAAGAATTTGTCCCCCGAAGTATTGTTTGTTCTTCTCCCCTTAATTTTTTTAATGAAGGGGTCATCAAAGGAACAAGAATATCACAAGAACAGAAACAAACACAGATTTCAGAAAACAAGGAAAATCGGTGACTCCAAGATAAATAAATCGATGGCACCGGGATTGTGTAGTGCAGCTCATCTGCAATTTCGGTAGAACCGAGTTATTTATATTGGTGAATCCAAATGGGAGACCAAGTTTTTGTTTTCACAGAGACAAATGAAATAGTTTCAAAAAGAGAGAATGAGATTTTTTACAAAGAACATCAAATAGATAAGATTTGAGTGGTTACGAGAGATCATGCAAATAGAGAGCAAACCACCCAAGATTCTTAACTAAATGATGGGCGGTGACTAAGTCGCCTATATTAGAGTATATTGACTTAGGAGCCAAGCAAGAATACTTGATTATATGTCATACTCTATATTAAGCTCAAACGGGGTTACCATTTTTTGATTAAGCATTTTGATGTCTTCATATCACTTGAGTTGCTTTAGCCCATGACTTGGAGTAAAGCCTTTTCAGGGATATGAGTACGTACCTTTGAGTGATGTTGATGATGTTGCTCGTAGGTGAACTTGTTGAGGATGCTCAAGGTTGATGAAAATCACTTTGAATTGGGAGCAATCCTTCTCGTTGTAGTACACTAGTCACCTACAAAAGGTTAGTCATGCAAGGAAGAACAATGGATATATCCAATTGACATGATACTACTTAAGATTTTGCAACTAAGATCAAGTATATGTCAAGGATATGTTTTTGTTGTCTTCTTCCTTCCATAATCAAGAGTGTCACGCCCAAGATGCGGTCCTATCCTTATTTGGCACGAGGGACTCAACAGGGATAGAAGTGCATCTCGATGCGTTCGCAAGAATGGATATCATTACAAGTACGTGAACAGAAGAGATGAGTATATGGAATTAGCTTACACTCTCCACAAGCTACATCAGAGTCACAGCAATACAATAACATCTCAAACATCATACATAAGAGCAGGGTCCGACTACGGACGAAACCAAACGATAAAATGACATCCACCCTTGCTATCACAGGCTGCCGCCTGGAACCCATCCAAGATTAAAGAAGAAGAAGAACTCCAAGTCAAATCAAGCAACGCGCTCACGTCAAATCATCACAATACCTATACCTGCAACTGTTGTTGTAGTAAACTGTGAGCCACAGGGACTCAGCAATCTCATTTCCAAGGGTATCAAGACTATTAAAGCTTAATAGGTAAGGCATGGTTAAGTGGTGAGGTTGCAGCAAGCGACTAAGCATTTATATGAGTGGCTAACTTACGAGTACAGAAAGTAAAGTATGATGGTCTACGCATAACGGACGTGAACTAGTAATGATCACTAACTGATCCTGAACACCTACTTACGTCAATCATAACCCCACCGTGTTCTCTTCCGGATAAGGACTCACGAGAAGAGACAGTCACGGTTACGCACACAGTTGGTGTATTTTATTAGAGTTTACTTCAAGTTTGCTATGACCGGGTGTTAAACAAAGTGTCCAAGTTTGCCACATAACCGCGGGCATGGCTTCTCGAAAAGATTTGACCCTGTAGGGGTGCTCCAACTCGTCCATCACAAATTAACCACACTCAGCGGGAATAACCTCAACCATGGATCTCGTGATCTTCCTAGGCAATTCCAAAGGAAATCCAACACCTCGAGATAACCCGAAGAAAATCAGAGTTCCTCACTCGAGATGTTCAAGAAAGGTAAAACAAATCTAGCAAGGCCTCCCAACGTGTCGACGATCCCGATAGGAGCTGCGTATCTCGTTCTTAGGACACGGCGGATAAGCTACGAGTACGGAGGCCTGATAGAAATCTCCCAAGTTGCCCTGGGTTGGCCCCGCACAGTGCTCTAGTTTGGACCAACACTCATGAGGAGCACTGGCCCGGTGGTTGATTAAATTATCCACGGGGTGATCATGCCCTGTGCAAGTTTTAATTAGTTTTAGGCAAATGTAGTACCAATGTTGGGCCTTGCCAGACAAGTTTTATTCTAACCCGAAAATCAAGGGGGTCCCCATAACAACCCCGAGCATGTTAGGAGCGCTCATTTATGGAACATAACACCGGTTCACAAGTAACTAAGGGCGGCAAGAGTGGAACAAAACACCGAGCAAAAGGCCAAGCCTTCCACCTTTACCAAGTATATATGTGCATTAAATTAAATAGCTGCAATATTGTGATATAACAAAAGGAAGGTCCATGTTGGCACATGGAAGCAACTACACCTGCAACTAGCAACGCTATAAGAAGGCTGAGCAAGTGGTAACATAGCCAAACAATGTTTGCTGGGTTGTGGGGAGGTTAGAGGCTTATCATGGCAATGTTGGGATGCTTATCAAACAAGTGGTAGGTACCGAGACATAACGATAAAAAACGAGACAACTAGCATGGCTATGATAGTAATGGTATCCAGGGAAATGTGTCATCTTGCCTGAGATCTCGCTCGGAAGACGACTGAGTCCATGAAGAAGACGAACCAACGTAGTCGAACGAATCCTCACACTCCGAACGCTTTTGGAACTCTATCGAGAAGAAGCAATCCTAAATAATCAACACAAGATACACCACACATATGCAAGACACGATGCACAACAAATATGATGCATGTCCGGTTTAATATGCAATGCATGACAATTCACAACAAACAACTTCTACACATTAAGGTGAAGCTCAATATGCAACGAGTTGCATATTGACGAAACTCCACATTCGATTTATTTAGTTCACTTCCGTTAGGTACTCGACAATATTAATTGTTGTTAAACATGGCAAGAGGTGAAGCATAAGTAAACTATACTATCTAGGCATTTTAAATGAGGCCGGAAACAACTTATAGCATTTCCGAAATGACCCCTTATGTTAATTATGAATTTGTTCCAGATCTGATCTAAACGTATTTTATATTGGTTAAACAGCAGAATAAAGCATACCATGTTATTCTACACGTCATTCTAGTCGATTTACATATATGGAACATCGCAAACGGAGCTACGGTCCAAAAGATATGAGCAACACAAGATGCACATGCCATGAATGCAAATGCATGGAAAAAACCACCACGACCATTTCAAATCATGAATGCAACAAGTTATTATGAAACTACATGAGATTCAAAGCAAGTTTCATATATGGAAGACCACAACGGAGCTACGGTTCAACCACAATCAACGAAACAAGTTTTAGTTGAAATCTGCCAAAAACAGCAACATGGCATTTTGAACATATGAAAATAACAAGCTACAAGATTATAAAATGCACGAACTAAGCATGGGGCAATATCATGCAACATCCACTTCATTTCATCTTCACATATCATATTCAAAACATGCATGGATCACTAGGTAGGAAGCTCACAAAAAGGCTACTTAATAACAGTTTCAGACTTAGTGAAATAGCAGTTTTAGACAATGCAGTTTTTATCACGAAGGCATATTGACAGCAGTAAAATTACAAGCTACAAGACATGAAATGGCATGAAACTTAACATCATGCTAGAGGGCAATATCAATAACAAATAACTCCATTACACCTACCACAAAAGAGTTCTAGATCACTAGCAATTCACACGGCAAGACAGCCACAAAATATAACAGATTCAGACAGAAATATTTTGGACCCTCAAAATAGCAGATTTTAATAGCAAGTTGACAACAACAAAACAACACCTAAACATGCATTTCTATGATAAGCAAAATGTCCATGGGCTAGGACACATATCCAAGAGCAACTTTCATGTTAAAAATTAACTCATATCATGCACGGATTAAATCCCACGAAAATGACAAAAGGGCATCACGGCATAAATGACATGCACACAAAATGCTCAAATGGCAAAACTAAATGCCCCGATAAATCCTATGGGTTTTTCTACCCCGAAAACATATATAATATGGATATGTTCATGTAGAAAATAAATTACAATTAAATATGCGGGATTAGGCCTATTCACGTAAAGCAATCCATCAATGCAAAATAAATGCAACCATCATGACCAACATTTTTCTCATGCATGAAAATGCGATGCGAATGAGATGAACATTTTTAATATGAGATTTTATTACTTTCGATGCACGTTTTATTAATTATGAAAATGCAATTAATGGAAAATATGCAAAATCACAGAAAATGGCATAATAAACATTTTAAACATGGATGATATTGGCATAATAATAATCTACACATTTTTCTAACCTATTTACATATATAAATCATTTTAATCCGGCGCACGGTTGAATATATAATGCATTTAATAAATCTGCAAATAAAATATATAAAAAACAAAAGAAAGAAAAAAACAGCAGGGGGAGGGGCTGGGCTCACCACGGCCAGATGGGCCGGTTCGGCTCGGAGGGGAGGCGCTGGGCCGCAGCCCACGTGCTGGATCGGGTCAACGGGGAGGGAGCGCGAGCTCCTCCCTATCCCGCACGAGGCAGGCAGCGAGGCGACGCTCACCGGCGGCGGGGCGGCCGGAGGGGGCGGGGACGCGCGGAAGCGGCCGGATCCAGGCCGGTGGGGGCGGTTCTCGGCGGCGCCAGGTCCCGACGGCGATGGGAGCTCGGCGGCTGCGGGCTGGCCATGGTGGCGGCGTACCTGCGCACAGGGCCGGCGAGGCGAGAGGGAGAGAGGGAGAGGGAGAAGGAGAGGGAGAGGTCCGGCCGGCGACTGGCGGTCCGGTGAGCGGTGGCCGCTCCGGCGAGAGGTGCGGCTCCGGCGAGACCGCACAGGGAGAGGAAGGAGAGGCTCGGGATCTCCATGGATGGAGCTCGGGGAAGAACTCCGAACGCGATTCGGGCCCAGATGGGCTCGAACGGGCTCAGATCTAGGCTCGGGCGGGCTTGGCTAGAGGTTGGAGAAGGGGCTGGCTAGGGTTTGGTGGCACACGGAACGAGGTGAGCTAGGGGGGTATAAATAGGGCTAGGGCTAGGTTTACGGCACTGTCCGTTTTCGGACTGCCGGATGACGATCCGACATCCGGAAGCGGAGGGTCGGGGCTACGGCGGCTGTGCAGAGGGGCTAGGGAGATATGAGAGGGAGGACGGTGACCCGTGGCACTGAGTTTAAAACACCGAAATACATCCGACGAACGTTCGATAACTACCTATAACCTCACTTCTACGGATGACCGACGGAGCATCAAACGAACTCAGAACGCGACGAAAATTGACGGGCGGTCTACCTAAGCTATAACAAGACCGCACGACAAGTTTCAACTCGAACCGAGAATACTTTTGCGCGCGCTGAAAAACGGTTTTATTTAACGGTGCCGCGGGCGCGAGCGTGTGTGGCTGGTCTCGAAACGGGCAACGGCGAAACGGAGAGAACCAGCGACTACGAACGGATGCAAGTTTTCGAAAACGGGTGACGATGCAATGTAGATGATGGGAATGATGGGATGATGAATGTGACAACCAGATGAACACATGCCGATAACGGAAACTAAAGGGGAAACTTCTGGAATCTTCTGGAACATCGGTCTCGGGCTGTCACAAAGAGGGGTTGTGGATACTTGGTAATGACAAGATCGCTTATGATTGGAGTGGATGGCAATCTTGTGGAATGAAGTTCTTCCAAGTACCTACAAAAGGTTAGATGCAATACAAGGGAGCATAGAATTCCATGGCATATGATAACGAGTTACGGGAACATGGAAATAACAAGATAGCTCATGCCCTTGCTTGCAACCGAGTGAGTCTAGCTCAAGTTTGAAGCATCAATGATGTTCAACTCACTACTCAAATGATCAAATATTTTCTCATCAAGTGGCTTGGTGAAGATATCGGCCAATTGCTTGTTAGTGCGAACATGCTTAAGATTAATACCTCCTTTGGCAACATGATCACGAATGAAATGATGTCGAACTTGAATATGCTTAGTTCGAGAATGTTGCACAGGATTATGTCCAATTTTAATAGCACTTTCATTGTCACAGAGTAATGGAACATTTTTAACATAAAATCCATAATCCTTAAGTGTTTGTGTCATCCATACTAACTGCGCACAATAAGATCCAGCAGCAATATACTCAGCTTCGGCAGTAGATAGAGATACCGAGTTTTTTTCTTGGAGGACCAAGACACAAGAAATCTACCTAAAAATTGAAAAGTACTTGAGGTGGATTTTCTATCAACCTTGTCACCGGCATAGTTCGAATCGGAATAGCCAACAAGATTAAAAGAAGATCCCTTGGGATACCAAATGCCAAAGTTTGGTGTTTGTATCAAGTACCTCACAATACGTTTCACAGCCAAAAGATGACACTCTTTAGGTGCAGATTGATATCTAGCACACATGCAAATACTAAGCATAATATCGGGACGAGATGCACATAAATATAGCAATGAACCAATCATAGATCGATAAACCTTTTGATCAACCGGTTCATCCTCCCTAGTAAGGTCAACATGTCCACTAGTGGGCATAGGAGTTTTCATACCTTTGCAATCCTGCATGTTGAACTTCTTGATTAATTCCTTGGTATACTTAGTTTGAGAGATGAAAGTTATTTCTCTTGATTGCTTGATTTGCAATCCAAGAAAGAATTTCATCTCACACATCATAGACATCTCATACTTCTCGGACATCAACCTTCCAAATCTTTCACTAAATTGAGGATTAGTGGAGCCAAAGATAATATCATCCACATAGATTTGGCACACAAATAATTCTCCATTAACTCTCTTAGTGAGAAAGGTTGCATCAATTTTACCAATTTCAAAACCTTTTTCGATGAGAAACTTCATTAAACATTTATACCAAGCACGAGGGGCTTGCTTAAGATCATAAAGAGCTTTGCGAAGCTTGTCAACATGATTAGGTTTCTTAGGATTCACAAAACCAGGTGGTTGCTTAACATAAACCTCTTCTTCAATTTCACCATTTAAAAATGAACTTTTGATGTCCATTTGATAAAGTGTGATATCATGGTGATTAGCATAAGCAAGAAGAATACAAATAGCTTCAAGTCCAGCGACGGGGGCATAAGTCTCACCGTAGTCCATACCTTCGACTTGCGTATATCCTTGGGCTACGAGATGAGCCTTGTTGCGCATGACTTGACCGTCTTTGTCTTGTTTGTTTCGAAACACCCATTTGGTTCCGATGATGTCGTGCTCATCTTTCGGGCTTCTCCACGAGTGTCCACACTTCGTTCCTTTCGAAGTTGTGAAGCTCTTCATGCATACCGTTCACCCAATCTACGTCTTCAAGAGCTTGTTCTACCTTCAAAGGCTAAATGCTAGATATGAAAGAATAATGCTCACAAAAGTTAGCTAGACTGGTTTTAGAGCGAGTGATTCTCCCTGTTTGTATATCACCAAAGATTTGGTTTAGGGGATGGTTCTTGGTCACTTGAGCTCGAACTCGGGTCAGCTTTCGATTGTTGGATGGTGGAGCTTATTCTTCTTCATCATCATTTCCTTCATCTTCGTTGTTGTTGAATGTCTCATTCCCTTGAGGTGGTGGTGAAGGTGGTTGTAGTGGATCTTCATGATGCACTTCCTCCTCTCCACCATCTCGTCGTGTACCTCTCGTGGATGCCTCCATGTCGTGTTGAGGTTCACCTTGACGAGTAGAGGCTTCCACTTGAGTTGATGAAGTACTTTCCTTCACCTCCATGGGACGAATCTTGTCGATGGGTAGATCTAGAATGGATTCCGAAGGGTCCTTATCACCTACATCATTTGGCAATTGTTCGACTTGCGAACCATTAGATTCATCAAACTTCACATCTACCGCCTCTTCAACTTTTCGAGTGAAGTTGTTGTAGACACGGTAAGTGTGAGAGTTCGATCCGTCACCAAGTAGGAATCCTTCATGAGATTTAGGAGCAAATTTAGTACGACGATGCTTATCAAGAATGTAGCACTTTGAGCCAAATACCCAAAAGTATCTGTTGGGGATATAACCCCGTGGTAAGACCCGCCTAGGTGGGCCCGGGTCATACCTGGCAGCTCATAATCAAGACCGGAGAGGCGGTCCGAGAGACATAGGCCTGGATGTACGGCAGCTTACCAAGATGGGACAAGACGAAGGCCCAGACAAAAGATGGTATGAAGACCCGGGCGGTTAAGCCACCCAGAGACGGTTTGCCCAAGATGGCAAGGCGACTTAGAGACAGGGTAGTCTACGTTGTAAGAGTCGGTATAGGACTCGTGTAACCCAGGGCCTCGACCTCCTATATAAAGGCGAGACCGCGGGGCGGCTTAGACAGAAACCAATCAATCGAGAACTAGGTCAAGCGAATCCGCTCCCTTGTAATCGATACTCCAATCAGTACAACACAAGCAGGACGTAGGCTTTTACCTCTTCTTGAGGGGCCGAACCTGGGTAAACTCGTGTCCCTTGTCTTGATCAACCCCTTCGAGTCCACCACCTTAGTGATGGCCTCGAACCCAAGTCTTCAGACATCTGCCGTGACAAATCCACATCAGTTGGCGCCCACCATGGGGCTAGCGCTTGGTGGTGTTGAGTTCTCAAAGGGCTCTCTCCCAAGGATCGAGGGGTACGCTATTGGCAAGATGAACAAGAGTTGTCATGGCCGGCTCTACATCGACAACGCCGGCTGGGGCCCCGAGGCCGACTCAATCGAGTACGGTTTCCGAATCCCCTTTGGCGGAATCCACGTCTTCATCGGCAAGATTGGCAGATCTGAACCCGGGCCGGACGTCTGCACCGACATCGTCGAGCCGTCCCGGTGTGCGCAACTCGCTTGACACGTGCAATCTGCCCGTGTTGACCCGACCAAGAAGCATGTCTTCATCGGCTTTACTCAGGGCATGGATCTTGAAGGTTCTATGTCACAGGAAACTCTCATCTGCTCGGAGGATGGATCTTCGAGCGGAGAGACGGAATCAATTTACCAGCTTCACAATGGCGGGGTCGGGGGCTATGTCGAGCCTTACCCCTAGTCAGAATATCACGAGACGGAGGATTATGAGCCACCGAGCCATGCTACCGTCTTCATGGCAGGTTCAGCACCCGCCCCGAGCAGTACAGCCGCCGCCGCAGCTGGATCGGGGGCTGGTAGGCCGCCGGCTCAAGTTCTTCTGGATCTGATGAACGAGCTTACAACCCTGATGGCCACCAAGGTCACAGCTGAAAATCAAGCGGCCTAGAACACGGAGATCGCGAGGCTGAAGGACCAAATGACCGAGGTCCAACAGGAGATCAATGCGCTGAAGGATCATATGGAGGCGGAGGCAGAGCGCCTTAGGGCGTATGCTTTCTACCTTGAGCTGGAGCAACAGTCTGCAGCGGCGGTTCAGCGGATGAGGCATTAGTCCCGCTTGCCGGATCAGTATGAGGCCAGAAACCTTTTCAACACGCCAGGAACGGGACGGACCGCGGATGTATCTGGGAGCCGGCCGGCGGTTCAGCATCAGCAGCTTAACCCACCCCGACGGAACCAGACCTCACCAAGGGCATTCCCAACGCCGGCAGGTCACTATTCAAATCCGGCGGAGTGTTGGGGAACGTTTCATGGGCAACAAAAATTTCCTACGCACATGCAAGATCTATCCATGGTGATGAGCATCTACAAGAGGGAGAGTGGATCTACGTACCCTTGTAGATCGCTAAGCGGGAAGCGTTAAGAAACGCGGTTGGTGTAGTCGAACGTCTTCGCGATCCAAATCGCCGAGCATCCCTCGATCTCATCACGATCCGTCTCGCCATCCAATCATGATCTGTCCCGCGAACTCATCATGATCCGTCCCGCGATCTCATCATGATCCGTCTTGTGATCTTGATCACAGTCCTTCCGATCTAGCGCCGAATGGACGGCACCTCCGCGTTCAGCACACATACAGCTCGATGACGATCTCCGCCTTCTTGATCCAGCAAGAGGGAGTGGAGAGGTAGATGAGTTCTCTGGCAGCACGAAGACGTTGCAGCGATGGTGGTGAAGCTATTCCAGCAGGGCTTCGCCTAAGCACCGCTGAAAACCGATCTAGAGGAGAAACTGCGATCTAGAGGAGAGGTAGCACGTGGATATTAGGGTTAGCTTTTTCCTCTAAATCCTATAGTATATATAGGAGGGAGGGAGGGGAGGAGGCAGACTCAAACCCTCAAGGTTTGGTCGAAATTGGAGGTGGAGGAGTCCTACTCCAATCCTATCAGGAGTAGGATTCCTCCTTTCCACTTGGAAACTCTTTCCACCTCTCCACCTTTGGATTTTTTCCTTCTCAAACCACTCCAGACGCATGGGCCCTTAGAGGAGGCTTTGGCCAGTCCGCCAGGGGCTGGTTTACCTCCTCCCACAGCCCATGTAGCCTCTTGGGTCGAAATATCTCCCCCGATGGTCCCTCGGTACACTACCGGCACTCCCGGTACACTACCGATGAACCCGAAACTTCTCCGGCGACCAAAACAGAACTTCCTATATATCAATCTTTACCTCCGGACCATTCCAGAGATCCTCGTGATGTCCGGGATCTCATCCGGGACTCCGAACAACCTTCGGTCACCACCATACATAATTCTATACTACCGAAACGTCACCGAACCTTAAGTGTGTAGACTCTGCGGGTTTGAGAACTAAGTAGACATGACCGAGACACCTCTACGGTCAATAACCAATAGCGGGACCTGGATGCCCATATTGGTTCCTACATATTCTACGAAGATCTTTATCGGTCGAACCTTTGTGTCAAGGATTCAGTTAATCCAGTATGATGTTCCCTTTGTTCTTCGGTATGTTACTTGCCCGAGATTCGATCATCGGTATCTCCATACCTAGTTCAACCTCGTTACCGGCAAGTCTCTTTACTCGTTCCGTAATACAAGATCCCGTGACTAACACTTAGTCACATTGCTTGCAAGGCTTATTGTGATGTTGTATTACCGAATGGGCCCTGAGATACCTCTCCGTCACACGGAGTAACAAATCACAGTCTTGATCCATGCCAACCCAACAGACACCCTCGGAGATACCTGTAGAGCACCTTTATAGTCACCCAGTTATGTTGCAACGTTTGATACACAAGGTACTCCTCCGGTGTCACTGAGTTGCATGATCTCATGGTCATAGGAACAAATACTTGACATGCAGAAAACAATAGCAATAAACTGACATGATCATATGCTACATTTGTAGTTTGGGTCTTGTCCATCACATCATTCTCCTAATGACGTGATCCCATTATCAAATGACATCTCATGTCCATGACTAGGAAACCATAGCCATCTTTGATCAACGAGCTAGTCTATTAGAGGCATACTAGGGACATGGTGTTGTCTATGTATCCACACATGTCTAAGTTTCCCATCAACACAATTATAGCATGGATAATAAATGATTATCATGAACAAGGAAATATGATAATAAACAATTTATTATTGCCTCTAGGGCATATTTCCAACAGTCTCCCACTTGCACTAGAGTCAATAATCTAGTTCACATCACCATGTGATTCGCATTGTTATCAATCTAACACCCAATGAGTTCTGGGGCTCGATCATGCTTTGCATGTGAGAGAGGTCTTATAGTCAACGGGTCTGCGACATTTAGATCCGTGTGTACTTTGCAAATCTCTATGTCAAACTGTAAACACTGCTAGCACACTCCACTTGGAGCTATTCCAAATGGCTGCTCTACTATACGTATCCGGATTCCTACTAAGAGTCATCCAGATTGGTGTCAAAGCTTGCATCAACGTAACTCTTTATGACGAACTCTTTTACCTCCATAATCGAGAAATATTTCCTTAGTATTTTAGTTACTAAGTATGATCTTGACCGCTGCCCAGTGATCCACTCCTGGATCACTCTTGTACCCCTTGACGGACTCATGGCAAGCCACACACAGGTGCGGTACACAGCATGGCATACTATACAAAGCCTATGGCTAAGGCATAGGGGACGACATTCGTCCTTTCTCTTTCTTCTTCCATGGTCGAGCTTTGAGTCTCACTCAACTTGACACCTTACAAAGCAGGCGAGAACACTTCTCTCTGACTAATCCATTTTGAACTCTTTCAAAATCTTGTCAAGGTATGTACTCATTCAAACTCTCATCAAGCATCTTGATCTATCCCTATAGATCTTGATGCTCAACAATTAGGTATCTTTATCGAGGCCTTCCTTTGAAAAACTCCTTTCAAACAACCCTTTATGCTTTCCAGAAATTCTACATCATTTCCGATCAACAATATGTCAACCACATATGCTTATCAGAAACTCTATAATGCTCCCACTCACTTTATTGTAAATACAAGTTTCTCATAAACTTTGTATAGACTCAAAAACTTTGATCACCTAATCAAAGTGTATATTCCAACTCCGAGATGCTTGCTTCAGTCCATAGAAGGATCATTGAAGCTTGCTCACCTTTTAACATCCTTAGTACTGACAAAACCTTCTGGTTGTATCACATACAACTTTTCCTCAAGTAAAATGTTAAGGAAACAATGTTTTGTCATCCATCTGCCAGATTTCATATTTGAAAAATGCAGCAACTGCTAACATAATTCCAACAGACTTTAGCATTGCTACGAGTGAGAAAGTCTCATCGTAGTCAACTCTTTGAACTTGTCGGAAACTTCTTTGTGACAAGTCGAGCTTTATAAATGGTGACATTTACCATCAGCGTCTGTCCTCATCTCAACGGTCCATTTGTACTCGATGACCTGCCGTCCAACGAGCAAGTCTACCAAAGTCTATACTTGGGTTTCATACATGGACCCTTTCTCGGATTTCATGGCCTCTAACCATTTGTCGGAATCCGGCCCATCATCGCTTCTCCATATCTCGTAGGTTCATCATTGTCCAACAACATGACCTTCAAGACAGGGTTGTCATACCACTCAGGAGCAGTACACATCCTTGTCGACCTACGAGGTTCGATAGTAACTTGATTCGAAGCTTCATGATCATCATCATTTACTTCCTCTTCAACTAACGTAGGTTCCACAGAAACATCTTTCTGCTCCGCGCTACTCTCTGGTTGAAACAAAGGTTCAACAACCTCATCCAGTTCTATCTTCCTCCCACTCAATTCTTTCGAGAGAAACTTTTTCTCAGGAAAGGACCCATTTTAGCAACAAACACTTTATGCTTGGATCTGATATAGAAGGTTCACCCAACTGTTCTTAGGGTAATCTATGAAGATGCATTTGTCCGCTTTGGGTTCGAGCTCATTAGATGAAAACATTTTTCCACACAAGCGTCGTAGCCCCAAACATTAAGAAATGACAGCTTAGGTTTCTATCAAACCATAATTCACACGGTGTCATCTCAACGGATTTAGATGGTGCCCTATTTAAAGTGAATGTAGTTGTATCTAATGCATAACCCCAAAACTATAGTAGCAAAACGATAAGAGACATCATAGCCCGCACCATATCCCATAGAGCACGACTATGACGTTCGGACACACCATCACACTATGGTGTTCCAGGTGGCGTGAGTTGTGAAACGACTTTCACATTGTCTAAAGTTGTATGCTAAACTCGTAACTCAGATATTCACCTCCACGATCATTTCGTAGACATTTTTATCTTCTTGTCACGACGATCTTAAACTTCACTCTGAATTTGCTTGAACTTTTCAAACGATTCAGACTTGTGTTTCATTAAGTAAACATACACTATATCTACTCAAATCATCAGTGAAAGTAAGAAAATAACGATATCCACCGCACTCTACAAGACTCATTTGATTTCATACATCATGTATCATTTCCAATAAAGCACTTGCCCGCTCCATCAATCCGGAAAAAGGGGTCCTTAGTCATCTTGCCCAAGAGGCATGGTTCGCATGTCTCAACCAATTCAAAATCGAATGAGACCAAAGATCCATCAGCATGGAGTTTCTTCGTGCGCTGTATACCAATATGACATTTAGCGGCAGTGCCACAAGTATGTGGTACTATCATTATTAACTTCGTATCTTTTGGCATCAATGTCATGAAGATGTGTATTACTACGATCAAGATTCAACAAACCATTCTCCCTGGGTGCATGACCATTGAAGGTATTATTCATGTAAACAGAATAACCATTATTCTCTAACTTAAATGAATAACCATGTTGCAATAAACACGATCTAATCACGTTCATGCTTAACGCAAAACACCAAATAACATTTATTTAGGTTCGTCACTAATCCCGAAGGTAGAGAGAGCATGTGATGTTGATCATATCACCCTTGGAAACATTTCCAACACACATCGTCACCTCACCCTTAGCTAGTTCTCCGTTCATTCCGTAGCTTTTATTTTGAGTTTCTAACATTTAGCAACCAAACCAGTATCCAATACCCAGGTGCTACTAGGAGTACTAGCAAGGTACACATCAATAACACATATATCAAATATACTTCTGTTGACATTGCCAGCCTTCTTATCTACCAAGTATCTAGGGTTGTTCCGCTTCAGCGACCGCTCTCCTCATAATCGAAGCACTTAGTCTCGGGTTTGGGTTCAACTTTGGGTTGCTTCACTAGAGCAGCAACTGACTTGCCATCCATGAAGTTTCCCTCCTTGCCCTTGCCCTTCTCGAAACTAGTGGTTTTACTAACCATCAACACTTGATACTCCTTCTTGATTTCTACCTTCACGGTGTCACACATCGCGAACAGCTCTGGGATCATTATTTCTATCCCTGGCATTTTATAGTTCATCACCAAGTTCTAGTAGCTTAGTGACATAGACTTGGAGAACTATATCAATCACTATCTTATCTGGAAGATCAACTCGCACTCGATTCAAGCGATTGTAGCACCCAGACAATCTGAGCACATGCTTAACGATTGAGCTATTCTCCTTCATCTTGCAGGCAAAGAATCTTGTTGGAGATCTCATGTCTCACAACATGGGCACGAGTCCGAGATCCCAATTTCAGCTCTTAGAACATGTCATATGTTCCGTGACGTTCAAAACATTTTGGAGCCTCAATTCTAAGACGTAATGCATGACGCACTAAACTATCAAGTAGTCATTGGAACGTGCCTGTCAGATGTTCATAACATCTACAGACGACGCTAGAGGGGGTGGCGCACCGAGCGGTGCATTAAGGACATAAGCCTTCTGTGCAGCAATGAGGACAATCCTCAGATCACGGACCCAGTCCGCAATATTGCTACCATCATCTTTCAACTCTATTTTTCTAGGAACATATAGAAATTCAAGGGAGCTACAACGTGAGCTAGTAATCTACAACATAATTTTGCAAATACACTACTGACTATGTTCATGATAATGAGTTCAATTAATCATATTACTTAAGAACTCCCACTCAAATTGACATCCCTCTGGTCATTCGAGTGGTACATGATCCAAATTCACCAACTCAAGTCCGATCATTACGTGAGTTGACGTGGTTTCAATGATGAACATCATCATGTTGATCATATCTACTATATGACTCATGTTCGACCTTCCGATCTCTTGTGTTCCAAGGCCATGTCTGTACATGCTAGGCTCGTCAAGTTTAACCCGAGTGTTCTGCATGTGCAACACTGGCTTGCACCCGTTGCATGTGAACGTAGAGTCTATCACACCCGATCATCATGTGGTGTCTCGACACGACGAACTTTCGCAACGGTGCACACTCGGGGAGAACACAATTTATCTTGAAATTAAGTGAGGGATCACCTTATAATGCTACCGTCGTCCTAAGCAAAACAAGGTGCATAAAAGGATTAACATCACGTGCAAATCATAAGTGACATGATATGGCCATGAACTTGTGCTTTTGATCTCCATCTTGAAAGCACCGGCATGATCTCCATCGTCACCGGCACGACACCATGATCTCCATCATCTTGATCTCCATCAACGTGTCGCCATCGGGGTTGCCGCGCCCATCATGCTTGTACTACTATTACTACCATTTAGCGATAAAGTAAAGCATTACATAGCGCTTAATGATTGACATGCAGGTCATACAATAATTAAAGACAACCCTATGGCTCCTGCCAGTTACCGTACTCATCGACATGCAAGTCGTGATATTCTATACAACACAGGATCATCTCATACATCACATATATCTCATCATGTAATTGGCCATATCACATCACAACATACCCTGCAAAAACATGTTAGACGTCCTCTAATTGTTGTTGCATGTCTGCTACGGGTATCTAGCAAGAACAATTCTCACCTACGTATAAACCACAACGGTGATACATTAGTTGCTTTTCAACCTTCTCAAGGACCGCCTTTGTCGAATCTGATCCAACTAAAGTAGGAGAAACTGGCACCCGTCGGTCATCTATGCAACAAGTTGCAATTGAGGGAACCGGTCTCTCGTAAGCGTACGAGTAATGTTGGTCTGGGCCGCTTCATCCCACAATATCGCTGAACCAAAACACGACCAAAGTAGGAAGCAATCTAAGCATCAACGCCCGCAAACTCTTTGTGTTCTACTCGAGATCTCATCTACACATAGACCTAGCTCATGATGCCACTGTTGGGGAACGTTGCATGGGAAAGAAAAAAATTCCTATGCACACGCAAGATCTATCCATAGCGATGAGCATCTACGAGAGGGAGAGTGGATCTACGTACCCTTGTAGATCGCTAAGCGAGAAGCGTTAAGAAACGCGGTTGGTGTAGTCGAACGTCTTCGCGATCCAAATCACCGAGCATCCCTCGATCTCATCACGATCCATCCCGTGATCCAATCATGATCTGTCCCGCGAACTCATCACGATCCGTCCCGTGATCTCATCATGATCCGTCTCATGATCTTGATCACATTCCTTCCGATCTAGCGTCAAACCGACGACACCTCCGCGTTCAGCACACGTACAGCTCAATGAAGATCTCCACCTTATTGATCCAGCAATAGGGAGCGGAGAGGTAGATGATTTCTTCGACAGCGCGACAGCGTTGCAGCGATGGTGGTGAAGCTATTTCAGCAGGGCTTCGCCTAAGCACCGCTGAAAACCGATCTAGAGGAGAGGTAGCACGTGGCTATTAGGGTTAGCTTTTTCCTCTAAATCCTTTAGTATATATAGGAGGGAGGGAGGGGAGGAGGCAGCCTCAAATCCTCAAGGTTTGGTCGAAATTGGAGGTGGAGGAGTCCTACTCCTATCCTATTAGGAGTCGGATTCCTCCTTTCCACTTGGAAACTCTTTCCACCTCTCCACCTTTGGATTTTTTTCCTTCTCAAACCACTCCAGCCACATGGGCCCTTAGAGGAGGCTTCGGACAGCCCACCAAGGGCTGGTTTACCTCCTCCCACAGCCCATGTAGCCTCTTGGGTCGAAATACCTCTCCCGTTGGTCCCTCGGTACACTACCGGCACTCCCGGTACACTACCGATGATCCCGAAACTTTTCTAGCGACCAAAACAGTACTTCCTATATATCAATCTTTACCTTTGGACCATTTCGGAGATCCTCGTGACGTCCGGGATCTCATCCGGGACTCCGAACAACCTTCGGTCACCATCATACATAACTCTATACTACCGAAACGTCACCGAACCTTAAGTGTGCAGACCCTGCGGGTTAGGGAACTATGTAGACATGACCGAGACACCTCTACGATCAATAAGAAATAGCGGGACCTGGATGCCCATATTGGTTCCTACATATTCTACGAAGATCTTTATCGGTCGAACCTCTATGTCAAGGATTCAATTAATCCCGTATGATGTTCCCTTTGTTCTTCGGTATGTTACTTGCCCGAGATTCGATCGTCGGTATCTCCATACCTAGTTCAACCTCGTTACCGGTAAGTCTCTTTACTCGTTCCATAATACAAGATCCCATCACTAACACTTAGTCACATTGCTTGCAAGGCTTATTGTGATGTTGTATTATCGAGTGGTCCCTGAGATACCTCTCCGTCACACGGAGTAACAAATCCCAGTCTTGATCCATGCCAACCGAACAGACACCCTCGGAGATACCTGTAGAGCACCTTTATAGTCACCCAGTTACGTTGCGATGTTTGATACACACAAGGTACTCCTCCGGTGTCAGTGAGTTGCATGATCTCATGGTCATAGGAACAAATACTTGACATGCAGAAAACAGTAGCAATAAACTGATATGATCATATGCTACGTTTGTAGTTTGGGTCTTGTCCATCACATCATTCTCCTAATGACGTGATCCCGTTATCAAATGACATCTCATGTCCATGACTAGGAAACCATAGCCATCTTTGATCAACGAGCTAGTCTATTAGAGGCATACTAGGGACATGGTGTTGTCTATGTATCCACACATGTATCTGAGTTTCCGATCAACACAATTATAGCATGGATAATAAACGATAATCATGAACAAGGAAATATGATAATAACCAATTTATTATTGCCTCTAGGGCATATTTCCAACACGGAGAACATGGTAGCGACAGCAACCCAGATTGGTACAATCCCTATCCCAGACGAGGCGCCCTTTGCAGAGGAGGTGCGGAACGCTATGGATACCTGCAGACGGCGGTGGCCCAGCAGGAGAAGTATACTTATAGCCGGAGTCGCATGCACTCAACCCCCATCCCCACCCGTAGCTACGGCCGGCGTTTTGAGTCGCCAGCGCTTTCTAGCAGTGGCCGACACCGGGACCCACCGCGAGGTGACCGGGCGGCTCTGGATGCTCAGGCGCTGGTGGATCGAGCGAGAGCACAGCGAGAGGCGGTGGCTCTGGCGGTGATGGCTCATCAAGAACCTGCACCTTCCATCTCGGTAGGAGCAGGAGTAACCTCCAAGGCCGTGAGAGTGTCGTGCTTAGCACCGGCTTAGCAGAACGAGCGTCTGCCGAAGGATTTCAAGGGCCCTTGAAAGGTCCCAAATTATACTTATGACTTGCCCCTGGAGGCTTGGATTGAAAGCTATGAGTTGTCCATGGAGATGTTAGACGTCAACGATGCAGTATGTGCCAAATATTTCATCATGATGCTGGAAGGGCTGGCTCGCACGTGTTTGAAGGGCTTGCCACCCAACACCATTAATTCCTGGGCCGATCTAAAGGCGAAGTTCATAAAAAAATTCCAAGGAACGTGCAAGAAGCCCATGACGATTGTGGATTTGGATCACTGTGTGCAGCAGGAGGACGAGTCGGCTCATCATTGGGTTCGACGGGTCTTAACTATCATCCACTCATCTGAGCAGAATACGGCGGCTCAAGCAATTCAGACTCTGGAAAAGAATTGCCGTTTTATGCCTCTGAAGCAGAAGCTTGGCTGACTCAAGCGCTCGTGTCAAGACATGAGGGAACTCATGGCGTCTCTCACCAAGTACGCCGATTCTGACAATATGAAAGACCCAGGCTCTAATGAGGAAAAACTAGGTCAGGCTAAGAAGAATAACAATGGCAAGTGTGCGGCTAGCAGCGGCAACCATGGCAAGAGGAAGAATCCAGATTGCGGGTCAGAATTGGTGGCAAACACCAGCGCTGGGAACAATCATGGTAAGGGCAACAGGAACTTCAGGCAGCCCTTTAATAAGGGTAAAACTCCTTTCAACTTGGAGGATATGCTCAATAAACCTTGTCCGGAGCACAGCGGCCCTGATAGGGCGGCAGGCCATACATGGAGGAATTGCCACATTATGCGGTAGTTTCGGGATTATAGCTTGCCGCAGCATCATAACAATGGTGGTGGCCCGCCAGGCGGCTCAGGGCCAGGCGGGTCAGGAGCCGGTCTTGGCGCCGACGGCCCAGGATCCGGTTATCAGGGTCGGAGCAATCAAGGAGGTCATCATCAGCAATCTGGTGGCAGTAATCAGCAGCAGAATAACCAATCTGGGTATCAAAGTAATCCGAAGCAGCTCAGCACGGGTCAATATCATGTTTTTACAACCTGCCTTGACAAGCGAGACCAGAAGGTGCGCAAGCGGGCGGTTAATGCAGTCACGCCGGCTCTCCCGCAATATTTGAAGTGGCCTGAGTACGACATAACTTGGAGTAGAGAGGATCACCCATCGCGTGTTGACAACCCGGGGCAGCTGGCTTTGGTGGTTGCCTCCCAAGTGGGAGGATATGTGTTCACTAAGGTGCTTATGGATGGCGGAAGAAGCATCAATATCCTGTATTATGACACCTTCTGTCGGATGAAGTTGCTTGATAAGGATCTTAGGCCTTCTTCGATAGTCTTTCATGGTGTGGTGCCCGGAAAGTCGGCTTACCCAGTGGGTAAGATCTCTTTGGAAGTTACCTTTGGTGATGAATACAACTACAAGGTGGAATCCTTGTGGTTTGAGGTGGTCAAAATCAAAAGTCCATATCATGCTCTATTTGGGTGACCGGCTTACGCCAAGTTCATGGCTAGGACTTGCTACGTCTACTTATAGCTCAAGATGCCTGGGTTGAACGGAATGATTACCGTGCATGGTGATGGGAAGACGTACATTGAGTGTGAGGAAGGAGACGCAGCTTATGCAGAGTCGAGTTGCGCTGAAGCAGAGCTCAAGTTCTATAAGGAGAATGTTGACCCGGAGGACATGGCTCCACTCAAAAAGCCTACCACGAATCTAAGCTGCCCCTCAAGTTTGCGGCGGATGATACCAAGCTGGTGGATTTCACTCCGGGCGACTCATCACAACAGTTCACTATTGGGGCCAATATGGATCCCAAATAGGAAAGCACGCTCATCGAATTCATCCGTGAGAATCGGGACATCTTCACATGGAAACCTTCTGACATGCCGGGTGTACCGAGGGAGTTTGCTGAGCACCACCTTAATGTGGATCCTAAGTTTAAGCTGGTTAAGCAGTTCCTCCGGTGGTTCAATGATGAATGACGCAGGGCTATTGGGGAAGAGGTGGCCCGGCTTCTGGCGACAGGGTTCATCGTTGAAGTGTTTCACCCAGAGTGGCTTGCTAACCCGGTGCTAGTGCTTAATAAGAACGACACGTGGCATATGTGTGTGGATTACACAGATCTTAGCAAGGCTTGTCCAGTTGACCCATTTGCTCTCCCCGTATCGACCAGATTATTGATGCAACGACGGGTTGTGAGAGCGTATGCTTCCTGGACGCTTATTCTGATTATCATTAGATCAAGATGGCAGTCAAGGACCAAGAGAAGACGACTTTCATCACGCCTTTTGGTGCTTTCTGCTATGTGTTTATGCCTTTCGGGCTCAAGAGTGCCCAGGCGACTTACTAGCGTTGTGTGCAAAACTGTCTTCACAGTCAAATTGGAAGCAATGCTCATGCATATGTGGAAGCAATGGTCAAGTCAAGGAAGAAAGAGACTCTACTTTATGGCCTGAAGGAAACTTTCGATAACTTACGTGTCTACAAGATGATGCTTAACCCGACTAAGTGTGTTTTTGGAGTTCGTGCAGGCAAGCTCTTGGGTTTTCTGGTCTCCGAGCATGGCATTGAGGCTAATCCGGACAAAATAAAGGCTATTACTTCCCTGTCTGAGCTGGCATGCATCAATGATGTTCAGCGCCTGGCGGGTCGAATCGTTGCGTTAAGCTGGTTCATAAGCCGCCTGGGTGAGAAGGCTATTCCTTTATACCAGATGATGAAGAAGATAGACAACTTTGTTTGGAGTACGGCGGCGGGTGAGGCGTTTGAGGCACTCAAGAAGAACTCACTGAGCCGCCGGTCTTAGCTGCTCCTGCTGAGAAGGAACCTTTGCTCCTATACGTGGCGGCTAATAACAGAGCAGTGAGCGCCGCGATTGTTGTTGAGCGTAAAGATACGGGGAAAGAATATCCGGTTCAGAGGCCGGTTTACTACATCAGCGAAGTCGTGACAGAGTCCAAGCAGAGGTACCCACATTGGCAGAAACTAATATATGGGGTTTTCATGGCGAATCGTAAGCTGAAGCATTACTTCCTGGGACACCAGATCACAGTGGTTAGCTCTGCCCTGTTGGGAGACATAATTCAAAACAGAGAAGCCACCGGCAGGATTGCTAAGTGGGCATTGGAGCTTGGACCTCTTAATCTGAAATACGTGCCTCGCACGACAGTCAAGTCTCAAGCCTTGGTGGATTTCATAAATGGCTGGACAGAGTGTCAGGCACCCGAGGAGAAGCCAGATAACACGTACTAGAAAATTCACTTTGACGGATCCAGGCAGCTGGAAGGATCAGGGGTTGGGTTTGTCTTAACCTCCCCTAAAGGTGACAAGTTCTGTTATGTGCTAAGGTTGATGTTTCCTTGTACTAACAATGCAACTGAGTATGAAGCTTTACTTCATGGCCTCCGGGTGGCTAAGGAGATGAACCTGGGCCGAGTTAGATGTCTCGGTGACTCAGATCTCATGGCCCATCAAGTTTCAAGCACGTGGGATTCCAAGGACCCACAGATGGCGGCTTATTGTCAGGCGGTAGATATCATGGATGGTCACTTCAAGGGTTATCAGGTGGATCATATTGATCGTCGCAGAAATGAGGCGGCTGACACATTATCAAGGCTGGGCTCCCAGCGAAAGCCGGTGCCACCTAACGTTTTCTTGGACGTGTTACATCACCCGTCAGTCAAGCTACCTTCATAGGAAGACTTGGCTATACCTGACCCGGAGGGGCAGCTGGTGGCAGCTCTGCATGCTATCCCTGACTGGACGCTGCCTTACCTAGTGTACTTGACTCGCGGCGAGTTACTTGAGGATGAGACCTTGGCAAGAAGGATCATCAGGCGATCTAAGTCTATGACAATCATCAATGGTGAGCTACATAAGTGCAGCGTTACCGGCGTTTTTCAATGTTGTGTTTCACCTGAAGAAGGTAAGGAAATTTTGAATGAGATTCACGCTGGCAATTGTGGTCACCATGCCAGCTCAAAGTCTCTGGTGGCCAAGGCTTTTCGACATTGTTTTTTCTGGCTAATGGCTCATAAGGACGCGGAAGACTTGGTGCCTAAGTGTGATGGATGTCAGAAGTTCGGACGGCGTGCTCACGTGCCGGCTCAGGAATTGCGAATGATTCCAATTACTTGGCCGTTTGCGGTCTGGGGGCTTGATATGGTCGGGCCATTCAAGAGATCCAAGGATAAGAAGACCCACCTCTTGGTGGTGGTGGACAAGTTTACTAAGTGGGTGGAGGCTGAGTCGGTCAACAAGTGTGACGCGGCTACGGCGGTTCAGTTTGTCAAAAAGTTGATTTACCATTTTTGGTTACCCTCATAGTATCATCACAGATAATGGTACGAACCTATCCAAGGGGGCTATGCAAGCATTATGTGAAAGTGAGCACATCTGACTTGACGTTTCTGCGGTTGCTCATCCACCATCTAATGGTCAGGCAGAGCGTGCTAACCAGGAAATCTTGAGAGGCATCAAACCCCGGCTTATGGTTCCTTTACAGCGAACGCCGAGTTGTTAGGCAGAGGAGTTATCATCAGTCTTATGGAGCATCATAACTACTCCCAACAGATCAACAAGTTATACGCCTTTCTTCATGGTTTATGGCGCAGAAGCCGTGTTACCAAGCAATATACGTCATGACTCGCCATGGGTGGCGGCTTACGTTGAGGCGGATAATGAGACAACATGTCATGACGCGTTGGATGCTTTGGATGAAGAGCGTGATCTGGCGGCGGCTCGATCGCGATTTATCAACAAGACCTGCATCGCTACCATAGCCGCAGACTTAAGACCCGGACGTTTCAAGAAGGCGACTTGGTGTTGTGTTTGATTCAAGATCAGACATATGCGCACAAGTTATCCTCTCCATGGGAAGGACCTTTCATGGTCAGTAGAAATCTCAACAACGGGTCATATTATCTCATTGATATACGAGACGAGTCAAACACTTCTGGGGAGGAGACCCGTCGGCCGTGGAATATATCTCATCTGCAGCCTTACTATCACTACAAGAAATATGTCAACTTGTGACCTTCTGTCAGTGACCCTAGAAGAAATGGTCGTAAATCTACGACCATTTGAGACCAATTGGCCGTAAGATGTTCGGAGGTCTCCAAACGCTCAACTATAACGACCATTTTGGTCAGAAAGGTCATAATTTCCTTACACGAAATGGTCCTAAAGCAGACAACACTGGTCCGCTGCCTTATTTCTAGCTGATCACGACCAATAGAGATGGTCATAACCTTGTAAATTATGGTGGATTGCGATGACTAGGCGCCACCTCGTCAGTTTTGCCTATGTGTCATGTCCATGTGTCAATTTTTGCCCTATGTTGTGAAGCAAACTATATTTCTGTTATTCCCAAAATTCCCAAAAAATCTCATAAATTCTTTGGATTATATATTCGTCAAATATGTCAAAAACCTTCCTTGCCTAGTTCAAAAATAATTCAACAATATTCATTTTCCTATTCTATTCAGAATAGCACTTTGGGAAGGAAGCGACATTTATATATTTTTGATTGCCCTCAAAATTTTTGGGCACTCTTTCCTATCCAAATCATTGCCTCGTGACAAAATTCAGCTCCATTTTCCGAGTAAATCTTCCTCGGCAAATTTCCAATGTTTTTGTTCAGCTAGAAGCTTTGCGAAGGAAGTACTAGCTATGCATATCCTAATGAGTTGAATTTTTTCCACATCTTCTATGTGCCCATATCATAGCTCTCCAAAAAACATTAGCCCCATCTAACAATCCATGAGAGCTCACCATCCAATCTTTGTTTCTGGTAATATTTTCAGTTTGTGAAGCGACTACATTTTATATTGCTTTATAATTGCTGCAAATTTACCAGGACATCATCCTGCTGATAGAACCTCCCTATACCAAATTTTAGGTCATTTAATTTAACCACTTTCCCTCAATATTTTTCCCAATTTTCTGTTCACTAGAGAGCATTGTGAAGGAAGTACCATTTTTATATAACCAAATGGCATGAAATTTATACAGTGACTTCATATGCCCACATTATCACCCTCCTCCAAATTACAGCTCAATCAAATCAACTATGTGAGCCGAGGTTCAATTTCTATTTTATGGCCAGATTGGCACATTGCAAAGCAAGTTCTATCTAGACCCCTCCTATTACCCTTAAACGTTTTGGGCACTCTTCCATACCCAAATAATTGCCACATGATAATATTCAGCTCAATTTTCCTAGTAAATCTTCCTCAGAAAATTTCCAAAGTTTCTATCCAGAGAGAAGCTTTGTAAAGCAACTATATTATATATTACTTAATTATTTCTAAAACTTTACCAGGGCATGACCATACCTATGTAACTTACCTACGCGAAATTTGAGATCATTTCATTTATCCAGTTTCTCTCACTTATTTTCCCAAGTTTTTGTCCAGAGAAGAGCATTGTGAAGGAAGTACCACTTTGGCATGTCCAAATGATATCATTTTTAGAGCACTGTCCTACGCCCAAATAACCATCCTCCACCAAATTTCAACTCAATCCATTTATTATTTTGAGCCCAGCTTCAACATTCATATTTCTGTCCAGTGTGGTACTTTGCAAAGCAAGTACCACCTAGGCTCCTCCATTTGCACTGAAAATTTGTGAAGACTTTCTTTTTAGTAGATGATCATCCTCAGCAAAAACTCACGCCCATTGTCCATGTGCATTTCCCGTACAGCTTATCAAACACTTGCTTGCTAATTCATATTTGAGCATAGTTCGGTCTCCTCGTGAGAATCTTATGTTGTCATTTTCTTCCTAGCACCTACCTAGGGAGTTCCCAACCCACTATATATGCCTAGTCCACCTAGAATGCATGGCAACACCACGGTCACACGGTGACCACGCGGCGGGCATGGTAGTTTACGCGCTCTGGAGTTGGGGCACTCGGCCACTATCCAAACCTCGACGTATCGCCACCAAACCATGTATTTCTGATTAAATAGATACTTATGTAACTAGAAATGATTTTTGGAAAAAATAAAGAGCAAACTATAAGACAACTACAGTTCAAACTTGACCCGCTTCCAACTAAATCGACAGAGTTTTGTCTTTTTCACTAGAGGTGAATCGAAAGCTTTTTGCACCCAATTTTTTTGTCAATTATGCATTAAATATGGCCTAATATTTTATCAAAATGATTTTATCCAAGTTCACAACAAATATTTGGTAGTTCCTTCACAAAAAAACTCATTTTGGGCACTCGAAAAAAGGAGAATGATTTTTTTGTGCAAAGAAAATGAAAACTCCCTTTGGGAACATTGTTTTCCATTTCAACATGCACCCTTGTACACAATATGAGATCATTTGAACAAACTATGCCATGAATGTGGCCATAAGTTTGATCATTTGGGTTGAAAGTCATGAATCTTCACACATGATAGCTCATTTCTGAATTTTTTTTAATAATTACGGTATTACAAGTTTATTATTTTTCCTGGTAAATTGGTCACATATGATGACACAATGCGAAGGTTTTGCATTTTTTTGATTTTTTGTGAATTATTTATGCCCGTTTCAAAATGCGGGCGAAACGGCGGGCATGACCGTTCATAGCTAGGGGTTAAATCTTTCCATAATTTTGTTGGATCTCTAATTAAATAGATAATTATTTACCTAGAAATAATTTTTGGAAAAATAAAGAGCAAACTATGAGGCACCTCTAGTTCAAATTTGACCCGCTTCCAACTAAATCGATAGAGTTTTGTCTTTTTCACTAGAGGTGGATCGAAAGCTTTTGGCACCCAAATATTTTGTCAATTGTGCATGAAATATGTCCTAATATTTTATAAAAATTATTTTATCCAAGTTTGCAACAAATATTTGGTAGGTCCTTCACAAAAAAATCCCATTTTGGGCACTAAAAAAATGGAAAAAGGATTTTTGCGCAAAGAAAATGAAAACTCCCTTTGGCAACATTGTTTGCCATTTCAACATGCACCCTTTTGAACAATATGAGATCATTTGAAAAAACTATGCCATGAATGTGGTCATAAGATTGATCATTTGACTTGAAAACTATGAATCTTCACACATGATAGCTCTCTTCTGAGAACACTTTTAAAAAATAATTACCGTATTACAAGTTTATTATTTTTCGTGGTAACTTGGTCACATATGATGACACAACGCGATGGTTTTGATTTTTTTGATTTTTTTTGAATTTGTTATGCCCGTTTCAAAATGCGGTAAAAACGACGGGCATGACCGTTCATAGCTAGGGGTCGAATCTTGACAAATTTTTGCTGGATCTCTCATTAAATAGATACTTCTTTATCTAAAAATGTTTTTTTTGGAAAAAATCATAAACAAACTATGGGGCACCTCTAGTTCAAATTTGACCCGCTTCCTGCTAAATCGACAGAGTTTTGTCTTTTTCATTAGAGGTGGATCAAAACCTTTTGACACCCAACCATTTGGTCAACTGTGCATTTAATATGGACTAACATTTTAGAAAAATGATTTGGTACAATTTTGCAACAAATATTTGGTAGGTCCTTAAAAAAAACCATTCCGAGCACTCGAAAAATGGAAAATTGATTCTTCGTGCAATATATCACAATTTTGTGGTGTTTCTCTAATTAAATTTATACTTATGTACCTAGGAATAATTTAGTTTTGTTGTATTGCAAAATATTTTTGATAGCTGCTTCATAAAATTCCCCTAGTTCTATTACTTAAAAACTATTTTAAATCATAATTTTTCTAAACCAATCAGGCTTCTTTCCACGAATCAGCTCATTTTAGCCGATCTAAACCATCCACACCCGAGGAATCCAACGTCTCTCGTTCACCTGTCAGGTCTCAGCCATCCAACCCAAACCCTAGCAGCCCCTCTCCTCGCTCGATTTAGATCCGGATCTCTCTCCCCTGTCGCCGCCTATCTATCCCTCTCCCCCTCCTTCGTCTCCGCTCGATCCAATCCTCTTCCCCCGACCCCGATCCCACCGCTGGCCACCTCCTCACCGCCGTCCTCCGCGCTCTACCGCACCGCCCCCACCACCCTCTCCTCTCCTCTCCTTCTCTCCCTACGCGCCGGATCGAATCTAGCACTAGGCGCTCCCTTGTCTTCCTCTAAGGAGAAACCACCGAGAAGCCGGGCGGCCACGGGCACGGCCGGGCGTGGCACGGTCGTGCGCGACCAAGGTCTGGCGCGGCCACAGCCAGGCGCTGCGCGGGCGCGGGCTGGCACGACTTGCCAACACGCAACAGGCCACGATCGGCGCTGTGTGCGGAAGGGCCTCGCACCGACCGCCAGATGGAGGTCGCTACTGAGGCTAGGACCTCGCCCGGGCCGAAGGCTGCCACGCGAGAATCACAACGGGGCTCCGTCACGCCGCCACATCGCATAGTGGCCCCCACGAGCGCCGGTCGTGAAGACCATATGCACCGTCGATGGCCGCGCATGGAGGAGCGGCTATGATGCCGAGTCCCGGCGCACGCAACTAGCGCCCCTTCATGCCGGGAGGCAGTCGCCTTTGCGTTGTGACGGTTCGGAGCGACTGTCCTCATGGAGATGAACGTGAAGCAATGCAAGAAATCGACACTGACTTGCAGGAGTGAATGTGCCGACGATCACACCGACGGTTCAGCGGTGGCTGGCGCGGTGGATGACCCGGAATCGGCGGTCTCGCAAGTGCACATGTATGTCCCTTTCCTCCCTGCTTCCTCAGCTATGTTACACTGAACTGAACTCAATCAGGAGCAAGAAAAGGTAGAAAGCTCAAGTTAGAGAGCAGTAGATCTGCTCTGCTCCTTACATTTACATTAGCTGGTGCTAAGATTAGTGTCAGTCTCAGTCTCAGCAGGATAGGATAGGACACACCTTTTTTTTACCAGTACCATTACATAGAAGCAGTGTCTTGTCCTAGCAGTAGCAGAGGCCGGTAGCCTTTCTGTCCCCCCTTTTTTTCTCACACAAATACAAACTACAAAGGAAATTGTGGTTTATGAATTCAGTTTTCTTGCCAGTCGTTTCTACTGAATGTCACTAGTTCCTTCTGTAGTAGTATGTGTATATTGGTCTCCGACTCACTTGTATGTTCTAGGCTTAATTCATTTGTTCTGTGGCATTGCTGAAACATGGTATTTGGTAGATAGTTGATCATGCATGTGGATTGGGCCTCATTCTGCATGGATATATTTAACGAGTCATTCTCTGAAACAATCTAATGATGCTCCATTCAGTCCACTCTTGTTATGTTTTGGTGTGTTCCCAACTGTTATCAGAAGGGATACCCAGTTCAACCTGCTTCTGTAATGTTGCTAGTGTTTTGGACTCATTCTAGTATGTTATACATGTGCCCGGCATCCACGCGCACCGGTGCTACTGGATCATGTTAGCGTTCCGTGAAGTCTGAGACTTCTCGTGATTTAGGAGTGGTCTCTAGCTTGTTAAGAGTTACATGGCTATCCTTTTACGATTTGGTAATATATCCTGCTGTGTTATCTGTGCGATCTCAGTATATCGTTTGTTTGGTTGCCTGCTTATGCTAGTAGCATTAGTCGCCGTCTGGAGCATGCCTTTAGATATCACGACTCTGCTCGGTTGGTTCGTTTTATTGAGTTGAATTCTGTGGTTTGTGTGATGTGCAGACATACATGTTCAAGTATGATACAGTAGCTCATGGACGACAAGACGCTGCTCTTCGGCAAGAAGCCAGTTACTGTCTTTCGCGTCAGGTAGTATTGATATTATAGCCTTTTCGGAAGGTTTCTGTTCGTTAAGTTGTGAAGCTAATCTTTGATGTTCTCTTACTTAACAGGAACCCTTAGGAGATCCCGTGGGGTGAGGCTGGTACACTGATTTTCTTGTTTCTTGTACACTGATTTGGTGCGCATCAGGTGGAGTTTTCCTCTTGTTATTTTTATGTGTCCTTTCCGTTTCGTGCAATTCGGGTACTGAATCTTCCTTGGCAAATTAGGTGGATCTTTGTCAGATTTTGTTGTGCCGTCTGGTTGGTTGGTACTGTACTTGTTCTTTGCTGCATCTTTGTGATACTCTAACCCATGTCATGTACAACAGTAGAATCCAGTGTGAAGTATGTTTCATTGTGATGCACAATAATTGAGATTTGAGAGTGTTAGCTGATTTGCCGATGTCAGATAGATCTTGTCATGGTTAGTAAAACTTTTAGAAAATGTTCATATTTGGTACTGTAAGACTAAGACATAATTTCAGAATTGTGCAGTTTATAAACAATGTTGCACGTCGCCTGATGCGTCTTAGACACAAACATGGTTTAGTTTAGTTACAATGCAGTTTATAAACCATTCTCAGGATTACATGTATGTCAAGTGTCAACTAACATTCTTCCATCCTGTTTCTACGAGCTATGCATACGACCTCTTTGATGGTATGCATGCTTCGATCATATTGCACACCACGCCATGCCCGTGAGCTCCTGACGGAGATTCCTTGCAATAGTATTCGGTCTTAGTCCCAGCTATGTAAGCTACCAGTGCAACATTGTTATGCCTCGAGTCACCGACTAACCATTTGCATCTGAACTGCTCTGTTTGTCTCGTAGTTTTTTCTAAATCTTGATACTTTTGATCTTCCTGGTGCTGCTGTAATGTGCAGGTCACTGGTTTCTACGGGATAACTGATTGCTTCTTGTATACCTGATCTCAGCACCTATGTTCACCTGTACTGTTTCTTCTTGAAATTTGGTTGCATTTCTAACTGCTTACTCTGTACTGTTTCTTGGTATCCTACACTTGAAAAATAAAGCAAATATGGTGCTGCTCTACTAGTATGATATCATGCTCTATAAAAAGATCAAATCAATATGCAAATGGTCAATATTTATTCAGTTTTACATACGATTGTTGTTGCTGCTGGTAAGTTAAAATGCATAGAAGAACTCTTTTAATTGATAATAATATGTATTCTTTAGTTGGAAATGGAGCTCTCTGATGTTTAATTTGACAAGTTATAACAAAGCTTTGTAACCTAGCAAAATTTGATGTAGTAAATGTGTACTCAACTGTATATTTTTAGTATTAGAGTTGTTGGTACACTATGTCTGCTTCGTTAGAGTTTGCATCATCTCCTTGTTGTTTATAGCATAAACGGCTTCACTATTCTTGCTCTGAAGATCTAATGCTGATACTAATTGTATTTGTCTTGATACCGATTAGTTTTTGTTGGAGTGTGCATGGTGGCATCCTGAGCTTACACTATAAATTTTGCTTTGCCTTATTCACGAGCTGGCACTTTAAATTATGCTTTTCCTTGTTGATAATGCCATATGTCTTATGCAATCAGATTACACTTCGTCTTATTAATTTTGTTTTGCATGCAGCTATGATGATGAATATAAATATTAAGGAGTGCTCATGCATGCATCTGGACCTCTTATTGTAGTAGCTGGTATGCTTGATGCGTGTATCTCTGTCTCTTTACTGTTTTGCTAGAACCACAAATCCCGATGCATGATGATCATGTTCTGGTTTGTTAGATCTGTTCTACTGGTGCTTAAAATTTGCCATGCCTGGATTCTAAATGAACTCATTCTTATAATTCTTTTCATTTCTATGATCAATTTAATTAGAGTTGCACATGTCAGTATACTATACACCAAAAAAATACTTGCTAGTGAGAACATTTTGTCACTCCATAAACACATACTGGTTAGTGTTAGTCATACTATTTATGTACATTTCATTTGCTGCGAATGTTTACTTATAAGTTATTGGATCCCTCATTGTCCACTGTTTGATGTTCTGTACACATTCTTATTCTTATATGTTCAGTCTATTTTCTGCGCAGGTGAAGTGCGAAGCAAAGTCCGAAGTTGTGAAGCATATCAGCAAAGAGTAGCATATTATGTGCTGTAATTGTAGGCAATATTAGGCTTATCTTGGCTGCAGTATATTGTAACGATTGTATAATAGACTAATGTAGTGTTGTTTTGGGCGAATTTCATTTGCTCTCTGGATTGTTCGAAATAACTACTGTGTATATGATTTGTATACTCGTGAAATGGAAACCTGACAAGGGGTGCAAGTTATAATGGTTGTTTGACAATTTTTGACAAGGGGTGCAAGTTATAATGGTTGTTTGACAATTTTTGAAATTTCTCATGCGTGCGACCAATTTTGAGATAAGCATGATAACTGGGACCAATCTGACTGGTGATACCAGCTGCAAAATAAAATGGTTGAAAATACAAAATCAGTAGGCTGTAAAGGCTGCATCATAGAAATCAAAAGGCCGAACTGCTGGGCTAGGGTCATGCAGCTAGCGAAAATGAACAGGAAAAATATATATTAAAAAGGCTGAATTAATGGGCTCGACCCATATAGACATCAAATTGGACAGGGCTGAATCTTATCAACGACCAATCCAATTGGTCGAAATTTTGCCACGTTAGCTTGTCTCGTTGGATCTGACATGGCCTGGGACCAACGACCTTTTATTTTGGTCGTAACCTTCTATGACCATATCACAAAGAGGTCCTTAATTTCCATTCTTGACGGTCAACTTTTGACCAACTGTTTTTGTCATAAAAAGGTCGTAAATAAAAAACAGTGACCATTTAGTGACTAATATTGATGGTCGCAAGTTAGCATATTTCTTGTAGTGTATACTTGAGTCATCAACACTCGACATTGTATACTATCATTGTACATATCACATATATATAATA
This sequence comes from Hordeum marinum, assembly GCA_022496015.1. Taxonomy (NCBI): domain Eukaryota; kingdom Viridiplantae; phylum Streptophyta; class Magnoliopsida; order Poales; family Poaceae; genus Hordeum; species Hordeum marinum. The sequence goes on from CM039675.1 coordinate 421,281,990, forward strand.
AAGTTGGCATCCCTGCAAGCCGAGGCCTCTGTCGTTTCACGTATCTTAGTTTGTGCAAAAGTTGACTCCATCAACAAGGTCATTTGGGGGCTTCCAACCCACCGGGCTTAGCTTACACACCCTCTTGATTGGCTCTTAAGCCACAGTAAGGCGGGTTATATACCCAAAAGTTGACTCCATCAACAAGGTCATTTGGGGGCTTCCAACCCACTAGGTTTAGCTTACACACCCTCTTGATCGGCTCTTAAGCCATAGTAAGGCGGGTTATATACCCAAAAGTTGACTCTGTCAACAAGGTCATTTGGGGGCTTCCAACCCACCAGGTTTAGCTTACACACCCTCTTGATCGGCTCTTAAGCCACCGCAAGTTTGAGTTAAACCTGTCTGTATGCTGATGCTGCTCCACTATGTGACCCGCCGAACTCTTGCCAGTTAATCTCGATTAGAGACCCTGAGCTGTTCAAACATATTTGGCAGCCACTCTCACTAGAGACCCTGTACTGGTCAAGGTTAAACCGGCGGCTCTTGTCACGTGAGGGCCGGCTTACGGAAAGCGAGGACAAACTCACCCATCTGTTGCCAACTCTCCGCCATGTGGCCCGTTTCGTACTCTTAAACAGTTACGCTTTTAAAGACCCTGCACTGTTTAAAGTTCAAACGACGGATTTATGTCACGTGAGAGGCAGCTTATGGGCCATCAGGGTACTCATGCCCTACTGTGTCTCTTTATGGATCGTTACGCTCTTATTAGTTAATCTCGCCTAGAGACCCTGAGCCGTTCAAAGAAATTGACGGTCAATCTTGAGAGTGACCCTGTACTGTTAAAGAGTTCTAGTAGCGAGTCCACCCAGAAGAATCGACATATGAGGTATCAAAAAAGTAAGGTCAGGAAAGATCTTCGGGTTGTGCTTTTTCAAGCCGCCCTCATAGTAATGTAGAATATATTCTGCTGTTTGTTTTCGCAGGCTTTGTCTATTAAGATAAGCCGCAATGGAGTCTGATATGAGTGAAGCACAAGGCAGATAAAAATATATTAAGTTGTGCGGTTCCCTACGTGCACGATGGCACGATTCAGACAATCAAGGTTTTTCTAAGCATATTACAAAGCTCTCCACAGAGCCCAAAAAGCAAGACTTAATGTTTTTATACACGGCTCAAATTTCGACGGGTCAAGGAGCCGGGTTATCCCATTGCAGGATCAACTTGTTTCAGCTTGACGGCGGGTCATCCTGCGGCGGGTCATCCCGCGGCGGGTCTTCGACCTCCTCGATCTGAAGATTGTCCATATCCAAGTTGCAGTTTGTTAATGCTTCAAACTGAGCCTCATCAAAGAGGGGAGACGGGTCAATTTCAGGGTCAAAAAGGTGCTTACGGCGTGCAAGAGTTAAGTCCCTAGCTTCAAAGGTTGGGCAACGCACTTGTTTGTTCTCAGCGTTGTAAGCCGCCTGGTACGTTGACAGGTCGACTTCCTCCGCCAACACTGACGCAAGTATCGTGGAGGCCTTCATACAACGGGCATAGTGAGCCTCTGTGAATTCTGAGTAGTCGTCTTTCTTGGATGGGAAGCCATCCATCATCTCTTCAGCAGTCAGCTCCGGGGCAAAGGCCAAAACCCGCCTTACCACAACAATTGCTCCCTTCCGGGCGGCTGATCGTTTGAGCTCTTGGATTTGCTTCGGCAAGGTTGATAAGTGTCACATCCCTAGTTAGCTTACTCAGGTCAGCACGAGTGTGCATCATATTTTGTTTTTGCATCAACATGAAATGGGGATTAACAGAAACCCTATCACCTCACCTGAATCAAACCAATTCAAAAGATGTGAAAAATCAACAAATCCAAAATGCCCATAAAAAATGCCCCCCATGTCTGATAAATGCTGACATTATTATATCAGGGACATTCTAATTTCTAGAACATATGTGTCATTTTAAAATAAATAATAAAGCTACTGAAAATGTCAAATAAATCATTATAATTATTTTAGCGATTCAAAATGTTCTGAAACTTTTTGTAGAGGTTTGAAATATTCAAACTAAGCTCTATAAAATATCTGAGTATTATTGTGCCTAGAATTTGTGCCTAAATAAAAATAAAACAAATGTCAGAAAAGGCAAAACAGAAAAAACCCAGAGAAAGAGAGGGAATCTCAACTTAGGCCCAGGTCAGGCGGTCGGCCCATCTCGCCTAGCACCGCCTTCATCCTCCTGGCGTCCAGGAGGCCGAGCACGTGGTCACTGCGCGCTCGCGCTGGAGCTGCCGCACAACTCCTTGTGCGCTTGCCTCCCCGTCGCATTGGCGAGTGGGATGAGGACGCCGCTGCCATCCAGATCGCTCCCTTCTCGCTATTCGCCCCCTCTGCCTCTTCTCTTGCCTCTGTCGCCATGGCCGCCGAAGCCCTACCGCCATAGAGCCGCACCTCAAGCCACCCCCCTCCGTTCCCGAGCAGCCTAGAAGCCCTACCTCGACGCGCTGATCCTCCCCGTCAAAGGAATCGAGCCCGGAGGCCCCCCAGCGTCGACCCCGACATCTTCTTCCTCCTCGGCCACTAGAGACCGCCGTCGTCCGTCCGCCGCAAGCAGAGCCTCCCCGAGCACGCCTCCGACATTGTCGCAACCACCGTGAGCCCCGGTTCCTTTCCCCCTTTCTCCTATCCAGTTGCGCCCTGGATGCCCCGATTCCACCGAGACCCGAAGAGCGCCGCCGCGCAAACTCAATGCCAATGACCTTCCGGCGAGCAAGTGGTTCCTTAGAGGCCACCGCTGAGTTCGTAGTGCTGCGTAGGTGTTGTAGGAGCTTAGCCCGAGCCCTTTTGCATGCTGAACCCTCGACCTCGAGCTCACCCGAGCTCCGGCCGCCGCCGACCTCATCGCCGGCAGCAATTCCGGCGCCCCCATGACCGTCTGACCCATGAGATGGATGCAGACGTGTGTGAGCTCCATCCTGGTGGTCTCCGCGCGTCCAGCCATCGCCGTTTGCGCGACTCCGATGCAAAACCGCCGTCGGTTTGGTCACTGCCGACGAGATTCCGACGACGTCCGACGTGGCTGGTCATTAGCAGCCTAACCCCACCACTTAATCGCTAAGTAGACACTGACAGTAGGCCCCAGAGGGGGTCAAATCCCAATTAGCCTTGGGTTTGACCGGGGTTTGACCCTTGGGTCAACTGGCAGGTGGGCCCTGGCCCTATTTAGTTAAGATCAATTTAAAAATAATAATTAATTAAATTAATTACCCAAATGACCCACCGAGAGTGGTCCTCCTTCTAATTAATTAGTGATTAGTAAAATAATTAACCTCTGTTAGTGGCTCGGTCACCGACCAATGGACCCAACTGGCCAGGTTTGACCTGTCAACGGGCTGTTGACCAGCTGACATCATGCTGATGCATTAAAGGAATTTCTATTTAAATTAATTCTAGAAAATAGTTAAAACTTATAAAAATCATAGGAATTAATCTGTAACTCAGATTGAAATAATTTAAATATGAAAATTTATCAGAAAAATCCAATGAATCCAATGGTGCTGTTATCATGCATGTTAGAGCAACCTATGTAGATGAACATTGACATTTAGCAATAGGAAATTATATGGAATATTAGATGGAAAACGATTTTGAACCTATATTCAAATCAACTCCATCTAACTTGAATAATAGTTGCATTAGCTCATCCATTCATGTTGCCATGTCATGATCATGCATCATATTGTTGCATTTGCCGTGTATTGATTGTTACCTATCTGCATTGCGGTAGGCCCTTTTTCCGAGGATACCCCTGAGTATTCTAACGAAGGAGAGTACCCTCCCGCTTCCCAGCAAGGCAAGCAACCCCATTGATCATTCTGATATCATCCAATTCTCTCGCTCCTGCTCTTATTTATTGCATTAGGACAAACTTTCAATTGCCTGTCATATGCGGTAGATGAACCCATTCCTTTGCATGACCTGCCATTGTCACAGTAAATAGCTAAACCTTGCAACCTAGCACACCTGGTAGATGCTTGAGCCCTGATGTGCTTTATCTATTTTGCTTGCTATGCTTGCTATGCTTAGAGTTGTATCAGGTCTGATTCATCTGGGTGATGAACTGGACTGAAACAGTATTGTTGTGATGTGATAAGATTAATGATGAACCCAATTTGGTAAAGGTAGCGATGAGAGGCTATGTAGCAGTACATAGTGGGTTGTCTCATTGGGACAATTCTTAGGAACCGAGTTCCGTGTATGTGATCGAAGGCTAGCTACTACCACACATTGGGTTCCGGTAACTCAACCCCTCTCGACTTATTAATCGCTTAGTCCTTGGTCTAGGAGTTGCAAGTAGTTTCTGGTGTTTATAGTGTGCCGGAGGCCGTGCGTAGTGCTGACCCTAGGGGTTGGTTACGATGCGGTAGGCAGTGGCACGGTGTACCAAGGGTCATGGTGGGCTTAGGAACCCTGCGCACATCGTTTGGGGCCATAGCGGAATCTTCGGCCAGACTTCCGTGCGGGTTCAGTCTCAAATAGGCGATAGCCTAGACTAGAGGTCTCGTGTGATTGACGGTCATGGCCGACTCCCTCACTGAGCTTCCGCTTGAAGGTTGTCGAGGTGCATGGTTTTATGAGCAGACAACGATAAGTGGCGAGAGCGTGTGTGAAGGAGTACACCCCTGCAGGGTATGAATTTTTTCGAATAGCCGCGTCCTCGGATATGGACTACTTGGAGAACTTATGATGTTCATAGATAACTTGATGGATACTCATAAAAATCTCAAGACAAGTGTGAGTACCGTGGATGGCACTCTCGTAGATGACGGAAGTGAATCCATGGTGGTGTATTGATGTGGAGTTAGTGGACTCGTGTGTGATATCTAAAATTTGAACAAAGATTTAATATGTTTAGTATAGGTTAGCCAAGAGTCAAAGCTGGCATTGCTGGATAAACTCCACCACTCGCCTTGTTGATAGATGAGCATGATTAGACTAGGTCTGCTTAAAAGACTTCCTGAGTACGTTTGTACTCATGTTTGCTTAATAAATGTTGTAGATGAGACTCAGGACCCATCAGGTGGGTTCTACCTAGATGTCGAGAACGCCGAATAGCTGGTGTCCTAGCTACGACCTTATGCCCTATGGCGGGCTGTAGATAGTCAGGCCATGTGCCTTTTTACCCTTTCATCTGTCTGTACTCAGACAACTTTATGCTTCCCCTTGGTTTGTATGAACTTTCTTGTATGACTTGAGTGTCGGGTCATGTGACCCCTACCTATAAGAACTTATTATGCAAGGCTCCTCTGAGCCTCTTAAATAAAAGTTGTGATGTTGTATGGTTATGTTGTGATGCCATAGTTGTATCTATGCATACCGGACATGTCGTGCGTACATGTGACATGGAACGGTATGTATGAGATCCGACCCCTAGCCATGTGCCTTTAGTAGTACTCTTTAGAGGGAACTGCCTCTTTGTGCTTCCACCGAGCCTTGGTAGCTTGCTACTGCTCCGGACACATTGATTGACCGACATGTATCCTTCTTTGTTGTTGTGTCTGTCCCTTCGGGAAAATATCTCGCAGTGTAATGGAGTCCCTGTAGCCTACTACGACTCGTCTATGTGCGGTGATGACATTTATGTTCCACAACTTAATGGAGTCCTTGTAGCTTGCTATGACTCGTCTACACACGCTTGAGGCCGACACCTGCATTGCTGGGTTATGTATGCCTGTTTCCGTACGGATGTGCCACTTGGGTTCTATGCCTAGTCATGTCGGCCCGGGTTCTCTGTCGTTTGAATGCTAGCGACATAATCATGTATGTGTGCCAAAAGACGTTGTCATCGTTTTCTCATGACATATGCCATGGGTAGGCTTATCGTAGGTGGTTGGGGCCGGAGGACGCCGACGGGCTCCGGGAGCGGGATTAGGTACAAGCGGTGGTGACAAATGATGTACCCAGGTTCAGGGCCCTTCGTGGGAGGTAACACCCCTAGTCCCGCTTGGTCTAGTTTGATGGATGGGTATGTTTACATGGTTGCTCCTAGAGCTGTGTCTAGAGGAGGAAGAGGGAGCATCCGGTTCGCCTTCCTCCGCTATGAAGTGTGAGAGAGCGTTGGAAGTATCCCGTGGGTGAGTGCGTGAGACTTTTCGTCCTCCCCGTTGCATGGGGGCCTCGGGGGGTTTTATAGGCCAAGCCCCCGGCTTACAATATTGCTGAGGTATACAAGTGGGGGGACCTGGCTGACAGCCTCTCCGGTTGACCAGGGGGTCCTGACCTTCAAGCCATCCCGTCGCCCGTAGGGTCCACCGGCTGCATGGTCCCATTGCTTGCTGCCCCCCAGCCTGCTCCGCGATTGGCCCCTGCCCACCTACTACAGCATGGGCCGCCCGGGCGGTGTCGTCTAGCGCCAGCCGACCGAAGTCTTTGGTACGGCCGGCTGCACTGTAGCCACGCCGGGCCAGGTAATCGAGTGGGCGTGGGCGTGACGACACTGTTCCCCCGCCCAGTCGTGGTCACCGAGGTCAGCGGCCCGGACAGCCGAACTGTAGCCACGCGTGCCCATGCATCAGCGGCCAGTGTGGCTACAATGGCGCCTATCGTGGCGGTCACGTCATGTTGCCGTACCCACACGCAGAGCGACGGGACGTTGCTTGTCCGCCCCGGGGTCAAAGGAGGAGGCGGACCGAAGGCAGCCGGTCACACCCAGCCGACCGGGGGCTAAGACGACACCTTGACCAGCCGTCCTCGAGCCAGCCGTTTATCGCACCAGCCGGCTATGCTCCAGCCGGCCGGGGCGAGCCGGTCGCGTACTTTTTCTTTGAAGCGGGGGGGGGGGGGGACTGCGTTGCTTTAGCCTACCCGTGGGTAATAACCCCCATCAGTAGTCCCCAAAGCCGCCGAGGGCCCGCGTCCAGCAGACGGAGGGGAGCCGGCGGCTTCCCCCCAACGGTGCCCGCCTCCAGCGTGGAGCCGAAAGGTCAGCCGGGTCGGTAGCCGAACTCGACGCCTCGGGACCTGGGCCGACTCGGCATGCACCACGCGGCGGGTAATGATGCCGCAGGCCCCGCGCACGCGGGCAGACGTGACTTCACCCTGGGTCTGGCCCGCTAGGCCTCGGGCATAGACCAGTAGGCCTCGGGGCGCAGGCCAGGTTCCTCTATGCCCCGAAGCGGCAGTTATGGCATGGGCCGCCCACTCGTTCACGGAGATTCCGGGGGAGTGGGCGTAGTTAATTCCCACGTCCCCTGGTCGTGGCCTCCCCATTCAAATGGGGAGGAAGGGAAGAGGGCGGAAGCGTTCGCACCCCCTTTGCTCCCTTGCCTTCTTTCCTCTTGTCTCCTTCGTCTCACCGCCCGCCGTTGATCCTCTTGCTTGCGACCACGCTTGCACGCCGTTCCCCCATTGCAATGGCCGACGCGAACAAGGGAAGCTGGGCCGGATCCGTGGTTACCGAGGATGCCATCGCGAACCTCCGCCGCGCGCGCATGCTGCCGCCGACGGAGCGTGTGATTGCCGGCATGCCGGGCAACGAGGTGGTGCCGGTGCTGCAGCCAGGGGAGTTTTTGTCTTCCTCTGGCATTTCTCCCGCGGCTTTGGTCTCCCGGTGATCCACTTCTTCCGGTTGCTGATGGATACATTTGATCTTCAGCCGCACCACCTCGTCCCCAACGCCATTCTCTACCTCGCCGGCTTCGTGACGCTATGCGAGGGGTACTTGGGGGTTCTCCCCTTCTTCGACCTCTTCAACTCTCTCTTCTACCTCAAGGAGCTGAAGAGCAACGCGTGCGGGGGCACGACGGTGTGCTACCGTGGCAGCGCGCACTTCCCGCCCTTCTCCCTCGTCAAATCTGTCAAGGGGTGGCATCGGACGTTCTTCTACGTGAAGAACGCCGACCAGCAACTGGACTACATCCAGCTGCCGGCGTTCGTCAACGTGCAGTCCTTCGGAGTGAACTAGCCGGGAGCCGCCCACGTGGAGTGGCTCTGGCAGAGTTCGGCCATCTCGTGCAGGTGAAGAGCGAGGAGGGGCTGGTCGTCTCTGACCTGGTGTCGGCCTTCATCTTGCGTCGGGTGCTGCCCCTCCAGATGAGACCGCATTGGATCTGCAACATGTCCGACCGCCAGGACCCCTGCCGGCTAACGACCGTCGACCCGACAACGGCTCAGGTGGAGACGCGGGTGAATGCCATCACGACGTTCAAGGTGGCGCCGACATCATTGACTTTTGGCATGAAGCCGTACGACCACATCAACCGCCGTCCCTTGGTATGTTTTGTCGAGGCGGCTCTTTTCATTTGATTCTTCTCAGCCGCAGCCAGCGCCGGACCTCACTTCTCCATGCTGATTGTAGTTTTTCGTGCGACAGAACACGCCGGACGGCTTGCACCCCCAAATCTTCGAGGGGGAGCGCGACCACTCTGACTCCGAAGACTACGAGCAGGGAGACCCGCCTGACGAGGAGGTTGACTTCTCGGGAGGGATCAAGGAGCCGGCCGACATGGGAGCTGGCGGGCCAAGCGGACCCGAAGAGTCCAGCGCAGCCGGAGAGCCCAGCGGAGCCGGCGAGTTCCCTATTGGTCCCACGATCAGGGACTGGACCGATGACGATGATGACGATGATGATGATGTGATGATCCTGAACGCGCCTCCCCCTCAGTTCAGCAGGGCCAGCGTGGGTGGAGCAAGGAGCGGCCGCCTCAAGCCCCTGCGGCCGGAGCCGCCAGCCGGGCGAAGAGGCCGGCTAGGAGGAGCTGGCGGCCCTACCGCCTGTCCCTAAGTGGTTGAAGGTGGCTGCACGAAAGCCGTCGGCGCGTGCCAACGGGCTTTTCCCGTCGTCACCGGGTAAGCGTCTTCTTTTTCCTTGCGTGTGTTTATATCCGAGTCGCGAGCCGACGGGTGTTTGATCCTTGTGCATCACAGGGACCCCATCGAGCTCCACGAAGGGGAGTCAGCGGTGGACCCGACAGACGCCACGAGCACGCGGCCACGCAGCAAGAGGAGAAGAGGAGGCTCGTGAAGCTGCATGCCTCAAATTCCGGAATGCGAGGAGGGGCCTCGCTTTCCGGGACTTCGAGCGGCAGGAGGCGGAGGAGGTCCGTGGATCCCGCGCGGGCGTCCGACTCGGCGGCGGAATCGACCTGCTCGTCGAGGCCCCCATCGAGTGAGCCGCGAGGGGCAGCCACGGAGCCGGATGCGCCCCCGCCTTTGGGGGAGACGACCCGAACATGGGCGACGACTACGGAGCCGGTCCCCGAGGCGGCCAGGCCGGAGTTGCCGGAGGTGACGCCACCTGCGGCCGAGTCAGCCCGGGTCGACGCGTAGGAGGCTCCGGCAGCGCCAGAGGCGGCGTGAGAGGCAACGCCGGAGGCGCCGACCATGGAGACGGAGGCGCCGTCCGGCGCGGTCATCGCATCGGGCCGGCAGGAGGAGGAGGCAGCGCTGACGCCGCACGAGGGGCCAGCGGGGACCGATTCTCGGGATCTTGCCGTCATCGACCCTCCCCCCGGCGGCCGGGACCATGGCAAGCGCCGGGATGGGTGGCAATGACGGTCAGGCCCGGAGGTCCATGCCGGACGTGGTTCCAGGACTAGGAGGCACTGGCGCGCGTCCCGACCCTTCTGACTCCCCCGGCAGGTGCCTCGGTCCCCGTGTTCGGGTAGTTGGGGAGCGTCTTGGATCGGTGTCGCCAGGAACTGGCCCGGTTCGCGGAGGCGGCTGACACCACCCTGCGGCGCGCAGAGGTAAGCAATGCTGTCTTTGTTTCAAATTCTCAGTGGGGCGCGCAAGCGCACCCACTGGGTGTAGCCCCTGAGATGCAGCCTGGTTGACTGGCTGGTGGGCAGCCGGGCTGGATCTCCTTGTGCATCCTTTCATCCTGGTTTCATGTGGTAGGAGGAGAACTCCCGGCGGTAGAAGCTGTTCGAGGAGGCGGTCTTCATCGACGACCGCGGTAACCACGGCTTCTACCGGCTGGAGGAGGAGCTAGCATGGGTGTAAGGTATGTCAAGTCTTGTGGGAGGGGCACGTAGCCCCCAGGAGCTGGGCCGGCTTCCTGGCAGCTGGGGCGGGCATGGAATGACCGGCTGATGCCCGTTTTGCTTTACAGATGAGCTGACCGCCCTCCGGGCGGAGAAGATCGGGGCCGTCTCCGAGTGGGACCGGCTGGCGCAAAGCATCCAGGCGGTCACGTAGGAGAAGGACTGGCTGGCCACACTGCTGGTGGACGGGGAGGCGGCCCAGGACCGCCTTGGGGCCGATGTGGCGCGGGAGGTGACGACCAATGAGAAATATGTCAAGGAGGCAGCTGACGCCACCCAGCAGACCGCCGCCCCCAAAGCGAGGTGACCCACCTTGAGAGGATGCTCGAGGAGCTTAAGGATTCCCTCGCCAAGGCACAGGCGGCGTTGGTGTCGTAGAAGGACTCCTCGCTCCACTTTGCCATCGAGGTGGATGACTCCATCGAGTGTGAGTGTCCGATTTTCTTTTTTCAGCCGGTTGCCTTTTTCCTTGCTGGTTCTTGTTCCTGATTTGCCTTCTTTTCCTTCTTCCCTTCCTCCTCAGGGCGCTTCCCGAAACCAGCGCCACGCTGAGCATGTCGTCGAGGAGCACCGGGAGTATCTCTGGGCACACGATCGCTCCATCGAGGAGGATGCTGCGTGGAGTGTGGTGGAGCTTGGGTCACCATAGAAAACCCGCTGATCCACCTCAAGCGGAGCGTGGAGCGGCTGAAGACGGCCGGCAAGGAGGTTATCACTGCCATGTGGCCGAGTTGTGGAGGGGCTCCGGAGAACCGCGTGGCCTTGTGGCTAGAGCACGCCATGGCCCGACTCAAGGTCTAGAAGCCATCAGTGGCTCGGGCTGGCGCACAGATAGCGCTCCAGTTCGTCACTTCGTGGTACCGCGGCGTGGACTTTGCCCGGCTGGCCACTATGCGAGACGAGCCGACCGAGGAGTGGGCGGCCCGTGAGCCGGCCCTTGTCCACCGGGCCAACAAGCTCGCGTCGTACGTCGTCCCGGATGAGCTCCTGTCGGCCCTTGGCAAGGACGGCGAGCCGGCGGCCGAAGAGTCCTTCGGCATCCCCCAAGGTCTGGAGGACGAGGAGGTTGCCGACGAGAGTACCGACTCCAGTGGCAAGATGGCTGGGACCGCGGAGGCCGTCTCAAAGGCCAAGGATGCAGACCCGAAGGCTGCAACCACCTCCGGGACGGGAGTCGAGCCGCCCAGCGATGCGCCGGCCGGAGGCGCGTCGGCTGGCGACGCGCCGGTGGCCTGAGACCACGGGCGTCTTATCTTTTTTTCCTTTGTTATTTTTCCTGCATGCTAGGCTTAAGTCCACCCACTTGGGGTGTAATGTAATGAACTATGATGGCCATGGGCCACTTTCATTTTAAAATTCGCATTCTGAATGTTTGATGTGTTTGCCTATTATGCGTGCTTGCTCGTCCTTACCCTTTTTGCCCCTTCGGTTCCTTCAGTTCTGTCCCTTTCCCCTTTGGTTTCGGCCCCACCAGCCCAACAACCGAGATCCGGTTTGTAGATGGGTCGGGGTGTCTACCTCGAGGTGGCCGGTGCTGAACTTAGGAACCTCGAGAGCTTTTTCGGGTAAGTTGAGTGGCAGAGGCGAGGCGGTGGTCCGACTGGACCTAACTGGCGACCCCTTTGCGAGCAGACTTTCGTGTGTGCTAAGTTTTACCGCCCTGAGGACCCGTCAGCTGGACAGCCGGGAGCCGGTCTGTGACTGGGAGGGGTGAGAGGGCTTGCTTAGCTCACACTACTTGGCCGATTTTGGGAGAGGCAAGCTAGGATCAGCCGGAGAGCCCCCGGGCCCGGGAGCTGGGTCGGAGAGCCAGTGAGTGAGGAGACTTTCATGGGAAACGAAAAGGGCGTGCCCCAAGAGCCGGCCTGGGGCACCCATTGCATTCATAAGCCCAAATGGGGAGGGATACATACATACACTGGTCTTTTCAGGAGTAAAACGGATGGAGGAGCGCCGCGTTCCATGGGTGCTCGGACTCCTCGCCGGAGGCATCTCTTTTGCGCTTCTGCGGCTTCTAGGCATCTATTAGGTAATACGCGTTGTTGTGCAGTGCCTTGCTAATGATGAACGGGCCCTCCCATGGGGAGGACAACTTGTGTTGTCCGGCTGTCTGCTGGATCCGCCTGAGCACCAGGTCCCCTTTGCGGAAGGAGAGCGGCCAGATCCACTTGCTGTGGTAGTGCCGGAGCTTCTGCTGGTAGATTTCCGTCCGGCTCAGGGCCAACTCGTGGGCTTCTTCGAGTAAGTCGACGCCATCTTCTCTTGCCTGCTTTGCGTCCTTCTCCGTGTATAGGGCGACCCGAGGCGAGTCGAACTTGATGTCGGTGGGGATGATCGCCTCGGACCCGTACACAAGGAAGTAGGGCGTGTAGCCGGTTGATCGGTTGGGGATGGTCCTGAGACTCCAAAGGACAGCTGGCAGCTCATCGACCCACCAGCCGACTGACCTCACCAGCGGTGTTAAGAGACAGGGCTTGATGCCACACAAGATGAGGCCGTTTGCCCTCTCGACCTGGCCGTTTGACTGTCGATGAGCGACGGAGGCCAGGTCGAGCCGGATGCCTTGTTTGGAGCAGAAATGTGCGAGCGTGCCTTTGGCGAAGTTCGTGCCATTGTCGGTGACGATGCTGTGAGGGACGCCGTAGCAAACTGTGATGTCATCGATGAACTGGACGGCTATGGGGCCGTCCAGCTTCTTGATTGGCCGTGCCTTGATCCACTTGGTGAATTTGTCGACAGCCACTAGAAAATGTATCATGCCGCCACGTGTGCTCTTGAAGGGACCCACAATGTCTAGCCCCCAGACGGTGAAGGGCCATGAGAGGGGGATGGTCTGGGGGGCCGACGTCGGTAGGTGGCTCTGCATGCTGAAGCGCTGGCAGCTCTCGCACTCGTCAACCAATTTCTTGGCCGCCTCCAAGGCGGTGGTCTAGTAGAAGCCATGGTGGAAAGCCTTGGCCACCAGGGTCCTGGAGGCGGCGTGGTGCCCGCACTCGCCCTGGTGGATGTCGAGGAGGATCTCTAGACCCTTTTCCAGCTGGACGCACTGCTGGAAGACGCTAGTGGTGCTGCGGTGGACCAGCTCGTGATTGATGACGCTGTATGCCGAGGATCGTACTCGGCCACGTTATTAGAGGCGGCGAAGTGGATCTGGAGGGCGTACTTGAGCTGGTCACATTTAGGGGAGGAGAGGACTATGCCGGCACCCAGGCCGGTCCTCATTTTTGAGCCATCAAAATGCATGCGCCAATGCGTGGAGTCTGGAGGAGGCAACACGAACTCGGTCTCCGCCCAGTCGACGAGGAAGTCGGCTAACGCCTACGACTTCATGGCGGTGCAAGGTTCGTACCGGATCTCATGGTCGGCAAGGGCGATGACCCATTTGGCGATCCGGCCGGTGGAGTCCTGGTCGCTCAAGATCTCACCGAGTGGGGCCGTGCTCACCACGGTGATGGTGTGCTCCTGGAAGTACTGTTTGACCATCTTGGCAGCAAAATATATGCCGTAGCACATATTCTGGTAGTGGGGGTAGTTCTGCTTGGAGGCGGAAAGGACCTCGCTGAGGTAGTAGACGGAGCGCTGGACCTGTAGGGATTTTCCCTCCTCCGGCCGCTCGACCACCAAGACGACGCTGATGACGCGAGTGGTAGCAAGGGCTCCTTCTCAGCCGGCATGGCCAGGATGGGCGCATGGGTGAGAGATTTTTTGAGGCCATGGAAGGCCTCGTCCGCTCGTCGGGCTAGTAGAACATGCCTGGCTTCTTGGTGTGACCCGGCTCGACCAGAGACATCTTGCGAAGGAGCCCATAGAGGGGCAAGGCTTTCTCCCCCAGCCGGCTGATGAACCGGCTGAGCGAAGCGAGGCAGCCGGTGAACTTCTAGACGTCATGGAGCCGGGTCGGCTTGGGCATGCGCTCGATCGTGCTAATCTTCTCTGGGTTAGCTTTGATGCCGTGAGTGGACACGAAGAAACCCAAGAGCTGGCCGGCTGGGATGCCAAAGACACACTTCTCTGGGTTGAGCTTGATTTTGTACTCGTGCAGGTTCGCGAATGTTTCCCAGAGATCGTCGAGGAGGCTGAAGTGCTTCTTGGTTTCTTCGCTCCGGAGGACTGCGCGTTGACGAATGCCGACAGCCGAATGTAGTCCAGTTGCGGGTCGGCGTTCTTCACGTAGAATAATGTCCAATGCCACCCCTTGACAGATTCGATGAGGGAGAAGGGTGGGAAGCGCACGCTGCCGCGGCAGCACACCGCCGTGCCCCCGCAGGCGTTGCTCTTCAGCGCCTTGAGGTAGAAGAGAGAGTTTGAGAGGTCGAGGAAGGGGAGAACCCCCAAGTACCCCTCGCACAACGTCACGAAGCCGGCGAGGTAGATGATGGCGCTAGGGCCAAGGTGTTGCGACTGAAGATCGAATGTATCCATCAACAACAGGAAGAAGTGGCTCATTGGGAGCCCGAAGCCGCGGAAGAAATGCCAGAGGAAGACAACAAACTCCCCTGGCTGTGGCGCCAACACCACCTCGTCGCCCGGTGCATGGGCAATCACACGCTCCGCCGACGGCAGCATGCGCGCGCGATGGAGGTCTACGATGGCGTCCTAAATGACCATGGACCCGACCCAGCTTCCTCCGCGCCCGTCGACCATTGCAATAGGGTGCGGCGTGCGGGCATGGTCGCAAGCGAGAGGAGCAATGGCGTGCGGTGAGACGAAGGAGGCAAGAGGAAAGAAGTGAAGGGAGCAATGGGGGTGCGAACGCTTCCGCCCTCTGCCCTTCTTCCCCATTTAAATGGGGAGGCCACGACCGGGGGATGGGGGGACTAACTGCGCACACTCCCCTGGAATCTCCGCGCACGAGTGGGCGGCTCGGGCCGTAACTGCCGCTTAGGGGCGCAGAGCATCCTGGCCTGCACCCCGAGGCCTACCGGGCCATGCCCGAGGCCTAGCGGGCTAGGCCCAGAGTGACGTCCCATCTGCCCGCATGTGCGGGGCCCGCGACATCATTACTCGCCGCGTGGCGCACGCCGGGCCGGGCCGGGTCCCAGGGCGTCGCGTCGGAACCCGAGGCGTCGGGTTCGGCTGTCGACCCGAATGACCTTTCGGCTCCACGCCAAAGGAGGGCACCACTGGGGGAAGCCGCTGGCTCCCCTCCGTTTGCCGGACGCGGGCCCCCGACGGCTTTGGGGACTACTGACGGGGTTATTACCCATGGGTAGGCCGAAGCAACGGGGTTCTTCCCCCCTCTTCAGAGAAAAAGTACGAGACCAGATCGCCTCGGCTGGCTGGAGCACAACCGGCTGGCTCGAGGACGGCTCGGCCCCCGGCCTGCTGGGCGTGACTGGCTGCCTTCGGGCCGCCTCCTCTATTGACACCGGGGCGGACAAGCAACATCCTGTCCCTCTGTGCGCGGGTACGGTGACACGATGTGACCGCCACGACAGGCGCCATTGTAGCCACAGTGGCCGCTGACGCATGGGCGCGCGTTGCTACAGTTCGGCCGTCCGGGCCGCTGACCTTGGCGACCGCGACCGGGCGGAGGAACAATGCTGGCATGCCCCCGCCCACTCGATTACCTGCCCCAGCGTGGCTAGAATGCAGCCAGCCGTACAGAAGACTTCGGCCGGCTAGCGCTAGAAGACGCCACCCGGGTGGCCCATGCCGTAGCAGGTGGGCAGGGGCCAATCGCGGAGCCGGCTGGCGGGCCCCAGCGGGCGATGGGACCGCGCAACCGGTGGACCCTACGGGCGACAAGATGGCTCGAAGGGCGGGACCCTCTGGTCAGCCGGAGGGGCTGCCAGCCGGGTCCCCCCACTCGTATACCTCAACAGTATTGTAAGCCGGGTGGTTGGCCTATAAAACCCCCCGAGCGCCCCATGCAACTGGGATGACGAGTAGTCT
Source organism: Hordeum marinum (assembly GCA_022496015.1). NCBI lineage: Eukaryota > Viridiplantae > Streptophyta > Magnoliopsida > Poales > Poaceae > Hordeum > Hordeum marinum. The sequence continues at coordinate 421,297,894 of CM039675.1, forward strand.
CATGCACTCACCCACGGGATACTTCCCATGCTCTCTCAGACTTCATAGCGGAGGAAGGCGAGCGAGCTGCTCCCTTTTCTTCCTCTAGACACAGCTCCAGGAGCAACCTTGTAGACACACCCATCCATCAAACTAGACCAAACAGGACTAGGGGTGTTACCTCCCACAGAGGGCCCTGAACCTGGGTACATCATGTTTCACCACCGCTTGTACCTAATCCCTCTCCCGGAGCCCGTCGGCGTCCTCCGGCCCCAACCACCTGAACTAGGCGTGCCCTAAGGATCCATTCGCCTTGCCGCGGATCGATCAAGTCATCGACTCCATGGCCGGCTACGACTTGTTGTCCTTCCTAGATGCCTATGCTGGGTACCACCATATCAAGCTTGGTCCGGAGGACCGGCTCAAGACCTCCTTCATCATGCCCTTTGGGGCCTACTGCTATATCACCATGTCCTTCGGCCTGAAGAACGCAGGCGCCACCTTCTAGCGGTGCATGGAGAAGTGCCTCCTGCCTCAGATAGGCAGGAACGTCCATGTCTACGTCGACGACATTGTCGTCAAAATCAAGAAGCACTTCACCCTCCTCGACAATCTCCGGGAGACCTTCGCGAATCTGCGCGAGTACAAGATCAAGCTCAACCCGGAGAAGTGTGTCTTCGGCATCCCAGCCGGCGAGCTCTTGGGTTTCTTCGTGTCCGCTCGTGCATCGAAGTGAACCCAGAAAATATCAGTGCAATCGAGCGCATGCCCAAGCCGACCCGGCTCCGCGATGTCCAGAAGTTCACCGGCTGCCTCGCCTCGCTCAGCCGGTTCATCAGCCGGCTGGGGGAGAAAGCCTTGCCCCTCTATAGGCTCCTTCACAAGGTGGCTTTGGTCGAGTCGGGTCACTCCGAGAAGTCGGGCATGTTCGATTGGCCCGACGAGGCGGACGAGGCGGCCTCAATAAGGCTCTCACCCGCATGCCCATCCTGACCGTGCCGGCTGAGAAGGATCCTTTGCTCGCCTACATCACGATGACCACTCGCGTCATCAGCGTCATCTTGGTGGTCGAGCGGCCCGAGGAGGGCAAATCCCTGCCAATCCAGTGCCCCGTCTACTACCTTAGTGTGGTCCTTTCCGCCTCCAAGAAAAACTACCCCCACTACCAAAAGATGTGCTATGACATATACTTCGCTGCCAAGAAGGTCAAGCAGTACTTCCAGGAGCACACCATCACCGTGGTAAGCACGGCCCCGCTCGGCGAGATCATGAGTCGCCGGGACTCCACTGGCTGGATCGCCAAATGGGTCATCACCCTTGCCGACCATGAGATCTGGTACGAACCTCGCACCGCCATGAAGTCGCAGGCATTGGCCGACTTCTTGGTCGACTGGGCGGAGACCGAGTTCGTGCTGCCTCCTCCATGCTCCACGCATTGGTGCATGCATTTTGACGGCTCAAAAATGAGGACCGGCCTAGGTGCCGGCATAGTCCTCTCCTCCCCAAAAAGGTGACCAGCTCAAGTACGCCCTCCAGAGCCACTTCGCCGCCTCCAACAACGTGGCCGAGTATGAGGCCATCGTCCATGGCCTCCGGCTCGCCAAGGAGATTGGCATTAGGCGCATCTTATGCTTCTCCGACTCCGAACATGTCTCTGGCGAATGGGACACCAGGGATGCCAACATGGCAAGCGACCGCTTCCCCGTATAACAGCTCACCGGCTCCTTCGAGGGCTGTGAGTTCCACCACGTCCCATGGGCGGACAATGAGGCGGCCGACGCACTGGCAAAGATCGGCTCCACCTGGCAGGCCATCCCGGCCGGCGTCTCCCTCGAGCGGCTGCTCAAGCCGTCGATCAAGCCTTGCCGAGAATCGGAATCCATCTTCGTGCCAGCAGACACCGCCGGCCCATCGACGGCTCTGGCTGCCCCTTCGGCATCTTCGCCATCGGCTCCCTCAACCTCGGCCGCCTACTGGCACCAGTTGAGCCAGCTGCATCCGAGGCTGCCGGCTCCGACGACGCGGCTGTCATGAAGACAATCGATGAGCCGGCCTCAGGGGCTGGTGAGCCGGCCCTGGGGGCTGGCGAACTGGCCTCGGGGGCTAGCGGGCCGGTCCCGGAGATTGATCATCCAGGACCGGGGGCTCCCGAACCGGCTCCCGTCTCGTCTCCCTCATGGGTTCAGCCCATCCTGGCATTCCTCCTACGCGGCGAGCTCCCCCTGGATGAGCCCATGGCAAGACAAAGCCAGCGCCGATCCTCAGCATACAACATCATCAATCACGAGCTGGTCCACTGCAGCACCACCGGTGTCTTCCATCGGTGCGTCGAGCTAGAAAAGGGTCTGGAGATCCTCCTTGACATCCACCAGGGCGAGTGCGGGCACCACTTTGCCTCTAGGACCCTGGTGTCCAAGGCTTTCCGCCCTGGCTTCTACTGCCCACCGCCTTGGAGGCGGCCAAGAAATTGGTCGACGAGTGCGAGGGCTGCCAGCGCTTCAGCATGCAGAACCACCTATCGGCATCGGCCCAGCAGACCATCCCCCTCTCGTGGCCCTTCGCCGTCTGGGGCTAGACATGGTGGGTCTATTCAAGACCGCACGAGGCGGCATGACACATTTGCTGGTGGCTGTCGACAAATTCACCAAGTGGATCATTGCTGGTGGCACGACCAATCAAGAAGCTGGACGGCCCCACAGCCGTCCGGTTCATTGATGACATCACGGTTCGCTACGGCGTCCCCCATAGCATCATCATCGACAACAACATGAACTTCGCCAAAGGTGCGCTCGCGTGTTTCTGCTCCAAGCAAGGCATCCGGCTCGACCTGGCCTTCGTCGCTCATCCATAGTCAAATGGCCAGGTTGAGAGGGCAAACGGCCTCATCTTGTCCGGCATCAAGCCCCGGCTCGTAACACCGCTGGTGAGGTCAGCCGACTGCTGGGTCAACGAGCTGCCAGCTATCCTTTGGAGTCTCAGGACCACCCCTAACCTTTCAACCGGCTACACGCCCTTCTTCCTTGTGTACGGGTCCACGGCGAAAATCCCCACCGACATCGAGTTTGACTCGCCTCGGGTCACCCTATACATGGAGAAGGATGCAAAGAAGTCAAGAGAAGATGGTGTCGACTTGCTCGAAGAAGCCCGCGAGATGGCCCTGAGCCGGACGGCAATCTACCAGCAGAAGCTACGGCACTACCACAACAAGAGGATCGGGCCGCTCTCCTTTCGTGAAGGGGACCTGGTGCTCAGGCGGATCCAGCGGATAGGCGGACAACACAAGTTGTCCTCCCCATGGGAGGGCCCATTCATCATCAAGAAGGCGTTGCACAACAACGTGTATTTCCTAATAGACGCCCAGAAGCCGCAGAAGCGCAAAAGAGACGCCTTCGTTCGTTTTACTGCTGAAAAGACCAGTGTATGTATGTATCCCTCCCCTTTTGGGCTTATGAATTAAATGGGTGCCCCAGACTGGCTCTTGGGGCACGCCCTTTTTGTTTCCCTCGAAAGTCTCCTCACTCACCGGCTCTCCGACCCGGCTCCCGGGCCCGGGGGCTTTTGGCTGGTCCTAGGTTACCTCTCCCAAAATTGGCCAAGTGGTGTGAGCTGAGCAATCCCTCACACCCCTCCCAGCCACAGACCGACTCCCGGCTGTCTGGCTGTCGGGTCCTCGGGGCAGCAAAACTTAGCTCACACGAAAGTACGATCACAAAGGGGTCGCCAATTAGGTCCAGCCGGACCACCACCTTGCCTCTGCCACTCAACTTACCCAAAAAAGCTCTCGTGGTTCCTAAGTTCAGCACCGGCTCCCTCGAGGTGGACGCCCTGACCCAGCTACAGACCGGCTCCCGATTGTCGGGCTGGCGGGGCCAAAACCAAAGGGGAAAAGGGATAGAACAGACGGAACCAAAGGGGCAAAAAAGGGTAAGGACGAGCAGGCACGCGTAATAGGCAAACACATCAAACATTCAGAATACGAATTTTAAGATGAAAGTGGCCCACGGCCATCACAATTCATTACATTACACCCCCAATGGGTGGACTTAAGCCTAACATGCAGGAAAGATAACAAAGGAAAAAATATAAGACGCTGGGGGCTTAGTACATCGGCGTGTTGCCAGCCGGCGCGCCTCCAGCTGGCGCATCGCTGGGCGACTCGACTCCCGTCCCGGAGGTGGTTGCAGCCTTCGGGTCGGCATCCTTGTCCTTCAAGGCGGCCTCCACGGTCCCAGCTGTCTCGCCGCTGGACTCGGTACTCTCGTTGGCAACCTCCTCGTCCTCCGGACCTTGGGGGATGCCGAAGGAGTCTTCGGCCGCCGGCTCGCCGTCCTCGCCAAGGGCCGACAGGAGCTCATCCGGGTCAACGTACGGCACGAGCTCGTTGGCCCGGCGGACAAGGGCCAGCTCAAGGGCTGCCCGCTCCATGGCCGGCTCGTCCCACGTAGTGGCCAGCCGGCCCAAGTCCACGCCGCGGTACCACGAAGTGACGAACCGGAGCTCCATCTGCGCGCTGGCCCGAGCCGCTGACGCCTTCCAGACCTTGAGCCGGGCCATGGCGTGCTCCAGCCACAAGGCCACGCGGTTCTCTAGAGCCCCTCCACGACCCGGCCACAAGGGAGAGATAACCTCCTTGCCAGCCGTCTTCATCCGCTCCATGCTCCGTTCGAGGTGGATCAGCCGATTTTCTATGGCCAGCCCAAGCTCCACCGCACTCCACGCATCCTCCTCCTCGATGGAGCGCCCGCACGCCCGGAGATACTCCCGGTGCTCCTTGACGACACGCTCAGTGCGGCGCTGGGTTTCCAGGAAGCGCCCTGAGGAGGAAGGGAAGAAGGAAAAGAAGGCAAATCAAGAACAAGAACGAGCAAGGAAAAAGGCAACCGATTGAAAAAAGAAAATCGGACCCTCACGCTCGATGGAGTCGTCCACCTCAATGGAAAAGTGAAGTGACGAGTCCTTCTCCGATGCCAACGCTGCCTCCGCCTCGGCGAGGGAACCCTTAATCTCCTCGAGTGTCCTCTCGAGGTGGGCCACCTCGCCTTGGACGACGGCGGTCCGCTCGGCGGCATCAACCGCCTCCTTGACGGCTTTCTCCTCGGCCATCACCTCCCGCGCCACATCGGCCTTGAGGAGGTCCTGGGCCGCCTCCTCGTCCACCAGAAGTGTGGCCAGCCGGTCGTTCTCCCGAGTGACCGCCTGGACGCTTTACGATAGCCGGTACCGCTCGGAGACGGCCCCGATCTTCTCCACCCGGAGGGCGGTCAGCTCATCTTCAAAGCAAAACGGGCATCAGCCGGTCATTCCACGTCCGCTCCGGCTGCCAAGCAGCCGGCCTGGCTCCCTGGGGCTATGTTCATGTAGGATCGAAAGTAGGTCTAGAGGGGGGGGGGGTTGATTAGACTACTTGATCAATTAAGAGTTTTGCCTATACCAAGTTTTAGGGTTGACAGTTTTTAGCATTTCATGGCAAGTCAAGTACACCATACACATGCAAGTCTAAGAGTATATAGCAGCGGAAAGTAACAACAAGCATGTATAGAAGGGATAGGGTAGGAAGATCCACCGCAATTGTAGACATGATTATTTTTCCCGTGGTTCCGATAGGTGGCTTTATCGTACATCCACGTTTATGGAGTCTTCAACCCACGGAGGGTAACGGTCGTGAGAGTCCACAGAGGGCTCCACCCAAAAGGGTCCACAAAGTAGCAACCTTGACTATTTCATAACGGCTTCCGTCTACGAAGGACTAGCCTCACTATGGGTAGATCTTCACGAAGTAGGCGATCTCCTTGCCCTTACAAACTTCTTGGTTCACTCCACAACATGAAGTAGGAGGCTCCCAAGCGACACCTAACCAATCTAGGAGGCACCACTCTCCAAAAGGTAATAGGCTCGGTAATGATGATGAACTCCTTGCTCTTGTGCTTCAAGATGATAGACTCCTCAGCACACAATCTCTCTCTCACAGGTTTAGCTTGGTAGAAGAGATGGGATTGGTGGAAAGAAACTTGGGGAGGCTAGAAATCAATATCCATATGATTGGAGTGGAAGATCTTGACCTCAACACAAGGGTAGGAGGTTCTCTCTCAGAAAATCTGATAGGATAGGTATGGAATAGTTTTAAGTGCTTCTGTTTCGAGTAGGTGGTAGTGAAGGGGTATATATATAGGCATCCCCAAAAATGCAACCGTTACACACAAAATGACCAACTCGATGACACCGATGTGTTAATATCGGTGGTACCAAAGTGACCAAAAGGTGGCAACTTTTGAATCTCGGTGAGACCGATATAGGAAACTCGGTTGCATCGATAAGGTGACCAACGGTCAGATTTCCAATCTCGGTGACACCGATCCAACATTCTCGGTGGGACCAAAAATGTGAATTTGCGTAACAGAAAGTTGGCAACCTAAACTCGGTGGCACCGGTATGGAACGGTTGCACCGAAGTGGCTAGGGTTTGGCTTGAGTCTGTCTAGGTTCTGGAATCGGTGGCACCGAAGTGGGAATGTTGGTTGCACCGATTTTGAGTGTTGGGTATATAACAGACTTTGGTGGGAGAGTTTGTGGATGTTTTTGTCGACTATCACTTGTGCACGTTTGAGCATATTGTCCACCAACAAAACCTTACCCCCTTTTAATAGTATTGGCTTTCCTCCGACTCAAAGTGATTTCTCACAAATATAAAATGTAGAGTCCTCTTGCTTGAAGATTGGCCAACCTATTTCCTTACATCTTGGGTTTTGTCCACAATCTCCTTTTGCCAATCCTATTGAACATTTCCTGAAATATACTTGGGGGAAACATTAGTTAAATGACTTATATGTTGTTATTAATTACCAAAACCACCAAGGGATCAAGTGTGCTTTCAGTGCCCCTCCCACAAGACTTGACATACCTTGCACCCGTGTCAGCTCCTCCTCCGGCCGGTAGAAGCCGTGCTTACCGCGGTCGTGGATGGAGACCGCCTCCTCGAACAGCTTCTGCCACCGGGAGTTCCCCTCCTGCCACATGAAGCCAGGATCAAAGGACGCACAAGGAGATACAGCCCGGCTTCCCACCAGCTGGTTAGCCGACCCGCATCTCGAGGCCTACACCCAGCTGGTGCGCTTGCGTGCCCCCACTGAAAATTTTAAACAAAGACATAAATGCTTACCTCCGCGCGCCGTAGGGTGGTGTCATCCGCCTCCGCGAACCGGGCCAGTTCTCGGTGGCACCGATCCAGGACGCTCCCCAACTCCCCGAATGCAGGGACTGGGCCACCTGCTCGGGGAGCCGGAAGGGTCGGGACCGGGCCACCTGCCGGGGGAGCCGGAAGGGTCGGGAAGCCGCCGGGGGAGGGTTGATGACAGCGAGAGCCCTGGAATCGGTCCCCACTGAACCCTCATGTGGCGCCAGCGTTGCCTCCTCCTCCTGCCGGCCCAACGCAATGACCATGATGGACTGCGCCTCCGTCTCCATGGTCGGCGCCTCTGGCGCTGCCTCTGACGCCACCTCCGGGGCTGCCAGAGCCTTCGGCGTGTCGACCCGGGCCGACTCGGCCGTAGGTGGCGTCACCTCCAGCACCTTCGGCCTGGTCGCCTCGGGGACCGGCTCCGTAGCCGTCACCCCCGTTCGGGTCGTCTCCTCCACAGGCGGGGGCATAGCCGGCTCCATGGCCACCCCTTGTGGCTCGCTCGACGGGGGCCTCGACAGGCGGGTCAATTCCGCCGCCGGGTCGGACGCCCACACGGGATCTGCGGACCTCCTCCGCCTTCCACCGCTCAAAGTCCCAGAATGCAAGGCCCCGCCTCGCGTTCCGGACTTTGAGGCTCGCAGCTTCGCGAGCCTCCTCTTCTCCTCCCACTGCGTGGTCGCATGCTCGCGGGCCAGCCGGCTGGCGGCGTCCGTTGGGTCCACCACCAACTCCCCTTCGTGGAGCTCGATGGGGTCCCTGTGATGCACAAGGGTCAAACACCCACCGGCTCACGACTCGGAAAGAGACACACGCAAGAAAAAAGAAGACGCTTACCCGGTGATGACGGGCAAAGCCCGCTTGGCACGCGCCAGTGGCTTCCGTGCAGCCACCTTCACCCGCTTAGGGACAGATGGCTCCCGGCGGGGACACCAAAGACGCACTTGTCTAGGTTGAGCTTGATCTTGTAATCGCGCAAGTTCGTGAATGTCTCCTGGAGGTTGTCGAGGAGTCTGAAGTGCTTCTTGGTTTTGACGACGATGTCGTCGACGTAGACGTGGACGTTCTTGCCTATCTGATGCAGGAGACACTTCTGCATGCAGCATTGGAAGCTAGCGCCTATATTATTCAGGCCGAAGGACATGGTGATGTAGCAATAGGCCTCGAAGGGGGTGATGAAGGAGGTCTTGATCCGGTCCTCCAGGTCCAACTTGATCTGGTTGTAACTTTAGTTGGCGTCCAAGAAAGACAGCAGGTCGCAGCCGGCCGTGGAGTCGATAAGTTGATCGATCCGCGGTAGGGCGAACAGGTCGTTGGAGCATGCCTTGTTCAGGCTAGTGTAGTCAATGCACATGCACCAGGTCTTGTTCTTCTTCAGCACCAGGACTGGGTTGGCAAGCCAGTACGGGTGGAACCTCCATGATGAAGCCGGCTGCCAGTAGCCGGGCGATCTCTTCTCCTATAGTGTGTTGCTTCTCCTTGGAGAAACGGTGCAAGGGTTGCTTGACCGGTTTAGCATCCGGCCGGACGTGAAGTTTGTGCTCGGTGAACTTCCTCGGAACACCGGGCATGTCCTTGGGGGACCATGCAAAGGTGTCTCGACTCTCATGAAGCAAGTCGACGAGCTTGCTTTCCTATTTGCTGTCGAGGCGAGAGTCGATGGTGCCGCACTAATCGGGGTTGGCCGGGTCGAGCGGGATGCGCCTGGTGTCTTTGGACGGCTAGATGAACCCTCACCGACTGACTACAAGGGGGGGGGGGGACCGGCACGGCCGATTGGCTTGCAGCGAGGGCCACGAGCCGGTCCAGCTGCCGCTTCTCCTCCGCTATCTCTAGGTCCTCGGCTAGCCGTCTGCCATCCCGCGAGCACTCGATGGATATCTTGTAGTCGCCGGCGATGGAGATGATCCCCTGACATCTTGAGCTTGAGGTAGGCGTGATGGGAGACCACCATGAACTTGATGAGGGCCGACCGGTCCAACAACGCATGGTAGGGACTTTCGAGGTCCACCACCTCGAACCATACCGGCTCATGGAGGAAGTGGCCGGGTCAGCCAAAGAGGACGTCGAGATTGATCTTGCTAATGGGAGAGCGGGATTTTCCCGGCACGATGTCGTGGAAACCCGTCTGGTTCGCCTGCAGATCTTTTGCTTTGAGCCCCAGCTTTTGCATCGTGTCGAGGTAAAGGATGTTGATGCTGCTGCCGCCATCGATCAATACCCCTGAAAAGCGGCAGATGCACCTCTCGGAGATGATAGTGGGGTCAAGGACCAGGGCGTAGCTGCCGGGATTTGGCAGCATGGCTAGGTGGTCAGCCCGACTCCAAGTGACCGCTTCTCCGATCAGTGCATGTACTGGGCAGTCGTGGGCATGGTGGCGTTCACCTCGCGATGGAGCCGGTGCTGAGCCTGCTTGTCCGTCTCTTCACTGGTGAAGACGACGCAGCAACCGTCTCGGTTGGGGAACTGGTCGAGTAGGCGACCGTCGTTCTGGGCCGGAGCCCGCACCAGTGCGACAGCTGGGGCCGGGGCCGGCGTGCGGGCAGGGGGTGCGTGGGGAGCCGGAAGGCTTTCCCCCCGGGCCAGTCGCTATGAGAAGCTGCACTGCTGGAGCGTGTGCATGGAGAGCTTGGCCCCAGAGTGATTCTTGCAGGGGAGGTCGAGCATTTGCTTAAACGTGAGCTTGGGCTGCCAGGCAGCCTTGCCAGTGCGCTGACGTTGGCCGGCAGGCTGGGCAGCCGGCTCTTCTTATGTGACAGTGGCGGTCTGTCGGCTCTCGTAGCGGGATTCCGGCTGGTAGTTCTTGTGCTTGTTGTTCTGCGGCTGCCGGTTGTTGGTAGCCCGTCGCAATGCAACCAGCGTTGGCATTATCTTGGCGGACGTGGTCGTCTTGACCCGAATCGTGGAGTCGGTCGTGGCGTACTTGTCCGCCTTGGTCATGAGTTCTGCCAGCGTAGCCGGCTCGGAGCAGAGGAGCTTATGCTTGAGGTGGGTGCCGTCGCGACAGCCTTAGATGAAGTACTAAATGGCATGTACCTCATGCACCCCTTCACAAGAGTTGCGTAGTTCGGTCCACTGGGTGAGGTAGTCGCGGAGGGCCTCGTCTGACCCCTGAACGCACATGGCTAGTTCACGGGGCGGTTGGGCCACTTGTAGGTGCCGGTGAAGTTGCGGACGAATGTCTCTTCGAAGTCCGTCCAGGTGTTGATGTTGTCGGCTGCTAGGCTATTCATCCACTTGCGGGCCGAACTGATCAGCATGAGGGGGGTGTAGAAGACGGCTACGCGCTTGTTCCCCCTGGTGATGCCAACTGCGGTGGTGTAGTCGATCAACTAGTCCTCGGGCATGGCGGCCCCGTTGTACTTTGGAGTGTCCTGTGGGAGCATGAACCCGGGCGGGAACAGCTCGTTGTGGATCCGAGGGCCAAAACACGCCGGGCAAATCGAGCCCTCCTCCTCGAGGAGGGCCGTCTACGCGAGCCGGTCAATGCAGGGACAGGCGTCGTTTTCACTGCGGGGGACCCACGGCCTGAGCTGGCCCGTGAGGTCAGAATGGATGGTTGGTGGGACATACCACGTTGGCTCGTACCGCGGAGGCGGCATGTGCCCGCGGCTACGCTATCTACCGCCAGCCGATGCCTCGTTACGGTGGTTGTTGTGAGCTGGGTTGTTGCTGCGCCAACTGTTCACAACTGGTTGCTTGTTCCCTGGCAGCTGGGAGCGCCGTGGGTTGCTTGCCTCGGCCCGCCTTCCGGAGGCACGAGGGGAGCAAGAGTTTTGAACGGGCTAACGGACAACAGTCCCAACACCCTCGCCCTCAGGTCAGGGACCTTCGGAGGCGTCCCCGCCAGGGGCAAGCAGGTGTTACTATGCGTCGGCGGCGTTGATGTGGTCCTTGATGTGATGCTCACGGGCGGCACACTCTTCTCCCTCCAAGGTAGCCAGATCCTGGTAGGCTACCTTGGCGGCTAGCAGGTTGGCCACGGGGGTGTCGTAGACGGGCATGTTGCCGCCGAGGATTTCCGCGACCACGCGGCCGCGGTCGCGCATAGCCTCACGCTGGCTGGGCTCGGTGCCTGCCAGAGTGAGACTGTAGGCGAAGGCGTACTACCGCTGAGCGGCCTCCAGGCACCGCCGCGCGGTCATGAGGGCGATGGCGCCCTCGAATAGCAGGCGGCGAGCCGCCTCCAGCTCGGTCGTGGCGACGTCAGGGTTTATCTTGGGAGCGATGGGGTGCTCAGGTCTCAGAGGGCTGCGTCGAGCGGGTCAGAGGTGTCGATGCGGGCTGGGGGCGGCATCGGCATCGGCCCGCGCCCGACCAGACGAGGTGGCGGAGATAATGGCCATCACCCCAACGTGGGAGCCGTTGGACTTGGTCGCCACGAGTGCGCCCACAGCCGTGGGTGGGTCGGTGCAGTCGAGCACCTGGCTAGGGTACTCATCGACCGTGGGCGCATCGGGCCTGGGGTCGATAGCGCTGCCCGCAGGGCCTGCCGAAGCAAGCCCCACAAGCCCGTGGTTCCGCCTAGACGTGTGGCGGACGGGGGAGGTTGTGAAGGGTCCCGCCCGGAGCGTGACTCTGGCCGGCGCCGCATACGACCCCACGATGGGCGCAAACTGTCGTTGTTTTCTCATGACAGATGCCATGGGTAGGCTTATCGAAGGTGGTTGGGGCGGAGGACGCCGACGGGCTCTGGGAGCGGGATTAGGCAGAAACGGTGGGGGACGCACGATGTACCCAGGTTCCGGACTCTCCGTGGGAGGTAATACCCCTAGTCCTACTTTCTCTAGGTTGATAGACAAGGGAAGGTTACAATGGTGCTCCGGAGCTATATCTGGAGGTGGAGGAGTTAACTGCCGGCTCCTCTTCCCTTGCTGCGTGGGTGAATGCGAGGTGAAGCGTTCCCTCGAGTGTGTGTGCGTGTGAATCTGTCAATATGCATGGGGGGCTTGGGGGGTTTTATAGGCCACCCCCCGGCTTACAGTATCCTCAATTACCGAACAGGGGGACCCGACTGGTAGCCTCTCCCGCTGGCCAGGGGGCCCGCCAGTTGAGCCATCTTGTCGTCGGTAGGTTCCACCGGCTGCGCGGTCCCGTCGCCTGCCAGCCGGCTCCGCAATTGGCTCACGCCCACCTACCACGACACAGGCCGCTCGAGCGGTGTCGCCTTGCGCCAGCTGGCCGCAGTCTCTGGTACGGCCGGCAGCACTGTAGCCATGAGGGGAAAGGTAAAGGAGTGGGATGAGGCATGCCGACACTGTTGCCTTGCCCGGTCACGGTCCGCCAAGGTCAGCGGTATGACCAGAAGGACAGTAGCCATGCGCGCCCGCGTGTCAGCGATCATTGTGGCCACGTTGGGGCATGTCGTGGGGGTCTTGTCTTGTCGTCGTACCCATGCATAGTGGGATGGGACGGAAGCTTGCTCGCCCGAGGGTCAACAGGAATGCCGGTCTAGAGGCAACCGGTCGTGGCCCAGCCGGCCAGGGCCGAGCCGGCTCCTCGGAGAGCCGGCCGTGCGCCAGCCGGCCGTGAGGCAGCCGACAATGTGATTTTTTGAAGCGGGGGGAGAGAACCCCATTGCTTTGGCCTACCCAGGGGTAATAACCCTGTCAGGTATGAAAGCACATCATATAATGAAGAGTACCTTCGTGACATACGTACGAGCTAGGACGCTTCCCAGTCAGAATGCCTGTAGGGTTAAGGAAGATGGCATGGGTCCACACTATTGTTGAAGATTCTGCTGCAAACATATGAAGACTTGGCCATATAGGCCATATTTGAGAAAAACGGTATGTACTGGATGTATGACTCTTATTATTCAGTTTCTATGTGTTCAGTGAGCATTGATCTCTGGGATCACTATACACGTACATTTAGTGATCACGACTTATGAGTCAGGGTCCCCACTGCCATTGATCTACAACCTAATTCTCAAATACAATTTAAACTAAGTTCATGATAATTAGTTCAATTAATCATATTACTAATGAACACCCACTCAAATTAACATCCCTCAAGTTGACTAAGTGGGACACGATCCAAATCCACCAACCCAAGTCCGATCATCGCGTGAGTTGAGCTAGTTTAAATTGTGAACATGTCCACGTTGATCATATCTACTATATGACTCATGTTTGACCTTTCGGTCTTCTATGTTCCGTGTCCATGTATGTACATGCTAGGCTCATCAAATTTGACCCAAGTATTCTGCATGTGCAAAACTAGCTTGCACCCATCGTATGCGAACGAACAGCCTATCACACCCGATCATCACGAGGTGCTTCGAAACGATGAACTTTCACAACGGAGCATACTTGAGGAGAACGCAATTTTATCTTGAAATTTAGTGATGGATAATTTTATAATTCTACCATCGTCCTAAGCAAAATAAGATGCATAATAAGATAAACATCACATGCAAATCAAATAAGTGACATGACATGGCCATCATTATTTGTGTTGTTGATCTCAATCTCCAAAGCACCGGCATGATCGACATTGTCACCGACTTGACACCATGATATTCGTAATCATGATCTCCATCATCGTGTCGTCACGTGGCTGTCTTTCCAATTATTGCTTCTACAATTATTGCTAACGCATACCGATAAAGTAAAATCAATGAAATGGCATTTAAATATTGACATGCATGTCATACAATAAATTAAAGACAACCCTATGGCTCCTGCCGGTTGCCATACTCATCGACATGCAAGTCGTGATAACTATTACAAAACACGATCATATCATAAAGCTACATATATCAAATCACGTCTTGGCCATATCACATCACAACATACCCTACAAAAACAAGTTAGACGTCCTCTACTTTGTTGTTTGCATGTTTTACATGGCTGCTATGGGCAACTAGTAAGAACTGTTATTACTTATGCAAAGCCACAATGGTGATAATCAAGTTGCCTTTTAACCTTCTACAAGGACCGCCTCTATCGAATCCAATTCAATTAAAGTGGGAGAGACAGACACCATCCACAACCTTTATGCAAAACAAGTTGCATGTCAATTGGTGGAGCCGGTCTCTTGTGCGAGGACAAGTAAAGTTGGTCTGGGATGCTTCATCCCACAATACTGCCGAACCAAAATAAGACTAAGGAAGTAAGAAATTTGAACATCAACACCCATAACTCTTTGTGTTCTACTCGTGCATATCATCTATGCATAGACCTAGCTCATTATGCCATTGTTGGTGAACATTGCATGGGAAATAAAAAATCCTACGAAACACCCAAGATCTATTCTAGGAGCTGCATAGCAACAAGAGGGGAGAGTGTGTCTATGTACCCTCGTAAACCTTTAATAGGAACTGTATATTACACGGTTGATGTAGTCATACTCTTCACGATCCAATCCAATCCAGCGGCTAACGAATGACACCTCCGCGTTCAACACATGTGTGGCTCGATGTTGTCTCCGGCCTCCTTGATCCATCAACCGAGGGTGGATAAGTAGATGGTATCTTGACCAGCACTATGGCCTGGTGGAGATGGTGATGGTGCAGTGCCAGTAGGGCTTCGCCAAGAGCCTCCGGAACTGTGAACGAAGAAGAACGGGAGAGACATGAGAGAGAGGGTTACCTCAAGGAAGAAGACTTTTTGTGTTCATCCCTCCCGTACTCTCCACTATTTATACCATACAAGGGGAGGAGGGGGCGCAGCCCTAACCCCTCCTCCAAGGGAGGGGCGGCGGCGAGGAGGGAGGAGTCCTCCCTCCCAAGGCACCTCCTAGGTGCCTTGCCCCTCAAGGTTTTTACCCCCTATCCACATGTGCCCTTGGGGGGCTGTCCCAATAAGGCTAGGGAGACCCCCTATATCCCATGATGGCCGAAGGGACGTGGTAGAACCCTCCATGGACTCCCGGACCCCTCCGGAATGCTCCGTAATGTTCTAGAAACCGGCAAAACCTGAAACCTTTCCGGTAGCCAAAATATGACTTCCCATATATAAATCTTTACCTATGGACCATTACGGAGCTCATCATGACATCCGGGATCTCATCTGGGAGTCCGGAAAAAATCCAGTCACCAACATACATATCCCAATACTACTCTAGCATCACCGAACGTTAAGCGTGTGGACCCTATGGGTTCGAGAATCATGTAGACACCTCTTCGGTCAATAAAAAATAGCGGGACATGGATACCCATATTGGTACCTATATATTTCATGAAGAACTTTATCGATCGAACCATGATGTCAAGGATTTAATCAAACCAGTTTGTAGTTCCATTTGTCCATCGGTATTTTACTTGCCCGAGACTCGCTCGTCTGTATCTCCATACCTATTTCTATCTCGTTACCGACAAGTCCCTTTACTCGTTTAGTAATACAAGATCCCATGACTAACCCCTTTGTCACATTGCTTGCCAGCTTCTTGAGGGTGCAGAGATACCTCTCCATCATACGAAGTGACAAATCCTAGTCTCGATCGACATCAACCCAACAAACACCCTTGGAGATACCTATAGAGTACCTTTATGATCACCCAGTTACAAAGTGATATTTGTTACACACAATGCATTCCTCCGGTGTAAGGGAGTTGCATGATCTCATGGTCTTAGGAATAGATACTTGACATGAAGAAAGCAATATCAATAAACTAAATGATATGATTGGATGTTATACTTACGGTTGGGTCTTGTCTATCACATCATTCTCCTAATGATATGATCTCGTGATCAAATGAAAACTCATATCTATGGTTAGGAAACCTTAACCATATTTTATCAATGAACTAGTCTAGTAGAGGCTCACTAGGGACAGACTATTGTTTATGTATCCATACATGTATCTAAGTTTCCAGTCAATACAACTCTAGCGTGGAGAATAAACATTTATCATGAATAGGTAAATATGATAACAACCAATTTATTATTGCCTCCAGGGCATATTTATAATAGTCCAAACTTGCACTAGAGTCGATAATCTACTTCACATCGCCATGTGATTCACATCCAATGAGTTCTGAGGTTGATAATGTTTTGCTCGTGAGAGAGGTTTAGTCAACGGATCTACAACATTCAGATCTGTGTGTACTTTACAAATCCTTTTAGATTCATTTTAATTTCAGAAAGGCTTTATAACGTCATAGTGACATCGACATGACGTCAGCAGGTCAACAACGTCGGATCCAGGTCAAACATGGCCTATGGGGCCCTCATGTCAAAGACAAATGGTAAACATAGATTAATGTGCGCTTGGGCACATCTGTCCCTAGGTCATATGGTTAATTAGTGTCTAATTAACCTCCTGACGAGAATGGCCCACCGGCCAGTGACTCAGGCCGGCGAGGTCATCCCCGGCGACCATGGGGCATGGCGATGTCCACTCCAGAGGACGTGGGAGGGGCGGACGAGGGCACCAGTGTGGTGTCCGCACTTTACGCATCCTTGGGAGGTCACGGGAGGTGCCGGGATCACCAGAGTTGTGCCCGGTGATGACGCTAGCGGTGGCCGGAGGAGCTGATTTGCTTGGCAGCCGCTATGGCGCATTGGGAGGCCATATGGGGAGCTCATAGGGATCCTAGGATTGCCAGGAGCACTCCGGTGCGGCTGGTTCGAGGGGAAGAACTTGCAACCTGGAGCTCATAGCCATGGCTCTAGGCGGAGCTTAGTATGGCGAGGGGGCTAGCTAGGGGGCACGCGGGTAAATGGGAGCAGGGGGAACGGGGCAACGGCTCACCGTGGGTCCAACGGAGGCGATGTTAATGCCGGAGATGCTCGAGAACTTGAAAATCATGGCAGGGTTTTATCGATGGCCGAAGCTTGAAGACAGAGTCGATACCGGTGATGCAGTGTGTGCGGGCTCGATTCCTCCGATGTAGAGGAGCAACGCGAGGTGGTGGAGAAATCGGGAAGCTCAGGGAGGCGAGACAATGGTGTTGGCCGCGACTATGGTGAGAGACCCTCTCGGTGGTGCTCGGGTGTGGTGGGGAGGAGCAGGATAGAAGGGAGAGAGCGAAAGGAGGGGTCTACCCGATCGAGATAGCAACAACAACGTTATGTAACGCGGGACATGGTGAGGGAGCAGACAGACAACTACAATGTGGTATTCGCGCATGCGCGCCATGCTGTGCTTCTCCTCTGCTGACTGGCGAGAGGAGGGAGACAATTAGCAGGGGAGGTGGCTAGGTCATCTAACGGTCCAGATCAGCTAGGTAAACCTCTTTTCTATAAGGGTCCTCATAACGCCCACACGTGTGGGCGTTAAGGAGTCTGGCCACACGTTTCGTGTGGTATGTAAGAGAACCAACCCACACACCTATGTGTGGGCAAAACAAGTAATGCCCACACGCTCGGTCTCCCTGTCTTGCGGTCCCATCTAGACGGTACGTGTGGGCAAAACTGGAAACGCCCACACGCCTGCACGTTTGGCGTTCTACCGCACGCCCGCGTGATAGTCATCGTGCGTCCCCGTAGTTGCCATGGTCCGGACCCTCTTTCATGTTCGTTTAACTATAGTTGCCATGTTGCTGAACTACAATTGCCATGTGTGACAACTACAGTTGCCATGGTTGCTCAACTGCAGTTGCGATGTCAGGTCAAGTGCCAGATGCCATTTATGGACAGCTGCAGCTGTTGCCATGCCATGATTTGAAATTTTTAGGAGTTGCCACCTACTAACACTAGGCAGTTTCCATGTAACACTACAAAGAGACATGGAAAAATAACATGCTCGGGTGAAGAGAGAGTTGCCATATGCTTACAAGCACACTAGGGGCAGTTGCCATGTACCCTGTAAAACACATGGCAACTGACCGCTTTGGGTGTGGGAAAGGAAACGGGTGCGTGGGCAAACTGCTAAACGCCCACACACCAACCCTTTTGCGTGCGTGAAACTGACGTGTGGGCGAACTGCTAAACGCCCACACACCAGCCCCTACGCATGGTCAAATGGACGTGTGGGCGGCCAGATGAATGCCCACACACGAGCCTAGTCCTACAAGGCATAAAAAATCTGACAAAACATACCAAGATTCGTGCAAATACAAATGGACGTTGATTCATGTGTGTGGGCGAGATGCAAATGCCCACACGTGTGGGCATTATCTTTTTCCTTCTATAATTGTTTCTATTTTCTATTTTGTGCAGTGTGTTTCGGTTTAAATAAAATATCAAACCATTTTGTAAAATCCTGACAATATTTATGTGGCCTTCTGCAATAGTTCTAGAGACACTTATATATTTCTACAATAATTGGAGTTACAAAATAATGTTTATAGAATTAATAAGTCCAATTCAAACATGTCAGAGAGTTAAACCAGACTTATTAGAAAACTGATGGACATTTAATAAATTATTTCGGGTTCATTAAGAAATTCCATTGGAATTGTTTTTATCAGGATGATCTTCTAGGATCTATGCAATCCCCATTTCAATATTTCACAAAATTTAAATATGATGCAACATGGAAGCTATCCTAGTGCATACCAAAAACTAGGCCTGTGACACCTTGACATCGTGGTTCAACCAATAAAGATCTTGGTGGAATATGTAGGAACCAATATCAGCATCCAGGTCCCGCTATTAGTTATTGGCCAGAAAGTTGTCTCGTGCATGTCTGCATGATTCTCGAACCTGTAGTGTCCGTATGCTTAATGTTATGTGATGCTAGATTAGTATTGGGATATGTGCGTTGGTGACCGAATGTTTGTTTGGAGTCCCGGATGAGGCCCCGTACAACATGAGGAGTTTTGTAATGGCTTGGAGGTAAAGATTTATATATGGAAAGTTGTTTTCAGGGTTACGGAAAGAGTTCAGTTTTTTCCGCCATTGTATCGGGAAGGATCTAGAAGGTTGCAGGGGTCCAATAGTGGGACCCACCTGCCCCAGAGGGCCCGCATGGACTAGAAGAAGGCACATCATCCCCACATAGGTTGTGCACACTTTCCTATTTGGCCCATGTAGCCCAAAGGAAATCAGTCTCCAATATATACAAAGAAGGGATTGCTATCGGTGGGGAAAGGAAACGTGATTCCTTTCCTTTTCCCCTTGGTGCGCCAGCCCTAGGGGTTGGAGTGACAGCTTCCCAGCCCTCCACCCCTATAAATAGTGGAGGAAAGGGAGGACAACCACACACCAAGCCTTGGCGCAACCCCTCCCTATCATGCCCAAGATGCGCGCCTATCCGTTTTGAGGCACGAGGTCCTCACAAAGGATAGAAGCTCATCTTGCCGTTAGCAAGATAAGCATCATCTCATCATACGTGTACTGAAGAGAAGAGTATATGAGTTGGCTTACACTCGACACATGCTAAATTACAATATCACTCAGTTCATACATCAAGGAGAACACAGGGTCCGACTACGGACGAAATCAAACGATAAAACACAATGCGATGATACTATCAAGCTGCCCAAGACCACGAGCAGGTCCTCTACTCGTCGGGGTATGTCACATACATGCGTCCTCTCTCTTCATCATACTCCCATTGCAGCTGCGTAAGATCATCCTGAACACAATCATTTGAACCTGTACCTGGATGGTTGTAGTAAACTGTGAGCCACAGAGGACTCAGCAATCAAGTAACCCAGGTGCCAACACTATATAAGCTTTGGGATGGAAATGGTGATGTTTAAGTCTGCAGCAGCTCTAAGCATGTATGGTGGCTAACTTACGTAACGAGAATGTAAAGTGGGTGGTCTACGACAATCGGTCGATTTCTAACATGATCTCTAAGAGACCCTGAACACCTGCTTACGTCAGTCATAACCCCACCGTGTTCTCTCTCGGATCATGTCCACGAGTAGAGACAGTCACGGTTACTAACTCAGTTGGTGTGTTTTAATTAGAGTTTACTTCGAGTTTACTAGAACCGGGTGTTAAACAAATATACAAGTTGCCACATAACCGCGGGCACGGATTTCCGAAAGATTTAACCCTGCAGGGGTGCTCCAACTAGTCCATCACAAATAACCACGCTCCGCGGGAATTCCTCGACCACGGACCTCGTGATCTTCATCGGTAATTCCGAAGGATTTCCAACACCCCGAGTAAACCCGAAGAAAGTCAAAGTCCACACGCAAGACATTCGATAAAGGTAAAACAAATCCAGCAAGACCACCCGATGTGTCGACGATCCCGATAAGAGTCGCGTATCTCAGTCTCAGGACACGACGGATAAGCGACGCGTACGGAGGCCTGATAGAAATCTCCCAAGTTGCCCTGGGTTGGCCCCGCACAGTGCTCTAGTTTTGACCAACACTCATGAGGAGCACTGGCCCGGGGGTTGATTAAATTATCCACAGGGTTGCAAAGCCCTATGCAGGTTCATTAAGTTATTAGCAAATGTAGTACCAATGTTGGGTCTTGCCAGACATGTTTTAATCTCAACCGAATAAACAAGGGAGTCCCCATAACAACCCCAAGCGTGTTAGGAGCGCAAAATATGGAAAAACATAACACCGGTAACAAGAATCTAGTGACTGTACGAGCGGAACAAATCACTTAGCAAAAGGCCAAGCCTTCCACCAATACCAGATATATAGGTGCATTAATTAAAATAACAGAATTCATTGTGATATCCAATCCATGTTATCACATGGAACAACCTGCAACTAAGAACGCTATAAGAGGGGCTGAGCAGCGGTAACTTAGCCAATCAACGGTTTGCTGGGATGTGGAGGTTAGAGGCTGTCTTGGTAACATGGGGGCTGATATCATGTGGTAGGTAGCGCAATTGTAACGATAAGAACGAGAACCTAGCAAGCAAAGATAGTATTGGGATCCGGGTACGATCATCTTGCCTGTTGGTTCTTCAGCGGAACAAGTAGCGGGATCCTCGTAGTGGTACTCTCCAGGTTCCTCGAACTCAGATTCGGCACTCGCGTCTACCCAAGAGAAACAGAAAATAAATAACCAAACAAGGTGCAATGCACAAACAAGATGATGCATGATCATTTTAATGAGTTTATACATGGCAATCCAATTCTAGTCAAGTTTCACATGCAAAGGTGGTAGATTAATGAATCTGGATAGAACCTCATGTTAAGTTATTTATACATGCATGAACATGGCAAATATGGATACATCATGAAAAATCGATGGAAATTCATATAAGGATCGCGAGAAACGGAGCTACGGTTCTCGAGATACGCTCACGACAAGGTAAGAAGGCAAAACACAAGACAACCAAATATCTTGGCTAATTCTTGGCATTCCAAGGTAGCCACTGGATAGGTGATGAAAAATCAATCACAATAGACTCAAGAATCACTCAATTCCATGGAGTATAGCTCCCACAACAACCAAAACAAAATAGCACTCAATCTGCCACCAAACAGCAACATAACATTTTGAACAGCTCACATCTATGGCTACAGGAACTCTACAGCCACAAGCAAGACATGAACAGGTTCTACTCAACACCCACATCAATTCATCCAATTATATACACAACAAAAGAGCAACACATCACTATGCATGGAGCTGGCAAGTTAGCATGATGAAACAGATTTTTAGGGACTTGGTGAAAATTCCAGTTTTCTGGAATCTGGGTTAATAAAGTAGCAAATTAATAGCACTGGTTAAATAGGCTAGGAAGCTCCAAATGTCATGAAAATTAACATGATGGTAGATGACAATATCTACTACAAATACCTAACAATGAGTATGGTCAAAAACCCAACAGAACACTAGCTACACCCTGATCTTCAAGGCAAAACAATAACAGCAGATTCTCCAGACAGCCATTTTCAGACTAGCTGGACAGAAACAAAAAGTAGCTAGATAAAGAGCATGGTTCCCACTGATCTGGATACTTAGAACAAATAACAAAAATATATGGATGTTCACGGCAACTTTGACTAGAAAACTCATGTTGACAACAACTTCAAAGCATTGATAGATTAATTCATATGAAAAAGACAAAAGGGCATGACAGCATAAAAATGCACTTTTTTCAAGTTGCCCCAAAGTCAAATCTGACTTCACAGGTGCATAGAGGGGTTGAAAACACCCAAAAACCATTACTCATACCTATATGCTTGCATGGAACATCACAGAGAAAAGGTAGGTCGAAATTTGACCATTGCTCCCATGTATGACTTATGGCACTTAAGTGGATTGAAGAAAAGCTAAATAAAAGGCATGGGACCTATGCATACAAGTTGGAAATGCACAAATAACACTCTAGGAACATGTTAGCATGGCATGTCAATAAGAAACAAGGTGAAACTAGCTAGAGTGGAAGACATGCTCATGGGATCAACTAGGAAGAAACCTACATATGGATTCTACTCAAGCATATAGAGGAGTGTAAGAAGATCAACTACACATCATCACTCATGTGCACGCATGTCAAGAGGATCACAACACACACCAGTATGGGTGTGTATGCACATGGTGCATACACACACCTCTACCTACTCATACCACCACCCTAGTGTGTATATGCACATGGATGCATATACACACACAAACAACACACAAATATAACTACCGACACATATATAAGTATATATATGCAATAGGTGAATACACACACACATGCACACCCTACACATACACTCTAATGCATACATGCCTACACTTACATACAAGATACATACACACCTACACCACAACACAAGTGTGTGCAAAACTCACACACACACACACACTCACACACTACATACAAGCACTTACAAGCACATACATACATCACCCACATACTCTCACACATACACATTAACATGAGCACACACACTCATGTGATCACCCACATGTGTATGTGTACATGACACACCCACACACACACATGCAACCATGTATGTGGGTATATGCACATAGATGCATATACACACACACACAACACACACACCCATGTTCATACACACTCTACCACACACACACACATACATGGCAGGGAAAACAAAGGTAAAACCCTGATCAATACATACACACATACATACACTCACATCATGAAGAAAGGAAAAGAAAAGAAAAAAACAAAAGAAAAAGGGGGAAGAAGGGGGATCGAACCCCAGACCTCCCTGGTCACAGATCGACCCAGCCACCACTACGCTATGGCCCCGATTGACAACAGAGGGGGGGAACCTACTGCTCTAATACACACACATACATGGCAGCGACTGACGAAACTGAAACAGACACAATCACACATCGACAGAGAGCGGAGGCGGCGGACTCCGGCGACCACACGACAACACAGGGCAACTCCGGCTACGAGAACAGGCGGAGACGAGCGGGGATCTACGGGGATTCTGTTCCTCTGCTCACCTTGCGAAGAGGGAGACGGCGACGAGCGCCCGGTGCTCATCTTGCGGACGGCGGCGACGACTACGGTGAGGCGAGCAGGCAACACACTACGGCAAACCGGACAAGGAACCGGATGGGGCGGAGTGCAATCGGACCCCTGCGAGGTGCAGGAGCTCGTACACGACGCCCAGAAGCATGAGCTCGTCGGAGCACTCGCCGGAGACGAGGTCCTACAGCGGCGGAACGCTCCCTGGCATGACCCGGTCCTACACGCAGCTAGAAGGCCCAGGATTGGGCGAGGGGGAACAGAGGGCTCACCGGAAGCCGATCGCGCAGCTAACCGAGCTCGAGGACGAGCGACGACGGCGAATTGACGCGGCGGAGTAGCTCGGCCAGGGCGGAGGAAGAAGAAGCAGGGCACGGCCTTGGCGTCCCTCGAGGATGCAGAGGACTACGGGGAGGAAGACGGCGACGACTGCGCGAGCCCAACGACCTCCAGGCTCGAATGCCTCGTTGGAGAAGCTCCCATGGCGACGAGCACAGCTCTGAACCTCACCGCGCACCCTCGCTGGACCCTCTGAATCTCGGCTTGCCGGGGATAGGAGAGGAGGAGAGAAGGGGGGGCGGCGGTGCGAGGAGGGAGAGGAACCCTAGGGGAATTGACACGCATGCCGAGGGGGCTTAAAAGGCGATGGGACAGATGGCGACGGTGATGCAACTGCCTCTCTCTGAAGCTGACGGTGACGCCTGACGGAGCAGGTGACCGCTTGGCCCTGGGCTGGGCCTGGTCGCCGGCCCACTCGGTCACTCTCTCTCTCACACCCGAAGTTTTCTTTTAAATAAATCTACCAGAAAAGAAATAAAGTCCAGAGCGAAAACAAGAGTTATAAAGACAAACAAAATTAGTTTTGTGAAGGACAATTAAGCCCCTGTTTAACAAAAATGTTAAATGGAATTATTTGACAAGTTAATATTTTATTTATTAATAAAACAGCCCCCTGTTTGATAATTTTTAAAACCCCACCTTATTCAAATATGAAAAGCAACACTCCCAATATTCATGATATAAATCTGGCTAACACCTGAACATTTTTGAAAGGGTTTTAAAACAACTTGAATCTGCTCATATAAATAAAATAGAAGAGGGGAGGGTTTTAGGAGGAAAACTAGCAAAGGATAAGAGAGGGGAAAGGAGAGGTTTCACACATGGAACCACCACTCACAAGTATCTCACACCTCACAACAAACCAACATCACCATCACATCACAGTAAGGCCATGAAACACACATGCACATGGGAATGAATGAGAATGATGCATGATGACATGATGCATGGATGCTCAAACCTCCAATGATGACAAGATGCAAAACATCACATAGCTTATGGCACATGGTTCATACAATGGGTTACATGCCAAATAAGGTAGGGACATCACTTGGGATGTCACACTCCCTCCTCTCTTTCTCTCGTTCGTTATTCTGACACCGCTACGCGTAGCACTGTCGGCACTACACCACCACCATCGCCACCACTCCAACATGATACTGGAGATCCCATCTACTACTATGTCCTTGTTCGCTCGACCGAGGAGGCGAAGACGTCATCGAGCTGCATGTTTGGTGAATGGGGAGGTGTCCTACGTTCGGCGCTAGATCGGATGACGATTATCGTGAACAAACACTCTCCCTCTCGTTGCTATGAATACCATAGATAGATCTTGGGTGTTCGTAGAATTTTTTGTTTTCCTTGCTTCGTTCCCCCAATAGACCCATACACCACTCTTTTGTCTGTTTCCCTTATGTCTTTGGGGGTGATTCTCCTCCATTTGTTCTCTCTACTGCATGATAAAGGCGATCTAGGTTAACTCCCTCAAGGCGATCTAGGTCAGCAGCCGACATTGGCTGCCACTTCGGCAATGACACCGTCGCAACTGCTTCATCCGACCCTCTATGCGGGCATTGGACACTCCTTGTTGTTTGGCTCTGGTGCATGGATCTGATCTAGTGTGTGCAAGTCCAAGTCCTACATGTTTGTTAAGGCTATGCTCGCATGCAACAACATGACGAGATTGTATTGGCAATTGGAGTTGGATGCTACCTTGATGTCCTAGCAAGAGTTTCTACTATTAGAATTGTTGTGCCCTAGTGTGAAAACTAGGGTTTGTTTTCCTCTAGCAACTTCTGCTATCTAAGAGTTTTTCATTCTTTGTTTGTCGTCGTCTTCACTGACCAGGCTCTATGAAGCTAACTAGTTGGAACTACCATGGGATGCTTTCGCAACGACAATTCAAGTGATTTGGGATCTTCATGGGCGTGTGAAAGCGGATGTAAATTTTTTGTCTAAAGCCCATCTGGACACAACTAAGGCAACTGAGCTAAGATTTAAGCTATGTTTATATCTTGTTCATATTGTTGATAGTGATGGACGATTAGGAGGTCTTTTACTTTTCTACAACCTTTCAAATTAAGTGGTGTTAAATTATTCCTCATCTAATTTCATTTATGGTTTCGTCATGGATGGAATCAACGTCTCATGGAGGTTGAGTCATTTCTATGGAGAGCCCAATTGGGACATGAAACACTTGTCATGGACGAATATGAGAACCCTTCATAACAACTCAACTAGACCATGGATGATCTTTGGAGATTTTAATGAGATACTAATTGCTAATGTAAACGAGGGTGGAAACATCACACTAGAACAATATATGCAAAAAAATTAAGACTGCGTGGATGATTGTGGCATACAAGAAATCATGTTTATAGGGGATCTTTTACTTGGGGTAGAGGTGTGATCAGAGAAAGGCTCGATAGAGCCTTATGCAATGAAAAGTAGGCTGGGATTTTTCCATATGCAATTGGTATCCATGAACACCATGTACATTAAGACCATAGACCAATACTGCTAGATACAAAATATTATTTTGCAGTTATGGCACAACAACAAAGAGGTGAAAGAAGGTTTGAGAGGAGATGGTTGAGTGAATCTATAGTTGATGAAATTTTTAAAAGTGCTTGGGAAAGAGCAAAGCTGTCGAGGATCGGTCCTTCTCTTGCGACCAGATCCAAGTTAGATAAGGATGACCTATTTATTTGGGACCGTTATACACTCAAAGGTCCAAAGAAGAGAATTAGTAGCCTTAAGAAAAGGTTAGAGAAGTTGAGAAGATGTACATTGAGAGAAGAAGTCCGATAGAAAATCAAGGAGGCACATGTTCTTATAGAAAACATGTTCAATCAGGAGGATCTAGTGTGGTTGCAACATGGATGAGTTAATTGGTTATTACACCGAGACCGAAATACATCTTATTAACACAAAGTAGCTACGACCCGTAAGAAAATAAATTGCATCCAAAGATTGCTTGATGATACATGGTATTAGAGTATATTCGGTCGGTTTAGTTTTGGTAGTTTGAATTGTAATCTATCTCTTCTATAATTGGACTCCAAGGCTTTGTACTTATATAAACAGCTCACTGAGGCATCGATCAATATACAATTATCATCAAATATCATGGAATCAGACGCCTAGGTTTCCGCCCTCGGCATGGTTTTGCCGCCAACCTCTCCCTCGCTGCCGCCACGTCGGCTCTATACCACCATTGAATTCTACGCCGCCGGCACGGCTCCTCTACCTTCTTCAGCCCCTACCCAAAACCCTACTCCACCCCGACCACCTCAGCTCCCCCTCACCGATACTATCGCTGATGTCTCTCATTTCATCCCGATAACCCTAGACCTTGCCACCCACAACTTCTACCATTGGCGCCACCTCTTCCATGTCCACCTCGGCCGATGCGGCCTCCGCCATCACATCAATCCAGCCGCCCCTCCACGGCTGACCGACCCTTGCTGGATCAAGGATGATTTCATCATCATCCAATGGTTATATGCTCGCATCTCCACCAAGCTCTTCAACCTCATCTCCAACAACGACGCCGCCGCCGCTGAACTATGGGCCTCTCTTCAGCAGCTCTTCTAGGACAACTCCGATGCACGTGTTAACGCGTTACATATCGAGCTCTGCACCAGCATTCAAGGTGACTCTCCGGTCACCGTCTATTGCCAACGCATCAAGGCGATCGGTGACGAACTCCGTGATCTCGGTGATCACGTTGATGATCGGATCCTCATCAACACTCTCCTCGCCGGCCTAGGGGAGTAGTTCGAGAAGCAGGTCGCCTTCATACCTATGTTGTGCCCCTACCCCTCCTTCGCGGAGGTCCTTCACCGACACCCTCGGCTCCTCCAGCCTGGTGCCCGAGCCCTAACTATCAGGGCAAAAACCCTGTCTACTAGTTGTCACTGCCCGAACCTGCTACTTCACCACCACGGGCGTCTCCTCCACCACCACCGACGACCCTCCATCGACCGCTGCCTCCACGTCTTGGCAGCCTCAGCAAGACCCTTGGACTGGTCTAGTTCAGGCGTGGCCCATTGTCACACCTTGTGTTGTATCACCTTGTCATGTTTGGATTTATATAAATTGGAGCCAACTAAAACTTTTCAAGTGCTTGTGCTTGTTTGAAATAATGTTTTCTTGCTTGATGACTATGGTATATGGCACTCTTAGATTCTATCCCTTTCCATATTCATCTCCCTTGACCCAAACTTCTTGCCCAATGATCATGCCATGTGAATAGTGCACAAAACTATTTTATCAAATTTTATCTTGACCAAAAAGGATTTATCCAAATTAGGTTTTCAAAAACCCCTGAATGAGGTTTGCACCGCAAGTCCTCAAATTGGGTGGATTCTTCTTCCCCAAAGGCTTTATTTCAAACCTACTATATTTTTGACTTCCCAAAACCACCAAATATTAATTTTAAAGATTATTCTTATATTTTATTTAAAGGCTTTTTCTTAAGTCCAGAAATGGTTTTTCATAGGGGAAAATTATTTAAATACTTTTAAAATATTTGAGAAAAATTAGGGAAACTCACTGGACATATATTTTCCATATATATGAGTTTTAACACATGGACATGTTCAAATCATGGGCAAAATGCCTCAAAACCCTTTCTGTTCAAATCAAGCTTTCGGTATATTTCTATAAGAAATATTCTCAATAAATTCTAGGAAAATTCCAGAATGTCAACACTATCATAGGTGATGATATTGCAAAGTCTCATCTTAATCCAAATTGATTTGGTTCATCAAACAATCCCAAAACCCTCTCTGTCCAGATTCAAATTTGAGCAACTTTACATTATGAAGTTTCTCCCCTTGGCCTCAAAATTTGTGGACATGTTCTAATCACCAAATAATGATGCTACACTAAGTGGTGCATCAAGGGTAAAAACTTAGAATGTCTAGATCTAGAGAAACCAGAATCTGTTGATTTCTTGGTTTCCACTAAGTCCCATTGTGAACTTTCATCAAACCCTCTCAAACTTGGTGACAAGCCCTACTTTTGACCACCCTTTGATCCTGTTAATTACCAAGGCATGTAGAATTCATCTTCTGGGCCAAATCATCATCAAACACCTTCTCGTAATATGGTAAGTCTCTGTTTCCACCCCTTACTCTATTTGCCTTGCCTCCAAACTTTTACCACAACCCCTCAGGGTCACTAGCCACCTCCAGTAAAAATATCATGGTCATAGATCAAGTGTTGGCATGGTAAAATCCCCAATTATCCCTCTGGACAGAAGTTTTGCCTCTCTCTATCAACTTCATTTCTCTCCTAAGGAATCCCAAAGCATCCAAGGCACTTTCCTCTAACCTAGGCACCCTAGATCCCCCTAGACACTCTTGGCCACGCACAAGACGCTGTTGGCATGCCAAACGCGTGCTCTGGAGCGTGCTACAGTGTCGATAGGCACTGTAGCCATTGGCCTTCATGACCCCGACCACCTCGAGCGCCCCCCTCTCGCCAGATGGTCGGCCTCGGCTTTCGTACCACGCCACCTTGTCGGGCCCCTCTTCTCTCTCCCTGCTCTGGCCCTCCTTGCATGCGTCGTGGCTGCCCGACACAACCAACCGCGGGGCTCGCACACGCGCGCTCCCCCGCCTCTCTCTCCTCTCCCCTTCGTCCTAGACCAGCCCCAGGTATGCCGCAGACTCGCCCTCTCCCCCTCTGATCGACCATGGCCTTGGACATGAGCTCGTCGGCGCACCTGCGTTCGGGGGACTCGCCCCCGCCTATAAAAGGGCCTCCCGGGACCCTCTCTCCCCTATGGTCTCTCTCTCCGCTCCCCAGCAACGTCCCTGCGCCCCCAGAGAGGCCCCGACACGTCTGTGATTGGGATCGACCCGAGGACCACCGCGGTCATCTCAGCATCGATCTCCGGGTACAGCGCCCCTCCGGCCCTCCTCTCTCTTCGGTTGGTCCTCCCTCGACATTCTAACATGTTCCCCCTTCTCCCTGTCCTCTTTGTAGCTTGAAACAGCCCCGGCGACCACCTCCCGAAGCTTCTCCGCCACGGCCTTCTCCCCGGGCGACTCCGACCACCTCTGGCTTCCCTTCGACCTCCCCTGGAATGGCGACTCCTCCTCGAGCCCGTTCCCGCCATCGCCTGCCGTCGCCGTGCCCTGTGCTGCCACCGGTGAGCCTGTCCCCTCTCTGCCCCGAGGTGGGAAAAGGATCCGATAGGTGGGACTCACCTATTGGCCTCTCTTTCCCTCTCCCGCGCTCTCCCTCTCCCCCTTGCGTCACTGATTGTCGGGCCCCGTGCGTCAGGTTTGAACTTGGGTGCGCACGAGGCCGGCTGCCTGGCCAGCTGGGCCGGCCCAGCCACTGGCCGCCTCTGGCCTAGGTCCCCGTTGCCTTTTTCTTTTTCTTTTCCGTGGGATTTTGCAAAAATCCCATAGAGCTCAATAAAACTCCTACGACAATAATTTTTCCACCTAAATTCCTAGAATATTCCCTAGAATTGAATAGTGCCCTTTTTGTAAAATTTTGAAAACCTTTTCTGTACTGTTTTATTTTGAAACTATATTTAGGCATCTTTTGCTTCTGATAAATAGTTTTCAAAAATGATTTTCATAACAAAATATTAAAAAAACATTTTTACTATAGTCTCTAGTATTTATCAGAGTAGGGTAGCATTTTTGATTGTGGCTTGTGTGCTCTGTTTTTGTGTGATGCTTATTTTTTTTGCTTTTATTTGCGACGATAGATTGCGCTATTGACGAGGAAGTTGGACCCGAAGACTTCGAAGGCCCCAGAGACTTTGTTGAGCCAGGCAAGCAACCCTTTGACCATGTTAAAAAACTTTTTCATGCATGACATATATCACTTGTTATTTCGATGTTTGATCATGATGTGGTATCCCCCCTTCGGTGGGTTGCCTCAGATACTCTTACCATTGACACTTGCATCGTGCATGACCCTACCACCTTATGAGGGTTATGCGGGCGGGTGTAGTTGGGATGCTAATAGATGCTACACAAGTTGGATGTGATTTATGCATAATGATGGAAAGGAGAGAAATGATTTCAAAGACTTTTCAAAAACCCTGTTGGGTGCCACTAATGCCCAAGGGAAATAATGATGAGATGGGTGACCACTTGAGAAATAAGTGGTGTACCAAAGAAAGTTGTGTGAGTGTTTGTGTTTTCGAAAATGGATTAGATTTAAGGTCTGCTGACCGTACCAACCTTACATGCGCAACCACGGTACCCCTTATGGGACGGGGCTTTGTTGATTACCTTGGTGGGTATTGGCAAGGATCCCATTACTAGTGGCGGGAGTGGCGTGGTCACTCTCGATACGGGGTCGTACCGGTATGTACAATCATGCGCTGTCTTCACAGGCACTGGGCACACCGTTGGTCCCCTCATGGATGGTACGATTAGAGCGAGGCTCGTGTGATGTACATCATGAGGGCTGGGTACCAATCGAGTGGACTCTTTGTCTAGTATCGCTAGGGGAAAGGCATTGTTCGGGTGCTTACCTCGGGTATGTTATATACCACGAGTCCAGGATGACACGGAAGTTCCCCAAGTCTTGTGGGTAAAGTGTGCAACCTCTACAGAGTGTAAAACTATTCGAATAGTAGCGTCTGCGGTCATGGACAGTTGGAGGTCCTTCTTAAACTACGTTCGGATGTTTTCGTGAAATTTGGTGTGAGTATGGATGTGATGGTGACAGAGAGGTCACATGAGCTAAGTCCGATGACTTAGCATGGGAAATGAACTAAGTCCAATGACTTAGCATGATGAATGAACATGAGGTGTTCAACCCCTACTTATGATGATATCTGCCTATTGCTGATGCATGCTTACTATTTAATTGATCATGTCATTGCATTTAAAATTAGCTTTCCGCAAAATTACATACTTAGTGCTATATCATGCATCATTGTTACCTTGTTCCACAACTTGGGTTGCCTGCGATTACATTCAAAGTACTCATTAGCTTGCCACTAGTTATTTAATTGGCTAGGCATGGAAGAACAGGAGTATGTTGAAGAGTTTGTTGGTGACAAACATGCGAACTAGGACGCTTCCCAGTCAGAATGCCTGTAGGTTAAGGCAGATGGCATGGGTTCACACTTTCGACCAAGATTTCCACTGCTTGTTCTATTTAAGTGTTTGGCCCTTGTGGCCCTATCTATGTAAGACTAGGCCTTCATGCTCTTTATTTGTGTAAGATGCTAAATGTGGATGTAAGACTAGGCCTTCATGCTCTTTATTTGTGTAAGACGCTAAATGTGGATGTAAGACTCTTGTTATTCAGCTACTGTGTGTTCAGTGAGCATTGATCTCTAGGATCACTATACACGTGCATTCGGTGATCACGACTTATGAGTCGGGGTCTCCATAGAGTTGGTATCAGAGCCATCCTGACTGTAGGAAGCCCTTAGTTAGCATGGACATTAGTTAGGTTAAAAACTGGCTTTCAAACTACACCTAGCACCTATACTTAGGAATTCTACACTATTTACCTCTGCTATTCTGCACACAACACTCTGCTGACTCTCCTCCTTTCAAATCCTTGTAGATGGCCATCGTACCCGAAGCCTTCCCGACATCCGGCTTTCCCTTACTCCTTGGGGATAGCCTGGAGAAGAGCCAGTTTCGCCAACCATCCATTTTCCTCTACCACGAGAACTGGGTCGATGCCGTCAAGAAGGAGTACCACGTGGATGTGGTCGTGAAGGCAAACGACTCCACAACCAGTTGGTTCTTCGAAGGACCACGGATGGAGACTGTGATACTTGCAGTCGAGTCAGCTGCACTCAAGGCACTTTTGCACCTACGAGACATCATTCCAGAGATGGTTGATGAGACGGCTACTCACTACCTTCCTTTCAGAAAGGTTGATCTTGGAGAGAGTTGGACACTGGTTCCGACCCAGAAGGATGGCACACCACTTAGGTTGCAGACCTACTTCAGCCTCTCCACCGATAGTCTGGTTCACCACTTGATTAAGGAGTCCGTGAAGCTCCGTGAGGAACTTCACCACACCCGAGAGCTACTTCGGCAAGCCAAGATGGAGCCAAACATGATCAAGAAGGACGGAGCCCCTGATGGGCGACCAGCTATCGCTTATCGAGGAGGAGTACCCCCAGCTAGAGATGCACCTACACGTCGTCATCGCATGAGTGCGAAGGAGTATCGTGAGATCTTCACCGACCCGCCTGCAAAGCATCGTCGGGATGGACCTGCTCGTTCCCCGGCCCCTTCGACCGGGAATGATGCCCATTCAGATGATGAACAGGAGGAAGACCCAAAGGAGCGTGACTACGAGACCGAGAACTCCACCACCTGAATCCGAGAACCCCTAGGGTAGGATCAGGCATGTACCCCTCATGCAAAGTCGAGTCCGTGTAATGGTTCATATGGAACCATGTGTGCTTGTTGTTTGTTTTGTTGTTTGTGTTCTGATGCAAGTCACGCTTTTGCCTTAGGCAACATGTAAGCGACTCCATCGTCTATCTTAATATATGTTGGTCTTTTGACCTTTCTTTTAACACACTTGCACTCGACCAACCCCCTTAGGCGCGCTTTTCATTGTTGCTTTTCCTCTCGTCTATCCCAGCTGTTTGACTTGGCT
The DNA here is from genome assembly GCA_022496015.1 of Hordeum marinum. NCBI lineage: Eukaryota > Viridiplantae > Streptophyta > Magnoliopsida > Poales > Poaceae > Hordeum > Hordeum marinum. Next base: position 421,331,262 of record CM039675.1, read on the forward strand.
GCTCCAAACAGGATGGTGACTGCTACCCGCAACAGCTCCTTCACCGACCCTGAAGCTGGCAACTCAAGCCAGCAACAGGGAGCTGGTGGGGCTGCTCATGCTGGAGGACACCAAGAGCAGCCACAAGGCGACATTACCCCGCCACCACCTCTACCGGAGAACATGAACATAGCTCAGTTTCTCCAAGTTCTCCTTGAGGAATGCCAGGCCAACAATGCTGCTATTCAGCAGATGGTTCAGGCCCTTGTGAACAACTAGCAGCAAGGCAGGAACGACAATGGATGCTCCACACTGTCTGAGTTCATGAGGAATTCGCCCCCAACCTTCATCAAGATTGCTGAAGCATTGGATGTTGATGACTGGATCCGCACCATCGAGGACCTCCTTGCACTGGTCAATTGCAATGAGGATCGTGAGAAGGTGCTTTATGCCTCTCACTGCCTTGGAGGTACCGCCCGAGCTTGGTGGGATGGATTCAAGGTCATGCAAGGTGAGCGTGTGATCACTTGGGATGACTTCAAGGAAGGATTCCTCACCACCCACATTCCTTCTGGGACCATGGCTATTAAGAAGAGAGAATTCCGAGCGCTCAAGCAAGGAAGTGGCTCTATCAAGGAGTACCTGCAGAAGTTCAACTTGCTGTCAAGGTATGCACCCGAAGATGTCAACACGGAGACTGCCAAGAAGGAACGCTTCATGGAAGGACTTCAACAAACCCTGTAGTATCAGCTCATCGTCTGCGACTATCGTACCTTCTTTGACCTAGTGAACAAGGCCCTCATGCTGGAAGACAAGCGTCGTACCATTGACGAAACTCGCAAGCGCAAGATGGTGAGCAAGGGTAGCTCAAGCAACCAGAAGCCTCACTCCTGGCAGCCAGCCCCAGCCATGCCAACCTGTCAGCCACATCAGGTTAGACCTCCTGTGCTCGTCCGAGCTACCAGCCTTAGCAGTATGCCAATCCCAGGCCAGCTTACAACAACAACCCCAATAACAACAATGGTGGCAGGAACTACAAGAACAACCCTAGACAAGTTGCTTGCTTTGGATGTGGTCAGCCAGGACACATCTCTAGGCTGTGTCCCAACAAGAAGCCAGATGCACCGCGCCCCAATGCGCCCGCTGAAGGTCAAGCCTGTGGAGCACCCCAAGGAACCCCGCTCCCTGCAACCAGCCTAACAATGGCAAGGGTTGTGTGAATCACATCATCACAGAGGAAGCCCAGGAAGACCCGGACGTCATACTGGGTACGTTACTTATCAACTAAACCCCAGCAACAATATTGTTTGATTGTGGGGCTTCGCATTCTTTGTCACCCAAAGGTTTGCACTAGAAAGTGGCATGAAGCCTACACCCCTGGGTAGTCGTATGTTGAAACAAACCCCGAGATCGGTTATGAAGTCTAGGATAGGTTGTAAGGGAGTTGAGATTAACATCAACGGGGTAGATTTCCTAGCAGACCTTATCATCTTGAAGTCAGAAGGCTTGGATGTGATCCTAGGCATGGACAGGTTAACCAAGCACCAAGGCTTGTTAGACTGTGCCAAGAGGATTATCACCATAACTAATAGCCAAGGAGTGGAAGTCAAGTATGTTCCCAACCCTGCCTCCACCCAAGCCCCTCAGGCTAACTGTCTATCGGGAGTTGAGTTGGATCAAGTGCCAGTGGTATGTGAATACCCGAATGTGTTTCCCGATGAGCTGCTCGGGATGCCTCCTGACCGCAACATTGAGTTCATCATTGAGCTTATGCCCAGATCAAGGCCCATCTATAAGAAGGCCTACAGGATGGGATCCTAAGAGTTGGCTAAATTGAAGAAGCAACTGGCAGAGCAGCTCAGAAAAGGATTTATTCGCCCTAGTGCCTCTCCTTGGGGATCGCTTGTTCTATTTGTGTCAAAGAGTGATAGAACTATCAGACTTTGTGTCGATTACCGTTCTCTCAATGAGGTCACAATAAAGAACAAGTACCCACTCCCCAAGATTGAAGACCTGTTTGATCAGTTGAATGGAGCCAAGGTGTTTTCCAAGATCAACCTTAGGTCCGGGTACTATTAGCTGAAGATCAGACCCCAAGACATTCCGAAGATGGCATTTGTAACCCGGTATGGCCTATGTGAATACACGGTCATGTTGTTTGGGTTAACCAATGCCCCTGCCTACTTCATGTACCTCATGAATAAGGTCTTCATGGAGTACTTGGACAAGTTCGTTGTCGTCTTCATTGATGACATACTCGTCTTCTCCATGTATGAAGAAGAGCATGAGGAACACTTGATATTAGTCCTAGAAAAGCTTCAAGAGCACCAACTCTATGCCAAGTTCAGCAAGTGTGAATTCTGGCTGCATGAAGTTGGATTCTTGGGTCATGTGTTGACCGCCGAAAGATTGTCAGTGGATCCTGCCAAGATTGAAGCTGTGACTGAATGGAAAACTCCAACCACCGTGAAGGAAGTCAGGAGCTTCCTCGGACTCGCGGGATATTACCGCAAGTTCGTGGAAGGGTTCTCAAGCATTACCCGACCCATGGCCGAGCTTTTGAAGAAGGACAAGAATTTCGAGTGGACAACTAAGTGCGAGGAAAGCTTCCAGGAGCTCAAGAAGAGATTGACCACAACCCCAGTTTTGGCCACCCCCGATATTCACAAGGAGTTTGTGATCTATTGTGATGCATCAAGTACCGGGCTTGGAGGTGTTCTGATGCAAGAAGGCAGAGTTGTAGCATATCTATCCAGACAACTACGACCTGATGAAGAGAACTACACAACTTATGATCTCGAATTGGCAGCCACGGTTCATGCCTTGAAGACATGGAGACATTACCTTCTGGGGAAGCGATGTGAGATATTCACAGACCACAAGATTTTGAAATATATTTTCACTCAAAGGGAATTGAACATGAGGCAACAAAGATGGTTGGCATTGATAAAGGATTACGACCTCAGTGTTCAATACCATTCCGGAAAGGCCAACGTGGTAGCAGACGCCTTAAGCAGAAATGCTTGTTTCTTGAATGCTATTTTTAAGGAAAGGCTACCCACCCTGTATGAAGGACTTGAAAGCTTCGTCTTGGAACTGGTTGCACTAGGATTCCTTGCCAACCTTGAAGCAAAGCCTACCTTGATGGATGACATCAAAGAAGCTCAGGTGGGACACGGGAGCATCGAAGGAATCAAGACGAAGATCAATGCAGGCAAGGCCCCAGGATTCTCAATGGATGAACAAGGAGTAGTATGGTTCGGCAATCGCAACTGCGTGCCCAACAAAGAGGATCTCAAGAACTTGATCTTGCAAGAAGCACACGACACTCTATACTCCATTCATCCTAGAGGAATCAAGATGTATCAAGACCTCAAGGAAAGATTCTGGTGGCATGGCATGAAATGGGAGATAGGCACGTTCGTTGCTAAGTGTGATATATGCCAGAGAGTCAAGGCTAAGCATCAGCGACCCGCTGGACTATTGCTATTGGGGAATGTTGCATGGGAAACAAAAAAAAATCCTACGCACACGCAAGATCTATCCATGGTGATGAGCATCTACGAGAGGGAGAGTGGATCTACATACCCTTGTAGATCGCTAAGCAGGGAGCGTTATGAAACGCGGTTGATGTAGTCGAACGTCTTTGCGATCCAAATCGCCGAGCGTCCCGTGATCCCATCACGATCCGTCCCGTGATCCAATCACGATCCGTCCCGCGATCCAATCACGAATCGTCTCGTGATCTTGATCACGGTCCTTCCAATCTAGCGTTGAACGGACGACACCTCCGCGTTCAGCACACGTACAGCTCGATGACGATCTCCGCCTTCTTGATCCAGCAAGAGGGAGCAGATAGGTAGATGAGTCCTCTGACAAAGCGACGACGTTGCGGCGATGGTGGTGGAGCAATTCTAGCAGGGCTTCTCCTAAGCACCGCTGAAACCGATCTAGAGGAGAAACTACGAACTAGAGGAGAGGCAGCATGTGGCTTAGGGTTTCTTGATGTGTCCCAATTGCTAGCCCCGCCCACTTATTTATATGATGAGCCTTGGGGTCGAAACTTGGAGAAAAATCCTCCTCAAGGTCGGTTTGCCCGCAGGGCAAGAGTCCTTCTCGGACTCTAGGACCAGACACCAAGGTCCTCGGCGTCTGGCCCCAGACGCCAGGGTCCCTGTTATCTGGCCCCTGTCCTCCGCAAAACATCTTTTGCACCTTCCTAAAGCCTCATGGGCTATACCCCTTGGCCCAAATAATGTGTCCTTGTACCCCGAACATTTTGGGAAACATCCGAAACTATTTCTGGTGAATTCCGGAACCCTTCCGGTGACCAAACACTATTATGCCATATATCAATCTTTATCTCCAGACCATTCCGGAGCTCCTCGTGACGTCCGGATCTCATTCGAGACTCTGAACAACCTGCGGTCACCACCATACATAACTCTATACTACCGAAACGTTATTGAACCTTAAGTGTGCAAACTCCGCGGGTTCGAGAACTATGTAGACATGACCGAGACACCTCTACGGTCAATAACCAATAGCGCGACCTGGATGCCCATATTGGTTCCTACATATTCTAAGAAGATCTTTATCGGCCGAACCTCTGTGTCAAGGATTTAGTTAATCCCGTATGATGTTCCCTTTGTTCTTCGTTATGTTTCTTTCTCGAGATTCGATCGTCGGTATCTATATACCTAGTTCAACCTCGTTATCGGCAAGTCTCTTTACTCGTTCTGTAATACAAGATCACGTGGCTAACACTTTAGTCACAGTCCTTGCAAGGCTTGTTGTGATGTTGTATTACCGAGTGGGCCCTGAGATACCTCTCCGTCACACGGAGGAACAAATCCCAGTCTTGATCCATGCCAACCGAACAGACACCCTCGAAGATACCTGTAGAGAACCTTTATAGTCACCCAGTTACGTTGCGATGTTTGATACACACAAGGTACTCCTCCGGTGTTAGTGAGTTGCATCATCTCATGGTCATAGGAACAGATACTTGACATGCAGAAAACTGTAGCAATAAACGTACACGATCATATGCTACGTTTATAGTTTGGGTCTTGTCCATCACATCATTCTCCTAATGAGGTAATCCCGTTATCAAATGACATCTCGTGTCAATGGCTAGGAAACCTTGACCATTTTTGATCAACGAGCTAGTTTACTAGAGGCATACTAGGGACACAATGTTGTCTATACACCCACACATGTATTTAGTTTACAATTAATACAATTATTGGATGGATAATAAACGATTATCATGAACAAGGAAATATGATAATAACTAATTTATTATTGCCTCTAGGGCATATTTCCAACAATTGCAACCTCTCAAAGTGCCTGAATGGAAGTGGGACAAAGTCGGGATGGATTTCATTATAGGATTACCAAGGTCAAGCAAAGGACATGATTCCATATGGGTCATTGTTGACCACCTGACCAAGGTGGCCCATTTCATTCCCGTCAAGACCAACTATGATGGTAACAAGTTAGCCAGTCTCTACATCGAACGAATCGTGAGTCTTCACGGAGTTACTAAGGAGATTGTGTCGGACCGAGGAACCCAGTTCACCTCAAGATTTTCGAAGATGTTTCAAGAAGCTATGGGAACCAAGCTCTCCTTCAGCACTGCTTTCCACCCTCAGACCGGTGGGAAGATGGAATGAGTAAATCATATGCTCGAAGATATGCTCCGCGCTTGTGTTTTAGCATATGGAGCCAAGGGGAAGATTGCCTACCGTTTGCCAAGTTCTCCTACAACAACAGCTACCAGGCGAGCCTTCAGATGGCACCATTTGAGGTGTTGTACGTACGTAAGTGCCGTACTCCCCTCAACCGGTCAGAGACCGGATACGGATTGGTTTTTGGACCAGATATCCTCTGCAAAGTAGAAGAGCAAGTACGACTCATCCGAGAGAGACTCGAGACCGCCAAGGCAAGACAGAAGAGCCACGCCGACTCCCACCGCCGAGAAATGAACCTCAACATCGGAGATTATGTTTACCTTCGAGTCACACCTCTTAAAGGAACCAAGTGTTTCCACGTCAAAGTAAAGCTTGCACCCAGATACATAGGCCCCTTCAAGATCACCGCAAGACGAGGAGAAGTTGCCTACCAGCTAGAGCTACCTCCCGAGCAGTTGGATGTGCACAACGTCTTTCATGTGTCACAACTCCAAAGGTGTCTACAAGTTCCCGACTGCCCCGACCTCTACAAGGACATCGACCATCAAGCCATCGATCTACAGCCAGACCTCACTTATCGTGAGAGGCCAGTTCACATTTTGGATGAAGCTGAGTGCTGCACCCGAAGCCGCACCATCAAGTACTTCAAGGTCCAGTGGAGCAACCACACTGAAGCTGAAACAACCTTGGAGCATGAAGACTATCTTAGATCAGAGTTTCCTTATCTTTTTAGCGCTTAGCCTGGGAATCCCGGGGACGGGATTCTTGTAAGGGGGTAGGTCTATCACACCCTGTGTTGTATCACCTTGTCACGTTTGGATTGATATAAATTGGAGCCAACTAAAACTTTTTCAAGTGCTTGTGCTTGTTTGAAATGATGTTTGCTTGCTTGATGATTGTGGTATATGGCACTCTTAGATTCTATCCATTTCCATATTCATCTCCCTTGACCCAAACTTCTTACCCAATGATCATGCCATGTGAATAGTGCCGAAAACTACTTTTATCAAATTTTATCTTGACCAAAAAGGATGTATCCAAATTAGGTTTTCAAACACCCCTGAAATGAGGTTTGCACTGCAAGTCCTCAAATTGGGTGGATTCTTCTTCCCCAAAGGCTTTATTTCAAACCTACTATATTTTGGACTTCCCAAAACCACCAAATATTAATTTTAAAGATTATTATTATATTTTATTTAAAGGCTTTTTCGTAAGTCCAGAAACGGTTTTTCATAGGGAAAAATTATATAAATACTTTTAAAATATTTGAGAAAATTTAGGGAAACTCAGTGGACATATATTTTCCATATATATGAGTTTCAATACATGGACATGTTCAAATCATGGGCAAAATCCCTCAAAACCCTTTCTATTCAAATCAAGCTTCTGGAATATTTCTCTAAGAAATATTCTCAACAAATTCCAGGAAAATTCCAGCAAGTCAACACTATCATAGGTGATGATCTTGCAAAGTCTCATCTTACCCCAAGTTGATTTGGTTCATCAAACCATCCCAAAACCCTCTCTGTCCAGATTCAAATTTGAGCAACTTTACATTGTGAAGTTTCTCCCCTTGGCCTAAAACTTTGTGGACATGTTCTAATCACCAAAATAATGATGCTACACTAAGTGGTGCATCAAGGGTAAAATCTTAGCATTTCTCGATCTAGAGAAACCAGAATCTGTTGATTTCTTGGTTTCCACTAAGTCCCATTGTGAACTTTCATCAAACCCTCTCAAACTTGGTGATAAGCCCTACTTTTGACCACCCTTTGATCCTGTTAATTACCAAGGCATGTAGAATTCATCTTCTGGGCCAAATCATCATCAAACACCTTCTAGTAATATGGTAAGTCTCTGTTTCCACCCCTTACTCTATTTCACTTGCCTCCAAACTTTTACCACAACCCCTCAGGGTCACTAGCCACCTCCAGTAAAATCTCATGGTCATAGCTCAAGTGTTGGCATGGTAAAATTCCCAATTAGCCCTCTGGACAAAAGTTTTCACTCCCTTTTTTGTCAACTTCCCTTCTCTCCTAAGGAACCCCAGAGCATACAAGGCACTTTCCTCTAACCTAGGCACCCTAGATCCCCCCTAGACACTCTTGGCCATGCACAAGACGTCGTTGGCATGTCGTGGCATGCCAAACACGCGCTCTGGAGCACGCTACAGTGCCGACAGGCACTGTGTTGGAAATATGCCCTAGAGGCAATAAATAAAGTGTTTATTATTATATTTCCTTGTTCATGATAATCGTTTATTATCCATGCTACAATTGTATTTATTGGAAACACATTACATGTGTGGGTAAATAGACAACACTCTATCCCTAGTATGCCTCTAGTGAACTAGCTCGTTGATCAAACATGGTCAAGGTTATCTAGCCATTGACATGAGATGTCATTTGATAACGGGATCACATCATTAGGAGAATGATGTGATGGACAAGACCCAAACTACAAACGTAGCATATGATCGTGTCAGTTTATTGCTACTGTTTTCTACATGTCAAGTATGTGTTCCTATGACCATGAGATCATGCAACTCACGGACATCGGAGGAGTGCCTTCTGTGTATCAAACATCGGAACGTAACTGAGTGACTATAAAGGTGCTCTAAAGGTATCTCCGAGGGTGTCTGTTGAGTTAGCATGGATCAAGACTGGGATTTGTTACTCCGTGTGACGGAGAGGTATCTCAGGGCCCACTCGGTAATACAACATCACAATAAGCCTTGCAAGCAATGTGACTAAGTGTTAGTTGTGGGATCTTGTATTACGGAACGAGTAAAGAGACTTGCCGGTAACGATGTTGAACTAGGTATGGAGATACCGACGATCGAATCTCGGGGAAGTAACATATCGAAGAACAAAGGGAACATCATACGGGATTAATTGAATCCTTGACATAGAGGTCCAACCGATAAAGATCTTTGTAGAATATGTAGGAACCAATATGGGCATCTAGGTCCCGCTATTGGTTATTGACTGTAGAGGTGTGTCGGTCATGTCTACATAGTTCTCGAACCCGTAGGGTCTGCACACTTAAGGTTTGGTGACGTTTCGGTAGAATAGAGTTATGTATGGTGGTGACCTAAGGTTGTTCGGAGTCCCCGATGAGATCCCGGACTTCACGAGGAGCTCCAGAATGGTTCGGAGGTAAAGATTCATATATAGGAAGTCCTGTTTTGGTCGTCGGAAAAGTTTCGGGCTCATCGGTAGTGTATCGGGAGTGCCGGTAGTGTACCGGGAGACCACCAGGAGGCTTATTTCGACCCAAGAGGCTTCATGGGCTGTGGGAGAGTGAATACAAGCCCTTAGTTGTCTGGTGGAACTTCCACACAAGGCCCATGCGGCTAGGGAAGTAAAACCCAATAGGGAAAGGTGGAAAAAGGCAAAAAAGGAGGAATCCTAGTCCTATTAGGATTGGAGGAGGAGTCCTCCTCTCCTCCCCACTTAGGCCGACTCCAAGGAGGCTTGGCCCTTGCGTGAAGCCTCTCCTCCTCTCCTCCTATATATACTAGTGGACTTGAGGGTTTTGCACTAGTTTTTTCAGCCACGTGCTACCCGTTCCTCCAGTGCATAGTTTCTCCTCTAGATCGGATTTCTGCAGTTCTTAGGCGAAGCCCTGCCGGAATAGCTCCACCACCATCGCTGGAGCACCGAGACTCTGCTGGAGAACTCTTCTTCCTCTCCGCTCCCTTTTGCTGGATCAAAAAGGCGGAGATCGTCATCAAGTTGTACGTGTGCTGAACGCGGAGGTGTCGTCCGTTCGGTGCTTGTTCAGGACGGATCGTGAGGACGGTTAATGATTGGATCACGGTATGCTCAGCAATTTGAATCTTGAAGACGTTCTACTACACCAACCGCGTTTCTTAACGCTTCCTGCTTAGCGATCTACAAGGGTTTGTAGATCCACTCTCCCTCTCGTAGATGCTCATCACCATGGATAGATCTACGTGTGCGTAGGATTTTTTTTGTTTCCCATGCTACGTTCCCCAACAGTGGCATCATGAGCTAGGTCTATGTGTAGATGAGATCTCGAGTAGAACACAAAGAGTTTGTGGGCGTTGATGCTTAGATTGCTTCTTCCCTTGGTCATGTTTTGGTTCAGCGGTATTGTGAGATGAAGCGGCCCGGACCAACATTACTCGTACGCTTACGAGAGACTGGTTCCCTCGACCGCAACTTGTTGCATAGATGGCTTGCGGGTGCCAAATTCTCTCACTTTAGTTGGATCGGATTCAACAAAGGCGTTCCTTGAGAAGGTTGAAAAGCAACTAGTGTATCACCGTTGTGGTTTTTGCATAGATGAGAATTGTTCTTGCTAGATACCCATAGTAGCCACGTAAAACATGCAACAACAATTAGAGGACATCTAACTTGTTTTTGCAGGGTATGTTGTGATGTGATATGGCCAATTACATGATGTGATATATGTGATGTTTGAGATGATCATGTGATGTATAGATTATCACGACTTGCATGTCAATGAGTACGGCAACCGGCAGGAGCCATAGGGTTGTCTTTAATTATTGTATGACTTGCGTGTCAATCATTAAGAGCTATGTAATTCTTTACTTTATCGCTAAACAGTAGCAATAGTAGTAGAAGCATGTTGGGCGTGACAACCCCGATGGCGACACGTTGATGGAGATCAAGATGATGGAGATCATGGTGTCGTGCCGGTGACGATGGAGATCATGCCGGTGCTTTCTAGATGGAGATCAAAAGAACAAGTTCATGTCCATATCATGTCACTTATGAATTGCATGTGATGTTAATCCTTTTATGCACCTTGTTTTGCTTAGGACGAGGGTAGCATTATAAGGTGATCCCTCACTTAAATTTCAAGATGAATTGTGTTCTCCCCGAGTGTGCACCGTTGCGAAAGTTCGTCGTGTCGAGACACCACGTGATGATCGGGTGTGATAGACTCTACGTTCACATACAACGGGTGCAAGCCAGTGTTGCACATGCAGAACACTCGGGTTAAACTTGACGAGCCTAGCATGTACAGACATGGCCTCGGAACACAAGAGACCGAAAGGTCGAACATGAGTCATACAGTAGATATGATCAACATGATTATGTTCACCATTGAAACCACCTCAACTGACGTGATGATCGGACTTGAGTGGGTGGATCTAGATCATGTGACACTCAGATGACCTGAGGGATGCCAATTTGAGTGCGAGCTTTAGTAATTTGATTAACTAAACTCATTATCTTGAAAAATATTCTAAGTAAACTTTGCATATTTATGTTGTAGATCAATGGCTCGCGCAGTAGCACCCCTAAATTTTAATGCATTCCTAGAGAAAGCTAAGTTAAAAGATGATGGAAGTAACTTTGTTGACTGGGCCCGTAATCTGAGGATTATCCTCATGGCTTCCCAAAAATCATATGTCCTTGATGCACCGCTTGGTGACCAACCAGAAGACATGACCTCCGAAGACGTTAAGAACACTTGGGAGGCATGTACTGGAGATTACTCAATAGTTTAGTGTGCAATATTGTATGGCTTAGAACCGAGACTTCAAAGACGTTTTGAACATCATGGAGCATATGAGATGTTCCAGGAGTTGAAGTTTATCTTTCAGAAGAATGCCCGGATCGAGAGGTATGAGACCTCTGATAAGTTCTATGCTTACAAAATGGAGGAGAACGGGTCTATCAGTGAGCATATACTTAGAATGTCTGGGTATTCAAATCGTCTAACAGAGTTGGGAATTACCCTTCCACCAGAGGCAATCACTGACAGAGTTCTTCAATCACTGCCACCTAGTTACAAGAGCTTTGTGATGAACTATAACATGCACGGGATGAACAAGTTAGTCGTCGAGCTGTTTGCGATGTTAAAAGTCGCTGAGTTTGAAATCCAGAAAGAACATCAAGTGTTGATGGTCAATAAAACCACTAGTTTCAAGAAGAATGGCAAGGGCAAGGGCAAGAAGGGTAAAACCAAGAAGGATGGCAAAGCAGTTGCTACTCCTGTAAAGAAGCCTAAGCATGGTCCGAAGCCAGAAACTGAGTGATTTCATTGCAAGGGAACTGATCACTAGAAGCGGAACTGCCCTAAGTACCTGGCTGACAAGAAGGCGGCCAATGACAAACAAGGTATATATGATATACATGTTATTGATGTGTACCTTACTAGCTCTCATAGTAGTGCCTGGGTATTTGATACCGGTTCGGTTGCTCACATTTGCAACTCAAAGCAGGAACTACAGAATAGACGAAGGCTGGCAAAGGACGAAGTGACATGCGCATGGGAAATGGTTCTAAGGTTGATGTGATCGCCGTCGGCACGCTCTCTCTTCGATTACCATCGGGATTAGTGATGAACCTGAATAATTGTTATTTAGTGCCTGCGTTAAGCATGAACATTATATCTGGATCTTGTTTATTGCGAGACGGTTACTCATTTAAATCAGAGAATAAAGGTTGTTCTATTTATATGAGTAATATCTTTTATGGTCATGCACCCAATGTTAGGGGTTTATTCATATTGAATCTTGATAGTGATGACACACATGCTCATAACATTGATGCCAAAAGATGTAGAGTTGATAATGATAGTACCACTTTCTTGTGGCACTGCCCTTTAGGTCATATTGGTTTAAAACGCATGAGGAAGCTCCATGCTGATGGACTTTTGGAGTCACTTGATTTTGAATCACTTGACACATGTGATCCATGCCTCATGGGCAAGATGACTAAAACACCATTCTCTGGAACAATGGAACGGGCAAGTGACTTATTGGAAATCATACATACTGATGTGTGCGGTCCACTGAATGTTACAGCGCGTGGTGGATATCGTTATTTTCTCACCTTCACTGATGACTTAAGTAGATATGGGTATATTTACTTAATGAAACACAAGTCTGAAATGTTTGAAAAGTTCAAGCAATTTTAGAGTGAAGTTGAGAATCATTGTAAAAAGAAGGTTAAGTTCCTACGATCTGATCAAGGAGGTGAATATCTGAGTTATGAGTTTGGCAGTCACTTAAGACAGTGTGGAATAGTTTCACAGTTGACACCGCCCGGAACACCACAGCGTAATGGTGTGTCCGAATGTCGTAATTGAACCTTATTAGATATGGTGCATTCTATGATGTCTCTTGCTGATTTGCCACTATCGTTTTGGGGTTATGCATTATAGACAGCTGCATTCACTTTAAATAGGGCACCATCAAAATCCGTTAAGACAACGCCATATGAACTATGGTTTGGCAAGAGGCCAAAGTTGTCATTTCTTAAAGATTGGGGATGTGATGCTTATGTTAAAAACCTTCAGCCTAAAAAGCTGGAATCCAAAGCGGAGAAATGCGTCCTCATTGGATACCCGAAAGACACAGTCGAGTATACCTTCTATCTTAGATCCGAAGGCAAAGTGTTTGTCGCTAAGAACAGAACATTTCTTGAGAAAGAGTTTCTCTCGAAAGAATTGAGTGGGAGGAAGATAGAGCTTGATGAGGTTATTGAACCTTTTCTGCAACCAGAAAGTAGCGCAGCGCAAAAAGATGTTTCTATGGAACCTACGACGGTAAAAGAGGAAGTTAATGATGATGATCATGAAGCTTCGAATCAAGCTACTATTGAACCTCGTAGGTCGACAAGGGCGCGTACTGCTCCTGAGTGGTACGACAGCCCTGTCTTAGAGGTCATGTTGTTGGACAACAATGAACCTACGAGGTATGGAGGAGTAGTGATGGGCCCAGATTCCGAGAAATGGTTAGAGGCCATGAAGTCTGAGATGGGATCCATGTATGAAAACAAAGTATGGACTTTGGATGTATTACCTGAAGGGTGAAAGTCCATTTAGAACAAATGGATCTTTAAGAAGAAGACAGACGCGGACGGTAATATCACCGTCTATAAAGCTCGACTTTTGGCAAAGGGTTTTTCACAAGTTCAAGGAGTTGACTACGATAAGACATTCTCACCCATAGCGATGCTTAAGTCTGTCAGAATCATGTTGGCAATAGCTGCTTATTTCGACTATGAAATTTGGCAGATGGATGTCAAAACGGCGTTCCTCAATGGTTTCCTTGAGGAAGATTTGTATATGATGTAACCCGAAGGTTTTGTCGATCTAGAGAATGCTGACAAAGTTTGCAAACTCCAACGATCCATTTATGGACTGGTGCAAGCATCTCGGAGTTGGAATAAGCGCTTTGATGAGGTGATCAAAGCGTTTGAGTTTATACAAGTTTATGGAGAAGCTTGTATTTACAAGAAAGTGAGTGGGAGCTCTATAGCGTTTCTAATATTATATGTGGATGACATATTGCTGATTGGAAACAATATAGAAATGCTGGAAAGCGTGAAGGAATATTTGAACAAGAGTTTTTCAATGAAGGACCTAGGAGAAGCTGCTTTCATATTAGGCATTAAGATCTATAGAGATAGATCGAGACGCTTAATAGCACTTTCACAGAGCACATACCTTGATAAAGTTTTGAAGAAGTTCAAAATGGATCAGTCCAAGAAGGGGTTCTTGCCAGTGTTACAAGGTGTGAAGTTGAGTAAGACTCAATGCCCAGTGACTGCAGAAGATAGAGAAAAGACGAGTGTCATCCCCTATGCTTCAGCCATAGGCTCTATCATGTATGCAATGCTGTTCACAAGACCCGATGTCAGCCTTGCCATAAGTATGGCCGAAAGGTTTCAAAGTGATCCTGGAATGGAGCACTAGGCAGTGGTCAAGAATATCCTTAAGTACCTGAAAAGGACTAAGGAAATGTTTCTCGTTTATGGAGGTGATGAAGAGCTCGTCGTAAAGGGTTACGTCGATGCAAGCTTTGATACTGATCTGGATGACTCTAAGTCGCAAAACGGATACATATTTATTCTTAATGGGGGAGCGGTAAGCTGGTGCAATTCCAAGCAAAGCGTGGTAGCTGATTCTACGTGCGAAGCGGAGTACATCGCAGCCTCGAAGGCGGCGAAGGAAGGTGTATGGATGAAGCAATTCATGACAGATCTTGGAGTAGTGCCCAGTGCATTGAATCCAATCAATCTATTCTGTGACAACACTGGTGCCATTGCTCTGGCCAAGGAACCAAGGTTTCACAAGAGGACCAGACACATAAAGCGATGCTTCAACTACATCCACTATTACATCAAGGAGAAGGACATAAATATTTGCAAAGTGCACACGGATCTTAATGTTGCAGACCCATTGACTAAACCTCTTCAACGGGCTAAACATGATCAACACCAGAATTGCATGGGTGTTCGATTCATTACCATGTAAATCACATAGTGATGTGAACTAGATTATTGACTCTAGTGCAAGTGGGAGACTATTGCAAATATGCCCTAGAGGCAATAAATAAAGTGATTATTATTATATTTCCTTGTTCATGATAATCGTTTATTGTCCATGCTATAATTGTATTGATTGGAAACACATTACATGTGTGGGTAAATATACAACACTCTGTCCCTAGTATAACTCTAGTGAACTAGCTCGTTGATCAAAGATGGTCAAGGTTTCCTGGCCACTGACATGAGATGTCATTTGATAACAAGATCACATCATTAGGAGAATGATGTGATGGACAAGACCCAAACTACAAACGTAGCATATGATCGTGTTAGTTTATTGCTATTATTTTCTACATGTCAAGTATGTGTTCCTATGACCATGAGATCATGCAACTCACGGACATCAAAGGAGTGCCTTGTGTGTGTCAAACATCGCAATGTCACTGGGTGACTATAAAGGTGCTCTACAGGTATCTCCGAGGGTGTCTGTTGAGTTAGCATGGATCAAGACTGGGATTTGTTACTCCGTGTGACAGAGAGGTATTTCAAGGCCCACTCGGTAATACAACATCACAATAAGCCTTGCAAGCAATGTGACTAAGTGTTAGTTGTGGGATCTTGTATTGCGGAATGAGTAAAGATACTTTCCGGTAACGAGGTTGAACTAGGTATGGAGATACCGATGATCGAATCTTGGGCAAGTAACATACCGAAGAACAAAGGGAACATCATACGGGATTAACTGAATCCTTGACATAGAGGTTCGACCGATAAAGATCTTCGTAGAATATGTAGGAACCAATATGGGCATCCAGGTCCCGCTAATGGTCATTGACCGTAGAGGTGTCTCGGTCATGTCTACATAGTTCTCGAACCCGCAGGGTCTGCACACTTAAGGTTTGATGACGTTTTAGTAGAATACAGTTATGTATGGTGGTGACCGAAGGTTTTTGGAGTCCCGGATGAGATCCCGGACATCACAAGGATTTCCGAAATGGTCCGTAGGTAAAGATTCATATATAGGAAGTCCTGTTTTGGTTGCCGGAAAAGTTTCGGGCTCATCGGTAGTGTACCGAGAGTGCCGGTAGTGTACCGG
This sequence comes from Hordeum marinum, assembly GCA_022496015.1. Classification (NCBI taxonomy): domain Eukaryota; kingdom Viridiplantae; phylum Streptophyta; class Magnoliopsida; order Poales; family Poaceae; genus Hordeum; species Hordeum marinum. The sequence goes on from CM039675.1 coordinate 421,347,311, forward strand.
GAGACCACCGGGAGGGGTATTTCGACCCAAGAGGCTTAATGGGCTGTGGGAGAGTGAATACCAGCCTTTAGTGGGCTGGTGGAACTTCCACACAATGCCTATGCGTCTAGGGAAGAAAAACCCAATAGGAAAAGGTGGAAAAAGGCAAAAAAAAGGAGGAATCCTAGTCCTACTAGGATTGGACGAGGAGTCCTCCTCTCCTCCCCACTTCGGCTGACTCCAAGGAGGCTTGGCCCTTGCGTGAAGCCTCTCCTCCTTTCCTCCTATATATACTGGTGGACTTGAGTGTTTTGCACTAGTTTTTTCAGCCACGTGCTACCCGTTCCTCCAATGCATAGTTTCTCCTCTAGATCAGATTTCTGCAGTGCTTAGGCGAAGCCCTACCGGAATAGCTCCACCACCATCGCCGGAGTGCCGCCATGCTTCTGGAGAACTCTTCATCCTCTCCGCTCCTTCTTTCTCAATCAAGAAGGCGGAGATCGTCATCAAGCTATACGTGTGCTGAATGCGGAGGTGCCGTTCGTTCGGTGCTTGATCGGGTCGGATCATGAGGATGGTTCGTGATTGGATCGCGGGACGCTCGGTGATTTGGATCGCGAAGACGTTCGACTACACCAACCGCGTTTCTGAATGCTTCCCGCTTAGCGATCTACAAGGGTACGTAGATCCACTCTCCCTCTCATAGATGCTCATCACCATGGATAGATCTGCGTGTGTGTAGGATTTTTTTTGTTTCCCATGCTACATTCCCCAGCACATTGTAGCCGTTGGCCACTGCATGGCCCCATCAACCTCGAGCGCCCACCTCTTGCCAGATGGTCGGCCTCGACGTTCGTGCCATGCCACCTTGTCAGGCCAAACTTCCCTCTCCCTCCTCTAGCCCTCCTCGCACGCGCCGTGGCCTCCCTAGCCGGACAACTGTGGGGCTCGCACGTGCGCGCTCCCCCGCCTCTCTCTCCTATCCCCCTCGGCCTAGACTAGCCCCAGGTATGCTGCAGACTCGCCCTCACCCCCTCTGATCGACACTGGCCTCGGCCACGAGCTCGCTAGCGCACCTCGCCTATAAAAGGGCCTCCCGGACCCCTCTCCCCCTCCGGTCTCTCTCTTCGCTCCCCAGCAACCTCACTGTGCCCCCCAGAGAGCCCCCGACGCCTCTGTGCTCGGGATCGACCGAGGACCGCCACGGCCATCTCACCGTTGATCTCCGGGTATAGAGCCCCTCCGGCCCTCCTCTCTCTTCGGTTGGTCCTCCCTCGACATTCTAACGCGTTTCCCCCTTCTCCCTATCCTCTTTGCAGCCTGAAACAGCCCCGGCGACCACCTCCCGAAGCTTCTCCGTCGCGGCCTTCTCCCCGCCGGCAACTCAGGCCACCTCTGGCTTCCCTTCGACCTCCTCTTGAATGGCAACTCCTCCCCGAGCCCATTCCCGCCATCACCTGCCGTCATCGTGCCCCGTGCAACCGCTGGTGAGCCTATCCCCTCTCTGCCCCGAGGTGGGAGAAGGATCCAACAGGTGGGACCCATCTGTCGGCCTCTATTTCCCTTTCCCACACTCTCTCTCCCCCCTTGTGTCGCTAACTGCCGGGCCCCGTGCGTCAGGTTTGAACCTTGCCGCGCGCGAGGCCGGCTGGCTGGCCTGCCGGGCCGGCCAAGCCACTGGCCGCCTCTGGCCCAGGCCCCCGTGGCCTCTTGCAAAAATCCCACAAAGCTAAATAAAACTCCTATGACAATATTTCTTCCACCTAAATTCCTAGAATATTCCCTAGAATTTAATAGTGCATTTTTTGTAAAAATTTGAAAACCTTTTCTGTACTGTTTTATTTTAAAACTATATTTAGGCATCTTTTGCTTCTGATAAATAGTTTTCAAAAATGATTTTCATAACAAAATATTAAAAAAACATTTTTAGTATAGTCTCTAGCATTTATCAGAGACGGGTAGCATTTTTGATAGTGGCTTGTGTGCTCTGTTTTCTGTGATGCTTATTTTTATCGCTTTTATTCGCGACGATGGATTGCGCTATGACGAGGAAGTTGGACCCGAAGACTTTGAAGACCCTAGAGAGTTTGTTGAGCCAGGCAAGCAGCCCTTTGACCATGTTAAGAAACTTTTTCATGCATGACATATAGCACTTGTTATTTCGATGTTTGATCATGATGTGGTATCCCCCCTTCAGTGGGTTGCCTCAGATACTCTTTTCAAAAACCCCATCGGGTGCCTCTAATGCCCGTGGGAGATAATGATGAGATGGGTGACCACCTGAGAAAGAAGTGGTGTACCGGAGAAAGTTGTGTGAGTGTGTGGGTTTTCGAAAACGGATTAGATTAAAGGTCTGCTGACCGTCCCAACCTTACATGCACAACCACGATACCCCTTATGGGACGGGGCTTTGTTGATTACCTTCGTGGGTACTGGCAAGGAGCCCGCATTACTAGTGGCAGGAGTGGCGTGGTCACGCTCGATACGGGGTCGTACCGATATGTACGATCATGCACCGTCTTCACAGGCACCGGGCAGACCGTTGGTCCCCTCATGGATGGTACGATTAGAGCGAGGCTCATGTGATGTACATCGTGAGGGCTGGGTACCAATCGAGTGACTCGTTGTCTAGTATTGATAGGGGAAAGGCATTGTTCAGGTGCTTACCTCGGGTATGTTATATACCGCGAGTCATGGATGACACGGAAGTTCCCCGAGTCTTGTGGGTAAAGTGTGCAACCTCTCCGGGGTGTAAAACTATTCAAATAGCCGCGTCCGCTGCTTGTTCACGCTTTCGACCAAGATTTCCGCTGCTTGTTCTATTTAAGTGTTTGCCCCTTATGGCCCTATCTATGTAAGACTAGGCCTTCATCGTCTTTATTTGTGTAAGACGCTAAACGTGGATGTAAGACTCTTGTTATTCAGCTTCTGTGTGTTCAGTGAGCATTGATCTCTGGGATCACTGTACACATGCATTCGGTGATCACGACTTATGAGTCGGGGTCCCCACACCCACGCCCTGGACTGCGCCGTCTCCCTACGGCGCTTCTCGCGCGTACACCAGCAACTGGAGCCCGGGCCTTCGCCCTGCTACCGGTGCTCCCGGCCTTCTGGGTTCGCAGCCACCGCCTCATGTCTACACTACCACGACCTCTCCATCGCCTGCCGTCCAAGGAGCACACTACGGCTACCTGCTGGTACCCTATGCGCCCTACACCTACGGCCCTGCTTCACCCATGCCATATGCGCACGCGCCTACGGTCGCACCGTAGCTACTCATTAACAGCCAGCCTGGGATCAAGCCACCTTCATCGCAGCCATGAACAACTTTACACTCAATAACCAAGGTACGGATTGGATTTTCGATTCCTGTGCATCCTCGCATATATCTTCAAATATGGATATTTTGTCAGCTTGTTTTCCTTCCACTTATTCTTCCATCACCATAGGCGATGGCTACCTTGTTCCCATTTCTTGCATCGGTCCCTCTTCCATACAAACAGATCATGCCAATTTTCAACTTCGCAATATTCTTGTTGTTCCTTCTTTAATCAAAACCTTATTTATTTTCGCCAATTTACCATCGATAATCTTGTCATTATAGCATTTGAACCTTTTTGTTTATGTGTGAAGGATCTGAGAACGGGGGCACTTCTCGCTCGCTTCAATAGCACGGACGATCTCTATCCACTTCACGGCGCGCCTGCATCCTCTGCTTGCGTCATGCTTGCTTCAGTTGATCTGTGGCATCGTAGGCTCAGTCACCCCAATAATTTAACGCTGTCATCTCTACTACACAAATTTTCTATTCCTCACTAGTGTGTCACATAATTATTCTCTTTGCCAGGCATGCCAATGCAGAAAACATGTTTGGCTCCCTTTTGGAACATCATCTACTGTTAGCACTTTTCCTTTTGAGCTTTTACATTGTGATCTCTAGACCTCTCCTATTCCTAGTGTCTCTAGCTATAAGTATTATCTTGTGATTTTAGATGATTATTCTCACTATATATGAACGTTCCCTGTATGTGCTAAATCTGATGTCCATCAAGTTTTTCTCACCTTTCGCACCTATGTCCAAACACACTTCGGCCTATCGATTCGTTTTATTCAATGTGACAATGGGCGCGAGTTCGACAACGTCACCAATCACACCTTTTTCCTCTCCCATGGCATTCTTCTCCGATTTTGTTTCCCCTATACCTCCTCTCAAAATGGGAAGACAGAGCGCTCTCTTTGTTCCATCAACGATATCCAATGCACTCTATCATCCAAGCATCTCTTCCTCCCCGTTTTTGGGTCGAAGCTCTGTGCACTGCTGCTACTTCTTGAGCTTGCGTTGGTTTTTCCCTTGAAGAGGAAAGGGTGATGCAGGAAAGTAGAGATAAGTATTTCCCTCAGTTTGAGAACCAAGGTATCAATCTAGTAGGAGTATCAAGATGAGGCACCAAGGCACCTACGCAAAAACAAACAAACTTGCACCCAACGCGATAAAGGGGTTGCCAATCCCTTTACGATTACTTGCAAGGTGAGATCTGATAGTGATAATAGGTAAATATAAATAAATAAATAAAAATTCAGCAAGGTATTTTTGGTATTTTTGTATGTAGATCTGAATATATAATGTGTAAAATAGACCCGGGGGCCATAGTGTTCACTAGAGGCTTCTCTCATGATAGCAAGTATTACGGTGGGTGATCAAATTACTGTCGAGCAATTGATACAATCGCGCAAAGTCATGACGATATCTAAGGCAATGATCATACATATAGGCATCACATCCGAGACAAGTAGACCCATACTTCTGCATCTACTACTATTACTCCACACATTGACCGCTATCCAACATGCATCTAGTGTATTAAGTTCATAACAAACAGAGTAACGCCTTAAGCAAGATGACATGATGTAGAGGGATAAATTCATGCAATATGATATAAACCCCATCTTTTTACCCTTGATGGCAACAACATGATGCGTGCCTCGCTACCCCTTCTGTCACTAGGTGAGGACACCGCACGATATGAACCCAAAACCAAGCACTTCTCCCATTGCAAGAATTATAGATCAAGTTGGCCAAATGAAACCCATAACTCGAAGAGACTTACAAGGATACGAAATCATGCATATAAGAAATCAGAGGAGACTCAAAAAATATTCATAGATAATCTGATCATAAATCCACAATTCATCGGATCTCGACAAACACATCGCAAAAGAAAGTTACATCGGATAGATCTCCATAAAGATCATGGAGAACTTTGTATTGAAGATCCAAGTGAGAGAAGAAGCCATTTAGCTACTAGCTAAGGACCCAAAGGTCTATGGTGAACTACTCACGCATCATCGGAGAGGCAATGAGGTTGATGAAGAAGCCCTCCGTGTCTGAATCCCCCTCCGACAGGGCACCAGAATGGTCCCTAGATGGGATCTCGCGGAAACAGAAGCTTGCGGCGGCGGAAAAGTGTTTTTGTGGATCTCTTTGTTGGTTTAGGGATTTTTGGGAATTTATAGGCGTAAGAGGTAGGGCAAAGCAGGCACGGGGGGCCCACGAGCTTGCTAGGCGCCCCCCTAGGGCGCGCCAAGGGGGCTCGTGGCCTCCTCCGTGGCCCTTTGCCTTGGTTCTCAAGTCTTCTGGATCCCTTCTGTCGTGGAAAAAATCATCCTGAAGGTTTTATTCCGTTTGGACTCCGTTTAATATTCTTATCTGAAAAAGGTCAAAAACACGGAAAAAACAGAAACTGGCACTAGGCACTGAGTTAATAAGTTAGTCCCAAAAATGATTTAAAATAGCATATAAATGCATATAAAACATCCCAAGTTGATAATATAATATCATGGAACAATTAAAAATTATAGATACATTGGAGACATATCAAGCATCCCCAAGCTTAACTCTTGCTCGTCCTCGAGTAGGGAAGTGATAAAGACCGAATTTTTGATGTGGAATGCTACCTAACATATTTATTCTTTGTAGCTTCTTTATTGTGGCATGAATGTTCAGATCCATAAGATTCAAAACAATATTTTAATATTGACATAAAAGAATAATACTTCAAGCATACTTGCAAAGTAATCATGAACTTTTGAAATAACAAGGCCAAAGAAATTTATCCCTACAAAATCATATAGTCTGGCTATGCTCCATCATCCCCACACAACGAATTTAAATCATGCACAACCCCGGTATTGGCCAAGTAATTGTTTTCGCAATCTTACTTTCTCAAACTTTTTCAACTCTCACGCAATACATGAGCATGAGCCATGGATATAGCACTATAGGTGGAGTAGAGTGTGGTGGAGGTTGTGAGGCAAAAAGGAGGAGATGGTCACATCGACTCGGCGTATCAATGGGCTATGGAGATGCCCATCAATAGATATCAATGTGAATGAGTAGGTATTGCCATGCAACGGATGCACTAGAGCTATAAGTGTATGAAAGCTCAAAAATAAAAACTAGTGGGTGTGCACCCAACTTGCTTGCTCACGAAGACCTAGGGCAATTTTGAGCAAGCCCATCATTGGAATATAAAAGCCAAGTTATATAATGAAAATTCCCACTAGCATATGAAAGTGACAAAACAAGAGACTCTCTATCATGAAGAACATGGTGCTATTTTGAAGCACAAGTGTGGAAAAAGATAGTAGCATTGTCCCTTCTCTCTTTTTCTCTCATTTTTTGGTGGGCATCTTTGGCCTCTTTTTTTTATTTGGGCTTCGCTGGCCTCTTTTATTATTTCCTCACATGGAGCAATGCTCTAATAATGATGATCATCACACTTTTATTTACTTACAACTCGATACTTAGAACAATAATGACTCATGTCATGAGACGGAACAGTGGAAGTTGCATGGAAATATATCTCGGAATGGCTATCAAAATGCCAAAATAGGTAGGTATGGTAGCTGTTTTGATGAAGGTATATGGTGGGTTTGTTCACCGGCGAAAGTTGTGTGACACTAGAGAGGGTAGCAATGGTGGAAGGTGAGAGTGCGATCCCGACCGCCACACAAAGGATTACAACCAATAAATCAGTTATGCTCCGACTTCCTAACATAGCGGTTCACCATACGTGCATGCTACGGGAATCACTAACCTCAACACAAGTATTTCTAGATTCACAACACCCTACTATTAGAACTCTAATATTATCACCTCCATATCTCAAAATTAATCGTGAGGAATCAAACTTCTCTTACTAATCAATGCACTTGAATATGAAAGTTTTTATTATATCCTCTTTGGATGCCTATCATATTTAGGACTAATTTCATAACACACGCCAATTACCAAGTTACTTAGAGAGAGCACTCTCAAAATGATATAAGTGAAGATTGAGAGTTTTTATTTCTACAAAATATGACATCGCCGTGCTCTACAAAGATTTAAGTGAAGCACGAGAGCAAAATTATGTAGCTCAAAAGATATAATTGAAGCTCATGGGAGCGACATTACCAATCTCAAAACATATAAGTGAAGCTCATGGGAGAGAAATTACCAAGCTCAAAAGATATAAGTGAAGCACATGTGAGTGAAATTACCAAGCTCAAAAGATATAAGTGAAGCTCATGGGAGCGAAATTACCTAACTCAAAAGATATAAGTGAAGCTCATTGAGTATTCTAACAAATTCATGATGAGTGCATGTCCCTCTCAAAAGGTGTGCAAAATAGATGATTGTGATAAAACAAAAAGCAAAGACTCCTATAATACACGACGCTCCAAGTAACGTTACCGGTGGATTGAAGACGAAAGAGGGGATGCCTTCCCAGGGCATCCCCAATCTTAGGATTTTTGGTGTCCTTGAATTTGTCTTGGGATGACTTGGTCATCCCCAAGCTTAGGCTCTTTCCACTCTTTATTCCATTGTTCATAAGAACATCACCCAAAACTTGAAAACTTCACAACACAAAACTTAAATAGAAACTCGTGATAGCATTAGCATAAGGAAACAAACCACCAACCTTTTAGGGACTGTAATAAACTTAATTTCCATTTATATTGATTTTATATTACGTTATTATCACTTTTCCATGGCTCGTACCCCCGAATACTAACCATAGTTTCATCAAAATAAGCAATCAACACAACAAAAACAGAATAGTCTGTAGCAATATGTATATTTCATATACCTCTGCTAACCCAAACATTCTAAAAAAATTACTAAAATTAGGAAATTTTCATATAAATCAGCAGCAAAAATAATCAACTCAAAAGCTCTTTGTGGATAGGAATTAAAAATAATTTTGTGAGCATAAAGTTTTTGTCTTTTTTCAGCATGATTAAACAATTATCACCAAAACTAATCATAAAGGTTTTACTTGGCACAAACACTAATTAAAACATAAAAAACACAATCATAAAAGAATAATGATGGTGTGGACTCAACAAAACAGAAAGTAAAAAGCAAAAATAAATCTATTCATTGGGTTGCCTCCCTACAAGCGCTATCGTTTAACGCCCTTAGCTAGGCGTAAGGCAATAGAATCAAGTATTGTCATCTTTAGTGATAAAACCATAAGTAGCTCTCATAATGGATTCATAAGGCAATTTATTATTCTTTCAAGGAAAGTGTTCCACGCCCTTCTTTAATGGAAACTGAAATTTAATATTCCCTTCCTTCATATCAATAACACCACCAATAGTCCTAAGGAAAGGTCTACCAAGAATAATGGGACATGTCGGATTGCAATGAATATCAAGCACAATGAAATCTACATGCACATAGTTCCTATTTGCAATAATAAGAACAACATTGATCCTTCCCATAGGTTTTTTAATAGTAGAATCCGCAAGATGCAAGTTAAGAGAGCACTCATCAATCTCATTGAAACCTAGAACATCACATAAAGATTTTGGAATTGTGGAAACACTAGCACCCAAATCACACAAAGCATGGAATTCATAATTTTTAATCTTGATTTTTATAGTAGGTTCCCACTCATCATGAAGTTTTCTAGGAATAGATATTTCCAACTCAAGTTTCTCTTCAAGAGATTTCATCATAGCATCAACGATATGTTTGGTAAAAGCCTTATTTTGGCTATAAGCATGTGGAGAGTTTAGCATGGATTGCATCAAGGAAATACATTCAATCAAAGAGAAACTTTCATAATTAAATTCCTTGAAATCCAAAGTAGTAATTTCATCACTATTCAAAGTTTTGATATCCTCTACTCCACTTTTAGTATTTTTAGCATCAAGATAAATAGACTCCGAATCATTGGGGCGTTTCTCAACTAAAGTGGATTCACATCCAGCCCCATCATCATTAAGATTGCATTAGAAAACAAGGATTCAGTAGGAGTCACGCCAAGCACTTTAAGATTTTCATGGTTCTCATCACGAGAACACGCCTTTTTGAGCCATTCATGTCTAGCACGAATTTGGGCGATTCTTTCTTTACTCTCATTCATAGAAACACGCATAGCTTTCAAAGTTTCATCCATATTAATTTTGGGAGGAACACATCTCAATTTCAAAGCATCAATATCAAGACACATTCTATCAACAGTCCTAGCCAAGTCATCAATTTAAAGCAGTTTTTCTTCTATCGAAGCATTGAAAATCTTTTGCGAATTAATAAACTCCTTAATATTACTCTCAGGATCAGAGGGTATTTATTATAATTTCCATGAGCATTGTTGTAGGAATTGCCAAAATTATTAGAGGGATTACTAGGAAAAGGCCTAGGATTAAAGTTACCTCTATAAGCATTGTTGTTACCAAAATGATTCCCACCAACAAAATTAACATCCAAATTTTCATTGCTATTCTCAATCAAGGAAGATAAAGGCATATCATTTGGATCTAGAGGAGCACTTTTACTAGCAAACAACTTCATTAACTCATCCATCTTAGCACTCAAAGAGTTAATTTCTGCTATAGCATGCACTTTTTTACTAGTAGGTGACCTTTCAGTGTGCCATTGAGAATAATTTGTCATGATATTATCTAAGAGTTTTGTAGCTTCTCCTATTGTGATTTCCATAAAAGTTTCACCAGAGGCAGAATCCAAGATATTTCTAGAAGGAAAATTCAAACCATCATAGAAAATTTGTAAAATCATCCAAAGACTTAGGCCATGAGCGGGGCAATTTCTAATCATCAATTTCATTCTATCCCAAGATTGTGCAACATGTTCATGATCGAGTTGCTTAAAATTCATCATATCATTACGGAGAGAGATAATCTTAGCAGGTGGAAAATACTTGGAAATAAAGGCATCTTTACACTTGTTCCATGAATCAATACTATTTTTGGGTAAAGATGAAAACCAAGTTTTTGCTCGATCTCGTAGTGAGAACATAAATAGCTTCAATTTAATCATATAATTATCCACATCTATCTTCTTTTGCATATCGCATAACTCAATAAAGGTATTAAGATGGGATGCGGCATCTTCACTCGGAAGGCCGGAAAATTGCTCTTTCATAACAAGATTCAACAAGGCAGCATTAATTTCATATGAATCCACACTAGTGGCGGGAGCAATTGGAGTACTAATAAAATCATTGTTATTATTATTAGAGAAGTCACACAATTTAGTGTTTTTAGACATGGTGACTTAGCAAGCAGACAAGCACACGAGCAAACAGAAAGCAAGCGAAAGAAAAGGGGCGAATGAAAAAGGTAAATAAAGAAAGGCAAATATTTTTGTAAATTTTGTTTTAGAGGTGGGGGAGAGGAAAACGAGAGGCAAATGGCAAATAATGTAAATGCAAGAGATGAGTTTGCGATAGGTACTTGGTAGATACACTTCACTTGAATACTCCCCGGCAACGGCGCCAGAAATTCTTCCTGCTACTTCTTGAGCTTGCGTTGGTTTTTCCCTTGAAGAGGAAAGGGTGATGCATCAAAGTAGAGATAAGTATTTCCCTTAGTTTGAGAACCAAGGTATCAATCCAGTAGGAGTATCAAGATGAGGCACCAAGGCACCTGCGTAAAAACAAACAAACTTGCACCCAACGCGATAAAGGGGTTGTCAATCCCTTTACGATTACTTGCAAGGTGAGATCTAATAGTGATAATAGGTAAATATAAATATATAAATAAAAGTGCAACAAGGTATTTTTGGTATTTTGTATGTAGATCTGAATATATAATGTGTAAAATAGACCCGGGGGGCATAGTGTTCACTAGAGGCTTCTCTCATGATAGCAAGTATTACGGTGGGTGATCAAATTACTGTCGAGCAATTGATAGAATCGCGCAAAGTCATGACGATATCTAAGGCAATGATCATACATATATGCATCACGTCCGAGACAAGTAGACCGATACTTTCTGCATCTACTACTATTACTCCACATATCGACCGCTATCCAGCATGCATCTAGTGTATTAAGTTCATAACAAACAGAGTAACGCCTTAAGCAAGATTACATGATGTAGAGGGATAAATTCATGCAATATGAAATAAACCCCATCTTTTTACCCTTGATGGCAACAACATGATGCGTGCCTTGCTACCCCTTCTGTCACTAGGTGAGGACACCGCAAGGTATGAACCCAAAACCAAGCACTTCTCCCATTGCAAGAATTATAGATCAAGTTGGCCAAACGAAACCCATAACTCGAAGAGACTTACAAGGATACGAAATCATGCATATAAGAAATCAGAGGAGACTCAAATAATATTCATATATAATCTGATCATAAATCCGTAATTCATCGAATCTCGACAAACACACCGCAAAAGAAAGTTACTCGGATAGATCTCCATGAAGATCATGGAGAACTTTGTATTGAAGATCCAAGAGAGAGAAGAAGCCATCTAGCTACTAGCTATGGACCCGAAGGTCTGTGGGGAACTACTCACGCATCATCGGAGAGGCAATGGTGTTGATGAAGAAGCCCTCCGTGTCCGAATCCCCCTCCGGCAGGGCACCAGAACGGTCCCCAGATGGGATCTCGTGGAAACAGAAGCTTGCGGCAGCGGAAAAGTGTTTTCGTGGCTCTCTCTATTGGTTTAGGGATTTTTGGGAATTTATAGGCGAAAGAGGTAGGGCAAAGGAGGCACGAGGGCTCACGAGCCTGCTAGGCGCCCCCCTGGGGCGCGCCTAGGGGGCTCATGGCCTCCTCCGTGGCCCTCTTCCTTGGTTCTCAAGTCTTCTGGATCCCTTCTGTCGTGTAAAAAAATCATCCCGAAGGTTTTATTCCATTTGGACTCCGTTTAATATTCTTATAGTAAAAAGGTCAAAAACACGGAAAAAACAGAAACTGGTACTGGGCACTGAGTTAATAATTTAGTCCCAAAAATGATATAAAGTAGCATATAAATGCATATAAAACATCCCAAGTTGATAATATAATAGCATGGAACAATAAAAAATTATAGATACGTTGGATATGTATCAACTGCCACCCTTCTCCTTAACATCCACCCCACCAAAACATGTCCTCGCTATACACCCTTTCAATCTCTTCTTCTATCTGATCTCGGCTATCTTTGTCTTTTGGTTTTTGGTTTCCTATGCTTTCCAACATCACATCCACCACAGCTCACAAACTAGCCCCACGATCTCTACCCTGCATTTATCTTGGCCTCTCCGATGAACACAAAGGACATCACTGTTTTGATCCATCTTCCGGTCACGTGCTTGTCTCTCGCCATGTCACATTCGATGAAAACACTTCTCCTTATTCTGTCACTAATACCTCATCACCCAATCACTAGCAAACCACCACCACATCTCCCACGACCTCTCCCTCTTCTGTGGCGAGGCCGGCAAGCCTGTGGCATCCGGTAGGCCCGACAAGCCCGACAAGCCCGACAAGTCCGGCACTAGCAAGCCCAACACCGATCCAATCACCACTCCCACCCAACGTCATACCCATTCCACCATCCACTAATGATCATGCCATGTGTACTCGTGGAAAACGTGGTTTTCATCCACCTACTCGTCGTCTTAATCTCACGGCCACACCAACTATCTCCCCTCTACCCACTTCATACAAACGGGCTCTTCTTGATCCCGTTTGGTTTTCTGCTATGCGGGACGAACTTGATGCTCTACAGAAAAACAACACCTGGACTTTCGCCACAAGTTTCATGCCGATGTTTCTCTTGCCCGCTACAAAGCTCGTTGGGCTTGTCGTGGTTTTTCCCAGCACCACGACATTGATTTTTATGAGGCCTTCTCTCATGTGGTAAAACTAGCACCATTCATGTTATTCTTAGTCTTGCGGTCTCCTTTTCCTATCCTATTAACCAACTGGATGTCAAAAATGCTTTCCTCCATGGAACACAAAATGAAATTGTGTACTACCAGCAACCCTCTTGTGGGGACCCTGACTCATAAGTCATGATCACCGAATGCACGTGTACAGTGATCCCAGAGATCAATGCTCACTGAACACACAAAAGCTGAATATCAAGAGTCATACATCCACATTTAGCGTCTTACACAAATAAAGACCATGAAGGCCTAGTTTTACATAGATAGGGCCACAAGGGTCAAACACTTAAATAGAACAAATAGCAGAAATCTTGATCGAAAGCGTGAACCCATCCCATCTGCCTTAACCTACAGGCATTCTGACTAGGAAGTGTCCTAGTTTGCATGTTCGTCACAAACGAACTCTTCAACATAATCTTGTTCTTCCATGCCTGGCCAATTAAATAACCAGTGGCAAGCCAATGAGTACTTTGAATGTACTCGCAAGCAACCCAAGTTGTGGAACAAGGAAAATGATGCATGATATAGCACTAAGTAGGTAATTGGCGGAAAGCTGATATTTTATGTAATGACATGATCAAGTAACTAAGTAAACATGCATCAACAGTTCGTTAGATATACATATGAACAGGTTATAGATATTATCATAATTAGGGGTCAAACATCTCATGTTCATTCATCATGCTAAGTCATCGAACATAGATCAATTGCCAAGCTAAGTCATCGGACTTAGCTCAAGTACCATCTTTGTCTCTAACACACACACACACACACCAGTTTGTGAAAACACTTGGACGTAGCACAAGAGCGGTCATCCAACTGTCCTTGACCGTGGACATGGCTATTCGAATAGTTTTACACTCTGCACAGGTTGGAAACTTTACCCACAAGACTCGGGAAACTTCCGTGTCATCCACGACTCGCGGTACATCACATACCCGAGGTAGGTACGTGAACAATGCCTTTCCCATGGTGATACTAAACAAAGAGTCCACTCGTTGGTGCCATCCCTCATGATGTACATCACAAGTATCATCCACGAGGGAACGCAACGGTGTGCCCAGTGCCTGTAAAGACAATGCATGGCCTTCCACTTCCGGGATGACCCCGTCTCAAGAGTTACCACTTCACTCTTGCCACTAGTAATGCGGGCTCCTTGCTAGCACCAACCATAGTACTCAACAAAGCCCTGTCCCATAAGGGGTATCGTGGTCGTACATGTCAGGTTGAAATAACGGTCGCAACTTACACCAATCCATTTTCGAAAACCACAACACTCACTTGTTCCGGTACACCACTTCTTTCTCAAGTGGTCACTCATCTCATCATCATCTCCCTCGGGCATTAGTGGCACCCGACAGGGTTTTCGAAAAGTCTTTGAAATCATTTCTCCCTTTCCATCACTATGCATAAATCCCAACCCACTTGCGTAGCATCTATTAGCATCCTATCTACACCCACCCGCACAAACCTTATAAGGTGGTAGGGTCATGCACAATGCAAGTGTCAATGGAGGAAGTATCGAAGACAACCCACCGAAGGGGGGAGGGACATCACATCATGATCAATCATCGAATCAACAAGTGCTATATGTCATGCATGAAAAAGTTTCTGAACATAGTCAAAGGGCTGCTTGCCTGGCTCAACAAAGTCTCCGAGGTCTTTGAAGTCTTCGGGTCCAACTTCCTCGTGAACAGCGCAATCTATCATTGCGATAAAATAGCGATAATAATAAGCATCACATAAAACAGAGCACACAAGCCACAATAAAAAAATGCTACCCTACTCTGATAAATACTAAAGACTACATTAAAAATATTTTTCTAGGTTCTTGAACTCAAAAGATTTTTAAAACTATTTATAACAGGAGCTTATAAAGCTAAATAGGGGTTTTAAATTAAAACGGTACCGAAAATGTTTTCAAACATTTTTACAAGTAGCACTAATAAATTCTAGGGAATATTCTAAGATTTTAGGTCTAAGAATATTTGGAATTTGATTAATATACAAATCTATGGAATTTTTGGAAGTTTAAACAGAAAAAGAAAAAGAAACAGGGCACTTTGCCCTCTCGGGCCACAAACACCCAGCCGAACCGGCCCACAGGGGAAGCCGGCCCAGGAGAGGTGCCGCACGTGGCAGGTTTATTTTTAAACCTGCCCGCGGGCCCTACTAGGCAGAGAGAGAGAAGGGGGATGAGGGGATGACAGGTGGTCCCCACCTGTAATCCCTCTCCTTGCGATAGGAGCGGAGGAGGGCTCACCGACGGCGTCTTGAGTCATGGCGGTCCAAGCGGAGGGCACCGACGTGCTCGGGGGGCTCCCGCGCGTCGATGAGTGGCCGGGCGGGTTGCCGGGTTGAGGGAAATGCCAGCAAGGGGGAAGGCCTGCTGGCGGCGAGGGTTTGCTCCGACCGCGAGTTCCTGACCACGAGGGCGAGGTGGCTAGGCCCAGGGGAGCTTCAGAGGAGAGGAGAGAGTGAGGAGAGAGGGGCAGGAGGAGCAGGAGGAGCAGGAGGCCCTTAAATAGGCGGGCTTCGGTCCACCACGGGCATGGTGCCCTGGCAAGGACATGGCCATCGCCACAAACCACGGGAGGGGGGGGGGCTCCAGGCTTTTTCTGGGGGGGGGGGGTCGGGGACTCAGTCCGCGTCCAGGGGAAGGGAAGGGCAACTCGGAGGGGAACCGGAGGTGCGCGTGTGTGAGCGCGGCCATTGGCCGGCTCGGGCAGTTGCGTGCGCACGCGATGGAGGGTAGAAGAGGAGGAGGGAGAAGGGGGCCCGACCACCTGGCGCCTTGCGGAGGCTGAGGACGGCCAGGGGACATGTTAGGGAGGCCCGAGGCTGTCGGACAACGCCGGACAGGGGCGGCTACAGTGCGGGAGCGCACTATAGCGCGCTCTAGAGCGCCCATATGGCGTGCCCTGGCATAATTTAAGCCCCCCAGTGTTTCCTCTAGTGTCTTGGGGTTACGGAAGGTGCCCTAGGGCTAGGAGAATCTAGGGGAGGGCTCTGGAGGAGCCTTAGGGTAGAAGGAAAGGTAGAAAAATATGCTTCTAGGGGGGTGAATGGGGGTTTTAACCCACCTTCCAATGGCTTGATGACCGTTTTTTTACTGGGGGTGCTTGGGCATTGCCAGAAGGTGTGGTAGAAATTTGGAGGCAAGGGGAAGAGAGAAAGGGGGTGAAATCAGAGATCTACCATTTCACCAGAAGGTGTTTGATGGGGTTTTGGGTAATAAATATTTACCAACTTACTGAGATATTTACTAGGGTCAAATGTTAGGTAAAAATGAGATGGATCACCAAGTTTGAGCTCAAGTGGGCAAAGTTGACAATGGAACCTTGGTAAACCTTAGAAAGTAACAGAATCAGGTTTCTGTAGATCTAGTGATGCTAGGCTTTTACCCTTGATGCACCACTTAGTGCAGGATCACTATTTGGTCATTAGAGCATGCCCACAAAGTTTGAGGTCAAGGGGAGAAACTTCATAATGTAAAGTTGCTCAAATTTGAATTTGGACATGAATGGTTTTGGGATGGTTTGATGGACCGAATCAATTTGGATTGAGATGAAACTTTGCGAGATCATCACCTGATAGTGTCGACTTGCTGGAATGTCCTGAAATTTATTAAGAATATTTCTTATAGAAATATTCCATAAGTTTGATTTGAACAAAAAGGGTTTTGAGGGGTTTTGCCCATGATTTGAACATGCCCTTGTGTTGAAACTCATATATATGGAAAATATATGTCCACTGAGTTTCCCTAAATTTTCTCAAATATTTTAAAAGCATTTAAATAATTTTCCCCTATGAAAGACCATTTCTGGTCTTAACAAAAAGCCTTTAAATACAATATAAGAATAATCTTTAAAAATAATATTTGGTGGTTTTCGAAAGTCTTATATATAGTAGGTTTGAAGTAAAGCTTTTGGGGAAGAAGAATCCACCCAATTTGAGGACTTGTAGTGAAATCCTCATTTCTGGGGGGTTTGAAAACCTAATCGGAATAAATCCCATTTGGTCAAAATAAAATTTGATAAAATAGTTTTGGGCACTATTCGCATGGTACGATCATTGGGCAAGAGGTTTGGGACAAGGAAGATGAATATTAAGTGGAATAGAATCTAGGAGTGCCATATATCACAATCATCAAGCAAACAAACATTAATTCAAACAAGCACAAACACTTAGAAAAAGTTTTAGTTGGTTCCAAATTTTATAAACCAAACATATCAAGGTGACACTAACACAGGGTGTGACAGACCCTCCCCCTTACAAGAATCTCGTCCCCGAGATTCCTAGGCTAAGCACTAAAAAGATAAGGGAACTCAGATCTGAGATAGTCTTCACGCTCCTAGGTTGCTTCAGCTTCAGTGTGGTTGCTCCACTAGACCTTGAAGTACTTGATGGTGCGGCTTCGGGTGCAGCGCTCGGCTTCATCCAAAATGCGAACCGGCCTCTCACGATAAGTGAGATCTGGCTGAAGATCGATGTCTTGATGGTCGATGTCCTTGTAGAGGTTGGGGTGGTTGGGAACTTGCACACACTTATGGAGTTATGACACATGAAAGACACTGTGCACATCCGACAGCTCGGAAGGTAGCTCTAGCTGATAGGCAACTTCTACTCGCCTGTCGGTGATCTTGAAGGGGCCGATGAATCTTGGTGAAAGCTTTCCTTTAACGTGGAAACGATTGGTTCCTTTGAGAGGCGTGACTCGGAGGTAAACATGGTCTCCAACACAGAAACTCATGTCCCGCCGGTGAGAGTCGGCGTAGCTCGTCTGCCTAGTCTTGGAGGTCTCAAGTCGCTCTCGGATGAGTTGAACTTGCTCTTATGCTTCACGGAGGATGTCCGGCACAAAAATTAATCCTTCTTTGGTCTCTGCCCAGTTGAGGGGAGTATGACACTTGTGTCCATACAACACCTCAAATGGTGCCATCTGAAGACTCGCCTGGTAGCTTTTGTTGTAGGAGAACTCGGAGAATGGTAGGCAATCTTCCCACTTGGCTCCGTATGCTAAAACACAAGCGTGGAGCATATCTTCGAATATCTGATTTACTCGTTTTGTTTGTCCACCGGTCTGAGGGTGGAAAGCAGTGCTGAAGGAGAGCTTGGTTCCCAAGGCTTCTTGGAATCTATTCTAGAACCTTGAGGTAAACTAGGTGCCTCGGTCCGATACAATCTCCTTAGGAACTCCGTGGAGGCTCACAATCCGGTTGATGTAGAGGTTGGCCAATTTGTTCCGATTGTAGGTTGTCTTGACAGGAATGAAGTGGGCTACCTTGATCAACAATGACCCAAATGGAATCGTGTCCTTTGCTTGACCTTGGTAATCCGGTGATGAAATCCATCCCGACTTTGTCCCACTTCCATTTAGGCACTTTGAGAGGCTACACTAGCCCAGCGGGTTGCTGATGCTCAGCCTTGACTCTCTGGCATATGTCACACTTGGCGACAAATGTCCCTATTTCCTGTTTCATACCATGCCACCAGAATCTTGCCTTGAGGTCTTGATACATCTAGGTTCCTCCAGGATGGATGGAGTATGGAGTGTCATGAGCTTCTTGCAAGATCAAGCTCTTGAGATCCTCCTTGTTGGGTATGCAGATGCGACTCCCGAACCATACAACTCCTTGTTCATCCACTGAGAATCATGGGGCCTTGCTTGCCTTGATATTCCTCTTGATGCCTTCGATGCTCTCGTGTCCCTTATGAGCTTCTTTGATATCATCCATCAAGGTAGGCTTTGCTTCGAGGTTGGCGAGGAATCCGGGTGCATCCTGTTCCAAGCTGAAGCTTTCACGTTCTTCATACAGGGCGGGTAGCCTTTCCTTAATCATAGCATTCAAGGAACAAGCCTTTCTTCTTAAGGCGTCTGCTACCATGTTGGCCTTTCCGGGGTGGTATTGAACACAGAGGTCATAGTCCTTGATCAATTTCCAACCATCTTTGCTGCCTCATGTTCAATTTCCTTTGAGTGAAGGTATACTTCCAACTCTTGTGGTCTGTGAATATCTCACATCGCTTCCCAGAAGGTAAGGTCGCCATGTCTTCAAGGCATGAACCACAGCTGCCAACTCGAGATCATGAGTTGCGTAGTTCTCTTCATGAGGACGTAGCTGTCTGGATAGATATGCTACGACTCTGCCTTCTTGCATCATAACACCTCCAAGCATGGTTCTGGATGCATCACAATAAATCACGAACTCCTTGTGAATATTGGGGGTGGCCAAAACTGGGCATGTGGTCAATCTCTTCTCGAGCTCCTGGAAGCTTTCCTCGCACTTAGCTGTCCACTCGAACTTCTTGTCCTTCTTCAAAAGCTAGGTCATGGGTTGGGCAATACTCGAGAACCCTTCCACGAACTTGCGGTAATATCCCACGAGTCCGAGGAAGCTCCTGACTTCCTTTATGGTAGTTGGGGTTTGCCATTCAGTCACGGCTTCAATCTTGGTAGGATCCATTGATAATCCTTCTACAGTCAGCACATGACCTAGGAATCCAACTTCATCCAGCCAAAATTCACACTTGCTGAACTTGGCATAAAGCTGGTGCTCTTGAAGCTTCTCTAGGACCAATCTCAAGTGTTCCTCATGCTCTTCTTCAGATTTGGAGAAGACGAGTATGTCATCAATGAAGACGACAACGAACTTTCCCAAGTACTCCATGAAGACTTTATTTATGAGGTACATGAAGTAGGCAGGGGCATTGGTTAACCCAAACGACATGACCGTGTATTCATATAGGCCATACCGGGTTACAAACACCGTCTTCAAAATGTCTTGGGGTCTGATCTTTAGCTGATAGTACCCAGACCCGAGGTCGATCTTGGAAAACACCTTGGCCCCATTCAACTGATCAAATAGGTCTTCAGTCTTCGGGAGTGGGTACTTGTTCTTTATTGTGACCTCATTCAGAGAACGGTAATCGACACAGAGTCTGATAGTTCTGTCCCACTTTGACACAAATTGAACAGGTGATACCCAAGGAGAGGCACTAGGGCGAATAAATCCTTTTCTGAGCTGCTCTGCCAGTTGCTTCTTCAATTCAGCCAACTCTTCGGATCCCATCCTGTAGGTCTTCTTATAGATGGGCCTTGATCCAGGCATAAGCTCAATGATGAACTCAATGTCACGGTCAGGAGGCATTCCGGGCAGCTCATTAGGAAACACATTCAGGTATTCGCATACCACTGGCACTTGATCCAACTCAACTCCCGATAGACAGTTAGCCTGAGGGGCTTGAGTGGAGGCAGGGTTGGGAACATACTTGACTTCCACTCCTTGGCTAATGGTCATGGTAACTATCCTCTTGGCACAGTCTAACATGCCTTGGTGCTTGGTCAACCAATTCATGCCAAGGATGATGTCCAAGCCTGGTGAATCCAGAACTATGAGGTCTGCTAGGAAGTCTACCCCATTGATTTCAATCTTCACTCCCTTAAAACCTATCCCAGACTTCATAACTGATCCCGAGGTTTGTATGAACATACGACTACCCAGGGGTGTAGGTTTCATGCCACTCTCTAATGCAAAATTTTGGGTGACAAAAGAATGCGAAGCTCCACAATCAAACAATACTATTGCTGGGGTTGAGTTGACGAGGAACGTACCGAGTATGACATCCGGGTCTTCTTGGGCTTCCTCTGCGGTGACGTGATTCACACGACCCTTGCGATTGTTGGGATGGTTGCAGGGAGCTAGGTTCCTTGGTGGTGCTCCACGGGCTTGACCTTGGTTTGGCACATTAGGGCGCGGTGCATCTGGCTTCCTGTTGGGGCAAAGCTTAGAGATGTGTCCAGACTAACCACATCCAAAGAAAGTGACTTGCCCAGGGTTGTTGTTGAAGCTTCTACCACCGTTGTTGTTATTGGGGTTGTTGTTATAAGCTGGCCTGGGATTGGCATACTACTGAGGCTGGTAGCTCGGACGAGGCACATGAGGTTTAGCCTGTTGCGGCTGATTGGTTGGCTTGGCTGGGGCTGGCTACCAAGGGCGAGGCTTCTGGTTGCTTGAGCTACCCTTGCTGATCATCTTGAGCTTGCGAGTGTCGTCTATGACACGACGCTTGTCTTCTAGCATGAGGGTCTTGTTCACCAAGTCGAAGAAGGTGCGACAGCCGTAGACAATGAGCTGATACTGCAGGATCTATTGAAGTCCTTCCATGAAGCGTTCCTTCTTGGCAGCCTATGTGCTGACATCTTCAGGTGCATACCTTGACAGCAGGTTGAACTTCTATAGTTACTCCTTGACAGAGCCACTTCCTTGCTTCAACGCTCGGAATTCTCTCTTCTTGATAGCCATGATCCCAGAAGGAATGTGGGCAGTGCGGAATCCTTCCTTGAAGTCATTCCATGTGATCACATGCTCACCTTGCATGACCTTGAATCCGTCCCACCAAGCTCAGGCGGTACCTCCGAGGCAGTGAGAGGCATAAAGCACCTTCTCACGGTCCTCATTCCAATTGACCAGTGCAAGGACGTCCTCGATGGTGCAAATCCAGTCATCAGCATCCAATGGTTCAACAGTCTCGGTGAAGGTTGGGGGCGAATTCCTCATGAACTCAGACAGGGTGGAGCGGGCATTGCCGTTCCTACCTTGCTGCTGGTTGTTCACAAGGGCCTGAGCCATCTGCTAGATAGCAACATTGTTGGCTTGGCGCTCCTCCCGAAGAACTTGGAGAAACTGAGCTATGGTCATGTTCTCCGGTGGAGGTGGTGGCGGGGGAATGCCGCCTTGTGGCTGCTCCTGGTGTTCTCCAGCGTGAGCAGCCCCACCAGCTCCCTGATACTGGCTTGAGTTGCCGGCTTCAGGGTTGGTGAAAGATATGTTGCGGGTAGCAGTCACCATCCTGTTTGGAGCAGCCAAGTCAAACAACTAGGATAGGCGAGAGGAAAACCAATAACAGAAAAGTGCGCCTAAGGGGGTTTGTCGAGTGCAAGTGTGATAAAACAAAGGTCGAAAGACCAACATATATTAAGGTAGACGACGGAGTCGCTTACATGTTGCCTAAGGCAAAAGCGCGACTTGCATCAAAACACAAACAACAAAACAAACAACAAGCACACAAGGTTTCATATGAACCATTACACGGACTCGACTTTGCATGAAGGGTACTTGACTGATCCTACCCTAGGGGTTCTCAGACTCAGGTGGTGGAGTGCTTGGTCTCATAGTCACGCTCCTCAGGGTCTTCCTCCTGTTCATCATCCAAATGGGCATCATTCCCGGTCGAAGGGGTCGGGGAACGAGGAGGTCCATCCTGACGATGCTTTGCAGGCGGGTCGGTGAAGAGCTCACGGTACTCCTTCGCACTCATGCGACGATGATGAGTAGGTGCATCACTAGCTGGGGGTACTCCTCCTCGATAAGCGATAGCTGGTCGTCCCTCGGGGGCTCCATCCTTGTTGATCTTGTCTGGCTTCGTCTTGGATTGCCGAAGTAGCTCTCGGGTGTGGTGAAGTTCCTCGCAGAGCTTCACGGACTCCTTCATCAGGTTATGAACTAGACTATCGGCGGAGAGGCTGAAGTAGGTCTGGAACCTGAGTGGTGTGCCATCCTCCTTGGTCGGAATCAGCATCCAACTCTTGCCAAGATCATCCTTCCTGAAGGGAAGGTAGCGTGTAGCCGGCTCGTCAGCCATCTCTGGAATGATGTATCGAAGGTGTAGGAGTGCCTTGCATACAGCTGTCTCGACTGCAAGTATCATGGCCTCCATCTGTGGTCCTTCAAAGAACCAACTAGTCAGGGAGTCATTAGCCTTCACGACCACATCCATGTGGTACTCCTTTGTGACGGCATCGACCCAGTGCTCGTGGTAGAGGAAAATGGGTGGTTGGCAAAACTGGCACTTCTCCAAGCTATCCCTAAGGAGTAAGGGAAAGCCGGATGTCAGGAAGGCTTTGGGTATGACGGTCATCTACAAAGGTTTGAAAGGAGGAGAGTCAGCAAAGTGTTGTGTGAAGAATAGAAGAGGTAAATAGTGAAGAATTCCCTAAGTATAGGTGCTAGGTGTAGTTTGAATGCGGTTTTATCCTAACTAACGTCCATGCTAACTAAGGGCTTCCTACAGTCAGGATGGATCTTATACCAGCTCTGTGTGGACCCCAACTCATAAGTCGTGATCACCGAATGCACGTGTACAATGATCCTAGAGATCAATGCTCACTGAACACACAAAAGCTGAATATCAAGACTCTTACATCCACATTTAGCGTCTTACACAAATAAAGACCATGAAGGCCTAGTCTTACATAGATAGGGACACAAGGTCCAAAGACTTAAATAGAACAAACAGCAGAAATCTTGATCGAAAGCATGAACCCATGCCATCTGCCTTAACCTACACGCATTCTAACTGGGAAGCGTCCTAGTTTGCATGTTCGTCACCAACGAACTCTTCAACATACTCCTGTTCTTCCATGCCTGGCCAATTAAATAACCAGTGTCAAGCCAATGAGTACTTTGAATGTACTCGCAAGCAACCCAAGTTGTGGAACAAGGAATAATGATGCATGATATAGCACTAAGTAGGTAATTTGCGGAAAGCCATTTTTTAATGTAATACATGATCAAGTAACAAAATAAACATGCATCAACAGTTCGGCAGATATACATATGAATAGGTTATAGATATCATCATAAGCAGGGGTCAAATATCTCATGTTCATTCATCATGCTAAGTCATCGGACTTAGATCAATTGCCAAGCTAAGTCATCGGACTTAGCTCAAGTACCATCTTTGTCTCCAACACACATACACACACACACACACACCAGTTTGTGAAAACACTTGGACGTAGCACAAGAGAGGTCATCCAACTATCCTTGACCGTGGACACGGCTATTCGAATAGTTTTACACTCTACAGAGGTTGCACACTTTACCCACAAGACTCGAGAAACTTCTGTGTCATCCACGACTCGTGGTACATCACATACCCGAGGTAAGTACCCGAACAATGCCTTTCCCATGGTGATACTAAACAAAGAGTCCACTCGTTGGTGCCATCCTTCATGATGTACATCACATGTATCATCCATGAGGGCACGCAACGGTGTGCCTGGTGCCTGTAAAGACAACGCATGGCCTTCCACTTCCGGGACGACCCCGTCTCAAGAGTGACCACTTCACTCTTGCCACTAGTAATGCGGGCTCCTTGCTACCACCAACCATAGTACTCAACAAAGCCCCATCCCGTAAGGGGTATCGTGGTCGTACATGTAATGTTGGAATAATGGTCGCAACTTACACCAATCTGTTTTCGAAAACCACAACACTCACTTGTTTCGGTACACCACTTCTTTCTCAAGTGGTCACCAACCTCATCATCATCTCCCTCGGGCATTAGTGGCACCCGATAGGGTTTTCGAAAAGTCTTTGAAATCATTTCTCCCTTTCCATCACTATGCATAAATCCCAACCCACTTGTGTAGCATCTATTAGCATCCTATCTACACCAACCCGCACAACCCTCATAAGGTGGTAGGGTCATGTATAATGCAAGTGTCAGCGGAGGAAGGATCAGAGGCAACCCAACGAAGGGGGGGGCACCACATCATGATCAATCGTCGAATCAACAAGTGCTATATGTCATGCATGAAAAAGTTTCTTAACATGGTCAAAGGGATGCTTGCCTGGTTCAACAAAGTCTCCGGGGTCTTCGAAGTCTTCGGGTCCAACTTCCTCCTCGACAGTGCAATCTATCGTCGCGATAAAATAGTGATAAAAATAAGTCTCACATAAAACAGAGCACACAAGCCACTATCAAAAATGCTACCCTATTTTGATAAATACTAAAGATTACATTAAAAATATTTGGCTAGGTTTTTGAACTCAAAAAGATATTTTAAACTATTGAAAACAAGAGCTTATAATGCTAAATAGGGTTTTTTAAATTGAAACAGTACCTAAAACATTTTCAAACATTTTACAAGTGGAACTAATAAATTCTAGGGAATATTCTAAGATTTTAGGTGGAAGAATATTCAGAATTTGGTTAATATACAAATCTGTGGATTTTTTGGAAGTTTAAACAGAAAAAAAGAAACAGGGCACTATGCCCTCTCGGGCCAGAAACACCCACCCGAACCGTCCCATAGAGGAAGCTGGCCCAAGCGAGGTGCCGTGCACGACATGTTTATTTTTAAACCTGCCCATGGGCCCTACAAGCTAGAGAGAGAGGAGGGGGATGAGGGAATGGCAGGTGGTACCCACATGTCATCCCTCTCCTCGCGACAAGAGCGGAGGAGGGCTCATCGACGACATCTCCGGCCACGGCGGTCCAAGTGGAGGGCACCGGCGCGCTCGGGGGGCTCCCGCGCGTTGGTGGGTGGCCGAGGGGGTCGCCGCGGGAGAGGGAAACGCCGACGAGGGGGAAGGACCAACGTCAGCGAGGGTTTGCTCCGACCGCTGGTTCCTAACCAGTGAGGAGGCTGGGCACAGGGGAACTGCGGAGGAGTGGAGAGTGCGAGGAGAGAGGGGTAGGAGGAGCGAGAGGCCCTTAAATAGGCGGGCTTCAGTCTACCGTGGGCGTGGTACGCCGGTGAGGATGTGGCCGTCACCACTGACCACGGGGGGGGGGGGGGGGCTCCAAACTGTGTCTGGGGGGTCGTGGACTCAGTCCGCGTCCAGGGGATGGGAAGGGTAGCCAGGAGGGGGACCGGAGGTGCACGCGTGCGAGCGCGGCCATTGGCCGGCTCGAGCGATGCTATGCGCGCGCGATGGAGGGCAGCATAGGAGGAGGGAGAAGGTGGCCTGACCATCTAGCGCCTTGTGGACATCGAGGACGGCCAGGGGACAGGCTGGGGAGGCCTGAGGCTATCGGGTGGCACTAGGAAGGGGCGGCTACAGTGCAGGAGCACATTGTAGCACACTCCAGAGTGCCCATATGGCATGCCCTAGCATAATTTAGGCCCCCAGTGTGTCCTCTAGTGTCTTGGTGTTACTGGAGGTGCCCTAGGTCTAGGAGAAGCTAGGGGAGGGCTCTGGAGGAGCCTTAGGGTAGAAGGAAAGGTAGAAAAAGATGTTGCCAGGGGGGTAAATGGGGGTTTTACCCCACCTTCCAATGGCTTGATGACCTGGTTTTTTTACTGGGGGTGCTTGGGCATTGCCAGAAGGTGTGGTAGAAATTTGGAGGCAAGGGGAAGAGAGAAAGGGGGTGAAATCAGAGATCTACCATCTCACCAGAAGGTGTTTGATGGGGTTTTGGGTCAGAAATATTTACCAACTTACTGAGATATTTACTAGGGTCAAATATTAGGTAAAAATGAGATGGATCACCAAGTTTGAGCTCAAGTGGGCAAAGTTGACAATGGAACCTTGGTAAACCTTAGAAATTAACAGAATCTCGTTTCTGTAGATCTAGTGATGCTAGGCTTTTACCCTTGATGCACCACTTAGTGTAGCATCACTATTTGGTCATTAGAGCATACCCACAAAGTTTGAGGTCAAGGGGAGAAACTTCATAATGTAAAGTTGCTCAAATTTGAATCTGGACAAGAAGGGTTTTGGGATGGTTTGATGAACCAAATCAATTTGTATTGAGATGAAACTTTCCAAGATGATCACCTGTGATAGTGTTGACTTGCTGGAATTTTCCTGGAATTTATTGAGAATATTTCTTCTAGAAATATTCCAAAAGTTTGATTTGAACAGAAATGGTTTTGAGGGGTTTTGCCCATGATTTGAACATGCCCTTGTGTTGAAACTCATATATATATATGGAAAATATATGTCCACTGAGTTTCTCTAAATTTTCTCAAATATTTTAAAAGCATTTAAATAATTTTTCCCTATGAAAGACCATTTCTGGTCTTAAGAAAAAGCCTTTAAATAAAATATAAGAATAATCTTTAAAATTAATATTTGGTGGTTTTGGAAAGTCTTATATATAGTAGGTTTGAAGTAAAGCTTTTGGGGAAGAACAATCCACACAATTTGAGGACTTGTAGTGAAATCCTCATTTCAGGGGTTTTTGAAAACCTAATTGGAATAAATCCCTTTTGGTCAAAACGAAATTTGTTAAAAATAGTATTGGGCACTATTCACATGACATGATCATTGGGCAAGAGGTTTGGAGCAAGGAAGATGAATATGAAGTGGAATAGAATCTACGAGTGCCATATATCACCATCATCAAGAAAACAAACATTAATTCAATCAAGCACAAACACTTAGAAAAAGTTTTACTTGGTTCCAAACCCAAACATATCAAGGTGACACAAACACAGGGTGTGACACCTATGGTTCTGAAAATCCCTCCTCACCAAATCTTGTTTGTCTTCTTAACAAATCGTTGTATGGTCTCAAACAGGCTCCTCGAGCCTGGTTCCAATGTTTTGCTAACTTTTTTCAAACCATTGTCTTTGTCCCTTCTAAATCCGACTCCTCTCTCTTCGTTTTCATTCCTCTAATCATATCGCCTATCTCTTATTATATGTAGATGATATTATTCTAACCACTTCTTCCGATACTTTCCTACACCAAATAATCTCTTCTCTCAATTATGAATTTTCTATGACTGATCTTGGTCCTCTACATCATTTTCATGGTATCAATGTTTCTCATACTCCCTCTTCTCTTTTCCTATCCCAACGCCAATATGTTATTGACTTGCTCTCAAGTGCCGGCATTTCTGATTGTCAACCCTGTCGAACACCTGCTGACACCGGTGCCAAATTGTCGGCTGATGATGAACTCGTTCCTGATCCCACTTTCTATCGCAGCATTACCGGTGCCCTTCAATATGCTACTATCACTCGTCCTGATATTTCCTTCTCTGTTCAACAAGCCTATCTTTTTATGCATGACCCTCATGCTCCTCATCTTACTCATGTTAGACGCACACTTCGCTATCTCAAAGGTACTCTAGACCACGACCTCCTTATTAATTCTTCCTCTCCAACAAGGTTGTCAATATATTCTGATGCAGACTGGGAAGGTTGTCCCGACACTCGACGTTCCACATCCAGCCATTGTGTTTATTTGGGTGATAATGTTGTTTCTTGGTCTTCAAAAAGGCAGGATACAATTTCTAGGTCCTCTATTGAATCTGAGTATTGGGATGTTGCACATGTTGTAGCCGAGGCCGTCTAGCTTCGGAAACTTCTCATGGAGCTTCATCTACCACTTGAGCGTGCTACAATTGATTACCGCAACAACATTTCAGCAGTCTATATGGCATCTAATCCAGTTCAGCATCGTAGCACGAAGCAAATTGAGATCGACATCCACTTTGTTTGTGAGAAGGTGGCTCTTGGCGAGGTTCGGGTTCTAGATGTTCCAACGAGTGCACAATTTGCTGATATCTTCACCAAAGGGCTTACCAATGCATCCTTCATGGACATACGCTCCAGTCTCAACATCGTCCCGCCCGACATTGACACTGCGGGAGGATATTAGAGTATATTCGGCCGGTTTAGTTTTGGCAGCTTGAATTGTAATCTATCTCTTCTATACTTGGACTCCAAGACTTTGTACTTATATAAAAAGCACATTGAGGCATCAATCAATATACAATTATCATCAAATATCACACGGGTTTGGAAGGATGAGTTAGATGATATAAAAAATATCATTACGGGTAATTTCGAAGAGCTTTTTATATCTCAGGTGGTCATACCAGATATTAATGTCTTGAGTAAAGTCCAGAGAACCAGTGAATATGTCTGTGATGGGGCCCTACACAGACGAGGAGGTATGAAAGGCTCTCTTTTCCATTGGTGATTTTAAGGCACCAGGACCGGATGGTCTTCACACGTTCTTTTATGAAAGGTTGTGGTCTACGTTGGGTGATGACCTGGTCATGGAAGCTCTGAATGGGGTCGATTCTAGGGTTATGCCAGAAGGGTGGAATGACACTACTATTGTCATGATTGCAAAACTAAATTCCTCGAAGAAAGTTACGCAATTCAAACTGATCAGTTTATGAAATGTGGTATACAAGATAATTTCTAAGACGATAGTTGCATGACTGAGGGTGTTACTCCCAGAGATCATTGATACGTCTCTAACGTATCTATAATTTTTATTGTTCCATGCTATTATATTATCAACTTGGGATTTTTTATATGCATTTATATGTTATTTTATATCATTTTTGGGACTAACTTATTAACACAGTGCCCAGTGCCAGTTTCTGTTTTTTCCGTATTTTTGACCTTTTTCAGATAAGGATATTAAACGGAGTCCAAACGGAATAAAACCTTAGGGATGATTTTTTCCACAATAGAAGGGATCCAGAAGACTTGAGAACCAAGGCAGAGGGCCATGGAGGAGGCCACGAGCCCCCTAGGCGCCCCCCAGGGGGGCGTGCCTAGCAGGCTCGTGGCCCCCCGTGCCTCCTTTGCCCTACCTCTTTCGCCTATAAATTCCCTAGAATCCCCAAACCAACAGAGAGAGCCACAAAAATACTTTTCCGCCGCCGCAAGCTTCTGTTTCCGTGAGATCCCATCTGGGGACCGTCCTGGTGCCCTGCCGGAGGGAGATTCGGACACGCAGGGCTTCTTCATCAACACCATTGCCTCTCCGATGATGCGTGAGTAGTTCACCATAGACCTTCGGGTCCATATCTAGTAGCTAGATGGCTTCTTCTCTCTCTTGGATCTTCAATACAAAGTTCTCCATGATCTTCATGGAGATCTATCCGATGTAACTTTCTTTTGTGATGTGTTTGTCGAGATCCGATGAATTGTGGATTTATGATCAGATTATCTATGAATATTATTTGAGTCTCCTCTGATTTCTTATATGAATGATTTCGTATCCTTGTAAGTCTCTTCGAGTTATGGGTTTCGTTTGGCCAACTTGATCTATAATTCTTGCAATGGGAGAAGTGCTTGGTTTTGGGTTCATACCGTGCGGTGTCCTCACCTAGTGACAGAAGGGGTAGCAAGGAACGCATCGTGTTGTTGCCATCAAGGTTAAAAAGATGGGGTTTATATCATATTGCATGAATTTATCCCTCTACATCATGTCATCTTGCTTAAGGCGTTACTTTGTTTGTTATGAACTTAATACACTAGATGCATGTTGGATAGCGGTCGATGTGTGGAGTAATAGTAGTAGATGCATAAAGTATCAGTCTACTTGTCTCGGACGTGATGCCTATATGTATGATCATTTCCTTAGATATCGTCATGACTTTGCGCGATTCTATCAATTTCTCGACAGTAATTTGTTCACCCACCGTAATACTTGCTATCATGAGAGAAGCCTCTAGTGAACACTATGGCCCCCAGGTCTATTTTACACATTATATATTCAGATCTACATACAAAAATATCAAAAATACCTTGCTGCACTTTTATTTATTTATTTATGTTTACCTATTATCACTATCAGATCTCACCTTGCAAGTAATCGTAAAGGGATTGACAACCCCTTTATCGCGTTGGGTGCAAGTTTGTTTGTTTTTGCGCAGGTGCCTTCGTGCCTCATCTTGATACTCCTACTGGATTGATACCTTGGTTCTCAAACTGAGGGAAATACTTATCTCTACTTTGCTGCATCACCCTTTCCTCTTCAAGGGAAAAACCAATGCAAGCTCAAGAAGTAGCACGAAGAATTTCTGGCGCCGTTGTCGGGGAGTATTCAAGTGAAGCATATCTACCAAGTACCTATCGCAAACTCAGCTCTTGCATTTACATTATTGGCCATTTGCCTCTCGTTTTCCTCTCCCCCACTTCTAAAACAAAATTTAAAAAAATATTTGCCTTTCTTTATTTGCCTCTTTCGTTCGCCCTTTTCTTTCGCTTGCTTTCTGTTTGCTTGTGTGGGTTAGTCTACTTATCTTTATGGCTAGTCCTATCGCTATGATGAAATCTCTTGAAGAGAAACTTGAGTTGGAAATATCTATTCTTAGAAAACTTCATGATGAATGGGAACCTACTCTAAAAAACAAGATTAAAAATTATGAATTCCATGCTTTGTGTGATTTGGGTGCTAGTGTTTCCACAATTCCAAAATCTTTATGTGATGTTCTAGGTTTCAATGAGATTGATGAGTGCTCTCTTAATTTGCATCTTGCGGATTCTACTATTAAGAAACCTATGGGAAGGATCAATTATGTTCTTATTATTTCAAATAAGAATTATGTGCCCGTAGATTTCATTGTGCTTGATATTGATTGCAATCCGACATGTCCCATTATTCTTGGTAGACCTTTCCTTAGGACTATTGGTGCTGTTATTGATATGAAGGAAGGGAATATTAAATTTCAATTTCCATTAAAGAAGGGCATGGAACATTTTCCTAGAAAGAAATAAAATTTCCTTATTAATCCATTATGAGATCTAATTATGGTTTGAGCACTAAACATGACAATACTTGATTCTATTGCCTTACGCCTAGCTAAGGGCGTTAAACGATAGCGCTTGTTGGGAGGCAACCCAATGTATAGATTTATTTTTGCTTTTTACTTTCTGTTTTGTTGATTCCACACCATAATGATTCTGTTATGATTGTGTTTTTATGTTTTAATTAGTGTTTGTGCCAAGTAGAACCTTTATGATTACTTTTGGTGATAGTTCTTTAAGCATGCTGAAAAAAGACAGAAACTTTGTGCTCACAAAATTATTTCTAATTCCAATCCAGAAATAGATTTTGAGTTGATTCATTTTGCTGCTGATTGATATGCAAATTTCCCTAATTTTCATAATTGTTTAAGAATTTTTGGCTTAGCATAGGTATACGAAATTTGCTACAGACTGTTCTGTTTTTGACAGATTCTGTTTTTGTTGTGTTGATTGCTTATTTTGATGAAACTATGGTTAGTATCGGGGGGTACGAGCCATGGAAAAGTGAGAATACAGTAATATAACATCAATCTAAATGGAAATAAGTTTACTACAGTACCTAAAAATTTGGTGGTTTGTTTTCTTATGCTAATGCTATCACGAGTTTCTGTTTAAGTTTTGTGTTGTGAAGTTTTCAAGTTTTGGGTGATGTTCTTATGGACAATGGAATAAAGAGTGGAAAGAGCCTAAGCTTGGGGATGACCAAGTCATCCCAAGCAAAATTCAAGGACACAAAAAAGCCTAAGATTGGGGATGCCCCGGGAAGGCATCCCCTCTTTCGTCTTCAAGCCATCGGTAACGTTACTTGGAGCTATATTTTTATTTACCACATGATATGTGTTTTGCTTGGAGCATCATGTATTATAGGAGTCTTTGCTTTTTGTTTTATCACAGTCATCCTTGCTGCACACCTTTTGAGTGGGACATGCACTCATCATTAATTTGTTAGAATACTCAATGAGCTTCACTTATATCTTTTGAGCTTGGTAATTTAGCTCCCATGAGTTTCACTTATATATTTTGAGCTTGATAATTTCGCTCCCATGAGCTTCACTTATATATTTTTAGCTTGGTAATTACGCTCCCATGAGCTTCACTTATATCTTTTGAGCTAGATAATTTTGCTCCCATAAGCTTCACTTATATATTTTGAGCTAGATAATTTTGCTCTAGTGCTTCACTTAAATCTTTGTAGAGCTCGGTGGTGTCATATTTTGTAGAAATATAAACTCTCGATCTTCACTTATATCATTTTGAGAGTGCTCTCTCTAAGTAACTTGGTAATTGGTGTGTGTTATGAAATTAGTCCTAAATATGATAGGCATCCAAAGAGGATATAATAAAAACTTTCATATTCAAGTGCATTTATTAGTAAGAGAAGTTTGATTCCTCACAATTAGTTTTGAGATATGGAGGTGGTAATATTAGAGTTATGATAGTAGGGTGTTGTGAATCTGGAAATACTTGTGTTGAGGTTAGTGATTCCCGTAGCATGCACGTATGGTGAACCGCTATGTTAGGAAGTCGGAGCATAATTGATTTATTGATTGTCATCCTTTGTGTGGCGGTCGGGATCGCGCGATGGTTAACTCCTACCAACCCTTCCCCTAGGAGTATGCATTTAGCACTTTGTTTCGATTACTAATAAAACTTTCGCAATAAGTATATGAGTTCTTCATGACTAATGTGAGTCCATGGTATAGATGCACTCTCACCTTACACCATTGCTACCCTCTCTAGTGCCGCACAACTTTCGCCGATGCACAAACCCACCATATACCTTCCTCAAAACAGCCACCATACCTACCTATTATGGCATTTTCATAGCCATTCCGAGATATATTGCCATGCAACTTCCACCGTTCCGTCTCATGACATGTGCCATCACTTTCATATTGCCATTGCATGATCATAAGATAGCTAGCGAGATGTTTCAACGTCATACGCTAAGCTAGATCGTTGCACATCCCAGTACACTGCCAGAAGCATTTCATATAGAGACATTATTGTTCTAAGTATCGAGTTGTAAGTAAATAAAAGTGTGATGATCATCATTATTAGAGCATTGTACCATGTGAGGAAATAATAAAAGAGGCCAGCGAAGCCCAAATAAAAAAAGAGGCCAAAGATGCCCACCAAAAAAAGAGAAAAAATGAAAAAAAGAGGCCAAAGAGCCCAAACAAAAAAATGAGAGAAAAAGGGAGAAGGGACAATGCTACTATCTTTTTCCACACTTGTGCTTCAAAGTAGCACCATGTTCTTCATGTTAGAGAGTCTCTTGTTTTGTCACTTTCATATGCTAGTGGGAATTTTCATTATATAACTTGGCTTGTATATTCCAATGATGGGCTTCCTCAAATTGCCCTAGGTCTTCGTGAGCAAGCAAGTTGGGTGCTCACCCACTAGTTTTTATTTTTGAGCTTTCATACACTTATAGCTCTAGTGCATCTGTTGCATGGCAATCCATACTCATTCACATTGATATCTATTGATGGGCATCTCCATAGCCCATTGATACGACGATTCGATGTGACCATCTCCTTCTTTTTGCCTCACAACCTCCACCACACTCTATTCCACCTATAGTGCTATATCCATGGCTCATGCTCATGTATTGCGTGAGAGTTGAAAAAGTTTGAGAAAGTAAGATTGCAAAAACAATTACATGGCCAATACCGGGGTTGTGCATGATTTAAATTCGTTGTGTGAGGATGATGGAGCATAGCCAGACTATATGATTTTGTAGGGATAACTTTCTTTGGCCTTGTTATTTCAAAAGTTCATGATTACTTTGCTAGTATAATTGAAGTATCATTGTTTTTTGTCAATATTAAACTATTGTTTTGAATCTTATGGATCTGAACATTCATGCCACAATAAAGAAGTTACAAAGAACAAATATGTTAGGTAGCATTCCACATTAAAAATTCGGTCTTTATCGCTTCCCTACTCGAGGACGAGCAGGAGTTAAGCTTGGGGATGCTTGATACGTCTCCAATGTATCTATAATTTTTGATTGTTCCATGCTATTATGTTATCAACTTGGGATGTTTTATATGCATTTATATGCTATTTTATATCATTTTTGGGACTAACTTATTAACTCAGTGCCCAGTGCCAGTTTCTGTTTTTTCCGTGTTTTTGACCTTGTTCAGATAAGAATATTAAACGGAGTCCAAACGGAATAAAACCTTCAGGATGATTTTTTCGACAACAGAAGGGATCCAGAAGACTTGAGAACCAAGGCAGAGGGCCACGGAAGAGGCCACGAGCCCCCTAGGTGCGCCCCAGGGGGGTGCGCCTAGCAGGCTCGTGGGCTCCCCGTGGCTCCTTTTGCCTACCTCTTTCGCCTATAAATTCCCTAAAATCCCCAAACCAATTGAGAGAGCCACGAAAATACTTTTCCGCCACCACAAGCTTCTATTTCCGCGAGATCCCATCTGGGGACCATTCTGGTGCCCTGCCGGAGGGGGATTCGGACACGGAGGGCTTCTTCATTAACACCATTGCCTCTCCGATGATGCGTGAGTAGTTCACCACAGACCTTCGGGTCCATCGCTAGTATCTAGATGGATTCTTCTCTCTCTCTGATCTTCAATACAAAGTTCTCCATGATCTTCATGGAGATCTATCCAATGTAACTTTCTTTTACGGTGTGTTTTGTCGAGATCTGATGAATTGTGGATATATGATCAGATTATCTATGAATATTATTTGAATCTCCTCTGATTTCTTGTATGCATGATTTCGTATCCTTGTAAGTCTCTTCGAGTTATGGGTTTCATTTGGCCAACTTGATCTATAATTCTTACAATGGGAGAAGTGCTTGGTTTTGGGTTCATACCGTGCGGTGTCCTCACCTAGTGACAGAAGGGGTAGCGAGGCACACATCGTGTTGTTGCCATCAAAGGTAAAATATGGGGTTTATATCATATTGCATGAATTTATCCCTCTATATCATGTCATCTTGCTTAAGGCGTTACTCTGTTTGTTATGAACTTAATACACTAGATGCATGCTGGATAGCGATCGATGTGTGGAGTAATAGTAGTAGATGCAGAAAGTATCGGTCTACTTGTCTCGGACATGATGCCTATATGTATAATCATTTCCTTAGATATCGTCATGACTTTGCGCGATTCTATCAATTGCTCGACAGTAATTTGTTCACCCACCATAATACTTGCTATCATGAGAGAAGCCTCTAGTGAACACTATGGCCCCCGGGTCTATTTTACACATTATATATTCAGATCTACATACAAAAATACCAAAAATACCTTGCTGCACTTTTATTTATTTATTTATATTTACCTATTATCACTATCAGATCTCACCTTGCAAGTAATCGTAAAGGGAGTGACAACCCCTTTATCGCGTTGGGTGCAAGTTTGTTTGTTTTTGCGCAGGTGCTTTGGTGCCTCATCTTGATACTCCTACTGGATTGATACCTTGGTTCTCAAACTGAGGGAAATACTTATCTCTACTTTGCTGCATCACCCTTTCCTCTTCAAGGGAAAAACCAACGCAAGCTCAAGAAGTAGCTCGGGTTTTCTCTTCTTTATATATCATGACCGAGGCCTTGAATGGCAAGTAATTGGGACTGCGTGCTACTCTTGGTCAGGATAAAAGTGACAGTTTCAATACCTAAGAGATCGGTTAATTATGAATTTACATCATGGAAGGAGAAGTATCTCTCTTCAGGTGGGAAAGAAGTTCTCATTATGTTTGTTGCTCAAAGAATACCAACTTATGTGATGTTGGTCTTTCCAATTCCTACGAAAAATTGTAATGAATCACAGATGCGATATCTCGTTTTTGGTGGGGTGATGACGCAACTCATAAGCGAACACACTTGTTTGTGTGGTCGAAGATGTGTATTCCAAAGAAAAAAGGGTTTGGGCTTCACTGATATTCACTGCTTTAATCTTGCACTTTTGACAAAATAGGGATGGCACCTTATTGGCAACCCGGACTCTTTATGTGTGTTGATCCCGAGGGAGAAATATTTTCCTAAAGAAGATATCATGAATGCAACTTTAAAAAAGAAAGCTTCATATAGATGGTAGAGTATTATGGCTGGAGTTGATACGTTCATACATGGATATATTTGTGGAGTTGGTGATGGTGAGAAAATTAGGATATGGGAGGATCCCTGGATACCGCAGATCCTGACAAGAAAGGTGATTTCACCAAGGGGGGACAATCTTCTTTCTAGAGTTTGTGACCTCTTTGATCCAGTTTCAGGGACTTGGGATGCACATCTAGTTTTCCAAATGTTCTAGCAAGTGGATGCCCAAAGGATTTTGGCCATTCCACTACCATTACATGGTATGACAGATTTCCTAGCATGGAACATGTCAAAGTCGGGGGCTTTCATGATGCGATTTTCATACCATACATAATGGGAATTTCAATTCGGGCACAAGTTGGAACCAACGACAAGTGTATAAAATCCATCTCATACATGGGACTCGGTATGCAACTTGGTGTGCGCAGAAAAGATAAAAAATAGTTATTTGATGTGCGCTCCGGAGAGCTATTCCCTGGCTATCTATCCTGGCTAGTAAGCACTTGAAGATCAATCTGACTTGCCCAACCTATAACCAGGGGGCTGAGGACATAGGACATATGTTATTCGAGTGCAAACATGTCATGGACATGTGGGAGATGCTCGGCCTTGAGATTATTATCAAACATGAACTTAAAGTTGACAAGGCATGTGTCTTCCACAACAATAGGTCAAAGTGTTGGGGTTGCCGAAGTTCAGACAAAGTATGGCAACGACGGCTTGGTATGTGGCATGAAAGGCACACATTGACACAAGACAAAGAAACTCAAAGAGAATCTCAAATCAATATGTCTCAAAGATGCTTGGCTAAAACCAAAGGATGGTTACACGAAATTAAACATGAAAATGGGACTTGATAGTGACACACTCACAACAACATTTGGAGCACTTATGCGGGACGATAATGGAAATTTTATAGCGGTTGGTAATGAAAGGATGGACCTTTGCTTCGACTCGTTCACCGTGGAGGCAATTTCAGTGAGCTTTGGTTTCGATATTGCTAATATCGTCAGATGTAGTAAGATTGAAGTTAATTCGGATAGAGTGGAGGTACTGAATGCATTGAGCCAACGCTACTCTTTTTCAATCGCTTCGTCAATTATAAATAACTGTGATTTCATGTCATTAGATTTTTCCCATATCACTTATGATCATTGTAATAAAGAGTGTAATCGATTAGCTCATAAACTACCAAGGTTAGCTAGGTTTTCTCTTCCGAGTATTTTGATGGATAATGCCCTGATGATGTTATCCCTCTACTTATAAACGATGCTATATTACTTGTGAATTAATAAAGGAGGAGAAGTTTATCAAAAAAAAGTACCGCGTGACTTCTCCTCTCCTCTTCCTCTTTTTTCTCGCCTACAAAGCTGTCATGGCCAGCGACTGTGTGAAGATCTCCTTGCATCTCTATCTTTCACTCACATAGAAGTTGTCATGGACGACGGCAATGTGGAGATGGCTGGCAGCGTTGCATGGGAACTACCGGACACGTATGTTGTGACCGATGGCCATGGTTGCTGGGATTTGGCCCGTCGTGCTGCATGCGATGATGACCAGCACTACTGGTGCCACCGACAATGGAGATGAGGGACTCCGGTGCTGCAACCAGCTAGGATTTTTGCATGCGCCGGCTTTTTGCCACCCGGGCAAGAATTTTTGCTTGATCTAGCGAGTTATTATTGTGAACGTCGGCGGCCACACATGTTTCCGCCGGAACCTTATGTATTTTTACGCAGCCTGGAGATATGTTTTGCTAGGAACGGCGACACTCGCTTTGTTTGCTGAACTTTTTATCTTTTGCTGAGGGAGATCTATTTTGCTATAACCAGTATGTGTTTTTGTTGCAACCAGTGATTTATTTTGCTACAACTGTCGGTGGCACCACATTATTTTGCTGCAATGCATGTGTGTGTCTACTATGACCGGTGAATTTGTTTTGCTATGATCGATGATACCGGCTTTGTTCGCCTTTTTTAGTACAACCATTTTTTGGAAAAGGAGGCTTGCCCCCGGCCTCTGCATGTGATCGAAGCATGCAGCCATATTATTAAATAACGTCTCATAAAAATACAAAGTCTCGAAAGTATTACAACTCAACTAGTGAGCAAATAGAAATCGAAGTAAAAGTAAAGATCTCAATGTCTAAACCGGAAAGTCGTAAAGGACTAGGATCCTAGCCTCCTATCATGTTATGTGACCGCCATCCAAACCGGTTGAAGATAGTCCGTGCTACCATCTCCCATTGATTGCACCCAGTAACCAGTGGCTCCCTAGAGTCCGTAGGAGCGAGTAAGGACCACGTACGATCCATGTCGTATCTCTGAAGATGACCCGCAAGAATTTTAAAATATGTAGTCTGTTAAAAATCATATCATTCCTGCAGTTCCATATATCCCACATAAGAGCACATATTCCAATTCGAATACACGCCGCAGTGATACTTTCCACCCTTGCTAGCCATGTCCCAAATAACGATTCAATGCTAACTGGAGGGATGATGTTAAAGGCTATATGGATCGTGCGCTAAAGTAATTTTGTGAGAGGCCACTCGATGAAGAGATGTTGAATTGTTTCATCATGATCACAGAAACAGCACCATGAACTGCCTACCCAACTTCGCTTCAACAAATTATCTTTAGTAAGTATCACCTACTTGTGAACAAACCACATAAAGATTTTGATACGTAAGGGAACCTTAACCTTCTAGATATGAGTCGATCTCGGGATTGGGCCAGAGTTAATAAGGTCTATGTAAAAAGATTTGACCGTAGACACACTGTTACGAGTTAATTTCCAGTGTATGGAATCTGGTTGGTCGGATAATCGATCATCCATCAATCTCCACACCAAATGAATCCAGGCATTCCATCTATGTCCCACCAGAACATCCATCAATCTCCACACCAGATGAATCCAGGCATTCCATCTATGTCCCACCAAAGATCGCCTAAACTAAATATTCAAAGGCACAGATTGTAACTGTTCCTACGTAT
This sequence comes from Hordeum marinum, assembly GCA_022496015.1. NCBI lineage: Eukaryota > Viridiplantae > Streptophyta > Magnoliopsida > Poales > Poaceae > Hordeum > Hordeum marinum. The sequence goes on from CM039675.1 coordinate 421,386,836, forward strand.
ACCTCCTTACGCTGCACAATATTATAAAGGCTTGGATACTACATGGCTAATGGTGTCTCCCCTAGCCACATATCCTCCTAGAATCTCGTTGTCATTCTATCACCAAGAAGGAATTTAGTCCTACGAAAGAACAAATCTTTTGTTCTCATAAGACCCTTCCAAAATGGCGAATCATTAGGCCTTGCGGTAACTTGTGCTAGAGTTTTGGATTGCAAATATTTGTTATGTAATATCTGTGCCCACATATCGTCATGCTCTACTGATAGCCTATAGATCCATTTAATCATTCGGCATTTTTCTTAACTTCTAGGTTCTCAATACCGAGCCCTCCTTGATCCTTAGGTCGTCATAAAATATCCCATCGTGCTAGTAGATATTTCTTTTTGGCCTCATCTGACTGCTAGAAGAAACGTGATCAAAAGAAATCTAGCCTCTTTCATACCCCTTTGGGCACCTCAAAGAAGGATAGAAGGACCATATGCATACTAGTAAGTACTGAGTTAATGAGCACTAGCCTTCTGCCGTATGACATTAACTTGCCCTTCCAACAACTAAGTTTATTTTCAATTTGATTTTCGATACATTTCCACTCTTTATTGGAAAGTTTATGATGGTGAATCAGTATATCCAAATAACTGAAGGGCAAAGAAACTAATTTACATCCGAATAATTTTCTATATGTGTCGTGCTCCTCTTTGGCCCGGCCGAAGCAGAACAATTCACTCTTATGAAAATTATTGTTTTGTAGGATCGAAAGTAGGTCTAGAGGGGGTGATTAGACTACTTGACCAAATAAAAGTTTTGCCCTTTTCCCAATTTTAGTTCTTGGCAAGTTTTAGCATTCATAGCATATCAAGTAACACCCTACACATGCATGTCTAAGAGTGTAGCAGCGGAAAGTAAAGACATTGCACATGTAAGTAAAGAGAGGGTTAGGAATGCAAACACAAGTGATGACATGATGAGTTTTCCCGTGGTTCCTATATGTGATGCTATTGTATGTCCACGTTCATGGAGTCTTCAACCCACAGAGGGTAACGACCGTGAGAGTCCACGGAGGGCTCTACCCACTGAGGGTTCCACGAAGAAGCAACCTTGACTATTCCATGCGGCTTCCGTCCACGAAGGACTAGCCTCACTATGGGTAGATCTTCATGAAGTAGGCGATCTCCTTGACCTTACAAACTTCTTGGTTCACTCCACAACACGAAGTAGGAGGCTCCAAGGCGACACCTAAACAATCTTGGAGGCGCCCCCTCCAAAAGGTAATAGGTTCGGTAATGACGATGAACTCCTTGCTCTTGTGCTTCAAGATGATAGACTCCTCAACACACAATCACTCTCTAACAGATTTGGATTGGTAGAAGAGATGGTATTGGTGGAAAGCAACTTGGAGGGGCTAGAAATCAAGATACATATGGTTGGAGTGGAAGATCTTGACCTCAACACAAGGGTAGGTGGTTCTCTCTTAGAAAATTGAGTAGGATAGGTATGGAATAGTTCTAAGTGATTATCTTTCGAGTGGGCGGTGGTGAAGGGGTATATATAAGCATCACCAAAAATCCAACCGTTACACACAATAAGTCAGACTCGGTGACACCGATGTGTAAATCTCGATGGTACCGAAGTGACCAAAAGTGGCAACTTTTGAATCTTGGAGGGACCGATATACTTGGTGAACACATTAGTTCGATGACTTATATGTTGTTATTAATTACCAAAACCACCAAGGGAGAAAATGTGCTTTCAATATCCTCCTTTTTGGTAATTGATGACAACATATAGATCAAAGCTTCGACAAAGATATACTCATGGAATATAATCGTCGCTTTGAGAAGTATGTGATAAGCAAGAGGTCCCCCTAAATTTGTGCATTATTTTGAATTTGCGTTTGAATGCAAATGCAAAATCGATTAGGTACATGGGTCACTTCTTACATGTCACATACCACTTGGTGGTGTGCGTGAGTAATTGGAATGAATATCATAGCACAACACAATCAACCAAAGATGAGTGGTTATCACATAAGCATTTAAGATGATAGGAAATAGTAGCATCACACATTAAAGCGTATGATCAAACATCATCAAGCGTGTATCACAAGCAAGACAAAAGAGTGTCACGACAACCAAAAGCAATTGCTTTGTGAAGAAGCAACAAACACCAAACACTCCCTCACTTGAAGCCTAATGATCTATATACACTTCTCCCCCTTTGGCAACAAGTTAACAAAAATTTCAAAGGCATATATCTAAACGTTCTTGGGATGATCTCCTCCGCTTGTCGATGAAGGAGTCGAGATCACGGCCTCGTCGAAGATCTCTGTAAATGTCATGGATGGAGCTGGAGCATTCACGGGAGGAACTGGAGCTGATGGAGCAGGAGTTGTGCTGACAGTAGCAGGAGCTGATGAAGAGGGCCTCGAGTCTGGTGCAGGCACTGTGATTGATCTAGCCTGAGTAGTGAACTGGGTGCCTGGCTCGAGAGGTGATTCATACTCCTTATCCTAATCATCATCATCTGAAGAAGTAGAAGATACCTGAGGGATATGCATGGAGTCAACTTCCTTTTGAAGCTCTATAACTGTCTTTGTGACCTTGTCCACCTTATCACCAAGCACCTTGATCCTTGACTCAAATATCCTCACTAGACTGTTCCGATTGTCCAGAATCCCCTTGATATCCTTTTGCATGCCCTGGACGGCTGTGATCAGAAGATGCATTTGCTCATTCCTGGATCTGGGGGCTTGAGCACTAGCGGCTTGAACAGCTTCTGCCTCTGCCTGTGCTGTAGCAGATGTGGGATGATCTGGGTCATCACCACAACATTATCCTCAAAATCTGGTTGTAGGGGCAGATGTGGTCGATCTAGAGCAAATATGTGCTTATCCAACAGAGAGTTGATAAGAAACTAGATGTTGGGTGCATAGCAGCAAGAGCGCTTTTGATCAACATCAACCCTCTTGATTGTCTCAACAAGCAAATCCATGACTCTAATCCCGGTGTTCCTGTCAAGGTGGATCAACATGTTTATGGAGTAGCCTCGGATCATCTTATCATCTCCTAACTTGGGCATCAAGGTGTGCCTCAGAATGGTGTTCATTGTTCGGAGGCCTACTTGCAGAAAGTAGATGGATCCTAGATTGTGCCAGAACTCATATCAACTCCTCGCTCTGCCAAATTCTGGCTGTCCTTTGCATCTGACATACTGACCCTGTGAATAGAGTATAGGAGTGCAGAAGTAGATGAGTCATCACAAAATGAGGCTGGTTTTTGAAAATTGAACAATTAATTTTCAAGATTTTAGCATTCTGTCAAATAAATATCGGTACAACCGAAACAATTTTTTTGGTGGGCCAAGACTAACTGACTCTCTTAACCGAACCTTGGCACCCATTTCGGTCGGACCGAAAAGAGGAACTCGGTTCCACCGAGTCAGTTCTCAGCCACACAGAAAACCACATCAGTGAGACCGATATGTCAGTTTCGGTTCCATCGAGATTTATCAGGCGGACGACAAAACCCTAGAAAATTCATTATTCTCGAGACAATGGAGTTTTGAGTGGATAGGAATATGTGTAAATGGTGTATCAATGATAAACACGGATCTAATGCGTAAGAATCAGACAAGGAGTGCAATAGAGATCGAATCCGTACCCTAGCTTGGTGCAAATCCTCTACGGCGTCAACGAGGGAGAGGATTTCGTCGGCGACGGTGATTCCCAGCGACGGAGGAGCACAGGGAGACAAGGGCGATGATCAGGGGTCTCATAGGCGGCAGCTTAGGGTTCTGAGGCATGACGAATGAGATTGAAATTCAAACCGTCGGCGTTCACAGCTTATATACCCACCGCTATCGGTGACATCGATTCTAACTTTTCGGTGTCACCGAGTTCCTCAACTGTCAGTTGCCAGGGAAACTTGGTGTAACCGAGAATATGGAATCGGTGGTACCGAGATTGAAAACTAGATCAACCCTAGGCATTCGGTGAGACCAAGATTTTGTGGTTGGTTCCACCTAGATGCACTTGGGAGGTTTTAATGGTCAGTCCTTATCGATACGGAACTCCGAGTGATCCACACACAGAGGGATCAAAAGGCACTTGTTCAAATTTGGTGATGCAACATGAATAGAGTATGAGGTGAGAAATCATAGATAGCTAAAGAAGTGGTCCTAGGCATTCTTGTATATCCAATTGGCAAAAGATAAATTAAAAGCCCAAATAGCAACAATTGGATATCCTCGAATGAGGAAATAAATGCACACCAACATGGTCACACAATAAGATGTCAAATGAAATCATGGAAAACATGCACAAACACTCTAGCATCTAACAAGCACTTGGGCAATGACGAAGCCATCTATATATGAGTATTTGACTTAGGAGCCAAGTAAGAGTACTAGATCATAGGTCATACTCATCGTTTAAGCACAAGTGGGGTTACCACTTTTACATAAAGCATTTAATGTTTGTCACATACTAAGAGATGCTTTGACTCAAGTCTTAGAGTAAAGTTCCCCCTTGATGTGTATCCCCCCATAAGAGGGATAAACTAACCTTGGGTTTTGTCGATGAAGACTTCATGTTGGTGAGGTAGTGGTGGATGCTCAAGGTTTATGAAGATCACCAAGAGTTGGGAGCATCCTTGTTGTTTCCTTACTCTTCTCACCTACATGGGTTAGTTCCAACACACAAGAGACAAATACAAGGATATCTATGGACATGGGGTGCAAAGTATGTGTAATGACGTCCATTGATTTGTTGATTGACTTGTCCCTTTCTTACCTTTGAGGGAATGTGTGACTCCTTGATCTATTGCATAGGGTTGATGTTGATTGCAAATAGATCTTGCCAATAATGAATGTGAGTGAATTTCATTGGCGTAGTCACCCCTCAAGAACTCTCTAGTTCTTATTCTTGGGAATCCAAATCAAGTTGATGGGGGTCCTTGGTGTTGAAGTAGCACTTGTAGAAGTTGATCTTGTAGTAGCATTGGGAACCCACTTCACCAAATCTTGGGATTCATCTTCATAAGAGTCAAAGTCCTCTTGGATCTTGTTCTTGCCCTTGAGCTTGGTGTCTTGTGGTGGAAGGTCATCTTGAGTGTTTGTCCCCTTGGGAAGAGTATTTTCATACTTCTCCTTTTGAGGAACAAACTTGGGATTTGGATATTGACCTTCTTCCCATTCAACTCCATTAGTGTTGAAGTAGCCAACACCGCGATTCTTCCGGTATCCTCCATGCTTGCGTATAATCTCATCAAATTGTTTATACCCTTCAAGACCCTTGTAGATACCTTTCTCTATAATTCCTTTCAATAAAGCATTTTCTTGCTCAAGTGTAAATTGTCTAAGAGAATCATCATTATTGGAATCAATAGAACTACTAGGAGCAACATCATTGGGTTTAGCATTTTATTGTTGCTACTAGATAAAGAACCTTTCTTTCCTTTGTTACTAGTTTGCTTAGATTTGACTTGTGGCATGAATATAGAAAAGAGTAGTCATTTGGCAATATAAGATGAAGTCTTCTTTTGGAGATTGTCATTGATAGCTTTAAGAAATTCATGTTCTTGCTCCAAATTGAGCTTCTCGAAGCATAGCTTCTCATGAGTTCTTACAAGCTCTCTATGATCTTCAAGAGTAGATTCATGAGCTAACTTAAGAGTGTTGAGTTATTTAGTTAGTTCTTCTATTTTCATCTTATCATCATCAATTGACTTATCTTGACTAGTATGAAAAATATCAAGTTCATTATGATTAACATCACTAGTTTTATCATGTAGCATGTCATCATCGTAAAGCAAATCATCTTCATCACTATCGAAATCAAGATATTCGGGGTGTGATACCTTGGGGCCTTTAGCCATGAAGCAACTTCCACCTCCTTCTTTTGGTGAATCAAATAGATCATAGGAGTTGGTTTTCACTAGTGCAATTTCGGCAACACCATCATCTTGACTATAGTCGGAGTTGGAGTGATAGCTTCTCTCGGAGTGGTTGTCGGAGTCGGAGCCGAAAACCCATTCACCAACATGAGATTGATGCTTTCTTCTTGAGTAGCTCTTGGTGTGCTTGTCCTTCTTCTCCGAGTCCCTACTTCTCCTTGAGGGTCTTCGTTCATAACGATCATCTCTATTCCTTCTATCTCTTCGAGGTGATTCATCTCTTGAGCTTCGTCTTCTTGGTGACTCTTCACTTTGTTTGTAGGGAGCCGAGTACTCATTGGAGTAGTGTCCGGGCTTCCCACAATTGTAGCAGTTTTGTCCATGACTTGACGAACGCCTCTCTTCATATCTTGAGTTGGAGCTGCGATCTTTGCTTCTATTCTTGTAGAATTTGTTGAATTTCTTGACCATGAGGCTTATCTCTTCATTTGTGACAAGGTTGTCGCTGGAGGTAGCGGGAGCATCACCTGTGGCTTTGTAAGCATTGCTAGACTTCTGATGAAGGTCTTCCTTGTCTTTGAGTGTCATCTCATGAGCAAGAATTCTACCAATCACTTCCGTTGGTTTGAGATCTTTGTAGTTGGGCATCATTTGGATCAATGTGCACACGGTGTCATATCTCTCATCCAAAGCTCGAAGTATCTTATTGATGATGAACTTGTGAGTCATTTCTTCGCTTCCTAAGCCGGCAATCTCATTGGTGATGAGATCTAGCCTAGAGTACATCTCAGCAACTCCTTCACCATCCTTCATCTTGAACATGTCAAGTTGACCTTGAAGAACATCTAACTTGGATTCTCTTACGGACTCAGTTCCTTCGTGCACATCAACCAAAGTATCCCAAATATCTTTTGCATGTTCAAGACGGCTAATTTTTTTGAATTCTTTAGGACATAGGCAGTTGAATATAATGTCACATTCTTGAGCATTGAGTTGCAACATCTTCAATTGATCCGCAGATGCTTCACGATCCAGTTCCTTTCCATCCGCAAAGAATTTACCTTGCAAGCCAACATGAACAACAGCCCAAACGGCAGGATTATGACCAAGCAAATGCATTTTCATTTTATGCTTCCAACTAGCAAAATTAGTTCCATCAAAGTACGGACCTCTATGGTGATAATTTCCCTCACTAGATGCCATACTTCTCCTAGGTTGTGAAACCAATGCAATGCAGACCAAAGCTCTGATACCACTTGTAGGATCGAAAGTAGATCTAGAGGGGGGTGATTAGACTACTTGAACAAATAAAAGTTTTGCCTTTTTCCCAATTTTAGTTCTTGGCAAGTTTTAGCATTCATAGCATATCAAGTAACACCCTACACATGCATGTCTAAGAGTGTAGCAGTGGAAAGTAAAGACATTGCACATGTAAGTAAAGAGAGGGTTAGGAATGCAAACACAAGTGATGACATGATGAGTTTTCCCGTGGTTCCTATAGGTGGTGCTATCGTACGTCCACGTTCATGGAGTCTACAACCCACGGAGGGTAACGGTCGCGAGAGTCCACGGATGGCTCTACCCACGGAGAGTTCCACGAAGAAGCTACCTTGACTATTCCATGCGGCTTCTATCCATGAAGGACTAGCCTCACTATGGGTAGATCTTCATGAAGTAGGCGATCTCCTTGCCCTTACAAAATTCTTGGTTCACTCCACAACACGAACTAGGAGGCTCCTAAGCGACACCTAACCAATCTAGGATGCGCCCCCTCCAAAAGGTAATAGGTTCGGTAATGACGATAAACTCCTTGCTCTTGTGCTTCAAGATGATAGACTCCTCAACACACAATCACTCTCTAACAGATTTGGCTTGGTAGAAGAGATGGGACTGGTCGAAAGGGGCTAGAAATCAACATACATATAGTTGGAGTGGAAGATCTTGACCTCAACACAAGGGTAGGTGGTTCTCTCTTAGAAAATTGAGTAGGATAGGTATGGAATAGTTTTGAGTGCTTCTCTTTCGAGTGGGCAGTGGTGAAGGGGTATATACAGGCATCGCCAAAAATCCAATCGTTACACACAATAAGTCAGACTCGATGACACCGATGTGTAAATCTCGATGGTACCGAAGTGACCAAAAGTGGCAACTTTTGAATCTCGGAGGGACCGATATACGATTCTCGGTTGCACCGACAAGGTGACCAAAGGTCAGATTTACCAATCTCGGTGACGTCGATTCACCATTCTCGGTCGGACCGAAAATGTGAACTTGCGTAACAGAATCATTGCAACCCAACTCGGTGGCACCGAGTGCAGTGTCGGCTGCACCGAAGTGTTAAGGTTTTGTTGAGTCTGTCTAGGGTTTGGAACTCGGTGGCACCGGGATAGGAAAGTTGGTTGCACCGATTTTGCATTTTTGGCTTAGGACAGACTTTGGTGGGAGAGTTGGTGGATGTTTTCGTGATTATCACTTGTGCACGTTTGAGCATATTGTTCACCATCAAAGCGTTACCACCTTTTAATAGTATTGTCTTTCCGATGGACTCAAAGTGGTTTCTCACAAATGTAAAATGTAGAGTCCTCTTGCTTGAAGCTTGTCCAACCAATTTCCCTGAATCCTGGGGTAATTCCACAATCCTTTGGCCATTGCCATCAAAGAACTTTTCCTGAAGTATACTTGGTGAACACATTAATTCAATGAATTATATGTTTTTATTAATTACCAAAACCACCAAGGGAGCAAATGTGCTTTCATTTTCAGACCCGACAATTGTTCGAAAAGGCATAAAATCAATTTCATGTTTCGAGCTTTCGCAATATCGTGCTCCATGAAAAGAATAGTGTCGTCTGCGTATTGTAGAATGGAAACTCCCCCATCAACGAGATGAGGGATTAGTCCATCTATCATGCCATTCTACTTGTCTCTATCAATAAGAACTGTCAACATATCTGCCACTATGTTAAATAACGTGGGCGACATTGAGTCCCCTTGTCTCAATCCTTTATGAGTTTGAAAATAGTGACCAATATTATCGTTAACCTTAATTCTGAAACTACCTTTTCTGAATAGAGAACCCACTTGGTTCCACCAAGTCTCATTGAAACCTTTCATCCGCATTGCCTGCTGAAGAAAAGGGCATTTAAGTTTATGTATGCTTTTTCGAAATCCATTTTAAAGATAACCCCATCTAGCTTCTTTGAATGGATTTCATGTAGTGTTTCATGGAGGAGACCAGCCCCTCTAGGATGTGTCTCCCCGGCATGAAGGCCGTCTGACTAGGTTGCACCACTGAATGAGCAACTCGTGTCAATCTATTTGTCCCCACTTTCGTGAATATCTTAAAACTCACATTCAAAAGGCAAATCGGCCTGAACTGCTCGATACGAACTGCTCCCTCCTTATTTTGCAGTAATGTGATCATGCTAAAATTAAGATGAAATAGTTCTAAATGCCCATCAAAGAAATCATGAAACATAGGCATAAGATCGTCTTTGATAATATGCCAACATCTCTTACAGAACTCCGAAGGGAACCCATCTGGTCCCGGTGCTTTGTCCGGTTGCATTTGAGATATGGCATCTAGGACCTCCTTCTCGGTGAAAAGGTGATTAGGATCTCATTGTCCTCTAACCTGAGCTTATGTATATCTCCATTAACCGATTCATTCAAAGTTACCGTGTTGTCTATCGGATGTCCGAAAAGTTGTTTATAGTAGTTGGAGATATATGCTTTAAGATTCTCATGACCCACTATGGTCCCTTCATCCTGCTCAAGCTGGATAATCTTTTTCTTCTGATGCTTACCATTCGCAATCATATGAAAGAATTGTGTATTGTCATCCCCTTGGACAACTTTGAGAACCTTAGGCCGTAAAGCCCATTTGAGCTCTTCCTCTCTAAGAAGAACTCATAAGGCTTGCTCAGCGTCGGACTTGGTGGCCTACTCTGCCACATCTAGTAGAGTACCCTCTACTTTTAGGTCCAAAGCATGTTTCAATTGAGTAAGCCTTTATTTTTCTTGTTTATACCTCCCGCTCTCGTTTCTGGCCCAACCCCATAAAAAATGTCTTAAATGTCTAATCTTGTTTTGTCACCTCTCCATACTTGTTCGGCCAATAACTAGTTTTGCCCATTCCTATGCTATAATTTCCATAAAATTCTCTTTCTTGAACCAACTACATTCAACAGAGAAAGTATTTCTGTTGCCTATATGTGTCGCTTCCCCCAAGTGTACTAGTAATGGTGTGAGGTTTGAGATTGCCCTTTGCATCACATGAATCGATACCAAAGGGTACTTCAGTTCCCATTCGACACTCGCAAGCACCCTATCCAACTTCTCATATGTCGGATTAGGTAATGTATTACCCCAAGTAAATTGTCTACCCTCCCTCAGATTGAGGCTCTCGATAATTATGTTAAACATGAGCGACCACCGCCCATCAAAATTATCGTTGTTCTTCTCATCTCATCTCCTAATAATATTGAAATCTCCTCCTACTAGGATTGGAAGAGATTCATCTCCACATATTCGCACCAAATCAGCTAGGAAGTCGGGTTTAAGTTCGGGTTTGGCTGCACCATATACAGCTATGAGATACCAACGAAATCCATCTAACTTGGATTTCACCCAAAACTTGACTGTGAAGTCACCCCTCACTACATTAATGACCTATAGCGTTTCACATCTAACCACTAGCAATGTCCCGTCGGATCTTCCTCTAGGGGGTACACAGTGCCAGTAAAAATATGTCCCACCTGTCAAAGTCCCTAGGAACTGAGCTATGAAATTATCTCTACCTGTCTCAAGGAGTGCGATGAAATCCAACTTTTGTTCAACTGATGTCTCTGCCAGGAATCTTCTTTAGCCAAGGCAGCTAGACCTCTGCTATTCCAAAATATTCCTTTCATAGATCATCGTGGAATTTATTTTGAAGCCTAACTCTAGCACTCCTTCGGACAGCCGAAGTAGGATACACCTTTCTTTTCCAGGTTCATTTAGGCATGTCCCTCGAACCAGAAATAGTAATAGTATTATGATTACTAGATTCAATATCGTCGACCGATACCGTCTATACCCCATCCTCACTATCCATCTCTTTGATTTCATTCTCATTCTTTGAAGTTGGCATAAGATCATCACAAAAGTTTTCAAGGGCTGACATCCCTAGGTGTTTCACTTCTACCTCATTCATAGGTTTAACGGCTGCTAAGTTATGAATAATTTAAGAAGCTCGTTCCGCTTCTAAGTCTAAAAGATTATTAATAGGTCTCGCAACTTCCTTTTCATTCGAGCCTAGTGACACTCCTAGGTTGTCTAAATTATCTAAAATTTCATGTTCAGAGAAATGCATAATAGAGCAGCTCTTATCAAAATACATACATGTAGTTGCTTCGACATCTCGAAGCTTGGCTGCCCTCATGGCACGCCCTAACTGTAGGTCGTCAGCGTCTGGTAGCTCCAGGATCCGGCGGCTAACATGCCTACCAGACAGCACGGGGTCCAAAATCCTATCATAGGCGATGATCTCCTCCATAGATCTCTCTGTGGGCGGATGTGTTGGGACCCCGATCCTAAGTGATATGATTCCATACTGTAACAAGTCACATTACTTTGTGGCCTCATGCACGGTACACCATGGCTGCAGCCTTACCTTGGCCGGGACTGTGTGCGTCTTTTGGCTCACGTATGTGAACATGTTGCTGGCAATCACACGGCAAAGAACCTGGGCCGACATAACTAGTCATAGAATCCAAGTGGCACATCCGTACGGAAACAAGCATACATAACCCAGCAATGCAGGTGTCGGCCTCAAGCGTGTGTAGACGAGTCATAGCAAGCTACAAGGACTCCATTACATCGCGAGACACGAGTGTCATCACTGCACGTAGACGAGTCGTAGCAGGCTATGGGGACTCCATTACACTGCGAGACATTTCCCCGAAGGGACAGACACAACAGCAAAGAAGGATACATGCCGGTTAATCAATGTGTCCGGAGCAGTAGAAAGCTACCATGGCTCGGTGGAAACACAAAGAGGCAGTTTCCCGTAAAGAGTACTACTAAAGGCACACGACTAGGTATCAGATCCCATACATACCATTGCACGTTAGACGTACGCACGACATGCCCGATATGCATAGATACAACTATGGCATCACAACATAACCATACAACAACATGAATTTTATTTAGGAGGCTCAGACGAGCCTTGCATAATATGTTCTTACAGATAGGGGTCACATGACCCGACACTCAAGTCATACAAACAAAGTCATACAAGCCAGCGGAAACTTAAGCTGTCTGAGTACAGACGACGAAAATAGAAAAGAGGCACACGGCCTGACTATCTACCGCCCACCACACGGGCAATATAGTAGCTGGGACACCAGCTATTTGACATCGTCAACGTCTAGATAGAACCCTCCTGATGGGTCCTGGTTCTCTTTTGCAACATTAATTAAGCAAGGATGAGTACAATCGTACTCAACAAGTCTTTAAAACATAACTAGTCTATTTATGTTCATGTATCAACAAAGGGGGTGGTGCAGTTCATACAGCAATGCCAGCTTGACTCATGGCTAACCTACACTACTCAGTTTTAAACTCTTTGTTACAATTCTAGTTATCGCACACGAGTCCGCTATCTCCATCACAATACACTACCATGGATTCATCTTCCCCTTTCGGAAGAGTGCCATCCACGGTACTCACACTTGTCTTGATATTTTTAGGAGTATCCATTTGATTATCTATGAATAGCATAAGTTCTCCAAGTAGTCCATATCCAAGGACGCGGCTATTCGAATAGTTTCATACCCTGCAGGGGTGTACTTCTTCACACACGCTCTCGCCACTTATCGCTGTGTGCTCATTAAACCATGCACCTCGGCAACCTTCAAGCGAATACCTAGCGAGGGAGTCGGCAACGACCGTCAATCACATAAGACCTCTAGTCCAGGCTATCACCTATTTGAGACTGAACCCGCACGGAAGTCCGGCCGAAGTTTCCGCTACCGTCCCAAACGATGTGCGCAGGGTTCCCAAGCTCACCATTCGGGTGACCCTTGGTACACCGTGCCACTGCCTACCGCGTCATAACCCACCCCGATGGTCAGCGCTACGCACGGCCTCCAACATGCTATAAACACCAGAAACTACTTTCAACTCCTGGACTAAGGACTAAGCAACTGATAACTCGAGAGGGGTCGAGTTACCAGAACCCAATGTGTCGTAGTACCTAGTCTTGGATCATAAACACGGAACCCAGTTCCTAAGAACGGTCCCAATGAGACAACCCACTATGTACTCCTACATAGCCTCTCATCACTACCTTTACCAAGTCGTATTCATTATGTGCTCATCACCTCGGACAACACTGTTCCACTCAGTTCATCACCCAGATGAATCCGACCTGACTCAACTCTAAGCATAGCAAGCATAGCAGGAAAAGTAAGCTAAGCACATCATGGCACAAGCATCTACCAGGTATGCTAGGTTGCAAGGTTTAGCTATTTACTGTGACAAGATCAGGTCATGCATAAGAATAGGATCATCTATCGTGTATGACTGACATGTGACCGTTTGTCCTAATGCAATAAATAAGAGCAGGAGCAAGAGAGTGGGATGTTATTGGAATGATCAATGGGGTTGCTTGCCTTGCTGGGTTGCAGAGGAGTTCTCTCCTTCGTCGGGATACGGGGTAGTATCTTCCAGATTAGGGCCTACCGCAACACAGATAAGAGCATTCAATACAAGCAAATGCAACAATATGATGCATGATCATGGCATAGTAATATGCATGGGTGAGCTAATGTAACTAGTGATCATGACAATTTAAAATAGATTTGAATATAGGTTCAAAGTTGTTCTCCTATGCAAATTCCATATATTAACCTAATGTTAAATTTCCATGTTCACCTATTTAGGTTGCTCTAACATGCATGGGAATAGCACCATTGGATACATTGGATTTTTCTGATAAATTTTCATATATAAATTATTTTCATCTGACTTACAGATTAATTTATATGATTTTTCAAAGTTTTAAATAATTTCCGGAATTATTTTTAAATAAGAAAATGGAATTATGACATCAGCCTGACGTCATCCTGACGTCAGCTGGTCAACAGACCCGCTCCAGGTCAAATCTGACCGGTGGGGCCCGTCTGTCATAGACTCATTACTAAAACAGGTTCGATTTAGTTAATTATCCTGACTAATTAACCTAGTAAGGCCCACTGTCAGTGTCACGTTTAACTAATCAAAAATGATTAAACTAATTACTGATTAACCTAAAACTAAACAGGGTCGGGGCCCACCTGTCATTGACTCACAGAGTCAAGCCAGGGCCCATTGGGGTCAAACCCGCCGGAGTTAGCCAACGGCTCGTCGCCGGTGACCAATAGAGATGGCGGCGACCATTGGGTTTTGCCCACAAGCGTCCACTCGACGAGCTAAGGCCACTGGCGAGTAGCCCGTGCTCACTCGCATCCAACGGAGGCCACAGGAGGCTATGGGGTCACCGGAGCTCGCCGGAAACGAGCTCGTGGTGGCGGCCGGAGCTCGGGCTCGGACCAAAACGGGATGCAGGGCACGGGGCGACCCAACAAGGGGCTCTACGAGCTCCTGGGAACTCCAGGAGTTCAACCCTGCACTCGCAGCTGAGCTCAGGGGGCTATACGCACAACGGCGACCGATCACGACAGCGGTAGGTATTCGGGTCCGGCGGCCGGGCTAGCTAGGGAGCGCTAGAGAGAGGGGAAGCACAGGGGGGAGGAAGAGGAGCTCACGGGGCCTCCGGGGAGCTGGTCAGCGGGCTCGGGGAGGTAGCGACGGCGGCGAATCGACGGCCGGCGGTGACGGCTCTCGGCAGGGGAAACGAGAGAGAGAGAGACAGGGAGAAGGGAGGAGAAGGAATGAGCTCGGGGGGAGGCTCCTCGCGTCTTCCAGGCGCAGGAGGAGGCAGGGGAGCAGCCAGCTCCGTGGCAAGCAGGAGGTGGAGGCCGGCGAGCGCACAGTCGACACCTCGCTGCCTACTGGCGGGAGGTGGGAGATGACCTCCCCACCCCTGGTGGGCTGGGTTGGGCCTCCCACTTGGCCATGTGCTCTTCTTCCTTTTCTTTTTATTCTGTTTTCTGTTTTCTTTTCTAACATTTGTTTATTTCTTTCAGGTATAAAAGTCTAGTTGAAAAATACCCCAATATTTTATAGACTATAGTTTGATTATCTCAAACTTTTCTGAAAATGTTCCAAAATAATTTGAAAACATAATTAATGATATTTGCTTTATTTATCAATTTCAGAGGCTTAAATCATTAATTTAAATTATTTAAAATGTTGAAATAATTAGAATGGTCCCTGGTATATCCATGTCCTTAATTATCAGACATAGGGAACATTTTTTATGGGCATTTTGGATTTATTGAAATTTCATTAAACTTGAATTTCTTTAATTCATTAAGTGCTTGGGGTTTCTTTTTCCTTCTCCCCATTTCAAGTTAATGCAATGATGATGAATGATGATGCTTGCACATGACAACCTAAGACACTTGCTAGGGTTGTGACAACTCACCCCCACTCAAAAGAATCTCGTCCCGAGATTTTGAAGTCGTCGGGGAAAGCGCGCGGTACTCTAGTCGAAGACGATCTTCTCTTTCCCATGTCGCCTCCTTTTCGGAATGATGCGACCACTGAACCTTGAGAAATTTGATGTTCCGACGCCGAGTGGTACGCTCAGCTTGATGAAGAATACGAACAGGGTATTCCATATATGTAAGGTTATCTTGGAGATCAAGCGCTTCGTGGTCCACTTCTCGGACAGGGTCCGAAAAGCAACGCCTGAGTTGCGAGACGTGGAAGACATCATGAACCTTGAAAAAATGTGGTGGAAGTTCCAATTGGTAGGCAACCTCTCCTCGTTTAGAAAGAATGCGAAAGGGTCCAATGTAACAAGGAGCCAACTTGCCTTTGATACCGAATCGATGGGTACCCTTCAGAGGTGTAACCCGAAGATAAGCCTTCTCGTCAACTTCGTAGGTCATGGACCTATGATGACGGTCATATTGACTCTTTTGATGGGATTGGGCTGTTTTCAACTTTTCATGAATAACGCAAACTTTCTCCTCTGCATCCTGAATCATGTCCGGACCAAAGAGTTGCCTCTCTCCGGTTTCTAACCAGTTAAGAGGTGTTCGACATTTTCGTCCATAGAGAACTTCAAAAGGGGCTTTTCCCAAGATTGATTGATAACTGTTCTTATACGCAAATTCAGAAAATGGAAGGCAGTTTTCCCAATTCATACCGAAAGATATAACACCAGCTCGGAGCATGTCTTCGAGAATTTGATTGACTCGCTCAACTTGACCACTTGACTGAGGGTGGAAAGCAGTGCTAAAGGATAGATGAGTCCCCATAGCGGTTTGAAAACTCTCCCAAAATCGAGAAGTAAAGATACTTTCACGGTCTGAGTTAATCTCCAAAGGAACACCATGAAGAGAAACTATTCGAGAAACATATAACTCCGCTAGCTGGCTAGCAGTAATGCTTTCCCAAACAGGAAGAAAAAGAGCCACTTTGGAGAGGCGATCAATGACTACCAATATAGCATTGTTCCCTCTCTTGGTCCTAGGAAAACCGGTGATGAAATCCACACCGACCTTATCCCATTTCCATTCAGGAATAGCTAAGGGTTGAAGGGTGCCAACAGACCTTTGATGTTCTGCTTTCACACGACGACAAACGTCGCAGTTAGCAACATACTGAGCAATTTCTCTCTTCATACTAGTCCACCAGAACCTCTGGCGTAGGTCCTGATACATTTTGGTACTACCCGGATGAATTGTGAGAGGAGAATCATGAGCCTCCTTAAGGATCAATGGTCGCAGATGTTGTTTCTTTGGGATCACCAAGAGATTCTCAAAGAAGACAACTCCTCGATCATCTTCCAAGAAGCATCTAACATTACCCTTCTTAATGCTTTTCTTGATCCGAGATATCCCGGCATCATGCTTCTGGGCTTCTATGATTTGATCCAAAAGAGTAGGTTTCGCCACAAGGTTGATAGGAATCCTTGAGGAACAATGTGAAGGTTTAACTTCCGAAATTCCTCATAGAGAAGCGGTTGACCTTGTTGTAACATCAGATTGTTACAATAAGACTTACGACTTAGTGTATCAACCATGACATTGGCTTTCCCCGGGGTGTAAGTTATCCCTAAGTCGTAATATGTAATCAACTCTACCCACCGTCTTTGCCTGAGATTCAAATCCGGCTGGGTGAAGATATATTTCAGACTTTGGTGATCAGTTTATATCTCGCAACGATTACCCATAAGGTAATGTCGCCATGTTTTTAGTGCATGGACTACAACTGCAAGCTCAAGATCATGTGTTGGATAATTATCCTCATGTGGACGCAACTGTCGAGATGCGTATGCAATCACATGATGATCTTGCATGAGAATGCAACCTAATCCTTGTCGCGAGGTGTCACAGTAGATAATAAAGTCCTTAGAAAAATCTGGTGGCACCAGAACGGGAGCAGAGGTCAGTCGTCTTTTCAACTCCTGAAAACTATGCTTGCATTGTGGGGTCCACTCGAACTTTTTATCTTTCTTGAGGAGTTCAGTCAGAGGTTTCGCAACCTTGGAGAAGTTCTCAAAAAAGCGGCAACAATAGCTTGCTAAGACAAGGAAACTCCGAACTTGCTTAACCGATTAAGGTTGAGTCCAATCAAGTACGGCCTGAACTCTCTCGGGATTAATAGCAATACCTTTGCCAGAGATCATGTGGCCCAGATAGGTCACTTCCGGCAACTAGAATTCACACTTGGAGAATTTGGCATATAAGCGATGCTCTCGAAGTTTCATCAATACCAGCCTTAGATGCTCGGCATGTTCTTGTTCGTTCTTCGAGTACATGAGTATATTGTCGAGGTAAACCACGACAAATTTATCCAAGTACTCCATGAAGATCGAATTCATCAGGCGAGAGAAAGTGGCCGGGGCATTGGTTAAACCGAAGGACATGACAATGTACTCGTATTGGCCATAACGAGTGACAAAAGCCGTTTTTGGAATGTCCCCGTTTCTAATTATGATTTGATGGTATCCCAACCTCAAATCCATTTCGGAAAAGATAGAGGATCCAGCGAGTTGATCATACAAATCGTTGATCCTGGGGAGCGGATACTTGTTCTTGATAGTGACCAAATTCACCGGTCGATAATCCACAACCATCTGATTCGATCCATCCTTCTTCTTAACAAAGAGGACGGGGCAAGCCCAAGGAGAAGAGCTAGGACGAATGAAACCTTTCTTCAAAGCTTCATTGAGTTGGGTTCTTAGCTCGGCTAGTTCTAAGGGTGCCATCTTATAGGGTATTCTCGCTATTGGGATTGTCCCTAGAATAAGTTCTATCACAAACTCAACATCTCTGACAGGTGGAATACCTGGCAGTTCTTCTAGAAAGACATCCGGAAAATCACGGACTACCGGAATATCTTCTAACTCTAGAAGAGGGCTAGCATTTAGGGAATAGAGTTGGCGCTTGGTTGTTCGAGTAGAGACATTAACTATCTCACCCGATGGATGTGTAAGTTTAACATTCCTAGAATGAGTATTAATCTTGGCATAGTGGGCTTTCATCCAATCCATGCCTAGAATGATATTGATGTCCAAAGACTTAAGAGCTATCAAGGATGCTAGGAATACTAGTCTATCCACCAGAATTTCATTGTCATGACTCACTCTAGAAGTTTGCCATTTTGAACCAGGAGTCTGAACTACTAAAGGAGTGGGCATGTCACAGAAGGACATGTTATGCAACTGTGCATAACTTTCAAAGATGAATGAATGAGATGCCCCAGTATCAAATAGAACAGATGTTGGATGGCTATTAACAAGAAGCATACCTAGAATAACATCAGGATCTTCAAGGGCTTCTTCAGCAGACACATAATTCACTCGCCCACGGGCAGGAGCTGGCTTCACATAGAAAGCTTTTCCTGGTTTTCCACGTCCAGCGGGCTTAGCATTGTTCTGGGGACACTCACGAGAATAGTGTCCCAGTTCTCCACATTTGTAGCATACCACTATGGCACGAGGTGCAACATTTGTAGGCGGTCCTCCAAATGGTCTGGGTGGAGGGTTGGACTGAACTGGACGAGGTGCCTGGAAGGATGGCCTCGCGGTGTATCTTGGCGGTAGAGCTGCATTGGGCACCCACACTCGACGTTTGTTAGGGCCTGAACCCGATGCAGGCTTGAAGTCACGGTTATGCTTCCTCGTAGCCTCGTAGTCAGTTTGTCCGGACTCGGCATTGATGGCCTTTTTGACGAAAGCCTGGAAGGTGGTGCACTCGTGCAAGCGAAGATCTCGGCGAAGCTCAGCATTAAGTCCCTTGCGGAACCTAGCCTGCTTCTTAGCATCTGTTGAGACTTCCTCTGGAGCATAGCGAGCAAGATTACCAAACTCGTGACTGTATGCATCCACTGACAATCTGCCCTGGGTGAAGGCACAGAATTCCTCTCTTTTGCGATCCATCAGCCCTTTCGGGATGTGATGGATACGGAATGCGGCGCTGAACTCTGCCCAGGTTGGTGCAGGTCCCTGGGGACGCATAGCCTCATAGCTTTCCCACCAAAGGTTGCAGGTCCCTCCAGAAAGTATGTCGCAAAGGTCACCTTTTGGCCTCTAAAACATTTGCAGCTCGGATCTTGCGTGACATACTAGTCAGCCAATCATCCGCATCGAGGGGGTCGATCGAATGATGGTACTTGGGCGGACACAGCTTGATAAAGTCACCAAGTGATACTCCATCGTGGTGATCATTGCGGGGAGGACGAGCTGTATTTTGCTCAATTCTTTCCAACAGCCTGTTGGTCTCCCTCTTATTCCTTTCAGCCTCTAGCATCACTTCTGCCAGGGATGGTGCATGTGGCAGCTCCTCTTGCCTTGGCTGGCTACTCTCGCCCTGCTCAGGAGCAGGCACAGGATTGTTCCTAGTTGCCACCATCCTGGGGAAAACAATCCCCAGCTTAGACATAGAGAACATCAACTCTAAGACATGAATTAAGGAATGGACTGGTCAACATGGCATGTAGGATAAACACCAATCAACATGGTAAAGCAACTACCATATGAACATTAGGTTTCATACACACCATGACTTATTTCAGTACAAGCCCAAGCTGAAAACAACTACGGAGAGATGACAAAACTCATCGGAGGCATTACAAGCTTCCTTTACATTATCTATCTACACCTTCGGAACTCAACTCTCGACCTTAATCATATCCCACAAGACACACAGGACTGTGGCGATACGACTACTAACATACTAGGACTAACATCCACGCACTCAAACATTACCGTAGAATGCCTCGTACAGGTTACCCCCGTGACCTGGGAGCTGAACCTAAGGATCTGGAAACACTCTAGCCTGGGATCCCTGGAAACCATAAGGACACGGGTGTGGCCTTGGTCCCCTTGTCGGCGGCAACAGCGGTCCTCGAAGAGGGGTGATGCCTCCAACATCAGGCCAGTCTACCTGTGCTGGCAAATGAGTCCGCGATGGGGTCAGCATCTCCAATTCTCCATAGCCTGTTTGCACGACAGGTGCCAACTGCGTCAAGGCTGTCCAAAGATGGGCACGGGTAGCATAGAGCTCCATGCAAAGGGCACGTCCATCACGATCCCTGTTCTCCAACATCTGAGCGGTCACCTGCAGCCTAGGGTCCTCATGGGAATGATCAAAGTAGGCTGCATTAAGATATCCATCCTCTCCTCCCATGGAAGTAGGAACATAGTAGAACTCCGTGTTCTGTAGCAGACCATGGTAAAACCTCATGATAGTCAGCATGGTGTAGGCGGCTTCCTGAACTGCCATATCTATGGTAAATCCCAATCCATGAGTCCAGTGAATCGGCTCTGCAGCTCCAGGATATGAAGGATATATCCTAACGGTACACAAATACTGACTCTGGTTGAAATCTCGATACTGCTCCTCCATTGTGTACTCTGGGTACCAGTGGTATCCAGCCTCCATCATAACTCTAACCAACATGGCCGTGTGACCCGGTACATTGATGCACCTGGTCAGACGGACCACCTGACGGAAAGGACGAGAGGGCATCTGAAACAGAGAATGATGCAAAGACATTAGAGATCCTAGCAGAAATTGGACAGCATAACGGTTGTAATTGGTCAAGAAATTTTTTGAGACAATTGAGAAGATTGGAAAGGCATAACCACTCTACTATCTAGACTCAAATCTCTTCTCCATCTGTTTGTCACACCAACAATACTTGAATAACTGCACTCACTTGCAAACAAGCTAGCTATTGGTCCATGGCTAGTAACTCATCATCCTAAGCAATAGATGAGAATCCTAGTTCCTATCCCTGTAGAGAAGATGAGAATGACCCAGCATAGAATAACTTGGGAAGAGGAGTAAAAAGAGCCTTACGTTCCCTTCCACAATCAATTCCCCTACTTATCTATAGTGTTTTCTAGACTCAACTTTGACCGGTTTGGCTTGGTAGTCCTACAGTCAGTCAGGCTTTGATACCAACGCTGTCGGGACCCCGATCCTAAGTCATATGATCCCATACTGTAACAAGTCACATCACTTTGCGGCCTCACGCACGGTACACCACGGCTGCAACCTTACCTTGGCTGGGACCATTTGCGTCTTTTGGCTCACGTATGTGAACATGTCGCTGGTATTCACATGGCAAAGAACCCAGGCCGACATAACTAGTCATAGAACCCAAGTGGCACATCCGTACTGAAACAGGCATACATAACCCAGCAATGCAGGTGTCGGCCTCAAGCGTGTGTAGATGAGTCATAGCAAGCTACAAGGACTCCATTACATCGCGAGACACGAGTTTCATCACTGCACGTAGATGAGTCGTAGCAGGCTACGGGGACTCCATTACACTGCGAGACATTTCCCCGAAGGGACAGACACAGTAGCAAAGAAGGATACATGCCGGTCAATCAATGTGTCCGGAGCAGTAGCAAGCTACCATGGCTCGGTGGAAACACAAAGAGGCAGTTTCCCGTAAAGAGTACTACTAAAGGCACACGACTAGGTGTCGGATCCCATACATACCGTTGCACGTCAGACGTACGCACGACATGCCCGATATGCATAGATACAACTATGGCATCACAACATAACCATACAACAACATGACTTTTATTTAGGAGGCTCAGACAAGCCTTGCATAATATGTTCTTACAGATAGGGGTCACATGACCCGACACTCAAGTCATACAAAAAAAGTCATACAAGCCAGCGGAAACTTAAGTTGTTTGAGTACAGACGGCAAAAATAGAAAAGAGGCACACGGCCTGACTATCTACAGCCCACCACACGGGCAAGATCGTAGCAGGGACACCAGCTATTCGGCATCATCAACGTCTAGATAGAAACCACCTGATGGGTCCTGGTTCTCTTTTGCAACATTAATTAAGCAAGGATGAGTACAATCGTACTCAGCAAGTCTTTAAAATAGACCTAGTCTATTTATGCTCATGTATCAACAAAGGGGGTGGTGGAGTTCATGCAGCAATGCCAGCTTGACTCATGGCTAACCTACACTACTCAGTTTTAAACTCTTTGTTACAATTTTAGTTATCGCACACGAGTCCACTATCTCCATCACAATACACTACCATGGATTCATCTTCCCCTTCCAGAAGAGTGCCATCCACGGTACTCACACTTGTCTTGATATTTTTAGGAATATCCATTTGATTATCTATGAACAGCATAAGTTCTCCAAGTAGTCCATATCCGAGGACGTGGCTATTCGAATAGTTTCATACCCTACAGGGGTGTACTTCTTCACACACGCTCTCGCCACTTATCGTTGTGTGCTCATAAAACCATGCACCTCGGCAACCTTCAAGTGGATACCCAGCGAGGGAGTCGGCCACGACCGTCAATCACATAAGACCTCTAGTTCAGGCTATCGCCTATGTGAGACTGAACCCGCACGGAAGTCCGGCTGACGTTTCCGCTACGGTCCCAAACGATGTGCGCAGGGTTCCCAAGCTCACCATTCGGGTGACCCTTGGTACACTGTGCCACTGCCTACCGCGTCATAACCCACCCCGATGGTCAGCACTACGCACGGCCTCCAGCATGCTATAAACACCAGAAAGTACTTGCAACTCCTGGACTAAGGACTAAGCAACTGATAAGTCGAGAGGGGTCGAGTTACCGGAACCCAATGTGTGGTAGTAACTAGTCTTGGATCACAAACATGGAACCCAGTTCCTAAGAATGGTCCCAATGAGACAACCCACTATGTACTCCTACATAGCCTCTCATCGCTACCTTTACCAAGTCGTATTCATTATGTGCTCATCACCTCGGACAACACTGTTCCACTCAGTTCATCACCCAGATGTATCCGACCTGACTCAACTCTAAGCATAGCAAGCATAGCAGGCAAAGTAAGCTAAGCACATCATGGCACAAGCATCTACCAGGTATGCTAGGTTGCAAGGTTTAGCTATTTATTGTGACAAGATCAGGTCATGCATAAGAATAGGATCATCTATCGTGTATGACTGACATGTGACCGTTTGTCCTAATGCAATAAATAAGAGCATGAGCGAGAGAGTGGGATGTTATCGGAATGATCAATGGGGTTGCTTGCCTTGCTGGGTTGCGGAGGAGTTCTCTCCTTCGTCGGGATATGGGGTAGTATCTTCCGGATTAGGGCCTACCACAACATAGATAAGAGCATTCAATACAAGCAAATGCAACAATATGATGCATGATCATGGCATAGTAATATGCATGGGTGAGCTAATGTAACTAGTGATCATGACAATTTAAAATAGAATTGAATATAGGTTCAAAGTTGTTCTCCTATGCAAATTCCATATATTAACCTAATGTTAAATTTCCATGTTCACCTATTTAGGTTTCTCTAACATGCATGAGAATAGCACCATTGGATTCATTGGATTTTTCTGATAAATTTTCATATATAAATTATTTTCACCTGACTTACAGATTAATTTATATGATTTTTCAAACTTTTAAATAATTTCTGGAATTATTTTTAAATAGGAAAATGGAATTATGACATCAGCCTGACGTCATCCTGACGTCAGCTGGTCAACAGACCCGCTCCAGGTCAAATCTGACCGGTGGGGCCCGTCTGTCATAGACTCATTACTAAAACATGTTTGATTTAGTTAATTATCCTGACTAATTAACCTAGTAGGGCCCACTGTCAGTGTCACGTTTAACTAATCAAAAATGATTAAACTAATTACTGATTAACCTGGCACTAAACAGGGTCGGGGCCCACCTGTCATTAACTCATAGAGTCAAGCCAGGGCCCACTAGGGTCAAACCCACCGGAGTTAGCCAACGGCTCGTCGCCGGTGACCAACAGAGACGGCAGCGACCATCGGGTTTTGCCCACAAGCGTCCACTCGACGAGCTGAGCCCACTGGCGAGTAGCCCGTGCTCGCCCGCATCCAACGGAGGCCACAGGAGGCTACGAGGTCACCGGAGCTCGCCGAAAACGAGCTCGTGGCGGCGGACGGAGCTCGGGCTCGGACCAAGACGGGATGCAGGGCACGGGGCGACCCAACAAGGGGCTCTACGAGCTCCTGGGAACTCTAGGAGTTCAACCCTGCAGTCGCACGTGAGCTAAGGGGGCTGTACGCACGACGGCGACCGATCACGGCGGCGGGAGGTTTTCGGGTCCAGCGGCCGGGCTAGCTAGGGAGCGCTAGAGAGAGGGGAAGCACAAGGGGGAGGAAGAGGAGCTCACAAGGCCTTCGGGGAGCTGGTCAGCGGGCTCGGGGAGGTAGCGACGGCGGCGAATCGACGGCTGGCGGTGGCGGCTCTCGGCAGGGGAAACGAGGGAGAGAGACAGGAAGAAGGGAGGAGAAGGAATGAGCTCGGCGGGGGGGAGGCTCCTCGCGTCTTCCAGGCACAGGAGGAGGTAGGGGAGCAGCCAGCTCCGTGGCAAGCAGGAGGTGGAGGCCGGCGAGCGCACGGTTGACACCTCGCTGCCTACTAGCGGGAGGTGGGAGATGACCTCCCCACCCCTGGTGGGCTGGGTTGGGCCTCCCACTTGGCCAGGTGCTCTTCTTCCTTTTCTTTTTATTCTGTTTTCTGTTTTCTTTTCTAACATTTGTTTATTTCTTTCAGGTATAAAAGTCTAGTTGAAAAATACCCCAATATTTTATAGACTATAGTTTGATTATCTCAAACTTTTCTGAAAATGTTCCAAAATAATTTGAAAACATAATTAATGATATTTGCTTTATTTATCAATTTCAGAGGCTTAAATCATTAATTTAAATTATTTAAAATGTTGAAATAATTAGAATGGTCCCTGGTATATCCATGTCCTTAATTATCAGACATAGGGAACATTTTTGATGGGCATTCTGGATTTGTTGAAATTTCATTAAACTTGAATTTCTGTAATTCATTAAGTGCTTGGGGTTTCTTTTTTCCTTCTCCCCATTTCAAGGTAATGCAATGATGATGAATGATGATGCTTGCACATGACAACCTAAGACACTTGCTAGGGTTGTGACAGGATGCCCCTCAAGGTTACCTTCGCTCGCCGAAGTTGGAGCAGTCAAGGACGAGGGGCCACCCACCGCCGGTAGCAATGGTGTAGGGGGCGCCGAGCCACTTGCTCAACGGCCGTACACCCCATCAAGCTCCCATATGTGGTTGGTGATGCCACGGGGGAGGTGAAAGCGAGGGCCTCCTGCTCGCGCCCATCCCCTGATTCCGCTCCGACCTCTGCGATCAGCGGGTTGCCTACAAGACCAGCTGCCGGTGTGTCCCTCCTCTCTAGAGAGGTAGCTCCCCTAGGTACCGCCGGCTCAGCACCCCTAGTGCCCGCAACACCGTCGCAGGTGACACTGCACTGCTGGACCGAATCCACATGAGCAGCCAGGAGCGCATCCCTCTCCGACCTGGAGCTTTCCCTGGGTGTATAGCGACGTGTCGATGACCCACCATGAGGAGGCGACAGAGGCGACAGCTCACATTCTGCCGGATCATGCATCTCCACTTTGTTACTCCAAAGTTGACCAGGAGCAGACTGTGCACCAAAAGACCCAAACCGCAAAGTACTCATCGGTGTCGTGGAGTTGGTCGAGCCGCTGGCTGGTTTCTCAGGCTTGTTTATCTGTGGAGAAGCCCTCTTGGTCGTGTCCCAAGACTTATCCCCGGGAGCTGCATCCCCCTCAGTTGTGTACATGTCCTGAACCTCATCAATCTCATTAATAATTGGCATGTCCTCTATTTCAATCTCCAAATCATATGTTTTCCCGGCATGGGTACACTTGACCACGTCCGGCACTAACTCACTGCTTATCACGCTAACAAGTAACCTTGCGACCCATGAGCACGAGTAAACGGCATGTCTACCTTCTCTGTCTTGCCAATAAGCGATCCCAATCACCAAGCAACCAGGAAATTATTAATCGATTTAGGTGGAGCACCAGAGAAGCATACCCAAATCTGCTCCAAGGGTGAACCTTGTGGTTCCTTCTGCTTCCACTCATCGAATTCCAAAATGATGCTAGTACTCGGAACTCTGCACATGCCAAATTTCAGAATATGTAATTGATCCTCCTTAGTGGGAAACTCCACCTTGTAGGTCTAGTTCTCCAAACGGACAAGGTTCCACTGAAGATTACCCGGTGCCAACTCACGTAGTTGTTGCACAATCTGAGCTTTGGTCATTACACCTTTGGCTACATGGACCACCACTGGGAAAGACCCCTCTAGTGCTTGTACCGAAGGCACCACCTCCAGTGACTCAAAAAACATTAGCTCCTGACAACAAACCCCATAGAACGTGACTACCGGTTTGGGTCCCGTAAGCAAAGGACACTCACCGGACAAATGCTGTGATTTGAGACAATAATCACACAACTCCATAGTGCACTCAGCCACAAAATGTTCAGGTTCGCCACATCTATAGCAAGGCAGCCTTTTCTTTTTGATTGCCCACTTAGATAGTTTTTCACCTTCCGGCTTGACTTTGTCATCCACTTTAACATTAGCATTGGAAGTCCCAGTTCCGGAAGCAGGCATCTTGACAGCCGCCAAAGCCATGGCAACCTCCACCGCAGTCACAGATAGAGTGGGCATTGCCTTAGTGGCAGCTGCGGTGCCGGCTTCTACCATGTCATCGCCCTCAGCCGGTGGCATAGGGGTCGCGGTGGTAGTGGGGGTCGCCCCCCCTCTCCCGCCGCGGTATCACTGCTTACCTCGGAACCAGTCGTTGGGTCCGGCTACCCCTTCCACAAAATTCCCGAGCAGTCCCTGGAACCCTCGTCCTGGTCCGCCACCATTGTACCAGTCGTAACCACGTCTAGCAGCAAAAGAAGATGACCCTCGGTGTTGTCCCTCGCCATACACATCATATCCATCATCTCCCCACTTCCTGAAACGATTATACCCATATCCATCTCCTCCGTACTCTCTACCATTGCCTTCGTATCCATCACGTCCCAGGCCGACATCTCGCCCACGTCTGACGGCTTGCGTCTTTGCTGTCGGCGGTGGAATAGGGGCCTCCTGCTGCCGCCTATTAGCCTGGCCAGGCGTTGCAGTCACCGGAGGCCCCGCCACGGGCGGAGGTCCAAGCCTCGCATGCGGCGGGCCACCACGCCCTCCCATCACGCCGGAACCGCGGGGTATTCTGGCTGCCCTCCCTGTTCCAACGGATGGGAACCCAGGAGGCCGAAAACGCTAGAGTATTTAATGCGATGAGGTGGCTCGTGATCCGACGCTCCATGCAGCGACGTGGGTACGTGTACTTGTGTGGCTTGGGTTTCCAACTGGCCCTCATACCCAGTTTCTGGAAATCCCACGACCGATGCCTTTACAACCCCGTTTTCGAGGTCCAACAATGAGTTCAAACGAGCCCGTCTGGCCACTCGAATCTCGCTGGCCGCCCTCATCACCGACGGTTGCTGAGCCGGCAGTCCCGACAGTCGGCCCTTCTTCCCTTTCCGCTTGTTCGTGACCAACGTCCATGAATTCAGAAGGAAATCAGACAATGTAATGGGTGCACGGATTACCTTCGGGATCGTCCCAATCCATGGTTTCATGACCGGAACCGTCTTCTTCATGACCTAACGATTCCGGCGATGAATGAAGGCAGGTACTGATTCCAGTGGATTCACCGCCAGGACCGGGACCTTGTGATCTTCCCTCAGGTCCTGCACGATTTTGATATCCTCGTCGGCATCGCTCTCTGCAAGGACCCAGAATCGTCCTTCATGTCTGTTGTGTGTGGTCGTCGTCAGATCGATGAGATCCGTCACCTCTGTCGAGACTTGATGAACCTACACGCAACTAACGACAACCACATCATAAATATCAATTATCATATGAAACCCTACCTCGATCCGGGCGTCGGTCTGCAAATAGTCACCGGCAAGAATATCATTCTCCAACTCCCATAGACTCATCCATCGCGACATCTGGTTGAAACGAAGACGGCCCATGCTCCATTCGCCGGAGTTCCTCGCGTCAGTAAAATGAACCGCACACTGTCCAGATCTTGACCTCTGCACTTGCAGACCACTCTCAATCTCGTCCTCCTTGGTGGATCCTCCGTAATCCATATCTAATGGCCTCGCCTTCCCCTCCTTTCCCCCGTCGGTGACACCGCAGAGCAAACCACACGCGACGGTGAACGGGCCACCGGTGACGACCCGATGAAGGAGCAGCTCACCGATTGCAGCGAGGTCTCCAGTGACTCCGGTGGCCGCAGGCCTATGGATCTGGTGGTCGCGGGTTGTCTCCCATTTGCATCACAAGAAACGAAAATCGCCGCCAACGACGAGCCAGAGACAATTACGCGGGGGGATGCTGCAACCATAGCGACCACGGGTTGGAACCAGCCGATGGAGTGCTGCAATTGTTAAAAAGGCAAAGCTAGAAGCCAATGGCGGTCATGCTTCAATCCTGACGGCCGCACGCCGAGGATATCAAACTGGCAGTGTGGTCGGGCGACCTTGTTTTTTATCTTCATGGCGCAGGAATAATTTTATTTAAATCCTGAATTAGAAAAAATGTCATGTATTCAAAAAAGTTCATGATTTTCAAAAAAGTTCATTGATTCAAAAAAAACTATGCAAATTAAAAAAATCTCCATTTTTCAGAAAAATTACAAAATTCAAAAAAATAAACTATTATAAAAAGAAAAATTATTGATTTACAGAAAGGTCGTCTATTTTTTTTCTAAAAAAGTCATTGATTTTCAAAAAAACTTCACAAATTTGAAAAGAGTTCATCAATATTTTTAAAAAGTTCATAATTTTGGAAAATAGTTCATCAATTTCCAAAAATTAACACATTAACGGGCGCAACTAGCGACCATGCACTGGAACCAGTCGGTGGAGAGCTGCAAGCCAATGGCGATCATGCTTCAATCCCGACGGCGTGCCGGGGATATCAAGCTAGCAGTGTGGTGGGTGACGCCGAGTTCGATATGGAAAATGATCAAAATCATCTAACTGATTTCTCACGGGCGTAAGCCGCCTCCGACGCGTGCCAGGCGTCCCCTGCGGGCTCGCTCACCCCATTCTTATATTTTTTTCGGAAATATGCTCGAGGACGTATCTTTTCATTGATAGGGGAGAGTAGAATTACAAGAGAGCTTTTCCTTTAGCCATACACAAGTTGGCAAGTGGCAACTAAAGGAAAGCCAAGCGAGCATCGAAAAGGGGTTGCTCAGCCCCAACAGAGGTTCAGGTTATGGGGATGATGCGATCGAGCCCTTTGACTCCAGCTCTATCCCATAATCTAGCCTTGTCCTTGATGAGGGCCAGCAGGTTGTTGACGGATACCTGCACCGGTGGAAGATCTTCCCGTTTCGATGCTTCCATAGAGCCCAGTCTGTGAGGATGACCAAACACTCATTCAAAATTAGCACTAGCATTCATATTTACGCAAGATTTTGTTTTCTTTAGTTCCTAATACCGTAGTTGTCGTTTCCTTTCTAGAAAAATTGCCGAAAATATTTATTTTGATACTAGCATTTAGATTTATGCAATTCTAATATGCTTTGGTTGGTTCATCTTCCCTAATAATGTAGTTGATATTGTCTTCCCTAACACAACATGGGGATGGGTTTCGAAATCTGTGAGCCATTGGGGGCGACTGCGGGCGACGCGAGCAGCATCCTGTCTCTCCCCTCAGATGCCAGCGCGGCGGCAGCGTGGTTTCAGGTCGGGCAGGGTCCCTGCAGGCCCCCGGTGTGCTCGGCACCGGCGGGCTCCTCGGGGGCGGCGCGGGGCGTGTGCGGGAGCCGTTTCTGGGCCCTGGCCGGCGATGTCTCAAACGAGGAGGACGGGATCCCCTCGTCGTCGTCCGGTGGCCCATCGACAGGTCTGACCTTGGGTGACTTTGCCCTACGGGCGACGGACGGTGCCGCTGGTCAGGGGGCAGCAGAGGCGGTTTGCTCCGGGCGGCGGTGGGTCGCGAGCGACAGCTGCGCATCAGTGGCGGCCGCCGGCATCTTCTGCTCCAGGCCCGCGGGGTGCTGTTTCGTCGTCCCCTTCCCCGGCGGCAGGGGCGACTCCGTGCTTAGTTGGTCTGCCCCTGGAGGAGTGGCCGGCGCTCCCTTCCGTGCCCTTCCTGGCATGGCGGGCGGCGGCGCTCGTGGCGGAGACGGCGGACGGGCTAGGGTTTTCCCTGCCATGCGTTGCTCCCCCACTGGCGTGGCCGATGGGCTCGATGATGCCGGTTGGGCCTGGACCTGCCTTGGTGGGCCAGGTGTCTCCAAGGCCCGTGTCTGACTTGGTAGCTGTGGTGGCCAGTGGGCACCCGGGTGTTAATGCTGGGTTGGGCCTTGTGCCAGCCCAGGTTTCTCGACCTGCGTCGCCTTTGGCTTGGTGGCCCATGGCCACACGCTATATATGGCTACGCCAGGGCGAGCGTGACCCCTCGCTAGGCTTTCTTGCTATATTCAGTGAGGTGCCGGGATTTACTCCCTTCACCAGATCTATTCGTCCCTCTCCTCCATCACCTCTCACTCTCTCATTCGCTGAGGTGACGGCCAAGGGTGACCGCCGGGCGGACAAGCGCCCCATGGATCCCCCGATCCCGAAGGCGTAGCGGCGGCGCGAGGAGGAGCTACGCGAGGAGGCCAAGCGCGACCAGTGGGCGTGGGCTGCTGGCCAGGGCGTCGGTGCTGGATATGGGCAAGGTCAAGGTAGCGATTCTGGGCAGGGTCAAGGCGGTTGCTATGGTCCAGATCACGGGCAGGGTGCCTTTGGGCGTTATGGGGATTGGGGTCCCCTCCACCATGGTGGGTGCAACAGCAGGAGCGGAAGAAGAAGCGCTAGCACGGGTATTGCCGGCACGAGCTAGAGCGCAAGCCGCAGGAGCATCCCCTGTGTGGTGGGGGCCACGGGGATCCCTTGGCCAAGAAGCGGCGGGCGTCGGATGAGCCCCTGGTAGTGGCTCTGTCGGGCGCTGCTCGTGGCACGGTGGCGGCTCCGATCCCAGTGGAAGAGGAGAGTGGCTCGGAGTGCTTCAAGTGTGGGTGGACGGGTTGATTCCAAGCGAAATGCACCTTTCCCCCTCCCTCTATGTGATCTTCAAGCAGGAGGGACATGCTTCTGCCTTCTATCCGACGAGGGGCAAGCATCTCCACCTCCAGATCATGGGCAGTGCTATCCCTGGGGAAGGGTTCTTCTGCATGGAGTTCAAAGATGCTGATGAGGACAAGGGATCCGACCTGAAGGCCTACAACGGTGCGGTTCTATCTGCTGAGCCGGGTAAACTCTCTCTCCGCACACTCAAATAAGAGCTCAAGCATATGGTAGCCGGGGAGTGGGATTGGCAGATCTCTCAGTTTGGGGACGACGATTTCTCCTGAAGGCCTCCAACGGTGCGATTCTATCTGCTGAGCCGGGTAAACTCTCTCTCTGCACGCTCAAACAAGAGCTCAAGCATATGGTAGCCGGGGAGTGGGATTGGCAGATCTCTCAGTTTGGGGACGACAATTTATCAATGGTTTTCCCCTCTGCGAATCTGCTGCACATGGCCAAATCGAGGGGCAAGCTTTTTCTCTCTATCAATGATATCACGGTCAAGGTGCGTGACACTATTCATGAAGAGATTACTCCTCTCTCTATGCCAAAGGTATGGCTCCGTCTGTACGGCTGCTACTTCTTGAGCTTGCATTGGTTTTTCCCTTGAAGAGGAAAGGGTGATGCAGCAAAGTAGAGATAAGTATTTCCCTCAGTTTGAGAACCAAGGTATCAATCCAGTAGGAGTATCAAGATGAGGCACCAAGAAACCTGCACAAACACAAACAAACTTTCACCCAACGCTATAAAGAGGTTGTCAATCCCTTTACGATTACTTGCAAGGTGAGATCTGATAGTGATAATAGGTGAATGTAAATAAGTAAATAAAATTGCAGCAAGGTATTTTTGTTGTTTTTGTATTTAGATATGAATATATAATATGTAAAATAGACCCGGGGGCCATAGTGTTCACTAGAGGCTTCTCTCATGATAGCAAGTATTATGGTGGGTGAACAAATTACTGTTGAGCAATTGATAGAATCACGCAAAGTCATGACTATATCCAAGGCAATGATCATACATATAGGCATCACGTCCGAGACAAGTAGACCGATACTTTCTGCATCTACTACTATTACTCCACACATCGACCGCTATCCAGCATGCATCTAGTGTATTAAGTTCATAAGAAACGGAGTAACGCTTTAAGCAAGATGACATGATGTAGAGGGATAGATTCATGCAATATGATATAAACTCCATCTTTTTACCCTTGATGGCAACAACATGATGCGTGCCTCGCTACCCTTTCTGTCACTAGGTGAGGACACCGCACGGTATGAACCCAAAACCAAGCACTTCTCCCATTGCAAGAACTATAGATCAAGTTGGCCAAACGAAACCCATAACTCGAAGAGACTTACAAGGATATGAAATCATGCATATAAGAATTCAGAATTGACTCAAATAATATTCATAGATAATCTGATCATAAATCCACAATTCATCGGATCTCAACAAACACACCGCAAAAGAGAATTACATCGGATAGATCTCCATGGAGATCATGGAAAACTTTGTATTGAAGATCAAAGAGAGAGGAGAAGCCATCTAGCTACTAGTTATGGACCCGAAGGTCTGATGTGAACTACTCACGCATCATCGGAGAGGCAATGGTGATGATGAAGATGGCCACCGGAGATGGATTCCCCTCCGGCAGGAGGCCGGAACGGTCTCCCGATTGGTTTTTGGTGGCTACAGAGGCTTGCGGCGGCGGAACTTGCGATCTAGGTTTAGTTCTGGTGGTTTGGGTATTTATAAGACAGTATGGCGACGGAAACAAGTCAAGAGGGGCCACGAGGAGGTCACGAGCCCCCTAGCCGCGGCCTAGGGGTGGGGCCATGCCTCCCAGGCTCGTGGCTCCCTCGGGCCTCCTCTCTGGTATCTTTTCCTTCTGGTATTTTTGATATTTTCCATAAAAAATCACGGCAAAAGTTTTATTCCATTTGGACTCCGTTTGATATTCCTATCTGAAAAAGGTCAAAAACACGGAAAAATAGAAACTGGCACTGGGCACTGAGTTAATAAGTTAGTACCAAAATTAATATAAAATAGCACATTCATGCATATAAAACATCCAAAGTTGATAATATAATATCATGGAACAATCAAAAATTATAGATATGTTGGAGACGTATCAACGACATCCCTAAGAAGCATTGCCGCGTCGATCGGCTGATGGAGGGTCTAAAGATGCTTGGGAGGCCTATTGTGGTGGACGAGCTCTCCCTTATCCGGTTGGGGCCGGTGAGGATGAAGTTTGGTTGCAAAGTTCCTGACAAGATGAATGGGTTCGTCCAGGTCTGGTTCAACCATGAAGGATACGATATCAAGGTCGAGGTGGAACGGCTGCCAAAGCGCCCAGGGGATGGGCCGACGGCGCCTGGCCCCAGTGACGCTCCCCCACGGCCATCTCACAAGAGTGGGGGCCCCTTTGGGGCCAAGACTGGCTCGGGGGCCGGCGGTTCACTGGGTCAGAAGAAGGACGGCCAGGTCCAGGGAGGCACTTCTGCTGATCAAAACAAGGACGTGGTGATGGCATGCCGTATGATGAGCTCGAGGACAGTATGCCTAACACTTCCATTGACACCGAAACTTGGGATAGGCTGGGCATCAATGTCCATGACCTCCCTATTGACAATGAAGCGTTGGAGGCTGGTGTGCTTGTGATGCTGGACGCGGCAGGGAGCAGCCCCCCATGGCTCGTTCCTTGGATCGTTCCTTTGATCAGTACAGCTCTAACCTGGTGGTGGCTGCTGTCGCTAAGTCTGCTGCAGGCGATGTTGTAGTGGTTGGGGCTGCTGCGACCACCGTGCCATCCTCGCCTAGGCTCCGGGTTTCGATGCGGAATGCATGCTGAATGATCCGCCCACCTGTACCCCCTCGTCGAACCGCCGCAATTCGGGTGGCTCTGGGAGCGCCCCAAAGATAAGGCGGGCCAGAAGCTGACAGCAAACCCTACTGTTCTGTCCCTCTCGTCGCCGGCCGCCCTGTCTGGCGGTGGCCTCCAGGCTGCGCTGGGCTCGGCGGGTGCAAATGCGAAGGCCAAGTGTTCCAAGGTGACTCTGGTGTCCCAGCGGGCTCCAAGCGCCAGATCCAAGGTGGCGTTGGGCGACCTTTCTTCTCTGGAGAGCGCTCAACTTCGTCTCGCCGACAAGAACTTGGAGACCTCAGGTAATCACCCCCCTCCTACAAGATTCTAAATGCTTTTACTGATCCACAACTAGTTACAATCCTAGACGATAGTGGTTTTGCATTAGGCTCTGAGGGTGGCCCGATCATCTCTATGATTCGTGCGCACGAAGAGGTCTAGGCGGCCCTTGCGGAGGCCGCGGATGCGGCTAAGGCCAAGGAGGCCAACGTCACGGCTGCTTCGGCCGCTGTTACGGCAGGCGCCGTATCCGGGGCCCTGATACCTGTTCTATTGGGTGGAGAGGCCGAATCCATGGAGGCTGATGCGACCCCCTCCACCAGCCGTGCCCCGGCCAAGAAAAGAGTGGCAAAACCGATGACCTCCAAAGGGGTGCGTCTACGTAATCGTATCATCTAAATGCGCTACCTCTTCTGGAATATTAGGGGCTGCGGCCGTGCGGGTCGTCGTACCCAACTTAGCAAGTACATTACCCGTGAACAGATCGATGTCGTTGTGCTGCAAGAGATGATCAAATAAGTTTTTACCTTTCGGGATCTCGCAGCCTTCGATCCGATCCATCGTTTTGCGTGGGGTTGGCTGCCTTCCAGTGGCCACTCGGGCGGGCTCCTTTTGGGTTGTAATCGTGATATTTGTGATGTTGTATCTTGGGAATCAGGTGTGTTTTCTATGTCTCCTACGATCAAACATCGCGTGTCATTAGCTGTCTGGGCGATAGTATGCGTTTATGGCCCTGCTGACCACTCGCGTGCGGCTGATTTCCTAGGTGAAATCCAAGCTTTGGTTGGGGCCAAGCAAGCCGCCGACATCCCCATAGTTCTTGGGGGTGATTTCAATCTTATTTGCTCGGGGGCGGATAAGAACAACTGTAATATTGACTGGCCTAGGGTGGCGCTATTCAACAATGCCATTGTCACCTCTTCATTGCGGGAAATTGCTCGGACTAGTGCTAGATTCACCTGGACTAACAAATAGTTAATCCTAGTCCGGAGTGTCCTCGATCGTGTCTTCGTATCTCCTGAATGGGAAATCCTTTTCCCTCTCTGTACCCTCGTTGCCGAGACACGTATCGGTTTGGACCACGTGCCACTTATCTTAGCCTCAGGGGAGGATAGGATCAAACGCAGCTCCCACTTCTACTTTGAAACTGGCTGGTTTGAGGTAGAGGGTTGTATTCCGTTGGTTATAGCTCGCTGGGAGCAAGCGATCTCAACGGCTGAGCGGTCCAGGGGGACGACGGATATTTGGATCTCTACGGCTGGGGCTCTGCGGGGATTCCTCCGGGGCTGGGGGGCTAATCACTGTAGCGAGACCAAACGAACACGAGAACGGATTATCAACGAGATCAAATATCTTGATGCTCAAGACAATTCTAGACCTTTCTTGGAGGCTGGATGGGCTAATCGCTATGCCATCGAGAACTAGGTGCTCTCCATCCTTAGGGAAGAAGAGGAGTATTGGTGCCGTAGGGGCGGTGTCAAGTGGATCACGAAGGGCGACACTAACACCGATTATGTCCACGCTTACGCCAATGGCCGTTAGCGGAAATGCTCGATCTTGCGGCTCCAAGCCGAACATGTTGTGTTAGTTAGCCAAGCTGATATCTCTGCCCACATATACGATTTGTTTCTCAAACTGTTGGGAACAGAGGAGGAGAAACTGTTGCGTTTGCGTGCTGATCTGTGGGGAGAGGACCAGCGTGTTTCCCGAGCGGAAAATGACCTCCTGGCCCTGTCCTTTTCCACCGAGGAAATTGACTTGGCTGTGGGTTCGATGAAGATTGACACTGCCCCCGGTCCCGATGGCTGGCCGGTGGCTTTCTTTCGCTGGTTTTGGCCCGTGTTAAAAGAGACGTTCTACGATTTCATCAACGGCTTTGCTTTAGGCACTGTAGACATCTCTCGCCTGAATTTCGGCGTTATTAGCTTAATCCCCAAGGTCAAGGGGGCCGACTCGATTAAGCAATATCGTCCTATTACTCCTATTAATATTCCTTTCAAAATCTGTGCAAAGGCCTACACAACGTGTCTCGCTCCCGTTGCTCAGCGTATGATCAACCGTAGCCAGACGACTTTTCTCAAGGGTCACAATATCCTAGAGGATCCGGTAGTGCTTCAGGAGATAGTTCATGAACTGAAACGTACCCGACAGCCGGTCGTGCTCCTCAATCTAGACTTCGAAAAAGCATACGACCGCGTGAACTGGGAGTTCATTCAGGAGGTACTCGATAGAAAGGGTTTCAAATCCGGTTTTGTGCACCGTATCATGCATCTCGTCTCGGGGGGCCAGACTGTAGTGTCCATTAACAGAGAAGTTGGGAATTTCTTCCGCAACAAGAGAGGATTCAGACAAGGAGACCCCTCCTCCCCTCTGATTTTCAACTTTGTTGTGGACGCCCTCTCTGCCATGATCAATAAGGCTAAGGGTGCCAGTCATATTCACGGTGTCGCCCCTCACCTTTTCCCCGGAGGGGTCACGCACCTCCAATATGCCGACGATACCATGCTGCTCTTTGAGCCAGATGACCATGGTATTGCCTCGATCAAACTTATCCTCCTCGCCTTCGAGATGCTATCATGCTTAAAGATCAACTTCCTCAAGAGCGAGGTGATCGCCATGGGGATGGCCGATCACACTACCTCCCGTGTGGCCAATTTACTTAACTCTAAGCTTGGGAGCTTCCCGATTAAGTATTTGGGTTTACCTGTCTCGGACAAACACATCTCCATCCATGAGTGGGATACCTTATATGGCAAAGTGGCGAACCGTGTTAGCCCTTGGCACGGTAGGTTCATGTCGTCGGCTGCTAGGCTTATCCTGACAAACACTAGCCTCTCCTCCTTGCCCATGATCACCATGGGCATGTTTCTGCTTGCGGACGATGTTCACGCCAAGCTCGACACTCCTCGCTGCAAGTTTCTTTGGGAAGGAACTAGAGCTGAAATTTGGCGGCCTAGGAATCATAAACTCCAAACTAATGAATGTTGCCCTGCTTGCTAAGTGGCTTTGGAGACTTTCCCAAAATGAGCAGGGCTCTGGGCGGATATTCTTCGGGCGAAATATTTCCCCGATGGGAACTTTCTGACCAAGGGTTCGGCTTTCTAGAATGGGATCCAGGCGGTCAAACCGGCCTTCGCGTTAGGAGCCAAACTCAGTGTGAATGACGGTAAATCTATGCGTTTTTGGCTCGACTACTGGTTCGGCTCAAAGCCGTTACGGCGCAGTCATCCCTCCGTATACATACTGATATCCTGGTGGCCGATGCACATCCTCCCCCCCCCCCCACCGCGCGTTGTCACCTTCAAGCGGCCTCTTCTAGAACCTGAGCGGGCTTGCTGGATGGTCTGCGTACTGCGCTCGACGGCATGATGTTGCGACCGGAACTTGACAAGGTCTCCTGGTCCCTCACGAATTCCGGGAAGTTTTCGGTGAAGTCCCTTTATTCTAAGCTTACGGAGGGTCCGACGCTTGACATATCTAGGGGGCTAGGGAAAGCGTCTATCCTCCCTAAAAATCAAAATCTTTCTTTGGTAAATGCTCCATGACCGTCTCCCATCTTCTAACAATATTGCCAAGCGTAATGGGCCGTACGATGGCAACTGCGTGATATGCGCAGCCCATAAGGATGCAAATCATATCCTTTTTAACTACCAGTTAGCTAGGTTTGCTTGGAGTGCGGTACGTGAAGCCTTCGGTCAGAACTGGAATCCTCACTCGGGCAGCTTCTCGCTATTCTTAGGGCCTATAGGGGTGGTTTCGCCCGAGTTTTATGGCGTTGTGTTGGGGCGCTTTTATGGTCTTTGTGGACTATCATAAACAAAATTACTATCGAACACAAATTTTCATCTCACCCTGCTGACATTATCTTCAAATGTCATATGTTCCTCCAGACATGGATGCCGTTGGGGAAACAGCGGGACTCTGAGCGGATGCAGGAGGCCATGGAGTGGATTCGCCTGATTCAGATCGCCGCCCGACACTTGATGATGGTGGTCTGGTCCTTCTGATGGTCGCTAGCCTAGTTTCTTTGTTTTTGTCATCTGTTGCAGTCTTCGGCCGGTTGCATGTATCTGACTTGGTCTTTGGCCATCATGTCATCGTTGGTTTACTTTTATCTGGATGCTGCCTGTTATGTGGGCTTTATTAATTTAAAGCCGGACGCTTCTTGCGTCTACGTTCTAAAAAAATGTCTTCAAGGAATAAGATTGAAGAAGTGTGCGTTTATATTTGCATTCGGGTTTATGCAACACTAATAAGTTTCAGTAGGTTCAGTTTCATGGGGCTGTTTTGTCCAGCAAGATCAAAAAGAGACGTGGTCAACTTCAAAGGTTGTAGTCAAGCCCATGTGCCAGCAACATATAACTTGTGATTTTTGAACCAGTGAAAACGGGGAGGACACACTGCTTCAGAACTGAAATATGTACCTTTTGAGGAGCTGGCAATCAGAGAGATGTGTCCTGCTTCGTCCAGACAGCTTCAGGTTTCTGCTGCAGTAAGTGTCATCACATACCAATATATATGTCTCTGAAAAATTCTTTCAGGATCGATCATGTCTTCGCAATTGCAAAGTCCGAGATTGAGCTACAGAAATTCAGGGTCACAGTCTTTTTGAAACAGCACATACACAGGCCATGGAGCCGGTCTCCCGTGTAGGTAACGCACCAACACTACCGCTAGATAATAAGAGTAGTATCAGAAGCTCCATTGCTGGATCAAGGCTCGCCAACTCCACAGTTGGATGACAGTGGTGGACGCAAGACAATGATGCATCTATGGTTATTTTAGAAGAAAAAAACACTATTTGAGAGGGGTTCACTTCATCTCACAGTGTACTTTAGGATGGGGAATTCATTTGTCATGTCATGGTACTGGTACACTCTAATTATTCAGAAAAGAACCCAGTATACTATTATGACAACGTCCATTAGCTGATCACAGATGTAGATTTTGCGGTCAACATAAGCATGATACGCATGCCCAAGTCTCATGATCAGTATACCTTTTGGTTCTGATGGTATGCAATTTGGCTTAATAAAACATTCTGGCCCATATTTTGTCATTATGCCCAAGTCTCTTTCCTCTACAAGCTTAAGCCACTCGTTCCTTTTCCTCCTTTTCTTCTTCTTTGGAGCACACAGCAAAAAGCACCAGCACCATTGCTCGTCGCTGTAGACCGGTGCCGGCACAGCTCGCGTTGCTACAACGCCTATCCCACATCTCCAACGCTCCACACCCTGCTTTAACCCGCCGTCGCTCGCGTCGCCGCACCGCTGCTGCAAACAATCACCATTGCAAACCTGCTTTTCCAGGGGGACGGCGCTCTGCTGCAACCCCAAGTCATCGCTCACCTCGTGCTGCCCTAGGCTATGCTGAGAGAACACTACTGCCATGGCCGGCGGCTGAGCTGCGTTGCAGCAGGCGACACGCGACGACGCTGCGGCCACGTCGAGCTGCGTTGGAGCAGGAGCTGCTACGAGCTGCTTCCATGGCCGGCGGCAGAGCTGCGCTGCAACAGGCGATGGTACGACGAGGCTGGTGCACGGCGACGACGAAGCTTCACTACACTACAGGAGTAGAGAGCTCCGAGCTGCTGCCATGCCGGCGGCAGAGTTGCGTTGCAGCAATGCTGCAATGAAGCTTCGCTGGGGCGTCAATGAAGCTTCGCCGGAGCTCCAATGAAGTTTCGCCGGGGCGTCGTCGGTGCTGCGTCCAAGCTTTTTTCGTCGCCCCTGGTGGCTCCCGGTACTGCAATGCAGCGGTAGCCGGTGGCTCTTGGAGCTGCTATGCAGCAGTCGCCGTCGGCCCCAGTGACGCGAGACGCAACGTGCCACCGGGGCTTGCTGCGTTGTTCTGTATCAGACGGCGTTGCTCTACATCAGGTGGATGTGGATTAGAGAAGAAAGCATCAGGTAGGTGGAGATTAGAGAAGAAAGGATCAGGTGGATGGGCATTAGAAAGGCACCGTCTGTTGTATATCCTCAGGGCGGGGTATTACATGAGCGGGACGAATCTAACGGTTAGAGACGGGAAAATCGTACAGACGCGTCGGATTGGGCCGGTCAGCCCGGCCTAGCGCTGGCCGAAACCGAAAAGGAAATGTGGCGTTCTAGTCCCGCTCGGGGGCCGCACCGGCTTTAATTTTGATGGAAAAATACGCACCGACTAAAACTAATTTGTTCGGCGCTGCAAATCCGAAGTCGCCAAGAAGAAAGT
This sequence comes from Hordeum marinum, assembly GCA_022496015.1. Taxonomy (NCBI): domain Eukaryota; kingdom Viridiplantae; phylum Streptophyta; class Magnoliopsida; order Poales; family Poaceae; genus Hordeum; species Hordeum marinum. Next base: position 421,427,712 of record CM039675.1, read on the forward strand.
TTCGTGAGTATCCCCATCTATATATACTACTGATTAATATATGCGGGAGATCAGTCGATTCTTTCCGGACCTTATCGTTAGATAGACAACCTCACCCGCGATTGCCGCTTCAATTCTTCATTAACATACCGGCCGGAGATAGCGGCGAGAAGCCAAGCCATGCCCAAGCGGCGAAGGTCCGACGACGAGGGCTGCCCAAGGTCCATGCGGTCACACGGCCGGCGGCATTATCTATACATGGTGGTGGATGACTGGACCAAGGGCTACAGCATATACAAGGTGGACGTCGCCGGCTTCGACGGCGAATCCGGCGCCGACTTGGACTCGCAGGCCAGCCGCCTCCCCGAACCGCCGGTATTTCGGCTGGAGTTCCCTCACGACTGCTCCTCAAGCTTCGCCGCTATCGGCGGTAGAATAGTTGCCATGCGCGACAACCAGGAGGAGGAGAACGCCGCCCCCGTCCTCCTGTACGACACGGCAACGGGCGGCCTCGCCCTTGGCCCGCGCACCCCCGTACAATTACGGTACGTTTCCCACCTCATGCCCGCCTTCGACAGGCTATACGTCATGGGCGCTAGCAGTCTATACAAGGGCGAGGATCACTTTGAGGTGCTCGCCGCCGACGAAAACGGGGGCTGGGCCTGGAACGCCGTCCCCATGGCGCCGTTCACCATCAGCCAGGTCACCTGCCACGCCGCGCACCCGGACGGCCACACGATATTCTTCTCTGCTTACCATCACGGCACCTACTCGTTCGACACCGAGACTCACGAGTGGAAGCGCCACGGCGACTGGATGCTGCCTTTCCAAGGACGCGCCTACTACGACGGCGAGGTGGATGCGTGGGTGGGGCTCCACGGAGACCACACCGAGCCAGGTGTCGTATGCTCCTGCGACGTCGTGTCCGCCGGTGACGACGACGGAGGACAGCCACCCCCGGCATGGAAGCTTGCCAAGGAGAAGATGGTGTGCGAGGACGCGGAGAGGACCAAGACAGTCATGCTCACGCGCATGGGGCGCGGTAGGTTCTGCATCGTCGAGCATCGGTCGCGGAAAGGTGTGCCCTCGGACGTCCTTGACTCGCGCTACCTCTTCTACGCGACGGCGTTCAAGCTCCGGTACGACAAGAACGGCGGTTTGCGAGCAACGGCGTGCCGGACTCGCTCTTACATGGTACCTAGGCAATCGAATGGTCTCAACTGGTGGGTGTTTGGGATCTGATCTACAGCTTCTGGCTTTCTACCAGCTAGCACTGCGAAGCCACATATATATAGCTTCTTGATCAAACTTGGAGAGGGGCGAATGATAATTTTAGTCATTTGTGTTCGTGATAGGTACAAGATTCGGCTGGTTTGGTTCCATTTATGTCTTGTTGCTTATCACTTCTTCGTGTATTATCTGTTTTTTTTTTGAGAGAGAACATCAGCATTTTATTTATTAAGCAACAAAGTTACATAGAGTCTTCTGGATGCAATCAGGAGTAAAATGAAAAATACAAAGACCAGAAAAGTTCATACACGACTTAGCTAAAACATTACAATGCCAACGAACATGCTTGAAGACCACCGAGGTGAAGCCTGTTGACGCATGTTTGATATCAGCCACAGCCAAAGCGACGGATGACCTGTCACGAACCGAAGAATGGAGGCGTTGAATCAATGACAGGCAATCCGAGGTGAAGATGACTTTGTCATAGTTCTCCTCACGAGGCAAAAAATACCGCGCGGCGCATAGCTGTTGCCTCCGCGAATTCAGGTTGCATCACCCCTTATAAAGGCTCACAACAAGCAACAATGCAATGCCCCTCATGGTTCAGGGCAACAACACCAGCCCCAGAGAAGCCTTGCTCATGAAATATAGATGCATCAGACATTAAGAGCACTATACCTGATGGCGGTGGAAAGACAGACGAGACAAAAACATTGTTTTCATGCCTAATCTCAGGTGCAGATTTGTAAAGATGCTGAAAATGAAATCAACATAAGCTTTAATCCTCGTGGCGATGCAGTAGGAGCCTCACTAATATTTCTTGCTGAATTTCGTGCTTTCCAAATATGCCACACGGTGACAGTCATGACTGTAGCTTCACACCTATCGACACGCAAGAGAAAATCGAATAACCATTGACGGGGCGAGTGGAAATTAGATCGTCTCAAACTCAAATTGAAGGAGCACTTCACTTCGTCCCAGACGGCGCGAGGAAATGGACAGAATAACAATGAGTGTTTCAATGGATTCCGTTCTTCCACAAAAACAGCAGGCCTCGGATGCCGGAATTTGACGACGCCGTAATTGAACTCCGGATGGCAAATAGTCATGAGCAAGTCTCCATAGAACTATTTTCATCTTGTTAGGGGCCTTTACTGCCCATATGGACTTCCAAAGCTTCTCAACAAAGGCACTGTTCGAAGTTTGACCACAACCATTAATACTCCGTGAAGCCATGAAACGTGTTGTACGAGTTAGATTATAACCTAAACGCACAGTGTATTCGCCATACTTGGTGAAAGGCCAACAAGTTGAATCAATACCACTATGTTGGCTGACAGGAATTTGTAGAATTTCGATACGTGGAAGCAGGAAATATGCAAACCTTTGTATCATATTCTTTATAACACTAAGCTCTCTAATTTTATGCTTTCTAGTTTAACGTTTAATTGAGGTTTTCAGTTAAAATTGGATCATCCAATTTTGATTGGGTCAATAATTTTTCAAAGCTCTTTCATTCAATTCTATTATATTATACACCATGCTTTCTAATTTTTAATATCTCACAATTAATTGAGGTATTCAATTTACAATTGGGTCACTCGATTTTGACCGGGTCAATAATTTCTTAAGCTCTTCCATTCAATTCTTTTAATTTACTGTGTTCCCTAATTTTGAATCTCTTTCATTCATCTCTACTATTAAAGGGGAATATGTCGTCGTAGTGATGGTACACCATCGTAATGGTTTGCCCACCCATCCCATTACACCTTTCTCTCAATAAAAAATAACAAAAAATTGATTATATAAAAAAGGAAGAAACAACCACAATCCATGCCCCCACGCCCCATCTCTCAAACGTTAACGCCTCGCTCCCAATCCTATCTCTCCCGAGAAAAATTGCCAACGCCGGCCTCCTCTTTCATCGCTCAACTCGACCATGGCCCATGGGGAAGCTACTAGCTTAGCCCTAGGAAAGTATGGTTGTTGTACCAAGTCAACTTCATCCCGCCCTCCAAGCAACCACGCCAGCTTACCCGATCAGGGTTTACAACGGGCATGTACAATGTGCGGTAAGGGTGCATACCCTACAAGGAATCGGTGTGTGATGGTCATCACATCCTCGCAAGTGGTGATAGCTTTCGCAAGGGTGCACTCGGAGGAGCAGGTGGCTTACGAAGTCACTTCACCGTGACCGCTTTGCGATGCCAACGAATAAAGTTGTCTTGATCTTCCTTAATCCCCCATAAAACTAAGTTCCCTAGTTTTAAAGAGACCATATTCAATTGAGGTCTGCAATTGAAATTGCATCATCCGATTTTGTCCGAGTCAACAAGTTCTCAAAGCTCTCTCATTTACTTTTTTTATACTATACACTATGCTTCCTAATTTTTAAGGACTCACAATTAACTGAGGTATTCATTTTACAACTGGTTCGTTTGATTTTTACCGGGTCAACAATTTCTCAAGCTCTTTCATTCAATTCTTTTAGATCGCTATTTCTAATTTTTGAATCACTTTCATTCAATTGAGTTATTTGATTTTGTTTTGGTTTACAATTTGACGGGCCACCGATTGTTCAAACCAATCAGTAGCAACCAACCTATAAAACTTATCAATCCCACACACCTCCCACCATCTAAAAAAAGCATCATCGTGTGATATTGCAGCACCAATAAAGTACATGTAGTCACCAATGTAGAAATTTACCTTCATAAATATAGGTTGGTTAGAGGATAACACATAATTAAACCACAGAAGGCCCACCAAATCATCACATTATAAATAAAAATAAAATACATTCCATCATCTCCCCAAACGTTCCAAAATATAACGAGTACTGGTTTTTTGAAAAGCCATTTTTTAACTTTGATCAAGTTCAGAGCAAAAATATCGGCATCCATAATATTAAACAAAAAAGTATGGAAATTCATTTCATGAAAATCTAACCATGCCAATTTGGTATTGTGGATTTTTATACATTTCTCTACAAACTTTATAAAATTTACAAAATTCTACATTTCAAAAAAGTAATACATCTTATTTTCGAAATAGAGTGTTTCTTTAAGAAGGCCAACAACACCAACGACGCAGCAAAGCGTGTTCAACCCCTATAGTATGTATTTGTTTTCAACTTTAACAAGTTGTCAAATTTAAATGTAACTATGCACGTATTATCTTAGAGAATACTTTTTTTGTGGGGGTATATTAGAGAATATTGTTTCTCTGTATCTTCCTACATCCGAACTTCACACGTGTCTGGCGCGTCTGCGGACAGTGACGGGTCACACCTCAAATCATTCTTCGCACGACCGGACACCTCAATTAGCAAACCTCAAATTCATATAGAATACATGCAACAGACAGATAAACAATGCAACATAGATCGTTCTACTGCTACATCAAGACATGCCACAGGACTACCAAAGTTTAACATGTTCTACCTACATATTAGCTATGGAGAAATTCATCCTTGTCTGCCCTTGCCCTTCTCGGCGCCTTTGCCATATTGCTCGTGAAAGTAGCGTTCGAAAACGCAAAATGAATCCAGCCGGAGCTGAGTGACCCGTCGTTGTACTCCTCCTCTTTCGGGGACAGTTCGGCCGTGGCACAGACCGCACAATTTTTCTCTCGGGCGAGGACGCATGTGTTACTTTGCTGTCACTTCTTTATGATGTGGACACGGATGGCTTCCTCCTCACGGGAGTGCACACCATCGCATTCGTCACCTCTGTCGCCGTCATGTTGGCAATGTAGCGGGCCTCAGCCACCCTTATCCTCTCCTTCCCATGGCAGGCACACTGCTCCCTGTAGATCTCATACTCTGGCGGACCGGTGTTGGGGAGGCTACTGGACTGTGACGATCCAGCCACAACGGATCTGAGCACCCTTTGCGTCGACACAACGTATTCGTGTCGAATAGATCCCCCCGTCGGTCGAGCGCAGTCCTCCCGAAAGAGGTGAAGGGAAATGTGGACGACCATAGCCTCCTATAACCCACACGAGACAACACCCCGATCAACGAACCAGTATTGGACGGTGTCAGATCCACTGCCCCTCATGTCGGAGAAGGCCGACGATCGTCGGACAAGAGGTTGTGTGGCGAAGTGGATTGGAGGAAATGGAGTGCAGTGGCTAGGGTTTGGTCTAGGGAGCGGATCGGGACAAATATATGCGGGGTAAGGGGTGTGCCACTGTCGGGACCCCGATCCTAAGTCATATGATTCCATACTGTAACAAGCCACATCACTTTGCGGCCTCATGCACGGTACTCCACGGCTCTCACCTTACCTTGGCCGGGACCGTTTGCGTCTTTTGGCTCACGTATGTGAACATGTTGCTGGCAATCACACAACAAAGAACCCGGGCCGACATAACTAGTCATAGAACCCAAGTGGCACATCCGTACGGAAACAGGCATACATAACCCAGCAATGCAGGTGTCGGCCTCAAGCATGTGTAGACGAGTCATAGCAAGCTACAAGGACTCCATTACGTCGCGAGACACGAATGTCATCACTGCACGTAGACGAGTCGTAGCAGGCTACGGGGACTCCATTACACTACGAGACATTTCCCCGAAGGGACAGACACAACAGCAAAGAAGGATACATGTCGGTCAATCAATGTGTCCGGAGCAGTAGCAAGCTACCATGGCTCGGTGGAAGCACAAAGAGGCAGTTTCTCGTAAAGAGTACTACTAAAGGCACACGACTAGGTGTCGGATCCCATACATACCGTTGCACGTCACACATACGCACGACATGCCCGATATGCATAGATACAACTATGGCATCACAACATAACCATACAACAACATGACTTTTATTTAAGAGGCTCAGACGAGCCTTGCATAATATATTCTTACAGATAGGGGTCACATGACCCGGCACTCAAGTCATACAAACATAGTTATACAAGCCAGCGGAAACTTAAGCTGTCTGAGTACATACGACAAAATATAAAAGAGGCATACGGCCTGACTATCTACAGCCCACCACACGGGCAAGATCGTAGCTGGGACACCAACTATTCGGCATCGTCAACGTCTAGATAGAACCCACCTGATGGGTCCTGGTTCTCTTCTGCAACATTAATTAAGCAAGAATGAGTACAATCGTACTCAGCAAGTCTTTAAAACAGACCTAGTCTATCTATACTCATGTATCAACAAAGGGGTGGTAGAGTTTATGCAGAATGCCAGCTTTGACTCATGGCTATCCTACACTACTTAGTTTTAAACTCTTTGTTATAATTTCAGTTATCGCACACGAGTCCACTAACTCCATCACAATACACTACCATGGACTCACCTTCCCCTTCCGGAAGAGTGCCATCCACGGTACTCACACTTGTCTTGAGATTTTTAGAAGTATCCATTTGATTATCTATGAACAGCATAAGTTCTCCAAGTAGTCCATATCTGAGGACGCGGCTATTCAAATAGTTTCAAACCCTGCAGGGGTGTACTTCTTCACACACGCTCTCGCCACTTATCGTTGTGTGCCATAAAACCATGCACCTCGCCAACCTTCAAGCGGATGCCCAGCGAGGGAGTCGGCCACGACCGTCAATCACATAAGACCTCTAGTCCAGGCTACCGCCTATTTGAGACTGACCCACACGGAAGTCCGGCCAAAGTTTCCGCTACGGTCCTAAACGATGTGCGCAGGGTTCCCAAGCCCACCATTCGGGTGATCCTTGGTACACCGTGCCACTGCCTACGGCGTCGTAACCCACCCCGAGGGTCAGCGCTACGCACGGCCTCCAGCATGCTATAAACACCAGAAACTACTTGCAATACTTGGACCAAGGACTAAGCGACTGATAAGTCGAGAGGGTCAAGTAAGTATCCTAACGTGTGGTAGTATCTCGTCTTGGATCACAAACACGGAACCCAGTTCCTAAGAACGTTCCCAATGAGACAACCCACTATGTACTCCTACATAGCCTCTCATCGCTACCTTTACCAAATCGAATTCATTATGAGCTCATCACATTGGACAACACTGTTCCACTTAGATCATCACCCAGATGAATCCGACCTGACTCAACTCTAAGCATAGCAAGCATAGCAGGCAAGGTAAGCTAAGCACATCATGGCACAAGCATCTACCAGGTATGCTAGGTTGCAAGGTTTAGCTATTTACTGTGACAAGATCAGGTCATGCATAAGAATAGGATCATCTACCGTGTATGACTGACATGTGATCGTTTGTCCTAATGCAATAAATGGGAGCAGGAGCGACAGAGTGGGATGTTATCGGAATGATCAATGGGGTTGCTTGCCTTGCTGGGTTGCGGAAGAGTTCTCTCCTTCGTCGGGGTACGAAGTAGTATCCTCCGGATTAGAGCCTACCGTAACGCAGATAAAAGCATTCAATAAAAGTAGATGCAACAATATGATGCATGATCATGGCATAATAGTATGCATGGATGAGCTAATGTAAGTAGTGCTCATGTCAATTTGAAATGAATTTGAATATAGGTTCAAAGTTGTTCTCATTTCAAATTCCATATATTGACCTAATGTTAAAATGTCCATGTTCACCTATTTAGGTTGCTCTAACATGCATGAGAATAGCACCATTGGATTCATTGGATTTTTCTGATAAATTTTCATATATAAATTATTTTCATCTGACTTACAAATTAATTTATATGATTTTTCAAAGTTTAAAATAATTCCTAGAATTATTTTTAAATAGAAATTGAATTATGACATCAGCATGATGTCATGATGACATCAGCTGGTCAGCTGACCCGGCCCAAAGTCAAACCTGACATGTGGGGTCCACATGTCAGTGACTGGTTAACTTAACTAATTGATTAAAACTAATTCTGTTTTAATTAACTAATTGGGCCCACCTGTCAGTGACACATTAACTTAATTAATGATTAAACTAATTACAGATTAACCTAAACTAATTAGGGCCGGGACCCCACCTTTCATTGACTCACAGAGTCAAGCCAGGGCCCACCTGGTCAAACCTACCGGAGTTGGTCGGCGGTTCGACGCCGGTGACCACCAGAGACGGCGGCGTCCATCGGGTTTCTCCTACACGCATCCATTTGGCGCGCTGAGACCACCGGCGTGTAGCCCGTGCACGACCGCATCCATCTGAGGCCACAGGAGGTCACAGGGGCGCCGGAAACAAGCTCGTGGCGGCGGCCGGAGCTCGGGCTCGGATCAAAACTCGGCATAGAGCACGGGGCGACGCTACGATGGGCTCTACGGGCTCCTGGCAACTCCAGGAGTTCAACCGTGCACGCGCACGTGAGCTTGGAGGGCTCTACGCACGGTGGCGACCATCGACGGCGGCGGGAGGTTCTCGGGTCCGGCGACACAGCTAGCTAGGGAGCGCCAGAGAGAGGGAAAGCACATGGGGAAGGAAGAGGGGCTCACTACGGATGCTAAGGCGACGGCTTGAGCTCGGGGACGGCTTGATGGCGAAGAAATCGACGACGGCGAGCTTCTGACCCGAGGAGGAAGAAGAGGTCAAGGTTCCCTCGATGGAGCTCTGGGCGGCGATTCCTTTGGCGAGGAGGATCAGGGTGACGAGGCGGAGCTCCTGCCTTCTCTACAGCAAGGGGGAGGGACAGAGGCAAGCAGACGACAGCGAGCTATGGGGCGGCCATGGCGGAGCAGAGGGGGGAAGAGGAGAGAGCGAGGAGCGGAGGGAGAGAGCGGCGGGGAGGCGGCTCGGTGCTTATCCCCGGCGTCACGCTGGCGAGGGAGGGGCCAGGCAGGCAGGTGGCGTGGCGCCACCGGCGTGAGCGCATGGCGGCCACACGCCGCGCCTACTTGACGCCAGGAGGACGAAGACCCCCCTGGGCCAGATGGGCCACCAGGTAAGCTCCCTCTCTCTCTTTCTCTTTTCCTTTCTTCTAGTTTTTCTATTTTTCTGACCTTTGTTTATTTTATTTCCAGATTCAAATGACTTTCAAATTATCCCCAAACAATTTCTAAAATAGAGTTTGAACATTTCAAACCTATTCAAAAAGTTTCAGGGATTTTGAAATCAGAATTAATGCTAATGATTTTATTTGTCATTTTCAGAGACTTAAATCATTAATTTAAATTATTTAAAATGTTCAAATAATTAAAATGGTCCCTGGTATATCCATGTCCTCAATTATCAGACATAGGGAACATTTTTTATGGGCATTTTGGATTTGTTGAAATTTCAATTATCTGGAATTTCTTTAATTCATGAAATGCTTGGGGTTTCTTTTCTTTCTCCCCATTTCATATTGATGCAAAGATGATCATGATGATGCAAACACATTGCTAGCCTAGGACACTTGCTAGGGTTGTGACAACTCACCCCCACTCAAAAGAATCTCGTCCCGAGATTTTGAAGTCGTCGGGAAGAGCGCGGGGTACTCTAGTCGAAGACGATCTTCTCTTTCCCATGTCGCCTCCTTTTCAGAATGATGCGACCACTGAACCTTAAGAAACTTGATGTTCCGACGCCGAGTGGTGCGCTCAGCTTGGTCGAGAATACGAACAGGGTATTCTCGGTATGTAAGGTTATCTTGGAGATCAAGCGCTTCGTGGTCCACTTCTCGGACAGGGTCCAAAAAGCAACGCCTGAGTTGTGAAACATGGAAGACATCATGAACTTTGGAAAGATGCGGTGGAAGTTCCAATTGGTAGGCAACCTCTCCTCATTTAGCAAGAATGCGAAAGGGTCCAATGTAACGAGGAGCCAACTTGCCTTTGATACCGAATCGATGGGTACCTTCAGAGGTGTAACCCGAAGGTAAGCCTTCTCGTCAACTTCATAAGTCACATACTTATGATGACGGTCATATTGACTCTTTTGACGGGATTGGGCTGTTTTCAACTTTTCACGAATAACGCGAACTTGCTCCTCTGCATCCTGGATCATGTCCGGACCAAAGAGTTGCCTCTCTCCGGTTTCTGATCAGTTAAGAGGTGTTCGACATTTTTGTCCATAGAGAACTTCAAAAGGGGCTTTGCCCAAGCTTGATTGATAACTATTGTTATATGCAAATTCAGCAAATGGAAGGCAGTTCTCCCAATTCATACCGAAAGATATAACACAAGCTCGGAGCATGTCTTCGAGAATTTGATTGACTCGCTCAACTTGACCACTTGATTGAGGGTGGAAAGTAGTGCTAAAGGATAGATGAGTCCCCATGGCAGTTTGAAAACTTTCCCAAAATCGAGAAGTAAAGATACTTCCGCGGTCTGAGTTAATCCCCAAAGGAACACCATGAAGAGAAACTATTCGAGAAACATATAACTCCGCTAGCTGACTAGCAGTAATGCTTTCGCGAATAGGAAGAAAATGAGCCACTTTGGAGAGGCGATCAATGACTACGAATATAGCATTGTTCCCTCTCTTGGTCCTGGGAAAACCGGTGATGAAGTCCATACCGACCTTATCCCATTTCCATTCAGGAATAGCAAAGGGTTGAAGGGTGCCAGCAGGCCTTTGATGTTCTGCTTTCACACGACGACAAACGTTGCAGTTAGCAACATACTAAGCAATTTCTCTCTTCATCCTAGTCCACCAGAACCTCTGGCGTAGGTCCTGATACATTTTGGTACTACCCGGATGAATTGTGAGAGGAGAGTCATGAGCCTCCTTAAGAATCAGCTGTCGCAAACATGTGCTCTTAGGAACCACCAAACGACCCTAAAATAACACAACATCTTCTTCATCCTTGGAGAAATCCTTAGCGTTTCCGCTGACGATATTCTCCTTAATCCGAGATATCCCTTTTTCATATCTCTGGACAGATACTATTTGATCCTTAAGAGTAGGTTTCGCCACCAAGTTGGATAGAAATCCTTGAGGAACGATGTGAAGATTTAACTTCCTGAATTCCTCATAGAGAAGCGGTTGACCTTATTGTAACATCAGATTGTTACAATAAGACTTACGACTTAGTGCATCAGCCATGACATTGGCTTTCCCCGGCGTGTAAGTCATCCCTAAGTCGTAGTCTGTAATCAACTCTACCCACCGTCTTTGCCTGAGATTCAAATCCGGCTGGGTGAAAATATATTTCAGACTTTGGTGATCAGTGAATATCTCGCAACGATTACCCAGGAGGTAATGTCGGCATGTCTTTAGTGCATGGACTACAGCTGCAAGCTCAAGATCATGTGTTGGATAATTATCCTCATGTGGACGCAATTGTCAAGATGCGTATGCAATCACATGACGATCTTGCATGAGAATGCAACCTAATCCTTGTCGCGAGGCGTCGCAGTAGATAATAAAGTCCTTAGAAAAATCTGGTGGCACCAGAACGGGAGCAGAGGTCAGTCGTCTTTTCAACTCGTGAAAACTATGCTCACATTGTGGGGTCCACTCGAACTTTTTATCTTTCTTGAGGAGTTTAGTCAGAGGTTTTGCAACCTTGGAGAAGTTCTCAACAAAGCGGCGACTATAGCTCGATAAGCCAAGGAAACTCCGAACTTGCTTAACCGATTCAGGTTGAGTCCAATCAAGGACGGCCTGAACTCTCTCGGGATTGACAGCAATACCTTTGCCAGAGATCACGTGGCCCAGATAGGTCACTTCCGGCAACCAAAATTCACACTTGGAGAATTTGGCATACAGGCGGTGCTCTTGAAGTTTCATCAATACCAGCCTTAGATGCTCGGCATGTTCTTGTTCGTTCTTCGAGTAAATGAGTATATCGTCGAGGTAAACCATGACGAACTTATCCAAATACTCCATGAAGATCGAATTCATCAGACAAGAGAAGGTGGCTGGAGCATTGGTTAAACCGAAGGACATGATGGTGTACTCGTATTGGCCATAACAAGTGACAAAAGCCGTTTTTGGAATGTCCCCGTTTCTAATTCTGATTTGATGGTATCCCAACCTCAAATCCATCTTGGAAAAGACAGAGGATCCAGCGAGTTGATCGTACAAATCGTTGATCCTGGGGAGTGGATACTTGTTTTTGATAGTGACCAAATTCACTGGTCGGTAATCCACAACCATCTGATCCAATCCATCCTTATTCTTAACAAAGAGGACGGGGCAAGCCCAAGGAGAAGAACTAGGACGAATGAAACCTTTCTTCATTGCTTCATCGAGTTGGGTTTTTAGCTCGGCTAGTTCTAAGGGTGCCATCTTATAGGGTCTTCTGGCTATTGGGACTGTCCCTGGAATAAGCTCTATCACAAATTCAACATCTCTGGCAGGTGGAATACCTGGCAGTTCTTCTGGAAAGACATCCAGAAAATCACGGACTATCGGAATATCTTCTAGCTCAGGGAGAGGGCTAGCATTTAGGGAATAGAGTTGGCTCTTGGTTTTTCGAGTAGAGACATTAACTATCTCACCCGAGGGATGTGTAAGTTCAACATTCCTAGAATGAGTATCAATCTTGGCATAGTGGGCTTTCATCCAATCCATACCTAGAATGATATTGATGTCCGAAGACTTAAGAGCTATCAAGGATGCTGGAAATACTAGTCTATCCACCAAAATTTCATTGTCATGGCTCACTCTAGAAGTTTGCCATTTAGAACCAGGAGTCTGAACTACTAAAGGAGTGGGCATGTCATAGAAGGACATGTTATGCAGCTATGCATAACTTTCTGAGATGAATGAATGAGATGCCCCAGTATCAAATAGAACAGATGCTGGATGGCTATTAACAAGAAGCGTACCTAGAATGACATCAGGGTCTTCAAGAGCTTCTTCAGCAGACACATAATTCACTCGCCCACGGGCAGGAGTTGGCTTCACATAGAAAGCTTTTCCTGGTTTTCCGCGTCCAGCGGGCTTAGCGTTGTTCTGGGGACATTCACGAGAATAATGTCCCGGTTCTCCACACTTGTAGCATACAACTGTGGCACGAGGGGCGACATTTGTTTGTGGTCCTCCAAATGGTCTGGGTGGAGGGTTGGACTGAACTGGACGAGGTGCCTGGAAGGATGGCCTCGCAGTGTATCTTGCCGGCAAAGCTGCGTTGGGTACCCACACTCGGCGTTTGTTGGGTCCTAAACCCGATGTAGGGTTGAAGTCACGGTTATGGTTCCTCGTGGCCTCGTAGTCAGTTTGTCCGGACTCAGCATTGATGGCCTTGTTGACGAGAGCCTGGAAGGTCGTGCACTCGTGCAAGCGAAGATCTCGGCGAAGCTCAGCATTAAGTCCCTTGCGGAACCTAGCCTGCTTCTTAGCATCAGTTGAGACTTCCTCTGGGGCATAGCGAGCAAGATTACCAAAATCGCGGCTGTATGCATCCACTGACAATCTGACCTGGGTGAAGACACAGAATTCCTCTCTCTTGCGGTCCATCAGCCCTTCCGGGATGTGGTGGAGAGGAAATGCAGCGCTAAACTCTGCCCAGGTTGGTCCAGGTCCCTGGGGACACATAGCCTCATAGCTTTCCCACCATAGGTTGGCAGGTCCCTCCAGAAAGTATGTCGCAAAGGTCACCTTGTTGGCCTCTGAGACATTTGCAGCTCGAATCTTGCGTGACATACTAGTCAGCCAATCATCCACATCGAGGGGGTCGATCGAATAATGGTACTTAGGCGGACACAGCTTAATGAAGTCACCAAGTGACACTCCATCATGGTGATCATTGCGGGGAGCACGAGCGGTGTTCTGTTCGATTCTCTCCAACAACCTGTTGGTCTCCGTCTTATTCCTTCCAGTTTCTAGCATCACCTCCGCCAGAGATGGTGCACGTGGAAGCTCTTCTAGCCTTGGCTGGCTACTCTCGCCCTGCTCAGGAGCAGGCACGGGGTTGTTCCTGGTTGACACCATCCTGGGGAAAACAATCCACAGCTTAGACATAGAGAACAACAAGTCTAGGACATGAATTAAGGAATGCACTGATCATCATGGCATGTAGGATAAACACCAATCAACATGGTAAAACAACTACCATATGAACATTAGGTTTCATACACATCATGACTTAGTTCAGTACAAACCCAGGCTGAAAACAACTACGAAGAGATGACACAAATCATCGGAGGCATTACAAACTTTCTATACATTATCTATCTACACCTCCGGAACTCAACTCTCGACCTTAATCATATCCCACAAGACACACAGGACTGTGGCGATACGACTACTACCATACTAGGTCTAACATCCACGCACTCAAACATCACCGTAGAATGCCTCGTACAGGTTACCCTTGTGACCTGGGAGCTGAACCTGAGGATCTGGAAACACTCTAGCCTGGGATCCCTGGAAACCATAAGGACACGGATGTGGCCTTGGTCCCCTTGTTGGCGGTAACAGCGGTCCTCGAAGAGGGGTGATGCCTCCAACATCAGGCCAGTCTACGTGTGCTGGCAAATGAGTCCGCGATGGGGTCAGCATCTCCAAATCTCCATAGCCTGTCTGTACGACAGGTGCCAACTGCGTCAGGGCTGTCCAAAGACAAGCACGGGTAGCATAGAGCTCCATGCGAAGGGCACGTGCATCACGATCCCTGTTCTCCAACATCTGAGCGGTCACCTGCGGTCTAGGGTCCTCATGAGAATGATCAAAGTAGGCTGCACTGAGATATCCATCCTCTCCTCCCATGGAAGCAGGAACATAGCAGAACTCCGTGTTCTGAAGCAGACCATGGTGAAACCTCATAATAGTCAGCATAGTGTAGGCGGCTTCCTGAACTGCGATATCTATGGTAACTCCCAAACCATGAGTCCAGTGAAGCGGCTCTGTAGCTCCAGGATATGAAGGATATATCCTAACAATACACAAATACTGACTCTGGTTGAAATCTCGATACTGCTCCTCCACTGTGTACTCTGGGTACCAGCGATATCCAGCCTCCATCATAACTCTAACCAACATGGCCGTGTGATCCGGCACATCGATGCACCTAGTCAGATGGACCACCTGACGGGAAGGACGAGGGGGCATCTGAAACAGAGAATGATGCAAAGACATTAGAGATCCTAGCAAAAATTGGACAGCATAACGGCTGTAATTGCTACACAAAATTTTTGAGACAATTGAAAAGAGATTGGAAAGGCATAACCACTCGACTATCTAGACTCAAATCTCTTCTCCATCTGTTTGTCACACCAACAACACTTGAATAACTACACTCACTTACAAGCAAGCTAGCTATTGGTCCATGGCTAGTAACTCGTCATCCTAAGCAATAGATGAGAATCCTAGTTCCTATCCCCATAGTAGTCCTATAGTCAGTCAGGCTCTGATAGTCCTACAGTCAGTCAAGCTCTGATACCAACGCTGTCGGGACCCCGATCCTAAGTCATATGATTCCATACTGTAACAAGCCACATCACTTTGCAGCCTCACGCACGGTACTCCACGGCTGTCACCTTACCTTGGCCGGGACCGTTTGCGTCTTTTGGCTCACGTATGTGAACATGTCGCTGGCAATCACACAACAAAGAACCCGGGCCGACATAACTAGTCATAGAACCCAAGTGGCATATCCGTACGGAAACAGGCATACATAACCTAGCAATGCAGGTGTCGGCCTCAAGCATGTGTAGACGAGTCATAGCAAGCTACAAGGACTCCATTACGTCGCGAGACACGAATGTCATCACTGCACATAGACGAGTCGTAGCAGGCTACGGGGACTCCATTACACTACGAGACATTTCCCCGAAGGGACAGACACAACAGCAGAGAAGGATACATGTCGGTCAATCAATGTGTCCGGAGCAGTAGCAAGCTACCATGGCTTGGTGGAAGCACAAAGAGGCAGTTTCTCATAAAGAGTACTACTAAAGGCACACAACTAGGTGTCGGATCCCATACATACCGTTGCACGTCACACATACGCACGACATGCCCGATATGCATAGATACAACTATGGCATCACAACATAACCATACAACAACATGACTTTTATTTAAGAGGCTCAAACGAGCCTTGCATAATATGTTCTTACAGATAGGGGTCACATGACCCGGCACTCAAGTCATACAAACATAGTTATACAAGCCAGCGGAAACTTAAGCTCTCTGAGTACATACGACAAAATATAAAAGAGGCATACGGCCTGACTATCTATAGCCCACCACACGGTCAAGATCGTAGCTGGGACACCAACTATTCGGCATCGTCAACGTCTAGATAGAACCCACCTGATGGGTCCTGGTTCTCTTCTGCAACATTAATTAAGCAAGAATGAGTACAATCGTACTCAGCAAGTCTTTAAAACAGACCTAGTCTATCTATACTCATGTATCAACAAAGGGGTGGTGGAGTTTATGCAGAATGCCAGCTTTGACTCATGGCTATCCTACACTACTTAGTTTTAAACTCTTTGTTATAATTTCAGTTATCGCACACGAGTCCACTAACTCCATCACAATACACTACCATGGACTCACCTTCCCCTTCCGGAAGAGTGCCATCCACGGTACTCACACTTGTCTTGAGATTTTTAGAAGTATCCATTTGATTATCTATGAACAGCATAAGTTCTCCAAGTAGTCCATATCCGAGGACGTGGCTATTCAAATAGTTTCAAACCCTGCAGGGGTGTACTTCTTCACACACGCTCTCGCCACTTATCGTTGTGTGCCATAAAACAATGCACCTCGGCAACCTTCAAGTGGATGCCCAGCGAGGGAGTCGGCCACGACCGTCAATCACATAAGACCTCTAGTCCAGGCTACCGCCTATTTGAGACTGACCCACACGGAAGTCCGGCCAAAGTTTCCGCTACGGTCCCGAACGATGTGCGCAGGGTTCCCAAGCCCACCATTCGGGTGATCCTTGGTACACCGTGCCACTGCCTACGACGTCGTAACCCACCCCGAGGGTCAGCGCTACGCACGGCCTCCAGCATGCTATAAACACCAGAAACTACTTGCAATACTTGGACCAAGGACTAAGCGACTGATAAGTCGAGAGGGTCAATTAAGTATCCTAACGTGTGGTAGTATCTCGTCTTGGATCACAAACACGGAACCCAGTTCCTAAGAACGGTCCCAATGAGACAACCCACTATGTACTCCTACATAGCCTCTCATCGCTACCTTTACCAAATCGAATTCATTATGAGCTCATCACATTGGACAACACTGTTCCACTTAGATCATCACCCAGATGAATCCGACCTGACTCAACTCTAAGCATAGCAAGCATAGCAGGCAAGGTAAGCTAAGCACATCATGGCACAAGCATCTACCAGGTATGCTAGGTTGCAAGGTTTAGCTATTTACTGTGACAAGATCAGGTCATGCATAAGAATAGGATCATCTACCGTGTATGACTGACATGTGATCGTTTGTCCTAATGCAATAAATGGGAGCAGGAACGACAGAGTGGGATGTTATCGGAATGATCAATGGGGTTGCTTGCCTTGCTGGGTTGCGGAAGAGTTCTCTCCTTCGTCGGGGTACGGAGTAGTATCCTCCGGATTAGAGCCTACCGCAACGCAGATAAAAGCATTCAATAAAAGCAGATGCAACAATATGATGCATGATCATGGCATAATAGTATGCATGGATGAGCTAATGTAAGTAGTGGTCATATCAATTTGAAATGAATTTGAATATAGGTTCAAAGTTGTTCTCATTTCAAATTCCATATATTGACCTAATGTTAAAATGTCCATTTTCACCTATTTAGGTTGCTCTAACATGCATGAGAATAGCACCATTGGATTCATTGGATTTTTCTGATAAATTTTCATATATAAATTATTTTCATCTGACTTACAGATTAATTTATATGATTTTTCAAAGTTTAAAATAATTTCTGGAATTATTTTTAAATAGAAAATTGAATTATGACATCAGCTGGTCAGCTGACCCGGCCCAAAGTCAAACCTGACATGTGGGGTCCACATGTCAGTGATTGGTTAACTTAACTAATTGATTAAAACTAATTATGTTTTAATTAACTAATTGGGCCCACCTGTCAGTGACACATTAACTTAATTAATGATTAAACTAATTACAGATTAACCTAAACTAATCAGGACCGGGCCCCACCTTTCATTGACTCACAGAGTCAAGCCAGGGCTCACCTGGGGTCAAACCTGCCGGAGTTGGCCGACGGTTCGACGCCGGTGACCACCAGAGACGGCAGCGTCCATTGGGTTTCTCCTACACGCATCCATTTGGCACGCTGAGACCACCGGCGTGTAGCCCGTGCACGACCGCATCCATCCGAGGCCACAGGAGGTCACAGGGTCGCCGGAAACAAGCTCGTGGCGGCGGCCGGAGCTCGGGCTCGGATCAAAACTCGGCATAGAGCACGGGGCGACGCTACGATGGGCTCTACGGGCTCCTGGGAACTCCAGGAGTTCAACCCTGCACGCGCACGTGAGCTTGGAGGGCTCTACGCACGGTGGCGACCATCGACGGCGGCGGGAGGTTCTCGGGTCCGGCGACACAACTAGCTAGGGAGCGCCAGAGAGAGGGAAAGCACAGGGAGAAGGAAGAGGGGCTCACTGCGGATGCTGAGGCGGCGGCTTGAGCTCGGGGACGGCTTGATGGCGAAGAAATCGACGGCGGCGAGCTTCTGACCCGAGGAGGAAGAAGAGGTCAGGGTTCCCTCGATGGAGCTCTGGGCGGCGATTCCTTTGGCGAGGAGGATCAGGGTGACGAGGCGGAGCTCCTGCCTTCTCTACAGAAGGGGGAGGGACAGAGGCGAGCATACGACGCGAGCTATGGGGCGGCCATGGCGGAGCAGAGGAGGGAAGAGGAGAGAGCGAGGAGCGTAGGGAGAGAGCGGCGGGGAGGCGGCTCGGTGCTTATCCCCGGTGTCGTGCTGGCGAGGGAGGGGCCAGGCAGGCAGGTGGCATGGCGCCACCGGGGTGAGCGCACGGCGGCCACACGCCATGCCGACTTGACGCCAGGAGGACGAAGACCCCCTAGGCCAGATGGGCCACCAGGTAAGCTCCCTCTCTCTCTTTCTCTTTTCCTTTCTTCTGGTTTTTCTATTTTTCTGACCTTTGTTTATTTTATTTCTAGATTCAAATGACTTTCAAATTATCCCCAAACAATTTCTAAAATAGAGTTTGAATATTTCAAACCTATTCAAAAAGTTTCAGGGATTTTGAAATCAGAATTAATGCTAATGATTTTATATGTCATTTTCAGAGACTTAAATCATTAATTTAAATTATTTAAAATGTTCAAATAATTAAAATGGTCCCTGGTATATCCATGTCCTCAATTATCAGACATAGGGAACATTTTTTATGGGCATTTTGGATTTGGTGAAATTTCATTTATCTGGAATTTCTTTAATTCATGAAATGCTTGGGGTTTCTTCTCTTTCTCCTCATTTCATATTGATGCAAAGATGATGATGATGATGATGCAAACACATTGCTAGCCTAGGACACTTGCTAGGGTTGTGATAGCCAGAGTGGGCCAGCTCCGACATGGCAGACGCGCCCGATCACGCTCGTGATAACTCTATTCAGGTTTTGACCAACTGTAAAATCATTTAGAGCATCTACAATCGGGCGTGTCAAACCCCCTCAAACGTCTGGACGAACAACCCTGGCGAGTGACGAGTCAAAAAATGTGACCCGGACAAGCGCCTCAAACTAACCTCAAACTCCTGGTCTGACCGACACCCCTCATATCACAACAACACTTTGACGTCTCTGACCTTAGGGAAACTCCAACGAGGTCCACCAAATCTCTTCTAAATGTTTGGATTGGGTAGACCGAACATTTTATTGCCATTCAAAGTCGGACACCAGATTTGTATGGATCGGTGTGAATGTATCAATCGGTCACTATCCGGACCATCCAAGTACCCCACTCGCAGCCATTTCCCCCACTCCGACATTCCCCACTGCTATCTATGCACATCTTCGGTGACCGACATTGCCGTTGTACTACATCTGGGCATGGGCAGCCCAGCCCGGTGACCCAGCCCGAGCCCGGCCGAAAAAACCGGGCCGGGACGGGACGGGCTTTAGGTTCGGGTCGTGTTCGGGCTTGGGATCCAGATCCGGTCAGCAGTTCGGGCCGGGCTCGGGCTTGCGAAATTTGGTGTTTTACACGGAGGCCCGACCCGACCCCAAAATTGTGTTTTTAGGTCATTTGGGTCGGGCTTGGGCCTACATACTGGATTTTTTGGCCGGGATGGGCCGGGCTCGGGCTTGGGAATTTCACTTCAGGCTTTGTAAAGCCCAGCCCGAAGCCCGACCAAGCCCGATGAATGCCCTGGTTTACGTTGTAACCCCCCCCCCCCCCCGACCGCCCATGCCTTGCCGGACCTCTGTCTCTCCAGCCAGACGTTTGCCCTACCTTGGCCTACGTCGTTGTTCCACCAATGATCCCATCGGCAACCAGGTACATCCTACCCCTGACATCGCCATTCATGGCGGATGCCACACCTAGAAAGCATTTGGACAAATGCCACAACAAAATATTTTGACATTGTCGTTGTTGACTTTGAAGGAAACACGACGACTGCATACTCGGTGCAGAAGGATGAATTGTTGTGTGATGCATGGGTGTAGAGTTTCAAGGCATGAAGCATAATACGGAATTTTGGCAACATGTGTATGTTTGGTTCAATGAGCAGAAGCACTACACACACTATGACATTAAGGTGATCCATGATCGCGGTGTGAGTTCGGTACTCCACCGATGACACACCATTCTAAATGTCGTCAGCAAGTATCACGGTGCTTATGCAAAAGTGTGAACAAGGTGGCCAAGGGGCACGCTATTCGAAGATCTCATAAGTTTTGCTTCTTGTTGCTCTACTTTTTGGTCACTCCATTGATCTGCTCGGTGTTGCGACTTCTTGATCATGTTATTGTCTAGCTCAGACGCACCTGTGTGTTGTACCATATGACAGAGTGCAATCCCTTTACAAAGATGCATTGTTGGATGAAGCTCAATGTCCATGACAACAGGACAAACCTATAAAGAAGTTCAAGATCGAGGACAAGAAGCTTGAACAAAGGCCTCTTTTGGGATCGATGAAATTTAAAAACATGTTGAACATCTTTCGCATTGATGTACATCCCATGAGAAGTATTTTAAAATTTAAATGTGTTGTTGGTTGAATTGCTATTGATCTAGATACATTTTCCATAGTGAGCAGAGGTGGTCGTTTGGTTTAGTTCTATTCATTTTTCTACAAAAGGGCCAGACGTTGGATGGCCTCCGGCCATATTCCTGTCCGTGGACTTTTGCTGGTGTCCATTTTTGTGAAGTGCTTTGAAGCTGTACTTATCATTGTAACTACTAGGCTCCCTAGGAATAGGTCCGTCTCCTACCTAGAGGAATTTTGTGTGTGTGAGTGTGGGGGCGGCGCTGATTCTCTACCTTCCCTTCGTCAAGGCAGAGAGGAACAGTGCCTCTACCTTTACCGGAAAGCCATTGGATCAAAAGTTGACAGTCCAGATCGATCGAAATACTATAGCGCATGCACTCTTCATGGAGCAATGTTGAGATAACTGTTGAAATGTACTGTTCAGATCATTGTATCAGATCGGTACTGTTGTATCAGATCTGGATGGTGCGTCCTCGATCTAACGCCTAGAAGATGAGGAAAGGTAGAGGTACTGTACATCTCTGCCTTCGCTTCGGCAAGGCAGAGAATCTCCAGCGGTGTGCGTGTGTGTGTGGGGGGGGGGGGGCTGTCAGACACTGATCGCGGTTTCAAAAGATTCCTCCCACTCCACCGAACATTTCGTGTGCATTGCTTGAGGTGTACGTGGAGATTGAAGACTAAACCTCTCATGGGCAGCTGCTTGAGGATCTCATGGGCTATCAATGGCAACTAGCTCGGAGATAGTGTGTTTATTTTAGTTGAATAATTTGTTTCATTCGATTTTTTACATTTGAGTTATCTGTTAATTTGGATTATTTGGTGTATTCGATTGAACGGTTTGAAATAACATTTGTTGAACTATTTGATCTAAATTAGAGTAGTGGTGTAGATATAATAAAAATAAGAAAAATAATAATGAATCTAGCATTATAACAATTACGGTTTTGTACCCTATCTTCACCTTTAAAAAATTATGGAGCACGCTTCATACACATTATGAAGGTTACAAAAATGGTAACTTTGGCAGAATTTCTCTAAGGGCATCTCTAGTCAATCCCTAAAAAATAGAGGAGTGTAGTAAAATTGTATTCCTCTAACATAGTCGAACTAGCTGATCCCTAAACTTAGCAAAGTAAATTTTCTTTGCTCAGTTCTTTTAGCCTAGCCGCATGAAGTACAAAAGATTGCACAATATATCATCAGTCATTCAAATTGAATATAAACATGCATAACATATAAAAGATTAGCAAGCGTAAATTTTCATGCATCGAGATATGCAAATTAAAGCATGTGTAGTTCATCCAAAAGGTATCATGCCAACAATCAAGCTTGATCCAAAATCACCACAACATAACATGTTTTATGTTCGGAGAGACCCTGGCAGAGGCATGGGGCCCAGACCAATCGCTGACCACCACGGAGATTCTGTGCGATGATGACACTGCCTCGACAGGGAGCTTGCGAAGATCAGGAGTTATCGCTCAACGAGATCGTCTTCGTCGGTGGCAAGGGAAAGGACATGGTTCTCTGGCCAGGGTCGATGTTGGTTGTGGCGGCCCTCGGCATGGGGCGGGAGGAAGTGGAACGGTCCTCTATGTGCGCCAAACGACTGTCGGGCAGGGCTGTTGCACCCCCGCGCACTTCCATCGCTG
This sequence comes from Hordeum marinum, assembly GCA_022496015.1. Taxonomy (NCBI): domain Eukaryota; kingdom Viridiplantae; phylum Streptophyta; class Magnoliopsida; order Poales; family Poaceae; genus Hordeum; species Hordeum marinum. Next base: position 421,450,568 of record CM039675.1, read on the forward strand.
GGAGGACCACTCTTACGACATGGACGACTATAGAGGTGTCGCAGGGCAACCTGACTAGGTGTACGAGGTCATCGTCCGCTGCAAATTAGTTTAGGTTTTTAGGTTTTAGTTGAATGGACGAAACATTGTCATGTATATGTAAATGATGTGAGAACTTACGTCCATTTGAATGATTTCGTGGTCGTTGCATGAATTGCCTCTCGATTAGTTTGTATTGGCCGACGTTGGATGGTCGGCTTTCGTATCGCTGTCCCTGGACGGGTAGTGTGAGTTGTCCGCATTGGAGATGCACTAAGAGCATCTATAGACCGGCCCTCAAACTGGCCTTGCCCGAGGAGGGCGGACCGGTCACTCACCGATAAAACGACCGACCACCAGGACACCTCAAACCTCCGTCAACACCCGGGTTGTCTGACACCCCTTATATCCAACCCAAATGTAGGATGGATATGGTGTGGCGATTTTCTTCATTTTCTTCATGTTTTTTTTTCTTTGCTTTTCTTCGTTTCTTTATAGGCTCTCACCAGTTCTTTGTTTTTTATTTGTTTATTTCTTGGTTTATTGGGTTTCTCTGCTTTTCTTTCTTACTTCGTTTCTTTCTAGGTTGTTACTTAATTTTTGTTTCTTTCTCGGTTTTCACGGTTTCAGTATTTTGCTTTGGTTTCTTAATTTTTTTATTTTATCTCTTTTGTTTTCTTTGTTTTTCCTTTTTGGTTTTATTGGGTTTCTTCGTCGTCCTTTTTTTTGTTGATTTTCAACAGTTTCCTTTTTTAACACGCGCTAAACAAAATCCAGTGCTAAACATTTTTCTTATACATCGGCACATGTTTAAATACATGTTTAACATTTTTGTATATATTTTTAACATGTTTTTTGAAACTTATTTTCTTTATATCTATTTTTTGTATATGTCTAATACATTTTTTCGAATACGTATGTAGCATATTTTATATACATGTTTAACATATTTAAAGATATGCTCAATATTTTTCCTATACTTATTTAATATTTTTAAAACGAGTAAGGAACATTCTTGAAGTATAATATTTACATATTTTGAATACATGGTAAAAAAACCATACACATCTAACATTTTTCACATGCTTTTTAAACCTTTTCATATACAAGATTTAATTTTTTGAATATCATCAATATTATTTCCATACACATTTAACATATTTGAAATACTTGATTAACATTTTTTAAACAATTTTTTATTATTTTATCGAATGCTTGCCTATTATTTTCTAAACACATGATCAAATGTTTTCACATAGATTGTATATTTTTTGTATGCATGAGAAACATCTTATATACCATATTTAACATTTTCAAATGCTTGGTTACCATTTTTGAAACTATTTATGTAATGTGTTTTGGTAATATATATTTTTAAATTATTTGAAGAAAAAAAATGTGAAAACAGAATAAAAATAATTTTCTGGCAGGCACCTGCACTCCTGGGCCGGTCCATTTTCAGTTGCCATCAGGCGAGAGGGCCCTATATCTCTCGTGAATCAATACATAGGGCGAAATCACTAATTGAGGAGTACTTTTTTCACAGACCACTCCCAACTTCCCAGGTTGTGACAAGTGATGCACTGTATGTGTGTTACTTGTCACAGTCTGGCAGTTTTCCCTTTTTCATAGATCCTTATTTTCCAAACGTTTTATCTCTTCAACCGCGCATCCAAGTCTCGAGCCATTTTCACCGTTGGATTCCTCATGTTGAGATCTTCAAAAGTAGATCCCATGTTGATAGATTTTGACGAACTTTTCTTTTCATTAAAAAAGACGAAAAAAACCCGTGTCTCTCGCGAAAAAAACGCGTTCTTTCGTTTCCAGGGGCACAACCGTGCCTCTCGCGGAAGAAAACATGTGCCTCTCGCGGAAGAAAAATAAATAGAAAACACGTTTTTTGTTGTTCCGAGAGGCATGACCGCGTCTCTCGCAAAAGCAAACATGTGGCTCTCGTGAAAGCAAAACCGTGCATCTCGCGAAAGAAGAAAAAACATGTTTCTACAGTTTCCGATAGGCACAGCCCCACGGAAGTAAATCCGTACCACGGAAGCAAAAACGTGCCTCTCGAGAAAGGAAAAAAAGAGGCTCCCGAAGGAGCCCTCTCCAACTAGTTGCTCTCCTGGTTCTACCCAAGAGCGGCTGACACCAAACAGGCCGCGTGGCCCAATAGCGCTCGTGAACATTTACTAAAGCTTGCAAAGTAATTTTGAATTCACAATCTATTTTTACAATTCACGGACATATTTTCTAAAGTAGTAAAAGTTTTTAAATTTTCAAATATAAGTTAAATTCATGAACATTTTTCAAGCGCGCATACCATTTTTGAATTCATGATCATTTTTCTGAAATTCAAGAATAGTTTTAAAATTATCATACTTTTTTTGTTAGTGATTTATTTTTGGAAAATCATGAACATTGTTTTTGTAAACAAATTTTGAATTTGATCACATTATTTTCTCAAAATAACGGACATATTTTGAATTCGAGAAATTTTTTATACTTGCAAACATACTTATAATTCAACAATATTCTTCAAAATTATGAACATGTTTTAACTTTGTTAATATTTTTAAATTATTTTATTGTTACGAATCCTAAACATTCTAATGAATCAAAAAAGATAAAAGCATACTTTCCCCCCTCAAATTTGGCCAATGGGAACAACCCCTCCTTTCCCCACTCAAATGTGGGCAATGGGAACAAATCCCCCCCCCCCCTCCGAACATTTTAACGAATCAAAAAAGAGAGAAGTATACTTCCCCTGCTCAAATGTGGCCAATGGAAACAAATCCCCCGCCCCAATTTTAAAACATGTTTTTAACCCTCCCTCCCCCCTCGAATGTGTGAGATAAATGTCTGCCGAAGGTTTCCTTCACGCCGTTGAATGATCCCTTCTCCAAAAAGATTCGGTCTCCAGTTGAGGTTTCTTCATTTCCGTTGCTGACACAGGAACAAGATCGGACTCCATTCCCCCCCTGAAATCCATCACTAATAACTCCCTCTATGTCTTACAAATTGAAACTCTATACCTTGATGCATTTATCTTCCTTTTCCATTTGCATGGATGTCTCGCATGGGTTAGCGGTGAGGAACTGTCACATTCCCCTTGATTATTTCCTGCTAGCTAATATTGCTTGATTAATTGACCAAAAGGGTTAAAACCCCAATGCAATTAGAGTAACCTAGCTAGCCAATAGTTGGAACCCAAGCCATTGAAATATTTTTGGGCAAAAGTATTCCCAAATAAGTCCCAACGATATCCAAGCCAAATAATTTCCCTAAAGTGATTTGAGTTGGTTTTATTTTGAAATCAATTCAAAAACCAAGGCAAATTAATCAAAAATGGATTTGCAGTTTATTTGGCAGGAACGTCAACTCTGCAGGTCCAAATAATGACCTAGACCCCTGCCTATTTTTCAAATGGAATTTAAAATAGAGTTGGTTTTGAAACCAAATACAAATGAAATAGGAAAATTAATGTGCAGAAGATATATGTCTAAAAGGCCCAGATAAAATGTGCATCAATTTATAAATATTGCACTTGGAATTCAGAAACTATACACCAACTAAAGAAATTTAAATTCAAAGCAGATTCAGAATTAGGAACAAAAATAAAAAGAAAAGAAAAATGGAAATTCAGAAATAGAAAAAAAAGAAAAAAAAGGCCTCACGGCCCAGCTAGGCCAAGTCGACCCAGCCAGCACGCGCGCGCCGCAGACCAACACCACGCCCCTCACTCACTGATGCGGGGGTCTCACCCACGTCGTCCCACGGCCGGACGTGCGTCATGGCCACGACCTCCACAACGACGTGCTCCCCGTGCGTGCGAACCCCCGAGGACCTGTGCTATAAGTCCCCTGCCTCCCACTCGTCCGTTTGGCCCATCCAATTGTCCCAGAGCGCTGTCAGGCTGCTCCGCCGCACCCCCGCTCGTCACCTTTTGCCGCAGTTATTGCTGGAATGATTCTCGTCGACACTGAGCTCCTCCTGACGAGCCACGACCACATGCAGCCTCACCATCGCATTGTGCATCCCGTAGACATCTTCGTAGTGCCCTAGACTCCCTGGAGGACCACGTGCCCTGGGGAGCGAACCTTGCCACCACACCTTGTCCATCGTACTCGCCTTGCGCATGCGCATCCCCCTGACCCATTTTGCTGCCCATGAGCGGTCAACTCCATCCCGCGTGGCCCCATCCGAGGAGTTCCACCACAACGGTCATGTCCAGTGAGTCCTAGGCGCCATCTTTGTCGTCCCCGACGACCGCCACGAGCACCATCGCCCCCAGCGCGTCAGGCCACACCCCCTCCTCCCCTCCAACATCGCCAACGACCATTGGAGTATCGAAACACACGATGTCCAAGACGGACGCCACCGCCATCTCGTTTTCTGGCAAAGCTCCAACGGCCAACTCTAGTGAGGACCCTAAACTTAGCCTCAAATCTATTCTCCATCGTTCGATCACAATCAAGCTCACTGCACGCGTGCACTTACTCGAATTAGTATCGACCAATCATAGCGTGCCACGTTGCCAACATTATCCACAACTTTATCAAGAAGAAAATCGGTTAATTTAATTATGAAGATAGTTTTACATAAAACCATGTGGAACTTAAAACATTCACTACTTTTGTATTTGTCACTCCAAATTGAGTGACTACTTTTGCAGAATTGTCTTTATGAAATATACTTTCACCACAATAAGTGAAATTAGGATGGGTTTGAATTTGAATAGGGCATAACTTGCAATATATAAATCGAAATAAATTGATTCACTTTGCAAATTGGACCTAGAGAAATATAGTTATGTCGAGAACACATTAGTTCAAATTGTAATAACTTAGAATTTAGTTTTAAACAAAGTACAAAATAAGAAAAATGAGTAGCAATTAAAATTAGCTTTAATTTGAACAACACAATTATGAAACAAATGATTTCAGAAACTATAAATTGGACTATACTAATTTTGGATTATTACCTGACTTTAGGAAACTCAAATGACTTATGAATTTAATTGAAACCTAGTTTGAATATAACATTCAAACCCTAGGTCAAATTTGAATAAAACTATTATAATATGGTAATATAAGTTGAATTAAATCTGGTAAATTTTTGGAGTTAATATTTTACTTTAGGGAAAGATGAACTCAATTTTAATTAGTTCAAACCCAAACTAGTTTGAAATTATTTGAACCGTACCATTTGACATTGGATTTATATTTGACTTTAGTTAAACTAAAACAAAAATAAATAAGACATAGTAATTATATTGGATTGTAACTGACTTTAGTTTAAAAGTATTTAATATTCTACCTTAGTAATTATATTGGATTTGTATTTGATTCTTAGGGATAACAAGATGGTATTTTGGATTAAGTTGAATCGACTTAAATCAAATATGAATTGTTTCATAATTCATATTAAACTTAGTGAAACCCAATTTGAAAAGTTTCATACTGTGGCAATTTTTAGTATCAATAGTAGATTCACTATGAGGCTTAAATAAAATTTGAAGATCAAATCAAACATCATCACCCCAATCATGATCCTTAGCACAATTGACTTTCATGGAATTCGTATTAATATCGTTGCACTCATGCTTTGCATTCAGTAAGTGTATCACAATAGCATTTACTTTATAACTTCTTCATTATTAGCTATTGTTTTATGACAAGAAGCAAATTTAAAAATATTAGCAAGTGGACGAGGATCCATTTATCTTATTTGATAATTTTACTTTATGTTTTCGTGTTACAAAGATAAATATAACATAACTAGGCAAGTAAAAAGTAGGACAGGTAAATTATAATTGGTATGTAAGAACCTTGTAGTTGTTTGCTGATACTCCCGAGCAACGGCGCCTGGAATTCTCATTCTACTTGAGATGCATTAGGATTTTCCCCGAAGAGGAAGGGTGATGTAGTAAAGTAGCGAAAATTATTTCCCTTAGTTAAGAACCAAGGTTTATTGAATCAGTAGGAGTACAACGAAATAATCAAGTAGAAGTAGCGACACCTACACACAAAAGAGCAAATACTTACACCCAACATAGGGAAGAGGGTTGTTAATCCCCTTGTACTTGTTGAATAGCAAGCATCAAATCTGATAATGGCAAATAGATAATTTGCAAGTAAAATAAAAGCAATAAAATTGCAGCAAGGTATTTTTGGTTTTTATAATATGATTAAAGTAGACCCGGGGGTCATAATTTTCACTAGAGGCTTCTCTCTTTTAGCATGGCATACATTAGGTAGGCAAATTACTGTTGGGCAATTGATAGAAAAGCAAAATAATTATGATGATATATCCGTGACAAGTAGACTGACTCCCATCCGCATCTACTACTATTACTCCACCAACTGATATGTTCCTGCCTGCATCTATGGTATTAAGTTCATAACTAATAGAGCAACACTGTAAGCAAGATGACATAATATAGGTAAAGAAAGACATGCAATATGTTCACACGCTATCGTTTTATCCTTAATGGCAACAATACAAATGCATGTCTTGCTACCCCTTCTATCACTAGGTGAGGATGATACATCTCCAACATATCTATAATTTATGAAGTATTCATGCCATGTTTACAATAATTCAATATAATTTTGGCATGATTTTATTACAACTAACCCGGACTGGCGCTGTTTTCAGCAGAACTACCATGGTGTCCTTTTTTGTGCAGAAATAAAAGTTCTCGGAATGGGCTAAAAATTTAGTATGATTTTTGTGTGGACCAAAAGAGACCCCGGAAGCATTAGAGCTGGGCCATAAGAGCCACGAGGAGGCGGCAAGCCAGCCAGGTGCGGCCAGGGGGTGGCCACGCCTAGTAGGCTTCCCACCGCCTCGTGGCCCCCTTGACATGAGATCGACGCCAAAAAATCCTATAAATCCAGAAACCACTGAAGGAGACCTAGATCGGGTGTTCCGCCGCCGCACACCTCTAGAGCCACGAAAAACCAGTCTTGGCCCTCTTCGGCACCCTGTCGAAGGGGGTCACCATCACTAGAGGCCATCTTCATCATCCTGGAGGGGCCATCAACACCATGGAGGCCAAGGACCAGAGGGAGAACCTCTCCCCACCAAGGGGGAGGCCATGGAGGAGGAAGCACAAGGGGGAGACCCTCTCCTCCTCTCTCCCGGTGGTGTCGAAGTGCCACCGGAGGAACCATCACCGCGGTGATCGTCTTCATCAACATCACCTTCTTCATCACCATACTCATCTCCTTTTAGCGGTCCACTCCCCCGCACCCCGCTGTAATATCCTACTTGAACATGGTGCTTTATGACACATATTATGATCCAATGATGTGTTGCCATCCTATGATGTTTTGAGTAGATTTATTTTGTCCTTTGGGTTGATTGATGATCTAGATTGATTTGAGTTGTATGTTTATTTTGGTGCTATCCTATGGTGCCTTCTGTGCTGCGCACATGTGAATGATTCCCGTTGTAGGGTGTTGCAATGCGTTCATGATTCAATTATAGTGGGTTGCTTGAGTGACAGAAGCATAAACCCGAGTAAGAGGGTTGTGGCGTATGAGATAAAGGGGACTTGATGCTTTAATGCTATGGTTGGGTTTTACCTTAATGATCTTTAGTAGTTGTGGATGCTTGCTAGAGTTCCAATCGTAAGTGCATATGATCCAAGAGAGAAAGTACGTTAGATTATGCCTCTCCCTCATATAAAATTGCAATAATGATTTCCGATCTTGTTAACAATGGCCTAGGATAATTTCGCACACCGACCCATCATTATCCCACACTCGCTATTTGTAATATAATGTAATATTATGATAATAACACCTATTTTTCTATTTTAGTTCTCCATTATCATGCAAATCTATCCTCTTAATACCCACAACGTAGTTTTATTTCTCGTTTCTAGATGGAAGCAAACGTTCGGTGTACGTAGAGTCGTATCGATGGCAGAAAGGACCTGAGAGAATATTGATCTTACCTTTAGCTCCTTGTGGGTTCGACAATCCATACTTATCACTTCCAACTTTGTATTGGGGGGTATGAACCATGTTGAAGTTGGACTACAGTAGATATAATGATAATATGAATTTGGAATGAGTTCACAACAATACTTAAAGTAGTAATTTTCTTTATTATACTAACGGATCTCATGAGGGTTTTGTTAGGTTTTGTGTGAATGAAGTGCTCAAAGATCTAGGAGGTATCAATATAAGAAGAATACGGAGAGACAAGAGTTCAATCTTGGGGATGACCAAGTGACCCCAAGTAAATATTTCAAGGAGACTCAAGCATCTAAGCTTGGGGATGCCCCGGAAGGCATCCCATCATTATTCTTCAACAATTATCGGTATACCTCAGTTTTTGTTTTGTTCACATGATATGCTTCTTTAGTGTTTTTATTTTACTTTATGAACCCTTATAGTATGGGATAGTCCTTCATTGATTTGTAGAATGCTTCATGTGCTTCACTTAAATCTTGTGAGTATGGCTTTGTAGAATGCTCTTTCTGCTTCACTTAAATCTTTTGAGTTTGGATTTATAGAATGCTTCATGTGCTTCACTTATATATTTTGAGCTTGGATATTGGTTAATCTATATTAATTGTAGAATGCTCTGTGAACTTCACTTATATATTTTAGAGTATGAATAAAATGATCATTGGATTTGGCTTGGAAGAGTATCATTGAAATATCATTCCTAGCTAAAAAGGCATTAAAGAAAAGCGCTTGTTGGGAGACAACCCAACACTTTTAATTTATGGTTTGATGTGTTCACATGATTAAGATACTGTATTAATCATGTTTTTTGACTTTTATTTCAATAAAGTACCAAGTAAAGCCTTTGGGATAGTGTGGATACTTGCTTGGCGATGCCCCGGAAGGCATCCCCTCTTTCGTCTTCAACACTATCGGTATATCTTACTTGGAGCTATATTTTTATTCGTCACATAATATGAGTTTTGCTTGGATCGTCATTTTATTTTGTTCTTGCCTGTTAGGTGTTAATTAATCTTGTTTTTCAATAAAAAGTTCCAAGAATTTCCTTACGATGCTTGCTTTGCATGTTTGATGTGTGCTGTGTAAAAACCAGAAACTTTTGTTGTAGTGTTTGAATTTTCATATTTTACTAGAACACAGAAAGTTTATGAAATTCTTACACAGTGTTGTCATGTAAATTACTTAGAATTTTATAAATTTTCATAATTTTTATAGTTACATAGGTAAACTGGTTTAATAAATTATTACAGACTGTTCTGTTTAGACAGATTGCTGTCATAGTTTCATTATCTACTTATCCTATAGTTTCCTTAGCCTATATTGGTAGATAAAATTTTGGAAATGATAGTATACAGTACTTAATGTTTTAAAATTATTGTGCAAATTGTCTTGGCATTACTTGAATTGTTGATTTGTTCTTATGTGTACTAACCTATCTCACGAGTTCTTTTTGAGTTTTGTATGGATGGAGTTTTTGAGAATAGGTGAAACCGGGATATGAGAGGATTGAACAAGATAAAAAAGCTCAAGCTTGGGGATGCCCAAGTCAATCCAATAAAATATTTCAAGAACTCTAAAGTATCTAAGCTTGGGGATGCTACGCATCCCACCTCTCTTCATCAACAATTATCGGTTAGCCTATGTTGAGCCTAAATTTTTATTCGTTGACATGATGCGTGCTATTCTTGGAGTACCATTTTTAATTTTGTTTGTTGTTTCAATAAAATCATTGAATCTGAAATTTTTATTAAGAGATATTCCTCACATGGCTATTTAACTAATTGACTACGCATTGATCTTCACTTATTTGTTTTTGGAGTAGTTTGTCATTCACTCTCATGCTTCACTTATATCCTGTGAGTAAATGGTTGAATGAATTGAATATCATAAATCTGAAATTATAAATGCTTCATATACCTATCCCTTGGGGAGTAATGACTTCACACATAATAAGTATAGGTGGTGAAATTTATTGAAAGTTAGCAAACACCGCATTAGTCACTTGCACAATTCATGAAAGAATATTGATTGAAGAGGGATTTCACATATAAATATACTATCTTAGACATCTTCTATGATTATGAATACCCATTAATTATTTTCAAACTTGAGAAAATTAGTTGAAGTTGGATAAGGAAGACAACGTAATGAGTTATGCTTGGGTATATTTGTATAGTAGTTATATTGTTTTGGATCCTCCAACATGTGGTGCTTGCTTCCACCTCATACTAGCCAAAACTTCTGCACCAAGTAGAAATACTACTTGTGCATCCAAACACCCTTAAACCAGTTTTGCCATGAGAGTCCACTATACCTACCTATGGAGTGAATAAGATCCTTCAAGTAAGTTGTCATTGGTGCAAAAAGCAATAAAAATTGCTACTAAATATGTAAGATCTTTTATTGTAAGGGAAAATAATACTTGTACGAACTTGTGATGGTAAAGAAATAAAAGCGACGAACTGCATAATAAAGGTTGCTATCACAAAGGGAAATACAACATGATGTTTCTTTGCATCAAGAGTTTGCACGTCCAAAAACAAAAAGCACATGGCAACCTCTGATTCCCCCTGTGAAGGGCATATCTTTTACTTTCTAGTACTTACCTTCATGCAAGAGTCATGGTGATCTGCACCACCTCCTATATTTCTCCTTTTTCTTGGCAAGCATCATGTGGTGGGGAAATATCCAAGCATATATGGCCATTCAAATATATTTGATCATGAATTATTATTGTTGACAATTATCTATAGGATAGCTAAGTTGGGAGGCGAAACTTTAAGCCCCTATCTTTCTCTTTGTTCGACGGATGCCATTTGCTCTAAAAATATGCTTTGAGAGTTAGAAATCATGGAAGACTATATGATAGCTGAGTATGTGGAATTTGCTAAATCAAAGCGCTTACATAGACCCTTCCTGGAAATAAGATGAATTGCAATTGCTTGGTGATTGAAAGCATATTTTTTTAGTTTTCAAGAAACTTTCCGGTTTATACTTTAACATGTGAATAGCTTGCTACTTGATCATGAGAAGTTTATGAGACGAGCTACTGTTTATGATACATAATGATGCTAGAAATGGTGGTTGGAATTATCATTGATCAAACTTGTGCACTTGGTAGCATTCACACTTCATAAATTATTTCTTTTATCATTTACCTACTCGAGGACGAACAGGAATTAAGCTTGGGGATGCTGATACGTCTCCAACCTATCTATAATTTATGAAATATTCATGCCATGTTTACAATAATTCTATATGATTTTGGTATGATTTTATTACAACTAACCCGTACTGACGCTGTTTTTAGCAGAACTACCATGGTGTTGTTTTTTGTGCAGAAATAAAAGTTCTCGGAGTGGGCTGAAAATTTAGTATGAATTTTTGTGGACCAAAAGAGACCCTCGAAGCATTGGAGTTGGGACAGAAGAGCCACGAGGAGGCAGAAAGCCTAGGGGGTGGCCGCACCTAGAAGGCTTGCCACCGCCTCCTGGCCCCCCTTGATGTGAGATCGATGCCAAAATTCCTATAAATCGAGAAACTACCAAAAGGAGACCTAGATAGGGGTTCACCATACACCTCCAGACCCACGAAAAACCAATCTTGGCCCTCTCCGATACCCAGCCGGAGGGGGTCACCATCACCGTAGGCCATCTTCATCATCCCGGAGGGGCCATCAACACCATGGAGGCCAAGGACCAGAGGGAGAACCTCTCCCTACAGAGCACAAGGGGGAGACCCTCTTCCCCTCTCCCCTAGTGGTGCCGGAGTGTCACCGGGGGAACGATCGCCACGGTGATCGTCTTCATCAACATAACCTTGTTCATCACCATCCTCATCTCCTTTTAGCGGTCCACTCTCCCGCACCCCGCTGTAATCTCCTACTTGAACATGGTGCTTTATGCCACATATTATGATCCAATGATGTGTTGACATCCTATGATGTTTTGAGTAGATTTCTTTTGTTCTTTGGGTTGATTGATGATCTAGATTGGTTTGAGTTGTATGTTTATTTTGGTGCTGTCCTATGGTGCCTTCCATGCCGCGCACACATGAAGGTTTCCCGCTGTAGGGTGTTGCAATACGTTCATGATTCGCTTAAAGTGGGTTGCTTGAGTGACAGAAGCATAAACCCTAGTAAGGGGGTTGTTGCGTATGGGATAAACGAGACTTGATGCTTTAATGCTATGGTTGAGTTTTACCTTAATGATCTTTAGTAGTTGCAGATGCTTGCTAGAGTTCCAATCATAAGTGCATATGATCCGAGTAGAGAAAGTATGTTCCATTATGCCTCTCCCTCAAATAAAATTGCAATAATGATTTCCGATCTTGTTAACAATGGCCTAGGATAATTCTGCACACCAACCCATCATTATTCCACACTCTCTATTATTAATATATTGTAATATTATGATAACAGTACCAATTTTTATATTTTAGTTCTCCGTTATCATGCAAAGCTATCCTGTTCATACCCACAATGTAGTTTTATTTCTCGTTTCTAGATGGAAGCAAACGTTCGCTATACATAGAGTCATATCGGTGGTAGATAGGACTTGAGAAAATATTGATCTTACCTTTAGCACCTTGTAGGTTCGACACTCCATACTTATCACTTCCACCTTTGGAAATTTCTACGATGATTCCTTGCACTTGGGGATTATTAGAGGACACCGCAAGATTGAAGTCAATACTATGCACCACTTCCACTTAAGATCGATAGATCAACTTGGCAAAAGAGAACCCATAGATCGGAAAGCATTACATAGCCATATAAATCACCCATAATAGTATTCAGATTTGACTCAATTATTTTAATGAATAATCTGATCATAAACTCACATTTCATCGCACCCCAATAAACACACCGCACAAAAGGATTATATCGGATGGGTCTCCAAAGAGAAGATGGTATTGAAGATCAAAGAGAGAGAAGAAGCCATCTAGCTAATCACTATGGATTCGTAGGTTTGTGGTAGACTACTTACACATCATTGGAGAGGTGTCGTGGTTTTGTCATGGCAGATGCCATGGGTAGGCTTATCGAGAGGGGCCGAAAGGACGCCGGTGGACTCCGGGAACGGGGTTGGGCGCAAACGGTGACTGTCACGCGGTGTACCTAGTTTCAGGGCCCTTCGTGGGAGGTAAAACCCCTACTCCTGCTTGGTTTCGTTAAGATGATGGACAAGGTTACAAAGGTGCTCCTTGAGCTGTATGAATCGAGGTGGGAGCTTAGGGCTCCGGCTCGGGAGGTTCCTGCGGGGGATGCTACGTAGGTGCTCTTCTCTGTCTACGTGGGTGTGCTCTCCTCCTTTTTTTCTCCCCCTCCATGCATGGGGAGGCCCGGGAGGTTTTATAGGCCAACCCCTCGACTTACAATATGAATATAATGGTCGTGGGGGGACCCGGCCGGCGGCCACTTCGGTCGACTACGGGGGCCACGAGCTTCGATCTCGTCGTGGGCGGGCCCCAAGCTTGGTCACGCCGCGGCACCGGGTGCCACGGGCGGCGTCGTCTTCCGGTGGCCGGCCAAAGTCAGCGGCCGGCCGGCCGTCCTGTAGCCATGCCGGGGTAGGTAGCGGAGTGGTTCGGGGCAGGTCGCCGCTGTCGGAGGCCTGGTCGCCGTCCAAAAGCGGCGAGAGGCCACTTTGGCCATGCGGGCGCTGACCCCTGACGGGACGGGGGCTACTGTGGCCACGCGGGCGCTGACCCCCGACGGGACGGGGGCCACTGTGGCCATGCGGGCGCCGACCCTCGATGGGATGGGGCCCACTGTCGCCGCACAGAGCTCGTCAGGGGCATCCGATGCCCGGCCGGCTGGGGGAAGGAGCCGGGCGAGGAGGCCCCAGCCGGCCAGCACACCGTGGTTGGAGGAGGAGCGGCCGGCATGTCGGTGCCAGGAGGGGGATTCGAGCCGGCGGGGGATAGCCAAGCCGGCTCCTCGAAGGCGGCCCAGAGGCGAGCCGGAGCATTAGAGGCGTTCGAGGCCCCCCGGGGGTCATCCCCCTGTCAGTAGTCCCCGAAGCCGGGGGGCCTGTCGTCGGGACACGGCGGACCCCGCCGGCTTGAAGAATGCTCAAACGCCGGAGGCATCCGGAAGGTCAGGCGGTGCCGGCACGCGATAGCCGGCTCCGTAGTCGTCTGGGGCCACCCGAGTCGCCAGGGCCGCCCCACCAGGCAGGGGAGATCATGCTGTGCGGGGGTCAGAGCAGAGAACGGCCCGGCGGGCCGAGCGACGGTTCGAGCCTGGCGACCAGGTAGGGCCCGCCACGACCGCGGAGCCGAACCGCCCGCGAAGATTCCACGCGTGGCGGGCGGACGTTTGGTGTTTCGGGGCACCATGATGCCCGCCCCGTGTGCATCGGAGATCGTGGGGGACGTGCGCGCGAGGGGCGGCCCCACCACCCCTGCCCGCACGGGGTATAAATTGGCAGAGGAGGCGAGGGAAAGAGCCTGTTTGCTCCCCTCGCCTCCGCCGCTCCGCACCTCCCCCCCGCCCCCTCACCGAGAGAGAGAGAGTGAGAAGGGAAGGGAGGAGTTCGAGAGGGACAGTGGGCTTGTGCCGCCGCCCGTCGTTGCGAAGAAAACAGACCGTCGGTCGATCCCCGCACCACCGTCACACCCGTGCGCCGCCACCATGGAAGTGGTGACCAAGGGCGCCAGGGATGGTAGCGACGTCGACGACACCTTCATCGAGTACCTCCGCGTGCGCCGCAAACTCCCGGCGGCGGAGTTCTTGGAGGTCCGCCCGCCGGGGGCGGAGAACTCCCCGAGGCCGCGGCCTGGCGAGGTCATGGTCTTCGCCGACCACTTCCACCGCGGGTTGGGGCTGCCGGCGAGCGCCTTCTTCCGGCGCTTCCTGACGCACTTCGGGCTGCAGCCGCACCACCTCGCCCCCAACGTCGTCCTGCAGCTGGCGGCATTTGTCGTGCTCTGCGAGGGGTACCTGGGGTTCGAGCCCAGGTTAGACTTTTGGTGCCGACTCTTCTATTTCAAGCGGCAGACGGCGAAGGATCCGGCGACACAGAGGATGAAGATGACCGCCTGCGGGGGCGCCTCCATCCAGGTTTGTCAGGGGACTGGCTTCCCCTAGCTCCCGCTGCACGAGTCGGTGAAGCGGTGGCAGCGGGGATTCTTCTACGTGAAGAATGTGAGGCCGGAGGCGGACTACATCAACCTCCCCGACTTCGCCAACCATCCGCCGACCGCCATGCAGAACTGGTGAGCAACGCCATCCTCGGCACCGGAGACGGGAGACCGGCTCCAAGTCCGCCTCCGCGAGCTGACCGGGACAGAAGGCCTCACGGCCACGGACCTGCTGGCGGCGATGATGGCGCGCCGGGTCCTGCCGCTGCAGCGCCGGCCGCATCTTATATGCCAGATGGGAGGGCGCCACGACCCCTGCCGGATTTCCACCAAGGAGCTGAAGGCAACCCACGTGGCGAAGATGGTCAATGCCGTGTCGACGACGAAGATGAAGGTGGGGGAGTGGCAGTGGGGGAAGATCCCCTATAGCCGGAGTCACCCGGCACCGCGGGTAAGTGAATCAGCCGGCTCCACCTCCCTTTCTGTGGTAGCCAGACCGCAGTTCCCCCTTTGGTCTAACTGCGCCGTCCGGCATGCCTGCAGAGGTTCGCGCTCCTGCAGGACTACACGAGGCCGGCGCCGGACTTGACGGAGTTCGACCCGGAGGAGATCGAGGACGACATCGACGTGGAGCCGGCCACCACCGAGCAAGCCGGCGACGCGGAGGCGGGCGACGAAGAGGCGGCGGAGGAGGAGGACGACGAGGCCGAGCCGCCGGGTGAGTCCTTGCTCTGGGCGCCAATAATGGATTGGCCCGACGACGATGTTGAGATGGAGCCGTCCGATGCTGCAGAAGACCCGACGAAGTTCTTGGAGGGAGAGGTCACGGCGCCGCGAGGGCACCGGCCACGAGGCTCCAGCGACCCGGCCGCGGCGGACAAGGGAAAAGGACCGGCTGCCCCCAAGTCGGCGCCCAAGCGTGCGGCCGCCGCGCAGCCGGGCGGCAGCCGCGCCGGGGGGAGCAAAAGGCAGAGGGGAAACCCGACCGGACCCTCAAGGCGGGCGGTGCCGATCGCGATCGGGTAAGTCTTCAAACTCTTGTTAATTCAGACCCTGGTTTCACCTCCTCCCCCCTCGTCTAATGCCCCGCCGCCATCAGGTAGGCGCGCTCGCTGGGTGGAAAGCCGGGTGGCAGGACGACGGAAACGACGCCGCCGTCAACGGTTGAGGAGATGGAGCGCCAGGCGTGGCTCGGCCTCGACAAGGTCGAGCGGGAGCTGCGAGAGAAGGAGCGCCGTCGGTGGGAGGAGGTGGTGGCGAAGGCGGGGACGGCCGACGGGCAGGCCGCCGGCCAAACGTGGGAGCCATTCCCCCACAGCCCGGAGGAGACGCTGCCGGGCGGCCATGGCGCCGACCGGCCCACGGGCGACGGCGGGGAGGCCGCGGGGGACTTGGCGGGGAAGGACCGCGAAGCTGCCTAGTCGGCCGGGACCGACGTGCCGTCAGCGTCGGACGACGCACCACCGAAGGCGAGTGTCGTGCCGCCGGGCGCGGTGGTGGTAGACATGGAGGCGCCGACACCGGAGGCGCCGGCCACGGGAGCGCCGGCAACGGAGGCGCCGGCCACGGGAGTGCCGGCCGCAGGAGCAACGGCATCGGAGACACCGGCCACGGGGGCGCCGGCTTCCAGCATGCCGGCTCCCGGCGCGTAGCCACCGGACGCAAGCCGGCAGGGGGCGCTGGCGGTGGAGAAGCCGAGGCGGGGGCCACAGCTGCCGTGGGGGCGGCCGCGGCGAGCTCGTCGTGGACGGCCCCCGGAATGATGACGATGACGGGGACCGGAACCATCGTGGTCACCCACGAAGGAGGGCCCGCGGACGGGGGCCGGCCGCAGCAGCCGTGGGCGACGGCCGGGAGCCGGGCGTCTGGGGAGCCGGCGAGTGCCCTTGGGACCGCGGTGGCCGCCGTCATGGAGTCCTTCGCGGCCTGCCGCGCCCAGGCGATGGAGGACGCCCGGGCCGCCAGCAAGCGGCTGGTTAGCCTGGAGAGGGCGGTTGCGGTAAGCGCCCCATTTCTCCTTCCTCCTTTTCCTTTTCCAGTGGGGGCGCGCCAGCGCACCCACTGGGTGTAGCCCCCGAGGCTGGAGCCGGCTGGGCGGCAGGTGGGTCGAGCCTAAAGCGGTATCCCTCTCTTTGTTTTTGCAGGAGGCCCACGACCGCCGGGCGGAGGCTTACAACACCCTACTGGGGCTGTATCGGGGGGCGGAGAGCCGGCTTGCCGCCGCGACCGCCGATCAGCAAGGTAAGCGTCCTTGAGTTTTTGGCGGGGGGAGCCCCTGGGGGCCGGGCCGGCAGCCTCGGGCCGGCTCCCTTATCATTCCTTTCTTCCAACTGTGATCCCATTCTTTCCGCGCAGCCGCCCACAGAGAGTTGGTCGGCCTCCGCGGGTAGGTGGTCCGGGCCATTGGGGAGCGAGACGTCGTGGCGGTGGAGTGCCGCAAGTTCCGTGAGAGGGTGGAAGGGCTGAGGGCGGACCAGAAGAAACTCGAGGAGGCCCACAGCCGGGAGCTGGCGGACCGAGAGGCGGTGCTCCTTCTCCCTTTCTTACTTCTTGTCTCGTCTCAGGGCTCTTCCCCGATACCCAAGAGAGCGCCGAGGCGGCCGTGAGGACCGGCGGGCCCAGGGAGAGGTCATCGAGCCGGGCACCCCTTGGACATCGGAAGAGGTGGGGGTGGCCGTCGAGGCGCGCCTGGAGCTCGTCATCCGCCACCTGACGAAGTTTCGGAAGGCCGGCCTGGCGCTGGTCCGGGCCCTCTGGCCCCGGGCTTTGAATCCGGGCTCCCTGACCCGGCTTGCCCGGTGGTTGGACGCCGGGACTGCGCGGGTGAACGCCTGGAGGGCCTCCGCGGCGCGTGCCGGCACGGAGATGGCACTCCGCGTTGCCAGGTCGTGGTACCCCGGGCTTGACCTGGGGCTGCTCACGGCCCAGCGTGCCGGCACCGAGGCGGAACTGTCGGCGGTGGTGGACGAGCTGCAGAGGTGGGCGAGCGAGCTTGCGTCCTTCGCCGCGTGGGACGAATACATCCCGGAGCGCGGTGCAGATGGCGCGGTCATCCCGGAGGACTCGTACGGCCTCGCCCTCGACGACCCGGCAGGGAGCGATTACGAGACGGTCGACGACGAGTCTGACACCGACGATTACGCTCCGTCCGAGCCGGCTGACGACGCGGGGGCCTCCAGCTCGGCTGCCCCGGAAGCACCAGCCTCGAAGGCACCAGCACCGCCGGCATGAACGCAGCCGGACTTAGAGGTGCCGGCGCCGGGGGCAAGACGGCTCAAGATCGCCCCTGCTTCCTCCTTGTATATTTTTGTCTGCATTTTACTTTTAGTGCCGGAGTTCCACCCATTGGGGGTGTATTTGAAATGTAATATATTGTAATGAACCTGCGGCCATGGGCCTTTTGTTATTTTCAATCGAAGTTTCGTTACTAGAAATGAAAGGGAGTGCGTGCCGGGTCTACTTTCGCCCTTTGCGTATTGACTTGTTTGTGCACGCTAGAATTCCTTCCGGCTTCTGCCCCGCCTGCCGGCCACCCGGGAGCCGGTCTGGGACAGGGACGGGGCTTCACCCTTAGGGAAAGGTAACGGGCTCTTGGAGTCAACCGGCTAGGGCTAGGCTGAGCTGGCAGAGGCCGGCCACGGGGAGTGGCGTAGCGTGGTTAGGCTGGCCCGGCAACCGCGCCTTGGCGGACCTTTGTGTGGGAAGCTCCTTCGTACCCCGCGGTCCCTTCAGCCGGACAGCCGGGGGCCGGTCTGTGGCTGGTTAGGGCGGGGGAGGCGAAGGGCCGCTTGCCACACTTATCCGTCCGCCTTGGGGAGGAGCCGGGCGAGCCCCCGGGACCGCGAGTCGGGCCCGGGCCTTAGGCAGTAGGAGAAAGCTTGGAGAAATCGAGAAGGGGTGTGCCTCAAGCGCCGTCTTGAGGTCCCTCATTGCATTCATAGGCCCGAAGGGGAAAAGTACAGGGTACATACACTGGCTTTTTAGCAGTAAAAGGGGCGGAGGAGCGCCGCGTTCCACGGGCGCTCCGTTTCTTCGCCGGATGCGTCTCTCTTGCGCTTCTGCGGCTTCTGGGCGTCTATCAGGTAGTAAGCGTTGTTGCGCAATGCCCGGCTGATGATGAATGGGCCCTCCCATGGGGAGGACAGCTTGTGCTGGCCGGCTGGCCGCTGAACCCGCCTGAGCACCAAGTCCCCTTCGCGGAAGGAGAGCGGCCGGATCCGCTTGCTGTGGTAGTGCCGGAGCTTCTGCTGATAGATGGCTGTCCGGCTTAAAGCTAGCTCGCGGGCTTCTTCGAGGAGGTCGACGCCATCCTTCCTTGCCTCTCTTGCGTCCTTCTCGGTCGCCTCGGACCCGTAAACGAAAGAACGGGGTGAAGCCGGTCGACCGGTTGGCTGTGGTCCAGAGGCTCCATAGGACGGCCGGCAGCTCCTCGAACCAGCAGCCGGCCGACCGGACCAACGGTGTGACGAGTCGGGGCTTGATGCCGGCCAGGATCAGGCCGTTCTCCCTTTCGACTTGGCCGTTGGACTGGGGGTGGGCGACGGATGCCAGGTCGAGCCGGATGCCCTGTCGTGAGCAAAAGCGCGCCAGTGCACCCTTGGCGAAGTTCATGCCGTTGTCGGTGATGATGCTATGAGGGATGCCGTAGCGAACCGTGATGTCTTCGATGAACCGGACGGCAGTGGGGCCGTCCAGCTTCTTGATGGGCCGCGCCTCGATCCACTTGGTGAACTTGTCGACGGCGACCAACATGTGTGTCATGCCGCCTCGGGCGGTCTTGAAGGGCCCCACCATATCCAGCCCCCAGACGGCGAAAGGCCACGAGAGGGGGATGATCTGGAGGGCGGAAGCGGGCAGGTGGCTCTGCGCGCGGAAGCGTTGGCAGCCCTCGCACTTGTCGACCAAGTGCTTGGCCGCCTCCAGGGCAGTCGGCCAATAGAAACCGTGGCGGAATGCTTTGGCCACCAAGGACCGGGAGGTGGCATGATGCCCGCACTCGCCTTGGTGGATGTCGAGGAGGATCTCCAGCCCTCGCTCCGGCTCGACGTAGCGTTGAAAGACGCCGGTGGTGCTGCGGTGGAAGAGATCGTGGTTGATGATGCCGTAGGCCGAGGCCCAGCGCTGGATTTGCCTTGCGGTGGCCTCGTCGGAGGGGAGCTCACCGCGTTCGAGGAACGCAAGGATGGTCTGAGCCCACGAGGGGGCCGAGACGGGAGTCGGACCGGGCTCGAGCGGGACGTCGGTGGCGGCAGCCCACGAGGCCGGCATGCCAGCCCCCGGGACCACCTCGCCAGCCCCCGGGGCCGGCTCGTCATTCCCCGGGAGCGAAGCGGGAGGGGGAAGGTTGGACGTCTTCATGACGGCGTCGAGTGCCGGCGGGACCGGCTGGTCAGCAGCGGCAGGAGGCGCCGAGGCCGGCGGGGCGACCGCGATCAAGGGGGCCGGCTGGGCAGTCGGCACGACCGCGGCGCCGGCAGTGTCTGCCGGTATGAAGATGGACTCCGACTCAGGAGACGGTTTGATCGAGGGCTTCAGCAACCGCTCGAGGGAGACGCCGACAGGGATGGCCTGCCGGGTGGAGCCGATCTTGGCCACGGTGTCGGCCGCCTCGTTGTCAGCCCGGCGAACGTGATGGAACTCACAACCCTCGAAGGAGCCGGTGAGCTGCTGGACGAGGAAGCGGTAGCTGGCCATGTTGGTGTCTCTGGCATCCCATTCGCCAGAGACCTGCTGGACAACAAGGTCGGAGTCGCCGAAGCATAATATGCGCTGGATGCCAATCTCCTTGGCGAGCCGGAGGCCGTGGACGAGGGCTTCATATTCGTCCACGTTGTTGGAGGCGGCGAAGTGGATCTGGAGGGTGTACTTGAGTTGATCACCTTTCGGGGAGGAGAGGACGATGCCGGCACCCAAACCGGTCCTCATCTTGGAGCCGTCGAAATGCATGCGCCAGTGTGTGGAGTCGGGTGGAGGCGGCACGAACTGGGTCTCGGCCCAGTCGACGAGGAAGTCGGCCATCGCCTGGGACTTGATGGCGGTGTGCGGCTCGTATCGGATCTCGTAGTCGGCCATGGCGATGGCCCATTTGGCTATCCGGCCGGTGGCATCCCGTCCGGCCATGATTTTGCCTAACGGCGCTGTGCTCACGACGATGAAGACGTGCTCTTGGAAGTAATGCTTCAGCTTCTGGGTGGCGAAGTAGACGCCGTAACACATCTTCTGGTAGTGGGGGTAGTTCTGCTTGGAGGCGGAGAGGACTTCGCTGAGGTAGTAGACCGGGCGCTGCGTTGGCAGCGCCCTGCCTTCCTCTGGCCGCTCCACCACCAGAACGATGCTGACGACGCGTGTGGTGGCCGCGACGTACGCAAGTAGGGGCTCCTTCTCAGCTGGCGGGGCCAGGATGGGCGCGCTGGTGAGAGCCCTCTTGAGGTCGCGGAACGCCGCGTCCGCCTCGCTGGGCCAGTCGAACAGGGTCGGCTTCTTCGAGAGGTCTCGGCCCGGCTTGACCAAGGCCGACTTGCGCAGGAGTCCGTAGAGGGGCAGGGCCTTCTCGCCGAGCCGGCTGATGAAACGGCTGAGGGAGGCGAGGCAGCCGGTGAACTTCTGAACATTGCGAAGCCGGACCGGCTTGGGCATGCGCTTGATCGCCCGGATCTTCTCGGGGTTGGCTTCGATGCCGCGTGCGGACACGAAGAAACCCAGAAGCTGGCCAGCAGGGATGCCGAAAAAGCACTTCTCCGGGTTGAGCTTGATCTTGTACTCGCGCAGGTTGGCGAACGTCTCCCGGAGGTCGTCGAGGAGGCTGAAGTGCTTCTTGGACTTGACGACGATGTTGTCGACGTAGACATGGACGTTGCTGCCTATCTGAGGCAGGAGGCACTTCTGCATGCAGCGCTGGAAGGTGGCGCCTGCGTTCTTCAGGACGAAGGACATGGTGATGTAGCAGTAGGCCCCGAAGGGCGTGATGAAGGAGGTCTTGAGCCGGTCCTCTGCGTCTAGCTTGATCTGGTGGTAGCCGGAATAGGCGTCAAGGAAGGACAACAGGTTGCAGCCGGCCATGGAGTCGATGACTTGATCGAGCCGTGGCAGGGCAAACGGGTCCTTCAGACACGCCTTGTTCATGCTCGTGTAGTCGATACACATGCGCCAAGTGTTGTTCTTCTTCAGCACCAGGACCGGGTTCGCCAGCCAGTCCGGGTGGAAAACTTCCATGATGAAGCCGGCTGCGAGCAGCCGGGCGATCTCTTCTCCGATGGTACGCCGCTTCTCCTCAGAGAAGCGGCACAGGGGTTGCTTGACCGGCTTCGCATCCGACCGGACATGTAGTTTGTGCTCGGCGAACTTCCTCGGGACACCCGGCATGTCTTTGGGGGACCATGCGAAAATGTCCCGGTTCTCACGGAGGAAGTCGACGAGCTCGCTTTCCTATTTTCTTTCGAGGTGCGAACCGATGGTCACGCACTGGGTGGGGTTGGCCGGATCGAGCGGCACTTGCTTGGTGCCCCGGGACAGCTGGAAAGAGCCCTCGCCGACGGACTGGAATGGAGGAGCCGGCACGGCCGCCTGGGCAGAGGCGAGGGCCACTAGCCGGCCGAGCTGCCGCTTCTCCTCCGCTATCTCCTGGGCTTCGGCCAGCCGGCTGCCATCGCGCGCACACGCCATGGACATCTGATACTTGCCGGCAATGGTGATGATACCTTTGGGGCCCGACATCTTGAGCTTGAGGTAGGCGTAGTGGGGGACCGCCATGAACTTGACGAGCGCGGGCTGGCCCAGCAAAGCGTGGTAGGGTCTGCTTAGGTCCACCACCTCGAACCAGATTGGCTTGCGGCGGAAGTGGCTGGCGTTGCCGAAGAGGACGTCGAGCCAGATCTTGCTGAGGGGGGTGCAGGACTTGCCCGGGACGATGCCGTGGAACACGGTCCGACTTGCCTTCAGGTCCTCCACCTTGAGTACTAGCTTGAGCAGGGTGTCAAGGTAGAGGATGTTGATGTTGGAAATATGCCCTAGAGGCAATATATAAAAGTGTTTATTATTATATTTCCTTGTTCATGATAATCGTTTATTATCCATGCTATAATTGTAGTGATTGGAAACACATTGCATGTGTGGATAAATAGACAACACTGTGTCCCAAGTATGCCTCTAGTGAACTAGCTCGTTGATCAAAGATGGTCAGGGTTTCCTAGCCATTGACATGTGATGTCATTTGATAATGGGATCACATCATTAGGAGAATGATGTGATGGACAAGACCCAAACTACAAACGTAGCATATGATCGTGTCAGTTTATTGCTACTGTTTTCTGCATGTCAATGTATATGTTCCTATGACCATGAGATCATGCAACTCACGGATATTGGAGGAGTACCTTGTGTGTATCAAACGTCGCAACGTAATTGGGTGACTATAAAGGTGCTCTACAGGTATTTCCAATGGTGTCTGTTGAGTTGGCATGGATCGAGACTGGGATTTGTTACTCCGTGTGACGGAGAGGTATCTCGGGGCCCACTCGGTAATGCAACATCACAATAAACCTTGCAAGCAATGTGATTAATTGTTAGTTGCGGGATCTTGTATTACGGAATGAGTAAAGAGACTTGCCGGTAAACGAGGTTGAACTAGGTATGGAGATACCGACGATCGAATCTCGGGCAAGTAACATACCGAAGAACAAAGGGAACGTTATACGGGATTAACTGAATCCTTGACATAGAGGTTTGACCGATAGATCTTCATAGAATATGTAGGAACCAATGTGGACGTCTAGGTCCCTCCATTGGTTATTGGTCGTGGAGGTGTCTCGGTCATGTCTACATAGTTCTCGAACCCGCAGGGTCTGCACACTTAAGGTTCGGTGACGTTTCGGTAGTGTAGAGATATGTATGGTGGTGACCAAAGGTTATTCGGAGTCCCGAATGAGACCCCGGACGTCACGAGGAGCTCCGGAATGGTCCGGAGGTAAAGATTCATATATAGGAAGTCCCAATTTGGTCGCCGGAAAAGTTTCGGGCTCATCGGTAGTGTACCGGGAATGTCGATAGTGTACCGGGAGGCCTCCGGGAGGGGTATTTCGACCCCAAGAGGTCCATGGGCTGTGGGAGAGTTTTAACCAGCCCTTAGTGGGCTGGGAAAACCAGCCACAAAGGCCCATGGCGCAGGAGAGGAAATTCTAAAGGAAAAAGGCAAAAATCAGCCAATAAGAGGCAATCCTACTCCAACTAGGATTGGAGGTGGAATAGGATTCCACCCTCCTTGGCCGGCCGACTCCCCTAGGGGGACTTGTGCGCCAGCTCCTCTCCCCCTCCTCTCCTCCTATATATATTGGTGGATAGCTAGGGTTTTGCACACAACTTACGGCCACGTGCTACCCGATTCACCGGTGCTCCTCTAGATCGGATTTCTGCAGCGCTTAGGCGAAGCCCTGCCGGAATTGCTCCACCACCACCATCACAGGAGCACCGTCACGCTGCCGGTGAACTCTTTATCCTCTCCACCTCCTCTTGCTGGATCAAGACGGTGGAGATCGTCATCAAGCTGCACATGTGCTGAACGCGGAGGTGCTGCCCGTTCGGTACTAGGTCGGAAGGATCGTGATCAAGGCCACGAGACGTTCGTGATCGGATCGCGGGACGGATCATGACGAGATCGCGGGACGGTTCGTGATTGGATCGCGGGACGGTTCATGATTGGTTTGCGGGACGGTTCGTGATTGGATCGCGGGACGCTCGGCGATTTGAATCGCGAAGAAGTTCGACTACACCAACCGCGTTTCTTAACACTTCCCGCTTAGTGATCTACAAGGGTATGTAGATCCACTCTCCCTCTTGTAGATGCTGATCACCATGGATAGGTTTGCGTGTGCGTAGGAAATTTTTTGTTTCCCATGCGACGTTCCCCAACAGTTGATGCTGCTGCCGCCGTCGACCAGCACCCGCGAGAAGCGGCAGGAGTGCTTCTCAGAGGCGATGGTGGGGTCGAGGACGAGGGCGTAGCTGCCCGGGTCCGGCATCACAGCCGGATGGTCTGCCCGGCTCCAGGTGACCGGCTTCTCGGACCAGTGCATGAACTGGGGAGTCGCGGGCGCGGTGGCATTCACCTCTTGATGGAGTCGGCGTTGGGTGTGCTTGTCCGTCTCTTCACTCGTGAAGATGACGTAGAAGCCGTCGGGCTCGGGGTATTGGTCCAGCAACCGGCCGTCGTTTCGAGCCGGGGCTAGGGCCGCATGGGCCGGCTGGGGAGCCGGAGGCGGAGCCTGGGTCGGAGCCGGCCCACGGGCTGGCGGAGCGGGGGGAGCCGGGAGGCCGTCCCCCCAAGCCAGGCGCTGTGAGAAGCTGCACTACCGGAGCGTGTGTGTGGTCGGCGTGGCACCGGAGTGGTTCCTGCAGGGGAGGTCCAACCGCTGCTCGAAAGTCAGCTTGGGCTGCCAGGCAGCCTTGCCGGTGCGCTAGCGCTTACCGGAGGCCTGGCCAATCGGCTACTCCTCCTCGATGGAGGCGACGAGCCGGCTCCCGTATCGGGGTTCGGCTGGTCGTTCTTGCGTTTGCCGTTGGGCTGTTGCCGGTTGTCAGCGGCCGGCTTGGCCAGAGCCGGAGCCGGCTTGGTTGGTGCCTTGGCCTTCATCCTCATGGAGGAATCAGCCGTGGCGTATTTGTCCGCTTTGGACATTAAGTCCGCCAAGGAGATTGGCTCAGAGCACAAGGGCTTGTGCTTGAGGGGCGTGTCGTCGCGATAGCCCTCGATGAAGTATTGGATGGCCTGCACCTCATGCACGCCCTCGTAGGAGTTGCGGAGCTCGGTCCAGCGCGTGAGGTAGTCGTTGAGGGGCTCGTCCGGGCCCTGGACGCACATGGCCGCTTGTAGGTGCCGATGAAGTTGCGGACGAAGGCTTCCTCGAAATCCGTCCAGGTGTTGACGCTGCCGGCAGCCAAGCTGTTCAGCCAGGTGTGGGCAGAGCCAAGTAGCATCAGGGGGACGTAGCGAACGGCTACGCGCTTGTTGCCTCTGGCGATGCCGACGGCGGTGGTGTAGTCCACCAGCCAGTCCTCCGGCTTGGCGGTCCCAGTGTATTTCGGGGTGTCGCGGGGGAGCGTGAAGCCGGGCGGAAACGGCTCGTTGCGGATTCGTGGGCCGAAGCAGGCCGGGCCAATCGGCCCCTCCTCCTTGAGGAGAGCCGACTGCGCCGGCCGGTTGAGGCGGAGCCGGGCGTCGTTGTCGCTGTGGGGAACACGCGGACCGAGCCGGGCCGCAAGCTCAGGTCGGATGGCCGGCGGGACGGACCGTGCCGGTTCTTGCCGCGGGGGCGGGGTGTGTTCGCGGCTGAGCCGGCTTCCGCCGGCCGGCGCCTCGTCGAGTTGGCGGCTGCCAGCCGGGCGATTGCTGCGCCGGCTATTCACAGCCGGCTGTTCGTTCCCACGCGACGGGGGACGCTGAGCGTTGCTCCCCCAGGCGTTCCGGCCGGAGGGACGAGGGGTGCTAGAGTGCTGGGCCTACCGGAGGTCAACAGCTCCAGAGCCCTTGCCCTCGGGGCGGGGGAACTCGGAGACGGCCCCTCCGGGAGTGAGGGCAACCTGCTGCGCGTTGGCAGTGTCGATGAGGTCCTTGATGTGTCGCTCGCGTGCGGCCCGCTCCTCGCCCTCCAAGGTTGCCAGGTCCTCGTAGGCAACCTTGGCGGCGCGAAGGTTGGCGGCGGGGGTGTCGTAGACTGGGAGGCGGCCGCCTAGGATCTCGGCGACTACGCGGCCGCGTTCTCGCATGACGCCACGTCGGCTGGGCTTGGGGCCAGCCGGGGTGAGGCCATACGCGGAGTTGTACTCCCGCTGTGCGGCCTCCATCTGGCGCTGCTCGGCAACGAGGGCGCTGGCATCTTCGAACAGCTGGCGGCGGGCCGCCTCCACCTCGGCCCTGACGGCGGCGGGATCCGCCGTAGTGGTGATGGGGGTGCCAAGACCCTGGAGGGTGGCGGCGAGAGGGTCGGAGGTGTCGGCGCGGGCGGCAGCCGCGCCAGCCTCGGCCGCTCGCACGTGGCCTGAAGTGGTGGAGGAGGTGGTGACCATTACTCCCGCACGGGTGCGGGAGCCGATCGCGTCGCCGTTGGCAAGAGCGCCCACGAACGCAGGGGGATTGGTTCTGTCGAGCACCCCGCTAGGGTACTCGTCGGCCGGCGCCTCACCGGCGAGGCTGAGTTTGCCGAACAGCCCGGCGAGCGCGTCGTCGTCGAGTGTGAGGTTGCGGCCGGGGTGCTCGTTAGAGAGGCCGGCCATGCCGCCCGTAGGACCTGCCGGAGCAAGCCCCACGAGCATGCAGTCTCGCCCGGACGTGGGACGACCGGGGGAGGCGGTGAAGGGCCCCGCCCGGAGCATAACTTCGGCCGGCGCCGCGGAAGGCCCCACGATGGGTGCCAACTGTCGTGGTTTTGTCACAGCAGATGCCATGGGTAGGCTTATCGAGAGGGGCCGAAAGGACGCCGGTGGACTCCGGGAAAGGGGTTGGGCGCAAACGGTGACTGACACGCGGTGTACCCAGGTTCAGGGCCCTCCGTGGGAGGTAAAACCCCTACTCCTGCTTGGTTTCGTTAAGATGATGGACAAGGTTACAAAGGTGCTCCTTGAGCTGTATGAATAGAGGTGGGAGCTTAGGGCTCCGGCTCGGGAGGTTCCTGTGGGGGATGCTACGTAGGTGCTCTTCTCTGTCTACGTGGGTGTGCTCTCCTCCTTTTTTTCTCCCCCTCCGTGCATGGGGAGGCCCGGGAGGTTTTATAGGCCAACCCCCCGGCTTACAATATGAATATAATGGTCGTGGGGGGACCCGGCCGGCGGCCACTGCGGCCGATTGTGGGGGCCACCAGCTTCGATCTCGTCGTGGGCGGGCCCCAAGCCTGGTCATGCCGCGGCACGGGGTGCCACGGGCGGCGTCGTCTTGCGGCGGCCGGTCAAAGTCAGCGGCCGGACGGCCGTCCTATAGCCATGCCGGGGCAGGTAGCGGAGTGGTTGGGGGCAGGTCGCCGCTGTCGGAGGCGTGGTCGCCGTCCAACAGCGGCGAGAGGCCACTGTGGCCATGCGGGCGCTGACCCCCGACGGGACGGGGGCCACTGTGGCCACGCAGGCGCTGACCCCCGATGGGTCGTGGGCCACCGTGGCCATGCGGGCGCCGACCCTCAATGGGACGGGGCCCACTATCGCCGCGCAGAGCCCGTCAGGGGCATCCGATGCCCGGCCGGCTGGGCGAAGGAGCTGGGCGGGGAGGCCCTAGCCGACCAGCACACCATGGTTGGAGGAGGAGCGGCCGACATGTCGGTGTCGGGAGGGGGATTGGAGCCGGCGGGGGATAGCCAAGCCGGCTCCTCGAAGGCGGCCCACCGGCTCGCCTATAGGCAAGCCGAAGCATTAGAGGCGTTCGAGGCCCCCCGGGGGTCATCCCCCCGTCAAGAGGTGACAAGGTTGATATAGAATCCCTCCGTCTTCGATTCCCCCTTCCGCGGGGTACCGAAAAAGGCCTCCAGATGGGATTACGGATGAACAAAGACTTGTATCGGCAAAAAAATTGTTTTGGGCGGCTCTCTGGCGGTTTTGGAATATTTGGGAATTTATAGAAGTGGAATTAGGCCAGATGGAGCCACGAGGGGCCCACAAGGCATTAGGGCATGCCCTACCCCCTAGAACTTCTTGTTGCCTTGCACTCTCCTTGTCTGTCGTATGGACCCCCCCGAAATTTCTAGGATTTTCATGGTCCAAAAAAGATCGTCAATTTTTTTGTAGCGTTTAGACTCCATTTTTTATTGATTTTATGTAAAACAAAAAGCAGGAAGAAAACAACAACTAGCACTTGGCACTAGGTTAGTTGGTTACTACCCAAAAATGATATAAAATTGGATAAAAGTATCTATGATTGACAATATAATACTCCCTCCATTCCTAAATATAGGGTGTATATTTTTTGGCACAAAAATTAAAGAACACACGTGGAGGGGAAATTTCACAAGTTTTGGGCAATATTACATTTGACTAATTGACATCAAAAAATAGAGGAGCTGGCCCGATATAAGTAAATGTAATCAAATCCCTAAAACAAATATCCAAACAAGTGGTGCAACACAATACACCTTATATTTCAGATTTTTTTCTCCAAAATCTATATACCTTATATCAAGGAACAGAGCTAGTAGCATGAAACAATCAAAAATTACAGATACGTTGGAGATGTATTGACTGACACAATAAGCACAGAGATTCAGGGCCCTCTCACGGGACCAGGTCACGATAGACACACAACCAGGAGGAGCTACGTGAAGAGGAGCAGCGGGCAGAAGAAGAAGGTGAGCACGAGTAGGTAACAAAATAAGAAGAGGGAGTAGGTGATGTGTAGTGGGTGGGACATGAGGAACTTCGGTGTGCTCACCAGGATGGGCGCAAGGAGAATGCCAACCCGCCACCGATGATGCATTGATGTGCCTGTGCCGTTGCAATTGTCGTCTTGTTCTTCTATCTCCACCGCCCATGCGCACATGCTTTGTTCGCTTGATGGGTGTCGCGGAGAGCACAACCAGGATGGCGACATCTGTGTGACTCGCACCACGCATCCACGACGTGTCATCGCGACCAGCTCCACGACGCGATCCAAAATCCAATAGACACGACGAGAGATTTACTGTCTCTTTTGAACTTTTGCTAAGTCTGCGTGCCTAGTCAGCAACATTTATCTCAAAACCACCTATAATTCGAACCAAAACCACTCTAGGGGGTGTATTTGTTGGGGTTTTTCACATTTGAGGGGGTTAATAACATGTTTTAAAGTTGGCAGGGCGACATTTGAGGGGAAAAGTAATTTTTCTCATGAATACTAAATTGTGCTTCAATCCATATGTGATATGTGTCAACAATATAGCTAACTAAAGTGTTGTGAAGCTCCACCAAACTACTGGCTCTAGATGCTACATTGCAGCATATCACAGATTCACAGTAAGGTAAATAGTCCAACTTCCTACATGCAAATAATCATGTTTTTTCATTAGTAAAATCCATATGGCCATAACTTTCATCTCGTCCTATTTGATGTACTAGTGTAATGAGCAAAACCAGAAACCTATAGGTGTTCAATGTGATGGGCGATACTAGACCAACGAAACTCATAAATGTTCTATAATTTTTGGATTTCATATGTAATGTGCCACCGAAAATATTATGTTGCTAACACCGTACCAACAATGTTTCAATCATATTGCAGAAGGAAATGAAGCAAAATCAATTCGAAACTCAAAGAGAAGATGAAGAGCCAATGCAAATTGTTGCCAAGGTTCTCAAGGATGTTACCAAGCATATCACATTCCTTGCAAGCATGAAAGAGTCATCAGCCTCCAGGCAGAACACAACCCCTCATGAACGCATGAGAGAGCTCGAAGAGATGCTTGCAACTTAGGAGCTAGTTTCGAGATCAGCACCTGATAGGTATTAAGAAGAGATGAGCGAGCAGCACAACAACATTAAATAGAATAGATGAAAACAAAGCAGAAAGCTAAAATGGCAGCTCTTAAGAAGGAATAAGAGTACAAAACTGCTTCTATGGATAAGAAGCAATCAGAATTGGAAGGACCTTTTGGTTATCTCTTAAGGAAGATGCACGACGCCTACGATAACATGTCACATCCCACTTTGGGGGCTCAAGCAACACCATGTAGCGGCCCACTTTGGGTCCTCTAGCAATAACATGTCGCAATCCTAATGGTGGTCTGCTTCGTCTAGAAACTTTGGTCGCCCCTTATTATATTTTGTAATGTGGGGTACTCTATCTGTTTCCTTTTATGTTGTGTGTGATACTTCCTCCATTGGACGATCATTATTATAATTGTTTTAAACATGTCTAATTTTACCATAAACAAAAGTCATTTCAGTCTCATTTTTGAATTTTTACTAAAATTAAATTAAAATTAAAATTTGGTTGCGAGTTGCCACATTAAAAAAACTGCATTAGCAATAGTGACGGAAATGCGTACCATCACCAGCTTTCGGACCCACATGTAAGCAACCACGTCAACATCCCGTGGGCCCACATCTTAAGGTATATGACCGCTTAAATCTGATTGTTACTGGTGGCCACTGCTAGCGATAAAACCTTGGTTGGGCCTAGCTGTTAGGTGCCACGTGGGCATATTATGGGCATGGACGTTAGAAACATTGACTGGTGAAACATGGTGTGTCGGTTTTCAGTGACTATTGTCACCGAAAAATATGATGTGGACGAGCAGGTTGTATATGGGGATAGTTCTATTGACATTTTTGGGCGATTGTAGAAGATAGATTCGGTGCCTTATTTGGGTTCGTCACCTAAGACACGATCTTGTATGCTGGAGGAAATGGTACCATTAAGATTTCATTTATTATGACGACACTTCAGTGACGGTGGGGGTGACGAACGAAAAACGTGAGCGGTGCATTTTTTCATGACGAAAAACGGTTTTATGTGACACAAGTGAAACATGACAAATTAGAGCAAATTTTGTAGTGAATATATCAGTTGCTCGTTCATATTGAGTGTGAAGGGTCAACATTTTGAAGCTTAATGCGCCACATAGGAACCATGGAACATGCATGAGCCACACTTGTTTCCATGTGCCAAAGTTGAGTGTCGTGCGGGGCCATGATCCACATGCATTTTTCTTATTGAGCGAAAGAGGGGCCACCCACTCTAATTTTATTTGAAGAAGTGAAACGGTTTTTACATCTAGAGAGACTAAAACCATACTATCATTACAAGAGCCCAAAAGAAGCTTCAAGCGACATCCAAACTTACATCACTAGGACCTAATGATCTGTTGGAAATATGCCCTAGAGGCAATAATAAATTGGTTATTATCATATTTCCTTGTTCATGATAATCATTTATTATCCATGCTATAATTTTTTTGATCGGAAACTCAGATACATGTGTGGATACATAGACAACACCATGTCCCTAGTATGCCTCTAATAGACTAGCTCGTTGATCAAAGATGGCTAAGGTTTCCTAGCCATTGACATGAGATGTCATTTGATAAAAGGATCACATCATTAGGAGAATGATGGGATGGACAAGACCCAAACTACAAACGTAGCATATGATCGTGTCAGTTTATTGCTATTGTTTTCTACATGTCAAGTATATGTTCCGGTGACCATGAGATCATGCAACTCACTGACACCGGAGGAGTGCCTTGTGTGTATCAAACGTTGCAACGTAATTGGGTGACTATAAAGGTACTCTACAGGTATCTCCGAGGGTGTCTATTGGGTTGGCATGGATCAAGACTGGGATTTTTTACTTCGTGTGACGGAGAGGTATCTCAGGGCCCACTCGGTAATACAACATCACAACAAGCCTTGCAAGCAATGTGATTAAGTGTTAGTCAAGGGATCTTGTATTACAGAATGAGTAAAGAGACTTGCTGGTAACGAGGTTGAACTAGGTATGGAGATACCGACGATCGAATATCGGGCAAGTAACATACTGAAGAACAAAGGGAACATCATACGAGATTAACTGAATCCTTGACATAGAGCTTCAACCGATAAATATCTTCGTAGAATATGTAGGAACCAATATGGGCATCCAGGTCCCGCTATTGGTAATTGACCGTAGAGGTGTCTCGGTCATGTCTACATAGTTCTCGAACCCGTAGGGTCTGCACACTTAAGGTTCGGTGACATTTTGGTAGTATAGAGTTATATATGGTGGTGATCGAAGGTTGTTTGGAGTCCCAGATGAGATCCCGGACGTCATGAGGAGCTCCAAAATGGTCTAGAGGTAAAGATTGATATATAGGAGGTCTTGTTTTAGTCGCCGGAAAAGTTTCGGGCTCATCGGTAGTGTACCGGGAGTGTCATTAGTGTACCGGGGGACCATCGGGAGAGGTATTTCGACCCAAGAGGCTACATGGGCTGTGGGATGAGGTAAACAAGCCCCTGGTGGGCTGGCCGAAGCCTCGTATAAGGGCCCATGCGGCTGGAGTGGTTTGGGAAGGAAAAAATCGAAAGGTGGAGAGGTGGAAAGAGTTTCCAAGTGGAAAGGAGGAATCCTACTCCTAATAGGATTGGAGTAGGACTCCTCCACCTCCAATTTCAAACAAACCTTGACGGTTTGAGGCTGCCTCCTCCCCTCCCTTCCTCCTATATATACTAGAGGTTTTAGAGGAAAAAGCTAACCCTAATAGCCACGTGCTACCTCTCCTCTAGATCGCAGTTTCTCCTCTAGATTGGTTTTCAGCGGTCCCTAGGAGAAGCCCTGCTAGAATTCCTCCACCACCATCGCCGCAACGCCATCGTGCTGCCGGAGAACTCTTATACCTCTCCGCTCCCTCTTTCTGGATCAAGAAGGCGGAGATTGTCATCGAGCTGTACGTGTGCTGAATGTGGAGGTGTCGTCCATTCGGCGCTAGATCGGAAGGACCGTGATCAAGATCGCGAGACGGATCGTGATGAGATTGCGGGACGGATCGTGATGATTTCGCGGGACGAATCGTGATTGGATCGCGGGACGGATCGTGATGAGATCGCGGGATGCTCGGTGATTTGGATCGCAAAGACGTTCGACTACACCAACCGAGTTTCTTAACACTTCCCGCTTAGCGATCTACAAGGGTATGTAGATCCACTCTCCCTCTCGTAGATGCTCATCACCATGGATAGATCTTCCGTGTGCCTAGGATTTTTTTTGTTTCCCATGCAACATTACCCGACATGATCCACAATGCAAACAAAGATATGCAAGATCTTACAGGAGGCCAAGCCAAAAGTTGGAAACCCTACAGACTCCAAACTCCAAACTAGAACCATAACAGTTCAGATAGCAATTAGAACTACTAGGAAAAGATGCGACAAAGAAAAATGACAGTTCAACTGAGAATGAGGTAGCAAGGCAAGAACTAGGCTCTAAAGCTCTTTACCATCAACCACCTTTAATCCGATGCACTCCTAATCTCTAGCCTTCCGATGCTCGATATACCTCAGTGGATACCCACTCAATGAGTTTTCCCCAGCATCAAGAACATTTGCCATGGCTAATTTAATTACAAGATAGAGCAATATGTAATCCATGAACACATAAGTTTGATCAAATTCCTTGGGTTAGAGATGTTTTTTCTCACAAATAATGTCATTACGACATCTTCATATCATCTAGAACATTGCAGAAATAACCACCACCACAAGCTGTCTATGAACTTTCGAAAAGCCTTTAACTCAGCTTCCAAAGCACTTTGACAAGTTACCAGGAGTGGAATTATGGTCAAGAGAATATTTCAGAAGACTCTAAATCAATCTTGCAGCAGGACATTTGTGAGAGCCTGCCTTAATAGGAATGATAGGCTATCCATATCAACAAGGAATTCCTTCTTTTCCGGGAGCTCACTCGAAAAGAACTCCAAAGTTAAGCGTGCTTGGCTTGGAGCGATTCTAGGATCTGTGACCAACCAAGAAGTTGGTCCCGGGTGCGCATGAGTGAGGACCAAGTGCACAGGAAAGACTAGTGTTGGTCTATGGGGCCAGTCTAGATCCCGCGAGGCGTAACAGGGTGTTACAACATTGAAAAAGAATGATCATTAGATTCACCTTGTCCATAGTAACACAACATTTTATTACCTTTCCAACCTCTCATATGAAAATTATCCTTAGTAAGATACTTATTTATCCATTAACCAAGGAAAGATTTGAATTTTGAAAGAATTTTTTTGAAGGACATTTCTAGAGGAAGCCGCAAGCAAACTTTGCAATAAAGGTAGAAGGATCTAGTAGTAAACTTAATATCAGTAGTGAGCATCCACTTGATCGTGTCTTTGCCCCCCCCATTATTCTAACCTCCTCATGAATCATTTTCAAGATATTCCATAATTCTAAGTATTCTCAAAATATAGGCCTTCTGAAAGTAAAATATCCAGCCTTTACCAATAGGATCAACCACACAGATGTTATGTTCAAAGCTAAGACAATAAATCATGTGATATGATTTTTTAAAGGTTTATCTCCCACCCACCAATATTCCCAAAATATAGTATCATATTTCACCCTTAGTTAATTTCTCACAATGTTGATAGAAAATGTCTTTAACTTGCAAAAGGCTGGGGAAAAAGTTAGAATCTCCCGTCTCAGGCATAATACCAAAGGTACACTTTCCCTTCGCATACTTGTTAAGACATCTTGCCACAACCCAATTTCTATTTATAATTTTCAAAACCATTTGGAAAGAAAAGCTTTATTCACAAGGTCCACATTTATAATTCTCACTCTTATGAAAGTGAATTTCCAATCATGATATTTCTTCACGCGTAGATAGTACAAATATGGCATTTCTAGCACTGGTCTCATCATATCGTAACAAGAAAATTGTATCATGAACATATTGTAGCATATTAACACATTTATCTAAATTCTCCTTGGAATCCCTTTGCCAAAATCATCCCACGCAATTTTCCCATAATAATGGCCAAAGAATCACCAACCAAATCAATAAGTGAAGGTGAGAGAACAAGCCCCTATCCCAAACATTTATGTGTTTTAAGGCAGGGAGCAATGTTGCCATTAACCTTGACTCCAACGTGACCCCCTCTCATAGTATGCATAATCCAATCAGACAACTGATCAAGACTTTTTATAGCTTAAGCATCTGATATATATAAATGGCTATTTAATCTTATCATAAGGTATTTCAGAATCAACTTTGAAAATGAGGGCATTTTGTTTCTTATGATGTGTGAAGTTCCAATCTTCATGCAGAACAACCACTCATG
The DNA here is from genome assembly GCA_022496015.1 of Hordeum marinum. NCBI lineage: Eukaryota > Viridiplantae > Streptophyta > Magnoliopsida > Poales > Poaceae > Hordeum > Hordeum marinum. The sequence continues at coordinate 421,486,407 of CM039675.1, forward strand.
CCGTAATATATCTTCATTTAATAAAAGTAGTTTGAGTCTGTGACATGATAGAACATGCAACTCTACTAAGTCTATTTGTCGTCGTTTTATTATGACAGATGCCATGGGTAGGCTTATCGTAGGTGGTTGGGGCCGGAGGACGCCGACGGGCTCCGGGAGAGGGATTCGGTATAGGCGGTGGTGATACACTATGTACCCAGGTTCAGGGCCCTCCGTGGGAGGTAATACCCCTAGTCCTGCTTGGTCTAGTTTGATGAATGGGTATGTTTACAAGATTGCTCCTGGAGCTGTGTCTAGAGGAGGAAGAGGGAGCAGCCGGCTCGCTCTCCTCCTCTACGGGGTGTGAGAGTGTGAGGGAAGTGTCTGTAGGTGTGTGCGTGAGACTTGTTATCCCCGTTGCATTGGGGGCTCGCGGGGTTTTATAGGACAACCCCCGGCTTACAATATTCTTGAGGTACGTAAGTGAGGAACCTGGCTGGCAGCGTTTCCGGCTGACCAGGGGGTCCCGCCCTTCGAGCCATCTCGTCGCCCATAGGGTCCACTCACTGTGCAGTCCCATCGCCTGCTGGAGCCCGCCAGCAGGCTCCGTGATTGGTCCCCGCCCACCTGCTACGGCACGGGCCGCCCGGGTGGCGTCGTCTAGTTATAGCCGGCCGAAGTCTTCGGTATGGCCGGCTGCACTGTAGCCGCGCCAGGGCAGGTAATCGAGTGGGCGGGGGCGTGCCGACACCATTTCCTCGCCCGGCTGCGGTCGCCAAGCTCAGCGGCCCGGACAGCCAGACTATAGCCACGCGCGCCCGTGCGTCAGCGGCCACTATGGCTACAATGGTGCCCGTCGTGGCGGTTACGTCCTGTCACCGTACCCACGCGCAGAGGGACGGGACGTTGCTTGTCCGCCCCGAGGTCAATAGAGGAGGCGGCCCGAAGGCATCCGATCACGCCTAGCCAGCCAGGGGCCAAGCCGGCACCTTGACCAGCCGTCCTCGAGCCAGCCGGCGATCGCACCTGGCGGTTGTGCTCCAGTTGGCCGGGGCCAGCCGGTCATGTACTTTTTCTTCGATGCGGGGGCTGAGAACCCTGTTGCTTTGGCCTACCCAGGGGTAATAACCCCGTTAGTAGTCCCCTAAGCCGGTGGAGGCCTGCGTCCAGTAGACGGAGAGGAGCCGGCGGCTTCCCCCTAGCAATGTCCGCCTCTGGCGTGAAGCCGAAAGGCCAGCCGGGTCGGCAGTCGAGCCTGACGCCTTGGGTTCCGGTGTGCCGCCCCGTGTCCTCGGCCGACCCGCCGCGTGCCACGAGGTGGGTAATGATGTTACGGGCCCCGCGCACGCGGGCAGACGGGAGGTCGCCCTGGGCCTAGTCCGCTAGGCCTCGGGTGCGGCCCAGTAGGCCTTGGGGCGTAGGCAAGGATCTTCTACGCCCCGAAGCAGCGGTTACAGCCCGGGCCGCCCACGCGTGCACTGGGATTCTGGGGGAGTGGACGTAGTTAATCCCCACGTCCCCCGGTCGTGGCCTCCTTAAAAGGGGAGGAAGGGCAGAGGGCGGAGGCACCCGCACCCCACTTGCCCACTCGCTGCCTCTTCTCTTCGTCTTCTTCGTTCCCACGCGCGCCGCTGCTCCCCTCGCACGCATCCACGCTTGCGCACCGTCCCGCTGTCGCAATGGCTAAAAGACGCGGGGGAAGCTGGGCCGGATATATGGTCATCGAGGGCGCCATTGCGGATCTCCACCATGCAAGCATGCTACTGCCGGCGAAGCACATGATTGCCCGCACACTGGGCGACGAGGTGGTTCCCACTCTTCAGTCAGGGGAGTTCGTCGTCTTCGCCTGGCATTTCTCCCGTGGCTTTGGGCTCCGGTGAGCCATTTTTTCTAGCTGATGATGGACACGTTCGACCTCCAGCCGCACCAAAACTTACTTCTCTTTGCTGACTGCAGTTGTTCGTGCGACAGAACACGACGGACGGCCCACACCCCCAAATCTTTGAGGCGAAGGGCGACCACTCCGACTCTGAAGACTACGAGCAGGGAGGCCTGCCTGAAGAGGGGGTTGACTCCTTGGGAAGGGGCGAGGAGCCGGCCGACCCGCGAGCCGGAGGACCCAGCAGAGCCGAAGGGTCTAGCGCAGCCGGAGAGCCCAGCGGAGCCGGTGAGTACCCTATCGGTCCCACGATCAGGGACTGGACCAATGACGATGACGATGACGATGATGTGATGATCCTGAACACGCCTGCCCCCTCAGTTCACAGGGCCGACGTAGGCGGAGTGAGGAGCGGCTAGTTCAAGCCTCGGCGGCCGGAGCCGCCAGCAGGGCGAAGAGGCCGGCTCACGAGGAACCGGCGGCCCCACCGCCTGCCCACAAGCAGGTGAAGGTGGCTGCCTGCCCGTCGTCACCGGGTAAGTGCCTTCCTTTTCTGCATGTGTTCTGTTCCGAGTCGCGGGCCGGTGGGTTTTGACCCTTATGCGTCTCAGGGGCCCTATCGAGGCACATGAATTGGAGTCGGCGGTTGACCCGACGGACGCTACCAACCGGCTGGCCCGCGAGCATGCGGCCACGCAACAGGAGGAGAAGAGGAGGCTCGCGGAGCTGTGAGCCTCGAAGTTCAGAGCGCGAGGCGGAGCTTCGCATTCCGAGACTTAAAGGGGCGGGAGGCGGAAGAGGTCCACGGACCCCGCGTGGGTATCCGACTTGGTGGCGGAATCGACCCGTCTATTGAGGCCCCTGTCGAGCGACTGAGCCGGCTGCGCCATCGCCTGCGGAGGAGGCTGCCTGACCGGGGGCGACGGCGACGGAGCCGGTCCTTGAGGCGGCCAGGCCGGAGGTGCCGGACGTGACGCCACCCGTGGCCGACCCGGCCTGGGCCGATGCGCCGGAGGCTCTGGCAGAGGTGGAGGCAACATCGGCGTAGGCGGCTATGAAGGCGGAGACACCATCCATCGCGGTTGCCGCGTCGGGCCGACAAGAGGAGGAGGTGGTGCGAGCAGCGAGCGAGGGGCAACTGAGGACCGATTCCCATGCCCTCGCCATCATCAATCCTCCTCCGATGTGTGCGATCGTGTCGAGCGTCGGGACGGGTGGCGACAGCGGTCGGACCCGTAGGTCCATGCAAGATGTGATCCAAGACTGGGAGGAACTGGCACGCGTCCCAAACCCTTCTGGCTCCCCTCGTTCGGGGAGTTGGGGAGCGTCCTGGATCGGTGCCGCCAGGAGTTGGCCCTGTTCACGGAGGCGGCCGACACCACCCTGCGGCACGCGGAGGTAAGCGTTGTCTTTGTTGAAATTTTCAGTGGGGGCGTGCAAGTGCACCTACTGGGTGTAGCCCCCGAGATGTGGGCCGGCTGACCGGCTGACGGGCAGCCAAGCCAGATCTCCTTGTGCGTCTTTTGATTTCGGCTTCATGTGGCAGGAGGGGAACTCCTAGCGGTAGAAGTTGTTTGAGGAGGCGGTCTCCATCCACGACCGCAGCAAGCATGCCTTCTACCGGTTGGAGGAGGAGCAGGAGTGGTGGCAAGGTATGATTGGTCTTGCGGGGAGGGGGGCGTAGCCCCCGGTAGCCGCCAGCCGGCAGCCTGGCAGCCAAGAAGGGTCTTGAAAGCCCGACTGACGCCGGTTTTCACCTCGCAGGGGAGCTGACCACCCTTCGGGCGGAGAAAGTCGCGGTGGTCTCCGAGCGGGACCTACTGGCGCAGAGCGTCCAGGCGGTCACCTAGGAGAAGGACCGGCTGGCCACCCTACTGGTGGACGGACAGGTGGCCCAAGGCCTCGTGAAGGCTGACATGGCGCGGGAGGTCACGACCAAGGAAAAGGCCGTCAAGGAGGCGGCCGAAGCCGCCCAACGCACCGCCTCCCTCTAGAACGAGGTGCCCGCCTCGAGAGGGCGCTTGAGGAGCGCAGGGAGGCTCTTGCCGAGGCGGAGGTGGCGCTGGCGTCGGAGCAAGACTCCTCGCTCCACTTTTCCATTGAGACGGACGACTCCATCGAGCGTGAGTGTCCAATTGTTCTTTTTTGCAGCCAGTTGCCTTTTTCCTTGCCAGTTCTTGTTTTTGATTTGTCTTCCTCCCCCTTGTCCCTTTCCTCCTTAGGGCGCTTCCCGGAAACCCAATGCTGTGATGAGCATGCCGTCGAACAACATCGGGAGTATCTCCGGGCGTGTGGCTGCTCCATCGAGGAGGATGTTGCGTGGAGTATGGCGGATCTTGGGCTCGCCATAGAAAACTGGCTAATCCACCTCGAGCGGGGTGTGGAGCAGCTGAAGATGGCCAACAAGGAGGTCATCGCCGCCTTGTGGCCGGGCCATGGAGAGGCTCCGGAGAACCGCGTGGCCCTGTGGCTAGAGCACGTCGTGGCCCGGCTCGAGGTCTGGAAGGCGTTGGCGGCTCGAGCCGGTGTGCAGATGGTGCTTCGGTTTGTCACCTCGTGGCACCATGGCGTGGACTTGGACCGGCTGGCTCTATGCGAGACGAGCCGACCGAGGAGCGGGCGGACCGTGAGCCGGTCCTTGTCCTCCGGGCCAACGAGCCTGCGTCGTATGTCGACCCAGATAAGCTCCTACCGGCACTTGGCGAGGACGGCGAGCCGGTAGCCAAAGACTCCTTCGGGATCCCCCAAGGTCCGAAGGACGAGGAGGTTGCCGACAAGAGTACTGACTCCAGCGCCAAGATGACTAGGACCGCGGAGGCTACCTCAAAGGCCAAGGAAGCTGACCCGAAGGCCGCAACCAGCTCCGGGAGGGGAGTCGAGTCGCCCAGTGATGCGCCGGCTGGCGACGCGCCAGTGGCCTGAGCCCCCGGGCGTCTTATCTTTTCCTTTGTTAACTTTCCTGCATGTTAGACTTGAGTCCACCCACTGGGGGTGTAATGTAATGGACCATGATGGCCGTGGGCCTCTTTTATCTTAAATTCGTGTTTTGAATATTTGATGTGTTTGCCTATCATGCGTGCCTGCTCGTCCTTACCCCTTTTCTGCCCCTTTGGTTCCGTCTACTCGGTCCCTTTACCCCTTTGGTTTCGGCCCCGCCAGCCCGACAACCGGGAGCCGGTCTGTAGCTGGGTCAGGGCGTCCGCCTCGAGGGATCCAGTTCCGAACTTAGGAACCGCGGGAGCTTTTTTGGGTAAGTTAAGTGGCAGAGGCAAGGCGGTGGTCTGGCTGGACCTAGCATGCAACCCTTTGCGATCGAAGTTTCATGTGTGCGAAGCTTTGCCGCCCCGAGGCCCCATCAACCGGAAAGCCGGGAGCCGGTCTGTAGCAGGGTGGGGTGAGAGGGCTTGCTCATCTTACACTACTTGGTCGATTTTAAGAGAGGCAACCTAGGACCAGCCGGAGAGCCCAGGGGCCCAGGAGCCGAGTCGGGGAGCCGGTGAGTGAGGAGACCTTCGAGGGAAACGAAAAGGGCATGCCCCAAGAGCCGGCCTGGGGCGCCCATTGCATTCATAAGCCCAAAAGGGTAGGGATACAAACATACACTGGTCTTTTCAGCAGTAAAATGGACGGAGGAGCACCGCGTTCCATGGGTGTTCAGTCTCCTCGCCGGAGGTGTCTCTTTTGCGCTTCTGCGGCTTCATGGCATCTATTAGGTAGTACGCATTGTTGTGCAGTGCCTTGCTGGCGATGAACGGGCCCTCCCATGGGGAGGACAACTTGTGCTGTCCGGTTGTCCGCTTGATCCGCCTGAGCACCAGGTCCCCTTCGCGGAAGGAGAGCGGCCAGATCCGCTTGCTGTGGTAGTGCCGGAGCTTCTGTTGATAGATTACCGGTCGATTCAAGGCCAGTTCACGGGCTTCTTCAAGTAGGTCAACACCATCTTCTCTTTCCTCGTTTGCATCCTTCTCCGTGTATAGAGCGACCTGAGGCAAGTCGAACTCGATATCAGTGGGGATGATCGCCTCGGACTCGTACACAAGGAAGAAGGGCGTGTAGCCGATTGAAAGGTTGGGGGTGGTCCTGAGGCTCCAAAGGACATCCGGCAGCTCATCGACCCAGCAGCCGGCTGACCTCACCAGCGGCATTACGAGCCAGGGCTTGATGCCGGATAGGATTAGGCCGTTTGCCCTCTCGACCTGGATGTTTAACTATGGATGAGCGACGGAGGCCAGGCCGAGCCGGATGCCCCTCTTGGACCAGAAACGCGCGAGTGCGCCCTTGGCGAAGTTTGTGTCGTTGTCGGTGATGATGCTATGGGGGACGTCATAGAAAACGTGATGTCATCGATGAACTGGACGGTCGTGGGACTGTCCAGCTTCTTGATTGGCCGGGCATCGGTCCACTTGGTGAATTTGTCGACACCCACCAGGAGTTGTGTCTTGCCGCCTCGTGCGGTCTTGAAGGGACCCATCATGTCCAGCCCCAAGACGGGGAAGGGCCACGAGAGGGGGAGGATCTAGAGGGCCGACGCCGGCAAGTGGCTCTGCGTGATGAAGCGCTGGCAGCCCTCGCACTCGTCGAACAATTTCTTGACTGCCTCCAAAGCAGTCTTCCAGTAGAAACCGTGGCAGAAGGCCTTGGTCACCAGGCTCCTGGAGGCGGCCTGGTGCCCGCATTCGCCCTGGTGGACGTCGAGGAGCATCTCCAGACCCTTTTCCGGCTCAATGCACTGCTGGAAGACGCCGGTGGTGTTGCAGTGGACCAGCTCGTGATTGATGATGTTGTATGCCGAGGATCGGCACTGGATTTGTCTTGTCGTGGCCTCGTCCAGGGGGAGCTCGCCACATAGCAGGAATGCCAGGATGGGCTGGTCCCATGAGGGAGCTAAGATGGGGGCCAGTCCGGGAGCCCCCGGTCCTGGATGATCAGTCCCCGGGACCGGCTCGCCAGACCCCGAGGTCGGCTCGTCGGTTGTCATCATGACATCCGCGTCGTCGGAGCTGGCGGCCTCAGATGTAGTTGGCTCAACTGGTGACGGCAAGCTAGCCGAGGTTGAGGGAGCCGGTGACGAAGATGCCAAAGGGGCAGCAGGAGTCGCCGATGGGCTGGCGGTGTCTGTCAGCACTAAGATGGATTCCGATTCTAGGTAATGCTTGATCAATGGCTTGAGTAGCCTCTCGAGGGAGACGCCGGCTGGGATGGCCTATCAGGTGGAGCCGATCTTTGCCAGTGCATCGGCCGCCTCGTTTTCCGCGCATGGAACGTGGTGGAACTCACAGCCCTCGAAGGAGCCGGTGAGTTGTTGTACGAGGAAGCGGTAGGTGGTCATGTTGGCGTCCCTGGCGTCCCATTCGCCAGAGAACTGCTGTACCACGAGGTCGGAGTCTCCGAAGCATAAGATGCGCGTGATGCCGATCTCCTTGGTGAGCCGGAGGCCATGGACGATGGCCTCGTACTTGGCCACGTTGTTGGAGGAGGCGAAGTGGATATGGAGGGTGTACTTGAGCTGGTCACCTTTCGGGGAGGAGAGGACTATGCCGGCACCCAGGCCAGTCCTCATTTTTGAGCCGTCGAAATGCATGCGCCAATGCATGGAGTCTGAAGGAGGCGGCATGGACTCGGTCTCCGCCCATTCGATGAGGAAGTCAGCCAACGCCTGCGACTTGATGGCGGTGCAAGGTTTATACCGGATCTCGTGGTCGGCGAGGGCGATGACCCATTTGGCGATCCGACCGGTGGAGTCTCGGCCGCTCATGATCTCGCCGAGTGGGGCCATGCTCACCACGGTCATGGTGTGCTCCTGGAAGTACTGGTTGACCTTCTTGGCGACGAAGTATATGCCATAGCACATCTTCTGGTAGTGGGGGTAGTTCTGCTTGGAGGAGGAAAGGACCTCGCTGAGGTAGTAGACGGGGCGCTGGAGGGCAGGGATTTGCCCTTGTCCGGCTGCTCGACCAGCAAGACGACGCTGATGACGCGAGTGGTCGCCATGATGTAGGCGAGCAAGGGCTCCTTCTCAGCCGGCGCGGCCAGGATGGGCACGTGGGTGAGAGCTTTCTTGAGGCCACGGAAGGCCTCGTCCGCCTTGTCGGGCCAATCGAACATACTCGGCTTCTTTGAGTGACCTGGCTTGACCAAAGCCGTCTTGCGAAGGAGCCCGTAAAGGGGCAAGGCTTTCTCCCCCAGCCGGCTGATGAATCGGCTGAGCGAGGCGAGGAAGCCGGTGCACTTCTGGACGTCGCAAAGCTGGGTCGGCTTGGGCATGCGCTCGATTGCACTAATCTTCTCTGGGTTAGCTTCAATGCCACGAGCGGACAGGAAGAAACCCAAGAGCTGGCCGGCTGGGATGCCGAAGATACACTTCTCCGGGTTGAGCTTGATCTTGTACTCGCGCAGGTTCGGGAAGGTGTCCCGGAGATCGTCCAGGAGGCTGAAGTGCTTCTTGGTTTTGACGACAATGTCGTTAATGTACACGTGGATGTTCCTGCCTATCTGAGGCAGGAGGCACTTCTGCATGCACCACTGGAAGGTGGCTCATGTGTTCTTTAGGCCGAAGGATATGCTGATGTAGCAGTAGGCCCCAAAGGGCGTGATGAAGGAGGACTTGAGCCGGTCCTCTGTATCCAGCTTGATCTGGTGATAGACGGAGTAGGCGTCCAAGAAGGACAACAAGTCGCATCCGGACATGGAGTCGATGACTTGATCGATTCGCGGCAGGGCGAATGGGTCCTTGGGACACGCCTTGTTCAGGCTGGTGTAGTCGATGCACATGCGCCAGGTCTTGTTCTTCTTCAGCACCATGACTGGGTTGGCCAGCCAGTCCGAGTGGAAAACTTCCATGATGAACCCGGCTGCGAGCAGCTGGGCGATCTCTTCTCCTATAGTACGTTGCTTCTCCTTAGAGAAACGGCGCAGGGGTTGCTTGACCGGCTTGATGTCCGGTCAGACGTGTAGTTTGTGCTCGGCGAACTTCCTCGGAATACCCGGCATGTCCTTGGGGGACCATGCAAAGATGTCCCAATTCTCACGGAGGAAGTCGACGAGCTCGCCTTCCTATTTGTTGTCGAGGCGGGAGCCGATGGTGACGCACTGAGCAGGGTTGGCTGGAGCGAGCGCGATTTTCTTGGTGTCCTTGGATGGCTGGAAGGAGGCCTCATCGACGGATTGCGAGGGAGGAGCTGGCACGGCCGGCACGCTAGTAGCAATGGCCACGAGCCGGTCGAGCTGCCGCTTTTCCTCGGCTATCTCAAGTGCACTCGAGCGTCATCTTGTAGTCACCCGTGATGGTGATGATTCCCTTATGGTCCGGCATCTTCAGCTCGAGGTAGGCGTAATGGGGGACCGCCATGAACTTGACGAGAGTCGGTCAGCCAAATAGCGCGTGGTAGGGACTTGCGAGGTCCACTACCTCGAACAGCACCGGCTCACGGCGGAAGTGGACGGGGCCGCCGAAGAGGACGTCGAGTGTGAACTTGCTAACACGGGAGCAGGACTTTCTAGGCATGATGCCATGGACAACCGTCCGGCTCGCCTAAAGGTCTTCTATTTTCAACCCCAGCTTGCGTATCGTGTCGAGGTAAAGGATGTTGATGCTGCTTCCACCATCTATCAACGACCGTGAGAAGTGCAGGTACGCTTCTCGGTGGCAATGGTGGGGTCGAGGACCAGGGCATAGCTGCTAGGATATGGCATCATGGCGGGGTAATCTGCCCAGCTCTAGGTGACCGGCTTCTCCGACCAGTGCATGAACTGGGGACTTGCCGGCATGGTGGCATTCACCTCATGGTGGAGCCGGCGTTGATCATGCTTTCTCGTCTCTTCACTGGTGAAGACGACATAGGAATCGTCCTGGTTGGGGAACTGGTCATGCATGCAACCGTCGTTTTGGGCTGGAGCCGGAGCCGGTGCTGGGGCAGCAGCTGGGCCGGGGCCGACACGCGGGCAGGCGGCGTGGGAGGAGCCAGGAGGCCGTCCCCCCAGGCCAGGCGCTGTGAGAAGCTGCACTGCCGAAGCGTGTGCGTAGATGGCTTGTCCCTAGAGTGATTCTTGCAGGGGAGGTCGAGCATCTGCTCGAAGGTGAGCTTGGGCTGCCAGGCGGCCTTGCTAGTGCGCTGGCGCTGGCTAGAAGACTGGGCAGCCGGCTCATGTTCCTCGATGGTGGCGACCTGCCGGTTCCCATGGCGGGAGTCCGATTGGTCATTCTTGCGCTTGTTGTTCTGCGGCTGCCGGTTGTTGGCAGCCGGTCGGGACGCCACCGGTGTCGATGTTGCCTTAGCAGGCGGGGTCGTCTTGACCAGAATGGCGGAATCAGCCATGGCGCACTTGTCCGCCTTGGTCATGAGCTCGGCGAGTGTAGCCGGCTCGGAGCACAAAAGCTTGTGCTTGAGGAGGGTGCCATCATGACAGCCTTCGATGAAGTACTGTATGGCCTACACCTCATGCAACCCCTCGCAGGAGTTGCGGAGCTCAGCCCACCGGGTGAGGTAGTCGTGGAGGGACTCGTCTGGCCCTTGAATGCACATGGCTAGTTCACGGGTCGGCTAGGACGTTTGTAGGTGCCGGTGACGTTGCGGACGAAGGCTTCCTTGAAGTCCATCCAAGTGTTGATGCTATCCGTCGCCAGGCTGTTGAGCCAGGTGCGGGCTGAGCCGATCAACATGAGGGGAGCGTAGCGGACGACTACGCGTTTGTTCCCCCTGGCGATGCCAACCACGATGGTGTAGTCGATCGGCCAGTCTTCGGGCTTGGTGGCCCCGTTGTACTTCGAGGTGTCTCGGGGGAGCGTGAAGCCGGTTGGAAACGGCTCGTTTCGGATCCGAGGGCCGAAGCAGGCAGGGCCAATCAAGCCCTCCTCCTCGAGGAGGGCCGACTGCGTGAGCCGGTCGATGCGGAGGCGACCATCGTTCTCACTGTGGGAGACGCGCGGTCTGAGCCGAATCGAGAGATTGGGACGAATGACGAGTGGAACCAACCGTTCCGTCTTGTGCCACGAGGGTGGTGTGTGCCCGCGGCTGCGCCGGCTACCGATGCCTCGTGGTGGCGACCGCTGCGAGGCGGGTCGTTGGTGCGCCGGCTGTTCACAGTCAGCTGCTCGTTCCCCGACTGCTGAGAAGGCCGGGGGTTGCTTGCCCCAACCCATCGGCCAAAGACGCGAGGGGAGCAGGAGTGCTGAACCGGCTGACGGTCAGCAGTCCCCGTGCCCTCGCACTCGAGCCGGGGCCCTACGAAGGCAGCACCACCTGCCGCGAGCAGCTATTGTTGCACGTCAGCGGCGTCGACGAGGTCCTTGATGTGATGCTCATGGGTGGCACGTTCTTCACCCTTCGAGGTAGCCAAATCCTCGTAGGCTACCTTGGCGACCCATAGGTTGGTTGCGGAAGTGTCGTAGACGGGCATGTTATCGCCCAAGATTTCGGCGACCACGCGGCCACGGTCGCGCACAGCCCCACGCCAGCTGGGCTCAGTGCCAGCCGGGGTGAGACCGTAAGCGGAAGCGTATTCCCGTTGAGCGGCCTCCATGCAGCGCCGCGTGGCCATGAGGGCACTGGCGTCCTCGAACAGGAGACGGCGAGCCGCCTCGAGCTCGACCGTGGTGGCGTCGGGGTTTGCCGTTCGAGCAATAGGAGTGCTCAAGCCCCGGAGGGCCGCACCAAGCGGGTCAAAGGTGCCGACGAGGGCCTTGGCGGCGTCAGCCTCGGCCCACGCACGTCCGGAGGAGGTGGAGGAGATGATGGCCATTGCTCCCAGACGATCATGGGAGCCGCCGGAGTGGGTCGCGGCGAGTGCGCCCACAACCATGGGCAGATCACCGCAGACGAGCACCTAGCTAGGGTACTCACCAGCTGCCGGAGCTTCGGCAAGGTTTAGCCTGCCGAAGCGCTCGGTGAGCATGTCTATGTCGAGTGCGAGGTCAACGGAACTGCCCGAAGGGCCTGCCGGAGCAAACCTCATGAGCCCGCGGTTTCGTGTGGACGTGCGGTGATGGCGGGGGAAGGCAAGGGGTCCCGCCCGGAGCATGAATGCTTCCGACACCGCGTACGCCCCCACGGTGAGCACCAATTGTCGCCGTTTTCGCAAGACAGATGCCATGGGTAGGCATATCGTAGGTGGTTGGGGACGGAGGACCTCGATGGGCTTCGCGAGCGGGATTAGGTACAAGCGGTGGTGACACACGATGTACCTAGATTCAGGGCCCTCCGTGGGAGGTAATACCCCTAGTCCTCCTTGGTCTAGTTTGATGGATGGGTATGTTTACAAGATTTCTCCTGGAGCTATGTCTAGAGGAGGAAGAGGGAGCAGCCGGCTCGCTCTCCTTCGCTACGAGGTGTGAGAGTGTGAGGGAAGTGTCCGTAGGTGTGTGCGTGAGACTTGTTTGTTGGGGAACATTGCATGGGAAACAAAAAAATTCCTACGCACGCAAGATCTATCCATGGTGATGAGCATCTACGAGAGGGAGATTGGGTCTACATACCCTTGTATATCTCTAAGCGGTAAGTGTTAAGAAACGGGGTTGGTGTAGTCGAACGTCTTCGCGATCCAAATCGCCGAGAGTCCCGCGATCTTATCACGATCCATCCTGCGATCCAATCATGATCCGTCCCGCGAACTCATCATGATCTGTCCCGCGATCTCATCACGATCCGTCTCGCGATCTTGATCACGGTCCTTCCGATCTAGCGCCGAACAGACGACACCTCCGCGTTTAGCACACGTGCGGCTCGATGGCGATCTCTGCCTTCTTGATCTAGGAAGAGAGAGTGGAGAGGTAGACGAGTTCTCCGGCAGCGCAACGGTGTTGCGGAGATGGTGGTGGTGGAATTCCAACAGGGCTTCGTCTAAGCACTGCTGAAAACTGATCTAGAGGAGAAAACAATCTAGAGGAAGAAGAGGGCAGCACGTGGCAATTAGGGTTAGGGCTGCCCTCAAAACCTCTAGTATATATAGGAAGAAGAGGGCAGCACGTGGCAATTAGGGTTAGGGCTGCCCAAAAAACCTCTAGTATATATAGGAGGAGAGGAGGAGGAGGAGGCTGATGCACAAAGGGCTAGCACTTTGATCTTGGCGCAAGGAGGAGAGGAGTCCTTCTCCTCCACTCCTAGTTGGATTAGGACTCCTTCCTTATTTAGCCTTTTTGATTTTTTCCACCTTTTTCTCCTTGGGCTTTTCTTCCCAGCCACATGGGCCCTCTGTGGGACTTCCACCTGCCCACTAAGGGCTACTATTCATCCTCCCAGAGCCCATGTAGCCTCTTGGGTCGAAATACCCCTCCCGATGGTCCCCCGGTACACTACCGACAGTCCCGGTACACTACCGATGAGCCCGAAACTTTTTCGGTGACAAAACTAGGACTTCCTATATATCAATCTTTACCTACGGAGCATTCCAGAGCTCCTGGTGACGTCCCAGATCTCATCCGGGACTCCGACCAACCTCCGGTCACCACCATACATAACATTATACTACCAAAACGTCACTGAACCTTAAGTGTGCAGACCCTGTGGGTTCGAGAACTATGTAGACATGACCGAGACACATCTACGGTTAACAACCAATAGCGAGACCTAGATGCACATATTGGTTCCTACATATTCTAGAAGATTTTTATCGGTCGAACCTCTATGTCAAGGATTCAGTTAAATCTCGTATGATGTTCCCTTTGTTCTTCGGTATGTTACTTGCCCGAGATTCGGTTGTCGGTATCTCCATACCTAGTTCAACCTCATTACCGGCAAGTCTCTTTACTCGTTCCATAATACAAGATCCCGTGGCCAACACTTAGTCACATTGCTTGCAAGGCTTATTGTGATGTTGTATTACCGAGTGGGCCCTGAGATACCTCTCCGCCACACGAAGTAACAAATCCCAGTCTTGATCCATGCCAACCCAACAGACACCCTCGGAGATACCTGTAGAGCACCTTTATAGTCACCCAGTTACGTTGCGACATTTGATACACACAAGGTACTCCTCCGGTGTCAGTGAGTTGCATGATCTCGTGGTCATAGGAATAGATACTTGACATGCAGAAAACTGTAGCAATAAACTGACACGATCATATGCTACGTTCATAGTTTGGGTCTTGTCCATCATATCATTCTCCGAATGATGTGATCCCGTTATCAAATGACATCTCATATCCATGACTAGGAAACCATAGCCATCTTTGATCAATGAGCTAGTCTATTAGAGGCATACTAGGGACATGGTGTTGTCTATGTATCCACACATGTATCTGAGTTTTCCGATCAATACAATTATAGCATGGATAATAAATGATTATCATGAGCTAGGAAATATGATAATAACCAATTTATTATTACCTCTAGGGCATATTTCCAACAGTTTTCCACTTGCACTAGTGACGGGGGGATGACCCTGGGGTAGCCTCAAGCGCTCCCTTGCTCCAGCTTTCTAACATAATCAAAGGGCGGGCCGCCCCCCCTGCGGTACGGCTATGCCTTGCCGGTAGCGGCCCTCCGGCCAGAACCCACCGGCTACGCCCCGCTGGCTACAACGAGCCGGCCGGCTCGGGGCGTTGCCGCCTGGCCCCCCAGCCGGCTGCGTATTGGATACCGTCGTCAGAACATGCGTGGCGACAGTGGTCCCCATCCCATCGGGGGTTGGCGCCCGTATGGCCATAGTGAAGGCATCAGGGCCTCTGACCCTGGCGAACGGTGACCGGGCTTCCAACAGTGCCGGTACACCCCAACCACTCCGCTACTTGCCCCGGCATGGCTACAGGGTGGCCGGACGCACCGCTGACCCTGGTCGGTCACCGCAAGACGACGCTAGAAGGGGCGGGCCGTGCCACGACGCGACCAGCGTCGGGACCCGCCACGCGGGCCCGGCCGGTTCCTGACTGGACCCTTCAGCCGGCGGGGCCCACTAGCGATAGGACTCCACAGCCGGCTGGGGCCCCCCATGGCCCTCTATTCATATTATAATCCGGGGGGTTTGCCTATAAAACCCCCCGGGCCTCCCCTATGCACGGGGTCGAACGTTCGGTTGATCTTTGAGTCCACTCCACACGCACACACATAGAGAGGCAGAAGGGCAAGCTAACGCCTTCTTCCTCCTCGATCCATACAGCTCAGGGAGCACCATTGTAACCCGACCATCGTCTCAACTAGACTAAGCAGGACTAGGGGTGTTACCTCCCACGAGAACCCCGAACCTGGGTACATCATGTATCTACCACCGCTTGTGCCTAACCCCGCTCTCGGAGCCCGCCGGCGTCCTTCGGGCCCTCTCGATAAGCCTACCCATCGCATCTGCCGTGACGAAACCACGACAGTTGGCGCCCATCGTGGGACCGTCCTTGGCGCCGACCGGAGTCACGCTCCGGGCGGGGACCTTCACCACCTCCCCCGGCCGCCTCGCGTCCGGGTGGAACTGCGTGCTCATGGGCTTGCTCCGGCAGGTCTGGTGGGCAACGCGGACGACATCTCTGATGAGTGCCTCGGCCGTGACCCCGCGCTCGATGTCGCCACGCTTGCTGGGCGGCTCAGCAAGCTGAGCCTCGCCGGAGAGCTAGCGGCCGACGAGTACCCTAGTTGGGTGCTCGACTGCACTAACCCTCCCTCGTCCGTGGGCGCGCTCGCCACGGGCGAGGCCATAGGCTCCCACACCCGCGTGGGAGTGATGGTCACCGCCTCTGCCAACACTTTGGGCCGTGTGCGGGTGGCCGAGGCCGGCGCGTCCGCCGCTCGCGCCGGCACGTCTGACCCACTTGCCGCCACCCTCCGGGGTCTGGGCGCTCCTATCGCTATGACGGCGGACCTGGCCACCACCAGAGCCAAGCTGGAGGCGTCCCGCTGCCTTCTGTTCAAAGACGCCAGCGCCCTCGTTGCCGAGCGGCGCCGGATGGAAGCCTCACAGCAGGAATACAACTCTGCGTACAGCCTCACCCCAGCTAGCCCCGAGCCCAGCCGGCGTGGGGCTGTGCGGGAGCGCGGCCGCATGGTCGCAGAAATCCTCGGCGGCCGCCTCCCCGTCTACGACACCCCCGCGGCCAACCTGCGCGCCGCACGGGTTGCCTACGAGGATTTGGCAACCTTGGAGGGCGAGGAGCGGGCCGCACGCGAGCGGCACATCAAGGACCTCATCGACACCGCCAACACCCAACAGGCCAGCCTCACCCCCGGTGGGGTCGTCTCTGAGTTTCCCCGTCCCGAGGGCGAGGATACTGGGGCTGCTGACCGCCGGCCGGCTCAGCAGTCCAGCACCCCTCGTCCCTCCGGCCGGAATGCCCGGGGGAGCAACATTCAGCGCCACCCATCATGCGGAAACGAGCAGCCGGCTGTGAACAGCCGGCGTAGCAACAACCCGGCTGGCAGGAACCCGCGGGCATACTCCGCCTCCGCGGCAGGAACCGGCGTGGTCCATCCTGCCGGTCGTCCGTCCGGAGCTCGCAGCCCGGCTGGGACCGCGCGTCCCCCATAGCGACAACGACGCCCGACTCCGTCTTGATCGGCTGGCGCAGTCGGCTCTCCTCGAGGTGGAGGGCTCGATTGGCCCGACCTGCTTCAGTCCGCGGATCCACAACGAGCCTTTTCCGCCCGGCTTCACGCTTCCCCGCGACACCCCAAAGTACACCGACGCTGCCAAGCTGGAGGACTGGCTGATCGACTAGACCACCGCCATCGGCATCGCCAGGGGGAACAAGTGCGTAGCTGTCCGCTATGCCCCCCTCATGCTGATCGGCTCGGCCCGCACCTGGCTGAACAGCCTGGCTGCCGGCAGCGTCAACACCTCGATGGACTTCGAGGAGGCCTTCGTCCGCAACTTCACCGACACCTACAAATGGCCTGGCCAGCCCCGAGAGCTGGCCATGTGCGTCCAGGGGCCAGAAGAGCCCCTCCACGACTACCTCACGCGCTGGACCGAGCTCCGCAACTCCTGCGAGGGGGTGCATGAGGTGCAGGCCATCTAGTACTTCATCAAAGGCTGCTGCGATGGCACCCCCCTCAAGCACAAGCTCTTGTGCTTCGAGCCAACCTCCCTGGCGGACCTGATGTCCAAAGCGGACAAATATGCCATGGCCGATTCCTCGATGAGGATGAAGGCTAAGGCACCAGCCAAGCCAGCTACGCCCCCGCCGCGCCGCGGGCGGCAGCCGACAACCGGCAGCAGCAGAACGGCAAGCGCAAGAACGACTAGTCGGACTCCCACTACGGGAGCCGGCAAGTCGCCTCCATCGACGAGGAGCAGCCGGCTGGCCAGGCCTCTGGTCAGCGCCAGCGCGCCGGCAAGGCCGCCTGGCAGCCCAAGCTGACTTTCGAGCAAATGCTCGACCTCCCCTGCAAAATCCACTCTAGTGCCAAGCCGGCTACGCACACGCTCTGGCAGTGCAGCTTCTCACAGTGATTGGCCTGGGGGGACGGCCTCCCGGCTCCCCCCGTGCAGCCAGCCCGTGCTCCGGCACCAGCTCCGGCTCCCGGTCGGTCCGGGCGGACCCGGCCCCGGCTCGGAACGACGGCCGGTTGCTCGACCAGTACCCTGAGCATGACATCTGCTACGTTGTCTTCACCAGCGAAGAGACGGACAAGCACACACAACGCCGGCTCCACCGCGAGGTGAATGCCACCATGCACGCGACTCCCTAGTTCATGCATTGGTCCGAGAAGCCGGTCACCTGGAGCCGGGCGGACCACCCGGCCATGATGTCGAACCCCGGCAGCTACGCCCTCGTCCTCGATCCTACCATCACCTCCGAGAGGCGCTCGTGCCGCTTCTCGCGAGTGTTGATCGATGGAGGCAGGAGCATCAACATCCTCTACCTTGACACCCTGCTCAAGCTGGGGCTCAAGGTGGAGGACCTGAAAGCAAGTCTCACTATCTTCCATGGCATCGTGCCAGGAAAGTCCTGCACCCCCGTCGGCAAGATCAAGCTTGACGTCCTCTTCGGTGACGCCAGTCACTTCTGCCGCGAGCCAGTCTCGTTCGAGGTAGTGGACCTTGACAGTCCCTACCACGCGTTGCTGGGACGGCCGGCTCTTGTCAAGTTCATGGCAATCCCCCACTACGCCTACCTCAAGCTCAAGATGTCGGGCCCCAAGGGCATCATCATCGTCGCCGCCAAGTACCAGATGTCAATGGCGTGCGCGCGAGACGGCAGCCGGCTGGCCGAGGCTCTGCAGATAGCGGAGGAGAAGTGGTAGCTCAACCGGCTGGTGGCCCTCGCCTCTGCCCAGCCGGCCGTGCCGGCTCCTCCATCCCAGTTGGTCGGCAAGGCCTCTTTCCAGCCGTCCAAGGACACCAAGCAGGTGCCGCTCGATCTGACCAACCCCACCCAGTGCGTGACCATCGGCTCCCACCTCGACAGCAAATAGGAAAGCGAGCTCGTCGACTTCCTCCATGAGAATCGAGACATCTTTGCATGGTCCCCCAAGGACATGCCGGGTGTTCTGAGGAAGTTCGCCGAGCACAAGCTACACGTACGGCCGGATGCGAAGCCGGTGAAGCAACCCTTGTGCCATTTCTCCGAGGAGAAGCGGCGTACTATAGGAGAAGAGATCGCCCGGCTGCTCGCAGCCAGCTACATCATGGAAGTGTTCCACCCGGACTGGCTAGCCAACCCAGTCTTGGTGCTGAAGAAAAACAAGACCTGGCACATGTGCATCGACTACACAAGGCTGAACAAGGCGTGCCCCAAGGAGCCGTTCGCCCTACCGGGGATCGATCAAGTCATCGACTCCACGGCCGACTGCGATCTGTTGTCTTTCCTGGACGCCTACTCCGGCTACCACAAGATAAAGCTAGATCCGGCCGACCGCCTCAAGACCCCATTCATCACCCCCTTTGGGGCCTACTGCTACATCACCATGTCCTTTGGCCTGAAGAATGCGGACGCTACCTTCCAGCATTGCATGCAGAAGTGCCTCCTGCCTCAGATAGGCAGGAACGTCCATGTCTACATGGACGACATCGTCCTCATATCAAAGAAGTCGACCTCCGGAAGACGTTCCCAGCTGGCCTCCTCGACGACCTCCGAAAGACGTTCCCCAACTTGCGCGAATACAAGATCAAGCTCAACCCGGAGAAGTGTGTTTTCGGCATCCCAGCCGGCCAGCTCGTGGGTTTCTTCGTGTCCGCCCTCGGCATCGAAGCTAACCCCGAGAAGATCCGGGCGATCGAACGCATGCCCAAGCCGGTCCGGCTCCGCGACATCTAGAAGTTCACCGACTGCCTTGCCTCCCTCAGTCGGTTCATCAGCCGGCTAGGCGAGAAGGCCTTGCCCCTCTACGGCTCCTATGCAAGTCGGCCCTGGTCGAGCCGGGCCGGGACCTCTCGAAGTAGCCGGCCCTGTTCGACTGGTCCGACGAGGCGGACGCGGTGTTCCGAGACCTCAAGCGGGCTCTCACTAGCGTGCCCATCTTGGCCACGCCGGCCGACAAGGAGCCTTTGCTCGCCTACATCATGGCGACCACACACGTCCTCAGCATTGTCCTGGTGGGGGAGCGGCCGGAGGAAGGCAAGGCGCTATTGACGCAGCGTCCCGTCTACTACCTCAGCGAGGTCCTCTCCGCCTCCAAATAAAACTACCCCCACTACCAGAAGATGTGCTACGGCATATACTCCACCGCCCAGAAGATCAAGCAGTACTTCCAGGAGCACGTCATCACCGTCATGAGCACAACGCCGCTGGGCGAAATCATGGTCGGCTGGGATGCCACCGGCCGGATCTCCAAATGGGCCATCGCCCTGGCCGACGACGAAATACGGTACGCCCCGCGCACCGCCATCAAGTCTCACGCAATGGCCGACTTCCTCGTCGACTGGGCCGAAACCCAGTTCGTGCCACCTCCGCCCGACTCCACGCACTGGCTCATGCACTTCGACGGCTCGAAGATGCGAGCCGGCATCGTCTTGATGTCTCCTAGAGGAGACCAGCTCCGCTACGCCCTCCAGATCCACTTTGCCGCCTCCAACAACGTGGCCAAATACGAGGCCCTCGTCCACGGTCTCCGACTCGCCAAGGAGATCGGCATCCAGCGCATCATTTGCTTTGGTGACTCCGACCTCGTGGTGCAACAGGTCTCTGGTGAATGGGACGCCAGGGACGCCAACATGGCCAGCTACCGTTTCCTCGTCCAGCAGCTCACCGGCTCCTTCGAGGGCTGCTAGTTCCACCACGTCCCTATTAACCCACAAGTATAGGGGATCAATTGTATCCTTTCTCGATAAGTAAGAGTGTCGAACCCAACGAGGAGCTAAACGTAGGACAAATATTCCCTCAAGTTCTATCGACCACCGATACAACTCTACACACACTTTACGTTCGCTTTACCTAGAACAAGTATGAAACTAGAAGTACTTTGTAGGTGTGACAGGATAGGTTTGCAAGATAATAAAGAACACGTAAATAAAAACTAGGGGCTGTTTAGATAAAGAAACAATTATGTTAGTTTAACGAGTGTGGAAAAGTGGTGGTAGGAGTTGCGGAATTGTCCCTAAGCAATTGACTATGTTACTAGACCGATAGCAAGTTTTATGTGGGAGAGGCCACTGCTAGCATGTCATCCCTTACTTGGAATTATATGCACTTACGATTGGAACTATTAGCAAGCATCCGCAACTCCTAACGTTCATTAAGGTAAAACCCAACCATAGCAATAATATATATTGGTCCCCCTTCAATCCTGTATGCATCAATTTCTATGCTAGGCTGAAGCTTCTGTCACCCTTGCCCTCCAATACATAGTCCTATCAACATACAACTAACCCTATGGTGTGATCCACGCGTGCGCTCATATGATGGGAACCAAAGGATAGCAACATAACCACAAGCAATTTAAACCAATCATAGCAATTCATCAATCACCGATAGGACAACGAAAATCTACTCAGACATCATAGGATGGCAACACATCATTGGATAATAATATGAAGAATAAAGCACCATGTGCAAGTAGAGGGTACAGCGGGTTGCGGGAGAGTGGACCACTAAATATAGATGGGGAAGGTGATGGAGGTGTTGGTGAAGATGACGGAGGTGTTGGTGTAGATTGCCGTCACACGATGATGTCCCGGGCGGCGTTCCGGCGCCGCCGGGAGAGAGGGAGAGAGAGAGCCCCCCTTCTTCTTCTTCTTCCTTAACCTCCTCCCTAGATGGGAGAAGGGTTTCCCCTCTGGTCCATGGTCTCCATGGCGACGGAGGGGCGAGAGCCCCTCCAAGATTGGATTTCTCTCTGTGTGTCCTTCTGTTTCTGCGCTCCCAGATTCTGGCCTTTCACCGTTTCTTAAATTCCCGGAGATCCGTAACTCCGATCGGGCTAAATTTCAAGGGGATTTTCCTTATAAAAATATCTTTCTTGCGGCGAAAGAATGGCCCCCAAGCTCCTTAAGGGTTGGTCACGACCCTGTCAGGCGCGCCTGGGGGTGTAAAGCGCGCCTCCTGGGCTCGTGACCACCTCGGGCATCGTTTTGCGTTGATTCTTCTTCCCAAAAATAATAAATATTCCAAAAAAAATCCCGTAGACTTTTTATTGCGTTTGACTTCATTTGGTATGGATATTCTGCGAAACAAAAAACATGCAACAAACAGGAACTGGCTCTAGGCACTGGATCAATATGTTAGTCCCAAAAATAGTATAAAAAGTTGCCAAAAGTATATGAAAGTTGTAGAATATTGGCATGAAACAATCAAAAATTATAGATACGACGGAGACGTATCAACATCCCCAAGCTTAATTCCTGCTCGTCCTCGAGTAGGTAAATGATAAAAAAGATAATTTTTTATGTGGAATGTTACCTAGCATAATCTTGATCGTACAATCTAATCATGGCATGAATATTATGACACGAGTGATTCAAAGCAATAGTCTACCATTTTACATAAAGACAATAATATTTCAAGCATACCAGTAAAGCAATCATGTCTTCTCAAAATAACATGGCCGAAGAAAGTTATCCCTACAAAATCATATGGTCTGGCTATGCTCCATCTTCATCACACAAGGTATTAAATCATGCACATCCCCGGTTTTAGCCAAGCAATTGTTTCGTACTTTAGTATTCTCAACCTTTTTCAACTTTCATGCAATACATGAGCGTGAGCCATGGACATAGCACTATAGGTATAAGAGAATATGGTGGTTGTGGAGAAGACAAAAAGGAGGAGATAGTCTCACATCAACTAGGCATATCAACGGGCTATGGAGATGCCCATCAATAGATATCAATGTGAGTGAGTAGGGATTGCCATGCAATGGATGCACTAGAGCTATAAGTGTATGAAAGCTCAAAAAGAAACCAAGTGGGCGTGCATCCAACTTGCTTGCTCACGAAGACCTAGGGAAATTTGAGGAAGCCCATCATTGGAATATATAAGCCAAGTTCTATAATGAAAATTTCCCACTAGTATATGAAAGTGACAATATAGGAAACTCTCTATCATGAAGATCATGGTGTTACTTTGAAGCACAAGTGTGGTATAGGATAGTAGCATTGTCCCTTCTCTCTTTTCGCTCATTCATTTTTTTTATTTTTATTTTTATATGGTGGGCTTCTTTGGCCTCTTTTTTTATTTGGGCTTCATTGGCCTCTTTTATTACTTCCTCACATGGGACGATGCTCTAATAATGATGATCATCACACTTTTATTTACTTACAACTCGATATTTGGAACAAAATATGACTCTATATGAATGCCTCCGGTGGTGTACCGGGATGTGCAATGATCTAGCATAGCAATGACATCAAAAAAACGGAGAAGCCATGAAAACAACATGCTAGCTATCTTACGATCATGCAAAGCAATATGACAATGATGGTACGTGTCATAATAAACAGAACGATGGAAGTTGCATGGCAATATATCTCGAAATGTCTATGGAAATGCCATAATAGGTAGGTATGGTGGCTGTTTTGAGGAAGGGTATATGGTGGGTGTAATGCACCGGCGAAAGTTGCCCGGTACTAGAGAGGCTAGCAATGGTGGAAGGGTGAGAGTGCGTATAATCCATGGACTCAACATTAGTCATAAAGAACTCACATACTTATTGCAAAAGTCTATTAGTCATCGAAACAAAGTACTGCACACATGCTTCTAGGGGAAGAGTTGCTAGGAGTTAACCGTCGCGCGATCCCGACCTCCACACAAAGGATGACAATCAATAAATAAATCATGCTCCGACTTCGTTACATAACGGTTCACCATACGTGCATGCTACGGGAATCACAAACTTTAACACAAGTATTTCTACAAGTACACAATTACTCACTAGCATGACTCTAATATCACATCTTCATGTCGCAAAACTATTGCAAGGAATCAAACATATCATATTCAGTGATCTACAAGTTTTATGTAGGATTTTATGACTAACCATGTGAATGACCAACTCCTGTTAACTCTCTAAATAGGTATAAGTGAAGCATGAAAGTTTAATTCTTTCTACAAAAGATATGCCCCGCTCTAACAAATATAACTGAAGCAAAAGAGCATTCTACAAATGGTTGTTTTCTATGTGTAGGGAAATAGGCAATCCAAACTTCAAATGATATAACTGAAGCACATGAAGCATTCTATAAAGCCATACTCAAAAGATATAAGTGAAGTGCAAAGAGCATTATATAAATTAACCAAGGACTATCGCATACCAGCATGGTGCATAAAATAAAAAGGAAAAATAAACACAAAAGACGCTCCAAGAATTTGCACATATCATGTGACGAATAAAGATATAGCTCCGAGTAAAATTACCGATAGATTGTAGACGAAAGAGGGGATGCCTTCCGGGGCATCCCCAAGCTTAGATGCTTGAGTCTTACTTGAATATTACCTTGGGGTGCCTCAGGAATCCCCAAGCTTAGGCTCTTGCCTCTCCTTATTCCTTCATCCATCGCGGTCTCGCCCAAAACTTGAAAACTTCAATCACACAAAACTTAAACAGAAACTCGTGATAGCATTAGCATAAGAAAACAAACCACCAAGTTTTTACGTACTGTAGTAAACTTAATTTACATTTAGATTGATGTTATATTACTTTATTATCACTTTTCCATGGCTCGTACCCCCCGATACTAACCATACTTTCATCAAAATAGGCAATCAACACAAAAAAAAACAGAATCTGTCAAAAACAGAACAGTCTGTAGCAATCAGTATATTTCGTATACCTATGCTATCCCAATAATTCTGAAACAATTATGAAAATTAGGGAAATTTGCATATCAATCAGCATCAAAAATAATCAACTCAAAATCTCTTTCTGGATAGGAATTAAAAATAATTTCGTGAGCACAAAGTTTCTGTCTTTTTCAGCATGATTAAACAACTATCACCCAAACTAATCATAAAGGCTTTACTTGGCACATTATTTTTATAATACAATGGAATTGTAAAAGGGGATAATTATTTTTTCTAGAAACTTCCATGAAAAATTCTACATTGTTTCCATGAGCATGAACACAAGTTTTCAAGGTCGACCCTCACTTCCGCAATGTATCACCTTTCAATCGCTTCTCTTTTTGAAAAAGTTTTAAGTTCCCCTATATTTTTTTTGTTTTTAAACTATATAAAAGAACTCAACAGAAATAAATGACTCTCTAAACTTCCGGGTTGTCTCCCAGGCAGCGCTTTTTTTAAAGCCATTAAGCTAGGCATAAAGTGCTCAAGTGATAGATCCGCCCGGATCCCAAGGTATATCAAAGCCAATTTTAATTAAAAATGATTTGTAATTTAGTAGTGAGCACAAGGTAACATATATCATGCAATGGCAAAGTCTAACTCTCTTCCTATGCATTGGCATGTCATAAAATAACAATTCATGCACATCAAGTAAAGGCCAATACATAGCATAAGCAGTTTCTTGCAATTTTATCGTATTGGAAACATAGAGAGGTGGAGATGTAGTTCCTCTCTCATAATAATTGCAAGTAGGAGCAGAAAGCACATGCATATTATATTCATCAAAATCATCATGTGTAATAGTAGAAGGCAACCCATCAATGTAATCCCTAATAAGAGCAAACTTCTCCGGTATAGTGTAGTTGGGAGAATTCAAAAAGATAATAGGACTATCATATGTGGGTGCAATAGCAACAAGTTCATGTTTAACATAAGGAACTATAGCAAGTTCATCTCCATAATCATCATTCAGATTGGCATCATGGCCACAAGCATAGCAAGCATCAAGTTCGTAAAAAAAGGATATTTCAAACGAATCCAAGGGATCAGAGCAATCAACATAGCATTCATCCTTCGGTAAGCACGAAGGGAAATTAAACAATGTATGAGTTGAAGAGTTACTCTCATTAGAAGGTGGGCACGGGTAGCTAGTCCGCTCTTCCTCCTTTTGTTCTTCGCTCTCCTCGTCATCTTTTTCATCTAATGAGCTCTCAGTTTCAGCATTTTCTTCTTCCACAGTTTCCTGCAAAATATTAGTCTCTTCTTGGGCAATAGAGAATTTCTCCATAAATTGATAAATATGGGCATTATATTCATAATTAGTATAACAATAACGAAGCATAACCAAAATTTCAGATCGGTAAAAAGCATCATCATTATCATCACACCTTTTAAACTGAGCTTCAATTTCATAAGCACCCATAAAAGCAACAAACTCTTCTATTTGTTCCACATCATAGTAATCATATATACCATTAGCATAAGAAGCCAAGGTTTCATTAGCATTAAATTTACAAGAAAAGGTAAGGTGTTTAGCCTTCATCCTAGAGCAACAAGTAATATCATATCTCAAGCATAGATCCCAAGCATACCATTTCAACATATGAATTTGATCCCATAATAGTTTCCCTTTTTTAGTCAAGCGATAATCCCTAAAGTATTCACGTTGATACAATGTGTACCCCATTATATAATTAAATGTGGGTTTTCTCAGGATTATTAAAGAAGTGCATAATATTTTCCACATAATGAGCATCAAGGGTTTTAGGAGGTTCCCCATCTCCATGAGTAGCAAGTACACCTAATTTTTTTGGTATTTTGTGTTCCATATCCGTAACTAAAGATAGAGAACAGTTGAGAACAGCAAATAAATCTACTTCGTGATAAAGCAAACAAGCACACACGAGAATATTCGCCCCATGCTATCTCTCCCCGGCAACGGCGCCAGAAAAAGGTCTTGATAACCCACAAGTATAGGGCATCAATTGTAGCCTTTCTTGATAAGTAAGAGTGTCGAAGACAACAAGGAGCTAAAGGTAGGACAAATATTCCCTCAAGTTCTATTGATCATCGATGCAACTCTACGCACACTTTATGTTCGCTTTACCTAGAACAAGTATGAAACTAGAAGTACTTTGTAGGTGTGATACGATAGGTTTGCAAGATAATAAAGAACACGTAAATAAAAACTAGGGGCTGTTTAGATAAAGAAACAATTATGTTAGTTTAATGAGTGTGGAAAAGTGGTGGTAGGAGTTGCGGAATTTTTCCTAAGCAATTGACTATGTTACTAGACCGATAGCAAGTTTTATGTGGGAGAGTACTCTGCTAGCATGTCATCCCTTACTTTGAATTTTATGCACTTATGATTAAACTATTAGCAAGCATCCGCAACTACTAACGTTCATTAAGGTAAAACCCAACCATAGCAATAAGATATATTGGTCCCCCTTCAATCCCGTATGCATCAGTTTCTATGCTAGGCTGAAGCTTCTGTCACCCTTGCCCTCAAATACATAGTCCTATCAACATACAACTAACCCTATGGTGTGGTTCACGCGCACGCTCATATGATGGGCACCAAAGGACAGCAACATAACCACAAGCAATTTAAACCAATCATAGTAATTCATCAATCACCGATAGGACAACGAAAATCTACTCAGACATCATAGGATGGCAACACATCATTGGATAATTATATGAAGCATAAAGCACCATGTTCAAGTAGAGGGTACAGCGGGTTGCGGGAGAGTGGACCGCTGAATATAGATGGGGGAAGGTGATGGAGGTGTTGGTGTAGATCGCCGTCACACGATGATGTCCCGGACGGTGTTCCGACGCCGCCGGGAGAGAGGGAGAGAGAGCCCCCCTTATTCTTATTCTTCCTTGACCTCCTCCCAAGATGGGAGAAGGGTTTCCCCTCTGGTCCATGGTCTCCTTGGCGACGGAGGGGTGAGAGCCCCTCCGAGATTGGATCTGTCTCTCTCTGTGTGTCCTTCTGTTTCTGCGCTCCCAGATTCTGGCCTTTCACCGTTTCTTAAATTCCTGGAGATCCGTAACTTCGATCGGGCTGAAATTTTGAGGGATTTTCCTTATAAAAATATCTTTTTTGCGGCGAAAGAAGGGCCCCAACCGCCTTAAGGGTTGGTCATGAGCCTGCCAGGCGCGCTTGGGTGGTAGGGCACGCCTCCTGGGCTCGTGACCACCTCGGGCATCGTTTCGCGTTGATTCTTCTTCCCAAAAATCATAAATATTCCAAAAAAATCCAAGTAGGTTTTTTATTGCCTTTGGACTTCGTTTGGTATGGATATTCTGCAAAACAAAAAACATGCAACAAACAGGAACTGTCACTAGGCACTGGATCAATATGTTAGTCCCAAAAATAGTATAAAAAGTTGCCAAAAGTATATGAAAGTTGTAGAATATTGGCATGAAACAATCAAAAATTATAGATACGACGGAGACGTATCAGTCCCCCGTGCAGACAATGAGGCGGCCTACACGCCTGCCAAGATCGGCTCCACCCGGCAGGCCATCCCAGCCGACATCTCCCTCGAGTGGCTGCTGAAGCCCTCGATCAAGCCTTCCCCTGAATCGGAGCCCATCTTCGTACCAGCAGGCGCGACCACTCCTTGGCGGAACCGGCTGCCCAACCAGCCCCGTCGGCTGCGGTAGCTCTGCCGGCTCCATCGCCACCGGCTGCCAAGTCGGCGCCGTTCGCCATGACAACTGAGCCGGCAACGTCTGCGCGCGCCGGGCCCAGGCTCGTCGTCGTCACGATGACGGTCGATGCTCCTGCCGCCGCCTCACTCCCTGGGGCCGGCGAACCAGTCCCCAGGGCCGACGAGACGGTCCCGGGGGCTGAGCCGGCCCCTGTCTCGGCTCCCTCATGGGCCCAGCCCAGCCTGGCGTTCCTCCAGCGCGGCGAGCTCCCCTCCGATGAGGCCACTACAAGGCAAATTCAGCGCCGGGCCCTGGCCTACAGCATCATCAACCGTGAGCTGGTTCATCACAGCACCACCGGCATCTTCCAACGCTGCGTCGAGCCGGAGAAAGGGCAAGAAATCCTCCTTGACATCCACCAGGGCGAGTGCGGGCATCATGTCGCCTCTAGGTCCCTGGTGGCCAAAGCATTCCACCACGGTTTCTACTGACCGACTGCTCTAGACGCAGCCAAGAAGATGGTCCACCAGTGCGAGGGCTGCCAGCGCTTCAGCATGCAAAGCCACCTTCTGGCTAGCGCCCTCCAGACCATCCCCCTTTCGTGGCCTTTTGCCGGCTGGGGGCTGGACATGGTGGGACCCTTCAAGACCGCACGAGGTGGCATGACTCATTTGCTGGTAGCCGTCGAAAAATTCACCAAGTGGATCGAGGCCCGTCCAATCAAGAAACTGGACGGCCCACGGTCGTCCGTTTCATCGAAGACATCACAGTTCGCTACGGCGTCCCCCACAACATCATCACCGACAACAGCACGAACTTCGCCAAGGGCGCGCTAGCACGTTTCTGCTGAAGGCGTGGCATCCGGCTCGACCTGGTGTCCGTCGCCCACCCGTAGTCGAACGGCCAAGTTGAGAGGGAAAACGGCCTGCTCTTGTCCGATATCAAGCCCCGGCTCGTGACACCACTGGTCCGGTCGGCCGGCTGTTGGGTCGAGGAGCTGCCGGCTATCCTTTGGAGCCTCCGGACCACGCCCAACCGGTCGACCGGCTACACTCCGTTCTTTCTCGTTTACGGGTCCGAGGCGATCATCCCCACCGACATCGAGTTTGATTCACCTCGGGTTACCTTGTACACCAAGAAGGACACGAGGGAGGCAAGGGAAGAAGGCGTCAACCTCCTCGAGGGGCCCGCGAGCTGGCCTTGAGCCAGACAACCATCTACCAGCAGAAGCTCCGGCACTACCACAGCAAGCGGATCCGGCCACTCTCTTTCCGTGAAGGAGACTTGGTGCTCAGGCGGATCCAGTAAACTGCCGGCCAGCACAAGCTGTCCTCCCCGGGGGAGGGCCCTTTCATCGTCAAATGGGCACTGCACAACAACACGTACTATATAATAGACGCCCAGAAGCCGTAGAAGCGCAAGAGAGACACCTCCGGCGGGGAGACAGAGCGCCCGTGGAACACGGCGCTCCTCTATCCA
The DNA here is from genome assembly GCA_022496015.1 of Hordeum marinum. Lineage (NCBI taxonomy): Eukaryota > Viridiplantae > Streptophyta > Magnoliopsida > Poales > Poaceae > Hordeum > Hordeum marinum. The sequence goes on from CM039675.1 coordinate 421,515,542, forward strand.
TTTTATTGCTAAAAACCAGTGTATGTATCCTTCCCCTTTCGGGCTTATGAATGCAACGGGGGCCCCAAGCCGGCACTTGGGGCACGCCCCTTTTCAATTCCTCCAAAGCTTTCCTATTATTTAAGGCACGTCAACCGGGTCCGGCTCCCCCCTGAGGCGGACAAACAATGTGAGCAAGCAACCCTTTGCCTCCCCTCCCTAACCAGCTACAGACCGGCTCCCGGCTATCCGGCTGAAGGGACCACGGGGTACGAAGGAACTTCTCACACAGAGATCAGCCGACGTGTGGTAGCCAGACCGGCCCAGCCGAGCTATGTTACTCCTAGTAACCGACCCCGACCGGCTCAACCTAGCCCTAGCCGGTTGACTCTAAGAGCCCGTTAGTTTTTCCCCAAGGATGAAGCCCCATCCCTGTCCCAGACCGGCTCCCGGTTGGCCGGCAGGCGGGGCGGAAGCCGGAAGGAATCTCGGCGCGCGAACACAAGTCAAAAGGCAAAAGGCGAAAGAAGAGTCGACACGCACATTCTGTGCAGCATCCGGTCCACCTCATGCCCCTGCTCCTATAGCTATACCTCCCTGGCCGACCACTCCTAGCACTGGCGCTCGTTCTCATCCCGGGCCGCCTGCGCATCCTCGGTCGCCTTGGCTAGCGCGGCGTCTTTGGCCTCCAGCCTCTCGCGGAGAACCTTCTCCCTCTCCTCTGCCTCCCGATGAAGGGCCGCACCTTGGTCCGCTAACGCTTGGCGGTGGGCCGCCTCATGCTCCTCCTGCTCCGCCTTTGCCTGGTCGGCCTCCTCCCAGAGCCGGTCGTGCTCTGTCGTCAAGAGGGCCCGTTCCTCGTACAGACGCACCACCTCGCGCTGGAGGCTGACCGACTTGGCGTGGGTGGCTTCATAAGAAAGAAAGCAAAGGAATCAGGCAGATATAGGATTCAGCCCGCCTCCGGGGCAGCCGGTCTGATTCCAGGGGGCTACACCGCCCCCACTGAAAGATTACAAGAGCACATACCTCGCAAGTCCGCGGACACGACGACGAGCCAGTTTTCTACTCCTCGGTACAACCCCAGCAGGGTGTTGTACGCTGCCACCCGGCGGTCATGCGCCACCTGCAAAACGACAAGAGCACCAGAACTTTAGGCTCGACCCGCCTACGCCCCAGCTGGCTCGAGCCTCGGGGGCTACACCCAGTGGGTGCGCTGGCGCGCCCTCACTCGAAAAGACAGAGAAGAAGGAAAGAGGAGGACTCACCACGACTGCCTGCTCCAAGTTCACCAGCCGATCGTTGGTGGCCCGACCGTCCTGCGACGTCTGGGCGCGGCAAGTGGCGAACGCGTCCACAATGGCGGCCACCGCCGCCCCAAGGTCGCTCGACAGTTCGCTGGGGGCCGGGCTCCCGGCCGCCGCCTAGGTCTACTGTGGCCGGCCCCGCTCCGTGGGTCCTCCCTTGTCGGAGACCATGACGGGGCCGGCCCCTCTTGTCGCCATCGTGCCGGGGGTCACCATCGACGTGCCTGCGGCGGCCATCTCCCCGGCCATCGCAACCCCCACCTCTAGCGCTCCGCCTCCGACAGCTCCTGACCGACTCGCCTCCGGCGCCGGCGCCCCTGGGGCCGGCGTCTCTAGAGCCGGCACATCCGGGGCCGGCACCTCCACCCCCGGCAGGACGTCGTCTGCCACTGGCTGGGCGGCGTCGAGGTCCATCACCGCCACGTCCTCCGCGGCCTTCGCGCCCACCTCCGCCCGTCACCCGGGACCATGATGGTCCATCGACCTCCTCTCTCGGCAGCGGGGAAACGGCTCCCGTGCTCCGCCAGCAGCCTCCCTGCTGGTTCCTCCCTGCTTCTCTGCCACCTCTTCCCATGGGTGGAGCTCCTCGATGTGCCGCTCCCACTCGGCCGCCTCGAGGTCGAGCCACGCCTGGTGCTCCTTCTCCTCGGCGGTCGGCGGCGGCATCGCCCTCTCCGTCCCACCACCCGGGGTCCTCCCCAGGGTGTGCGCCTCCCTGGTAATGACGAAATAAGGGGCCTGGGGGAAGATGAAACGGACCAAGGTGGAGGAGGAGATGGACTTACATGGTAACGACGGGGACCGCCCTCCTCATGGGTCCTGCTGGGCGACCCTTTGCTTCTTGCTCCCGCCTCCGCGGCTGCCGCCTGGCTGCGCGGTCGCCACGCGCTTGGGCGTCGGCTTGGTGGCGGCCGACCCTTTCCCCTTGCCGCCCGCGTCCGGGCCTCCCCGGCTAGAGCCGCCGCCGGCTCGAGGTTGGCGCCTCCGTTGTGCCGTGACCTCGCCCTCCGAATATTCGGGCTCCTCTGGAGCCTCTTCAACACGCGACGCCTCCACCTCAGCATCATCATCGGTCCAGTCTCGTAGGTGCGTCTGGGGAGGAGACTCACCCGTCGATTCGGCCTCTTCGGCCCCCTCTATCTCCGTCTCCATGTCGCCGGTCTTAGATGCGCCGTGTCGCTCGGAGTCGGCCGGCTCCATGTCGTCGGCGTCCTCGACCTCCTTGGGGTCCGACTCCGCCATGTTGAGTGCCGGCTCCCCGTAGTTCTGTAGCAGCGGGAAAATCTACGAGCGAGCCGGGCGGCGTGCCGTCAGGCCGAATGAGGGAGGGGCGCTACCTCTAAAAAAAGATGGGGGAAGAAGGCAGCTAGACACTTACCCGCGGTGCTGGGCGGCTCCGGCTGTACGGGGTTTTCCCACATTGCCACTCGCCCTTCTTCATCTTCATCGTCGTGATGGCGTTCACCCTCCTCACCATGTGGGCCGGCTTCAACTCCTTGGTGGAGAGCCGGCAGGGGTCGTGGCGTCCTCCCATCTGGCAGATGAGGTGCGACCGATGCTGCAACGGCTGCACCTGGCGCGCCACTGTCGGGACCTCGATCCTAAGTCATATGATTCCATACTGTAACAAGCCACATCACTTTGCGGCCTCACGCACGGTACTCCACGGCTGCAGCCTTACCTTGGCCGGGACCGTTTGCGTCTTTTGGCTCACGTATGTGAACATGTCGCTGGCAATCACACAACAAAGAACCCGGGCCGACATAACTAGTCATAGAACCCAAGTGGCACATCCGTACGGAAACAGGCATACATAACCCAGCAATGCAGGTGTCGGTCTCAAGCGTGTGTAGACGAGTCGTAGCAAGTTACAAGGACTCCATTACGTCACGAGACACGAATGTCATCGCTGCACGTAGACGAGTCGTAACAGGCTACAGGGACTCCATTACACTGCGAGACATTTCCCCAAAGGGACACACACAGCAGCAAAAAAGGATACATGCCGGTCAATCAATGTGTCCGGAGCAGTAGCAAGCTACCAAGGCTCGGTGGAAGCACAAAAAGACAGTTTCCCGTAAGGAGTACTGCTAAAGGCACACAACTAGGTGTCGGATCCCACACATTTAGTCCCTTGCGGAACCTAGCCTGCTTCTTGGCATCGGTTGAGACCTCCTCTGGAGCATAGCGAGCAAGGTTTCCAAACTCGCGGCTGTATGCATCCACTGACAATCTGCCCTGGGTGAAGGCACAAAATTCCTCTCTCTTGCGGTCCATCAGCCCTTCCGGGATGTGATGGAGACGAAATGCGGCGCTAAACTCTGCCCAGGTTGGCGCGGGTCCTTGAGGACGCATAGCTTCATAGCTTTCCCACCACAGGTTGGCGGGTCCCTCTAGGAAGTATGTTGCAAAGGTCACCTTGTTGGCCTCTGAAACATTTGCAGCTCGAATCTTGCGTGACATGCTGGTTAGCCAATCATCCGCATCGAGGGGATCGATCGAGTGATGATACTTAGGCGGACACAGCTTAATGAAGTCACCAAGTGACACTCCATCATGGTGATCACTGCGGGGAGCACGTGCGGTGTTCTGTTCAATCCTCTCCAACAGCCTGTTGGTCTCCCTCTTATTCCTTTCGGCTTCTAGCATCACCTCTGCTAGAGATGGTGCTCGTGGCAGCTCTTCTTGCCTTGGCTGGCTACTCTCGCCTTGCTCATGAGCATGCACAGGGTTGTTCCTGGTTGACACCATCCTGGGGAAAACAATCCATAGCTTAGACCTAGCGAGCAACAACTCTAGGACAAGAATTAGGAAATGCTCTGATCAGCATGGTATGTAGAATAAACACCAATCAACATGGTAAAACAACTACCATATGAACATTAGGTTTCATACACACCATGACTTAGTTCAGTACAAACCCAAGCTGAAAACAACTACGGAGAGATGACACAACTCATCGGAGGCATCACAAGCATCCTATACATTATCTATCTACACCTCCGGAACTCAACTCTCAACCTTGATCATACCCCACAAGACACACAGGACTGTGGCGATACGTCTACTAGCTTACCAGGTCTAGCATCCTCGCACTCAAACATCACCGTAGAATGCTTCGTACAGGTTACCCCCATGACCTGGAAGCTGAACCTGCGGATCTAGAAACACTCTAGCCTGGAATCCCTGGAAACCATAAGGGCACGGGTGTGGCCTTGGTCCCCTTGTCGGTGGCAACAGCGGTCCTCGAAGAGGGGTGATGCCTCCAACATCAGGCCAGTCTACGTGTGCTGGCAAATGAGTCCGCGATGGAGTCAGCATCTCCATATCTCCATAACCTGTTTGCACAACAGGTGCCAGCTGCGTCAAAGCTGTCCAAAGACGGGCACGGGTAGCATAGAGCTCCATGCGTAGGGCACGTGCATCACGGTCTCTAGTTTCCAACATCTGCGCGGTCACCTGCAGTCTAGGGTCTTCATGGGAATGATCAGAATAGGCTGCTCTGAGATATCCATCCTCTCCTCCAATGGAAGCAGGTACATAGCAGAACTCCGTGTCCTGAAGCAGACCATGGTGAAACCTCATAATAGTCAACATAGTATAGGCGGCTTCCTGAACTGCCATATCTATGGTAACTCCCAATCCATGAGTCCAGTGAAGCGGCTCTGCAGCTCCAGGATATGAAGGGTATATCCTAACGGTACACAGATACTGACTCTGGTTGAAGTCTCGGTACTGCTCCTCCACGGTGTACTTCGGGTACCAACGATATCCCGCCTCCATCATCACTCTAACCAACATGGCCGTGTGACCCGGCACATCGATGCACCTGGTCAGACGGACCACCTAACGGAAAGGACGAGACGGCATCTGAAACAGAGAATGATGCAAAGACATTAGAGATCCTAACGGAAATCGAGCAGCATAACGGCTGTAATTGCTCAACAAAATTTTTGAGACAATTTAAAGGAGATTGGAAAGGCATGACCACTCGACTATCTAGACTCAAATCTCTTCTCCATCTGTTTGTCACACCAACAACACTAAAATAACCACACTTACTCACAAACAAGCTAGTTATTGGTCCATGGCTAGTAACTCGTCATCCTAGGCAATAGGTGACAATCCTAGTACCTATCCTCGTAGATAAGATGAGAATGACCCAGCATAGAATAACTTGGGAAGAGGAGTAAAAAGAGTCTTACGTTCCCTTCCACAATCAATTCCCCTACTTATCTATAGTGTTTCTAGACTCAACTTCGACCGGTTTGGCTTGATAGTCCTACAGTCAGTCAGGCTCTGATACCAACGCTGTCGGGACCCCGATCCTAAGTCATATGATTCCATACTGTAACAAGCCACATCACTTTGCGGCCTCACGCACGGTACTCCACGGCTGCAGCCTTACCTTGGCCGGGACCGTTTGCGTCTTTTGGCTCACGTATGTGAACATGTCGCTGGCAATCACACAACAAAGAACCCGGGCCGACATAACTAGTCATAGAACCCAAGTGGCACATCCGTACGGAAACAGGCATACATAACCCAGCAATGCAGGTGTCGGTCTCAAGCGTGTGTAGACGAGTCGTAGAAAGTTACAAGGACTCCATTACGTCGCGAGACACGAATGTCATCGCTGCACGTAGACGAGTCGTAACAGGCTACAGGGACTCCATTACACTGCGAGACATTTCCCCAAAGGGACAGACACAGCAGCAAAGAAGGATACATGCCGGTCAATCAATGTGTCCGGAGCAGTAGCAAGCTACCAAGGCTCGGTGGAAGCACAAAAAGACAGTTTCCCGTAAGGAGTACTGCTAAAGGCACACAACTAGGTGTCGGATCCCATACATACCGTTGCACGCCGCACGTACGCACGACATGCCCGTTATGCATAGATACAACTATGGCATCACAACATAACCATACAACAACATGACTTTTATTTAAAAGGCTCAGAAGAGCCTTGCTTAATATGTTCTTACAGATAGGGGTCACATGACCCGGCACTCAAGTTATACAAACAAGTTCATACAAGCCAGCGGAAACTTAGAACTATCCGAGTACGGACAGTGAAATGAAAAGAGGGCACATGGCCTGACTATCTACGGCACGCCACACGGCACAAGGTCATAGCTGGGACACCAGCTATTCGGCATCGTCAACGTCTAGATAGAACCCACCTGATGGGTCCTGGTTTTCCTCTGCAACATTAATTAAGCAAGGATGAGTACAATCGTACTCAGCAAGTCTTTAAAACAGACCTAGTCTAGTTATGCTCATGTATCAACAAAGGGGTGGAGGAGTTTATGCAGAAAGCCAGCTTTGACTCATGGCTAACCTACACTACTCAGTTTTACACTCTTTGTTACAATTTTACTTATCGCACACGAGTCCACTAACTCCATCTCAATACACCACCATGGACTCACCTTCCCCTCCCGGAAGAGTGCCATCCACGGTACTCACACTGGTCTTGAGATTTTTAGAAGTATCCATTTGATTATCTATGAACAGCATAAGTTCTCCAAGTAGTCCATATCCGCGGACGCGGCTATTCGAATAGTTTCATAACCCTGCAGGGGTGTACTTCTTCACACATGCTCTCGCCACTTATCGCTGTGTGCCATAAACCATGCACCTCGGCAACCTTCAAGCGGATGCCCAGCGAGGGAGTCGGCCACGACCGTCAATCACATAAGACCCCTAGTCCAGGCTACCGCCTATTTGAGACTGACCCGCATGGAAGTCCGGCCGAAGTTTCCACTACGGTCCCAAACGATGTGCGCAGGGTTCCCAAGCCCACCATTCGGGTGACCCTTGGTACACCGTGCCACTGCCTACCGCGTCGTAACCCACCCCGAGGGTCAGCGCTACGCACGGCCTCCAGCAAGCTATAAACACCAGAAACTACTTGCAATACCTGGACCAAAGACTAAGCGAGTGATAAGTCGAGCGGGGTCATATTTCAGGGCCCAGCATGTGGTAGTATCTCGTCTTGGATCTCAAACACGGAACCCAGTTCCTAAGAACGGTCTCAATGAGACAACCCACTATGTACTCCTACATAGCCTCTCATCGCCACCTTTTACCAAAACGGATTCGTTATGAACTCAACACATCGGAACATCACAGTTTCACTCTAACTCATCACCCAGATGAATCAGACCTGACACAACTCTAAGCATAGCAGCATGGCATGAAGATAATCTAAGCACATCACGGCACAAGCATCTACCAGGTATGCTAGGTTGCAAGGTGTAGCTATTTACTGTGACAAGATCAGGTCATGCATAAGAATAGGATCATCTACCGGGTATGACTGACATGTGATCGTTTGTCCTAATGCAATAATGAGAGCAGGAGCGAGAGAATGGGATGTTATCAGAATGATCAATGGGGTTGCTTGCCTTGCTGAGTTGCGGAAGAGTTCTCTCCTTCGTCGGGGTACGGAGTAGTATCGCCTGGATTCGGACCTACCGCAATGCAGATAAGAACAATCAATACAAGCAAATGCGACAATATGATGCATGATCATGGCATAGTGGTATACATGGGTGAGCTAGTGTGAATGGTGATCATGTCTATTTAATTCAGATTTGAATATAGGTTCCAAGTTGTCCTCATTTCAAATTCCATATAATGACCTAATGCTAAAATGTCCAAGTTCACCTATTTAGATTGCTCTAACATGCATGAGGATAGCACCATTGGATTCATTGGATTTTTCTGATAAATTTTCATATATAAATTATTTTCATCTGACTTACAGATTAATTTATATGATTTTTCAAAGTTTTTAACTATTTCTGGAATTATTTTAATCTGAAAATAGATTTACTGCGTCTGCCACGCGTCAGCATGACATCAGCCTGGTCAACTGACCGTTCTAAGTCGAAATGACATGCGGGACCCACATGTCATAGACACAGGGGCTAATCCCGCGCTGACTGGGCGTTGACCCCGCTACGGGGCCCACTGTCAGTGGCTGGAGGGGGATTAACTAGCGCGGGGGTTAGCCTAATCACTAGGCCACGTCAGCGGCACTAGAGACTCGCCGGCGACGACCAAAACGACGGTGGCAACTCGCCGGAATCGCGTAGACACGGCGGCAGAGCGTGCGCAGACCACCTGGAGGTAGCCCGCACACGTCCGCGTCCATCTAGGGGGTCAGGAGGGGCTGGGGTGGCCGAAGTTGATGGCCACGTCCATTTTGGCGGCGACCGGAGCTCGGCATGACGGGGAAATGGCAGCCAGGGCACGGGGAGGAAATCTGGAGGCAGCTACGGGCTCCTGGGGACGCACTGAGCACGGGCACATGCTCGGGTGTGGGCTGCGGCTGCTGTGGTCACGGCTGCGCCATGGCCGGTGGCGAGGTCCTCTCGGGCGTCGACAGCTAGCAGGGCTAGAGAAGGGGAGGAGCGGCGGGGAGAGGGGGAGATGAACCGGAAGCTCACCCCGGTGCATCTGGCAGCGACGAGAGGGTCGGGGAGGCGTCACGGGCGGCGAATCGACGTCCGGCGACGGCGGCCTTCGGCAGGGGGATCGGGAGAGAGAGATAGAGGAGAGAGCGAGGGAGAGAATGGGCGAGGCCAGCTCGATCTGGACGTCTCCTACGAGGTCATCCTCGAGGCCTCACTGGCCGGAGAGAGACGGGCAGGCAGGGAGGAGGTGGAGGCCTCCCGGCGCGCGCATCACTTCGCCTCTGCCTACTGGCAGAGGTTGAAGATGACCGCTTGCCCTGGTGGGCTGGGCCATCTCCTACCTGGGCCAGGTAAGCCTCTTCCTTTTTTTTATTTTTATTTCTATTTTTTGTTTCCTTTCTAATATTTTTTTATTCCTTTGCAGGTCCATATAACTTTTCAAAACCATTCCAAAACTTTTATATATTCAAGTTTGAATATTACCAACTTGTATAAAAAATTTCAGGTTAATTTGAAAACAGTGATAATGATATTTGCTTTATTTTTCATTTTTCAGGGACTTAAATCATTAATTTAAATTATTTTAAATGTTCAAATAATACAAATGGCCCCTGCTATATCCATGTCCCTAATTATCAGACACAGGGGACATTTTTTTTATGGGAATTTTGGATTTGTTGAAATTTCATTTATCTGGAATTTCTTTAATTCATGAATGCTTGGGGTTTCTTTTCTTTCTCCCCATTTCATATTGATGCATAGATGATGATGATGCAAACACATTACTAGCCTATGACTCTTACTAGGGTTGTGACAACTCACCCCCACTCAAAAGAATCTCGTCCCGAGATTTGAAGTCATCGGAAGAGCGCGGGGTACTCTAGTCGGAGACGATCTTCTCTTTCCCATGTCGCCTCTTTGTCCGAATGATGTGACCACTGAACTTTAAGAAACTTGATGTTCCGGCGTCGAGTGGTACATTCAGCTTGATCAAGAATACGAACAGGGTATTCCCGATATGAAAGGTTATCTTGGAGATCAAGCGTTTCGTGGTCCACTTCTCGGACAGGGTCCGAAAAGCAACGCCTGAGTTGAGAGACGTGGAAGACATCATGAACTTTGGAAAGATGCGGTGGAAGTTCCAATTGGTAGGCAACCTCTCCTCGTTTAGCAAGAATGCGAAAAGGTCCAATGTAACGAGGAGCCAACTTGCCTTTGATACCGAATCGATGGGTACCCTTCAGAGGTGTAACCCGAAGGTAAGCCTTCTCGTCAACTTCGTAAGTCACAAACTTATGATGACGATCATATTGACTCTTTTGACGGGATTGGGCTGTTTTCAACTTTTCACGAATAATGCGAACTTGCTCCTCTGCATCCTGGATCATATCCGGACCAAAGAGTTGCCTCTCTCCGGCTTCTGACCAGTTAAGAGGTGTTCGGCATTTTCGTCCATAGAGAACTTTAAAAGGGGCTTTGCCCAAGCTTGATTGATAACTGTTGTTATAGGCGAATTCAGCAAATGGAAGGCAGTTCTCCCAATTCATACCGAAAGATATAACACAAGCTCAAAGCATATCTTCAATAATTTGATTGACTCGCTCAACTTGACCACTTGATTGAGGATGGAAAGCGGTACTAAATGATAGATGAGTCCCCATGGCAGTTTGAAAACTTTCCCAAAATCGAGAGGTAAAGATACTTCCACGGTCTGAGTTAATCTCCAAGGGTACACCATGAAGAGAAACTATTCGAGAAACATATAACTCCGCTAGCTGACTAGCAGAAATGCTTTCCCGAACAGGAAGAAAATGAGCCACTTTGGAAAGGCGGTCAATGACTACGAATATAGCATTGTTCCCTCTCTTGGTCCTGGGAAAACCGGTGATGAAATCCATACTGACCTTATCCCATTTCCATTCAGGAATAGCTAAGGGTTGAAGGATGCCAGCAGGCCTTTGATGCTCTGCCTTCAGACGACGACAAACGTCGCAGTTAGCAACATACTGAGCAATTTCTCTCTTCATCCTAGTCCACCAGAACCTCTGACGTAGGTCCTGATACATTTTGGTACTACCCGGATGAATTGTGAGAGGAGAATCATGAGCCTCCTTAAGAATCAGCTGCCTGAGATGTTGGCTTTTAGGAACCACTAAACGGCCCTGAAAGAGCACTACACCTTGATCATCTGTAGAGAAGTCCTTAGCGAGACCGCTAACAAGGTTCTCCTTGATCCGGGAAATTCCCTTATCACGCTTTTGGCCAGCTATAATTTGATCCTTAAGAGTAGGTTTCGCCACCAAGTTGGATAGGAATCCTTGAGGAACAATGTGAAGGTTTAACTTCCGGAATTCCTCACAGAGAAACGGTTGACCTTGTTGTAACATCAGATTGTTACAATAAGACTTACGACTTAGTGCATCAACCATGACATTGGTTTTCCCCGGGGTGTAAGTTATCCCTAAGTCGTAGTCCGAGATCAACTCTACCCACCGTCTTTGCCTGAGATTCAAATCCGGCTGGGTGAAGATATATTTTAGACTTTGGTGATCAGTGTATATCTCGCAACGATTACCCAGAAGATAATGTCGCCATGTTTTCAGTGCATGGACTACAGCTACAAGCTCAAGATCATGTGTGGGATAATTATCCTCATGTGGACGCAACTGTCGAGATGCGTAAGCAATCACATGACGATCTTGCATGAGAATGCAACCTAATCCTTGTCGCGAGGCGTCGCAATAGATAATATAGTCCTTAGATAAATCTGGTGGCACCAGAACGGGAGCAGAGGTCAGTCGTCTTTTCAACTCCTGAAAACTATGCTCGCATTGTGGAGTCCACTCGAACCTTTTATCTTTCTTGAGAAGTTCAGTTAGAGGTTTTGCAACCTTGGAGAAATTCTCAACAAAGCGGCGACAATAGCTCGCTAAGCCAAGGAAACTCCTTACTTGCTTAACTGATTCAGGTTGAGTCCAATCAAGGACGGCCTGAACTCTCTCAGGATTGACAGTAATACCTTTGCCAGAGATTACGTGACCCAGATAAGTCACTTCCGGCAACCAGAATTCACACTTGGAGAATTTGGCATATAGACGATGCTCTCGAAGTTTCATCAATACCAACCTTAGATGCTCGGCATGTTCTTGTTCGTTCTTCGAGTAAATGAGTATGTCATCAAGATAAACCACGACGAATTTATCCAAATACTCCATGAAGATCGAATTCATCAGTCGAGAGAAGGTGGCTGGGGCATTAGTTAATCCGAAGGACATAACGGTGTACTCGTATTGGCCATAACGAGTGACAAAAAACGTTTTTGGAATGTCCCCGTTTCTAATTCTGATTTGATGGTATCCCAACCTCAAATCCATTTTGGAAAAGACAGAGGATCCAGCGAGCTGATCATACAAATCGTTGATCCTGGGGAGCGGATACTTGTTCTTGATAGTGACCAAGTTCACTGGTCGGTAATCCACAACCATCCGTTCCGAGCCATCCTTCTTCTTAACAAAAAGGACGGGGCAAGCCCAAGGAGAAGAACTAGGACGAATGAACCCTTTCTTCAAAGCTTCATCGAGTTGGGTTTTTAGCTCGGCTAGTTCTAAGGGTGCCATCTTATAGGGTCTTCTGGCTATTGGAACTGTCCCTGGAATAAGTTCTATTACAAACTCGACATCTCTGACAGGTGGAATACCTGGCAGTTCTTCTGGAAAGACATCCGGAAAATCACGGACTACCGGAATATCTTCTTGCTCAGGGAGAGGGCTAGCATTTAGAGAATAGAGTTGGCGCTTGGTTGTTCGAGTAGAGACATTAACTATCTCTCCCGAGGGATGTGTAAGTTGAACATTCCTAAAATGAGTATCAATCTTGGCATAGTGGGTTTTCATCCAATCCATACCTAGAATGATATTGATGTCCGAAGACTTAAGAGCTATCAAGGATGCTAGGAATACTAGTCTATCCACCAGAATTTCATTGTCATGGCTCAATCTAGAAGTTTGCCATTTTGATCCAGGAGTCTGAACTACTAAAGGTGTGGGCATGTCACAGAAAGACATGTTATACAACTGTGCATAACTTTCTAAGATGAATGAATGAGATGCCCCAGTATCAAATAGAACAGATGCTGGATGGCTATTAACAAGAAGCGTACCTAGAATGACATCAGGGTCTTCAAGAGCTTCTTCAGCAGACACATAATTAACTCGCCCACGGGCAGGAGTTGGCTTCACATAGAAGGCTTTCCCTGGTTTTCCACGTCCAGCGGGCTTGGCATTGTTCTGGGGACATTCACGAGAATAATGTCCCGGTTCTCCACACTTATAGCATACCACTGTAGCACGAGGGGCAACATTTGCTTGCGGTCCTCCAAATGATCTGGGTGGAGGGTTGGACTGAACTGGACGAGGTGCCTGGAAGGATGGCCTCGCAGTGTACCTTGCCGGCATAGCTGCATTGGGTACCCATATTCGGCGCTTGTTGGGTCTTGAACCCGATGCAGGGTTGAAGTCATGGTTATGCCTCCTTGTGGCCTCGTAGTCAGTCTGTCCGGACTCAGCATTGATCGCTTTATTGACGAGAGCTTGAAAGGTGGCGCACTCATGCAGACGAAGATCTCGACGAAGCTCAGCATTTAGTCCCTTGCGGAACCTAGCCTGCTTCTTGGCATCGGTTGAGACCTCCTCTGGAGCATAGCGAGCAAGGTTTCCAAACTCGTGGCTGTATGCATCCACTGACAATCTACCTTGGGTGAAGGCACAGAATTCCTCTCTCTTGCGGTCCATCAGCCCTTCCGGGATGTGATGGAGACGAAATGCGGCGCTAAACTCTGCCCAGGTTGGCGCGGGTCCTTGAGGACGCATAGCTTCATAGCTTTCCCACCACAGGTTGGCGGGTCCCTCTAGGAAGTATGTTGCAAAGGTCACCTTGTTGGCCTCTGAAACATTTGCAGCTCGAATCTTGCGTGACATGCTGGTTAGCCAATCATCCGCATCGAGGGGATCGATCGAGTGATGGTACTTAGGCGGACAAAGCTTAATGAAGTCACCAAGTGACACTCCATCATGGTGATCACTGCGGGGAGCACGTGCGGTGTTCTGTTCAATCCTCTCCAACAGCCTGTTGGTCTCCCTCTTATTCCTTTCGGCTTCTAGCATCACCTCTGCTAGAGATGGTGCTCGTGGCAGCTCTTCTTGCCTTGGCTGGCTACTCTCGCCTTGCTCATGAGCATGCACAGGGTTGTTCCTGGTTGACACCATCCTGGGGAAAACAATCCATAGCTTAGACCTAGCGAGCAACAACTCTAGGACAAGAATTAGGAAATGCTCTGATCAGCATGGTATGTAGAATAAACACCAATCAACATGGTAAAACAACTACCATATGAACATTAGGTTTCATACACACCATGACTTAGTTCAGTACAAACCCAAGCTGAAAACAACTACGGAGAGATGACACAACTCATCGGAGGCATCACAAGCATCCTATACATTATCTATCTACACCTCCGGAACTCAACTCTCAACCTTGATCATACCCCACAAGACACACAGAACTGTGGCGATACGTCTACTAGCTTACCAGGTCTAGCATCCTCGCACTCAAACATCACCGTAGAATGCTTCGTACAGGTTACCCCCATGACCTGGAAGCTGAACCTGCGGATCTGGAAACACTCTAGCCTGGAATCCCTGGAAACCATAAGGGCACGGGTGTGGCCTTGGTCCCCTTGTCGGTGGCAACAACGGTCCTCGAAGAGGGGTGATGCCTCCAACATCAGGCCAGTCTACGTGTGCTGGCAAATGAGTCCGCGATGGAGTCAGCATCTCCATATCTCCATAACCTGTTTGCACAACAGGTGCCAGCTGCGTCAAAGCTGTCCAAAGACGGGCACGGGTAGCATAGAGCTCCATGCGTAGGGCACGTGCATCACGGTCTCTAGTTTCCAACATCTGCGCGGTCACCTGCAGTCTAGGGTCTTCATGGGAATGATCAGAATAGGCTGCACTGAGATATCCATCCTCTCCTCCAATGGAAGCAGGTACATAGCAGAACTCCGTGTCCTGAAGCAGACCATGGTGAAACCTCATAATAGTCAACATAGTATAGGCGGCTTCCTAAACTGCCATATCTATGGTAACTCCCAATCCATGAGTCCAGTGAAGCGGCTCTGCAGCTCCAGGATATGAAGGGTATATCCTAACAGTACACAGATACTGACTCTGGTTGAAATCTCGGTACTGCTCCTCCACGGTGTACTTCGGGTACCAACGATATCCCGCCTCCATCATCACTCTAACCAACATGGCCGTGTGACCCAGCACATCGATGCACCTGGTCAGACGGACCACCTGACGGAAAGGACGAGACGGCATCTGAAACAGAGAATGATGCAAAGACATTAGAGATCCTAACGGAAATCGAGCAGCATAACGGCTGTAATTGCTCAACAAAATTTTTGAGACAATTTAAAGGAGATTGGAAAGGCATGACCACTCGACTATCTAGACTCAAATCTCTTCTCCATCTGTTTGTCACACCAACAACACTAAAATAACCACACTTACTCACAAACAAGCTAGTTATTGGTCCATGGCTAGTAACTCGTCATCCTAGGCAATAGGTGACAATCCTAGTACCTATCCTCGTAGATAAGATGAGAATGACCCAGCATAGAATAACTTGGGAAGAGGAGTAAAAAGAGTCTTACGTTCCCTTCCACAATCAATTCCCCTACTTATCTATAGTGTTTCTAGACTCAACTTCGACCGGTTTGGCTTGATAGTCCTACAGTCAGTCAGGCTCTGATACCAACGCTGTCGGGACCCCGATCCTAAGTCATATGATTCCATACTGTAACAAGCCACATCACTTTGCGGCCTCACGCACGGTACTCCACGGCTGCAGCCTTACCTTGGCCGGGACCGTTTGCGTCTTTTGGCTCACGTATGTGAACATGTCGCTGGCAATCACACAACAAAGAACCCGGGCCGACATAACTAGTCATAGAACCCAAGTGGCACATCCGTACGGAAACAGGCATACATAACCCAGCAATGCAGGTGTCGGTCTCAAGCGTGTGTAGACGAGTCGTAGAAAGTTACAAGGACTCCATTACGTCGCGAGACACGAATGTCATCGCTGCACGTAGACGAGTCGTAACAGGCTACAGAGACTCCATTACACTGCGAGACATTTCCCCAAAGGGACAGACACAGCAGCAAAGAAGGATACATGCCGGTCAATCAATGTGTCCGGAGCAGTAGCAAGCTACCAAGGCTCGGTGGAAGCACAAAAAGACAGTTTCCCGTAAGGAGTACTGCTAAAGGCACACAACTAGGTGTCGGATCCCATACATACCGTTGCACGCCGCACGTACGCACGACATGCCCGTTATGCATAGATACAACTATGGCATCACAACATAACCATACAACAACATGACTTTTATTTAAAAGGCTCAGAAGAGCCTTGCTTAATATGTTCTTACAGATAGGGGTCACATGACCCGGCACTCAAGTTATACAAACAAGTTCATACAAGCCAGCGGAAACTTAGAACTATCCGAGTACGGACAGTGAAATGAAAAGAGGGCACATGGCCTGACTATCTACGGCACGCCACACGGCACAGGGTCATAGCTGGGACACCAGCTATTCAGCATCGTCAACGTCTAGATAGAACCCACCTGATGGGTCCTGGTTTTCCTCTGCAACATTAATTAAGCAAGGATGAGTACAATCGTACTCAGCAAGTCTTTAAAACAGACCTAGTCTAGTTATGCTCATGTATCAACAAAGGGGTGGAGGAGTTTATGCAGAAAGCCAGCTTTGACTCATGGCTAACCTACACTACTCAGTTTTACACTCTTTGTTACAATTTTACTTATCGCACACGAGTCCACTAACTCCATCTCAATACACCACCATGGACTCACCTTCCCCTCCCGGAAGAGTGCCATCCACGGTACTCACACTGGTCTTGAGATTTTTAGAAGTATCCATTTGATTATCTATGAACAGCATAAGTTCTCCAAGTAGTCCATATCCGCGGACGCGGCTATTCGAATAGTTTCATAACC
Source organism: Hordeum marinum (assembly GCA_022496015.1). NCBI lineage: Eukaryota > Viridiplantae > Streptophyta > Magnoliopsida > Poales > Poaceae > Hordeum > Hordeum marinum. The sequence goes on from CM039675.1 coordinate 421,532,341, forward strand.
CTGCAGGGGTGTACTTCTTCACACATGCTCTCGCCACTTATCGCTGTGTGCCATAAACCATGCACCTCGGCAACCTTCAAGCGGATGCCCAGCGAGGGAGTCGGCCACGACCGTCAATCACATAAGACCCCTAATCCAGGCTACCGCCTATTTGAGACTGACCCGCATGGAAGTCCGGCCGAAGTTTCCACTACGGTCCCAAACGATGTGCGCAGGGTTCCCAAGCCCACCATTCGGGTGACCCTTGGTACACCGTGCCACTGCCTACCGCGTCGTAACCCACCCCGAGGGTCAGCGCTACGCACGGCCTCCAGCAAGCTATAAACACCAGAAACTACTTGCAATACCTGGACCAAAGACTAAGCGACTGATAAGTCGAGCGGGGTCATATTTCAGGGCCCAGCATGTGGTAGTATCTCGTCTTGGATCTCAAACACGGAACCCAGTTCCTAAGAACGGTCTCAATGAGACAACCCACTATGTACTCCTACATAGCCTCTCATCGCCACCTTTTACCAAAACGGATTCGTTATGAACTCAACACATCGGAACATCACAGTTTCACTCTAACTCATCACCCAGATGAATCAGACCTGACACAACTCTAAGCATAGCAGCATGGCATGAAGATAATCTAAGCACATCACGGCACAAGCATCTACCAGGTATGCTAGGTTGCAAGGTGTAGCTATTTACTGTGACAAGATCAGGTCATGCATAAGAATAGGATCATCTACCGGGTATGACTGACATGTGATCGTTTGTCCTGATGCAATAATGAGAGCAGGAGCGAGAGAATGGGATGTTATCGGAATGATCAATGGGGTTGCTTGCCTTGCTGAGTTGCGGAAGAGTTCTCTCCTTCGTCGGGGTACGGAGTAGCATCGTCTGGATTCGGACCTACCGCAATGCAGATAAGAACAATCAATACAAGCAAATGCGACAATATGATGCATGATCATGGCATAGTGGTATACATGGGTGAGCTAGTGTGAATGGTGATCATGTCTATTTAATTCAGATTTGAATATAGGTTCCAAGTTGTCCTCATTTCAAATTCCATATAATGACCTAATGCTAAAATGTCCAAGTTCACCTATTTAGATTGCTCTAACATGCATGAGGATAGCACCATTGGATTCATTGGATTTTTCTGATAAATTTTCATATATAAATTATTTTCATCTGACTTACAGATTAATTTATATGATTTTTCAAAGTTTTTAACTATTTCTGGAATTATTTTAATCTGAAAATAGATTTACTGCGTCAGCCACGCGTCAGCATGACATCAGCCTGGTCAACTGACCGTTCTAAGTCGAAATGACACGCGGGACCCACATGTCATAGACACAGGGGCTAATCCCGCGCTGACTGGGCGTTGACCCCGCTACGGGGCCCACTGTCAGTGGCTGGAGGGGGATTAACTAGCGCGGGGGTTAGCCTAATCACTAGGCCACGTCAGCGGCGCCAGAGACTCGCCGGCGATGACCAAAACGACGGTGGCAACTCGCCGGAATCGCGTAGACACGGCGGCAGAGTGTGCGGAGACCACCTGGAGGTAGCCCGCACACGTCCGCGTCCATCTAGGGGGTCAGGAGGGGCTGGGGTGGCCGGAGTTGACGGCCACGTCCATTTTGGCGACGGCCGGAGCTCGGCACGACGTGGAAATGGCAGCCAGGGCACGGGGAGGAAATCTGGAGGCAGCTACGGGCTCCTGGGGATGCACTAAGCACGGGCACATGCTCGGGTGTGGGCTGCGGCTGCTGTGGTCACGGCTGCGCCATGGCCGGCGGCGAGGTCCTCTCGGGCGTCGACAGCTAGCAGGGCTAGAGAAGGGGAGGAGCGGCGGGGAGAGGGGGAGATGAACCGGAAGCTCACCCCGGTGCATCTGGCGGCGACGAGAGGGTCGGGGAGGCGTCACGGGCGGCGAATCGACGTCCGGCAACGGCGGCCTTCGGCAGGGGGATCGGGAGAGAGAGATAGAGGAGAGAGCGAGGGAGAGAATGGGCGAGGCCAGCTTGATCTGGACGTCTCCTACGAGGTCATCCTCGAGGCCTCGCTGGCCGGAGAGAGACGGGCAGGCAGGGAGGAGGTGGAGGCCTCCCGGCGCGCGCGTCACTTCGCCTCTGCGTACTAGCAGAGGTTGAAGATGACCGCTTGCCCTGGTGGGCTGGGCCATCTCCTACCTGGGCCAGGTAAGCCTCTTCCTTTTTTATTTTTATTTCTATTTTCTGTTTCCTTTCTAATATTGTTTTATTCCTTTGCAGGTCCATATAACTTTTCAAAACCATTCCAAAACTTTTATATATTCAAGTTTGAATATTACCAACTTGTATAAAAAATTTCAGGTTAATTTGAAAACAGTGATAATGATATTTGCTTTATTTTTCATTTTTCAGGGACTTAAATCATTAATTTAAATTATTTTAAATGTTCAAATAATACAAATGGCCCCTGCTATATCCATGTCCCTAATTATCAGACACAGGGGACATTTTTTTTATGGGAATTTTGGATTTGTTGAAATTTCATTTATCTGGAATTTCTTTAATTCATGAATGCTTGGGGTTTCTTTTCTTTCTCCCCATTTCATATTGATGCATAGATGATGATGATGATGCAAACACATTACTAGCCTATGACTCTTACTAGGGTTGTGACAGCCACCATTGCGGCCAGCAGATCGGTGGCTTTCAACCCCTCCATCCTGGTCATGATGAGCAGGCCCTCGCAGAGCCGGTCCGCCGTCTCAGGCGCCTGAGGCGGAACCGCCCGCCAGTTCAGCATCGTGGTCGGCGTGTGGTTGGTGAAGTCGGGGAGGTTGATGTGGTCCTCCTCCAGCTTCGCGTTCTTCACATAGAAGAACCCCCGCTGCCAGCGCTTCACCGACTCGTGCAGCGGGAGCTTTGTGAAGCCGGTCCCCTTGCGGATTTTGATCATGGCGCCTCCACAAACGGTCATCACCATCTGCTTCGTCACCGGATCCTTCGCCGTGTGCCGCTTGAGGAAGTCGAGCCTCAGATCAACCCCCAAGTACCCCTCGTAGAGGGTGACGAACGCCGCCAGCTGCAAGACGGCGTTGGGGGGAGGTGGTGCGGCTGCAGGCCAAACCGCGTCAGGAAGTGGCGGAAGAAGGCGCTCAATGGCTGCCCTAGCCCGCGGAAGAAATGGTCGGTGAAGATGACCACCTCGCCCTCCCACGGCGCCGCGGAGTTCTCCGGCCCGGCTGGGCGCGCCTCCAAGAGTGCCTCCACCGGGAGTTTGCGGCAGTGGCGGAGGTGCTAGTTGAAGGATTCATCCATGTCACTGCCGTCCTAGGCGCCTTTGCTCGCCATGGTCGCCAAAGGGGTGCGCGGTTGCGACGACGGGCGCGAGTGCTCGGCTACGGCTTTCTGCGGTGGTGGACGGCGGCGCGACTCACCTACGTGCTTTGACATCCTGCTCTCTCTCTCTCGCGCACGCGACGGGAGGGGGGCAGCAAAGACGATGCGACGGGGGCGAGGGGAGCGAATGGGCCGTTCCGCTCCCCTCCTCTCGCTATTTAAACACCGCGTGGGTGATCGTGGGGGCCGGATTCATCGCGCACGACCCCCACGATTCCAGTAGCACGCGAGGCGGATGTTAAGGCGCTCGGGAACGCCAACCGTCCGCCCGCGCCGTAAAAGATCCATGCGCGCGGGCTGAGACCGCGGTAGTGGAGGGCCCCGCCCCGTGGCCTGGTCTTTTCCTTCGCATGGCCTGTCAGGCCACGGCCCGCTGCATCTACTGCATGGCGCGCCTTCCCTACCCGGTGGGGAACCCGAGGCGGCATGCGAGGCATCGGCCGGCTGTGGAGCCGGTCGGCGTTTGCCTGCGTCGCTCGACTCTCAAGGCGCCCCACAACACAAGGACGATCTTCAAGCCTACGAGGACCTCCACGGCTAGTCGGCGGACCTCCCCGGCTTCGGGGACTACTGACGGGGGGATGACCCCGGGGTAGCCTCAGGCGCTCCCTTGCTCCAGCTTTCTAACACAATCAAAGGGCGGGCCGCTCCTCTGCAGTCCGGCTACACCTTGCCGATAGCGGCCCTCCGGCCAGAACCCGCTAGCTGCGCCCCGCCGGCTACAACGTGCCGGCCAGCTGGGGGCGTTGCCGCCCGGCCGCCCAGCCGGCTGCGCATTGGATACCGTCGTCAGGACATGTGTGGCGACAGTGGTCCCCATCCCATCGGGGGTCAGCACCCGTATGGCCACAGTGAAGGCATCAGGGCCTCTGACCCTGGCAGACGGTGACCTGGCTTCCAACAGTGCCGGCACACCCCAACCACTCCGCTACCTGCCCCGGCATGGCCACAGGGCGGCCGGCCGCACAGCTGACCCTGGTCGGTCGCCGCAAGATGACGCCAGAAGGGGCGGCCTGTGCCGCGACGTGACCAGCGTCGGGACCCGCCGCGTGGGCCCTGCCGGTTACTGATGGGACCCTTCAGCCAGCGGGGCCCACTGGCGACAGGACCCCATAGCCGGCCACAGAGGCTGCCGGCTGGGGCCCCCCATGGCCCTCTATTCATATTGTAATCCGGGGGGTTGGCCTATAAAACCCCCTAGGCCTCCCCCATGCACGGGGTCGGACATTCGGTTGATCTCTGAGTCCACTCCACACGCACACACATAGAGAGGCAGAAGGGCAAGCTAACTCCTTCTTCCTCCTCGATCCATACAGCTCAAGGAGCACCATTGTAACCCGACCATCGTCTCAACTAGACTAAGCAGTACTAGGGGTGTTACCTCCCACGGGGGGCCCCGAACCTGGGTACATCGTGTGTCTACCACCGCTTGTGCCTAACCCCGCTCCCGGAGCCCGCCGGCGTCCTTCGGCCCTCCCGATAAGCCTACCCATGGCATCTGCCATGACAAAGCCACGAAAACTAGAGTCAATAATCTAGTTCACATCACCATGTGATCCGCATTGTTATGAATCTAACACCCAATGAGTTCTGGGGCTCGATCATGCTTTGCATGTGAGGGAGGTCTTTTAGTTAATGGGTCTGTGACATTCAGATCCGTGTGTACTTTGCAAATCTCTATGTTAAACTGTAAATACTGCTACCACACTCCACTTGGAGCTATTCCAAATGGTTCTCCACTATACGTATCTGGATTGCTACTAAGAGTCATCCGGATTGGTGTTAAAGCTTGCATCGACGTAACTCTTTACGACGAACTCTTTATCACCTCCATAATCTAGAAACATTTCCTTAGTCTTTTAGTCACTAAGGATAATATTAACCGTTGTCCAGTGATCCACTCCTGGATCACTCTTGTACCCCTTGACAGACTCATGGCAAAGCAGACACAAGTGCGGTACACAGCATAGCATACTATACAGAGCCTATGGATAAGGCATAGGGGACGACGTTCGTCCTTTCTCTTTCTTCTGCCATGGTCGAGCTTTGAGTTTCACTCAACTTCACACCTTACAAAGCAGGCGAGAACATTTCTCTCTGACTGATCCATTTTGAACTCTTTCAAAATCTTCTCAAGGTATGTACTCATTGAAAGTCTCATCAAGCATCTTGATCTATCTCTATAGATCTTGATGCTCAACAATTAGGTAGCTTTAAACAGGTCTTCCTTTGAAAATCACTTTTCAAACAACCGTTTATGCTTTCCAGAAATTCTACATTATTTCCGATCAACAATATGTCATCCACATATACTTATCAGAAATTCTACAGTGCTCCCACTCACTTTATTTTAAATACAAGTTTCTCGTAAACTTTGTATAAACTACAAAACTTTGATCACCTCATCAAAGCCTATATTCCAACTCCGAGATGCTTGCTCCATCCCTTAGAAGGATTGTTGGAGCTCGCACACCTTTTAGCATCCTTAGGACTGACAAAACCTTCTGGTTGTATCACATACAACTTTTCCTCAAGTAAACTATTAAGGAAACGATGTTTTGTCATCCATCTGCCAGATTTCATAATTGAAAACTGCAACAACTGCTAACATAATTCCAACAGACTTGAGCATCATTACGAGTGAGAAAGTCTCATCGCAGTCATCTCTTTGAACTTGTTGGAAACTTCTTTCTGAAAAGTCGATCTTTATAAATGGTGACATTTACCATCAACATTTGCCTTCATCTCAAAGGTCCATTTGTACTCGACGACCTGCCGTCCAACGAGCAAGTCTACCAAAGTCTATACTTGGTTTTCATACATGGATCCTTTCTCGGATTTCATGGCCTCTAACCATTTGTCGGAATACGAGCCCATCATCGCTTCTCCATATCTCGTAGGTTCATCGTTGTCCAACAACATGACCTCCAAGATAGGGTTGTCGTACCGCTCAGGAGTAGTACACATCCTTGTCGACCTACGAGGTTTCATAGTAACTTGACCAGAAGCTTCATGATCATCATCATTTACTTCCTCTTCAACTGCCGTAGGTTCCACAGAAACATCTTTCTATGCTGCGCTACTCTTTGGTTGAAACAAAGGTTCAACAACCTCATCAAGTTCTATCTTCCTCCCACTCAATTCTTTCGAGAGAAACTTTTTTCTCCGGAAAGGAACCATTTTACAAACAAACACTTTGCACTCGGATCTGAGATAGAAGGTATACCCAAGTGTTCTTAGGGTATTCTATGAAGATGCATTTGTCCGCTTTGGGTTCGAGCTCATTAGGTGAAAACTTTTTTCACATAAGCGGCATGGCCCCAAACATAAAGAAATGACAGCTTAGGTTTCTATCAAACCATAGTTCAGATGGTGTCATCTCAACATATTTAGATGGTTCCCTATTTAAAGTGAATGTAGTTTGTCTCTAACGCATAACCCCAAAACTATAGTAGCAAAACGATAAGAGACATCATAGCATGCACCATATCCAATAGAGCACGACTATGACGTTCGGACACACCATCTTACTATGGTGTTCCAGGTGGCGTGAGTTGTGAAACAATTTTCACATTGTCTAAAGTTGTATGCCAAACTCGTAACTCAGGTATTCATCTCCACGATCATATCATAGACATTTTTATCTTCTTGTCATGATGATCTTAAACTTCACTCTGAATTTGCTTGAACTTTTCAAATGATTCAGACTTGTGTTTCATTAAGTAAATATACTCATATATACTCAAATCATCAGTGAAGGCAAGAAAATAACGATATCCACTGCACGCTACAACACTCATTGGACCATATACATCAACATGTACCATTTCCAATAAGTCAATTGCCCATTCCGGAAAACGGGGTTTTAGTAATCTTGTCCAACAGGCATGGTCCGCATGTCTCAACCGATTCAAAATCGAATGAGTCCAAAGATCCATCAGCATGGAGTTTCTTCATGCGATTTATACCAATATGAAATTTAGCGGTAGTTCCACGAGTATGTGGTACTATCATTATTAACTTTGTATCTTTTGGCATCAATGTTATGAACATGTGTATTACTACGATCAAGATTCAACAAACCATTCTCACTGGGTGCATGATCATTGAAGGTATTATTCATGTAAACAGAATAACCATTATTCGCTAACTTAAATGAATAACCGTGTTGCAATAAACACGATCTAATCATGTTCATGCTTAACGCAAACACCAAATTACATTTATTTAGGTTTGTCACTAATCCCGAAGGTAGAGAGAGCATGCGATGTTGATCACATCAACTTGGAAACATTTCCAACACACATCGTCACCTCACACTTAGCTAGTCTCCATTTATTCCGTAGCTTTTACTTCGAGTTACTAATATTTAGCAACCGAACCGGTATCCAATACCCAGGTGCTACTAGGAGTACTAGCAAGGTACACATCAATAACACATATATCAAATATACTTATGTCGATGTTGCCAGCCTTCTAATCTACCAAGTATTTAGGGTTGTTCCGCTTTAGCGACCGCTCTCCTCATAATAGAAGCACTTAGTCTCGGGTTTGGTTCAACTTTGGGTTGCTTCACTAGAGCTGCAACTGACTTGCCATCCATGAAGTTTCCCTCCCTGCCCTTACCATTCTCGAAACTAGTGGTTTTACGAACCTCAGCACTTGGTGCTCCTTCTTGATTTCTACCTTCACGGTGCCAAACATCGCGAACATCTCAGGGATCATCATTTCCATCCATGGCATAACTATAGTTCATCACGAAGTTCTAGTAACTTAGTGATAGTGACTCAGAGAACTATATCATTCACTTTCTTATTTGGAAGATTAACTCCCACTCGATTCAAGCGATTGTAGCACCCAGACAATCTGAGCACATGCTGAACGATTGAGCCATTCTCCTTCATCCTGCAGGCAAAGAATCTTGTTGGAGATCTCATATCTCATAACACGGGCACGAGCCTGAGATCCCAATTTCAGCTCTTAGAACATCACATATGTTTCGTGATGTTCAAAACGTTTTGGATCCTCAATTCTAAGACATAATGCATGACACACATAACTATCAAGTATTCATCGGAACATGCCCGTCAGATGTTCACAACATCTACAGATTACACTAGAGGGGGTGGCGCACCGAGGAGTACATTAAGGACATAAGCCTTCTGTGCAGCAATGAGGACAATCCTCAGATCACGGACCCAGTCCGCAATATTGCTAACATCATCTTTCAACTATATTTCTCTAGGAACATATAAAAATTCAAGGGAGCTACAACGTGAGCTAGTAATCTACAACATAATTTGCAAAGACACTACTAACTATGTTCATGATAATGAGTTCAATTAATCATATTATTTAAGAACTCCCACTCAAATTGACATCCCTCCGGTCATTTGAGTGATACATGATCCAAATTCACCAACTGAAGTCCGATCATCACGTGAGTTGAGGTCGTTTCAATGGTGAACATCATAATGTTGATCATATCTGCTATATGACTCATGTTCGACCTTTCGGTCTCTTGTGTTCCGAGGCCATGTATGTACATGCTAGGCTCATCAAGTTTAACCCGAGTGTTCTGCATGTGCAACACTGGCTTGCACCCGTTGTATGTGAACGTAGAGTCTATCACACCCGATCATCACGTGGTGTCTGAACACGACGAACTTTAGCAACGGTGGACACTTGGGGAGAACACAATTCATCTTGAAATTTAAGTGAGGGATCACCTTATAATGCTACCGTCGTCCTAAGCAAAACAAGGTTCATAAAAGGATTAACATCACATGCAAATCATAAGTGACATGATATGGCCATGAACTTGTGCTTTTGATCTCCATCTTGAAAGCACCGGCATGATGTCCATCATCACCGACATGACACCATGATCTCCATCAACGTGTCGCCATCGGGGTTGTCGCACCCACCATGCTTCCACTACTATAGCTATCGTTTACTGATAAAGTAAAGCATTACATAGCGCTTAATGATTGACACACAAGTCATACAATAATTAAAGACAACCCTATGTCTCCTTCCGGTTGCCGTACTCATCGACATGCAAGTCATGATATTCTATACAACACATGATCATCTCATACATCACATATATCACATCATGTAATTGGCCATATCACATCACAACATACCATACAAAAACAAGTTAGACGTCCTCTAATTGTTGTTGCATGTTTTACGTGGCTGCTACAGGTATCTAGCAAGAACAATTCTCACCTACGCAAAACCACAACGGTGATACATAAATTGCTTTTCAACCTTCTCAAGGACCGCCTTTGTTGAATCCAATCCAACTAAAGTAGGAGAAACAGACACCCGCCAGCCATCTTTGTGCAACGAAGTTACACGTCAGCCGATGGAACTGGTCTCTCATAAGCGTATGAGTAAGGTTGGTCCGGGATGCTTCATCCCACAATACCGCTGAACTTAAACACGACCAAGGAAGGAAGCAATCTAAGCATCAACGCCCACAAACTCTTTGTGTTCTACTCGAGATCTCATCTACACATAAACCTACGCACACGCAAGATCTATCCATGGTGATGAGCATCTACGAGAGAGAGAGAGAGAGAGTGGATATACATACCCTTGTAGATCGCTAAGCGGGAAGCGTTAAGAAACGCGGTTGGTGTGGTCGAATGTCTTCGCGATCCAAATCACCGAGCGTCCTGTGATCTTATCATGATCCATCCCACGATCCAATCACGATCCGTCCCGCGAACTCATCACGATCCGTCCCACGATCTCATCACGATCCATCTCGCGATCTTGATCATGGTCCTTCCGATCTAGCGCCGAACGGACGGCACCTCCGCGTTCAACACACGTACGGCTCGATGACGATCTCCACCTTCTTGATCCAGAAAGAGAGAGCTGAGAGGTAGACGAGTTCTCCAGAAGCATGACGATGTTGCAGCGATGCTGGTGGAGGAATTCCAGCAGGGCTTCGCCTAAGCACCGCTGAAAACCGATCTAGAGGACAAAACAATCTAGAGGAAGAAGAGGGCAGCATGTGGCAATTAGGGTTAGGGCTGCCCTCAATACCTCTAGTATATATAGGAGGAGAGGAGGAGGAGGAGGAGGTTGGCGCACAAAGGGCCAGCCCTTTGATCTTGGCGCAAGGAGGAGAGGAGTCCTTCTCCTCCACTCCTAGTTGGATTAGGACTCCTTCCTTATTTAGCCTTTTTGCCTTTTTCCACCTTTTTCTCCTTGGGCTTTTCTTCCCAGCCACATGGGCCCTTTGTGGGACTTCCACCAGCCCACTAAGGGCTGGTATTCATCCTCCCACAGCCCATGTAGCCTCTTGGGTCGAACTACCCCTCCCGATGGAACCCCGGTACACTACCGGCACTCCCGGTACACTACCGGCACTCCCGGTACACTACCGATGAGCCCAAAACTTTTCTGGTGACCAAAGAAGGACCCAGTTAATCCCGTATGATGTTCCCTTTGTTCTTCGGTATGTTACTTGCCTGAGATTCGATCGTCGGTATCTCCATACCTAGTTCAACCTCGCTACCGGCAAGTCTCTTTACTCGTTCCGTAATACAAGATCCCGTGTCTAACACTTAGTCACTTTGCTTGCAAGGCTTATTGTGATGTTGTATTACCGAGTGGGCCCTGAGATACCTCCCCATCACACGGAGTAACAAATCCCAGTCTTGATCCATGCCAACCCAACAGACACCCTCGGAGATACCTGTAGAGCACATTTATAGTCACCCAGTTAGGTTGCGATGTTTGATACACACAAGGTACTCCTTCAATGTCAGTGAGTTGCATGATCTCATGGTCATAGGAATAGATACTTGACATGCAGAAAACTGTAGCAATAAACTGACATGATCATATGCTACGTTCATAGTTTGGGTCTTGTCCATCATATCATTCTACTAATGATGTGATCCCGTTATCAAATGACATCTCATGTCCATGAATAGGAAACCATAGCCATCTTTGATCAACGAGCTAGTCTATTAGAGGCATACTAGGGACATGGTGTTGTCTATGTATCCACACATGTATCTGAGTTTCCGATCAATACAATTATAGCATGGATAATAAACGATTATCATGAGCAAGGAGATATGATAATAACCAATTTATTATTGCCTCTAGGGCATATTTCCAACATTGTTGCCCCCATTGCATGGGCGGCTCGGGGGGGGGGGTTATAGGCCAATCCCCGGCTTACAATATTCCTGAGGTACATAAGTGAGGGACCCGACTGGCAGCATATCCGGCTGACTAGGGGGTCCCACCCTTCGAGCCTTCTCGTCGCCCGTAGGGTCCACCCGCTGCGCGGCCCCATCGCCCGCTGGGGCCTGCTAGCCGGCTCCGTGATTGGCCCCCGCCCACCTGCTACGGCACGGGCCGCCCGGGTGGCGTCGTCTAGCGCCAACTAAGTCTTCGTTACGGCCGGCTGCACTGTAGCCTCGCCGGGGCAGGTAATCGAGTGGGCGGGGGCGTGTCGGCAATGTTTCCTCTCCCGGTCGCGGTCGCCAAGGTCAGCGGCCCGGACAGCCGGACTATAGCCACGCGCGCCCGTGCGTCAGCGACCATTGTGGCTACAATGGCGCCCGTCGTGGCGGTTAGGTCCTATCGCTGTACCCGCGCGCAGAGGGACAGGACGTTGCTTGTCCGCCCCGAGGTCAACGGAGGAGGCGGCCCGAAGGCAGCCAATCATGCCTAGCCAGCCAGGGGCCGAGCCAGCACCTTGACGAGCCGTCCTCGAGCCAGACGGCGATCGCACCTGCCGGATGTGCTCCAACCGGCCGGGGCCAGCGGAACGTGTACTTTTTCTTTGATCCGGGGAGGAGAACCCCGTTGCTTTGGCCTACCTAGGGGTAATAACCCCATCACTATTCATCAAAATGTTGGCATTTATTTTGGAACTCAAATTTAGTAAGAAAATAAGTCTAAACTTTTGGATTTATTTGGCATCTTTTGTTTTAGGAACCAGAGTAATATTACCATAGTTAAGTCTAGCAATATCTAAAGCCCATATATGAAAATCATCAAGTAGTTCTTTTTCATATCCCACTTAACAACATCCCAAACATGTTGAAGAAAGTCAACAGTTAGCATTAGGGTTATGGCACTTATTCTTCTCCATATTAAACACTACTAATTATAATTATTCCATGGAGAAGGGATCCACCAAATTTTGAGCCTCCCCTTCAATAACCCCATTCATCTTGTTCCCAGGAAACAATCAAATTCTTCCTTCTACTGCCATTAGGTTTAACATGATAATATCTACTATTATTATCTCCCTCTTTGATTTCTTTATCATTATATCTTCACATGTATTTCAATTCCTCATGTTTCATAATTCTCCAACTTGCTCGCTAAGCTCTTTTCATTCATTGCTATCATGAGCAGTCAAAACATTATTCTCAAAGAATTTATCAATGATATCTAACTTACCTAGAAGCTCAACCTTAATTTTTCCTATACGAAGCATCAACATTCCTATTCCTCCCCCTACCTATCCTCCTAAGACTCGCAAAATATTTTCTCATTTATATACGCTAGAACCAGCGTATTGCTTAGTCTACATAGAAGTGACAAAAGTCCTTAAAACATCCAAGAATTCTCAAACTGATTATAGATTGAGAATTATCATGAGAGCCATTATCTAACAAGAGAGGAGCGTGATCAGAAACTTCCTTTTCAAGAGCTTGAAGAAGAGAAAGTGGATATTGTTCTTCCTAATCACGACAAATCAACAACATATCTATTTTTTTCATAAGTTGGATCCATCATATTATTCGTTCGGGTAAAGTTTCTCTCATTAAGAGTAACTATTTCAGCCCAATCAATTATAACATTAATTAGAAAAAACACTCGAATGGTCAATTTCATTTAGCTTATTTTCCTTAGAGATATTTCTAATAATATTGAAATCTTCATCCACTAAGCATGCTAGGGTATTATCATTATAGATACTAAAAAGTTTTGCTCAACGAGTTTTGTCGGAAACTACCGTATGGGCATCCCCAATGCCGAACCTCAAACTTCCCACAAGCGTCTGGACTCCATGGCCCGGAGGTGTTGTGCTATTCAACGCGGGCCTGTATCAGTCCGCTGAGCGGCTCGGATGTGCTTTTTCCCGCAAAAACGGAAAAATTAGGGAGGCTTTGCGGGCGTCCAGACAACACCACACCCAATTCTGCCCACCCTGGCCCACCCACAAAATGCTCCTCAGTCGCTCGCACGCATTCCGACCCGGCGCCAGCTGCCCGCATTCATGCCGCTATGGACCGGACGCTCCACATTGAAGCCGGCCCTGAGCAGACGCAACCTCTCACTGACTACGACATTGAAGCGATGCGCTAGCCGAGGGTGCCGCCCACCGCACGCCCAACTGAACACGCCTCCTCACCGCATTCAAACGTCTCCATTAACCCCATGTGCGTGACAATAAACCTACTCTGGCCACACATCCGTTCATGAGCCAGTCAGCATTAAAGACAATGTCAGGCAAGATACTCGCCCGCTTGCTATTTAAAGGAGGACAAACGGCCGACAAGAATCGCAACACTCCTCTGATCCCCGTCTCCTCCTCCCACCATTTTCTTCAGCCTTTTGATGGCGTCTGACGAGCCGGAAGAGTAGTTTGCGGACATAAGAGCCGGTTGGGTTGCCCACCAAGCCCGCCGGATATGTTATAGGCAACTCGCGGCTCCACCTCCGTCGCCTAGCCTGATGGACTAAGTTGTCTCTCAACACCGGCATGTGGTTCAACAACTCGCTGCTGCAAGCCAGCTCATAGAGGAGTGGCGAGTTACTCTAGGAAGGCATGCGAGGGAGCACGACAGAGCGGGCTTCGCGGTTGCCATGGAAGAGGCCATCTACTATGCCATCCACCGTTAATGTTGGCGTAATCGCGTCAGGTCAGTGGAGAAAGAAGTCGGATACACGAAGATTGATGAGTCGGTGGTCATCACGTCCGCGTCCGCCGCCAACATTAAGGAAAAGTAGAACATGGGAGGCTATCATCGCTTTGGTCCTAGGAACGCCACCGCAAGCGAGTCGCCGATGTACACAATCAGTGTCTCGTGCACTTCACGGAAGCGTATGCAACCCTTCCCCTCTAGCTGAAGCATCCCTTTTGCCACTCCGACGAGCAGCACAGCCAGACATAGCGAACATAGGGGGGATATACCTTTGGGGCTCCCGACATTCTAATGAACAGGCTGTCGGACATGAGGAAGACAAAGGGATTCGTTGTGACCGGCCGTAGACTAATGTAGTGTATCCGTGTCATGATAATGAAGCTCCACGCGACCGGGCGTGCACATAGTTTTACCCCTTTGTTAAGATATGCTCAAAATATAAATTTTTTCCTCCGGTTTGTATGAAATTCGTTGTGCATGCATGAATTTCGTCCGGTTAGTGTAAATAATTATTGACATATATGCGGAAGTGTTGGATGACCGCCTATGACATTAGTGTTCGTGGACTGTCCTCCTTTCCGGTTCATGGACGAATGCAGGAAGAAATTTACGGATTGACGTTGAATATGACCTGAGATATGTTGGATTGGGTAGATGAGTTCGGTTCGCTATCGAGAGGGTGCACCCTACACTTTTCTGCTTTGCGGCTCAGGCCTCGGCTTGTTTTCGGTAGTACATGTACCTCAGGTTGCACGCGGCATTCTTACAGATGGCGGGAGCCGGGAGGGTTGTCGTTTGGCAAGGCAGTGGCTTCTGCCTTTCCAGTTTCAATAGGATTAAGAGACGCAAGGTTCAATAAATCACATATCTATATCTGTACCTACTATACTAATACTAATACTAATACTATAGTATACTAATACTATACTAATCCTAATACTAATACTAATACTAATTACTAATACTAATAAAGGGGGAAACCCTATCGCGCTTGGATATCCTGCAACAAAAGCTCAGTTCTCCAGAAAACCCGGAGCCTTCTGCGAAGGCGATTAGGGTTTCCGAGTAGCGATGGCGGCGCACTTCCAATCTTGGTCAGTGGGGCGCGGGTGAGCTGAGCAAGATGGCTTCATCGGGCTCTGGCAAGACGGCAGGGGAAACCCCTCTGCCCCGGGGGGATCCGAACCGCGGGAAGGAGACGCAGGCTACCCCAAGATCGCCCGGGGCGGCTAGGGTTCATCTCAAGGAAGCGATGGGAAAGCTCAAGATCACGGAAGAGGAGGCTACTCCGCTCATCCTGGATGACCGCAAGGATGAGACACCAACGAAGTGGCTGCTGGCAGGGAAGGTGCAGCACTGGAACCTGCTGCATATTCAGACTATAGGCGATGCCCTTCGCCCGGCTTGGGTGAATCCCCGAGGTCTACATTTTCGATCTATGGGGGACAATATGTTTGTGGTGGAGCTGGAATCCAAGCATGATAGGGAGAGACTCTGGGTAGGATTGCCGTGGCATGTTAGCAATCATGCGGTGATCCTTGTTGACTTTGAGGACTGGATGAGACCAGATGAAGTAAAATTTGACCGGCTCCATCTTTGGGCTAGGTTCATGAATCTCCCATATAATCTGAGAGATGATGCATGGGGGATTGAGACTGCAAAGCAGATAGACAAAGAGGCTACGTCGGTACAGTTTGATCCTATGGGCGGCTACCTATGAGCAAGGGTCGCTGTTGATGTTAGCAAGCTGCTCAGGAGGTGGATCCTCATTGACTCTTCTAGGAGGAAACGACAAGATCTTTACGATATCCAGTACGAAAACGTGTCACACTTCTGATTCTCCTGTGGCCGTTTGGGTCATTCTAACCTCTATTGCCCTACTCCGGGGAAGAGGGACGTGCAAGGCAATCTTCCATTCGTACCGCACCTGCGGGCCTCGGAGGATAGGAAGAAATCATCATCCAATGATAGCTTGAGTAACAAAGCACTGATGCCAATCGCAGCAAGAGGGAGACAAAATATTCGAGCAATGTTGGGTCACTAAATCTGCTTCTCAGGTTAACTCTCCAGTCAAGAACTGTCCAATCAAGAGGAAGGAGGTGCCTCAGCTTGAATATAGGAGGGTGGATGGCCCACTCCTACTGATGGGTGCTGAATAGGGGGAACATGACCTGACCTCGATGCACACAAATGATCACACTGACAAACAGGATGATGAAGATGGCAGGAAGAAAAAGAAACCTACTCCTGATAACTCGGTAGAGGCTGCTAGTCAGCCATGCCCGTCCCAATGAATTGCATTAGTTGGAACTACCAGGGGCTTGGGAACCCTGCGGCAGTTCGAGAGCTTCACAGCATTGTGAAGCAAGAAAGTCCTGCCCTTGTGTTTGTCATGGAAACTAAAATCAGGGCGAAGAAGGTTGAGAATCTATGGAATACTTTGGGTTTCGCAGGATGTTTTGTTGTTGATAGTAATGGTCTCAGTGGTGGGGTTGGACTGTTCTGGTCGAATGATATTTCGGTGGAACTGAAAAACTATAGTGTGAGCCACATAGATGTGGTAGTCAAAAAAAACGGGGCTTGATTCCCCGTGATGAAGGTTTACTGGTTTCTATAGTTGGTGCTTCATGAGAACTTTGCACGCCATAGAACACCAAGCGTGGATGTGCGTTGGGGATTTTAATGAAACACTATATGGCACTGAACATTTTAGTCATGTTGAATGACCGGAGTGGCAGATGCGAGCCTTCCGCGAAGCAGTAAATGAATGTGCCCTTCAGGATCTTGGATGGGCGGGTGTGGAGTACACATGGGATAACATGCAACAAGGTGCTGGGAATGTCAAGGCACGCCTGGATCGGGCTCTTGCCAACCCAGCGATGTTGAATTTGTTTGAGGAGTCTCGGGTTAGACATGTTAGTTCCATTAAATCAGACCATTTTTTTATTGTAATCGAACTGCGTGAGCACAGCAGTCATAATAATAGAAAGGCGGTGAAGCAGTTTCGTTATGAGAATGTGTGGCAATCACATGCCGACTATGATGATCTAGTCCATGAGTCATGGCAGCGGCTCCACCAAGGCCAAGGCCTAGCGGGTATCGCTTGCACTCTCACGAAGATGCAGGACGCATTGGGTGCGTGGGGTGCAAGAGAATTCGGCAACTCTCCAATACGATGAAGACTCTAAAAAAGAAACTAGAGAGCTTGCGCCGACATGCTGTTGGATGGGGGCCTTCACCGGAGGAACTGGTAATAGCCCAGAAACTACGGGACGCTCTCACGCAAGAAGAGGTGTGGTTGCGGTAGCATTCGAGGGTTCGCTAGCTATGTGCGGGTGATCACAATATAGACTATTTCCAAGCTCAGGAGAAGCAGCGGAAACGTATGAATCGCATTGCCAGCCTGAAGAGTCTGGTCGGGACTGTATGTGCAAATTCTGATGAGGACAAAGTGGGAGTTCAAGGTTTCTATGAGAAGCTGTATACAACATAGGGCTTCCAGAACATGGACGGACTGTTACAATTTGTTCCAGAACGAGTTACTCAGGAGATAAACTCTGACCTAATGAGGCCATTCGATGCTGCAGAAGTGCGTAAGGCGCTGTTTCAAATGGCCCCATCCAAAGCGCCTAGTATTCATGGTTTCACTGCGAGTTTCTTCCAGCGACACTGGTCGCTCGTCAAGAAAGATCTGGTGCCGGCTATGTTAGACTTTCTGAATGATGGGGAGCTTCCTTCGGGCCTTAATGATACTTCAATCACTCTGATCCCTAAGGTAAGACACCCCCAATCCATCACTCAGTACCGCCCCATATCCCTTTGTCCAGTGCCTTACAAGATCGCTACCAAGGCGATCACCATTCGGTTGAAACCCTGGATGGATTCAATTGTGGGGGAGGAACAAAGAGCATTCGTGCCAGGGAGGCTGGTAACAGATAATGTTCTGGTGGCGTTTGAGAGTATTCATTCCATGAAGAGAAGGAAGAAAATAAAAAAATTCTCATGTGCTATTAAACTAGACATGATGAAAGAGTATGATTGTGTCGAATGGCATTACTTGGAGGCTATGCTGCTGCGACCGGGTTTTGGCCATGGATTTGTTCAACTGATTATGAAGTGTGTCATGTCAGTCAAGTTCATGATCGGGATGAATGGTGAGCTGCTCCCTTTCTTCACACCCTCTCGAGGGCTGAGGCAGGGATGCCTTGCTTCCGCTTTTCTGTTTCTGCTTTGTGCAGAAGGTTTCACCTCTCTACTCAACAATTATGGTGGCAATTTTGTGGACAGAGGGGTGCGAGTCTCGAATAGATCGCCTTGGGTCAACCATCTCTTGTTTGCTGACGAAAGCTTATTTTTTATCAGTGCAACAGAAGAAAGTGCAGACAGATTAAATGAAATTCTGCAGATTTATGCGGCCTGCTCTGGCCAAAGTGTTAACAAAGAAAAGAGCTTGGTCTTCTTCAGTTCAAATGCCCCCACTACAGTCAGAAATATTATCAAGCAAAGGCTAGCAATTCTGGTGGAGGCATTCAGTGAGAGATATCTTGGTCTCCAATGGCAGTGGGGAGGATCACTAGTGAGACTTTCGATCATATTGGAGAAAGAGCTCGAGGAAGTATGCAGGGGTGGTCGGAACGCAATTTTGCATGTGTAGGGAGAGATATCTTGCTTAAATATATTGTTCAAGCTATTCCTACATTTAGCATGTCATGCTTTCGACTAACCAAGAAGGTATGTAAAAAGTATATGTCCGACATGGCCAAGTATTGGTGGAGTAGCTCTCTGGATAGAAGGTATGTGCACTGGATCTCTTAGAAAGCACTCATGTCTCCAAAAGGCATGGGTGGAATGGGTTTTCGGGACATGGGGTTGTTCAACCCTGTCCTCCTTGGCTACCATGGCTGCAGATTCATGGTGAGCCCAGATTCCTTGTGTGCCCGGGTCATGAAGGGCTGGTACTTCCCGGACTCTGATTTTATGCATGTTGTAGTTCTCAAGTCTTCTTTTCTATTTGGCGGGGCGATCGTTGCTAGGCGCGAGGCCCTTCACGCGGGGTTGATCATGTGTGTTGGTGATGGCCGATCTATCACCATCCGGGACGATAAGTGGATTCCCGGTACCATTCGGATGTCTCCCATGGATAGACTGACTCCTAATACATTAAATACGGTAAATTAGCTTGTTGACGAGGAAAATTGGACATGGAAGACATAAATTGTTTGACAAAATTTTCTCCCTCCTGATGCAGAAGCCATATTGAACATACCACTACGCAATGGAGGAGGGGATGATTTCTTTGCTTGGGCTTTCGAAAACTCAGGTGTGTACACTGTCAAATCGGCATACCGTGCTCTTGTGAATCAGAAAGAGCGCCATGCTCTCGAGGAAGGGACGGTTACCGGTGCCTCAAAATCTGAACAACAAATGTGGACACATCAGTGAAGCTCAAAGTTGTGCCTAAGGTCAGAGTCTTTTGGTGGAGAGTTCTTCATGGGATCCTACTAGATGAAGCTACTATTAAGCACAAGCATATTAAACCTCTTAGCATGTGCAATGTTTGCTTCGCCAAAGAGGAGGATCTCATGCATGCATTGGTCTCCTGTTCCCATGCACGCAGATTTTGGGATGAAGCGCAAATCTGGTTTGATGTTCGCCTCCCCGGCTACACCCAACCACTTGGGCGCGAGACATTTTATGTGACGATCAGTTCTCCGATCAGGTGAGGGTGAAGACACTAGAAAAATGTCTGTTTGTAGTCCCGGTCGGGATGGGCCTTTAGTACCGGTTCCCCAACCGGTACTAAAGGGTCGGGACTAAAGATCCAAACTTTTTGTACCGGTTGTTGGAAATATGCCCTAGAGGCAATAAATAAAGTGTTTATTATTATATTTCCTTGTTCATGATAATCATTTATTATCCATGCTATAATTGTATTGATTGGAAACACATTACATGTGTGGGTAAATAGACAACACACTGTCCCTAGTATGCCTCTAGTGAACTAGCTTGTTGATCAAAGATGGTCAAGGTTTCCTAGGCCATTGACATGAGATGTCATTTGATAACGGGATCACATCATTAGGAGAATGATGTGATGGACAAGACCCACACTACAAACGTAGCATATGATCGTGTCAGTTTATTGGTAGTGTTTTCTGCATGTCAAGTATGTGTTCCTATGACCATGAGATCATGCAACTCACAGACATCGGAGGAGTGCCTTGTGTGTATCAAACGTCGCAACGTTACTAGGTGACTATAAAGGTGCTCTACAGGTATCTCTGAGGGTGTCTTTTGAGTTTGCATGGATCAAGACTAGGATTTGTTATTCCTTGTAACGAAAAGGTATCTCGGGGCCCACTCAGTAATACAACATCACAATGAGCCTTGCAAGCAATGTGACTAAGTGTTAGTTGCGGGATCTTGTACTATGGAATGAGTAAAGAGACTTGCCGGTAACGAGGTTGAACTAGGTATGGAGATACCGACGATCGAATCTCGGGAAAGTAACATACCGAAGAACAAAGGGAACATCATACGGGATTAATTGAATCCTTGACATAGAGGTTCAACCGATAAAGATCTTTGTAGAATATGTAGGAACCAATGTGGACATCTAGGTTCCACCATTGGTTATTAACCGTAGAGGGTGTCTCGGTCATGTCTACATAGTTCTCGAACCCGCAGGGTCTGCACACTTCAGGTTTGGTGACGTTTCGGTAGTACAGAGTTATGTATGGTGGTGACCGAATTTTGTTCGGAGTCCCAGATGAGATCCCAGACGTCACGAGGAGCTCCAGAATGGTCTGGAGGTAAAGATTCATATATAGGAAGTCCTGTTTTGGTCGTCGGAAAAGTTTTGGGCTTATCGGTAGTGTACCGGGAGTGTCGGTAGTGTACCGGGAGACCTCCGGGAGAGGTATTTCGACCCAAGTGGATACATTGGCTGTGGGAGAGTGAAAACCATCCCTTAGTGGGCTGGTGGAACAACCACAATAGGCCCATGCGGCTGGAAGAAAAAAGTCCCAAGAGAAAAGGTGGAAAAAAGGCCAAAATAGGTGAATCCTAGTCCTACTAGGAGTGGAGGTGGACTCCACCTCCTCCACCTCCTTCGGACGAACCAGCCTTGGCTTGGAAGCCAAGGCTGCCTCCTATCCTCCTCTCCTCCTATATATACTAGTGGATTTCTAGGGTTTTGCACTAGATTTTCAGCCACGTGAAACCCTACCCTCTAGTGCTTAGTTTCTCCTCTAGATCGGATTTCTGCAGTGCTTTGGCGAAGCCCTATCAGAATTGCTCCACCACCATCGCCGGAGCGCCGTCACGCTACCGGCAAACTCTTCTACCTCTCTGCTGTCTCTTGCTGGATCAAGATGGCGGAGATCGTCATCATGCTGTATGTGTGCTGAATGCGGAGGTGTCGTCCGTTTGGCGCTAGATCGGAAGGATCGTGATCAAGTTCGTGGGGCGGATCGTGATCAAGTTCGCTTGACAGATCGTGATTACATCGCGGGATGGATCGTGATTAGATCGCGGGACATATCATGATTGGATCGCGGGACACATGGCGATTTGGATCGCGAAGACGTTCGACTACACCAACCGCGTTACTTAACGCTTCCCGCTTAGCGATCTACAAGGGTACATAGATCCACTCTCCCTCTCGTAGATGCTCATCACCATGGATATATTTGTGTGTGCGTAGGAAAAAATTTGTTTCCCATGCAACGTTCCCCAACAGTGGCATCATGATCTAGGTCTATGTGTAGATGAGATCTCGAGTAGAACACAAAAGGTTGTGGGCGTTGATGCTTAGATTGCTTCCTCCCTTGGTCGGATTTTGGTTCAGAGGTATTGTGAGAAGAAGCGGCCCAGACCAACATTACTCATACGCTTACGAGAGACCGGTTCCCTCAACCGCAACTTGTTGCATAGATGGCTTGCGGGTGACATTTTCTCTCACTTTAGTTGGATCGGATTCGACAAAGGCGGTCCTTGAGAAGGTTGAAAAGCAACTAGTGTATCACCGTTGTGGTTTTTGCGTAGATGAGAATTGTTCTTGCTAGATACCCGTAGCAGCCACGTAAAACATGCAACAACAATTAGAGGATGTCTAACTTGTTTTTGCAGGGTATGTTGTGATATGATATGGCCAATTACATGATGTGATATATGTGAGTTATGAGATGATCATATGATGTATAGATTATCACGACTTGCATGTCGATGAGTACGGCAACCGGCAGGAGCCATAGGGTTGTATTTAATTATTGTATGACCTGCGTGTCAATCATTAAGCGCTATGTAATGCTTTACTTTATCTCTATGGTAGAAATAGTAGTAGAAGCATGTTGGACGCGACAACCCCGATGGCGACACGATGATGGAGATCAAGATGATGGAGATCATGGTGTCGGGTCGGTGACGATGGAGATCATGCTGGTGCTTTCATGATGGAGATCAAAAGCACAAGATCATGGCCATATCAAGTTACTTATGATTTGCATGTGATGTTAATCCTTTTATGCACCTTGTTTTGCTTAGGACGATGGTAGCATTATAAGGTGATCCCTCACTATATTTCAAGATAAATTGTGTTCTCCCCAAGTGTGCACCGTTGCGAAAGTTCGTCGTGTCAAGACACCACGTGATGATCGAGTGTGATAGACTCTACGTTCACATACAATGGGTGCAAGCCAGTTTTTGCACATGCAGAACACTCGGGTTAAACTTGACGAGCCTAGCATGTACAGACATGGCCTCGGAACACAAGAGACCGAAAGGTCGAACATGAGTCATATAGTAGATATGATCAACATAATGATGTTGACCATCGAAGCCACCTTAACTCATGTGATGATCGGACTTGAGTTGGTGAATTTGGATCATGTGACACTCAGATGACCTAAGGGATGTCAATTTGAGTGGGAGCTTTAGTAATTTGATTAACTAAACTCATTATCTTGAACAATAGTCTAAGTAACCTTTGCATATTTATGTTTTAGATCAATGGCTCGCGCAGTAGCACCCCTGAATTTTAATGCGTTCCTAGAGAAAGCTAAGTTGAAAGATGATGGAAGTAACTTTGTTGACTGGGCCCGTAATCTGAGGATTATCCTCACGGCTTCCCAGAAGTCATATGTCCTAGATCCACCACTTGGTGACCAACCAGAAGACATGACCTCCGAAGACGTTAAGAATGCTTGGGAGGCTCGTGCTGGAGACTACTCAATAGTTCAGTGTGCAATATTGTATGGCTTAGAACCGGGACTTCAAAGACGTTTTGAATGTCATGGAGCATATGAGATGCTCCAGGAGTTTAAGTTTATCTTTCAGAAGAATGCCCGGATCGAGAGGTATGAGACCTCTGATAAATTCAATGCTTGCAAGATGGAGGAGAACGGGTCTATCAATGAGCATATACTCAGAATGTCTGGGTATTCAAACCGTCTAGCGGAGTTGGGAATTACCTTCCCGCCAGAGGCAATCACTGACAGAGTTCTTCAATCACTGCCACCTAGTTACAAGAGCTTTGTAATGAACTATAACATGCACGGGATGAACAAGTCGGTCGCCGAGCTATTTGCGATGTTGAAAGTCGCTGAGTCTGAAATCCAGAAAGAACATCAAGTGTTGATGGTCAATAAAACCACTAGTTTCAAGAAAAATGGCAAGGGCAAAGGCAAGAAGGGTAAAACAAAGAAGGATGGCAAAGCAGTTGCTACTCCTAAAAAGAAGCGTAAGCATGGACCTAAGCCAGAAACTGAGTGCTTTCATTGCAAAGGAACTGGTCACTAGAAGCGGAACTGCCCCAAGTACCTGGCTAACAAGAAGGCGGCCAACGACAAACAAGGTATATATGATATACATATTATTGATGTGTACCTTACTAGCTCTCGTAGTAGTGTCGGGGTATTTGATACCGGTTCGGTTGCTCACATTTGTAACTCAAAGCAAGAACTACGGAATAAATGAAGGCTTGCGAAGGATGAAGTGACGATGCGTGTGGGAAATGGTTCCAAGGTTGATGTGATCGCCGTCGGCACGCTCTCTCTTCGATTACCATCAGGATTAGTGATGAACCTGAAAAATTGTTATTTAGTGCCTGCGTTAAGCATGAACATTATATCTGGATCTTTTTTATTGTGAGACGGTTACTCATTTAAATCAGATAATAAAGGTTGTTCTATTTATATGAGTAATATCTTTTATGGTCATGCACCCAATGTTAGGGGTTTATTCATATTGAATCTTGATAGTGATGACACACATGTTCATAACATTGATGCCAAAAGATGTAGAGTTGATAATGATAGTACCACTTTCTTGTGGCACTATCGTCTAGGTCATATTGGTGTAAAACGCATGAGGAAGCTCCATGCTGATGGACTTTTGGAGTCACTTGATTTTGAATCACTTGACACATGTGAACCATGCCTCATGGGCAAGATGACTAAAACACCGTTCTCTGGAACAATGGAACGGGCAAGTGACTTATTGGAAATCATACATACTGATGTGTGCGCTCCAATGAATGTTGCAGCGCGCGGTGGATATCGTTATTTTCTCACCTTCACTGATGACATAAGTAGATATGGGTATATTTACTTAATGAAACACAAGTCTGAAACGTTTTAAAAGTTCAAGCAATTTCAGAGTGAAGTTGAGAATCACCGTAACAAGAAGATTAAGTTCCTGCGATCTGATCGAGGAGGTGAATATCTGAGTTATAAGTTTGGCAGTCACTTAAGACAATGTGGAATTGTTTCACAGTTGACACCGCCTGGAACACCACAGCGTAATGGTGTGTCCGAACGTCGTAATCGAACCTTATTAGATATGGTGCGTTCTATGATGTCTCTTGCTGCTTTGCCACTATCGTTTTGGGGTTATGCATTAGAGACAGCTGCATTCACTTTAAATAGGGCACCATCGAAATCCGTTGAGATGAAGCCATATGAACTATGGTTTGGCAAAAGGCCTAAGTTGTTGTTTCTTAAAGTTTGGGGATGTGATGCTTATGTCAAAAAGCTTCAGCCTGAAAAGCTGGAACCCAAAGTGCAGAAATGCATCTTCATAGGATACCCGAAAGAGACAGTTGGGTATACCTTCTATCTCAGATCTGAAGGCAAAGTGTTTGTCGCTAAGAACGAAACATTTCTTGAGAAAGAGTTTCTCTCGAAAGAATTGAGTGGGAGGAAGATAGAGCTTGATGAGGTTATTGAACCTTTACTTCAACCAGAAAGTAGCGCAGCGCAGAAAGTTGTTTCTGTAGAACCTACAATGGTAGAAGAGGAAGTTAATGATGATGATCATGAAGCTTCGGATCAAGCTACTATTGAACCTCGTAGGTCGACAAGGGCGCGTACTACTCCTGAGTGGTACGGCAACCCTGTCTTAGAAGTCATGTCGTTGGACAACAATGAACCTACGAGCTATGGAGGAGCAGTGATGGGCCCGGATTATGATAAATGGTTAGAGGCCATGAAATCCGAGATGGGATCCATGTATGAAAACAAAGTATGGACTTTCGAAGTATTACCTGAAGGGCGAAAGGCCATTCAGAACAAATGGATCTTTAAGAAGAAGACAGACACGGACCGTAATATCACTATCTATAAAGCTCGACTTGTGGCAAAGGGTTTTTCACAAGTTTAAGGAGTTGACTACGATGAGACATTCTCACCCGTAGCGATGCTTAAGTCTGTCAGAATCATGTTGGCGATAGCTGCTTATTTCGACTATGAAATTTGGCAGATAGATGTCAAAACGGTGTTCCTCAACGGTTTCCTTGAGGAAGAGTTGTATATGATGCAACCCGAAGGTTTTGTCGATCCAGAGAATGCTGACAAAGTTTGCAAACTCCAACGATCCATTTATGGACTGGTGCAAGCATCTCGGACTTGGAATAAGCGCTTTGATGAGGTGATCAAAGCGTTTGAGTTTATACAAGTTGATGGAGAAGCTTGTATTTACAAGAAAGTGAGTGGGAGCTCTATAGCGTTTCTAATATTATATGTGGATGACATATTGCTAATTGGAAACAATATAGAAATGCTGGAAAGCGTGAAGGAATATTTGAACAAGAGTTTTTCAATGAAGGACCTAGGAGAAGCTGCTTACATATTAGGCATTAAGATCTATAGAGATAGATCGAAACGCTTAATAGCACTTTCACAGAGCATACCTTGATAAAGTTTTGAAGAAGTTCAAAATGCATCAGTCCAAGAAGGGGTTCTTGCCTGTGTTACAAGGTGTGAAGGTGACTAAGACTCAATGCCCAGTGACTGCAGAAGATAAAGAAAAAGATGAGTGTCATCCCCTATGCTTCAGCCATAGGCTCTGTCATGTATGCAATGCTGTGCACAAGACCCGATGTCAGCCTTGCCATAAGTATGGCCGGAAGGTTTCAAAGTGATCCTGGAATGGAGCACTGGCAAGCGGTCAAGAATATCCTTAAGTACCTGAAAAGGACTAAGGAAATGTTTCTCGTTTATGGAGGTGATGAAGAGCTCGTCATAAAGTGTTACGTCAATGCAAGCTTTGACACTGATATGGACGACTCTAAGTCGCAAACCGGATACGTATTTATTCTTAACGGGGGAGTGGTAAGCTAGTGCAGTTCCAAGCAAAGCGTGGTAGCTGATTCTACGTGCGAAGCACAGTACATCGCAGCCTCGGAGGCGGCGAAGGAAGGTGTCTGGATGAAGCAGTTTATGACAGATCTTGGAGTAGTGCCTAGTGTACTGAATCCAATGAACCTATTCTGTGACAACACTGGTGCCATTGCTCTCGCCAAGGAACCAAGGTTTCACAAGAGGACCAGAGACATAAAGTGACGCTTCAGCTCCATCCGGTACTACATTGAGGAGAAGGACATAAATATTTGCAAAGTGCACACAGATCTGAATGTTGCAGACTCGTTGACTAAACCTCTTCCAAGGGCTAAACATGATCAACACCAGAACTGCATGGGTGTTCGATTCATTACCATGTAAATCACATAGTGATGTGAACTAGATTATTGACTCTAGTGCAAGTGGGAGACTGTTGGAAATATGCCCTAGAGGCAATAAATAAAGTGTTTATTATTATATTTCCTTGTTCATGATAATCGATTATTATCCATGCTATAATTGTATTGATTGGAAACACATTACATGTGTGGGTAAATAGACAACACATTGTCCCTAGTATGCCTCTAGTGAACTAGCTCGTTGATCAAAGATGGTCCAGGTTTCCTAGGCCATTGACATGAGATGTCATTTGATAACGGGATCACATCATTAGGAGAATGATGTGATGGACAATACCCAAACTACAAACGTAGCATATGATCGTGTCAGTTTATTGGTAGTGTTTTCTGCATGTCAAGTATGTGTTCCTATGACCATGAGATCATGCAACTCACAGACATCGGAGGAGTGCCTTGTGTGTATCAAACGTCGCAACGTTATTGGGTGACTATAAAGGTGCTCTACAGGTATCTCCGAGGGTGTCTCTTGAGTTGGCATGGATCAAGACTGGGATTTGTTACTCCGTGTAACGGAAAGGTATCTCGGGGCCCACTCAGTAATACAACATCACAATGAGCCTTGCAAGCAATGTGACTAAGTGTTAGTTGCGGGATCTTGTATTACGGAACGAGTAAAGAGACTTGCCGGTAACAAGGTTGAACTAGGTATGGAGATACCGACGATCGAATCTCGGGCAAGTAACATACCGAAGAACAAAGGGAACATCATACGGGATTAATTGAATCCTTGACATAGAGGTTCAACTGATAAAGATCTTTGTATAATATGTAGGAACCAATGTGGACATCTAGGTCCCGCCATTGGTTATTGACCGTAGAGGTGTCTCGGTCATGTCTACATAGTTCTCGAACCCGCAGGGTCTGCACACTTAAGGTTTGGTGACGTTTCGGTAGTACAGAGTTATGTATGGTGGTGACCGAAGTTTGTTCGGAGTCCCGGATGAGATCCCGGACGTCACGAGGAGCTCCGGAATGGTCCGGAGGTAAAGATTCATATATAGGAAGTCCTGTTTGGTTGCCGGAAAAGTTCCGGCCTTATCGGTAGTGTACCGGGAGTGCCGGTAGTTTACCGGGAGACCTTCGGGAGGGGTATTTCGACCCAAGAGGCTACATGGGCTGTGGGAGAGTGAAAACCATCCCTTAGTGGTCTGGTGGAACAACCACAATAGGCCCATGCGGCTGGAAGAAAAATGTCCTAAGAGGAAAGGTGGAAAAAAGGCCAAAATATGTGAATCCTAGTCCTACTAGGAGTGGAGGTGGACTCCACCTCCTCCACCTCCTTCGGCCGAACCAGCCTTGGCTTTGAAGCCAAGGCTGCCTCCTCTCCTCCTCTCCTCCTATATATACTAGTGGATTTCTAGGGTTTTTCACTAGATTTTCAGCGACGTGCAACCCTACCCTCTAGTGCATAGTTTCTCCTCTAGATCGGATTTCTGCAGTGCTTAGGCGAAGCCATGTCGGAATTGCTCCATCACCATCGCCGGAGCACCGTCACGCTGCTGGGGAACTCTTCTACCTCTCCGCTTTCTCTTGCTGGATCAAGACGGCGGAGATCGTCATCAAGCTGTACGTGTGCTGAACGCGAGGTGCCGTCCGTTCGGCGCTAGATCGGAAGGATCATGATCAAGTTTGTGGGGTGGATCGTGATCAAGTTCGCGGGACAGATCGTGATTAGATCGCGGGACGGATCGTGATTAGATCGCAGGACGGATCATGATTGGATCGCGGGATGCACGGCAATTTGGGTCGCGAAGACGTTCGACAACACCAACCGCGTTACTTAACGCTTCCCACTTAGCAATCTACAAGGGTACATAGATCCACTCTCCCTCTCATAGATGCTCATCACCATGGATAGATCTGCATATGCATAGGAAAATTTTTGTTTCCCATGCAATGTTCCCCAACACCGGTTGGCCCATGGACCAGTAGTAAAGGCCCACCACGTGGCTGCCTGCGTGGGCTGGTGGTGGAGGACCTTTAGTACCGGTTGGTGATACCAACCGGTACTAAGTGTTCTATTTTTTAGCTTTTAATTAGGTTTTAATTTTCCTCTCTATTTTTTGTGTTTTCCCTTCATTTCAAATTTATTTTACGGTGCTACATACTATAAACAGTACACAAGTTGATGCATATATATATATATATAATATATATGTGTGTGTGTGTGTAATATAATATACAATATCTCATACACAGTATATATAAAAATGGAATTACACATCCATATATATTCTGGACTTATAAATTAAGGCCCAAAACCTGACCAGGACTAGCTAGCTAGTGCTCTGGATGAAATCTCAGTTTTCTGCTACTGATTTGCTGGCATTATAGTGGCGGCGGTAAGGAATAGTGCTCTCCGTTTACATCAATGACATGTCGAAGAAGAGATCCCGCAAATTCCTCTTGAAGTGCTACAAAGCGTTTCTCGGGTGAGAGCTTCGACATCATCTGCCAAACCTCGAGTTGTCTTTCATGTGCTCTTCTGCGACGTATATGGCATTCGGACTGGATGCGAATGTTCTCGCAGAGGAAGTATCCACATAAATTTGTCCCGTGTGGCTGCTTCGCGCACTTTGCAAAAGAATAAAATTCAATAAGATAATTAATAATCAAGAATGATAATGCTATTGAAACTAGAATTAAACAGATGCGTGGACCTATTAGTACTACTTAATTACCTGCATCTTTTTCCACTTCAGCTTCGGTTTCCATTGACGACTGTGATGGTTTTTTTCTATCATCTTTTTCCAAACACTAGGCGGCAAAGAAAAAGAACGAAAGAGTTATTATAATTAATTTTTATATTAGGAAATAATGAAATAAGGCGAGGTCGGTAAAGAATGAAATTACCGTTCTATCATAAAATACAAGTCCACGTATGATTGTTATAGTGTATCTAGTAAGTCGTACACTTGAACAAGTCCACCCGCGATGATAATATTAGGAGGATATAGTGGTCTGTGCATAGAAGTTTATATAATTAAGCAGGCATGCATATAACTCATCAACTACACTTGACAGCGAACTAGTAAGCAAAAATAGAATTTGTAGTATACAAGAGAGTAAACACTCATCCCATGTTGTAAGGAAATATTATAGTAGATTTGGTATTCATTGGTGCCTCTAGAAAATTTTCCAAGATATCTTCTGTGTCCTTGGCATAATGTTTTACCACATGACCATGAACGGTATTTGGGTCGATGAACCCAATGTCATCGATTCCCTCTTGTTTCAATTCCCACATCTTCAAACTGCATAATGGCGTAGAAAAGAACATATATAGTGAAGATAAGTGAATGAACGATATCTAAGCTATAGCCTTAAATTATTAAAGATATAAATCAGTTACAGACAATAGCAACTGATGAGATTTTTGTCGATAGAGTCCATGTGGTATAACTGGCAAAGTTCTGAGAATTCAAGACATATGTCATATCCATTGACGTAATGCTCTTTCCTTACTTTGACCATGACTGTCGTCTCCCCTCACTTTGCTTCACGCAGGTACCAATCATGCAACTATCGCATCGCAGTTGGTAGTTCCTTGTACTTCCCAGGTGTGACAAGTGGTTTTCCGACGGCATATTGCATTGCGTACTTAGCTGCACCGTACCCGCGGATTTCCTCGGTGCCAAGGATTTGGCCAAGAGTGAGACCTGCAGCCTCTACTTCTTCGAGGTCGATTGGGTTGCCAACAACGTCGACTGCTTGGATCGATTGCTTGGTTGGATTGGTACTCACCTTGAGTGGAGATATTGATTGCTTGGATTGTTCTCCGAGCTAGGGAACTATTTTCCCACTAGTAGTACCACCTGTCGTTGATGCCGTACTTCCCTTCTTCTTCCGTTGGCTGGGCCGACTTCTCTGCTCACTTGTCTTCTAAATCTGTCGCTCATAGTCTGTCGGCATACGCTCCACATATGCTGGGGGTCGATCAATGAAGTGTTCCCTAAAGTGCTCTTTGACTTCCTTGGGTATTACCTCCTTTGGCGACAGGGGCTTCTTCGCAAAAAAGGCTTTCACTTGGTGATCGCTTTCAATTTTGTTTTCCTCTGGTGTCATGTCATAAGGCAGCTTATTTTTGGCTGGAGGCTCGGGTTTCTTCTTTGCTTTCTTTCAAAGAGGATTGTTGATGGCCTTCCTCTTTTGGGAGCCCTGCTGGCAGGACCGCTGCCAGGGTGGAGTCGGCTCATGCGGCGGAGATCGATATCGACGAGATGGACTCGCGGCGTGCTCCATCCCAAGGTTTGGTGGACTCGCGCTGGGATCCCTATCAAAGTGGGACGCCTCTCGAGGTGGGGAGGATTGCTAGCGTTGCGATGCCTCTGGCTGGGATGCCTCGCGCTGGACATCGATACTCGGAGGAGTGGGTGGCCTTAGCGCCGAGTGTGGAAAGACGATGTAGTCCTTACTCCATAGAATGAGACCACGGCCGACTTCTGCCAGTGTGTACTCCCCCTCACCTCCAGGGATGTCAAGCTATAGTTCATCATATCCTGGCTCTATTGCGTCCACCGCGACACGAGCATACCCAACTGGAATCGGATTGAAATGCCAGAGAACATCAGGTGTATTTGGTAAAGCATAGCCCTTCGCGACCCGCATGGGTATGTTCTTCATTTTCTGGATTAGCTCACAAGATGTCTTCTTGATGATATCATCCACGGGGATGTGACCCAGCGGTGCCCCCGTGGAACCCACGTTGCTTTTTGGCAGTGTAGATGGGACGGGTTCTGATGCCTCCTGCCGTGGTGTTGCCCTTTGTAGGGTCAGTACCTATATTTGCAGTTGCTGCTGCTTGTACTTCTGTTCCAACTTTGAAAGTCGGTCTGCTTCCACCTTCTCTTTTCTCGAACGAGTTGTATAACTGTCCTTCCAGCCCGCAAACCCCTCATACCACAAAACAACGCCCATGCCTCGTGTTCGTCCTTCGTGTTCGGGATTCCCGAGGGCGCTTGTAAGCTCGTCGTTCTCTCTATCACGGTGAAACCGTCCTTCTTGGGAAGCTTTTATTGCTTCAATCAACTCATCTGATCCATCCTTCAAACTGGCCAGTGCAATAATCTTCCCTGTTGTTGGGTCCAACTTTCCCCCATGCGCAAAAAACCAATTCCTGCACCTCCAGGGCCAGTGGAAGGTTACTGGAGTGATCCTTTCAGCATGCATCTTATTCTGTACTGCATCCCACTTAGGAATGGTTGACTTGTTACCACCTGTCCCTAGTTTATGGTGATACTTTTTTCTCCGCATTTATCTTATTCTTTGACGACTTCTCCATAGCAGCTTTCGATGTCTTGTACTCGATAAATGTGTCCAAGTGATTCCTTACCTTCTCGTATATTCCTCTAAATTCGGGCTCCTTCTTGCCTCTAGCGTTGTACTCAGTCCATAATCTTTTCTTCCAAGTCTGGAACACGCCGGCCATCTTATGGAGAGGAAACTCCTTGACTTTGTCCCTTTGGCGCTCCAAGAGAGAATCTAGTGGGATGAAATGCTCCATGAGATCTCGCCAAAGGGCATCTTTAATTCTTTTATCGACATAATTCACTCCTGGTTTTGGTTTGTTTGGTAGAATCCATTCTTGCATTGTGATCGGGACTCCGTCCGTAACAACCACTCCGCATTGACGCACAAATGTCTTGGCACTGGCTTCAGGGTGAGTCGGTGTGCCATCATGTTTGAAAGCATCAAGATTGAGCTTTACGTTGTCGTCCAATATTTTGGCACCACCTCGTACCTTTCTACTAGATTGGCTCGATCTGGAGGGCTGATAATTAAAAGAAGAAAGATTTTTTAATATATATATATATACAAATCAATTAATACACATGTAATGATAACCAGAGGCTAATATGTATATACCTCATCGGACATTGTTAGTTGTTCCGAATTTTGGAACATAAGTTGTTCTTCCTCGGCCTCACATCCATCACCGTAATCGTTCACATATTGTGAGCCGTCATCATCATGTGATTCACCCAGAAGGTCCACTGGGTTTTCGGAGGAGCATATCATGTCGAAGATGTCCTCTTGATGAGCTCTACCGGTATTGTCCATAGCTTAATAACTAATCCATAATAATATAGATAAAACAAATTAGTATTCAAATTAGCATGCATTCAAGAAGCAAAATAACTGATAGTTAATTACTAATGCATCATTGAAGACATATATAGTAGTTCTTTGAGAAGATCTCATCATAATCTCGGATAATAGTTAATACATCGGCTAATCCATCGATCTAGCTAATACATCATAATAATACATATATAGTAGCTAATATATCGATCTAGCTAGAACCCTAGCGCCCGACGGATATCGGGGCGGACGATGGACACCCAAAGAGAAGGAACCATCACAGGAGCATAGCTCCAGTGAGATCCCCGAAGAATCTGCCAGGTATTGTCGAACCTGGCCTCCAAAGCTGCCATGTAGCAAAGGATGTGCTCGTTCTCCTTGCTGACATGGTATTGTACCACCTCCGCAGGGGACTCAAGCCTCCGAATCGTCCGTGGCCCATGCGGCCGCCACCAAAGAACCTCCACGTCGACGACGGGCTAGCTCCTCACCAAGTTACGCCGTCCGGAAGGCAGCACCTCCCAGTACCAGCCCGGCGGAGCCCAGTCCCGGACAGGGCCCCTCGGCTCAAGCAACAGACCTCCTCCACCAACTCGACGACGAGGATGCGGGATCGGCATCGTCGACGTCAAGAAACACTTAATTATGAAAACAAATTAAATAACACTTAGCAAAATTAACACTTAGCATCTAACAAATTAAATAACACTTAGCAAAATTAACAATTGGCATCTAACAAATTAAATAACACTTAGCAAAATTAGTGGATTAGGGGGCGGCCCCACTTGTTAGTGGATTAGGGGGGCGACACCACTTGTCATAACCTGATAAACTAACTAATTAAATAATTAACTAACCTAATAAACTAATACCCTAAGAACCTAACTAACTAACTAAACTACCTAACTAACTAAACTAACTAAACTAACCTGATAACCTAACTAACTAACTAACTAAACTAAACTAACTAACTAAAATAACCTAAGAGAACCTAACTAACTAACTAAACTAAACTAAATAATTATTTAATTAACTAACCTAATAATAACCTAATACCCTAATACCCTAATAACCTAAGAACCTAACTAACTAACCTAAGAACCGAACTAACCTAAGAATCTAATACCCTGATACACTAACTAACTAAACTAACTAACTAATTAACTAACCTAATAACCTAATACCCTAATAACCTAAGAAACTAACTAAATTACTAGAAAAATCAGGAAAAAATGTGCGGGCGGTCGGGCACTCACCGGAGCCGGAGTTGGGTGGGGGCTGTCGGGGCGGCGGCGGGGCGGCGGGCGGCGGGGCGGCGTGGTCGGGGCTGCGGGCTCGGGCCGGCGCGCGGCGTCGAGGCGGCGCGCGGCAGCGACGGCGGATTTCGGCAGCCTGGCGGCGCAAGTCTCGCTTCTCCCGGTGCGTGGCTCGGCCCGAGACGAGGCCTCCATTATTTATACCTAGAGAACCTTTAGTACCGGTAAGTGGCTCGCACCGGTACTAAAGACCCTTTAGTACCGGTGCCAGCCACACACCGGTACTAAAGGTCCTCCCCAAAAAATGCACGGGGCCGTGGACCTTTAGTACTTGTGTGTGGCTCGCAACGGTACTAAAGGTTTTTTTAATTCATTATTCATTATTATTTTTAGAAAACCCCTAAACTTTAGAAAATCATAGAAAAAATCTATGACTCCAATGGAAATAAATAATATATGAAAAAATATCAGAAAAATATAAAGAATCTTTTTATGGCATTTCCATGCATGTTTGAACAACTTAAACTGTTGTATAAGACAATTTGATTAAATGGATTTGAAATGTCATATCTCGAGTTTGAAAAGCAGTACAAATGAACTCTGAAAAGGTTGTAACTTGTCATGACATCATAATTTCACCCACATAGCAACTTCTAAAGAGTTGAGAGGGTTACGACAAAAACTGGATGCAGTTCGTGTCCAAATTGGACAATCTCTTTCGAAGTATGAGGGTTTCGGACGAAAACTCATCTATTACAACGGGACTTCATTTTTAATAACTTATTTTAACTCCATAATTTTGTGTGTTCGATATGCACCATTCAAAGGCACATCATCAATTTTCAACCCTTCCTGACCATTTGATATTTTTCATGCATTTAATGATTTATTTTGAGCTAAATGACCCTGAATTTGAAAAGCAGTACAAATGAACTCTGCAAAGGTTGCAACTTGGCATGACATCATAATCTCACCCACATAGCAACTTCTAAAGAGTTGAGAGGGTTACGGAAAAAACTGGATTCACTTCGTGTACAAATGGGACAATCTCTTTCGAAGTATGAGGGTTTCGGATGAAAACTAGTCTATTACAAAGGGATTTCATTTTTAATAACTTATTTTAACTCCATACTTTTTTTGTGTTCAAGATGCACCATTTAAAGGCACATCATCAATTTTCAACCCTTTCTGACTTCATTTGATATTTTTCATGCATTTAATGATTTATTTTGAGTTAAATGACCCTCAATTTGAAAGCAATACAAATGAACTCTGAAAAGGTTGCAACTTGGCATGACATCATAATATCACCCACATAGCAACTTCTAAAGAGTTGAGAGGGTTACGGCAAAAACTGGATGCACTTCGTGTACAAATTGGACAATCTCTTTCGAAGTATGAGGGTTTCGGACGAAAACTAGTCTATACAAAGGGATTTCATTTTTAATAACTTATTTTAACTCCATACTTTTTTTGTGTTCAAGATGCACCATTTAAAGGCACATCATCAATTTTCAACCCTTTCTGACTTCATTTGATATTTTTCATGCATTTAATGATTTATTTTGAGCTAAATGACCCTGAATTTGAAAAGCAGTACAAATGAACTCTTAAAAGTTTGTGACTTTGCATGACATCATAATTTCACCTACATAGCAACTTATAAAGAGTTGAGTGGGTTACGACAAAAACTGGATGCACTTCGTGTACAAACTAGACAATCTCTTTCGAAGTATGAGGGTTTGGGACGAAAACTCATCTATTACAAAGGGATTTCATTTTTAATAACTTATTTTAACTCCATACTTTTTGTGTGTTCAGCATGCACCATTCAAAGGCACATCATCAATTTTCAATCCTTTCTGACTTCATTTGATATTTTTCATGCATTTAATGATTTATTTTGAGCTAAATGACGTTGAATTTGAAAAGCAGTACAAATGTACTCTGAAAAGGTTGTAACTTGGCATGACATCATAATTTCACCCACATAGAAACTTCTAAAGAGTTTAGAGGGTTACGACAAAAACTAGATGCACTTTGTGTACAGACTCGACAATCTCTTTCAAAGTATGAGGGTTTCGGACAAAAACTCATCTATTACAAAGGGATTTCATTTTTAATAACTTATTTTAACTCCATACTTTTTGTGTGTTAAATATGAACCATTCAAAGGCACATAATAAATTTTCAACCCTTTTTGACTTCATTTGATATTTTTCATGCATTTAATGATTTATTTTGAGCTAAATGACCCCGAATTTGAAAAGCAGTACAAATGAACTCTGAAAAGGTTGTAACTTGACATGACATCATAATTTCACCCACATAGCCACTTATAGAGAGTTGAGAGGGTTACGGCAAAAACTGGATGCACTTCGTGTACAAACTGGACAATCTCTTTCGAAGTATGAGGGTTTCGGACGAAAACTCATCTATTACAAAGGGATTTCATTTTTAATAAATTATTTTAACTCCAAAATTTTGGTGTGTTCAATATACACCATTTAAACGCACATCATAAATTTTCAACCCTTCCTGAGTTCATTTGATATTTTTCATGCATTTAATGATTTATTTTGAGTTAAATGACCCGCAATTTGAAAGCAGTACAAATGAACTCTGAAAAGGTTGTAACTTGGCATGACATCATAATTTCACCCACATAGTAACTTTTAAAGAGTTTAGAGGGTTACCGCAAAAACTGGATGCACTTCGTGTCCAAAGTGGACAATCTCTTTCGAAGTATGAGGGTTTCAGACGAAAACTCATCTATTACAAAGGGATTTCATTTTTAATAACTTATTTTAACTCCATAATTTTTGTGTGTTCAATATGCACCATTTAAAGGCACATCATCAATTTTCAACTCTTCCTGACTTCATTTGATATTTTTCATGCATTTAATGATTTATTTTGAGTTAAATGACCCTCAATTTGAAAGCAGTACAAATGAACTCTGAAAAGGTTGTAACTTGGCATGACATCATAATTTCACCCACATAGTAACTTCTAAAGAGTTGAGAGGGTTACCGCAAAAATTGGATGCACTTCGTGTACAAATTGGACAATCTCTTTCGAAGTATGAGGGTTTCGGACGAAAACACATCTATTACAAAGGGATTTCATTTTTAATAACTTATTTTAACTCCATAATTTTTGTGTTTTCAATATGCGCCATTAAAAGGCACATCATCAATTTTCAACCCTTCCTGACTTCATTTGATATTTTTCACGCATTTAATGATTTATTTTGATCTAAATGACCCTGAATTTGAAAAGCAGTACAAATGAACTCTGAAAAGGTTGTAACTTGGCATGACATCGTAATTTCACCCACATAGCAACTTCTAAAGAGTTGAGAGGGTTACGGCAAAAACTGGATGCACTTCGTTTACAAATTGGACAATCTCTTTCGAAGTATGAGGGTTTCGGAGGAAAACTCATCTATTACAAAGGGATTTCATTTTTAATAACTTATTTTAACTCCATACTTTTTTTGTTTTCAATATGCACCATTCAAAGGAACATCATCAATTTTCAACCCTTTCTGACTTCATTTGATATTTTTCATGCATTTAATGATTTATTTTGAGCTAAATGACCCTGAAATTGAGAAGCAGTACAAATGAACTCTGAAAGGTTGAAACTTGGCATGAGATCATGATTTCACCCACATAGCAACTTCTAAAGAGTTGAGAGGGTTACGACAAAAACTGGATGCATTTCGTGTACAAACTGTTAGAAAGATACCGTGCTAGAAAATGCATGCATGTCCTTCACATAGAAAGTGATGACGATGAAGCCGGTCACATCCTAGAGTGGGATCTCGCGGTGTAAAACTTTTTTTGCATGTTTGTCCCTTGATTATGACTGCGTCGTAACCATGGAGAATCTACATCATTTAACAGGATGCTTGGGTCTGTCTTCACTCTGAAGGGAGGGATTTCATGAAACTTTTCATAATCTTCTGATATGTCTGTCTTGTCCTCCACTCCCACAATGTTTCTTTTCCCTAAAAGAACTATGTGGCACTTTGGCTCATCGTATGATGTATTCGCTTCCTTATCTTTTTTCTCCTCGGTTTGGTAGACATGTCCTTCACATATAAAACCTAAGCCACATCATTGTCTAGGACGAATGAGTCATCCGTATATCCAAGATTGTTGAGATCCACTATTGTCATTCTGTACTGCGGGGATACCTATACCCCGCCTCCAGTATATTTGACCCATTTGCACTGAAACAAAGGGGGTCCATAGTCAAGTTCCCATATCTCCTCCATGTAACAATAATATGTGTCTTGAAAGTTGGTTGCATCATAGCGGACACCACTATTTTGGTTGGTGCTCTTTTTATCTTGGGCTATCGTGTAAAATGTATTCCCATTTATCTCTTACCCTTTGAAAGTCGTTACAGTCGAACTTGGTGTCTTGGCCAACCAGTATGGTTCATCTAGAACATCGTTGTCATTGATGAGCTTTTTTGCAACCAACCAACGAAAGTCTCCATGTGTTTACGTTCAATCCAGGGGCCAGACTGCTCTGGGTTCTTGGACCGTACAATATCCTTGTGTTCCTCGATATATGGAGTCACCAAGGTGGAATTTAGTATAACCGTGTAGTGTGCTTGAGTGAAAGAATGTCCGTCCATATTTATTGCTTATTTCTTTCCTAATGTGCCTTTTCCACCCAGTCTCCCCTCATGCCGCGATTCAGGAAGACCAATCGGCTTAATGTCAAGAACAAAGTCAACACAAAACTCAATAACCTCCTCTATTCCATATCCCTTGGTGATGCTTCCTTCTGGCGTAGCACGGTTATGAACATATTTCTTTAAGTCTCCCATGAACCTCTCGAAGGGGAACATATTGTGTAGAAATACAGGACCCAAAATGTTAATATCTTTGACTAGGTGAACTAGGACATGCGTCATAATATTGAAGAAGGATGGGGGGAACACCAACTCGAAACTGACAAGACATGGGACCAGGTCATTCTATAACCTTGGTAGGATTTCTGGATCAATTACCTTCTGAGAAATTCCATTGAGCAATGCGCATAGCTTCACAATGGCTAATCAAACATTTTCTGATAGAAGCCCCCTAAGTGCAACCGGAAGTAATTGCGTCATAATCATGTGGTAGTCATGAGACTTTAGATTTTGAATTTTTTTCTCTCCATATTTATTATTCCCTTTATATTCGCCGAGAAGCCAGATGGGACCTTGATACTAAACAGGCATTCAAAAAAGATTTCCTTCTCTTCTTTCGTAAGAGCGTAGCTGGCAGGACCTTGATACTGCTTTGGAGGCATGTTGTTGGGGATATAACCCCGTGGTATGACCCGCCCTAAGGGCTCCGGGTTATACCTGACGGCTCATGCCCCGGCCCAAGAGTGAGCTATAAGACATAAGGCCCAGGATACTTGGCGGCTCATAAGATGGGCCGGAAGGTGGCCAGGACAGAGAAGACCCGGGTGTGTAAGCCGCCCGGGGACAACTGGGATAGAGAGAAGATATAGGAAGACTCGAATAGGCAATGAGAGTCGGTTACAACTTGTATGACCTGTGGTCTTGACCTCCTATATAAAGGCAGACCCGGGGCGACTTAGAGATCAGGGTCTATCGAGAACTAGGTCAGGCAATAGCTCCCTTGTAATCGATACATTAAGCAATACAAGCACAAGCAGGACGTAGGCTCTTACCTCATCTCGAGGGGCCGAACCTGGGTAAACTCGTGTCCTTCGTCCCAAGCAAACTCTTTGAGTCCACCACGTTAGCGATGGCCTCGAATCCAAGTCCGGTCACCCGGACATCTGCCGTGACAAAACCACGATAGTTGGCGCCCACCATGGGGCTAGCGCTCGGTGGTGTTGAGTTCTCCTGGGGCTCGAAGGATACGTAGTTGGGAGAATGAGCAAGAGTTGCCGCGGTCAGCTCTACATCGATGATGCCGGCTGGGGGCTTGACGCTGGATCAGTGGAGTATGGATTCCGGGTTCCGTCCGGCGGAATCCACGTCTTCATCGGAAAGGTTGACGGATCTACACCCGGGCCAGACGTTTGCACCAACATCATCGAACCGGCTCGGTGTAAGCAACCTGCCTATAATGTGCAACCCGCCCGCGTTAACCCAGGTCAGAAGCACGTCTTCGTGGACTTCACTCAAGGTATGGATCCGGAGGCTTCTGGATCGCAGGAAACTCTTGTTTATTCAGAGGACAAATATTCGAGCGGTGAAACAGAGTCGGTTTACCAGCTTCATAACGGCGGTTTTGGGGGCTACAGCGAGCTCTTCCCAGAGTCGGATCGCTCTGAGTCGGATGATCTTGGGCCGCCGGTTCATGCTGCCGTGTTCGTGGCGGGGTCAGCCCCAGGCACGAATAGTACAGCCGCGGGAGCCGCAACCTCAGGCGCTAACCCACCACTGCCGGCTCAAGTTCTTCTGGAGCTGATGGACGAGCTCGCGGCCCTAATGGCTATTGAATTTACATCGGATAATCAAGCAGCTCGGAACTTAGAGATTGTGAGGATCAAGGACCGGATGGCAGAGGAGCAGCAGAGGATGGGTGAGCTAATAGTCCAGATGGAGCAAGAGGCAGAACGTATCAAGACAGACGCTTTCCATCTCAGGCTGGAGCAACAGTCGGCAGCTACGGTGCATCGGATGAGGCATCAATCCCGTCTGCCGGAACGTTATGAGGCAAGGAACCTCTTCAACATGCCAGGGACGATGCGGGCAACAGATGTGCCTGGAAGCCGTCCGGCGGCTCGATCGCGACTCATCCGGCCGAACGAAACGAGGCCTCACCAATGGCCTTTCCTACACCGGCGGGTCATTACTCTAACCTGGCCGAGAATATGGTGGCGGCAGCCACCTGGCTTGAAACAATTCATATTCTAGATGAAGTGCCCTTTGCGGAGGGTGTGCGAAACGCCATTGGATACCTGCAGACGGTGATGGCCCAGCAGGAGAAGTACGCTCAGAGCCGGAGCCGCGTTCATTCAAACCCTCTCCCTAGCCGGAGCTTTAGCCGGCGCTATGAGTTGCCGGCGGTTTCCAGCAGCGACCAGCATAGAGAGGTTTCGGTGGGTGGACAACCAGTTGTGGATACGCAAGCGTTTGTGAACCGGGCAAGAAGCCAACAAGAGGCGGCAGCTTTAGCCATGGCGGCTCACCAAGAGCCTACCCCCTCTGTCTCGGTAGGAGTAGGAGTAACCATGAGGGTTGTGGGAGTTCCATGTTTATCGCCGGCTATACAGGGGGAGTGGTTGCCAAAAGATTTCAAAGGACCCCGCAAGGTCCCAAATTATACCGCCGATTTACCCCCGGAGGCCTGGGTGGAAAGTTACGAGCTAGCAATGGAGATGTTGGATGTCAGTGAGGCGGTTTGTGCCAAGTCTTCATCATGATGCTTGAAGGCCCGGCTCGCACGTGGTTCAAGGGATTGCCACCTAATACCATCAATTCATGGGCGGAGCTGAGAGCCAGGTTCATCAAAAACTTTCAACGAATGTGCAAACAGCCTATGACCATCGTGGATCTTGATCACTGTGTTCAATAGGAGCATGAGTCGGCTCATCATTGGGTTCTGCGGCTCTCAACAATCATCCACTCCTCGGAGCAGATCATAGCGGCTCAGGCGGTGCTGATCTTAGAGAAGAACTGCCACTTTGTCCCTCTAAAGCAGAAACTTGGCCGACTCAAGCGTACGTGTCAGGATATGGGGGAGCTCATGACGGCTCTCACAAAATATGCCGACTCTGACAATACAAAGGATCCGAGCTCCGATGAGGAGAAGGCCAGCCAAGGCAAGAAGAACAGTCAGGGCAAGGGTGCGGCAAACAATGGTAACCAGAGTAAGCGCAAGAATCTCGAGGCCGGGTCAGAACTTGTGGCCAATGCAAGCACTGGACAGAATCGTCCTAAGGGTAACGGAAGGTTTGGGCCACCTTTTAGCAAAAATAGACCTGCCTCTAATTTGGAGGAGGCGCTTAAGAGGCCCTGTTCGGATCACGGTCGGCCTTATAAGCCGGCAAACCACACATGGGTGAGTGTCGCTTCTTGCAGAAACTCAAGAATCACTTTACACAACCCAACAATCAGGACGGTGGCCCGCCAGGCGGTTTAGGATATGGCGGGTCAGGGGCCGGATTTGGATCCACCGGCTCAGGGTCCAGTCATCTAGGTCAAGGTAATCAAGGAGGACACCAGCCGCATTCTGGTAACAACAATCAGCAACAATGTAATCAGTCTGGTTATTAGAGTAATCTGAAGCAGCTCCGTTCCGTGCAGTATCATGTTTTCACGACCAGCCTCAACAAACAAAACCAGAAGTTGCGCAAGCGGGCAGTCAATGCGGTTGCACCGGCTCTACCGCAGTATTTAAAATGGTCTGAGTATGACATAACGTGGAGCCGGAAGATCACCCGCCGTGTGTCGATGACCCAGTTCGGCTGGCTTTGGTGTGACATCCCAAGTGATGTCCCTACCTTATTTGGCATGTAACCCAATGTATGAACCTTGTGATGAGTTATGTATGAGTTGCACCTTGTCATCATTGTGTTGTTGCATCCATGCATCATGGCATTCATGGCACCCATCTTTCCATCCATGTTGATTGCTTGTCTCATGTGTTTTGATATGTGTGGAGTGGTGTGATTTTTGTGAGCATGACTTGTGAAGTTTTGTTGTTTGAGTGTGGTGGATCCCATGTGTGCAACTCCTTCTTCTTCCCTCTCTTTCTTTTCATCAACAAAACCTCTCATATGCCTTTATTCCTTGTCACTATTCGTAGCTGATTTTACTTGCTGTTTTATTTGTTTAAAAATGTTCAAAAGGTGGCCCTAATGTTCTTATGAATTATGAGAATGATGCTTTTGTCATATGGGGGATGTTGAGTTTTGCATTCAATTTAAACAGGGGCTGCCATTTAAATATTATTTTAAATAATTTGTCCAATAAACCAACCTGGCATTTTTATTAAATAGTGCATATTAAATCCTCCATAAAAATATTTTTGTTTCACCCCAAGACCTTTCAAATGCTATGGAAGGTTATTATTTGTGCTGGTTTTATTTTAAATGGTAAGGCCTTTTCTGTTTTTATTTATGAGAGGGAGAGAGGAGCAACTAGGCCGAGGCCCAGCCCAGGGCCAAGCGGTCACCTGCTCCGTCGGGCGTCGCCGTCAGCTTCAGAGAGAGAGAGAGAGAGCTGCATCACCGTCGCCTTTTCCGTCGCCATCGCCGTTTGTCCCATCGCCTTTTAAGCCCCCTCGGCGTGCGTGTCGTTCCCCCTAGGGTTCCTCTCCCTCCTCGCGCCGCCGCCCCCTTTTCTCCTCCTCTCCTGTCCCTGGCAAGCCAAGGTTCAGAGGTTCCAGAGAGGGTGAGCGGTGAGGTTCAGAGGTGTGCTCGCCGCCGTGGGAGCTTCTCCGGCAAGCCACTCGAGCCTGGTGGTCGTTGGAGTCGTGTCGTCGTCGCCATCTTCCTCCCCGTCATCCTCTGCATCCTCGAGGGACACCAAGGCTGCGCCCTGCTTCTTCTTCCTCCACCCCGGCCGAGCTCCTCCGCCCGTCAATTCCCCGTCGTCGCTTGTCCTCGAGCTCAGTTAGCTGCGCGATCACCTTCCGGTGAGCCCCCTATTCCCCTCGTCAGATCCCGAGCCTTCTAGCTACGTGTAGGACCGTGTTCATGCTAAGGAGCATTCCGCCGCTGTTGGACCACGTCTCCGTCGAGTGCACCGATGAGCTCATTCTTCTCGGCGTCGTGTACGAGCTCCTGCTCCTCGCAGGGGTCCGTTTGCACTCCGCCCCATCTGGATTCCTT
Source organism: Hordeum marinum (assembly GCA_022496015.1). Lineage (NCBI taxonomy): Eukaryota > Viridiplantae > Streptophyta > Magnoliopsida > Poales > Poaceae > Hordeum > Hordeum marinum. Next base: position 421,576,843 of record CM039675.1, read on the forward strand.
GTCGGGTTCGAAGTAGTGTGTTGTCTGCGCGCCTCGCCGTAGTCATCGCCGCCGTCCGCAAGATGAGCACTGGCCGGTCATCTCCGTCCCCCTCTTCACAAGATGACCAGAGGAACGAAATCCCCGTAGGTTCCCCTTCCGATTTCGCTGCTCCGCGTCGCCGGAGACCCCCTGCATCGCCGGGCATCGCCGTCGTTCTGCCACAGTCGCGTCGCTGTTGCTTTGCATCCATGTGAGTGTGTAGATTCAGTTTCATCAGGCTTTTGCATGCGTGTGGTTACTAGAGAGGTGCAGACCCCTCTCTGTTAAGATCCGAAGCGATGGCCGAGTGGTAGCGCGTGTGTGTAGTTGCGGGGAGGTCGTGGGTTCGACCCCCACGGGCGCCATCTTCCCCTTTTGTTTTTTTTCCTTTTCTCTTCTTTTCTGTTTTTTTCTTTCTTTTGCTTTCTTTCTTTGCAAAGAGAGAAAAACAGAGGTGTGTGTATGTATCTATGTATGTATGTATGAATGTATGTATGTTTTTTTAGTGTGTGTGCCATGTGCACCTACATGTGTGTGTTGGTGTGTATATGCACCATGTGCATATACACATATGAGTGTGTGTGTAGTTGAGTGTGTGTGTGTATGCACCATGTGCATACACACCCATGCATGTGGATGTGGTTTGATGTATGTGAGTGTGTGTGTGTAGTTTTGTGTGTGTGTATGCATTGGTGATGCATACACCTACATGAGATGTGTATGCATGATTGTAAGTATGTATGTGGGTGTATGTATGTGTGTGAGTGGTAGGTGCAAGTGTATGCATACACTATGTGTATGTGTACCTATGTGTTAGTGTGTGTGCTTGTGTGTTAGAGTGTAGGTGCATTGAGAGTGTGTGTGTATGCTATACATACACACACTTATGTAGGGTGTGGGCTATGTGTGTGGTGTGTGTGTGTGCTTTTGCACATGCACATATGCTAGTGTATATTTGCATATGATAGGTGATGTGTGCCAACTTATTTATATGCATGTGTGGATGTATGTGTGCATGAGTAGAATCCATTTGTAGGTTTCTCCCTAAATGATCTTATGAGCATGGATTCCTCTCTAAGTTAGTGTCATCCTTGGTTTAGGTACTAGACTATGTTATCATGTCCCTAACATGTTAATTTAACACTTCTTACATGTATCTATGGAGCACAAGTCCATTTGGGGCATTTTCAACAAGTTTCATAAGTGACATAAGTCACCCATGCCTAGCTAGGGTAGAATTTTGACCTAATTTTTCTTCTTGATGTTCCATGCAAGTATTTAGGTATGAGTAATTATTTTGGGGTGGTTTCAACCCCTCTTTGAACCTGTGAAGTCATATTTGACTTTGGGGCAACTTGACAAAAGTGCATTTCTATGCTGTGATGCTCTTTTGTCTTTTTCATATGAATTAATCTGTGCATGCTTTGGAGTTCTTGTCAACATGAGATTGCTAGTCAAAGTTCTTGTGAACCTCAATGTGTTTTTGTTATTTGTCCTAAGTCTCCATATCAGTGGGAACCATGCTGTTTACCTAGCTAATTTCTGTTTCTGTCCAGCTAGCCTGAAAATGGCCAAGTCTGGAGTCTTTGCTGTTATTTTTTTGCCTTGAAGATCAGGGTGTATCTAGTGTTTTATTGAGTTTTTGATCATGCTCAGTGCTAGGTATTTGTAGTATATATTGCCATATAGCATCCTGTTAAATTTCATGCCATTTGAAGCTTTCTAGCATATCTAACCAGTGCTGTTAACTTGCTACTTTATTAACCCAGATTCCAGAAAACTGGAATTCTCACTAAGTCCCTAAAATTCTGTTTCATCATGCCTACTTGTCAGCTCCATGCATAATGATGTGTTGCTATTTTGTTGATTGTGTAGTTGGATGATTTGATGTGGGTGTTGAGTAGAACCTGTTCATGTCTTGTTTGGGGCTGTAGAGTTCCTGTAGAATTAGTTGTGAGCTTTTCAAAATGCTATGTTACTGTTTTATGGCAGATTGGGTGCTATGTTGTTTTGGGTGTTGTGGGAGCTATACTCCATAGAATTGAGTGATTCTTGAGTCTATTGTGATTGGTTTTTCATCACCTATCCAGTGGTTACCTTGGGATGCCAAGAATTAGCCTTGGTATTTGGTGGTCTTGTGTTTTGCCTTCGTACCTTGTCGTGAGCGTATCTCGAGAATCGTAGCTCCGTTTCTCGCGATCTTTATATGCATTTCCATCGATTTTTCATGATGCATCCATATTTGTCATGTTCATGCATGTCTAAATAACTTAACATGAGGTTCTTTCCAGATTCATTAATCTACCACCTTTGCATGTGAAACTTGACTAGAATTGGATGACCAAGTTATATTCCTCATTAAAATGTCCATACATCATCTTGGTTGTGCATTGCACCTTGGTTGCGTATTTATTTGCTGTTTATCTTGGGTAGACGCGAGTGTCGAATCTGAGTTCGAGGAACCTGGAGAGTACCACTACGAGGATCCCGCTACTTGTTCCGCTAAAGAACCATCAGGCAAGATGATCGTACCCGGATCTCAATACTATCTTTGCTTGCTAGATTCTCGTTCTTATCGTTACAATTGCGCTACCTACCACATGATATCAGCCCCCATGTTACCATCACAGCCTCTAACCTCCACATCCCACCAAATCGTTGATTGGCTAAGTTACCGCTGCTCGGCCCCTCTTATAGCGTTCTTAGTTGCAGGTGCAGGTTTCCATGTGATAACATGGATTGGATATCACCATAAATTTTGTTATTTAAATTAATGCACATATAGATCTGGTATTGGTGGGAGACTTGGCCTTTTGCTAAGTGTTTGTTCCGCTCGTACCGTCATTAGTTCCTTGTTACCGGTGTTATGTTTTCCATATTTTGCGCTCCTAACACGCTTGGGGTTGTTATGGGGACCCCCTGGTTTATTCGGTTGAGATTAAAACTTGTCTGGCAAGACCCAACATTGGTACTACATTTTCTAATAACTAATGAACCTCCATAGGGCTTTGCAACCCCGTGGATAATTTAATCAACCCCGGGCCAGTGCTCCTCATGAGTGTTGGTCCAAACTAGAGCACTGTGCGGGGCCAATCCAGGGAAACTTGGGAGATTTCTATCAGGCCTCCGTACGCGTCGCTTATCCATCGTGTCTTGAGACTGAGATACGCGGCTCTTATCAGGGTCGTCGACACGTCGGGTGGTCTTGTTGGATTTGTTTTGCCTTTATCGAATGTCTTGCGTGTGGACTCTGACTTTCTTCGGGTTTACTCGAGGTGTTGGAAATCCTTTGGAATTACCAATGAAGATCACGAGATCCGTGGTCGAGGAATTCCCGCGGAGTGTGGTTATTTGTGATGGACTAGTTGGAGCACCCCTGCAGGGTTAAATCTTTTGGAAAGCCGTGCCCCCGGTTATGTGGCAACTTGGATATTTGTTTAACACCCGGTTCTAGCAAACTTGAAGTAAACTCAAACTAAAATACACCAACTGTGTGAGTAACCGTGAATGTCTCTGCTCGAGAACATGATCCAAGAGAGAACACGGTGGGGTTATGACTGACGTAAGCAGGTGTTCAGGATCTCTTAGAGATCATGTTAGAAATCGACCGATTGTCGTAGGCCACTCACTTTACATTATTGCTACATAAGTTAGCCACCATAAATGCTTAGAGCTGCTGCAAACTTAAACACCACCCATTCCATCCTAAAGCTTATATAGAATTGGCACCCGGGATTACTTGATTGCTGAGTCCTCTGTGGCTCACAGTTTACTACAACAATTCAGGTACAGGTTCAGATGATTATGTTCAGGATGACCTTACTCAGCTGCAGTGGGAGTACGATGAAGAGAGAGGACGCATGTATGTGACATACCCCGACGAGTAGAGGACCTGGTCGTGATCCTGGGCAGCTTGATAGTATCATCGCATTGTTGTTTTATCGTTTGTTTTCGCCCGTAGCCCGACCCTGTGTTCTCCCTGATGTATGAACTGAGTGATATTGTAATTTAGCATGTGGCGAGTGTAAGCCAACTCATATACTCTTCCCTTCAGTACATGTATGATGTGATGATGCTTATCTTGCTAACGGCAAGATGCGCTTCTATCCTTTGCGAGGTCCTCGTGCCTCAAAACGGATAGGTGCGCATCTTGGGCGTGACAAGTTGGTATCAGAGCCATACGACCATAGGAGCCTTTGCTTGTTTGAACTTGGCCGAGTTGTGTCTAGTAAAACTATTTTGAGTCTAGTTATATCGGAGAGTAGGATTCTTTTTACTCCTCTTCTATACTCTGGTGAGGTTTCCGACTTAGGAATTTTGATTCTACTCCTCTTCTCGCTCAAAAAAAAATTAAGGATCACGCGGGTATTTTGGAATCTATATGATGCCGATGTGACAGGGTTTTGTCTTGGTGCCTCCTGTCTGACTTGATTTCTTCTGGGGAGTTGAGCTCCAAGGAATGTTGGCACATCGTTATCATTCAGTTTCCTTGATATCTCAGGACGGAGAATGTTCGGAATTGCTTCAATACTTATCGTGGTGAGATAAGGTCGGAGTCACCCAGTACTGGGGAGGTGTTCGGGGTACCACCATGGTTTAGTATCGTTGTGAGTTTGGGGATTCGAGATTAGATGAGTTTGCGAAATGTCTTGAATTATGGTGTGGAAGGTTGCGGATGCAGTCGCAGCTGATTGCCTAGGGCAGGTTCCTGATTCCGCAACCCGAGTCGCATAAACAAGAAAGTTTTCGGAAGTTCATAGGTGGGAATTCTTGTAGTCATCTAGGATCATCTTCTCGAGATGTATCGGGCATATACATTTGTTCCGAGCGCTTAGCTCATTACTTGTTGTGTTATTGCAAGTAGCTTTTATGTCTAATGATGTTATCATGATCCTAAGAAGCATTCTTACTAATCTTTCAGTAGGAAGGCTATGTTGTTCATTGTTCAATTCCTTCAAGCATTTGATCCAGCTTTGTTTCATCTTATCAATGAGGCTAATGTGTTTTGTCCATCTTCAGGATGGCTCCACCAACTCGCAACAATCCGGGTCGTGCTGAGGAACAGGCTGATGTTCCACCACCACCGCCGCCTCCTCCTCCAGAAGCTTGGCAAGCTGTGATGGCCGCGACCAATGCAAACACTCAGATGTTGCTAAGGCTGCTGCAAGAAAGAGAGCTATGTCAGCAAGGTTATCAAGGAGGTTTCTAGAATCAGCCTCAGTTTGCTACGCTCAACCAGTTCCTTGCCAACCAGCCGAAGTCGTTCACCTGTTGTGATCAGCCTTTCGATGCGGATGATTGGCTTCGTGATATGAGCAAGCATTTTGAGTGTAGCAATGTTAGGCCAGAGGACTTTGTCAGATTTTCTTCTTTCTAGCTCAAGGGTCAAGCAGCTGATTGGTGGCAGCAGTACAAGGATTCCAGGGGTGATCGTGTTGTTACTTGGGACGATTTTCGTCATGACTTCAGGGCTCATTACATTCCGGCAAGCTTTGTCGAAGAGATGCGTGAGAAGTTCAGGCACCTGAAGCAGGGATCGAAGTCAGTCTATTAGTACAACATTGAGTTCCAGAATCTAGCTCGTTATGCCAAGCAAGATGTTCCAGATGATAAAAGCCATGATCTATCAGTTCAGAGGTGGTCTCAAGGATGAGCTTCTGGCAGGTCTTGTTCTCCAGGAGCCTCGTGAGTTTGATCAGTTCTACAACATGCCTTTGAAGGTGGAAGCAGCTCAGCTCAGATTAGAGAACTCCAAGAAGTGTTCCAGGGATTCATATTCTTCTTCCAGCTCTCAGGTTGTTCCCAAGCAGCAAAAGTACTGGGCGCCAAATCCTCTTCTGTTCCGTTCTCAGCAGCAGCAGTAGAAGCAGTTTGGTGGTCGTGGTTCTTCCCACCCACCCAACCCAGGTTTCCAGCAGAAGAATCAAGTGTCCAAGGCTGTTCCTGTTCCTCCTCCAAGCAATGTTCGTTCGCTCTCTGAGGTGACTTGTCACAAGTGTGGCCTGAAGGGTCACTATGCTAACAAGTGCAACCAGCGGCGTATTCCGCCTCCTCCTCTTGTCAAGCCTCCAAGCAATGCTATGGTGAAGCACAATCCCAAGATCGCAAGGGTGAATATGGTGAATGCAGCAGAAGCAGAGCAGTCCAATGATGTGATCATGGGTAATCTCTCAGTCAATGATTTTCCTGCTAAAGTTTTGTTTGATTCTGGAGCATCGCATTCATTCATGTCTAAAGACTTCTTCGTCAAGCATGATTTTGATTCTGATTATTTGAGTACGGCTTTGCGAGTTGTTTCTCCCGGTACTCTTATGAGCGCCAACAAGGTGGTTCCCAATGTTTCTGTCAAGATGGGCAATTATTCTTTTCTGGCTTCTCCAATTGTTCTTTGGAAATCTGATATTGATCTCATTCTGGGCATGGACTTCCTCGCTATGAATAAGGCTTATATTGATTGTCAAGCTAAAGAAGTCAAGATGACTCATCCTTTAGAGGACGTGATTATATTCGCGGCTCGCGATGACACAGTCCGTATCTTTGCTCTCAATGAGAAGGGTGAAATCTCGGCGATTTCTCAAATTCCGGTCGTTTGTGAGTATGAAGATGTTTTTCCAGAAGAATTGCCAGGAATGCCTCCGCACCGACCAGTACATGTATGATGTGATGATGCTTATCTTGCTAACGGCAAGATGTGCTTCTATCCTTTGCGAGGTCCTCGTGCCTCAAAATGGATAGGCGCGCATCTTGGGCGTGACATTTGGTCGTGGGCCCCCAAGTGGGAGGATATATGGTGAATAAGGTGTTAATGGATGGAGGCAGCAGTATCAACATCCTTTACTACGATACTTTTCGGCTGATGAAATTGCTGGACAAGGATCTAAAACCCTCATCCATCGTTTTCCATGGTGTGGTGCCAGGCAAGTCGGCGTATCAAGTGGGCAGGATTTCTTTGGAAGTGGCTTTTGGTGATGAATATAATTACAGGGTGGAGTCCTTGTGGTTTGCAGTGGTCAAGATCAAGAGCCCTTACCATGCATTGTTCGGACGGCCGGCTTATGCTAAGTTCATGGCTAGGCCCTGCTATGTTTACTTACAGCTCAAGATGCCCGGTTTAAATGGTACCATTACCGTTCATGGTAACTGGAATACGGCTATTGAGTGTGAGGAAGGGGATGCGGCTTACGTAGAATCCAGTTGCGCTCAGGAGGAGCTTAAATTTTATAAGGAGAATGTTGACCCGGAGGATATGACCCCGCTGAAAAAGCCCACAACAGAGGTTGAGCTGCCCCTCAAGTTTTCAGCGGATGATACTAAAGCAGTAGATTTCACTCTGGGCGACTCATCCAAACAATTCATCATTGGAGACCACATGGATCCCAAATAGGAAAGCGCGCTCATCGAATTCATCCGTGAGAATCGGGACATCTTCGCATGGAAACCTTCTGACATGTCAAGTGTACCGAGAGAGTTCGCTGCGCACAACCTTAATGTGGATCCAAAATTTAAGCCGGTTAAATAGTTTCTATGACAGTTTAATGAGGAGAGATGCAAGGAAATTAGGGAAGAATTTGCCCGGCTCTTGGCAGCAGGTTTCATTGTTGATGTTTTTCACCCGAAGTGGTTGGCTATGTAGGAGATATGCCCTAGAGGCAATAATAAATGTTATTGATTATCTCCATGTTGATAATTAGGTTTGTGTTCCATGCTATAACTGCTATGGTTCTCAAGTCTACAATAACCACGAGGCTTGAAGGAAGACTCATATGCACATGTGGAATAATAAACTATCAAATGTATTCCTAGTCTGGCCTCTAAGACTGGCTCAAGTATTGCATGATGATCATGTTTTCCTGATCATGGGCATGGCTATGCCGGCAATTTTGAGGGCACAATGTTAGAAGAACATTTGTGTTGAATCGACCCGAATTGATGTTATGCTATGAGATACATTCGTCATAAGTTAATGGTTCACAACACAGAGATGGTTAACATTTGCATAATTCCTTAGACCATGAGAGTATCGAGTTTCTTCATGCTTGCTTCATGAACTTTGGGGTTTGTTAAACGTCATCCGTAAATGGGTGGCTATTACGGCGGCTTACGGGTTCATGGAAAAGTATGTCAAGTAACTTGTTAGCTCAAGATTGGGATTTGCTCCTCCGACGATGGAGAGATATCTCTGGGCCCTCTCGGTGTTACGGTATCCATCATCGTCTGGCCAGACACTTTGTGATTTTATGACGGGGATGCCAGAACACGGGAACGAGAAAAGAGAACAATACTAGCAATGAGGTAACTGGCATACTGGACAAGTTGTTGATCCACGAGGATGCCTACATGTCTCACCTCGGGTAATTGTAACATATCGCGAAGCAACAAGAATAGCTCACGGCAACTAGAGGTTCACTCGAATATTCATTCGTGTGGGTATAGGGGTCAATATGGGTGTCCACGGCTCCGATGTTGATCATTGATCGGAAGGGGCTCTAGGTCATGTCTATGCTTCACCGAACCTATAGGGTCACACGCTTAAGGGTCATCTATCTGTTGAATACTAGACAGGGAGTCTGAGAGAAAATCACCGAAAAGTTTCGGACACCGGAAAAGTTTCGGACAGCGGAAAAGTTTCGCAGACAGGTCACCGTAACAGTTTCGGTAAAACTAAAAAGTAGTTTCAGGGGATACCATTAAGTCAAATTGGTTTCGGCACATGCCTGATAATTCTTGGAGGGTGCCAGAATCATTCTGGAAACTTCTGGGAATTTTCCGGAAGAAAAACCGGAAATGTTCCGGAGCTGCCGGAACTGCTTCAGATGCTTTTCGCAGATGAAAATCACTATTCCGGAATTGTTCCGGATCGCATTAAAAATTATTTTAGTGGGGTACTAGAATTGTTCTAAGCCCACATAAATATTTGCAGTTCGATCGGACGCTGAAAAATGTCGTCGTGAATAGTGAAAGTGCTTTTTGGATATTTATGGAAAAGGACCTTTTTGGATATTTCCAAAAAGGCTTCTATAAGGGATTGGGGAGCAAGTTAGCTCCTCATGGGGGGCCCCCAAGGGTTGGCCGGCCAAGGGTGGAGCTCCTCTATGGAGCTCCACATGGCACCCCTTTTATCTTTATTCTTTTATGAAAAGGCATAAAGTGGGGGTAGTTCGGTATTTTCAAGTCCCAACCCTACCCCTTGGTTTTCCTATAAATAGAGGTGAGTGGGCTGCCCACAAACCTCATGCTTGCTCTCATACACATGCCATGCATTATCTGGCTTCTTCCCTCCCTCCCACGAAAAGAGTTTCGTAGAGCCGACAGGCTGTCTGGGTTCCGACAGGTACTACTTCTGGACGGCGAAGCCATGCCGGATAGATGACACCGTATGTGTGCAACTCTGTAGAGATATCGTAGTTTCGGTCTTAGTTCGAGAGTGCCTCCCGAAGGGCTGTCCGTGTGATCGTCCGAGTTTCGAAGGTCCTCCCGAAGGGCTGTCCGAGTGGCAGTCCAAGTTTTGGAGGTCCTCCCGAAGGGCTGTCCGCGACACCGTCCGGGGGACTGTCTGACCACCTCCCAGAGGGCTGTCCGAGGGGCAGATGAGGGTATACATCCTCGCGGTTGGGAGGTTGTAAATCCCAGCTGCGGGGATATGCACCACCGATCATCATCGACTCTACTTCCGCTGCGCTACGAGTCGGTAACGAAAATGATCAAACCTTGTATGCAGTCTCCATAGTGGTCCTGGGCTGGTGCGTAGGTCGGAAAATTTTTGTTTTCTGCTATGTTCCCTAACAGTGGCATCAAGAGCCGTGCTATACGTAGATGCAGGTTGCGATCTAGAATACATAGAGATGTATGGGTGTTACACAATATAATTAGGTAGTAGATGAGATCTATTGCTGAAAATTATTTGTGCTGGTAGCATATGAAATCTGCTACCCGATGTTCCTTTTTCTTCCCCTGAATTTGCATAGTCCTAATCTTGATGGAATGGTTGAATTTCACAAAGTTCTGGCAATCCGCAATCCTTTCATGCTGCTCCTGAGTATGCTGATTGACAGATCAACGATGTGCTAACAGTTCTTTGGGTTCCACCGTAGTTGAGAAAGATGGATGTTTCGCAGACGAAAGGGCAATGCAGATGTGATCTGCACGGGGGTCACGCGTATGATGAAGTTTAGTATCCGGCTCGAGATTTTATTATCTCGTGTTTTATACACCTTGGAAAGTTAATCTAGCAACTTGAATTATCATACTTGATGATGGACGTTGGTAGATTCGGTTTGATTCAAAACCTTAGAAGCCACGTAAAACAAGTTTTTGCATGAACCGATTAGAGGCGTCTAACTTGGTTTTGCAGGATGGTTTGCATGTGCATATGATGTGGTATAGCAATGCTCATATTAATTTTGATTATGTATGAGATGACTATATGATGTAATATTAACATGACCTGCGTGTCATGATTCGGCATGATGGCTGGAGTCATATGATTGTCACTTTAATGACCTGCGTGTCAACCTTAAGTAATGCACTTATTTTATTAGCTATAGAGATAGCAATATTACCTAGTGTATCGACAAGGTGGTGGCAATCTTCGCGAAGGTGAACGCCGACGCGAATGCCGAAGACGAAGGAATGAAAGACTTCTCCGTCAGAAAGGGCTATACCATATCATGCTATTATGAATTGCCTGAGATATTTATCCCTCTTGATGCACCCTTCTTGATTGCACGGTAGTCACTTTTTATTAGGGTGATCTCTCACAAAATATCAAGTAGTTAGTGTTCTCCCAAGTGTAGCACTGCCACGGCACCTATCTCTTCGGGGTATCACATGGTTACATGGGTACGAACGATTAGAGAAGTGTGAGGCGGGTCAGTTGAGACCTTGCAGCGAGATCACTTGGTTGTCTTGACGTTCAGGCATGAAAGTCATGAGCTCAGAACACACGCATCGAAAGATGAACAAGAGTCACATAGAGATGTGATTGGCATGTTGGCCTACCAATTGAAATTCTCGTCACTTGAGATGGTTACATCCTTGACGTTGAATTGAAAGTTGGGTCTTGCATCACTCAAAATCAATTATGAGAGATATGATTTGAGTGGGAGTGCACTATAGAATTAACTTTTTTAATTCTTAGTGCAATTAATTTTGAACAATGTCTAAGTGTGATTTGCATAATAGTTGTAGAATAATGGCTCGCGTTTCCACCTTTCCTATTAAAATTGAATAGCTGTTAAATATCTGGTTAAAACTTTACGGTTGGTAACGTAATGTGAGGATTGTCCTCAAGAGTGTTGAGAAGGACTTTGTCCTATCGCATGCTTTTGGTATTCTCCCGCTAATGCTATGGGTCATGTGACTCTCGTCCTTCGATCCAAAAGCTAGAAATCCTTTTCAGTCAAAGTGCAATATGTTTGCTTCCATGAGACCCGAACTTCGAAAGTTTGGATAGTTATGTGATATTCATGGAATCTGAAAATCATTTTCAGAGACAGACAAAAGCTAAAAGATATGAGATATCCAAAGCAATGTTTGTTTGCAAACTATTAGTAAAGGAGTTTACCATGCATTAGACTGATAAGAGAGGGATCTAGGAGAACGCTTGTCATATGATGAAAGGTGAATAAAACAACAACTTAAAGAGAAAGGAAGTGTCCGAAGGGTGTTAGTGAGACTTTCACGCCTAGTAAGTCCGGGGCTAACACCACTCTTAAGTTGGGTGCTTCTTCTGAGAGTAGGAGAAATACTGAAAAGTTAAACTATTAGAAGTATAATGGCAAAAGGAAAGAAGACTGGAATATCCAGCTCATGTATGAATGTCATACAAGTTTTTGAATGTATAGAAGGCTGGTCAAAGATATAGTTCTTGGGAATTATGGTTAAACATGTTAATCACTAATTCTTAGGTATTGTGAGTTGGTCACAAAGATACTCGGTCGATTGCATTCTGTTGCAACTGGATGTAAGAACTACTATGGCCTGAAAGACTAGCCAGGGATGAGGTTTAGATACATGTAGGGAACATAGTAAAAGTTACTATGCCTTCCATCGGTGTATTCCCTATGTATTAAGTTTCATAATTCATTTTATAGTTTCACACTCTAGCCCTTTGCATAAGGTATCTTGCAAGAAGATTGTTCATAAGAGAACTTTTCATGTTCGGTGTTATGAATAACATAAGGGCCATACTTTCATTATGAATAAGATGTATGTTATGAATATTGATAATAATACATTACCTCTGGGTTTACTTTTATAATTCATTTTAGAGTTTCATACACTCTAGCCCATTGCACAATGTTTGTTGAAAAAGAGTTGTTCATAAAAACTACAATTGTTGTCCAGTATTATCAATAAGATGAAGGGCCATGCTTCCATCCTAGATGGGATGTATGTTATGAATATTGATGGAAATATGATACATCCATAACACTGACGCTAAATGTCGCAAGACTAAAAGAATACCACATATGTGTGGCACTGCATTTGGTCACATTGGAGAAACCCGCATGGAAAATTCCATTATGATGGATTTTGAAGTCGTTTGATTTTGAATCATCTGACACTTGCAAATTTCCTCCAAAAGGTGAACTAAATAAAATACCGTTCAAATGCCATAACGAACGAGCAAAGAACTTATTGGTGATCATACATTTGATGTATGTAGTCCGATAAATGTTGTTGCAAACAGTGGATTTGTCTACCTTCAAAAATGACTCAAGTAGATATATGGATATTTACTTGATGAGACATAAGTCTGGATCTTTTGAAATCATTCGAAAGGTTTCCAAAAATGAATTAGAAGTTATTGTACCAAGAAAATTATGTTTCTGCAATTTGATTGCGGAAAGGAATATTTGAGTTACAAGTTTAGCGAATGTCTGATGAGTTGTGAAAAGAGTTTCATAACTTGCACCTCCCGGAACACCACTGCAAGTGGAAAGTCCGTGAAGATGTGATCAAACCATTTATGACATGGTAAGATCAAAGATGACATAAATAGATTTGCCATTATCCCTTTTATAGAGTGATGCTTTAGAGACTTCGGCTTTTACACTGAAAAGAGATCCATCGGGTCTGTTGAAATGATGCCATGGTATGGTATGCCCAACCATGTTATATCTTTTCTTAACATTTGGAATATGGGGCTTGTGTAAAAGGTTACAAACCTATTCCAAATCAGACAAGTGCTACTTTGTATGGTTATCCCAAGTCATTGGGTATTCCCCCACCACTATACCGAGGCAAAAGGTTTTGCCACAAAACGGTATGCTTTAAAAGAGAATATTTCTTACAAAAGGTGAGTGGGATGACAGTGCAACTCAACGAGATAACCAGTATCTTTGTCATTAATTCAAAGGAAAGAAACCCTGGAAGTGATTCCGTTGTTTCCTACTATGACTGATACGGAAGTCTCTACAATAAAATGTATGGACTTTGATCAAACATGCAGCTGAACCACGTAGGCAAAGCTCGTGCAGACCTATCAGGTGCGCAAACGAGATATTGTTGTTAGACAACAGTATACCTACAATACACAAGGAAGCGTTGATGGGCCCTGACTCCGGGATTGGCTAAATTCCAATACAATCCGAGATAGTTTCCATATAAGTGATTCAAGATTAAAACCTTGATACACCTTTCATAGGACTTAGAGTCTAACGAATTTTTATGGAACTAAAAACTAATACAGATAAAAATGTTTTATCCATAAAGGTCGACTTGTTGAAATAACAAGTTCAAGGAGTTGACTACGATTACGTTGTTTCACCGTAGCGATGCTTAAGGTCGGTTCGGGTTGAACTAGCAATTAATACATATATCAATCATGAGATATGAAACATGGATGACAAAAGGAGTTCCATCTGATGAAAGTGAAACCTAGGACTTGTATGTGATACGGTCCAAAGTAATTTGTCGATCCAGAGGATGCTAGTAAGTATGCAAACTTCAGAGTTCCAGCAATGGATAGAAGAGAGCAAAATGGAGTTGGAATCTTCGTGGTTTGATGAAATGGTCAAAAGGGTTTTTGACTTCATCAAAGGGCAACGAAGATGCTTGTGATTCAAGAAAGTAAGTGGGAGCATAATAATATTTCTAAAAACGTTGTGTGCTTGACACATTGTTAATTGGAAATAAATTTCTTGACACGAATTAGGACTTCATTTGAAAATAGTTTTGCGATGAAGTGCTTAGGCTAAATAGCCTCCATATTAGGCATGATGATCTATGGAGATAGATTTACCTAATGGGGCTAAGCAATGAATACATATTGACAAGGTGCTAAAACCTTTTAGCATTTAAAACGCCAAGGAGTGATTCTTGCCGAAGTCACATGGAAAGAGTTTTTGCAGGACACAGTGTCCCAAAACACTGACGAGTAAAATACATGATGGAGATTCCACACACTCTAGTGTTTGGATTAATCATGTATTCCATGGTATGTAAAAACAACCAGATATGTCCGATACTCCCAAGTTGTTGTGAGTATAGATACAAAAGTGATCAAAGCACTGATAAAGGGACAACAGTGAAAGATGTCATTAAGTACTAGAGTAGTGCTGATGACATGTTTTCTCGCAAGCAGAGATTATGAAGTGCTCATTGTAAGTAATTACATCGATAGAGTCTTCATCAATGCTCCATGTGATTTTTGATTTAAGTTAAGGGTTTTTGTGTGGTACACAATATGGTGGCATGGTAGTTGGAAGATGTTCCAAACAAGATGTTGTGGCGAATTCTATAACAAAGGCTAAGTATGTTGACGCTTCGGAAGCGACAAACAAATTGTTGAATCATATAGTTTATTCATGAACTTAGTATGGTTCCAAGATGGCTTTGGTCTATGAGACACTATTGCAGATAGTTGCTTCATAGCTCAGTCTGAGGAATCAGGTTTCGACCAATGATTCACACATATGCAAAGCCAAGTTCACACAAAATACGAATTTTGTGATAGCGTGAAAATGCGAGGATATGCAAAGTTACACATGGAGCTGAAGTTGTCAGATCTGCTGGACATCAGGCTATACCACAAGCGAAGCATATTTTACACCAGTATGCCATAGGTGTAAAGTGCATTAGCATTGACTAGATTATTGACTCTAGTGCAAGTGGGATTCTGTAGGAGATATGCCCTAGAGGCAATAATAAATGTTATTAATTATCTCCATGTTCATAATTAGGTTTGTGTTCCATGCTATAACTGCTATGGTTCTCGAGTCTACAATAACCACGAGGCTTGAAGGAAGACTCGTATGCACGAGTGGAATAATAAACTATCAAATGTATTCCTAGTCTGGCCTCTAAGACTGGCTCAAGTATTGCATGATGATCCTGTTTTCCTGATCATGGGCATGGCTATGCCGGCAATTTTGAGGGCAAAATGTTAGAAGACCATTTGTGTTGAATCGACCTGAATTGGTGTTATGCTATGAGATACATTCGTCATAAGTTAATGGTTAATAACACAGAGATGGTTAACGTTTGCATAATTCCTTAGACCATGAGAGTATCGAGTTTCTTCATGCTTGCTTCATGAACTTTGGGGTTTGTTAAACGTCATCCGTAAATCGGTGGCTATTATGGCGGCTTACGGGTTCATGGAAAAGTATGTCAAGTAACTTGTTAGCTCAAGATTGGGATTTGCTCCTCCGACGATGGAGAGATATCTCTGGGCCCTCTCGGTGTTACGGTATCCATCATCGTCTGGCCAGACACTTTGTGATTTGATCACGGGGATGCCGGAACACGGGAACAAGAAAAGAGAACAATACCGGCAACGAGGTAACTGGCATAGTGGACAAGTTGTTGATCCATGAGGATGCCTACATGTATCACCTCGGGTAATTGTAACATATCGCGAAGCAACAGGAATAGCTCACGGCAACTAGAGGTTCACTCGAATATTCATTCGTGTGGGTATAGGGGTCAATATGGGTGTCCACGGCTCCGATGTTGATCATTGATCGGAAGGGGTTCCAGGTCATGTCTATGCTTCACCGAACCTATAGGGTCACACGCTTAAGGGTCATCTATCTGTTGAATACTAGACAGGGAGTCTAAGAGAAAATCACCGAAAAGTTTCGGACACCGGAAAAGTTTCGAACAGCAGAAAAGTTCTGTAGACAGGTCATCGGAACAGTTTCGGTAAAACTAAAAAGTAGTTTCAGGGGATACCATTAAGTCAAATTGGTTTCGGCACATGCCTGATAATTCTTGGAGGGTGCCAGAATCATTCTGGAAACTTCTGGGAATTTTCCGGAAGAAAAACCGGAAATGTTCCGGAGCTGCCGGAACTGCTTCAGATGCTTTTCGCAGATGAAAATCACTATTCCGGAATTGTCCCAGATCACATTAAAAATTATTTTAGTGGGGTACTAGGATTGTTCTAATCCCACATAAATATTTTCAGTTCGATCGGATGCTGAAAAATGTCGTCGTGAATAGTGAAAGTGCTTTTTGGATATTTATGGAAAAGGACCTTTTTGGATATTTCCAAAAAGGCTTCTAGAAGGGATTGGGGAGCAAGTTAGCTCCTCATGGGGGGGCCCAAGGGTTGGCCGGCAAAGGGTGGAGCTCCTCCATGGAGCTCCACATGGCACCCCTTTTATCTTTATTCTTTTATGAAAAGGCATAAAGTGGGGGTAGTTTGGTATTTTCAAGTCCCAACCCTACCCCTTGGTTTCCCTATAAATAGAGGTGAGTGGGCTGCCCACAAACCTCATGCTTGCTCTCATACACATGCCATGCATTATCTGGCTTCTTCTCTCCCTCCCACGAAAAGAGTTTCGTAGAGCCGAAAGGCTGTCTGGGTTCCGGCAGGTACTAGTTCTGGACGGCGAAGCCCTGCCGGATAGATGACACCATATGTGTGCAACTCTGTAGAGAGATCGTAGTTTAGGTCTTAGTTCGAGAGTGCCTCCCGAAGGGCTGTCCGTGTGATCGTCCGAGTTTCGAAGGTCCTCCCGAAGGGCTGTCCGAGTGACAGTCCATGTTTTGGAGGTCCTCCCGAAGGGCTGTCCGCGACACCGTTCGAGGGACTGTCTGACCGCCTCCCGGAGGGCTGTCAGAGGGGCAGATGAGGGTATACATCCTCATGGTTGGGAGGTTGTAAATCCTAGCTGTGGGGATCTGCAACGCCGATCGTCATCGACTCTACTTTTGCTACTCTACGAGTCGGGAACGAAAATGATCAAACCTTGTATGCAATCTCCATAGTGGTCCTGGGCTGGTGCGTAGGTCAGAATTTTTTTGTTTTCTGCTACGTTCCCTAACAGGCTAACCCGGTGCTGGTGCTCAACAAGAACGGCACATGGCGTATGTGTGTGGACTACACGGACCTTAACAAAGCTTGTCCAGATGATCTGTTTGCCCTCCCTCGTATTGATCAAATCATTGATGCTACGGCGGGTTATGAAAGCCTGTGTTTCCTGGACGCTTACTCAGGCTATCATCAGATCAAGATGGCAGTTAAAGACCAGGAGGAGACAACTTTTATTACACCTTTTGGGCTTTCTACTATGTATCTATGCCCTTCGTGCTCAAGAGTGCCCAGGCAACCTATCAGCGGTGTGTGCAGAATTGCCTTCACAGTCAGATCGTCCGCAATGTTCATGCTTATGTAGATGACATTGTGATCAAATCAAGAAAGAAGGAGACCCTTTTGGATGACTTAAGGGAAACCTTTGATAATCTCCGGGTCTATAAGATGATACTTAACCCGGCCAAATGTTTCTTTGGTGTTCCGGCTGGCAAGCTCCTGGGTTTTCTGGTTTCTGAGCGTGGCGTTGAGGCTAACCCGGATAAAATCAAAGCTATCACTTCTCTGGCAGAGCCGGCCTGTATTAACGATGTCCAGCGCTTGGCGGGACGGATTGCCGCGTTGAGCCGGTTCATAAGCCGCCTTGGAGAGAAATTTGTTCCTTTATATCAGATGATGAAGAATACAGACAAATTTGTCCAGAGTAAGGTGGCGGGTGAAGCACTGGAGGCGCTCAAAAAACATCTTACTGAGTCGCCGGTGCTGGCCGCTCCGGCTGAGAAAGAACCATTACTTTTATATGTGGCGGCTAATAACCGGGCAGTAAGCGCTGCAATTGTGGTCGAGCGCAAGGAATCTGGGAAGGAGTATCCGGTTCAAAGGCCGGTTTATTATATCAGTGAGGTCCTGACGGAGTCCAAGCAAAGGTATCCGCATTGGCAGAAGCTGGTATACGGGGTCTTTATGGCCAACCGTAAGTTAAAGCACTATTTCCTAGGGCACCAAATAACTGTGGTCAGTTCTGCTCCATTGGGGGACATAATCCAGAACAAAGCAGCCACTGGAAGGATTGCTAAGTGGGCATTGGAGCTAGGACCTCTCAATCTGAAATATGTGCCTCGTACGGCCATCAAGTCCTAAGCTCTTGTGGATTTTATAAATGATTGGACGGAATGTCAAGGTCTCGAGGAAAATCCGGATGACAAGTACTGGATAATTCACTTTGATGGATCCAAGAAGTTAGAAGGATCAGGGGCAGGAGTCATTTTGACATCTCCCAAAGGTGATAAGTTTTGTTATGTGCGCCAGCTGATGTTCCCTCGCACTAACAACGCGGCTGAGTACGAAGCTCTGCTTCACGGTCTCAGAGTGGCCAAGGAGATGAATTTAATCCGGGTAAGGTGTTTGGGCGACTCAGATCTGGTGGCTCAGCAAGTTTCGGGAACTTGGGATTCCAATGACCCACGGATGGCGGCTTATCGTCAGGCGGTTGATATCATTGCTGGTCACTTCAAAGATATCAGGTAGATCACATTGATCATCGTCGGAATGAGGCGGCTAATGCCCTATCACGATTAGGTTCTCAACGAAAACCAGTGCCGCCCAATGTCTTTCTGGACATCTTACACCATCCGACTATCAAGATACCGTCAGAAGAGGATTTGGCTGTTCCTGACCCGGAGGGACAATTAGTGGCGGCTCTACATGTTATTCCGGATTGGACTGTGCCCTACCTAGCCTATTTGACTCGGGGCGAGTTACCTGACGATGAAAACCTGGCCAGACAAATCACCCGACGTTCTAAATCCATGACAATAGTTAATGGTGAGTTGCACAAATGCAGCATGACTGGAGTTTTTCAACGTTGTGTCTCACCAGAGGAGGGCCAGCAAATCTTGAATGAAATTCATGCTGGAGACTGTGGACACCACGCCGGCTCAAAATCTCTAGTGGCCAAGGACTTCCGGCATGGTTTTTTCTGGTTGACGGTTCACAAAGATGCAGAGGACCTGGTCCGCAAGTGCGACGACTGTCAAAAGTTCGGTCGGCATGCTCATGTTCCGGCTCACGAGTTGAGGATGATACCAATTACTTGGCCGTTTGTGGTCTGGGGGCTTGACATGGTAGGACCTTTCAAGAGATCCAAGGATAAGAAAACACACCTCTTGGTGGCAGTTGATAAGTTCACCAAATAGGTAGAGGCGGAGCCGGTCAGCAAGTGTGACGCGGCTGCAGTAGTTCAATTTATAAAAAAATTGATCTACTGTTTTGGTTACCCCCACAACATCATCACTGAGTGATGGCACAAATCTGTCCAAGGGGGCTATGAAAGAATTTTGCGACGAGGAGCACATCCGGCTTGATGTTTCAGCAGTTGCACATCCACAGTCCAATGGTCAGGCGCAGCATTCCAATCAAGAAATTTTAAGGGGTATTAAGCCACGGCTTATGGTTCCTTTGCAATGATCGCCCCGGTGTTGGGTAGAGGAGTTGCCTTCCGTTTTATGGAGCATTAGAACCACCCCCAAGAGGTCTACAGGTTATACACCTTTCTTCATGGTGTACGGGGCCGAGGCAGTATTGCCAAGCGACATCCGACATGACTCGCCACGGGTAGCGGCTTATGTTGAGTCGAACAATGAGATGGCACGTCAAGATGTGTTGGACGCTTTGGAAGAAGCACGAGAGCTGGCGGCTGCCCGGTCGGCGATTTATCAACAAGACCTGCATCGTTATCATAGCCACAGGGTCAAGACCCAGACGTTTCAAGAAGGTGACTTAGTGCTCCGGCTGATTCAAGACCAGATAGATATGCATAAGTTATCTCCTCCATGGGAAGGACCTTTCGTGGTCAGCAGAAATCTCAACAACGGGTCATATTACCTCATCAATATCCGGGATGACTCAGATACGGCGGGTCAGGAGACCCGCCGGTCGTGGAACATAGCGCATCTACGGCCTTATTACACTTAAAGGTGTCAAAACTCATCATTGTACACTATCATTGTACATATCATATTTATATATGAATAAAGTAGCATCCTTGTAAGACGAGGCCTCTGTTGTCTCACACATCTTCGCTCATACAAGAAGAATCCACAAAAAATATATCAACGATGATTGCCGAGGGTGGCTTCTTACCTTCGGGTATCACTTCTAACACCTTATTGGCCGGCTTTATGCCATCTCCGGCTAACATGATTAGCCGCGATTGAGGGTGGCTTCTTACCTCCGAGTATCGCTTCTAACATCTTATCGGTCGGTTTTTATGCCATATTGCTGAAGGGGGCTTCTTACCGATGGGTATCACTTCTAACACCCTATCGGTCGGCTCCATGCCATCTCCGGCTAACATGATTAGCCGCGGTTGTAATGGGTTTTTTACCGACGGGTATCTAACACCCTAACAACCGGCGTTTATGCCACATTGCTGAGGGTGGCTTCTTACCTCCGGGTATCGCTTCTAACACCTTATCGGCCGGCTTTATGGTATCTCCAGCTAACATGATTATCCACGATTGAGGGTGGCTTCTTACCTCCGGGTATTGCTTCTAACACCTTATCGACCGGCGTTTACGCCACATTGCTGAGGGTGGCTTCTTACCTCCGTGTATCGCTTCTAACACCTTATCGCCCGGCGTTTACGCAATATTGCCGAAGGGGGCTTCTTACCGACAAGTATCGCTTCTAACACCCTATCGGCTGGCTTTATGCCATCTCCGGCTAACATGATTAGCCACGGTTGTCAAAGGGGGCTTACCACCTCCGGGTGTAGCTTATCTAACCCTAACAAACGACGTTTGTGCCAAAAATGTTGACAAGTCAGCATAAGTTATACAGAGGGCTTCCTGCCCTATGGGTGAAGCTTAATTAAGCCTTCTCGACCGACTCTCGATCCAAGAAAAGGACATAAGCTATGAAGAGTTAGAAAGGCATACAAAAGAGAAGGACAAGGAAGATGGCAGATTTAAAGCCGGATTTTTCATATAAGCACGATGGCACAAGTTCAGCAAAAGCAAAAGTTACGGCTAGTCTATTACAGACGCTCTTTGAGGAGCCCAAAATATCAATCAAGTTTTTACGACACCGCACGGCGGGTCATGGAGAGCCGGCTATTACAAGTTTTCTATCAAAATGATCAGCTGGCTGGAGGGTCATCCTGCTCCGGCTCTTTGGTTGCCTTGATCTGGAGATTGTCCAAGTCCCAGTTGCAGTCAGAGAGAGTTGCAAAAGTTCCTTCTTCAAAGAAAGGGGACGGGTCAAGATCAAAGGCGAAGAGGTCCTTACTGCGGGCGGGTGTCAAATCTTTACACTCACAAAGCGGGCCACGAATCCTCTTTTGATCAGCACTGTAAGCCGCCTGGTAAGTCGCCAGGTCAACCTCTTCTGCTAAGACGGAGGCTAGAACCATGGAGTCCTTTACGCACTGGGTGTAATCAGCTTCTGTGAATTCAGAGCCGTCGTCCTTTTTGGAGGGAAACCCATCCATCATTTCAGCTGGAGTAAGTTCCGGAGCAAAGCCCAAGGATCGGCTTATGCCTGCAATCTCCCCATGGCGGGTAGCTGATCACTTCAACTCGGTGATTTGTTTTGGCATCGTGGACAAGAATTCCAAGACACCTTTGAGAGTGGAAGGGATCTTGTCTTTGTACTGCACAGCTTTGATGGTGCACACTGCACCGCAGTAGAGTTGCTCTGTCAGGGTGTAGACGGCTTTCAAGGGAAGAAGGCTGTCAGAGGCCAGTTGGTGGCTCCTAGGGCCTGTGTAAGTCTTCTTGTGGAATGGGCCTCAATTCATCACTCGGGACCCGCCAATGGATGACCTCTTTGGAAGGAAGAGTGCCCGCGTGAACGAAATCCATCTGGAACTCCTCCGTAATACAAGACCCGACCTAGTTGCAGGAATTGGATGCGCGAGACATTATGGCGGCTTAAAACTGTGCAAGTTAAAACATGGCGAGTCAAGAGAAGACAAGTATCTACGGCGACTTACGAGCTTAAGAATCTACAGATGAGATGACATGATCCTGCTGATGAGAGCCGGAGCGGCACGGTGGTTCAACATAACAAGAAGAGGGAGTAAAATTCGGCTAAGTCCTAAAAAACTGATTTCGCAAAGTGCTGCTATGATAACGGATCTACAAAATCAGGGAAAATACTTCTGTTTCTAGACCTAAGGATGAACTGGCGAAACAGAGAAAACCTAAAATGGCAAGCGGAGCTGCGGTGGATCTACACATTGCGAAGGACCGCCCATTACACAGCAGTGCGGCGGGGACGAGCAGTTATCTGAAGTTCATGCACTAAAAGCACGACTGGCATTGATAGGGCCCGAGTTCTAAAAATGACGGCGACGGAGCTCCCTGGAAACCCTACTGGAAGCAGTTACGGATCTAAGGGTAGGAGGACTCAACGGCGACGGTGCAATGAGCACGGAAGGGACTCTGGTTCGCAATAGGTTGATGCCGCAGCCTTATCAACGGCGAAGCGGAGACGGCGTCGGAGCAGGTGGTGATAGAAGTAGCAGCGTTGGAAGGAAGAAGATGATGAAGCAAACGGGAGAAAGAAATGCTGCCCAGGGCGGTCCTATTTAAAAAGAAAAAGAGGAACAGGCGCGAAAATCCAGGCGACAGAAGTCATCCGATCGAGGCGGGCGCCTCGATTTTCTGGCTGCTCATTTAATAAGAAGACTTGGTATGTACGTCAGCGAATCTTTTTTGCAGGGTCGACATGACGTCACAGCGGGTCATTTCGGGGCGACTCACCGAGGAGCAAGAGGAAAGGATGAAGTGAGCAAGCTCAAATCAACCTGGGGCCTAATGTTGGGGATATAACCCCGCGATATGACCCGCCCTAAGGGCTTCGGGTTATACCTGACAGCTCGTGCCCCGGACCAAGAGTAAGCCATAAGAATTAAGGCCCAGGATGCTTGGCGGCTCATAGGATGGGCCGGAAGGTGGCCCGGACAGAGAAGACCCGGGTGTGTAAGCCGCCCGGGGACAACTGGGACAAAGAGAAGATAGAGGAAGACTCGAATAGGCAATGAGAGTCGGTTACAACTTGTATGACCCGTGGTCTTAACCTCCTATATAAAGGCAGTCCCAGGGCGACTTAGAGATCAGGGGCTATCGAGAACTAGGTCAAGCAATAGCTCCCTTGTAATCGATACATTAAGCAATACAAGCACAAGCAGGACGTAGGCTGTTACCTCATCTCGAGGGGACGAACCTGGGTAAACTCGTGTCCTTCATCCCAACCAACCTCTTTGAGTCCACCACGTTAGCGATGGCCTCGAATCCAAGTCCGGTCACCCGGACATCTGCCGTGACAAAACCACGACACATGTCATCTCTTTCGTTAATTCTTTGCTTGTCCTCCCGTGCCTCCGGTCTATCTTTTGTCTTTCCATACACGCCCAAGAAGCCTAGCAAGTTCACACAAAGATTCTTCATCACGTGCATCACGTCGATTGCATTGCGGACCTCTAGGGTTTCCAATATTCAAGTTCCCAAAATATAGATTACTTCTTCCACATGGGTGCGTGTTCGTTGGCGTCATTCAGAACAGATTGTCCGCCAAGACCCTTTCCAAAGATTACTTGTAAATCCTTGACCATATCAAATATATATTCGCCAGTACGGAGGCCAGGCTTCTTCCGATTATCTAGCTCTCCTTTGAAATGGTTGCCCGTCTTTCTTAAGATATGCTTGATCGGTAGAAATCGACGATGTCCCAGGTACACATTCTTCTTACATTTATCCAAATATATAATTTCAGTATCATCTAAATAGTGCGTGCATGCATTCTACCCCTTGTTTGTATGTCCTAAAAGGTTACTAAGAGCAGGCCAATCATTGATGGTTACAAACAGCAACGCTCGTAGATCAATTTCCTTCTGTGTGCGCGCATCCCACACACGTACACCTAGTTTTTTCCACAACTGTAGAAGTTCATCAACTAGTGGCCTTAGGTATACATCAATGCCATTGTCGGGTTGCTTAGGGCCATGGATGAGCACTGGCATCATAATGGACTTCCGCTTCATGCACAACCAAGGAGGAAGGTTGTAAATACATAGAGTCACGGGCCAGGTGCTGCGCCTGGAGCTCTACTCCCCAAAAGGATTCATGTCGTCTGTACTACGACCAAACCATAAGTTCGTTGCATCAGCTGCAAAGTCCTCGAACTCCCTCTCGATTTTTCTCCACTGCGACCCATCAGCGGGTGCTCTCAACATCCCGTCTTTCTTACGTTCTTCTTTGTGCCATTGCAACAACTTGGCATGCTCTTTGTTTTGGAACAAACATTTCAACCGTGGTATTATAGGAGCATACCACATCACCTTGGCAGGAACCCTCTTCCTGTGGCGTTCGCCCTCCACATCACCAGGGTCATCGCGGGGGATCTTATAGCGCAGTGCACCGCATACCAGGCATGCATCAAAATTCTTGTACTCCTCATCGCGGTAGAGGATGCAGTCATTAGGGCATGCATGTATCTTCTGCACCTCTAATCCTAGAGGGCAGACAACCTTCTTTGCTTCGTACGTACTTTCAGGCAATTCGTTATCCTTTGGAAGCATCTTCTTTATCATTATCAGCAATTCTTGAAATTCCTTGTCAGTTACCCCATTCTTCGCCTTCCATCACAGCAATTCCAACGTGGTACCCAGCTTTTTCTGGTCATCTTCACAATTTGGATACAAGAATTTCTTGTGATCCTCTAACATGCGCTTCAACTTCAACCTCTCCTTGTCACTTTCGCAGTTTCTCTTTGCATCAGCAATAACCCGACCCAAATCATCAGCGGGCTCATCTGATGCCTCTTGTTCAGCTTCCCCCATTGATGCCTCTTCTTCAGCTTCCCACATTGTTGTATCGGCGAAAGGATAGTTGTCATCATCCTCTTCTTCTTCTTCATTGTCTTCCATTATAACCCCTCTTTCTTCGTGCTTGGTCCAACAGCTATAACCAGACATGAAACCGGACTTCAGCAGGTGGTAGTGAAGGGTTTTTAAGGTAGAGTTATTCCTATCATTCTTACAGTCATGACATGGACAACACATGAAACCATTCTGCTTGTTTGCCTCAGCCACACGAATAAAATCATGCAGGCCATTAAGGAACCCTGGACTTAGTCGGTCATCATACATCCATTGACGGCTCATGTTCACTACACAACTTCAAAGTGACCAAAGTAATACGACTTCATCATCACATTACAACCAAAGTAGAGCTAGTAGTGACCAAATGTTATTACTGCAAATAATAGATACTTATAGTTCATACATACATCTCATAAAACAACATACAACTATCTAAAACATGTAAATGCAACAACAAATGCGATCATAATCACAACTAAGGTAACAATTGAGCCAACGGCATTATGATACCAAGCCTCTTTATCAATGGCATATTTTCTAATCTTTCTAAGCTTCAAACGCATTCCAACCATCTTGTTCTTGTGATCATCGACGATATAAGCAACATGCAACTCCAATCCCATCTTCTCATCTTCGGTTCTTTTCAATTTTTCTTTCAAACGATCAATTTCTTTTCCAACTTGTGTTAACTTCTAGAGCAGAATTGCATAGTCGGTTGGAATTTCTGGTTCAACTACTTCCTATAGATAAAAACATCTACGTCAATTTGGTGGCATAATTAATTGTCATAGACATTAGATGATGTGTGAAATAGTTATAAAAGATAACGGCATACCACATCTGAATCATAGACTGGACGAGGGCCGACGTGGGCGGATACCATAACTATGACACTATAGAATAACTAACAATAATACAAGTAAGTAAATCGTACATGCAGCTATCTAAATCATACAAGTAATTTTTTAACAAAAAGGTTTTAAGAAGAACAAGAGGCTCACCAAGGTGGCCGGTGCCGCGACGAGACGGTGCGGATGATCGACGGTGGTTAGGACGGGGATGGGAAGGCACCAAATAAACCACACCTACACACATGCAACCTAATAAGTTAATTTGAGCTCAAATTGCATATAAATCAAATAAACTCCCACATAATGATCACTCCCTCAAAACCTAGCTAAAACCCACAAATCACATATCTTTGAGCATACCACAAGCTAATCTAGCAATGAGAGATGAAGGGGCAAAGTTGCTAACCTTTGTGAACACTTGGATAGATGGGGTGCCTTCAAATCTTGACAAATCCTTGGCAAAATGGAGGATGAGCTTCGAGCAAGAAGAAGAACAGGGGAGAAAACAGAGAAATGAGAGCCCCTTCGATCGGCTGCGAACGAAGCATATATATAGGAAGTCTTTAGTACAGGTTGGTGTCACCAACCGGTACTAAAGGGCAACCTTTAGTACTGGCTCATGCCACCAACCGGTACTAAAGAGGCACGCGGGGCTCAAGTCTGACCAAAAGCCTGCCACGCCCCCTTTAGTACCGGTTCGTAACAAGTCCCTTACGAGCCGGTACTAAAGGTCGCCCTCCTCCTAGCCGTTGGAGCCAGCACGAACCGGGACTAATAGCCTCTTTAGTACCGGCTTGTAACCATACAGGGACTAATGCGTCGGAAGAAAGGTTTGATTTCTACCAATGAGATTGTGTCGGTGATGTGGGCTATCTGGCATTCAAGGAACCGATGGACTCATGAGAAAGAGCAAGTGGATCCGGTGTACTCCATTTGACGCATTCGTGAAGACTTGGCTCTATTGGAGATCCCAATGGAGCAGGCTACTCAGCTGCCAGTACATGGCTGGCGTCCCCCAGACGTGGGGTTTGTCAAGATCAACGTCGATGGTGCAATTAACACAGAAGCAGAATTGGCGGGGGCGGGTGGAGTTGCTAGATCCTCTACGACGCTACTTGCTTCTTGGTGTAAACCGCATGGGGGCGTCACGGCTCCCCTCATTGCCGAAGCCTTATAACTGCGAGAGGGAGTTCTCTTTGCTCGTTTGCGTGGATACACACATGTGATAATGGAAACCGATTGCCCGGAGATGGTAAATCTCGGACCACTCGTCATGACTCTCGTTCGGTTGTGGCTCCTATACTAGTAGAGATTGGAGAGCATGCTTTATCTTTTGATTTCTTTGTAATTCAGCATGTAAACAGGTCTACTAATCTCCCGGCCCATCTTTGTGCGAAGCGTGCCAGCTCGTTGATGGTGACCGAGACTTGGTTAGACTCTGAACCCCCGTTCCTGATCAGCAGCCTGTTGGCTGATGATTCTAGGAACGCTTTTGGTTGAATAGAGATCTCATAATTCCCCGTAATATATAATAATATTAAAAGACGGAGCGTTTCTCCACTTTTTTTGGTCGAGTCTCAATTTTCGTGCGTCGTGATCAAATTTGGAGAAACGTACCTTGGTTTTTCGGTAATTCAACCCGCAGTACGTTTTTAAGTTAAAAAACGTTTCATTTTTATGTAAACCCCTCTCCCCCGTCAATCATCACCGGCCAATTTATCCATTCTTGTCCTCCATCGCCGAGCTCCACCGCCGGGCTGACGGGCGAAGAGGCGATGGAGCTCGAGGAGCCCCGGAGATGCCTTGTCGCCGACGAAGCTAGGCTGAGGGGGCGAAGCGTGGGTGCGTGGAGGCGGAGAGGGCCGGGCGTGACCGAGCCTGGCTACGCGGATGGTCGGGCCGACGCTGGGCGGTGTGGGAGGCTAGCGGGCAGCAGCGGTACGACGATGGGGATGGACGGACCGGAGCGGGGAGCGCTGGCACGCAGCCGCCGGCGGAGTGGCTCGCGAGGGCGGCCGGAGCAGGGAGGCAACGCGGGCGCGTGCAGATGGAGTGGGCGGAGCCGCGGAAGCGCTCAGGGGATGGAGGATGAAGGCCGCCTTGCCGGTGCTCGGGCACGGCAGCACGGCGGGTGTGCTTGGGGCAAGTCCTCTTCAGGCTGTGCTGCGCTAGACCGTTGCCGGTGGTGCGTTGCTATGGTGGTGGTGTCCGATTCGAAATACAGACCGTGTCCTTGGGAGGACGGCAGGAAGGTGGCGCCGCTGGTGTGTTAAGCGGCAGCCAGCGCGCACGTGAGGTTGACCAGGAGGAGGCGCTGTGAACGGAACTGGGAGGAGAGCGAGCGGCGCCGTGGTGATCTCGTCGGCGAGTGACGGGAGGAGGACGGCGAGCTGAGCCGGAGGAGGGCGAGGCGTACATATTACTTTAAGTGCATAACAGAGAAGCACACACACACCCATGTACGAGCACGGGCTCTCCTCCTCGCATACGGGTACGGCGACAGTGCCGTCGCCATGTGCGGCCGCATGGAGCGGAGGCCGTCATGGCGAGGTGGCTCTACCTCCGGCGGCGCTCCTCCGTAACCTGGCCCAACCCCCGCACCACCAGATCGACCTCTTATGTCCTTCCCAACGCCCGGCACAGCCCGCCCTCCTCTTTGACTTCTGGCATGGAAAACCCTCCTCTCCGACTTTCGGCCTCTCCCCGACCACTGGCCGGTGCTGCAGGACGTATACAACACCTTCCCTCCATGTCATTGCAACTTCCAGCCGCGACGTCCATCGCCTTCTCTAGATCCAGCGACCATCTGTACAGCTGCACGCCAATTGTTCGGTCAATTGACCCAACAGACAAGAGGTAATTTTATGTTTGTTTTTTGTTCCTTTGGCGTTCCATCCAGCACTAATATGAAAGTCTTCGTTCATATACTACTCATGTTCTGTACATTTTGATTGATTATATTAGCCTGAAAATGGCGAGAAAGAGGAGATGTTGTCTTCGACACGATACTGAACTATTGAAGCAACAGGAAGATGAGTGTATCATGCAAGATTAGATCCTGGCCGCCGTCCTGTGCCTCGGCGACCAGTACGACCACGTCCTCGCGTGCCTCATCCTGGTCGATCCGGTGCCAGCAACTGTCCTCTTCCCAAAATTTAACTGCGCATTTGGATGTTCTTAATTATTTTTCTTCTGAAATGAACACATCTATGCGTTTTTTCTTGGGTGGAATAAAATTCTGATGGAATTTACAATATACTTTGTACTGTTGTTTTTAAGTCTTACACATCTCGTGTACCCAGTGCCATCCATACCCGTTTTGGACGTTCTTTAGATGTTTATCAGCTAGCTGGGGATGCCATGAACAATCTTTAAAAAACCAGGTTTGTACTGTTAAACACGTGCTTCAGAAATGCTATACATGTTCTCTTCTTTGTTCTTTTGGTAATCTACTTCACCATTGACTCAATTGTTGGTTCAACCAGTCTTTGTGGATTCAATTCTTGATATTTGTGAATATTTTCTTGACCGGCAGGTGCATGTGCTAAGGTACAAGGCCACATTGACTGGACAAAAACCAGTATGTTTGAGCTAAGGGCATGAGCTAGGGACTGTACCACCCCGCTGCCCAGCACTTAAGGCGACTGTCCAATGCCACTTTCATCCATGGAGGTTGTGGTTTAGTTCTTAGGTTTGGCAGCCTTTTCTCTCTACGACTGAGTGTTGTAGTCCTGTGAAATAAAGAAGTGGTGTTGTTGCAATATAGAACAGATATATAAGGTGCTTTCAATTTCTAAATCCCAGAATTGATGAGACATTAGTTAGTTTGGACTCATAGTAATGAGTCAATTAAAAACAGAGCCTTGTCATTTTCACGACGGCATGGATGTACATCATATGTTCACTTGTGTTGTATTTTATCATTGTAGCTTCCAGGACGACAAGACTAAATAGTACTGCTTCATTCTCTTTGAAAATTAGCTACACCGACAAGAAGTTGAGACATGTGTTAACTGAAGCAAAGTCACTCTGTCTTTAGCATGTCAATAGGCTAATGTGACCAGAAATTAGACAACAGGGGGAATTTAGCAAGTCACCGGCTCTGAAAGCATAAAAATAATTCAGTACTTAGGCGACTACTCAATTTGAAGAGCTACTTCTTCAAAAAGATAGATACGTGAGCTTTTTCTAAACTGTAGGATATCATAATTTGCTCTGCTAGCTATAAATTGTAGGGGATTAGTGTAGCTTGCTACTGTTTTTTTTGTTAGGAAAGTGAAAAAGAAACTCTTTGATGTTGGCACTATCCCTGTGGTAGTGACAACTTTTTAATTTACTCACAAGCGTCAGATATTTTGTGATGAGAGAAGTTGGTGAGTACCTAATAAGTTTGAGGCACTATTTTCATTTGCTATGCTCGGCAACCATGAAAGAGTTGGGATTGCAGTAATCATGCTAAATCTATTCAAGTGTGTTACTTTTATGCATATCAATTTACAATGCAAAGGCACCATTAGGTTTGGTCCTATTTTTTCCTCTGAAGTTGGGTTTGGTGATGTTTGTGTCCTTCACCATATATGAAGTCTTTGGAGCTTGCCAGGACACATATTTTGTTTGGATACAATAATTTTGTCATTTCATTCCTACTGCAGTGCTTCAAGTCTGATTGCTCCCTGTTTGATTCAAATTTAAAGTGGATACATTAATTTATTCAAGTGATTCCTGGTGTATTTCTTCAAGTCTGATTACCCCCTGTTTAAATCAATAAGTAAATCAGTGTGTCCATGAACAAATAAACTATGTCCGCTCCCTGTTTGATTCAAGTCTGAAAGTTGATACAATAATTTTGTCAACTGAAACTAAGTCCAAACCAAGTTCTATATGTACTATAAATTATGTGAAATAAGGTAAAACTATGTCAAAATTTGTATTCAAACCTAGACGGAAGTGTGGTATTATCCTTGTTACATAAAAGAGAGTCAAAGGGCTTCATTTATCTCATGCAAATTTGTCACCAGAGTAAAGTTTGAAAGAAAACAAGCTAGATATATGCTACAACACTTAGGGCATGATTCCCAATTGATTCCTTCTTGTGCAATATAAAGTCTGAAATATTGTTCGAACAAACTAAAGGCTGGAGGTTTAACTTATTTTTGTTATAATTGCACAAAATGGATGACAATGCTCAATTAATCATAGGAGAGGATTTTGATAACGGGCCTTCAAATAAACCTCTTACAAAGAAAGCAACCAACTATCTACAAAAATAAATAAATAAATAAATAGTTTTAAAATGTTCATAGTTTTACATATATTCAAACTATTTTTTCTCAAAAAACTCTATTTGTAATTTCTAAAAAATATTGAAAATTCCCAAAAGTATTTTTCAAAACATACGTTAAAAAATGTTCTTTTCTGGAGAATTTTTCCAATTTTCATAAAAATGTAATATGTTCTTTAAAAAGTGTTCCAGTCCTTATCAAAATGTAAGTTTTTATTAAAAATAAGGAAATATTTATGTTTTTGCCTGGTGCAACGCACGGGCATTTGTACTAGTTATATAATACTAGCAAAAATGTCCGTGCGTTGCAACGGGATAATAAAATTGTGGTGTTCAAATTAAGTTTTAAATATTCCCACTCTATGTATATACACGTATTTGAATATTTGTGCACCAACCGCACAAATGCGAACGTAGACACGTGCATTCTAACATGCTCACAATGTATTGATGTTGGACTTGATCCTTGATGTGTATTTTTAGTATATCTTTGATGCGTGTATGAGAAGGAAAAGAAAAGATAAGTCTCTCGATAGATGGAAAATTGTAGGCCTTACGACGGACGAATATTTCAGAAAAACGCTCGTTTTTTCATTTTTACAGATGGCGGGGTGTGTAATTTTTTTTACAAATGACGGGGTGTGTAATTTAGTTCAACTTCAGGAGCAGGTCGACGAAAGATGAAACATCTAAAGAAACAATTCGCAAAGAGTTTTTTTTTCACTTATGGATGGTGGGGTCGGTAATTTACTTCAACTTTAAGGACAGTTTCAGTGACATGTAAAAAAATCAGAGAAACAATTAACGAAGAGTTTTTTTTTCACTTATGAGTGGCGTGGTGGGTATTTTTTTTCACTTACGGGTGACGAGGTCGGTAATTTACTTCAACTTTAATAGCAGTTTCAATGACATGTAAAAAAATCAAAGAAACAATTAATGAAGAGTTTTTCTTTCACTTATGGGTGACGTGGTGGGTAATTTAGTTTAATTTTATGGGCTGATAGGTGGACGTACGGAATAAACAGGAGGACGAAAAAAGTGAAAAAACGGTCCTCCATTTAATATTAATATTAATATTAGATAGGAATAGAATAGATATAGAATATAGATATATATATCTTTATCTTTACATATATATATAATATTACCTAATAATAATAATAATATATATAATTAATCCACCCGTGCCTCCCGATCCCGTCTCCAGCCAGCCGCCACCTCCGGTCACACCATCCCCATCCCGCCTCACCGTGCGCCGCTACCACCTACCTCGCCGGCGCTCGCGGCCTTCCACCGTCGGTGCACCTCCTGCCACGCCATGTCCCTCCCCGCCTCACCACACGTCACCACTGCCTGCCCCGTCGGCGCGCCTACCCCTCCCTATCTTCGGATCGAGGCGGATCAAAGAGCGTGTGGGAAGGCAGGCGACTCTCCTGCTTGATCCAGTCGAGTGAGTTCTACACAGGGCGGCGGCGGACGGGCTGGACTCGCGAAACGATGGCCGGGTCCGGATCCAGGGTTGTCGGCGCCATGTTTGCCATGGAAATTAACATGTATGTCCTTTTGTTGCGAATCCGAGCGGCGGCGGCGGGGCTTGTCGGCTGCGAGGCGTAGAAGGAGCACGGCGGCAGGGTGGCTTGAGGCTCGTGGTGTACTGGATCCAGCGAGGGGAAAGTCTGATTCGTCGGCTGGCGGCACCGGCGAGGGGTTCAACGACGGTCAGAGGCAGCTCGCGTACTCCATGAGGGTGCACGACTGCCCTTCCGCAGAACGCTGACTTGCTTCCTCCCCTCGTGCCCCCGTGCCCCTCCTCTTGCTTGAGCACAACATCGCGGTGGAGGTTTGCTCTCAAATCCTGCTCCCAAGTCCTCTGTTTATAGGACAAAAAGTAGTATGTCTGACCACAGTGGAATTTAGTACGTGCTCTCCTCTATGTCCTACAGTCTTCTTCCTATTGAATTGGATCTGGGAATCCACCCAGGGAAGCAACATCCATCTTTTGATATTTGTCTTGCGTCAAGTGCAATTTCAGTTTGTCCAGTAATTTCTACAATGAAGAATGAAATACATGGAGATAGGCTACCAATTCCGTAAAAATATAGATGCCATGGATCTGCCCATAACTACTTTATTGTGCTTAGATTTGGTTACCGGTTTTTAGGCTGTACTGCAGCCTAAACGTGCTCCTGCTTGTTGTTGCTATGCATTTTATATTTCCTGGTAGATTATGTCCCCCCCCCCCCCCCCTTTTTTTACTCAGTTTGGGGCTGCTTGAGTGGGTGCATAGGAAATCGTATAACAAAAGAAAGTGAATAACTGAATGTGATGGTAGATGTTTAACTCAGGTTTACACATTGGTGCACGTAATGTCTCAATCAAACATACTATAAGAATTGAATGATGCAAAGAGATTCATGATGTAGAAGAACTTACAAGGTAGACTCCGAACCCCTTTCATTGGAATTTGACAAAATTCCCAACCGCAAAGGTCACACACAATTTAAGTCTCCATGGTATTAAAAATGCCATGTCTGTCAGTCCTCTCTTTAGAGATGTTTTACTCACATATTCTTATGTAATTACGGCATGACAAAAATAGCACTTCAGGTCCTTATCAAACGTGTTTCTCCTTTGTTTTGGTCTTCTCTTAATTTGTTTGTCTTCTTAAGGATGCCCCTAATTTTCTAACAAATGCGTGTGAGCAAAGATTAGAGTGGCTCAAATAGCATGTAGATTTAATAAACCGAATAATTGACTGTTGGCTATGTTTTACTGATTGGCTTAGAAGCAGAGACTTGGCATGGGGGACTGCCGCTTGAAGAGATGCAAATGTTGCAACTTCACCAGAGGTTCTATGTTGTAAGTTGTGTGTGTCTGTGGTTCAAGGTTCTTTCCCTTATTCTATTTTTTTCTCTACAGTTTTTGTGTAATGTATGATTTATTCCTTCTAAAAGTTGTATGGTAAGGAGCGAGCCTAATCTGAAAATATATTAGACTGACAATCGCTTTAGTTTGTTAGATGGACATGATGTAGTTGTAGGAGACACATGCCTTCTATGTTCATGTCATCGTTTTTTTTAATTTAAAATTTACAGACTTTACATTCCACGGTATCTTCCACTGCCAATACGAAATGCCTATATATATGGTTATAAGTCCTTTATGAGTACAGAGTGCTAACTACGTTTCAGACATGGAAGCTTAGGAAAAAACATGTAAGCTGAAGCCTGGAAAAATGCAGTATAAAAAACACCTTCATATTCAGTAGCAGTAGTGAGAACATATATATAATTGAAAATGATTAAAGGAGTAAATTGAGCAGACCACTTTAGTGTAGGCGTATAACGAGTTTGTTGTTTGTTGTCAGAATCTAAAGTACAGTAGCTTCTAATTTTCCCATGTACTAAAAGATCCAAATACCAAATAAGTAAGCGATAATTCTGCTGCTTTTTTTTGCGGGATGAATAATTCTGCTGCTGATCCAGAGGATTGCTATTCCCTGTAGCTGCAGCTTATATCATGGAACAGAACACCATTGAGGGTTTGCTAATTATTGAGTGTCGAGTGAATATAAAATTTATCTTCTATATTTATCTAAAGCCATTGCCCCAGTCTCATGATACCATATCCTCTTTGGGGTATCCTATACAGCTATACTGGGTCAACACTATTGTTGCTTATGTCGTCCCAATAAATATATAGACGAAGGTAGGTACATGGTTCGCTTCTTACTCCCTCCGTAAACAAATATAAAAGTGTTAAGATCACTACTTTAGTCATCTATAAACGTTCTTATATTTTTTTTACAGAGGAAGTATATACTATATATGGAAGTTACACTTGGACTATGTTTCTTGCATGAATTTTTCAAACAAGAAATCTGCAGGGTGTGCAGCGGACGAGGACCATCCAACATGCCCGTTTGATCCTATGACGTGCTAGCTGGAGCCGCCTTCATAAGCTGCTTGCTGGATCAGAGGACAACTTAGGACATGATCAAGTTTGCCCATATCGTTTGGTTGCAATTTTTATTGTACTAGCAAACTTGCTTGAGTTGAGCCGAATGGAATTCATTAGGAAACTGCAGGATATTGAGTGTGAGGCGACCAAAGAGACCAAATTGTCGAGGCGACACGGGCCTGGGCCTAAGCGGAGGAGGAAGGCAACTGAAGTTCATAACCAGTAAGAGAGGGTGAGATCAGAATCAGATGCTATTGTGTTGTAATGTTACAACTGAGCAAGGGGGGATGTTCTTGGATTGTTTGTTCTTTAGTAGGACAAGGTTGTTCTCTAGATTATAATCATAATAATTACTTGCAAGTTCTCAAGAAATATTTGTTTTGTAACTACAAGAAAGATGGTCAGACCGACTTGAGCGTATAGCTTGTAATATGCCACCGGTTCTTGAATCAGTTGTTTCATGTCATTTGAAATTTTAACATAACACATTGGACAGTATACGTAAATGGTTGGTTTCATTGTTAGCCCGTCGTAAAATTTAAACACTATTTTTCATATGTTGCTTGCTCGATTCACCTAAGCAAGAAGTTTGTTATTTTTATCATAGATGAAACATTTGATTTATTATCAACATGTTGTTCGATGTGTATGAAGATCTTATGTTTGACAACATTGATGTTTAACAAGTAGAATATTTATGCCTTCGTTTCGACGTACAAACAAATTATACTATACATGATGGCAATAACAATTTTCATACGTTGTTTTACGTGAGTTGGACTTCTCCCTATCTGCACAGTGAATCAGGCCAACCTATTCTCGGTTAAGGATTCTGACGGTACAGAGGCATTGCGTGTAGAAAGTAATAATAGTCCCACCACGCTCGTTTTCACCCAATTCCATCAACTTTTATACATCAGCCGTCTTGCTGGAATAGAAGTCAACAAGCAGAAGGCGAAAACAGAACAAAGTAACATAAGGAGGTTACAAATCTGCACAATCTCGGGAATACAGTCCTCGAGGGATGGCGCGATGACGTCTGTGGTGGTCGTGTCTGCAGCGGCGAGGAACATTGTGTGCTTCTGCTCATGGCCAAGAGAAAAGGAGAGAACTGAGAGGTAGGGAAAGGAAGAAGGAGAAAGGAGGGAAAAGGAGGTGCTCTGCTGGAGGCACTGGAGCTCCGGCCTCACCGAATATGATAAGATTAGCTAGACTAACTGTAGGTAGATTAAAGAAAGAAAAATATACTTTTTGTGAATAAAGAAATAAGAATTAACTAGGAGGAACACGCACCTTTACCCATGCATGTCATTTTTTTTTTGCTTCTTCGAATCACATGCACACGATTGCCAGGTCTGCTTCTACATTTGTATTTAGTTGGATTTGCATCTGTTTGTATCTTTGACGATACTCATACTAACTACATAGGTCAGGACAAATGGGGTGGAAACATATATGTTTGGATGTCCAATGAAGTAAATACATAAATTAACTTCAAACACTGCTGATTTTGATTTATAGGAGTACATAGTAAACCGTCAGCACCAAAACATAGGCATTTACATGTCATGGCCATAGTCTTTAATTATCCTCAATAAAATTGTTGTTCCGGATGAGGAAGAATATATGCCATGCTTGATGTCCCCGAAGATGGTCATGTTGAAGTTGGTACGAAGAAGCGAGGCAACCACCTTATACATCCTTTTGACCCAACCATTGACGCTATGAATAAACAAGAACAATTGCATCCAGGTAAAATTATTTTGGAAGCGTTGCATATACACCATTTTTATTGTCTGGTGTCAGTGCAATAGTTAATGTATCGGTGTGGTATGCTTTGTCATGAGGCATTGACAGAGTGATCTCCAACATGTAGTGAACTCGGACGAAAAACATAGTGTATATATCAATGCTCTTCAAAGTATCATTTTTCTGCTATCTAAATGGCTTCAAGAAAAAACATAATACTCTAGCATCTCATTCAAACAATACATATTCTGATGCTAATGTTATGCGTAATTAGATTTATTTATAAGTATCTACATATGCTTTATTTATGATACAAATTTTATGTCAGTTTTTAATCAAATAACAAATTCATACAGTATACAAAACTCGCATGTAGGCAAGCAATTTTGATGGAAATCTCGAGTCATGGATGGCAAGGAACAAAGGGAGAGAGAGAGAGAGAGAGAGGAGGTATGTATGGATGACCAATGAAACAGAAAACACTTGAAAAGCGTCGTGAAGCCTATGGAATAAACAAAAGAACTAAAAACTTGACCCAGTTGCAAAAAAGGTACACATAAGGGAAGAAGAAATGTGCAAACATGAAGCCAACACATAAGATAGAAAAATGTAATCAGAACAAAAAAACTATAATACAAAAAATTACATCTAACCGTGAATTGAGGTACAACACACCAAGAAAATATTCAATTGCGATGGAGAATCATGCATATATCGCGGCAGAATAGGAAGTTATACATTTATACGACAAGGACTTCATGATTAGCAGACCCACAACATGCTTGGAGGCTAGGCGAAGTATACGACTTTTTTAGTGTGTTATATTAGTAACTCAACATAAGTGTTGAGTGTATGATTTTTTTATCATCAGTACAATGGTTAATTTACTGGTTAGATATGTTTTTTCACTACATATTGATGGTCTAATCTACAACATCATACTGAAGTCAGACAAAAATCATCATGTGTAATCTTACTTCAAAAATCCTTTGAATTAGAAACGGAACTCCTGAAGAATGTGCTTCAAAGTCGAGAAAAAATTCACTCGACGAAAGTCCTCTGTGCACCACCCTCTCTACAACCACTGCCTCTCCGCGGCGTAGCAACGGTGGTCATGTTAAAAAACGTAGTTCTAGCAAATGGCATTTGTTCCGTAGCAAAGCTCGGGTCTTCATTGAATTACGTGCGTCGTAATTCTATACAGATGAATAATTTTTGTTTGTCCCGTTGCAACGCACGGACCCATTTCCTATTTCCTAGTCCTAGTATTAATAAAGGGACTATCGCTTCTTACTCTGGTAATTTGGTCCATCTTCGTCCGTCCGTGTCTTGGTACGTCGCTAGCTTCGTTGTTACGTTTGGTCTTCGTATATAAGTCATGGGCCTGATCCAGTCATAGAGCCAGTCAACTAATCCAGCCCAAAACTATTATGTCTCCTTGCACGATCGCTTCAGGTTTTAATAGTACCACCTTTATCCCTCATATCCATCCAGACCAGTTTATATACATCGATGTACCTTGCTTTCACGTGGCAGTATATCCATCCAGGCCAGTTTATATACATCGATGTACCTTGCTTTCACGTGGCAGATTAGATGCGGAGAAACAACGGGAGGAAGCACGTATGTGCCTGCATGCAAATCGGTGGCATCAGATATAATTAATAGGAGAGAAGCACAATGCAAAATATTATGATGACATTCAATACATGTATCATGCCAGTCTTCGATGGGTGCGCCCAGCCTATACAAACTCGGAGGCCGCCGCGGCGTCATGACGTCCGTGGTGGTGGTGCCGACGACCGGAGGTGTTCCGGGGAGGCGCTGGAGCTCCGGTGTGGCAGAGTGCGTGAGGATGGATCGGGCTCGGACTGGACTGCTGCATCAGGAGTGTGGGGAGAGACAAGGACGAGAGCTGGGGATAGACAGCGGTGCGTGTGAGGTCAGATGACACGCGATCGTCCGCGTGAGACGGCTGGCCGAATAAAAGGTAAGAAGAATTTTATCTAGGAGCGACACCCATCGCTTGATTCTCCTCGTGCATGCATTTTTCACTTCTCCGATTCTACTAATCCCCTAAAAAGCGTTAGATCACAACTTCGTTTGGTTACATGCTATCATGAATATAGATGACATTTTTCAAATCTTATTTGATGCTTTGGCTGCATGTATGTGCACACGGAGATGATGTAAAATAGTATTCTTTCCATGAACTTTTTCTATGGAAATCGTAGCAGAGGATTCTTCTGTACTGGAGTATAAGCTGATTATTTCTGGCCGGATAAGAGAGCAAATTAATTAACTATAATTTTTGCATCGAAAGTAACTATATATCTCAAAAATCATTAAATCCAGAAATTTCCGTACTATAGAAAAAAATAAGCAGTATGTATGTACACTCAGGAGTATGCAACACACATGTACATGTGATGTAGTAGAAAGTATCTATGAATCGCCATTTAATGTTGACATTTAAGTAATAAAGCATCCCTTTTCAAAAAATCTAATGTTGACAAAAATATCTAGAACACCCATGATCATCAATATTAGTAAAAAAAGGGGGTAGAAATCTCATCCATCTATCCCATGAACACTAATGAAGAGAAAGTATTATAGATAACAGACAACATATGGAAAATCAACAATCTCTTGTCCTAGATATCATATACTCTCTCCATGTACAAATATAATCCTTATAGAGATTTTAGTATGGACTGCATAGGTACGTATATAGACATATTTTAGAGTGTAGATTCACTCATTTTACTTTGTATGTAGTCCATATTGGATTCTCTAAAAGGACTTTTATTCAAGAATAGAAGGAATGATTCATATAGTGTTGTTTTCATCATAAAATGAAAGGGCTCCTCCGGTCTTACCGTAGATCACTTTGTTTTTAGCAAGAAACGTGGAGATATGCCAATGTGATTTTATTGCTTTTGATACAGTATTTGTAAGATACATATAGAAAAAATTCAAATAGATCACTTCCATTGATGAATGTGAATGTTCATCCACACAAAGAAGCCCAAAACACTAATAGTTACCATGAAGTGTATGCTCTCTCTTTCTCTCTCTCTCTCTCTCTCTGAACATTGTGAGTAGTATCTCTGGTCAACTAGCAATTTCAGATGAAAAATGACTAAACTTTATCATGTTCCTAACTTTATTTTGTTATATGTTGACACATGTAAAGAAATTTTTTATAAGATTAATATTTTTGCTTGGATAAATTTGGATCTTCTAAACATTTTAATTTGACCGAATTTTGCATTACCTATGAATGTGTTTCTGCACATGGAAATCTAACTAAACTTAAATATAAATTGATATTTTTCTTCCGTTGCAACGCACGGACATTTATGCTAGTATATAGATATAGAAAAGGGCTATTGTTTCTTACCAACGTAATTTGGTTCGTTTTTCGTCCGTCCACCCCGTCCAGTTTCGTACGTCCCCTGAATTTTTTTCAGTTTTTTCTTCACATTGACGTGTAATAGCCCGATAGATACGCCGGTTCCTACGACGGGACGTGCCCTCCCGTTTTCTTCTTCCTCCCAGCTTCTTCCTCCTTCCTTATGAAGCCTGCGAGGACAGCCGTCGCCGGCTGCACCAACCGCCTCCGGCGACCGGCGAAGGCACATCACCCGTAGCCCTCCTTCCCTCCTCTCAACAGACCTTCACCCTCGAGCTCGCGTCCATGGCCGCAGCAGGACGCGCGCGACGCGACTGGCGCTGCTCGCACGCCTCAGCCAGCCGGACCTGGGCACGGCCGGCGGTGGTCCTGGAATCAGCGGTGGTTTCCTCGAATCACTCCGGTGGCGTCGGAATATTTACCACTGGCAGTTCGAGTCCAGGTACAAGGTACAAATCGATGCACGTTCATGTGGAGAGACGTGTGTGTGCTCGCATCGTACGGCGGCCACGGATCCGGGAGCGGCCGCGGGCGCCGCGGAGGAGGCGGTGGCGGCGGTGAGCTCACACCGGACGGCGGCCCGCATGGCGCGGCGCGGCCAGGTGGAGGAGCCTGCGCCGGTGGGGAGGCAGAGACGGACGGCGGCCACAGATCCGGGAGCGGCCGTGGGCGCCACGGAGGAGGCGATGGAGGCGGCGAGCTCGCAACCAACGGCGGCCTGCACTGCGCTACGTGGCCGGGCAAAGGAGACTGCGCCGGTGGGGAGGCAGGGAAGGAGGATGGGCGGCGTCAGCGCCAACTGGTGGACTTGGCTTGGCGGCGACGGCCTGGACGCTCCCCATCTTCACGCGCCCTGGCGCCTGTGGTCGTCGTCAACCTCGCCGTAGAAGGGCTCGCCATTGTAGGATTGTAGCGGAGCATCAGGCACCGAGCCAGACGACCAGAGGTAGAGGCGCCCAGCCTACCTACCGCTACCCTGGTCCAGGAAGCGCCCAGCCTACCTACCGCTATCATGGTCCAGCGCCAGGCCCATGCACTCCAGGGAGATGGTCGTCTCATTGAACGAGACGGAGGCAGAGGCTCGTAACAAGCTGGTTAGAAGGTGCATGACGTTGCATAGGTCCTTGTGAAAGAAAATTGCAGGCTATAAAAGGATGGAGGGATTTGAGGATTATTATGGGATGCAAGGAAATTGGATGATTAAAATCTATACCTACTAATAAAGTAAGGTGATAGTCTTGATTTCGTCCCGTTTTATCTCTAAAAAAATTACCTGTTCATTCATATTTTTAGTTTCAATTTTTGCAATCCAAACTTCGTGCACTTTGGGGCTGTTGCTCCGCCTGGGCCATCAAATCTCATTGGGCCTGGGCTCCAGCGGCCTGCTCCACTTTCCAGAGAGACGACTGAAAAAAAAAATAACGTAAGGAATTTTTGGTCCAGGGAATTGAACACGAGACCTCCTGTCCAATAAATAATGACACATCAACTAGGCTAGACCGTGTTGTGTGAAGAAGAAATTTGATTCGCTTATTAAATTAGTACCACCTTGCTACCTTACACCCAATATATCTAATTTATAAGTGTCTTTGAGTTTTTTTTATATCAGGAAGCCGTCTCGGAAATTATGACAGATATATGCCGGAGGAAGGAAAGGTTAAAAGAAAGAAAGGAATCATGAGAGATATATAACGGAGGAAAAGAGAGGCTAAAAGAAGGAAAGGAATTATGACAGATATATGACGAAGGAAATAGACCTTAAAGGAAGGAATCATGAGAAATAAGGAAGGGAAAATGGGCTAATTTCTCTTCAGTTTAAACATGACGAAATATGAATAAGGAAGGAAGAAAAAAGGGATAGTCTTATGATGACTAGGAGAA
Organism: Hordeum marinum; assembly: GCA_022496015.1. Taxonomy (NCBI): domain Eukaryota; kingdom Viridiplantae; phylum Streptophyta; class Magnoliopsida; order Poales; family Poaceae; genus Hordeum; species Hordeum marinum. Next base: position 421,619,149 of record CM039675.1, read on the forward strand.
CGTCCGTGCGTTGCCACGGGCCAACAAATGGATCTGTTATGATATTTTTCATTTCAGCTCTTTGATCATTGTGTTATTGTTCTTTTCGGTCCTGTTTAGTCTTCATATAAGTTTTGTTTGAAATCAAAATATATCTAATATGTCCAAACTTATAGAACAAAGTATTGACATTCACAATACCAAATCAATATCATTAGATTCATTAATCAAATAACCAACACAAATCACAGCAATTGCTACGAGCACCTTTTTGTTTAAATCAGTTATACATTAGGATCCCACCATTATAAAATGACGGGGCAAGAAAAAAACAGTCAACAATTACAGATTTGATGCTGCTTGCAGGATGCATTCTTGCGCCGATTTCAGATTTAGTAGAATGCCCGTGCGTTGCCATGGGCCTTTTTATTTGTTTTCTTGTTGCATATGTATACCGGTATTGTTGTCTAAACATCTTTGCATTTTTGGTCCCTTTCAATGACATCATCTAGGGACCTTATCGATGTTTTTTTTGTGGGTCTCGATGGTTCTATTTGAACGTCAACATAAACAGCTTGTGACTTCTCCCACGATGTTATGCACTGCTCTAGGAGTGTCATCGCCGTTGAGCCTATCAACTTTGGGGAGTTCTCTTACATGGCAGCGGTGATGATGCCCATGACGAGGATCACACCCTCACCGGAAAGTGACATGTTGGGAGGCGAGGATAACTGGATAAGTGTGGCACGTCAAGGAATCCTTCAAGAATGATTTAGTGGACAATCAATCAACCCAACAATCAGCTAAAAAAGACACATTAAGATGTCATTTTAAACTGAGAAGAGTATTTTGGCAATTTACTAAAATGATTATTGATATGGTTTTTGCGAGTATAGTTAGATGCTTTGGAATTTCTTTGACATCTGAAAGTATTTTATTTCCCATACCATAAATCATAACATTTCATTAGGAGATTACAAATAGCAATTTCTAAGACCACATTAGCAGACTGGATATCATACATCTACTCCCTCCGTTTCTAAATATAAGTCTTTTAAGAGATTTCACAAGGGGACTACATACGGAGCAAAATGAGTGAATATACACTCTAAAGTATGTCTATATACATCCGTATGTAATCTTTAGTGGAAACTTTTAAGAGACTTACATTTAGGAACGGAGGGAGTAGGTATCATGAACTAACGATAAGTAGATCATACTACAGACCATGCTTGTTCATATAATACTCTGATCTTGTTCAGGGAAGTGTACTGTCTGTATAAACATGAGATATTCACATATACACAAGAAGTTTACTATCATAAATAAATCACTTGGTCTTTAAATATGGAACTGTATAAACAAGAGTATGGCACTATCAGATAATTTTGGCATAATGCTGATGTTCTTCCATCTGGCTCCATTCTCTTACTGCCAGAGAATGGAACTAATTCATTTATGACGAAGCAAAAAATCTCTACTGCACAAGAGCCTTGTGACAATTATTTTTTAGATGAATACCTCATAGAATTCCTGCAATTTGATGCTCACTTCGGCAACAAATACTTGAAAGCTGATAATTAACTGAAAGGTGAAGCAGAAGTATGAATTACTAACCATTACTTGATGACCTATCTACACAATTGAAAGTTTTTGTACATGGTACTACGCTTATTCATACCAGAATATCACAAAGATGGATGTGTACTTTCCTGCTGCTAGACCATGAACTAAAGGGTTGTGATTTGTTTCTCTTCCTTCCCTGGTCCTGCATGGAACCAAACATTACTCGTACTCCTTTTGTACGCAGCTAAAATAAAGAATCAAATAAAAGTCTGAACAATTTCACAGAAATAAAAGGGCATATCTAATGAAATACATCCAGTCAAAAGATTGTTCTCGCTGGAGAGCACATCAATATAAAATGAAAAGTATCAATCAACTTTTAAGCTTTACATGGACTAAGGTGCACAACATAATCGCTTTTCATCCTTTGTCGTCTACTTTGGTGCCCAATCTGCAGACCCGCTCCACAAAAAAACCTGAACCAATTGTTCAGTCCATATATATAGAACACCTGAGGTGTGTCAGATTCGTCACACATAGTTGAATAATGCGGCAGAACACTTGTACTAAAGCAAAAAAAATGCAGAGTAGAATTATCAGAAGTCTCCCTAATGAAATGGTATTTATTGTTCAGCATCATGGAACCGCTGAATCAACAAGCATAGTTAGAAAGCAAACATATCTGAGAACTCAATTAACCTTTTATCTGGCACCAGCTTCGCATCAGATCAACTTCATGGCAAAAATTAACTTGTACGTAGCATTGTGCTACCCCCTCGAGCTCTCACGCTCTTGTAGATGCATGTAATCACGAATTCGGAGGACGATAGTATACAGGCCTGATTACATACCGTGGCGGCTGGTCCGAATCAAAGAGCTAGTGAGGATGACAAACCTAAGAGCTAGACTGTGGTCAGAGAATCGATGCGAACAAATTACCAAGCTCGGTAACAAACCAATTACAAAGTTAAATAGCAAAAAAGTTCCAATTAGAGCACAGGAGGTTTAATTCACCATTGAAGGCCAGATCAATATTCGAATTTTACCAAATTGATTTGATGGGAAGGACCGGGGGGATTAGAGGGGGGCGACCTTGCAGGTGGGTGTACGCGGAGGTTGAAGGCGCGGAAGCACACCTCCTGCATGGTGGCGGGGTCATCGGCGAGGCAGCGATGGACCGAGCCCAGGAGGCGCCTCGCCTCGATTCTCCTCTGCGGGTTTCTGGAGGCGCTCGAGCACTGCCGTAGCAGCGCTTTACGCCTCGTCTCCGGCAGCGGCGGCGGCGTCCTGTGTTGCTGATCCGCGACGGCCGCGTCCTGATGATCCGCGACGTATCCGAGGCGGCGGCGTCTTGGTGATCCGCGACGGCGGCGGCGGCTTCCTGGTGATCCTTGACGTCGGTGGCGGCTTCCTGGTGATCCTCGACGTCGGTGGCGGCTTCCTGGTGATCCTCGACGTCGGTGGCGGCTTCCTGGTGATCCGCGACGGCGGCGGCTGTCGCCCGGCGTCTCCTCGGTTCGGAGGACGCAACAACCGGAGGGAGGGGGTGGGGAAGGAGCTTCGCCAGATCGCATCAGGGGAGACACCGGGGAGCCTCCACTGCGGATCCATCAGGGAGGGGGCAAACGCCTCCGCTGCGGATCCATCAGGGAGGGGGCAAACGCCGTCGCCGGAGATGAGGGAGGCGGCGTTGGAGGGGGGATCCGGTGGTGTCCCGGTGTTGGAGGGGGGTTTGGTGGGGTGGGGGAACGAGACCGCCCCGAAGCCACCTTCCCTGGGCGCGGCGCGGCTTTGCCGGCCGGCCCCCGGCGGCGGCGCTGCGGGGAGTGGTGGTGGAGGTGGGAACCTGGGCGGCGGCGTGGGCTTCCCCCGTGTCGCCAAATGCGGGCGACCGAGGCTGCCCAGATGAGCGAGCGTCGTGGGCGATCGTGAGCAACTGGTCAAAAAAAAACCGCTTGAAGGGGTGGTGGTGGCGTGGGAAGACGAAATTAAACCGTACGAAAAAAACCAGTGGTAGGAAATGGGACGAAAAAAGACCCGCGAACGAGGCTACCAACTGCCTTTTTAGAAGTAGAGATATGCCCGATGAGATTTTTTTCTTTTTGTAAAGATTAGCTTTATAACTTAACCGTGCTTAGGCAAATCGTCCAAGGCACAAACAGCCACATAGGAAGGTACATCCGACTCCCACTCCACGAAAGAGTTCGGCTCACACATACGACCCATACTAGCTAGTTCATGCGCAACAGTCTTTACAGTACGCTTACAGAAAGAAACGACATGACGCAAAAACCAGAGCTTAAGCTGGAACTTAGTATCTTCTATTATGGCAGAGTACGCGGACGAGTCGGCCTTCCGCAGATCCATTGCCTCAGTAAGTAGCTATGAGTCTGTCTCAAACTCCACCCGGATCATCCTCATGTCAACAGCCGAGACGACAGCGTGAGCCATTACGTGGACCTCTGCAGCGAAAGCATCGTGAACATTCTCCTGTCGGCCAACACGGGCAAAAATGATCTCTCCGTCCAGCAATCTTGCTACCACACCCCATCCTGCATGTGTCTCCCCTGGAATGAACGATTCGTCCATGTTAATCTTTACAATATCATTGTCCGGCCATCGCCATTTGCCTGAACCCGGCTTGACACGCCCGATGAGATGTTGGGGGTAATGGACGGACATGCATGCATACATCACGTTATGTTGGGGTTGCACCGGCCTGGATGCTATGGGGACTAAATCATGTCGGTTTTATTTTGATTTCCGGTTATTTTCCTCACGATGGCCGGAAAAAAGCCGGAATGCATCACTAAGAGCGGGACGCTTAGATAATGTTTACAAAATATTACCGCTAGCAACTAGAGAATTTGGTGTTGTTTGGGTCCTTCATGAACTGGTATTGACTACTACGACAGCGACATATATACATAGGTTATAATACACATGGGAGCATCCATAGGCCAATTAGGATTAGACAATGTTAGACTGACATAAGGATTTACTTCAAGTGCACATAAAATAACTCCGACAATTTCTGGTTCGTATTTTTTTACTTCAAATGAAGAAAGGAATACTCCTTCTAGGTTAACATTTGAGTTCAAACCATAAATATGTGATTCCGAATTTCAATATTCAAATGATTTTTTATTGCAGCTTCCTAATATAATTCAAAGGTTATACAATGACTTCCAATATATTTTATTGAAGTAAAATCCCTCAGGTTAATATATCTTTCATCTATCATTTATTTGTCTTTAAGTTTCTTAGGTTTTTCAAAAGAGTTAACCCATTTGATTCCCTTGGAATTCAGAGGGAGCCTACAATATTTTATTGACAAACTGAGGACATAACATAATGTGTGGACGTTCATCAAAGTATGCAATATTTTTATTCTCTTATGTTAGTAACTCAGTCGATTGGGCCGCAAAAAAATGCACAAAAATAAATTAATTTTTTCTTTGTAACCTACGTTCCAAGTATACCGACCACGATTACATAACATGTGCTGCATTGGGCCTCTGTTGAGACTGAAAAAAACCGTCAACTCAATAAGTCGACTCTTCCTATTATTATTAAATAGTACCACCTCGCCCCATTGGAAACAAAACCACCAATTTATATACGTCTTGGAGCTACATGTTATCGATCAACTCAATAAGTCAACTTCGGAACCAATAAGCCGGGGGGGGGGGGGATAAGGATAATGTCGTGAGAAAATAGAATGAGTCCCTCTAAAGGAAAGAAGAAATATGGTGTCCAAGGTGGCTAATTAGGTGGTGCACAATTAAACGGATTGCTACATAATTAAAGAAGGTCAGAAGAACATAAGGACGGGACAAACAAAATTAAGGGAACGCATTAGACGAATATCAGTGTCTTCCGTTGCAACGCATAGGCATTTGTGCTAGTGAATATTAAAGGAAGGATTGATACGAGGAATTATTATGAAATGCAAGGATGAAAGGAATTGTGCATGAAAAAAGATGGACCAATATTATGAAATGCAAGGATGGAAGCACTTGTGCATGAAAAAGATGGACCAACATGTGCATGTTGCAAGACACTTATGAAACGGACGTGTTGATAGTGGCAAACAGAAAACATACCCTAATCACAGGCTGCGGACTATACAGAATATCCTTCCTTTATCATCGGTTCCCACATTTCTTCTAAGCCTCGATTTATGCCCCTGCGTGCCGGCGATGGCACCGCCCGAATGTCGTACTGCGTCGGTGATCGTTTTGAAGAATGGGGCAATTAGTGTTTTCTATGTATTGAAGTACGGCATGTTTTGTTTACACATGCACATTAAAAAAAAATCTCGTTGCAACGCATGAGCATATGTCTCAGTTTTAAAAAGAAAAACTAAGCAGGTCGCAAACTCTCGTTGCAGGTGAACAATTACTACTTGGACATTAATCGGAGTGTCATAGCTTCTGCGTGAAAGGGGTTCTGTTGCTTCTTTGCATTTTTCCTCCGATGGGTTTCGGTGTGTTTCATTGCTTCTTGTGTCGGCCTTATTTTCGCTCGCGCCAAAAAAAGAAAAAGAAATGTCGTGAACAGAAAAAGAAAGATACGGCTTACATGCACGAAGTCAGAAACCCTCGTATCTACGCTTCCGTCGCAGACAGATATTGTACGTGTACGTGCAATTGTACATGGCCGGCGGACAATTTTCTTCATCACGCAAGATGACAAGAATCTCGTCGGGAGTAGACCAAATATATGTGGCCCCAATTTTCTTCCCACTTCTTTTTTTTCTTATGGTTGTTGGACGTGGTTATAACGTGGCTCTATTTTCATATATCTGGTCGCGGTCTTGTCGATCGTACGTTAACAAATTAACTATGCGAAGACCAAGGACGCAGTGCCCAGGCACGCAGCTGTCGATCGCCAATTGGCTCGGAACCCTACCGAGAACTGTGGGAGAATATTCAGAGGATAAAAGTATTGTAATGTCGCCGAAGTACAGATTTGCCAGCTCGAAAAGAAAGAAAGAAACAAGAAGTTTATACTATTTTCCCAACGAGAAAGCTATGCAAGTACAAATATTTCCAAAACAAATGCATAACATGATCACATTTGGATTTTAGAGCCAATTAAAGTTGTAAACAAGTAGAAGCATTCGCTTATTTTCTTCTTCTTAGCTGTTGCAATGGCAACTCGACTAAGCTCGAACTAATTCAACTTCAAGTTCAGCCTGATACAACTAATATATTGTTAGTTGTGAAATAGTGCAGGAGATATGCAGAAAAGGAATATGGTCACAAGATGCTACAATGTTGTTTCTTAAAACAGTAAATTTTGGACAATGTGAGCTATTCTCCATATATTTTAATTCAGAAATACAGTAGAACATGTTGAACGTACTAGACATGCTAATCAGACCAACGGAAGTATTTCCTCCGTCCCATAAAATATAGCACATAAGAAAAACATGTCTAGATCGACTGCTAGTACCGAAGTTCCAAAAGTGATTCCTAACATAAGTGGCAAGAGCATATACAGTGGTGGATGACAGCGTGTTTGTAGTGGCAGCAACGGTCAACATGTTGTGGAGGAAGTAGTCGTCATGGAGGAAGCAATTATCTGCAACAACACCAGAGGAGATGGGACCAGTTGTCTCATAGGCCCGCTCTCCCTCTTCGTGGTGGATGTCAGGAAGAAAGATGGAGAAGTCCGACATAAAGCTTAGTAAACAATGGAGTTGTCTCATGTGCGTTGTGTTTCATTAGATGTGCATAGAAGTAACGTAGAAGCAGATGCGGCCAGTTGTCTCATAGGCCTGCTCTCCCTCTTCGCGGCGAATGCCGGGAAGCAAGATGGAGAAGTCCGGCATAAAGCTCAGTAAAGGATGGGTGGTCTCATGTGCGTTGTGTTTCATGGGACGGGCAGAGAAGCAACATAGAAGGAAATGCTAGCACTGCTATCAAAGGTCCGCTCTCCCTCCCCGATGTGGATGCGAGAAGCATGATGGAGAAGTATTAGGCGGTATAAAGCTTAGTACGCGATGTCGGTCTCATGTGTCTTGCATTTCATGAGACAAACATAGGAGTGATCTCGAGCAGAGAAGTCTTAGTTTGGTACAACCATGGGTGGATGGGGGTAACCAGACTATATTTGTGGTTTGTGAATTAGGGGGTGGGTGGATGGGGGTAACCAGACTACATTTGTGGTTTGTGAATTAGGGCAAGTAGTAGTGGTGACGACACAAAATAAAATTGTCCATGGTGGTGTGACCTTGATTTGTGGTTGCGACAGCGTTTGGCCACTGAACAATCACTCTGCGACCCTCCCATCTCGGTGATCTTGTCGGCATCAGCGTTGACGGTTCACCAACCTAATTCTTATCATATGCTCTAGATTGTAAGGTTATTTTCTGCAGGTTATGTCGCGCGAAGGTGATAAGAGTTATATTTATAGTTGGGTCCCTCAACCTCATCTCCATCATGTCGATGCTCTCTCTCGTGCCGGCGTGAGGCCAATGAAAATTAATGGATATGCGGATCTTAGATATGTGACTCACCCGGCTGTGATAACTTCTTCTCCGGGGTGATGGTCAGACAGAACCATGGCCTTGCTAGATCCTCTTCGTGATCAACAAAGATAGGCTGTCTCCGTAGATGAAGCGACATGTGATGACGTGCCATCAACCCATTCAAGATGAAGAAGAGGTAGATCCCCATGGGATTTCAATGTAATTTCTTATTTTCCAGGGTTGTTTGTGGTGTTGGTTTGGACAATATATCTTAGTGCTTTTGTTAAAACAAAAATTATACGCAAAAAGAGAATATGTTTACAAGATGTTTAACCATGCAAGAGAGATGCTTGTATTCAGGGACGAAATATGTAGTAAGATAATATTGTGATTTATGCAAACAAGAGATAAAAAGTTCTACGAACTTGACTTCCATCCCTAAGCAAGATTGGCTTTGAAGCATTTTCTCTCCTCAAACTCTAGAAGTCTAGAGAGTGGCAATCTCTGGGCACAAAAAACACCACCACTTCTCCTTTGTTGGTAGGTCGCACACCCTCCTTTTCTGCCGCTATGTCGCTGTGGGAGTGTGGGAAGGACGTGTTTTCGTGTTTCGGTTCGGCATATGTTAACGTTTCGGGTCGGCATATGTTCTTCGTAGCTTCGGCCCTTCCAGCGGTGGTGGCAGGAGCGCACAAGAAAAATGTATTTGGTGGCGCTTTGCTGAAGGTGGGGGTGACGTTCGGCCGGGGAATAATATTTTCTCGACCCTTCACATCTCAACGGTCTTGTCTGCGAAAGTGTTACTGGTTTGCAAGCACATATTCATGTCGTATAATCTAATTGTCGAGGCTCGTTTTCGCATGGTATGTCACATATACCTGGGCATTCTTTGGTCCAGGCTGGGATGGGTTTTGGAATGGGCTTGCAAAACCCCGACGTGCAAAGTCTAGGCCCAAGCCCGACCCAACCCAAACAAAAAAAATGAAAATGTAGGCTAGAGCCCGACTAACAGTTTACGTTCGGTTTTCCATAATTAACTGGGCAATCTGGTTTTCGCTCGGTTTTCCCTAATTAACCGAGCAACTCTTTTCTTCTTAATGAATGCAGGATAACTGCCATTTCAAAAAAAATATAGCAAATTCGGGCTGGCCCGGGTCGGGTCTCCATGTAAACTGTCCGATTTCCTAGGCCCAAGCCCGAGATGAAATTTCAGGCCCGAGCTTGACCCAATACGAAGCCCGACCAGGCCCGGCCTGGGTTTTTTGGGCCGGGTTTGGGCTGGTTCGTCGGGCCGGGCTGCCCATGCCCAGAAATAATGTTACACAATGGTGGTGTTGTGGCTTCGGTTTGCAGGTTGGTCATCCGACCCCATCTCTAATACGTCGATGTGCCCTCCAATACGGTGTGACCGTGTGAGGCCTACAAAAGTTAATGGAGGTGATGATCTTGGATTTGTGACTCGGTTGTGACAGCTTCTTTTCCAGGGTGATGGTTCAAGATGACCGTGGTCTTGATGACTTTCCGACCATGATGAACATCAATAGGTTCCGTTAGAGAGGAAGAAAATGGTCAGCCATCATAGACTTGAATTTCTTTAACTTTTAGGGTTGCTTGGATTACAGGTTCGGTTAATGCTTCCTATGTTCTGAATTACTTGTCTTGGATTTGTCTAGATACGAATGTATTTAGACGCGTTTTAGAGTTAGATACATCCGTATATAGACAAATCTAAGACAAATAATTGAAGACAAAGGTAATAGATTTGAGCGCTTTTTTTCTAAGAAGAACAAAAGATACGCAAAAGGAATATGCACAAGATGTCTTTTAAACCATGCAAGAGAGTTGCATGCATGTATTCATCATTAGATAGAAAGAAATCACAATCCCAAAGATAGCACAACACAATTTTTTTTTTGTCGAGACAGGGAACCAGTGGTTCAAAGTTGATGTTCCTTTGCCATAGTGAAGAGATAATGCATAGACATGAACAGAGAGATTACCAAACAAACACACGAACGGAACCACACTAATCCAAGGCTTGCACTAATCACGAATTGCCGACCAGATTATTTATTTATTATCACTTGCCTCCAATTTTAGCCAAGAAACTAGTAAAACACATCAAAGGAAAAAAAAATGCAAGCCCTGAACCCCCTGCAGGAGGAGGCAAAAGATCAGAATCAATGATTTGAAAGCAGCCAAAACAGAAAATTGCCCGTGGAGATTATAATGACAGGGAACTCTTCCGCACGATCTTTGCCAACTCCTGCACAACCATCGATTGCCTTTCTTTCTTTAATCCCCGAGCTCCAACTACAGTCCTACCATCCGTGTTTCTCGTTTCGCCGAGTGCGTCATCCGGTTCAAATCACTCATATGAGGCCACCCCCGGCACATTACTCTACTGGTACTCACCTAATCATGATCCTGATTGTTTACTCCGGCCATTATTCTTATGATGATGATCATCCCGCGCTCCTGTTCTCAGTTTCTCACTCATTGCACCCTTTCAATGGCCTCACGGACGGTCGATCGCGCCTCTGTTTTTCTATTTCGCGTTGGCGAAATTCAGCGGTCGCCGGTAGCTGTCTGGCATCTCCAACTGGAATGAATGCTGCGTGTGTTAAACAATGGCAGCAAGCTGCCTTGATGTTGAAAGCGCAATGGTCAGACTTGTCTGCGCGCGGAACATTCCGTTTCTGAATCCCCCAAGATCACGAGTATAAATGCCGGCACACGCGCGCTGGCAATTTGGCATCTACTTACAACAGATACATACGTACTCATCCAGCCGTCGAACAGCATACGTCTAGTCGTCTATAGTGCCAGGAGATCGATCGATGGAGTCCTCGGAGGCGAGCTGGCACTCGTTCGACCCGTCGGTGGCCGTGGAGGACTCCGAGGAGATGGCGCGGCTGCTCGGGGTGCAGTTCTTCGGCAACGAGCAGAAGCAGCATCCGGCCGCGCCGCCGCCGTCGTCCATGTACTGGCCTGGCCAGGAGGCTGCTGACCAGTACTACACCTCGGCGCCGTACTACATGCAGATGCAGGAGCACGCCCCGGCTGGAGCAGGCTACCATAGTCACGGCTACTACGACGGCGGTGCCATGGCCGGTGACTTCTTCGTGGCGCCAGAGGAGCAGATCATGGCCGATGCGGCTGGATTCATGGTCGATCTGAACCTCCAGTTCGACGACCAGGACGACGGCGCCGGCACGTCGTCGGCGGCGTGCAAGAGGAAGTTCGGCGACCAGAACGGCACTCAGAGCGACGCGGTCACCGCCCCGAAGAAGAAGGCGCGCTCCACGGCACCACCGGTACGTGAAAACGTGTCCTGAGTTCCTGGCAGCTCTTGACACAGTATGTCATAGGATCAAGGTGCCTGACTACGTTGAGTGTCTGTCTGATCGATGCAGGTGCAGAGGAAGGGCAAGAGCAGCGCGCAACCCAAGAAGGCTTCCAAGGGCTCATGCAGCCGAGGCGCCCAGGAAGAGAGCAATGGCGAGGCCAACAACAACAACAACAACGTGCAGAGCTCCAGCAACTACCTCTCCGACGAGGAGGGCTCGCTGGAGATGACCTCCTGCAGTAACATGAGCTCGGCGTCCAAGAAGACGTCGTCGTCGCGGGGTGACCACGGCAGCGGCGCCAAGGCGAGGGCCGGGCGCGGCGCGGCCACCGACCCGCAGAGCCTCTACGCCCGGGTAAGCTAATTAATCAGTGGATGTGCCAACGTCGTGATGAAGTCTGAATATTAATCTGAAAAATGTTTGCTGTTTGTCGTTAGCAGAAACGTAGAGAAAAGATCAATGAGCGGCTGAAGGTGCTGCAGCACCTCATCCCTAACGGAACCAAGGTATTGATATATTTTAGTAGATTTATTTATTATATAATATAATCGTTCGAACTACGAGTGCAACAGTTGTGTTATACTGATGCAAATATCTGGGGAAATGATGATGTGGTTCTGAATTCTAATGCATGCAAGATTAATTTGGGTTTCAGGTGGACATCAGCACGATGCTGGAAGAAGCGGTTCACTACATCAAGTTCATGCAGCTCCAGATCAAGGTCGATCCCGGCCAAACTCCAATCATATACTCCATATACTCCCTCCGTTCATAAATAAGTGATGCTGTTTTAGTTAAAATTCTCTCTTTATTAGATATCTATGAGCACCTTTTCAGGGCTGCACTTTTGCCTGCAGAGGATTAATAACTAGAAATTTCGCGAGTGTTTTGGACAAATTTTGGACAAATTGATCCTGACAATTTCCCGTTTGTGCACAGCTTTTGAGCTCGGACGACATGTGGATGTTCGCGCCGATTGCCTACAACGGGTTCAACGTCGGCCTCGACCTCAAGATCGCTCCACCGCAACAATGATCAGCTCTGGAGCCAATGAGACTCGAGCAAATTCCTTGGCAGTTCATATGTGCATCCATACACAATGATGCTTAAGTGTTTAGATTATTCCTTCTTGAATCCATTTCAGTCATAAAGCACGGACGAACGACATATATAATACAAATTGAACGATATCTTACCACTTCACCCTTTGTCCTCAAGATGAATCCTGTTTCGACGGACAACTATAGTTTCTCCCTTGTTTTCTCGAAATTAATTTTTTCATACCCAATGGATAGGTGTAACTTAATTAAGGTGTATGATCAAACATGAGGTCTAAGAAGGCTGATAGAAAGGCACAATCTTGAGCATGACAACCTATTCTGGAAATAGATAGGGCATATACTCCCTCTGTTCCAAAATAAGTGTCGTTATTTTGGTTTAAACGAAGAGAGTACTAGTTTTGAATCGGAAGTATATATAGCGAAGACAACCAAAGGAGGGCACCAGGGAAGCCACGTGGGGCCCGCACAACCTGCTGGTGCAGCCCCACCCCTAGAGTGTGTGGGGCCATCTCCGGACCTTGGCCTTCCCCTTTTACCGTCTTCGTCTTCGTCTTTTGATAGTTGAGATTTTCAATTTTTTTTCTTTGCAGAATTTTAGTTCGGGAAGTTTCCTGAAACCAACAATATAAAAACATGCAATTTTGATGTCTGTCGATTTATTAGTACGTTAGTCAAGAAATATGATGGGGTTTTCCTCCTTGGTCGACTCATCGAGCATGGCTAGTTGATTCGACTTTTGTTGACTTGACTCGACTTCGGTAATTCATCATGTCATGCAATGTTTGGTTACATTAGCCATCCCAAAATATATCCCAAAAATGTACGATGGAATAGTGATATATGTATATAATCGAATTATCATAGATGGGGAATAGTTGGTTAATTTTCATGTACTAACTGTAAGGGAGTGACCCCGCAAAAAAAAGTAAGGGAGGGAAACACGATGATATGTAGTTAATCTTATCTACATAACATATGTGGCATGTAAGATTGCGCGTCTTAAAAAAGATGTTGATAAATTACAATTCAATTCATCTGATTCCCTTTGATAAGAGATCTAGTAAAATCATTACAAGAATGTACCTAAAATATACCCAATATAATTAATACATGCTTGTAAAACGATTCAACAACATTTTCATATGAATATGTTTATGCTATAATCATGGGAAAGATGCTCCTAATTTGATTGTTTTAGCACTTAAGTTATAAATTCATGTTTTTGTGTGGAAAAGAGACACAAACTGTGAGAACTATGGAAGCGTCTCAACCCCTAGACAAGGGGCTGCAATGATATATATTGATCTGGACGAGAAGGGAGTCTCGTAGGTTTACATCATGAGGAGTAACAGACTAGGTGATACTTAAGGAATACAGATAGGAGAGAGAGAGAGAGAGAGAGAGAGAGAGAGAATCTCTAACCATCCTATATATTAACGTGATACACAAGGCTAACCTGGTTCTGTACAACCAGAATATATTAGGTGTTCAACACCCTCCCTTAATCTGAACTTTTCAAGTTAAGATTACGTTTGAACTCTTCAATATTTCTTGTAGCCAAGGCCTTAGTAAACCCATCTACAACTTGGTCTTTCGGAGGAATAAATCAAATCTCCAACTCCTTGCTTGCAACCATTTATTTAACAAAATGATAATCAATCTCAATGTGCTTAGTCCTTGCATGGAACACAGGGTTAGCAGAAATATATGTGGCACCAAATTATCACACCAAAGACATGGTGTTTGAGCATATATTCCAAGTTCCTTGAGCATGGACTTAACCCATATGATCTCTGTTGTTGCATTGACCAGTGCTTTGTACTCTACCTTAGTCTTGGCACACCAAGAAAGAAGGTTAGGTCCAAAGAAAACTGCAAAACCACCCGTGGACCTCCTGTCATCATAGCATCCTTCCCAGTCAGAATAAGAGAAAGCACTAACAAGAGTGGAGGAGTATTTGTTGAAAGTGAGTCCAACACTCAATGTGTTCTTTACATATCTCAAAATACGCTTAGCAGCAGTCCAATGAGCTGAGGTAGGTGCATGAAGATACTGACACACTTTGTTGACTGCGAAAGAAATATTAGGCCGTGTAATTGTCAAGTACTGAAGTGCACCAACCAAACTTCTGTCCTTGGTGCCATCCTCTTGATTCAAGAGTACACCCTCTGCAAGAGACAAGTTTTATGGACTAGAAAGCAGAGTTGGGATGGTTTATAGCCTTGCATCCCAGCCTTGCTCAAAAGATCAGTTGCATATTTTTCCTGGAAAAGGTGAAGCCCAACTTCATTGTTTCTCTTTACCTCAATACCAAGAAAGAAGTGAAGATCTCCGAGATCCTTGAGAGCAAAGTCCGAGTGCAAATCTTGCAACAAAGTTGTGACTGTCTGATCAGATGAACTGGTAACAATAATATCATCCACATAAATAAGCACAAAAATTTCAAGCCTGCAGATATGAAACGGTTTGTTTTTATCCTCAAACCCAGGAGGTTGTTTCATGTAGACTCCTCTTCCAGAACACCATGAAGGAGCGCATTCTACACATCTAGCTGAGGAAGGCTCGAGCCTCTAAACACGACAATGGACAAAACAAGACGAATGGTGGCAGCTTTAACAACAGGACTGGAAGTGTCCTCATAATCAAGTCCATACCTCTGCTTAAATCCCTTAGCAACAAGCCTGGCTTTATAGCGATAAATGGTACCATCTGACCAACGTTTGATGCGGTACACCCATTTACAATCAATAACATTTTTACGTGGATGATAAGGGACAAGGTGCCAAGTATGATTTTTCTGAAGAGCATGAAACTCTTCATCCATAGACTTCTTCCATCGGGGATCAGCAAGAGCATCAGTCACAGTGCAGGGTTCGCCCCGAATCAGAAGAAATAGCTAAACCATATTTTGTTTTGTAATTAACAGGCTGAATGGTCCCTGTCTGAAGACGTGTGCGAGGTGGCGTTGTTGGAGCTACAGAAGATCCAAGCGGAGCGACAGACTGCTGCAGAGGATGTCCCGTCGATCCCAAGGGAGCAGGCCCGCCATGCAGCGGGGGATCGTGTGCGGCCAGGGACGTGGGAGAAACAGCAGGCGCAGCCACAGAGAATACAGACGGGCAGAGGCACGGAGTTGATCCGGCGTGGAGCCCTCAGCCGACCCGGCTGGTGCAGCCACAGGGGCCCGCCTGGAGTAGACCCGTGGGGTTGGCACCTACCGCTTGGTTGATCGTTCCCTTGCCTCTGGACCACGTCCAGGGTAGCCAACTCGGTGGAGAGGCGTGACGTGGCCAAGTGGTTCTGGCGCCGAGGGATGGTGGTCGGGCTGCCCGATCCCATCTGGCTGGGGGGCGATCCCGAGGAAGATACACCCAAACCTGACGCAGCCAGGGGCGCTGATCCCGATGGTGATCCCCCACGATCGCTGGTGTCTTCTTCTGTACCTCATGGTGCGTTATTTTCTGCGTCGTTTACTGCCACATTTGTTGCGGAAACATAAAACTCAGGTCCAGCGGGTGGTGTATTAGTCAAATTTTGGTCACTACAATTATCAACACCCTCACACGGAGCACTGGAGAGATGAGGAGGAAGGAGAAGAATTTCTTTCCAAAGAAGAGTGTTGGCTTCGGATGTAGTTATTCAAAGGGAAATTGAGTTTCATCAAAGACAACGTCACGTGAGATATAAACACGTCCGGTGGAAACATCTAAACACTTGATACCCTTGTGTTGGGAACTATACCCAAGAAAAACACATTTCTTAGAACGAAAGCTAAGCTTACAAGTGGTATAGGGATGAAGGTTGGGCCAACATGAACATCCAAAGACTCGAAGAGTGGTGTAATTTGGTGTGATATGAAGAAGGGGGGTTTCATTGGAGATAGTACGACTAGGCGACATGTTAATGAGATGCACAGTAGTGAGAACGGCTTCATCCCAAAATTTGAGTGGCATAGAAGCAGAATCTAAAATAGCGAGGCCTACTTCAACAATGTGTCGGTGCTTGCGTTCAGCAGAACCATTTTGTTAGTGTACATGTGGAGAAGAAACATGGTGAGATATACCTATATTCTAAAATAAAGAATTCAATTTCTCATATTTACCACTACAATCTGATTGCACTGAACTAATTTTGCTATCAAATTTATGTTCAACAAGAGCTTGAAAATTGTGGAAAACTTGGAAAACATCAACACATTTATTAAGAAGGTATATGCATGTATACTTTCTATAGTCATCAATGAAACTAACATAATAAGAATGTCTACCAACAGAGGTGTGGGCAGGACCCCAAACATCAGAGAAGATAAGTTGCAATGGCTTGGTAGACACACTGGTAGACACATGATAGGGTAATTGATGATTTTTTGCTCTTTGGCATGAATCACAAATAGTTTATAGATTTCTCTCAACAACAACTGGGAGGTTATTTCTACTAAGAATCTGATGAATGGTACAAAAAGATGGATGGCCTAAGCGATTGTGCCACCTTTCAGCAGAAATCTTGATGGCATCATACACTTGTTTATTGTATTGGCAATACTTGGGAAGCAAAGCATAGAAGCCTTCAACACAAACACCCCTATGGAGAATTTTCTTCATGACTCGATCCTTCATCAAAATGAAGAACGGGTGAAATTCTAGAAACACATTATTGTCAACAACAATACGATGAATAGATAGCAAAGTTTTGGAGGCATTAGGAACATGCAAGATGTCATTGACTTCAAGTTTTTGTGTGGGATTTTAATAAGAGATTGACTAATATGACTTATCTCCATACCTACACCGTCTGCTACAATGTAGACTTGATCATGGACACCGTATTTTTCATGCATTGTCAGCTTCTCCAGTTCTCTAGTAATGTGATTTGTGGCGCTTGTGTCCATATACCAGTTGGTATCTACTCCATATGACACATCTAATGCAACTGCAATTTCCTTTTGGGGCATTGTTGTCATCAGCGTAGCGCAAATCATAATCTTTTGCAATATGATTTGGTTTCTTGCAAATTTGGCACTTGTTTTCATAACCTTCGTACCCTTCGAAATTGCGCCCCCGATTGTTGTTGTCGGGGGGGGGGGGGAGGCGTCAATTGTTGCAGTTGCCACCACCGTGGTTGTTCTGATGGTAGTGGCCGCCACGACCACCACCTTGATAGCCCCCACCATTGTTCTGCTGGAAGCCACCATAGCCCTCGCCAAAACTAGGGTTAGGGTTTTGGTAGCCACCACCACCTCCTGGATCGTAGCTGCTGCCAGCACCGTGGTCGTTGCCACCGCCACTGCCTAAGCCATAGCCGCCGCTTCCGCCACGAGGACTACTAGAATGTCCGCCCTTGCCGTAGGCGCCCTTGCTGCCGCCACCACGGCCGCACAAGGCAACATTGGCGGACGACTTGAAAACGGTGTTGTCATGAAACACTCAACTCGTTGATCCTAGTTGGCCACGAGGGAGAAGAGGGTGTCGACAGTGATGGGCTCGGTGCGGACATCCATCGTGGAGATGATGGGTTGATAGTCCATGTCGAGGCCAGTGACGATGAAGGAGATGAGCTTCCCATCCCCGAGAGGTTTGCCCGCCGCCGCGAGCTCATCGGAGAGGGAGCGCATATAACCAAAGTATGCCGAAGCCGACAAGAAGCCCTTTTGGGCATTGATGAGCGTGGCGTGAAGATTGTTGACATGAGACAGCGACACAGAAGAGAACATGGCGGCCAAGGCGGTCTAGATCGCATGGGAGGACTAAACCGAAGAAACCTGGACAAGGACCTCCTTGGACAGATTGCACAAGAGGTATGCAACAATCTATTGATCTTGGACAAGCCAGGGGCATAGGAAGGGTTGGGGATGACCTAATCCTTGCCATCCTTATCTTTCGTGGTGATGATTTGTAGAGGCTCCTCAATGGTGCGATCGATATAGCCATACAAAGCAGCACCCAGTATTTGGGATCAGGCTTGAGCTTTCCAGAGAACATAATTCGTCCGGGTAAGCGTCTCAGAGGTGTTGTAGTGGAGGGTAGATGGAGGTGCTGTGCCGGAGGTAGACATGGTGGTGAGGGGATGGTTGGCGTGCCAATGAACTCAGGTGGAAGGCGATGGTGGTGCGAGAGCGAACGAAAGGGTGGAGGGTACGAGCTAGATGCAATCCGAAGAGCCTGCTCTGTATCCCATGTGAGAATTATGGAAGCGTCTCAACCCCTAGACAAGGGGCCGCAACAATATATATTGATCTTGACGAGAAGGGAGCCTTGTAGGTTTACATCATGAGGAGTGACAGACTAGGAGATACTTAAGGAATACAGATAGGAGAGAGAGAGGGAGAGGAAGATAGAGAGAGAGAGTCTCTGAAAGGATCGATATGGTTGACTAGAGGGGGGTGAATAGGCAACTAACACTTTTTAACTTTTCTTTAACAATTAAGGTTTAGCATCAAATAAGTTAGCTAGATGTGCAACTAGGTGAACAACCTATATGATGCTAATCACTACAAGTACACAAGCAAGCACGAGATAAGATACAATAAACGCTTGCAAGAAGTAAAGATGCGAGATAACCAAAAGTGGAGCCGGTGGAGACGAGGATGTGTTACCGAAGTTCCTTCCCTTGTGGGGAAGTACGTCTCCATTGGAGCGGTGTGGAGGCACAATGCTCCCCAAGAAGCCACTAGGGCCACCGTATTCTCCTCACGCCCTCACACAATGCGAGATGCCGTGATTCCACTATTGGTGCCCTTGAAGGAAGCGACCGAACCTTTACAAACAAGGTTGGGGCAATCTCCACAACTAAATTGGAGGCTCCCAACGACACCACGAAGCTTCACCACAATGGAATGTGGATCCTAGGTGACCTCAACCGTCTAGGGTCCTCAAACACCCAAGAGTAACAAGATCCGCAAGGGATTAGTGGGGGGAATTAAATTTCTCTTGGTGGAAGTGTAGATCGGGGCCTTCTCAACCTATCCCTAGGAAATCAACAAGATGGATTGGCTAGGGAGAGAGATCGGGCAAAAATGGAGCTTGGAGCAACAATGGAGTTTGGGAAGGAAGAGGTAAGCTTCTTGGAGAAGAAGACCTCCCTTTTATAGTGGGGGACAAGATCCAACCGTTATCCACTCACTCAGCCCCGTGCGTCACGGTACTACTACAAAATTCACGGTACTACCGCGATGGCTTGAGGTACTACCGCAGCCGGGTGTGGTACTATCGCTAGCACGGGAGTAGCTGGCCCTGGCCGTTAGCACTAGGGCACAAGCGGTAGAAGCGCCGGAGTGGTACTACCGCGAGCCCATGCGGTACTACCGCACGGTTGGCGGAGGCAGCCATTGGAGGTGCACGGAAGTAAAAAATTACTTCCGTGCCAACCTCTACAGAGGGAAACTCTGCGAAAAAAGTCCGCACGGTAGTACCGAACGTGAATCACGGTACTACCATAGCCGGGTGGAAGTAAAAAAATTACATCCGCGCCTACTACCGCAGGTGTAGCGGCCAAGGCAGGAGACAGCGGTACTACCGCTCGACGGAGCGGTACTACCGCTGGCACTTGCGGTACTACCGCTCCCTGGAGGGGTACTACCGTAGGTCACTGAACCCAAACACTTCGCAGGCGTTCCTTTTACACAGAGAAGTAAAACGGGTTGGGGCTCCATTGGAGAGAGGGAAAGGTGGTGCAAAGGAATAGATGTGTACGTGTTGATTCCACCCAAACCTTTCCGATGCGGACCCCCTCTTGATAGTATGGCTTTCCTACGAATCAAATCCACCGAAAAGACACACATAGAACAACCGTGTTCGAGAGATTCCTAGGTGCACTGAATCGTCTGGTGCCTAGACCTGAGATATCTAAAATGCTCAATGCGCATGATTAGTCCGCAAAGGCATTGTCATCAATCACCAAAACCACTTAGGGAGAAATATGCCCTTACAATCTCCCCCTTTTTGGTGGATTGATGATAACACGGGATTTGCACATAAGGATATAAAATAAGCATATGCAACCTCAAGACCTACAAAATATAGAATAGCTCCCCCTAGATGTGTGCATACTCTAGATATGCTTTGGACTGCAGGGCACACACACTAGGATCAACACTCCCCCTATATTTTATAGGCAATGCAATCTTTGCAATAGAATGAACAGACCTAAGTATGGAAACTAGACATAGCATGTGAGCCTAAAGATAAGGGAACGTTATGGACAGACTCACAAGCTACTAATCATACTAGACAATACTAAAGTAGTAGTGATAGCATATGTCTCACACCATATGATAGAGGAAGTCTCCAGTTCACACACACACACAAACGACATAAACCAAGGTTCAACGAAAGCAAAGAGATGACGAAAAGGCAAACACAAATACGCGCAAATCCTACACTCTCTCCCCCTTTGGCATCGAGACGCCAAAAAGGCAGAAAGGACACCTAACACCTAGGTGGTAGCTCCCATGCATAAAGATCAGTCATCGGACTCCTCTGAAGCATCTGGGACGGACTCCGCATCTGAATCATCCCACTGGAACTGCTGCTTAGCCATCCAAGTGGCCTTAGGGGTGATGTGCTTCTCGAACCCACTCGAGATGGTCTCGCCAAGCTTCCTCAGAATACGCTTGTCACGTTGGCGACTCTCCTTCTGAGCAACGTGAGCCTTATACTGACCCTTTGCCTGCATGCAGAACAAAGTCTTCATCTTGTGAGAGAGCTTCTTGGCCCAAGATGGCTCAGAAGACGGAGGCACATAGGACTCAGAACTGTTGTGATCCTCCTCTCCGGTCTCATCCTCATCGACCTCCATACGAGTAGACGGTGGCTTAGTGGTGGTGTTGGCCCACTTGTCCTTCATACACAGACAAATGGGCTCATGAAGAAATGTGTGCTCCGGCATGTCCTAACCTGGAAACTTGTTGTCCCAAGTAGCACGAATCAGATAGAACAAGTATGGCCCATAAATGGGAACCTTCCGATGAAACACAGCAGTGCGAAGCTCAAACCACATAACATGAGACACATCAAGGACGCCAATGTCTTCATTTCTTCCTTTCTCACATAGCAGCAACATATCCACCAGATAGGAGTGTACCTTGTCCTTGTCTCCCATTCGAGGAAACAGAGTGTTGTGGAAGATCCGGTGCATGAAATCAAGGAAAGGGTTGAGCACAGGAATTTGCTCACTAGATCGTAAGGTCTTCAGAATATGAAAAGGTACGAGCCGATCCTTACCAGCTGCATGAGGGTTGCCGTGAGGGCGCAGACCAAGTGGCACATCAAGTCCGGAGTCAGGAACATGCGGCAAGTCCATGAAGTCCTTCCAAGTGGCAGACAGTTGCTCGCCATGGGTCATCCACGTTATGGTCCGCTCCGCATCAGAGTGAAAGTGAACAGAGGCAAAGAACTGTCCCAAAACCTCTGGATCAAAGTCAAGTTGGAAGGTGATGATGTCTGCTATAGCCAACTGCTCCACTAACTCCAGAGCCTCACCAAAGTACTACGGATGCTTCCTCATGTGTTCCAAATCAATGTATTGGACAGGAACATAGTGATTTTTCTTGCCCTTTGTCATGGATTTGTCACGGCAGATGTCCGGGTGAACGGACTTAGGTTCAGGGTTAAGACGCAACCACGTGGCAGCTTTAAGGGGTTGATCGGAATTGAGAGACATGGAGTTTACCCAGGTTCGGCCCCTCCGATGGAGGTAAAAGCCTACGTCCTGCTTGTCTTGTATTGATGATGATGAAGATCTCTCGGTTACAAGGGTGCTAATTGCTACCTCTAATCACGAGAGCCACTAATCTGTCTGTCTCCAATCTCTTGTGTTGTCTAAACTTGTGGACTTGTGAATCTTGTCTCTCTAGGGGTGCTCTACCTCTCCTTATATAAGTGGAGAGGGTAGGTTTACAAATAGAGTCCTACTAGGAGTAGGATTAGGACTAGTCTCTCACGAATCCTGCTCCGGGTCTTATTTCCTTTAAGGGAATCCTTCTCTCTTTGGGCCTTCTCTTGTGAGCCGCCTCGCGCCAGCTCACCCGCCGGGTCTTGGGCTTGGTCGTCACCCGCCTGCCGGGTCATTAATAAAATGTCATGTCTTTATCGGGTCTCCTGTGAGTCGCCAGGCTAGGTCATACCGCGGGGTATATCCCCACCATTAGCCCCCAGATTAGTTTGAATTTATTCGTGCTAAGCTCCTGAAATAAGAATAAAAAATATGTTAAGTAGCTGGCTTGCTCCTTTGACCGGCTTATGAAGTGGTCTCCTCAGAAACCCAGATCTTTTCTACATATGAACGAGTCATCTTGATAATCATCTTGCTTGTCAATGTCCTTTGAAAAATATTGAGAATAGAACACCCATATGCCATTGAGTCGGCTTCCAATACTCTTGGCGGGTCATCTCCACCGGGTCATAATCATTGATGATGCTGGGTCATTATCGTTGGTGACGCCAGGTCAAATAACTAGAATCCAACTGACTTGATAACGAATATTGGGATGAAAATCCATCTAAAGTAAAACCGGACTTCCATTGTTGTGAAGCAGGGCGACTTATATAAACTCTGGCAGGTTATGATCTTTTGATGACGCTGGGTCATAAATGTTGGTGATGCCAGATCTAACAACTGAACTCCATAATTAACATCTTGAAAATTCTACTCAAAGTTTTTGATATGTCCATATTACCTATAGCCGCCAAGCTCCGAGATTATCCATGATAACTTGGCGCTTTGCAAATAACATTTTAGACTGTGTAGCCCCCAAGGGCCGGGTTGACCTGCCAGCAGCAACCTGGGACTTATAATTGTCTTATACCTTATGAAACTTCAGCATGTGTATCCCCCAAGGGCCAGCTCATCAGAATGTGATGCGCCGGGTCTTCAATTTGAACTATATAATCTGTTTAAACAGCTGAGTACTATAACCCCCAAGTGCCGGGTCGCACGCCTGCGGCGTCTTGGGACTTTAGAAAATTTGATCTGAGCGGTGTAGCCCCCAAGTGTCGGGTCAGTAAGAATTACTGGGCTGGGACTTAGAACAATATAGAAAGACCGGCTCATCTGCTTGAGGTAATAGGGTCTTGCTGACAATAGTGATTTGAAAACCGGCTTGCATTAGCCCCCAAGTGCCGTGGTGCGTGCTTGCAACAAGAGGGGACTTGCATAATTAATATAAATTGGCTTTGAATAGTGTAGCCCCCAAGTGCCGGGTTGTCTGCCTGCGGCGACTCGGGACTATGTAAGAATAATATGACTCGCCACAATTTGAATGAATTTTTGGCCATGGTTGTAATATAACCCGGAATGAATATCCTAGAATAATTCCTTTGTCTTTTGACATGAAATCCCTACTCGTGGTTGCGATGCAACCCAGCAAATATATATTGGAGAAATCCATGGGTGTTGTAGATTACTACAGAGCACAATTGAAGAAATCTGAGAGCCAGTCAATTAGATGATACGGCATTATATCTGATAGGGCGGCTCTTGAAATAATAAATTCTCCGAGCTGGCTTGAAAAACCCCAATCATTTAGTATTGATTATCATAAACCATGAAGGTCCAGCCAAGTTGTCTATTAAAGATACATTTGCTCTTGCATAACGGTGTCTCATCTTAAGAGATAAAACCTGCAAAAATAAACAAGACAAAATATATTCTGCATTGTTGTGAGGGTGGCTTGAAAAAGCACAACCCGGAGATGTTATAACATTTCTCCTTCTTTCATAATTTTGCTCTGATCGGGCTTGATAAGCCGGCATGACATGCGAATATGATGAAATATATGATGCAATGTATGATGCCATGTATGATGCAAGATGCAATGTTAACTTGTCAACTTTTTTGGCGCGAACGCCGGTTGTTAGGGTTAGATAAGCTACACCCGGAGGTGGGAAGCCCCCTTTGACAACCATGGCTAATCTGGTTAGCCGAAGATGGCATAAAGCCGACCGATAAGGCATTAGAAGAGATACCCGGAGGTAGGAAGCCGCCCTCCGTCATATGGCACGAACGCCGGTTTTTAGGGTTAGATAAGCTACACCCGGAGGTGGGAAGCCCCCTTTGACAACCATGGCTAATCTGGTTAGCCGGAGATGGCATAAAGCCGACCAATAAGGCATTAGAAGCGATACCCGGAGGTAAGAAGCCGCCCTTTGTCATATGGCGCGAACGCCGGTTGTTAGGGTTAGATAAGCTACATCCGAAGGTGGGAAGCCCCCTTTGACAACCATGGCTAATCTGTTAGCCGGAGATGGCATAAAGCCGACCAATAAGGCATTAGAAGCGATACCCGGAGGTAAGAAGCCGCCCTCCGTCATATGGCGCGAACGCCGGCAGTAGGGTGTTAGATACCCGTCGGTAAGAAACCCCTACAGCCGTGGCTAATCATGTTAGCCGGATATTTGGCATAAAGCCGGCCGATAGGGTGTTAGAAGCGATACCTGTCGGTAAGAAACCCCCTTCAGCAATATGGCGTAAATGCCGGCCGATAAGGTGTTAGAAGCTATACCCGGAGGTAGGAAGCCACCCTCCGCCGCAGCTAATCTGGTTAGCCGGAAATTTTGGCATAAAGCCGGCCGATAAGGTGTTAGAAGCTATACCCGGAGGTAGGAAGCCACCCTCCACCGCAGTTGATATGTCAACTGGAATGTGTTGTGCACCATCTTGTAAGTCGTCATCTTGTATGAAGAAACAGCAGAAGTTCCAAGTGATGATCCAATAAATCCGGGCACCCATGTTTTGAATGGTGCATCACGGCAGATCGTCCTCTTGGATAACTTTTAATCTTCCGCCAATAATGTAATAGCCCCCAGGATTGGATTTTTTTCTTGCAAAGACCCGGGGTTCGTGTTTGAAAACGACCAAATGTGCCTCGGCATGTCTGTAGCCCCCGAATCTTAAGTTGACTCGAAGAGGCGGCTTGAGAATATCTACTAAAAGTTGAGGTTGGCCGTGGCGGGTTATAGATGATCCCGTATGAATTGCTTCAATGATCCGGTCGATGGTTCGTTCTGACTATTTGTTGAAGTGAACCAAATTGTAGTGGCGTTGACTTGTGCGCCTGTCCGTTGGGCGGTTCATATCGACGAGCACTGCACCGATATGTTGATGTAGATCAGACTGTGGGCGGCATCTTGCGCGCGTCCGTTGGGCGGCTCATACTGGTGCATGCAGCCACTGGCTTGTTGATGTAGACGTAAAAAACGGCCGCAACATTGTAAACCGGTGATGTTGTGAAAGACGCCACGGTATTTGTAAGCCGGCGCGGATGATGAGAGACGTCCATGGCATTGTAAGCCGGCGCGGGTGGCGAGAGTCGGCCACGGCATTGTAAGCCGGCGCGGATGATGAGAGACGACCATGACATTGCAAGCCTGTGCGGGTGGCGAGAGACGGCCACGGCGTTGTAAGCCGGCACGGGTGGCGAGAGACGGCCACAGCGTTGTAAACCGGCACAGATGGCGAGAGATGTCCACGACGTTGTGAGCCGATGAAGTCGCGAGAAACGGCCGCGACGTCGTAAGCCGGCGCGGATGGCGAGAGATGGCCACGACGTTGTGAGCCGATGAAGTCGCGAGAGACGGCCGTGGCGTCGTAAGCTGGCATGGATGGCGAGTCGCCGTGACATTGTTGATGTAGCCTGGCCCAAACGAGGGCGGCGTCTTGCACTCGTGTCCGTCGAACAATGCGGTTTGGACGAATGTTGACGCATGAAAATATTGGCGCAAACTCCATATCCACAATATAATGTCATCTTTGCAATGAACCATTGGCCTGCAAATTTAAAAACATTGCAGACAAAGTAATTATTTTAAGGGAGAATATGTGCAAATAAAATATTTAGAAACGTTAGCACCTGATGATTCCGCCCGTAGTACTGTTGGTACTTGTATGTTGCTGATTGAACAAAGTATTGTGCTTATGCTTCTTGTATTAGAGGGAAGGTAGTAATAATGCGTGGCTATTTTCTTTTTGAATATTTGAGGCTCAAGAAAAGGTGAATGAATCATCTCAAAGCCAGCTCCTTCTGCGTTTGAACTTTTTGCATATAGAAAAAAGTGAAGATGGCATTGGCTGATGGACTATCCGGCTGTGGCTGCCACTGATGGAATTTGTATTAGCTTGCTCTGATCTTTGTTGTTGTTTGTTCTGATTGACGTTGGCACAAAGAACATGTGTAATTCGTCCATCAGAAAAAGAAATCTGGGCATTTGGTCGTTGATGCCTCGTGGACGTTTTGCTCTCTCGCGCCGGCGGTTAATGCTTGCTATTTTTTCATTGTCGAAGTGCCAACAGTGTCGACGGCAAACTCAACTGCAGGAGGCGATGCACAACTCGGAGGTGCCGGCGGCCGCATGGCACGCCACCAGGAAACCCTGACAATTGATCCACTACACACAGTCGGCTTGTCCCCGTGGCATGGCACCAACGCCGGCGGCTCGAGGTCCACTCGGGCGGGGGCGGTTTGGAGAAGAGCGCTGGGTGTGGTCAGGCGAAGCACGAAACCACAACAACGGGGTGCAGCAATGGCGGAGAGTCGAGGCCGGGGTGGTCGTGGCACGGGCCGGCGGCTGCTGTGATCGCAAGAGATGGCTGGTCGCGGAGAGGCAGAGTCGACGGAGGCGCCTCCAGCACCATGATGCGGTCGCTGACGTCGTGGCAGATGCAGAAGACCATTGCGGCAGCGGAATCCATATCAACAGGTCGACTGATAATTGTTAGGTGGATGTAGCAGCTGGATGTGAAAAAGCAAAGGGCGAACCAGCACTCTGCACTAACTTCACCTGCCGTAACGAGTACTAGAAGTAGTATTTGATGATTTTACTTCGGTCTTCACGGGTGGAATCGATGGCTAGCAAGATCTAGAGTTGCAGCGAAACCATGGCTGCCTTGGTACTTGGAGCCTGTACATGGAGAGTTTGTGCAGTAGGTACTCGGCGGATTAGACAACAAGGCTGCTGCCTCAGGTGGCCTTTATGCGTCCGATGGAGCTCCTGTTTCTCTCCAATTCTTAATCGATCAGATCGCTCGATCGTCCAATCGTGTCGGCGGCGGCGCACTAGACATCGAAACTTAAATCCTCTCAGACTCAACCTCACATATCATACATGCAGCTTCCTGACTACTCATCCGTGATGGAGCGAGGTCGCGGTGATGAGGCGATTTTCATGGCGGTGGCAGCTATGCCCAAGGTTATCCAATGCCGGATTATCTTGTGTGACTGATCCATGCAGACCCTTCTTCATCCGACTCATCAAATTTTTCGATCCCTAAGAGATCCCTCCAAGAACATAACACCAACGTGCGCTGGCCCCATGGTGGGCACCAACTATCGTGGATTTGTCATGGCAGATGTCCGGGTGAACGGACTTAGGTTCGGGGTGAAGACGCAACTACGTGGCGGCTTGAAGGGGTTGATCGGAATCGAGAGACACGGAGTTTACCCAGGTTTGGCCCCTCCGATGGAGGTAAAAGCCTACGTCCTGCTTGTCTTGTATTGATGATGATGAAGATCTCTCGGTTACAAGTGTGCTATTGCTACCTCTAATCACAAGAGCCTCTAATCTGTCTGTCTCTAATCTCTTGTGTTGTCTAAACTTGTAGACTTGTGAATCTTGTCTCTCTAGGGGTGCTTTACCTCTCCTTATATAAGTGGAGAGGGCAGGTTTACAAATAGAGTCCTACTAGGAGTAGGATTAGGACTAGTCTCTCACGAATCCTGCTCCAGGTCTTATTTCCTTTAAGGGAATCCTTCTCTCTTTGGGCCTTCTCTTGTGAGCCGCCTCGCGCCGGCTCACCCGCCGGGTCTTGGGCTTGGTCGTCTTGAGACCCCCCTGCCGGATTATTAATAAAATGTCATGTCTTTATCGGGTCTCCTGTGAGTCATTAGGCCGGGTCATACCTCGGGGTATATCCCCGACACCCTTCATCACATCCAGGTGAATCAGAAACTGCTGCTTGGTCCAGAAGAACTCATATGCTTTGGAAACTTCCCTTGGCTTGTCATAGGAATTGATCAACCTTCGAGCCAGAAACTCAGCTTGT
This sequence comes from Hordeum marinum, assembly GCA_022496015.1. Lineage (NCBI taxonomy): Eukaryota > Viridiplantae > Streptophyta > Magnoliopsida > Poales > Poaceae > Hordeum > Hordeum marinum. The sequence continues at coordinate 421,647,615 of CM039675.1, forward strand.
GGCATGACATCAAAGTTCTCAACTGGTTGCTTGAGCTTGGATGCGGTCCTCTTGAAATGGCAGGGTGGATCATTGGATCCCTCTGGAGCATCTGGATTGCGAAGCCGCTTGGAACTTGTGTCGCGAGACGGATTGGAACGGCGCGGAGCAGAGCTGGAACCAGAGCCACCACCTAGGGCACACAATGCAAACACAAAGGACAAACGAGAAAATAAGGCAAGGATGAAAGAAGACACAAAAACCATGTAGAAGAGAGAAAGAACAGGACAAAACAAGGCAGTTGTGGATCGAGAAGAGTACCACTATGACTTGCGGAAGTAAAATTTTACTACCGCTCTAGACGCGGTAGTACCGCTGGAGCGGTAGTACCGTGGCTGGAGCGGAAGTATTTTTTTACTACCACCCCAACAGCGGAAGTAAAATATTAGTACCACTCCAAACGCGGTAGTACCCTGGGAGCGGTAGTACCGCGGCTGGAGCGGTAGTAATTTTTTACTACCGCCCCGACAACGGAAGTAAAAAAATAGTACCGCCCATGACGCGGTAGTACCGCAGAAGCGGTAGTATCATGGCGTCCACGGAAGGAATTTTTTATTTCTGCCCTACGAGCGGTAGTACCGCACTAGGTGCGGTAGTACCACACGTGGCGAAACTTCGCAAGAACACATCGCAGATCATGGTGATACTTCCCTAAATAAAAAAATCACCCCTTTTAATCCTATCAGTACGCACTTCTACTGCACTAACACTTGCAAAACATCTCCTCATGCATAGATCGGATCCAAACAAGGCTAGACCATCACATATTTCCCAAAAGCCTAGATTCAAAAAGAGAGAGGCAAAACAAGAGGGATTGGGGAAATACCGAGGTCCATAGCAAGAGGACGATGTGGGGAACGATCCCACCGGAGCAAATAAGAAATGGGTGGCCGGAGATGGAGATCCGGCAAGTAGATCCGGCGGCAGTTGAGAGGAGAAGAGAGAGAGACGTGAGAAGAAAAGAGAAACTAGGATATGGGGGAGACGGGAACCCCCCTGCCCGCTCTTAACCCCCACGTCCACATGACGTTACGGTAGTACCGCAATCATCGCGGTAGTACCGCTCAACGGGCGGAAGTAATTTTTTACTTCCGCGTGATAAGCGGTAGTACCGCTCCAGCGGTAGTACCGTGCTCCTCCATGGTAGTACCGTGCTGCCTTCTTGGTGAATAAACGCAACAGAAAAAATAAAACAAGAAATTGCAAAGATCTGCACAACACACGAGACACGAAAAACGATGATCTAGGGTAAAAACATGAGCATGGTTGATGACCCACAAGTATAGGGGATCTACCGTAGTCCTTTCGATAAGTAAGAGTGTCAAACCCAACAAGGAGCAGAAGGAAATGACAAGCGGTTTTCAGTAAGGTATTCTCTGCAAGCACTAAAATTGTCGGTAACAGATAGTTGTGTGATAAGATAATTTGTAATGGGTAGCAAGTAACAATAGTAACAAAGGTGCAGCAATATGGCCCAATCCCTTTTGTAGGAAGGGACAAGCCTGAACAAACTCTTATATGAAGTAAAGCGCTCCCGAGGACACATGGGAATTATTGTCAAGCTAGTATTCATCATGTTCATATGATTCGCGTTCGCTACTTTGATAGTTTGATATGTGGGTGGACCGGTGCTTGGGTGCTGTCCTTACTTGGACAAACATCCCACTTATGATTAACCCCTCTAGCAAGCATTCGCAACTACGAAAGAAGAATTAAGACAAAGTCTAACCATAGCATTAAACTAGTGGATCCAAATCAGCCCCATGCGATGCAATGCATAAACTAGGGTTTAAGCTTCTGTTACTCTAGCAACCCATCATCTACTTATTACTTCCCAATGCCTTCCTCTAGGCCCAAATAATGGTAAAGTGTCATGTAGTTGACGTTCACATAACACCACTAGAGGAGAGACAACATACAACGCATCAAAATATCGAACGAATACCAAATTCACATGACTACTAGTAGCAAGACTTATCCCATGTCCTCAGGAACAAACGCAACTACTCACAAAGCATAATTATGTTCATGATCAGAGAGGTATTGAATAGCATTAAGGTTCTAAACATCTGATCTTCCACCAAGTAAACCAACTAGCATCAACTACAAGAAGTAATTAACACTACTAGCAACCTTACAAGTACCAATCGGAGTCACGAGACGGAGATTGGATACAAGAGATGAACTAGGGTTTGGAGATGAGATGGTGCTGATGAAGATGCTGATGGAGATGAGTCCCCTCCAATGAGAGGAGTGTTGGTGATGACGATGGCGACGATTTCCCCCTCCGGGAGAGAAGTTTCCCCGGCAGGACGACCCTGCTCGAGCTCTAGATTGGTTCTGCTCAAGTTCCGCCTCATGGCGGCGGTGTTTCTTCTTGAAAGCTCTCTCTCGATTTTTTTCTGGGATGAAACCCTCCATATAGAATAAGATGGGGGCCAGAGGGGCTACAGGGGGCCCACGAGCCCCCTAGGTGCGCCTAGGGGGGTGGGGCGCGCCTGGCAGGCTCGTGGCCTCCTGGTGGCTCCCCTTTGGTATTTCTTCCGCCCAGTATTTTTTATATATTCCAAAATAATTCCTCGCTGATTTTCACGGATTTTGGAGTTGTGCAGAATAGACATCTCAAACTTGCTCCTTTTCCAGCCTAGAATTCCAGCTGCCGACATTCTCCCTCTTCATGTAAACCTTGTAAAATAAGAGAGAAAAGGCATAAGGATTGTACCATAATGTGTAATAACAGCTCATAATGCGATAAATATCATTATAAAAGTATGATGCAAAATGGACGTATCAACTCCCCCAAGCTTAGACCTCGCTTGTCCTCAAGCGGAAGCCGAGATCGATAAATATGCCCACATGTTTAGAGATAGAGGTGTCGATAAAATAAAATACGGACATGCATGCATCGTGATCATATTTAGAACAGCAATATCGTCATATAATCCCTTATGCTAAAGTGACAATTCATTCACAATGTAAAGCATGCATCAAGAACCTTATTGAGAATTCACAACCAATATGCATTAGTCATTGAAGCAATTGCAATTTATCATAACATCAAAAAGAGTCAAATAAGAGCTTGTAAAGCAAATCCACATACTCAATCATCTTTTAGTCTTCTACAATTGCTAAAACTCACGCGGTACTCATGAGATCAAAGTTTCAGTTGGACACAAAGAAAGATAGGGGCTTATAGTTTCGCCTCCCAACTATTTACCTCAAGGGTAATGTCAACAATAATAATTCATGATTTCTTACTTCCAAGTTGATATATGAATATAGATCTTTGATGTCTACTACGCAACCTTCTCCTTGTCGATGTTGTTGGGCCTCCAAGTGAAGAGGTTTGTAGGACAGTAGCAATTTTCCCTCAAGTGGGTGACCTAAGGTTTATCAATCTGCAGGAGGCGTAGGATGAAGATGGTCTCTCTCAAGCAACCCTGCAACCAAATAACAAAGAGTCTCTTGTGTCCCCAACATACCCAATACAATGGTACGTTGTATAGGTGCACTAGTTCGGCGAAGAGATGGTGATACAAGTGCAATATAGATAGTAGATAAAGGTTTTTGTAATCTGAAATTATAAAAACAGCAAGGTAACTAATGATAAAAGTGAGCACGAATGGTATTGCAATGCGTGGAAACAAGGCCTAGGGTTCATACTTTCACTAGTGAAGTTCTCTCAACAATGATAACATAATTGGATCATATAACTAGCCCTCAACGTGCAACTAAGAGTCACTCCAAAGTAACTAATAGCGGAGAACAAACGAAGAGATTATTGTCGGGTACGAAACCTCCACAAAGTTATTCTTTCTAATCGATCTATTCAAGAGTCCGTAGTAAAATAACATGAAGCTATTCTTTCCGTTCAATCTATCCTAGAGTTCGTACTAGAATAACACCTTAAGACACATATCAACCAAGACCCTAATGTCACCTAGATACTCCATTGTCACCTCAAGTATCTGTGGGTATGATTATACGACATGCATCACACAATCTCAAAAGCATCTATTCAACCAACACATAGAACTTCAAAGAGTGCCCCAAAGTTTCTACCGGAGAGTCAAAACGTGTGCCAAACCCTATGCATAGGTTCCCGAGGTCACGAAACCCGCAAGTTGATCACCAAAACATACATCAAGTGCTCACATGAATATCCCATTGTCACCACAGATAGACACGTGCAAGACATACATCAAGTGTTCTTAAAGATTCAATCCGATAAGATAACTCCAAAGGGGAAACTCAATTCATTACAAGAAGGGAGAGGGGGAAGAACATCGTAAGATCCAACTATAGTAGAAAAGCCCGCGATACATCGAGATCAAGACATCTCAAGAACACGAGAGAGAGAGAGAGAGATCAAACACATAGCTACTGGTCCATACCCTCAGCCCCGAGGGTGGACTACTCCCTCCTCATCATGGAGATCGCCGGGATGATGAAGATGGCCACCGGAGATGGGTTCCTGCTCCGGCAGGGTGCCGGAACGGGCTCCCGATTGGTTTTTGGTGGCTACAGAGGCTTACGGCGGCGGAACTCCCGATCTAGGTTTAGTTCTGATGGTTTCTGTATTTATAAGACCGTATGGCGTCGAGAACAAGTCGAGAGGGGCCACGAGGAGGTCACGAGCCTCCCAGGCGTGGCCAGGGGGGGTGGCCGCGCCTCCCAGGCTCGTGGCTTCCTCGAGACTCCTCTCCGGTATCTTTTTCTTCTGGTATTTTTGATATTTTCCATAAAAAATCACAGCGAAAATTTTATTCCGTTTGGACTCCGTTTGATATTCCTATTTGAAAAAGGTCAAAAACACGGAAAAAACAGAAACCAGCATTGGGCACTAGGTCAATAGGTTAGTCCCAAAAATAATATAAAATAACATATTCATGCATATAAAACATCCAAAGTTGATATTATAATAGCATGGAACAATCAAAAATTATAGATACGTTGGAGACGTATCAAGCATCCCCAAGCTTAACTCCTACTCGTCCTCAAGTAGGGAAGTGATAAAAACAGAATTTTTGATGTGGAATGCTACCTAACGTATTTTTTATGTAACTTCTTTATTGTGGCATGAATGTTCAGATCCATAAGATTCAAAACAAAAGTTTAATATTGACATGAAAACAATAATACTTCAAGCATACTAGCAAAGTAATCATGAACTTTTGAAATAACAAGGCCAAAGAAAGTTATCCCTACAAAATCATATAGTCTGGCTATACTCCATCATCCCCACACAACGAATTTAAATCATGCACAACCTCGGTATTGGCCAAGTAATTGTTTTCGCACTCTTACTTTCTCAAACTTTTTCAACTCTCACGCAATACATGAGCGTGAGCCATGGATATAGCACTATAGGTGGAATAGAGTGTGGTGGGGGTTGTGAGGCAAAAAGGAGGAGATGGTCACATTTACTCGGCGTATCAATGGGCTATGGAGATGCCCATCAATATATATCAATGTGAATGAGTAGGGATTGCCATGAAATGGATGCACTAGAGCTATAAGTGTATGAAAGCTCACAAATGAAAACTAGTGGGTGTGCACCCAACTTGCTTGCTCACGAAGACCTAGGGCAATTTGAGGAAGCCCATCATTGGAATATACAAGCCAAGTTACATAATGAAAATTTCCACTAGCATATGAAAGTGACAAAAAAAGAGACTCTCTATCATGAAGAACATGGTGCTATTTTGAAGCACAAGTGTGGAAAAAGATAGTAGCATTGTCCCTTCACTCTTTTTCTCTCATTTGGGCTCTTTGGCCTCTCTTTTTTTATTTGGGCTCTTCGACCTCTTTTTTTTATTTGGGCTCTTTGGCCTCTATTTTATTTTTTATTTTTTTTGTTTGGGTTCTTTGGCCTCTTTTATTTCCTCACATGGGACAATGCTCTAATAATGATGATCATCACACTTTTATTTACTTTCAACTCGATACTTAGAACAATAATGACTCTATATGAATGAAAGTGATGGCACATGTCATGAGACGTAATGGTGGAAGTTGCATGGCAATATATCTCGGAATGGCTATGAAAATGCCATGATAGGTAGGTATGGTGGATGTTTTGAGTAAGGTATATGGTGGGTTTGTGCACCGGCGAAAGTTGCGCGGCACTAGAGAGGATAGAAATGGTGGAAGGGTGAAAGTGCATCTATACCATGGACTCACATTAGTCATGAAGAACTCATACACTTATTGCAAAAGTTTTATTAGTAATCGAAACAAAGTGCTAAATGCATACTCCTAGGGGAAGGGTTGGTAGGAGTTAACCATCGCGCGATCCCGACCGCCACACAAAGGATGACAATCAATAAATCAATCATGCTCCGACTTCCTAACATAGCGGTTCACCATACGTGCATGCTACGGGAATCACTAACCTTAACACAAGTATTTCTAGATTCAAAACACCCTACTAGAATAACTCTAATATTACCATATCCATATCTCAAAACTAATTGCGAGGAATCAAACTTCTCTTACTAATCAATGCACTTGAATATGAAAGTTTTTATTATATACCTTTTGGATGCCTATCATATTAGGACTAGTTTCATAACCTAAGAAAATTACCATGCTGTTTAAGACTCTAAAAATGATATAAGTGAAGCATGATAATTCATCAATTTCTCTAAAATATAAATATTGCAATTCTCTATAAGGATATAAGTGAAGCGCTAGAGCAAAAGACGAACTACTCCAAAAGATATAAGTGAAGCTCAATGAGTAGTTGAATAATTATTTAGATATGTGAAGAATCTCCCATCTAAGAATTTCAGATCTTAAGTACCTTATTCAAACAAAATAAAATGACACTCCAAGGATAGCACGAATCATGTGAAGAAGCAAAAACTTAGGTTTAACCAATACTAACCAATAAGTGTTGAAGAAGAAAGGTGGGATGCCAACCGGGGCATCCCCAAGCTTAGACGCTTGAGACTTCTTGAAATATGGATTGGGGATGCCTTGGTCATCCCCAAGATTGAGCTTTCGTGTCTCCTTAATTCCTCTCATATGACGGTTTCCGAAATCTTAAAAACTTCATCCACACAAAACTTAACAAGAACTCGTGAGATAGATTAGTATAAATCAATGCAAAACTGTATCATCCTCTACTGTAGAAAATTACTAAAATTATTATTTGACATTGCATACTAAATGCCTCTGCATATTTAAAACTTCCATCATCAAACGGAATCACTAAACATGCAAACATATGCAAACAATGCAAACATAACAGCAATCTGCCTAAACAAAACAGTCTTTGAAGAATGCGGCAAGATCAATACTTAATTAACTCCAAAAAATCTGAAAAACATTCCACGCTGTATGGAATTTATAAGAGCATACTGTGTCGAAATTTGAAGTTATTCTGACATACTGAAAATTCTAGGGAATTTTTGCACTACAAACAAACTTTCTGTTTTGGAACAGCAACTCCTATACTTGCAAATTAAGCATGGTAAAGGCTATCCTTGACATTTTTATTGGACTAAATGATGAAAAACATTAACATTAATATAAATAACATCAAGTAAGTACTAATAAAATAAAATTACGCTCCAAGCAAAACACATATCATGTGGTGAATAAAAATATAGCCCCAAGTAAAGTTACCGATGGATTGAAGACGAAAGAGGGGATGCCTTCCCGGGGCATCCCTAAGCTTAGGCTCTTTAGTGTCCTTGAATATGGCTTGGGATGCCTTGGGAATCCCCAAGCTTAGGATCTTGCCACTCCTTGTTCCTTTGTCCATCCAAACTTTACCCGAAACTTGAAAACTTCACAACACAAAACTTAACGGAACTTCGTGAGATGGGTTAGTATAATAAAGACAAATCATTCATTTTGGTACTGTCAAGACAAGATTCATAAATGTTCCCACACAATTACTACTGTATATTATCATTTAAACAATTTATATCTCTTAATATAATCTATGGAAACACTAAAACAAGCAAACTGTGCATTGAAAACAGAATCTATCAATAACAGAACAGTCTGTAATGATCTGAATGATAACCATACTTCTGCACCTCCAAAAATTCTGAAACAATTATGAAAATTAAGGTAATTTGTATATAAATCATAAGAAAAAATAATAAACTCAAATTATCTCTCTGGATAAAAATGAAAAATAATTTCGTGAGCACAAAGTTTTTGTCTTTTTCAGCATGATCAAACAACTATCACCCAAACTAATCATAAAGGCTTTACTTGGCACTTTATTGAAATAAAAGCTATAAAACATGATTAATACAGTATACTAATCACGTGAACACACAAAAACATTAAGCATACATATTGGTTTGTCTCCCAACAAGCACTTTTCTTTAATGCCTTTCAAGCTAGGCAATGATGATTTCAATGATGCTCACATAAAAGATAATGATTGAAACATAATGGGAGCATCATGAGGCATATGACCAGAACATTTAAGTCTAACCCACTTCCTATGCATAGGTATTTTGTGAACAAACAACTTATTGGAGCAAGAATCATCTAGCATAGGAGGGCAAAACAAGCATAGCTTCAAAAATTTCAACACATAGAGAGGAAACTTGACATTATTGCAATATGTAGAAGCATATGATCCTCTCTCATAATAATTTTCAGTAGCGTCATGAATGAATTACATAATATAACCAGCACATAAATCATTATTTTGATGATGCACAAGCATAGACATTTTTTCACTCTCCTCATAAGCAGTTTTCTTCTCATTCAACATAGTGGGAGCAAACTCAACAAAATAAATATCATGACATACTTGATTGACATAACCACTTTGAATATTAAAATCATGATGATAATTTTCATGGTTACCATTACTCTTTATAGCATATGTGTCATCACAATAATCATCATAGATAGGAGGCATGTCATAATCATAATAGTGTTGCTCATCAAAACTTGGGGGGCTAAAAAGACCATCTTCATCAAACATAGCATCCCCAAGCTTGTGGCTTTCCATATCATTAGAATCATGGGTATTCAAAGAATTCATAGTAACAACATTACTATCATCCTCATCATTCAAATATTTAGTGCCAAACATTTTAATAACTTCTTCTTCTAACACTTGAGCACAATTTTCCTTTCCATCATTTTCACAAAAGACATTAAAAAGATGAAGCATATGAGGTATCCGTAATTCCATTTTTTGTGTTTTATTTTAATAAAATAAACTAGTGATAAAACAAGAAACTAAAAGATTCGATTGCAAGATCTAAAGATATACCTTCAAGCACTGACCTCCCCGGCAACGGCGCCAGAAAAGAGCTTAATGTCTACTACGAAACCTTCTCCTTGTAGACGTTGTTAGGCCTCCAAGTGCAGAGGTTTGTAGGACAGTAGCAATTTTCCCTCAAGTGGGTGACCTAAGGTTTATCAATCCGCAAGAGGCGTAGGATGAAGATGGTCTCTCTCAAGCAACCCTGCAACCAAATAACAAAGAGTCTCTTGTGTCCCCAACACACCCAATACAATGGTAAGTTGTATAGGTGCACTAGTTCGGCAAAGAGATGGTGATACAAGTGCAATATAGATAGTATATAAAGGTTTTTGTAATCTGAAATTATAAAAACAGCAAGGTAACTAATGATAAAAGTGAGCACGAATGGTATTGCAATGCGTGGAAACAAGGCCTAGGGTTCATACTTTCACTAGTGAAGTTCTCTCAACAATGATAACATAATTGGATCATATAACTAGCCCTCAACGTGCAACAAAGAGTCACTCCAAAGTAACTAATAGCATAGAACAGACGAAGAGATTATTGTCGGGTACGAAAACTCCACAAAGTTATTCTTTCTAATCGATCTATTCAAGAGTCCGTAGTAAAATAACATGAAGCCATTCTTTCCGTTCAATCTATCCTAGAGTTCGTACTAGAATAACACCTTAAGACACATATCAACCAAGACCCTAATGTCACCTAGATACTCCATTGTCACCTCAAGTATCTGTGGGTATGATTATACGACATGCATCACACAATCTCAAAAGCATCTATTCAACCAACACATAGAACTTCAAAGAGTGCCCCGAAGTTTCTACCGGAGAGTCAAAACGTGTGCCAACCCCTATGCATAGGTTCCCGAGGTCACGAAACCCGCAAGTTGATCACCAAAACATACATCAAGTGCTCACATAAATATCCCATTGTCCCCACAGATACACACATGCAAGACATACATCAAGTATTCTTAAAGATTCAATCCGATAAGATAACTCCAAAGGGGAAACTCAATTCATTACAAGAAGGGAGAGGGGGAAGAACATCATAAGATCCAACTATAGTAGCAAAGCTCGCGGTACATCGAGATCAAGAAATCTCAAGAACAGAAGAGAGAGAGAGAGAGATCAAACACATAGCTACCGGTACATACCCTCAGCCCCGAGGGTGGACTACTCCCTCCTCGTCATGGAGATCGCCGGGTTGATGAAGATGGCCACCGGAGATGGCTTCCCGGTCCGGCAGGGTGCCGGAACGGGCTCCCGATTGGTTTTTGGTGGATACAGAGGCTTGCGGCGGCAGAACTCCCGATCTAGGTTTAGTTCTGATGGTTTCTGTATTTATAAGACCGTATGGCGTCGAGAACAAGTCGAGAGGGGTCACGAGGAGGTCACGAGCCTCCCAGGCGCGAGCAGGGGGGTTGGCCACGCCTCCCAGGCTCGTGGCTTCCTCGGGACTCCTCTCCGGTATCTTTTTCTTCTGGTATTTTTGATATTTTCCATAAAAAATCATAGCAAAAGTTTTATTCCGTTTGGACTCCGTTTGATATTCCTATCTGAAAAAGGTCAAAAACACGGAAAAAACAGAAACTGGCACTGGGCACTAGGTCAATAGGTTAGTCCCAAAAATAATATAAAATAGCATATTCATGCATATAAAACATCCAAAGTTGATAATATAATAGCATGGAATAATCAAAAATTGTAGATACATTGGAGACGTATCAATCTTTCCTTAGCACATGATGCTTGCCAAGATAATGGCAAAATAAGGAATTGGTGTCGATCACCATGACTCTTTTAAAGATAAAAAGTAAAGCTACAAGATAGGACCTTCGCAGAGGGAAGCAGAGGTTGTCATGTGCTTTTGAGGTTTGGATGTGTGATCTCTTAGTGTGAAGGAACGTCACTTTATATTGCCTCCTGTGATAAAGAACTTTATTATGCAGTCTGTCGCTTTTATGTCTTCCTCATCACAGGTTCGTACAAAGCTTATTTTCCACACACTAATAGATCATACATATTTAGGGAGCAATTTTTATTGCTTGCACCGATGACAACTTACTTGAAGGATCTTATTCAATCCATAGGTAGGTATGGTGGACTCTCATGGCAAAACTGGGTTGAGGGTTTTATGGATGCACAAGTAGTATCTCTACTTAGTGCGGAAGTTTTGGCTAATATGAGGTGGAATCAAGTGTCACATGCTAAAGGATCTATAATCACATAACATTGTTCGGAACCAAGCAAACATAATTCATTATGTTGTCTTCCTTGTCCAACTTCTACTTCTTAGCATGTAATAGTTTAATGAGTGTTCACAATCATAGACGGTGTCAAAGATGATATATTTATATGTGAACCTCTCTTTCTTTATTACTTCCTATTAATTGCAACAATGACCAAGGTCTACATTTGTCCACCCACAACAAGTTTAAGTCAACATTCTTTTTATATGTGAAGCCATCACTTCCCATAAGATCATCACATCATCTTTCATGCTTTTGTTCTTTTATTATTATTTTCTTTAGATCATGGCAAGAAGCAAAGCCCTTAACTAAAACACTCTTTATTATATAACTCACTAACTCGATTACATTGGGGGTAACACAAAGCAAAACTCAAGCCTAGATCATACTAAGAACTTTATTCTACTAGATAAAGATATTACCAAAAGGATCAAACTAAGATAAAGGTAAAGGCAAAAGATGTGATGGTGATACGATACCGGGGCAACTCCCCTGAGCTTGGCACAAGCCAAGTGGAGTGCCCATACCTGTGTGTTTAATTGTCTTCCTTCGGGGATGATGGTGGTGGAGTGCAGGTCGGCTTGCTCAAGCTAGCCTTTAGATCTAGTAACTCACTGAGCACGCGCTGAATCATAATGGTGTTCTTCTGGATTTCTTCCAGAAGGTGTTTGTTGGTCGGCCCCCATGAGCTTTCTCCTGCATTGCTTTCACTTGGACGGGATATATCCCAACTGGAGGGTATGTGTGTGCGGGGTGTATTTTCAACTCCATAGTTATGAATCAAATTGTGGAAGTTGTTCCGATGTAACCTGTGAAGCGGCCTCCTAGGAGGGAGCCTTCTTGTGCTTGCTGGCCTTCACAATTGTTGATAGTGCCCATGGCTTGATGAAGATTTGGAATAGTGGAGATGCTAGCCAAAGTGCCCCGCGTCGAAGCCGGAGGGTGCACCTCAAGGGAATCCCCAACATCTTCCTCCATGTTTGTCTCCTTGACTTCTGATCCTTGAGACTCCATCTGCATCAACCAAGCATCATCGTGCACTTGATTGGAGGCAGAAGACGACATGATGCTTGACCTTCGGAATCCTGACTGAAAACAGCTCGAAACGAAAACAAAGGATATTTGCGTGATACGAGGGTCAGACCTTTCGGGAGATTATATAATGAATTGTTACTGACCATGAGGAGTATTCCACCAGAAAACGGAGTCCGGGAGGCACACGAGGTGCTCACGAGCCCCCAGGCGCGCCTAGGGGGTAGTGGCGCGCCTGGCAGGCTCGTTGCCTCCTCGTGCGCTTTCCGGACTACTTTAATTTTTTGTATTTTTCTAAATATTCCAAAACAGAGAAAAATTGCTATTGGAAAAGTTTTGGAGTCGGATTGCTTACCGTACACATACCTCTTTGTTTTTGGAGTCTGAAAAAGGCTGGTAAACATCCCTTATGTACTCCTTCGGGGTTATGGTATTAATTATATTGCTTTCTACATTTATGGGAGTACCTGAGATATAATGCTTGATTCTTTGCCCATTCACAACTCTCGGAAAAGTGCCTTCCGTGTTGTTGATTTTGATGGCACCGGAACGATATACTTCTTCGACAATATAAGGACCCTCCCATTTAGAGAGAAGCTTGCCTGCAAAAAATCTTAAACGAGAATTGTATAGCAAGACATAATCACCTACATTGAACTCACGTTTTTGTATCCTTTTATCATGCCACCTCTTAACTTTCTCTTTAAACAACTTGGCATTTTCATATGCCCGAGTTCTCCATTCATCAAGTGAGCTAATATCAAATAACCTCTTCTCACCAGCAAGTTTGAAATCAAAGTTGAGCTCTTTGATTGCCCAATAATCCTTATGCTCTAGCTCAAGAGGTAAATGACATGCTTTACCGTAAACCATTTTATACGGAGACATGCCCATGGGATTCTTATAAGCAGTTCTATAAGCCCACAGTGCATCATCAAGTTTCTTAGACCAATTCTTTCTAGACCTATTAACAGTCTTTGGCAAAATTAATTTAATTTCTCTATTACTTAAGTCTACTTGACCACTAGACTGAGGATGATAAGGAGATGCAATTCTATGGTTGACATCATACTTAGCAAGCATTTTACAGAAAGCACCATGAATAAAATGTGAACCACCATCAGTCATTAAATATCTAGGGACTCCAAATCTAGGGAAAATAACTTCTTTAAGCATCTTAATAGAGGTGTTATGATCAACACTACTAGTTGGAATAGCTTCTACCCACTCAGTAACGTAATCAACAACAACTAAAATATGAGTATACCCATTGGACTTTGGAAAAGGTCCCATATAATCAAAAACCCAAACATCAAATGGTTCAATAACAAGTGAATAATTCATAGGAATTTCCTGGCGTTTACTAATATTACCTATTCTTTGACATTCATCACAAGACAAGACAAACTTACGAGCATCCTTAAAGAGAGTAGGCCAATAAAAACCAGATTGCAATACCTTGTGTGCAGTTCTATCTCCAGCATGGTGTCCTCCGTAAGCCTCAGAGTGGCACTTTTGTAGGATCTGTCCCCGTTCATGCTCAGGTACACAACGTCTAATAACACCATCTACTCCTTCTTTATATAGGTGAGGATCATCCCAAAAGTAATGTATCAAATCATAGAAGAACTTTTTCTTTTGTTGGTACGTGAAACTAGGTGGTATATATTCAGCAACAATATAATTAGCATAATCAGCATACCATGGTGTACTGCAAGAAGCATTGATGACATTCAATTGTTCATCAGGAAAGCTATCATCAATAGGTTATGGGTCATCAGGAACATTCTCTAACCTAGACAAGTTATCTGCTACGGGGTTCTCAGCACCCTTCCTATCAACAATATGCAAATCCAATTCTTGTAGCAAGAGAACCCATCTAATAAGTCTAGGTTTAGCATCTTTCTTTTCCAAGAGATATTTAATAGCAGCATGATTAGTGTGAATAGTAACTTTAGAATCAACAATATAAGATCTGAACTTATCACATGCAAACACAACTGCTAAAAATTCTTTTTCAGTAGTAGCATAATTTCATTGGGCACTGTCTAGAGTTTTACTAGCATAATGAATAACATTTAATTTCTTATCAATTCTTTGTCCTAGGACAACACCAACAGCATAATCACTAGCATCACACATAATTTCAAAAGGTAGGTTCCAATCAGGTGGTTGAACAATAGGTGCAGTTATCAAGGCCTTCTTGAGTATTTCAAATGCTTCTTCACAATCATCATAAAAAACAAATGGAATATCTTTTTGCAAGAGATTAGTGAGAGGCCTAGAAATCTTAGAGAAGTCTTTAATAAACCTTCTATAGAAACCAGCATGACCAAGGAAACTTCTTATACCTTTAATGCCTGTAGGGCATGGCATCTTCTCAATGGCATCAACTTTAGCCTTATCAACTTCAATACCTCTTTTGGAAATTTTATGTCCCAAGACAATGCCTTCATTAACCATAAAGTGGCACTTCTCCCAATTCAAGACAAGGTTAGTATCTTTACATCTCTGCAAAACTCGATCAAGGTTGCTCAAGCAATCATCAAAAGAAGATCCGTAAACGGAGAAATCATCCATGAAAACCTCAACAATCTTTTCACAAAAGTCAGAGAATATAGCCATCATACATCTTTGAAAGGTAGCAGGTGCATTACATAAACCAAAAGGCATATGTCTATAAGCAAAGGTACCGAAAGAGCACGTAAAATTGGTTTTATCTTGATCAGATTGTGCAACAGGTATTTGGGAAAAACCAGAATAACCATCTAGAAAGCAAAAGTGTGTATGTTTAGACAATCTTTCTAGCATTTGATCAATAAAAGGTAGAGGGTAATGATCTTTCTTAGTAGCTTTATTTAATTTCCTAAAATCAATTACCATCCTATAGCCAGTAACAATTCTTTGTGGGATCAATTCATCTTTATCATTAGGAACAACGGTAATACCTCCTTTCTTAGGGACACAATGCACCGGACTTACCCAATCACTATGAGCAACAGGGTAAATAATACCTGCTTCCAGGAGCTTTAGTATTTATTTCCTTACCACCTCTTTCATCTTAGGATTCAGTCTTCGTTGGTGATTGGCAACTGGTTTGGAATTAGGATCAGCTTTAATTTTATGCTGGCATAGAGTGGGACTAATGCCCTTAAGATCATCAAGAGTATATCCAATAGCAGCACGGTGCTTCCTTAGAGTTTTCAATAATTTCTTTTCTTCATGCTCTGAAAGGTTAGCACTAATAATAACAGGATATATCTCTTTTTCATCAAGATAAGCATACTTAAGAGTATCTGGTAATTGTTTAAGCTCAAACACAGGATCACCCTTTGGTGGAGGTGGATCTCCAAGTAATTCAATATGCAAATTATTCTTAAGGATAGGACGTTGTTCAAAGATAACTCTATCTATCTCATTCCTTTCATCCATATGCATATCATTTTTATGTTCAAGCAAGTATTGCTCTAAAGGATCAGTAGGAGGCACAGCAATAGAAGCAAGAGCAATAATTTCATCCTTACTAGACAATTCTTTTTCATGAGGTTGTCTACCAAACTTAGAAAAATTAAATTCATGTGACACACCTACAAAGTCAACAGTAACAGTTTGTTTCTCACAATCAATTTGAGAATTAACAGTATTGAGGAAAGGTCTACCAAATATGATGGGACAAAAGCTATCTTGTGTGGTAGAAAGAATGAGAAAATCAGTAGGATACTTAGTTTTACCACACAAGACTTCAACATCTCTAACAATTCCCACAGGGCAGATAGTATCTCTATTAGCAAGTTTAATAGTAACATCAATAAATTCCATCATGACAGGTGCAATCTCATCTTTAATTTCAGTATATAAAGATTGAGGTATTGCACTAACACTAGCACCCATGTCACATAAACCATGATAACAATGATCTCCTATCTTAACAGAAACAACAGGCATGCCAACTACAGGTTTATGTTTGTCTCTAGCATGAGGTTTAGCAATTCTAGCAGCAGCTTCACATAATTGAATAACATGCCCATCAACATTATCGGCCAAAAGATCTTTAATAATAGCAATACTAGGTTCAATTTTAATTTGCTTAGGGGGTGTAGGTGTTCTAATGTAGCCCTTACGTATCATAGTTGAAGCTTTAGCATGATCCTTTATTCTAACAGGGAATGGTGGTTTCTCAATGTAAGCAGTAGGAACAATAGAATCATTATAAGCAATAACTTTCTCTTCAATTGGAACGGGTTTAGCTACATTAAATTCTATGAGAGGATGATATTTAAACCACTTCTCCTTAGGGAGATTAATATGAGTAGCAAATGATTCACATAAAGAAGCTACTATCTCAGAGTCAAGGCCATGTTTAGCGCTAAAATCACGAAAAGTATTTGTTTCTACGAAGGATTTAACGCAATCAAACATAAGATTCATACCTGACTCCTTACCTTCATCAAACTCCCAATCTTCAGAATTGCGTTTAATTCTTTCCAATAAATCCCATTTGAAGTCAATATCTCTCTTCATAAAAGAACCGGTACAAGAAGTGTCAAGCATGGTGCGATTGTCATGAGAAAGCCGAGCATAAAAGTTCATAATAATAATTTCTCTCGGGAGCTCATGGTTGGGGCATGAATATAACATTGACTTAAGCCTCCCCTAAGCTTGAGCGATACTTTCTCTATCATGAGGCCAAAAGTTATAGATATAATTCCGCTCACGATGTACCAAATGCATAGGATAAAACTTTTGATGAAATTTCAATTTCAATTAGTTGTAGTTCCATGATCCAGTATCATCACATAGCCTATACCATGTCAATGATTTATCCCTCAAAGATAAGGGAAAGACCTTCTTCTTGAACTCATCCTCGGGCAAACCTGCAAGCTTAAATAAACCACAAACTTCCTCTACATAGATTAGATGCAAGTCGGGATGTGATGTTCCATCTCCTGTAAAAGGATTAGCCAACAGTTTCTCTGGCATACCCGAAGGAATCTCATAATAAATATTTTTAGTAGGTTCAGTAGGTTGAGGAGCAACTCTTTGTGCTTCTGGTCGAGGTGAACATACCCTGAACAAGCCCCTCAAAGGATTAGTTTCCATAGTGACAAGTGACAATAAATTTCAGCACACTATATAAATGTTTCCTTACCAAATTCCACTTACCAAAGGCGCTTCACTCCCCGGCAATGGTGCCAGAAAAGAGTCTTGATGACCCACAAGTATAGGGGATCTATCATAGTCCTTTCGATAAGTAAGAGTGTCGAACCCAACGAGGAGCAGAAGGAAATGACAAGCGGTTTTCAGTAAGGTATTCTCTGCAAGCACTGAAATTGTCGGTAACAGATAGTTGTGTGATAAGATAATTTGTAACGGGTAGCAAGTAACAATAGTAACAAAGGTGCAGCAATATGGCCCAATCCCTTTTTTAGCAAGGGACAAGCCTGAACGAACTCTTATATAAAGTAAAGCGCTCCCGAGGACACATCGGAATTATTGTCAAGCTAGTTTTCATCATGTTCATATGATCCGCGTTCGCTACTTTGATAGTTTGATATGTGGGTGGACCGGTGCTTGGGTGCTGTCCTTAATTGGACAAACATCCCACTTATGATTAACCCCTCTCGCAAGCATTCGCAACTACGAAAGAAGAATTAAGACAATGTCTAACCATAGCATTAAACTAGTGGATCCAAATCAGCCCCTTGCGAAGCAACGCATAAACTAGGGTTTAAGCTTCTGTCACTCTAGCAACCCATCATCTAATTATTACTTCCCAATGCCTTCCTATAGGCCCAAATAATGGTAAAGTGTCATGTAATCGACGTTCACATAACACCACTAGAGGAGAGACAACATACAACACATCAAAATATCGAACGAATACCAAATTCACTTGACTACTAGTAGCAAGACTTATCCCATGTCCTCAGGAACAAACGCAACTACTCACAAAGCATAATTATGTTCATGATCAGAGAGGTATTGAATAGCGTTAAGGATCTGAACATATGATCTTCCACCAAGTAAATCAACTAGCATCAACTACAAGAAGTAATTAACACTAATAGCAACCTTACAAGTACCAATCGGAGTCGCGAGACAGAGATTGGATACAAGAGATGAACTACGGTTTGGAGATGAGATGGTGCTGATGAAGATGTTGATGGAGATGAGTCCCCTTCGATGAGAGGTGTGTTGGTGATGACGATGGCGACGATTACCCCCTCCGGGAGAGAAGTTTCCCTGGCAGGACGGCCCTGCCGGAGCTCTAGATTGGTTCTGCTCAAGTTCCGCCTCGTGGCGGCGGCGTTTCTTCCCGAAAGCTCTCTCTCGATTTTTTCTGGGATGAAACCCTCCATATAGAAGAAGATGGGGGCCAGAGGGGCTACAGGGGGCCACGAGCCCCCTAGGCGTGCCTAGGGGGGTGGGGCGCGCCTGGCAGGCTCGTGGCCTCCTGGTGGCTCCCCTCTGGTATTTCTTACGCCCAGTATTTTTTATATATTCCAAAATAATTCCTCACTGATTTTCACGGCTTTTGGAGTTGTGCAGAATAGACATCTCAAACTTGCTCCTTTTCCAGCCCAGAATTCCAGCTGCCGTCATTCTCCCTCTTCATGTAAACCTTGTAAAATAAGAGAGAAAAGGCATAAGGATTGTACCATAATGTGTAATAACAGCTCATAATGCGATAAATATCAATATAAAAGTATGATGCAAAATGGACGTATCAATGGTCCATCGGAGAATAGAATAAATTAGGACTAACCGGAGAGCCTCGACTTCACATGAAGAGAGGGAGGTGGCCCTAGAGCCACCTATGTTTGATTCAGATGGTATGGCACCGCAAAGAATTATCCTTGGGCCCATGACCAAAACTCATCTTTTTAGCACAATAACCATCATAAATGGCAAGTGATAGACTTTGATTAGTTTATGCATAATAGGAGGAGGAATAGTTCACTAAGAGAACTAGACTCCCCCGAAATCCATGCCTACACCTAGACAAGACATAATAATGAGTGTGGGGAGGTGTGCACTAAGTCAATCCACATTGCTCGAATCAATGATATTTAGCTCATGCCTTAACTCGCTAAATCTTGCTTCATCTAAAGGCTTCGTAAAAATGTCTGCAAGTTGCTCGTTAGTGCTTAGATGAATAAGATTGATGTCTCCCCGCTTGACGTGTTCCCGAAGAAAGTGATGACGAATATCAATATGCTTTGTCTTGCAATGTTGAACTGGGTTGCTGGAGATCATAATGGCACTTTCATTATCACAGTAAAGAGGCACTTTGTCACAATGGACACCGTAATCCTTTAAAGTTTGCCTCATCCATAGAATCTGAGCACAACAACTGGCAGCAGCTACATACTCGGCCTCGGTGGACGAGAGAGAAACACAATTTTGTTTCTTTGAAGACCAACTTACCAAAGACCGACCAAGAAATTGGCAGCCTTCGGAAGTGGACTTTCTATCCACATGGTCTCCTGCCCAATCCGATTCAGTATATCTAACGAGATCAGACGGAGCCCCCTTGGGATACCATAAGCCAAATTTGGGGTATGAGCCAAATATCGGAAGATTCGCTTGACAGTCACATGGTGACTCTCCTTAGGTGCGGATTGAAATCGTGCACAAATACCCACACTTAACATGATATTCGGTCTAGATGCACAAAGGTAAAGCAAGGATCCTATCATGGAGCGATATACCTTTTGATCCACTGCTTTACCGTTGGGATCGCTGTCAAGATGGCATTTGAGTGGCATAGGAGTGTTGGCCTTGGGAGGATTGAGCTCATCCATCTTGAACCTCTTGAGCATGTCTTGAGTGTATTTGGCTTGATTGATGAAGGTACCTTGACTTCGTTGCTTGACTTCAAAACAAAGGAAGTACTTCAACTCTCCCATCATGGACATCTCAAACTTGTTTGTCATCAAAGTGGCGAACTCTTCATTGAAAGCTTTGTTAGGAGAACCAAAAATAATATCATCAACATATAGTTGGCATATGAACAAGTTCCCGTTGACCCTCTTTGTAAAAAGAGTGGGGTCGATTTTCCCAATTTCAAACCCACGATCTTGCAACATCTCGGTAAGGTGCTCATACCACACTCGTGGGGCTTGTTTAAGGCCATAGAGAGCCTTATCGAGAACATATACATGATTGGGGAACTTGGGATCCTCAAACCCCGGGGGTTTCTTGACATGTACCAACTCCTTAAGAGGACCATTAAGAAAAGCACTCTTGACATCCATTTGATATAATTTAAAATTATGATGAGAGGCATATGCAAGTAACATGCGAATAGATTCAAGGCGAGCAACAGGAGCAAAGGTTTCACCGTAGTCGATACCCTCGACTTGCGAGTATCCTTGTGCCACCAGTTGTGCCTTGTTGCGAATGATAATACCGTTCGCATCTTGCTTGTTTTTGAAGATCCATTTGGTTCCAATAACATTGTGATTCTCCTTAGGTCTTGGCACCAATCGCCACACTTGGTTGCGCTCGAAGTTGTCGAGTTCATCGTGCATAGCTTCAACCCACTCCATGTCCTCGAGCGCATCTTGAACCTTAAGGGGCTCAATGCAAGAAACAAACGCGTGATGTTCACAAAAGTTTTTTAATTGATTATGAGTGGTTACCCCTTTTTTCAAGTCACCATAGACGTTCTCCAACACATGTTGTCTAATTCTGAGCTTGTTGGCATTCTTGGCGGCTTGTCTCTCTAGGATTTCTTCCATGGAAGGTTGAGGGACTGCATTTTGTGAGTCATCATCTTGATGATCTTGAGCGCCTTCTTGAGCTTACTCTTGATCTTGAAGAAGATCTTGAGATTGAGATTGCTCGGAAACAGGAACTTGATCTTGGGCATCACTTGGTGAGACACCATCATCAGTGAGTTGATCTTGCCCTTGATCTTGTTCATGTGGAAGAGGACTTTCAGTTTGTTCTTTGGAAGCGTGTGGGTCTTGCGTCGGTGATGGTTCCACTTGAGTGGAACATTGTCCTTCTCCTTCGGCCACAAGGGGTTCCTCAACGGGTAGGAAGTATCCCACACCCATTCTTCTTATGGCTTGGGGAGGAATTTCATCACCTACAACATCACAAAGACCACTTTGCTCCACTTGGGAGCCATTATTTTCATCAAACACTATGTTACTCGTCTCCTCAATGAGTCCTATGGGCTTGTTGAGGACACGGTAAGCATGAGAGTTTGCATCATAACCAACAAATATGCCCTCATGGGCTCTAGATTCAAATTTAGACAAACGAGCACCTTTCTTGAGAATGAAACACTTACAACCGAACTCCCGAAAGTATGAGAGGTTGGGCTTGTTCCCGGTAAGAATCTCATACGGGGTCTTATTCAACCCTTTGCGAAGATATACCCGGTTAGATGCATGATAAGCAGTGTTGATGGCTTCGGCCCAAAAGTTGTACGGAGATTTAAACTCCTCCATCATAGTTCTTGCTGCATCAATCAACGTCCTGTTCTTCCTCTTAGCAACACCATTTTGTTGAGGGGTGTAAGGTGTGGAATATTGGTGCTTGATCCCTTCGTCACTGAGAAACTCATTCAGGGTGTAGTTCTTGAAATCGGTGCCGTTGTCACTTCTAATCATCAAAATCTTTGCGTCATGTTGGCGTTGAACTTCATTTGCAAAGTCGATGACGGTCTGTTGGGTCTCACTCTTCTTCTTGAAGAAATAAACCCAAGTATATCTCAAGTAATCATCCACAATCACCAAACAATATTTTCTTCCACCAAGACTATCAAAAGATGGAGGACCAAAGAGATCCATGTGAAGGAGCTCTAAGGTCCTCTTAGAGTATATTGTAGTGGTAGGACGATGAGCCTTCTCATGTAGCTTTCCTTCAATACAAGCACTGCAAGCACGATCTTTGGCAAAAATCACATTTTTTAGTCCAAGGATGTGATCCCCTTTGAGGAGACTTTGCAAAGATCTCATATTAACATGGGCTAGCCGGCGATGCCAAAGCCATCCCACATCAACTTTAGCCATTAAGCAAATAGCGGTCTTAGTGGGTTGCTCTAAGAAGTTCACCACATAGAGACCGTCCTCGACATGACCAACAAAAGCTACTTTCAGAGACTTGCTCCACAAAAGGGTCACAGAGTCAATACTAAAGAAATTACTAAAACCCATGGTTGCAAGTTGATAAACTGACAACAAATTGTATGCGAGGGTCTCAACAAGCATGACCTTCTTTATGGTGAGTTCCGGAGAGATTACCACCTTGCCAAGACCCAATACCTTTGAAATTGGATCATCACCAAATGAGACTTGGGTGGACATAGATGTGTGAGGATGAACGTCCACCACCAAGTCCTTGCTTCCGGTCATATGATTTGTCGCTCCACTAGCGAGCAACCATGATGTACCTCCGGAAGCAAACCCCTACAAGAGATCAATGTTTGGCTTTAGGTACCCATTCTTTAATGGGTCCTTTCATGTTAGCAACAAGGTTCTTAGGAACCCAAATACACCATTCAATGTACTCATAAGAATAACCAACAAATTTGGCATAAACATGCCCATCACTAGCACGACATAACACATAAGAGGGGTTAAAGTCGCCGGTCTTGTTGGGTTGGATGTTCTCATTCTTGCTCTTGCCCTTCTTGGCAATTTCCCACACAACTTGGTTTTTATTCTTCTCATGAGGACCTTAACTAGCTCTTACAAAGGTTCGCTTGAGTGATGGAGCTTCCTTGGTGTTAACCTTCTTCTTCTCATTTGTTTTGGGTACAAACCCCACTCCTTCTTTTGCCACAACTTCCTTCTGAGAAGTCAGAAGGTCATTGAGTGTCTTCTCACCTTGGATACATGTCACCAAACCCTTTTTAAGCTGCTCTTTGAGCTTGAAATTTTCCTCCACAAGGTGTGCATGCTCACAACATGGGTTAGTAGCAGATGCATTATCAATTTGTACAAAAGGAGGACATGTGGCAATTTCCTTAGTGAGTTTCACTTGGAGTTGATCATGTGACTCCTTAAGAGAGGTATGAGCACATATCAATGCCTTGTGAGAAACGACAAGTGTGTCAAGCTCAACTTTGAGACGATCACAATCCACCCCAAGTGCAACCTTCTCAGACTTGAGAGCATGGTTAAGAACAATAGCATGATCATAATCTTTACGTAATTTAGTAAGGTCAACATTTTGTGACTCCTCAAGAGTCATACGAAGACCTTGTTCTTCCTCAAGAGCACTAGATAGATCTGCTAACTCATCGGCATAATCACGACTATGACCTCTTAGTTCCTCAATACACTGTTCTTGAGACTCAATAGTGTCATGGGCCTCACCAAGTTGTTCCAAGAGAGCAACGAAGTGCTTCTTGGACTCTCCCTTGAGTTTGACCATGAATTTGTCAAACTCATTCTTATCCGCTTTTCCTTCCTCAAGTTCATTCACACGATCTAAGGATGAAGTTGAAGAAATGGAAGCCTTAATGTTGGAGGTTACCTTAGAGATACCTTTAGCCATGAGGCACCTCGCAACGATGTTCTCATTGGGGGCATCTAAGAGTGATGCCTTTGTCGGGGTAGAAGAGGCAATTGCCACGGATGCCATTGCCATTCCTTCACCGCTTGTGTCTTCATCATCAACATCATCATCTGAGGCATACTCTTCTTGAGATACCAGTTCTTTGTGAGGAGCCTTCTTGACAAAGTTGGTTTTGTTTGGGAAAGACTTGGCTTTATCTTTGTGAATGAGCTTGCCACCATTGTCTTCCCTCTTCTCATATGGACAATCCACCACAAAGTGACTTACATTACCACAGTTGTAGCAAGTTCTCACACAATGCTTTCCCTTTGACTCATTTGAGTTGGTCTTGGAGAAGTTGGGCCTTGAGTTTCTCTTGTTGCCCAAAAATTGTCTGGACGCAAGAGCCATGTGCTCATGATAAGCATATTTGGTGTCCTCGGGGCTAACCTCTTCTTCTTCTTCTTCTTCTTCTTCTTCTTCTTCTTCCTCTTTACTGACCTTGGCCTTCAATGCAAGATTGGGAGAGGACTTCCTTGACCGTTGAACACGAGCAAGAGCATTGTCGGCTGTCATGTTGAGGATGTTCATTGCAATGAATTCATCCAACACATCACCAGATGATAAGGTGTGAAAGTCTGGCCTTTGATGAATGACAGCGGACATGGCCTTGTTGTAGGGCATGATAGCCTTCAGGAACTTATGCTTGATCCAAGTATCATCCACATCCTTGCTGCCATGATCCTTGAGGGAGACAGCGAGAGCGGTCACCCTTCTATAGAGCTCACGCGGTTCCTCATCCTCTATCATCATGAACTCATCTGACTGATCAAGAACAACTTCATAGTTTGACCGTTGAATACTTGAGCTTCCCTTGTACACGGAGATGATGTGTTCCCAACATTCTTTAGCAACAGTGAAGGGCTACAGGTGAGGTAGATCTTTAGGAGGAATTGCAGCTTGGAGTATGAACAAGGCAGAAGAATTTAGCTGTTTATCCGCTTGTTCTCTTGGAGTAAGATTGTGTGGATCATGAGGATAGTATCCTTCTTCAATGACTCTCATGAGATGAATTGAGTTGTGATCTAAATGAGACTTGATACTAAAAACCCAGTTAGCAAAATCATTCTTAACAAGTTTAGGAGGAGGACCGAGATTGACTATATGAGGTGGGTGCACCGGTCCTCCATAGACCACGGGAGGGGGAATAGAAGCAAAGCTCCCTGACCCGTTAACTCTTTGAGCATGATTATCTTTGTCGGCACTAGCCCCCTCCTTACCGGAGTTGGCATCCGATGACAAGTTAGTGGGTTTGACCACTTGCCCCGCATCGGTAGACATTTTAAGAGTATTAAGGAAATCCTTAAACATGGATTGAACCTCGGTAGCCATGATGGATTTGAGTAAGGTCAAAGCCTCGTTTAAATCCTCGCGTGAGACCATGTTCACACCCATGGCCTCGGGAAGTTCTCCCACACGAGCCTCTTCGCCAGCCATACTCTTCGGGTGGTGAAACCCTTAATAAAGAGACGTAGCTCTGATACCAACTGAAAGGATCAATATGGTTGACTAGAGGGGGGGGGGGGTGAATAGGCAACTAACACTTTTTAACTTTTCTTTAACAATTAAGGTTTAGCATCAAATAAGTTAGCTAGATGTGCAACTAGGTGAACAACCTATATGATGCTAATCACTACAAGTACACAAGCAAGCATGGAATAAGATATAATAAACGCTTGCAACAAGTAAAGATGCGAGATAACCAAAAGTGGAGCCGGTGGAGACGAGGATGTGTTACCGAAGTTCCTTCCATTGTGGGGAAGTACGTCTCCGTTGGAGCGGTGTGAAGGCACAATGCTCCCCAAGAAGCCACTAGGGCCACTGTATTCTCCTCACCCCCTCACACAATGCGAGATGCCATGATTCCACTATTGGTGCCCTTGAAGGCGGCGACCGAACCTTTACAAAAAAGGTTGGGGCAATCTCCACAACTGAATTGGAGGCTCCCAACGACACCACGAAGCTTCACCACAATGGAATGTGGATCCGAGGTGACCTCAACCGTCTAGGGTGCTCAAACACCCAAGAGTAACAAGATCCGCAAGGGATTAGTGGGGGGAATCAAATTTCTCTTGGTGGAAGTGTAGATTGGGGCCTTCTCAACCTATCCCTAGGAAATCAACAAGATTGATTGGCTAGGGAGAGAGATCGGGCAAAAATGGAGCTTGGAGCAACAATGGAGTTTGGGAAGGAAGAGGTAAGCTTCTTGGAGAAGAAGACCTCCCTTTTATAGTGGGGGACAAGATCCAACCGTTATCCACTCACTCAGCCCCGTGCATCATGGTACTGTCGCAAAAGTCACGGTACTACCGTGATGGCTAGCGGTACTACCGCAGCCTTATGCGGTACTACCGCTAGCATAGGAGTAGCTGGCCCTGGCCGTTAGCACTAGGGCACAAGCGGTAGAACCGCCGGAGCGGCACAACCGCGATCCCGTGCGGTACTACCGCACGGTTGGCAGAGGCAGCCACTGCAGGTGCATGGAAGTAAAAAAATACTTCCGTGCCAACCTCCGTAGAGGGAAACTCTGCGAAAAAAGTCCGCATGGTAGTACCGGACGTGAATCGCGGTACTACCGTAGCTGGGCGGAAGTAAAAAATTACATCCGCGCCTACTACCGCAGGTGTAGCGGCCAGGGCAGGAGACAGTGGTACTACCGCTCGACGGAGCGGTACTACCGCTGACACTTGCGGTACTTCTGCTCCCTGGAGCGGTACTACCACAGGCCACTGAACCCAAACACTTCGCAGGCGTTCCTTTTACACAGAGAAGTAAAACGGGTTGGGGCTCCATTGGAGAGAGGGAAAGGTGGTGCAAAGGAATAGATGTCTACATGTTGATTCCACCCAAACCTTTCCGATGCGGACCCCCTCTTGATAGTACGGCTTTCCTACGAATCAAATCTACCGAAAAGACACGCATAGAACAACCGTCTTCGAGAGATTCCAAGGGGCACTGAATCGTCTTGTGCCTAGACCTGAGATATCTGAAATGCTCAATGCACACGATTAGTCCGTAAAGGCATTGTCATCAATCACCAAAACCACTTAGGGAGAAATATGCCCTTAGGGTGTGTTTGGTAGCATTCCCAACCTAGCATGGTTGTTTTTCTCTGATACATGCTGAGTGTAGCCATGGTGAGTACATGCATTTGATGTTGTTTGGTAGCGATGTATGTGCTAAGACATACTAAGTTGAGACTCTGTTTGCCAGCTTGCATCTGTTTAGACATGTAGGTCGATATTGTAGCAACCGGTATTTTCAAACAAGTGAACAAAATATTTCAAAATTGTGAACATTTTTTAAAAATATGAAAAAATAACATTTTGTGAATATATATTTTTGAATTTTTTGAAGTTTTTTTTGAAAAATTGAACACATTTTTAAATATTGATATTTTTAAAATTTTAAACAAAATTTGAAAATCTAAACATTTTCTAAAAAATCGAAAATTTAAAAAAGTTCAAACTTTTTCTGAAAATTTAAAGATATTTTGAATTTTACACAAATATGAATTCATGTATATTTTTGAAATTTTTGACATATTTTGAAAATCCCATCATTTTTTGAAATTTGAACAAAATTTGAAAATCTAAACAATTTTTGGTATTCTGAACATTTTGTAATAAATAAATTATTTTTAGAAATCCTCAACATTATTTGAAACACGTTGTCGCTCGCTTTGCTCATGCATGCTGATCAGGAAATGGTTGTTGGGGTGTTCTCTCTTCATGCATGCTAAGAGAGTATTTGGGCTGAGGTCGTGCATGCTGAGAAGGCCCCGTGCAGGCCACAAAACACCCAAAAGTGGGTCGAGAAGGGAACTATTGAGCTCATGCACCCTCCATACACTCTACCAAACACACCCTTACAGTCTCTAACCATCCTATATATTAACGGGATACAACAAGGCTAACCTGGTTCGATACAACTAGAATATGTTAGGCGTTCAACAAAAACAACCCAAATAATAGCTCAATAGTCCGCGTATCTTCTCCATTGCATTAAAAAAATGAGTGATTTGATTTTGATTTTATGGCGAGACAGTCCTAGATTAAAAATTTCTATGGCACATACGGTGCTCATATAATTTGAAGATTTGAGAAACTTTACAACTCTAAAGTTGGGATCTACATTATTATCAATATTTGTGTACCAAAAGTGTAGATAAAGAAACATAGATGGAACTATGAAAGTGAATGAAAACTGCTCGCTAGGAGCTTTTGCTCGTATAATCAACCCAACTCTCTCCATCTAGGGAAAAACCCTTCCAATAAACTTTCCCATATAATTGCGTCACAACATCGCCAACAATACCCACCACGACCGCCAACCACCACCACTACTGCAGTCACCAATGCTCGCCTGCCCGCTGATAACTGTCGCCTGCTGCCTGCCAACGATGCCCACCCGCCAAATGAGTGAGTATGGAGACCAAAATAGAAAAATAAACAAAAAACAGAATTCAGGGGCAGATTTTTTACGGACCTGCAAAAGTAGCTCACTTGTGAACCTCCCCTAAGGGCGTGTTTGGTTCCCTGGGTGCATCCAGAATGCATTGCATTAAGGAGCTTGGGTGGGGCTGGCCTGGTTGAGCTGATGCAAAATAGGGATGAGATGTGTGTTTGGTTCACTACATGATACGAGTCGGGTTTAGCTTAGATTTTGTTTGGTATGTTGCATCTGAGGTTGTATGAGAGACGCAACATAAAACAGCTGTTGTTTGGTAAGTTGTATGATGCCAAACAGTATGTAAAATAACTACAAGATAGTTTTGATGATATGCACTTCAAGCCAGATATCTTTGTTGATTGAAGTAATGAAAATATATGATTTGGTCAAAATGTAATCACATCTTCAAAATAGCAGAGATGATTGAAGTAAGAAAAACAAAAAATTGACAGCACCTTGTTTGCTTGTATAGAATAGAAGCAGCTTATGGTACATAATATCTACATAAAATGCATCAAGATCATAAAAAGAATTCACATATTATAGGGTCACGCATCCATATTAATCCAGTACATATTAAAGTTCGCATATAATAGATAGAACCACATATCCATTACAGTCCAACAAAAGAACATAACATAAGATCCATGTTACATTCCATAAATCACATATATATGGGGGCATGTTTTTCTGACCAAATGGAATAAAATATGGTCAGCTAGGTTAATCAAGGTTAAGTATCAACGGAGATTTGCTCACACTCCACCCTTGGGCACATCATCCTTGTCCACTCCTTCATTGGGCACTCCATCATTGAGCTTGGAGAGGTGGTGAATGACCCAACGAGTGCGACGAGTCTCCGTCATCTGCACGAATGAGTGGCTCCTAGCCCTGTTGGTGTTCTCATTGAGATAATCCAAGATAATCAATAGTTCATCCTCACTAAAACCAGGGAGCTCCATAACAGCATCATAAAGTTCAGGATGTGCCTCTGTGGTGGACTTGATAGCAATAGCAACTTCACAGACTGCTTCGGACATGTTGCTCATGACTAAAACTTATTATTCACTCATTAGGCTAGCCCTCTTCCTTTTACCAGTGGAGCTGGAAGCAGCAACAACAGCTTCCCCATGAGCAGCAGTAGTAGCACTCGATTCAGGTTCATTCCCATCAACGGCAAATTTAGAACCACAAGCTTCAAGGTTGACAACCGATGGGGAGGTTCCCAAACATAAGAGAATATAAAGCAAT
Source organism: Hordeum marinum (assembly GCA_022496015.1). Taxonomy (NCBI): domain Eukaryota; kingdom Viridiplantae; phylum Streptophyta; class Magnoliopsida; order Poales; family Poaceae; genus Hordeum; species Hordeum marinum. The sequence continues at coordinate 421,677,467 of CM039675.1, forward strand.
ATCAAGTCTAAAATAGAGCACCAACAGAATTAAAGAAACATAATAGAATTTAAGAACCATGAATATAATTAAAAGAGCAATGAACCATAAATAAGAGTTTAATAGAATTAAAACAGAGTACATCTTAGAATACATATTACAACATAGAATTGACCCAGCTGGGTAGAATTATTCATAATACATCACTAATGGCAACCATATGCCCAGCCCAACACTTGAGCTCTACACATGAGAATTACCCCTATTGGCAAACATATGCCCAGCCCAACCATCTCTAATTTGTGACCATGCTATTATCATTTTCTATGTCAATAACACCATCAGAGGCTGGATTCCCAGTCCAAGTGTGCTCTGGCGGTACAAACTCGTCCTCTCCCCACTGAAGTATCCAATTATGAAGAATGCAGCAAGCTAGTATGATTTTGAATTGTGATGGATAAGGGTGGTGAGGCTTGTTGTCGACAATTCTCCACCGGTTCTTGAAAGCTGCAAATGCCCTTTCAACCGTGATCCTCAATGAGGAGTGGCATAGGTTGAATAACTCCTTCTCATTTTGAGGGACACGAGCACCAAACTTAGTAAGATGGTAGTGAGTAGCCCTATATGGTGGAACAAATCCTGGCCGCACGGCATAGCCCGCATCCACAAGGTAGAATTTTCCTAACAAATAAAAGGTCATGTGTTGTGTTATTACCATATGTTAGCAAACGATCAAAAGCCACTAAAGTGGTTCACTAATACCTGGAGGGACAACAAACCCATCATTCCTTTCCAATGCATCGGCCAAAATGAGTGCATCATGGGCTGACCCTTCCCAACCAGCTAATACATAGGTAAACTTTAGGTCGAAGTCAACTAAGGCCATCACATTTTGGGTGGTGCCGCCTTTCCTACCCCTAAATGCCGAAGCAATAGCAGCCGGTACCTTGGCAAGCACATGGGTGCCATCAATTGTACCAATGAAGTCCTAGGAAAAGAGGTGAGGTATATTTTGTAAAATTTGGTTATTAGCATCTCCATAAAATTTTAAATGATAACATATTACCTTAAAATACGGGTAGAAGCGCCTACTATGTAGGATTTTTGGATGAACTTCATTGGATGGGGGCTGGATCATCTCATCACGCAACTCTCCAATTGCATATAAAACAGCCTTACAGTATCGACTGATTACTTCATTTGACCTCCTAAATATGGGTTTCATTGCCCTAAACCTATGGTTGTGCCCAGCCACAAGAAGGAACATCGCAAGCTGCTCCTCAATGGAGGTGTGAATGCTATCTTCTAGCAACTTCCGCTCACGGAACAAGGTACACAAGTTATAAAATGGGGCCCTATTAATCCTTAGTAGGTCATGGCAATTTATGTCATTGGTATCGTAGATAAAACGTAGATTGGACAACCTAGCTATGTCTCTCTCAAGCATGACATAACGGACTGGAGCACGATAGTTTCTAATTCTAGCCCTTGTAGTTATAGTCGCCATATATGCACACAAAACAGCAACCAGTCCAACAGCTTCACTATCAATGTATCTCGAGTCTTGCTGTTGTCATCCATCTATATAAATTCAGCACAGATTTATAAATTAATAAAGGCATGGGCACTGATAATATTGGCATCATTTGCATAATCAACACAAAATAAAAATATATGCACAGATTATTCATACTATTTGCACCATTTGCATAACTATTTTGTCTACCTACTGATTCCTTCATTTCCAGAAGCTAGCAAAGTTTTCTGGAGATATCACACGTATCCATGCTAATGACCAGCCTGACGTAATACAAAACTGTTGGGGGAACGCGACACAAAACAAAAAATTTCGGTATAGCGAGCACGCCCAGGACCACTATGGAGACTGCATACAAGGTTTGATCTGATCCATACCAACTCGAAGCGCAGGGAAGAAGAGTCGGTGGAGATCGTTGGTGCAGATCCCCGCAGCTAGGATTTTACAACCTCCCAACCGCGAGGATGTACTCCCTCGTCGGACAGCCCTTCGGGAGGCGGTCGGACAGTCCCCCGGACGATGTCACGGACAGCCCTTCGGGAGGACCCTCGAAACTCGAACGAAGACTCGGAAAGCCCTACGGGAGGACACACGAACAGCCCCTCGGGCAAAAGATCGAAACTACGAACTCTCTACAGGGTTGCACACATACGGTGTCATCTATCCGGCAGGGCTTCGCCGTCTAGAACTAGTTCCTGCTGGAACCCAGACAACCTTCCAGCTCTACGAAAGACTCTTTTCGTGGGAGGGAGAGAGAGAGATTGCAAAGCAAAGCATGTGTATGAGAGCACAAGGATGAAGAAATGGCATCCCACTCACCTCCTATTTATAGGAAAACCAAGGGGTAGGGTGGTTTTACAATAAAACCCAAAATGCACATGAATGAAGTCCTTCCACAAGGGCATAAAAGTGAAACCAAGGAACAAGAGGGACTCCATGAAGGAGTCCACCATGTGGCCGGCCACACCCTCATGTGGGGCCCCAAAAATGGCTCCAATCCATCCATGTCATCCCCAAGATCTTTTGGAGCAAAGCCCCAAAAGGTGGCTTTCCATAAAGTAGTCCAAAAAGCACTTTCACTATTCACGACGACATTTTTCAGCGTCCGCTCGAACTGAAAATATTTATGTGGGCTTAGAACAATTCTAGTACCCCACTAAAATAATTTTCAATGCGATCCGGAACAATTCCGGAATAGTGATTTTCATCTGTGAAAAGCATCTGAAGTGGTTCCGGCAGCTCCGGAACATTTCCGGTTTTCATCCCGGAAAATTCCAAAAAGTTTCCAGAATGATTCTGGCACCCTTCAAGAATTATCAGGCATGTGTTGAAACCAATTTGACTTTCTGGTATCCCCTGAAACAACTTTTCAGTTTCACCGAAACTGTTCCGATGACCTGTCTGCGGAACTTTTCCGCTGTCCGAAACTTTTTCGGTGTCCGAAACTTTTCGGTGATTTTCTCTCAGACTCCCTGTCTAGTATTCAACAGATAGATGACCCTTAAGCATGTGACCCTATAGGTTCGGTGAAGCATAGACATGATCCGGAACCCCTTCCGATCAATGATCAACATCGGAGCCGTGGACACCCATATTGACCCCTATACCCACATGAATGAATATTCGAGTGAACCTCTAGTTGCCGTGAGCTATTCCTGTTGCTTCGTGATATGTTTACAATTACCCGAGGTGAGACATGTAGGCATCCTCGTGGATCAACAACTTGTCCACTATGCTAGTTACCTCGTTGCCGGTATTGTTCTCTTTTCTCGTTCCCGTGTTCCCGCATCCCCGTGATCGAATCACAAAGTGTCTGGCCAGACGATGATGGATACCGTAACACCGAGAGGGCCCAGAGATATCTCTCCATCGTCGGAGGAGCAAATCCCAATCTTGAGCTATCAAGTTACTTGACATACTTTTCCATGAACCCGTAAGCCGCCGTAATAGCCACCCATTTACGGATGACGTTTAACAAACCCCAAAGTTCATGAAGCAAGCATGAAGAAACTCGATACTCTCATGGTCTAAGGAATTATGCAAACGTTAACCATCTCTGTGTTATTAACCATTAACTTGTGACAAATGTATCTCATAGCATAACATCAATTCGGATCGATTCAACACGAGTGTTCTACCAACATCGCATCCTCAAAATTGCCTGCATAGCCATGCCCATGATCAGGAAAACAGGACCATCATGCAACACTTGAGCCAGCCTTAGAGGCAAGACTAGGAATACAATTCACCGTTTATTATACCACACGTGCACATGAGTTTCCCTCCAAGCCTCGTTTAATTTGTAGACTCGAGAATCATTGCAGTTATAGCATGGAACATAAACATTCATTACAAACTTTGGAGATACAAAATAACTGTTATTACTGCCTCTAGGGCATATCTCCTACAGACTCCCACTTGCACTAGAGTCATAATCCAGTTACATGGCTTCCCTAATACCAATGGCTATCCGGTGTTGCTCATGCTTTGCTCATGGTAGAGGCTTTGTCATCGGGTCTAACACATTCAGATCAGTGTGAACTTTGCGTACTTTCACTAAACCTTCTTCGACATGATGTCGAATGAGTTTATATTTGCGTTGAATATGCATTGTCTTATGGTGCGAACATGGCTCCCTTGCCTGAGCCACGGCGCCACTATTATCACAATAGATCTCCACCGGGTCCAGAGCACTTGGAACCACACCAAGGTCTTCAAGAAATTGCTTGATACCGACAGCTTGCTTGGAGGCTTCAGAAGCAGCAACATATTCCGCCTCCGTCGTAGAATCCGCCACAGTCTTTTGTTTGGAACTTTTCCAATCAACTGCGCTGCCGTTCAATATGAAAACATAGCCAGATTGAGATTTGAAGTCATCTGGGTCAGTCATGAAGCCTGCATCAGTGTAACAACTTACAATGAGCTCTTCATCACCTTCGTACACAAGGAGTAAATCCTTGGTCCTTTTGAGGTACTTAAGAATACCCTTGACTGCGGCCCAGTGTTCCAATCCTGGATCACCTTGGTACCGGCTGCTAACACTTAGCGCATAGAAAACATCCGGTCTTGTACATAGCATGGCATACATAATAGAACCAACTGCCGAAGCATATGGAATATCATTCATTTGTACTCGCTCATCGAGGATCCGAGGACTCTGATTCTTGCAAAGCACTGTGCCAGGTGACATGGGGAGTAGGCCTTTCTTGGAGTTCTCCATGTTGAACCTTTTCAACACCTTATCAATGTACGTGCTTTGGCTAAGCGCTATTAGGCGTCTTGATCTATCTCTATAGATCCTGATGCCCAATACATATGCCGCTTCACCTAAGTCTTTCATTGAAAAACTCCTTTTCAATGAGTCTTTTATTTCGCTAAGAAAATTCACATCATTTCCAATCAACAATATGTCATCCACATACAAGATTAGAAATGCTTTTGCGCTCCCACTAAACTTCTTGTAAACACAAGATTCTTCATCGTTCCTGATGAAGCCAAACTCTTTGACCACTTCATCAAAACGAATGTTCCAGCTCCTTGATGCTTGCTTCAGACCATAAATGGCTTTCTGAAGCTTACATACCTTTCCAACATTCTTAGGATCGACAAAACCTTCTGGCTGTATCATGTATACATCTTGTTCAAGGTTTCCATTTAGGAAAGCCGTTTTGACATCCATGTGCCATATTTCATAATCGAAATAAGCAGCAATTGCTAGTAATATCCGAACAGACCTAAGCATAGCTACGGGCGAGAAAGTCTCGTCGTAGTCCACTCCTGGAACTTGCGTGAACCCTTTCGCGACAAGTCTAGCTTTGTGGATAGTAATGTTACCATCCGCGTCCGTCTTTCTTTTGAAAATCCATTTACAACCAATGGGTTTTACGCCATCTGGAAGTTCTTCCAAGTTCCAAACTTGGTTTTCGTACATGGATTCCATTTCAGATCTCATGGCCTTGTGCCATTCCCTTGAGCTAGGCCCCGCCATCGCTTCCTTGTAGTGCGCAGGTTCATCGTCTTCAAGAATGAAGATTTTGTTATGAAACCACTCAGGTGGCCGGATAGCCCTACCTGATCTGCGCGGTTCAGTAACAACATTGTCTGAAGTTTCCGCATCACATGCGACAACTTCCGGCTCGGTTGTAGGGATAATTTGCGGAATTACTTCCGGTTCCTTAGCCATATCAACGGTTGCCAAAGATTCACTAATCTCATTAAGTTGTACTGTCCTCCCACTCAATTCTTTAGCGAGAAATTCTTTCTCAAGAAAGTGTGCAACCTTTGCGACAAACATTTTGCCTTCGGACTGGTGGTAGAAGGAATATCCAATGGTGTTATTTGGATAACCTACAAAGTAACATTTGTCTGATCTAGGTTCTAGTTTGGTTGGTTGTAAACGTTTTACGTATGCCTCACAACCCCAAACCTTGAGATGCGACACACTAGGTATCTTCCCACACCACATCTCATGTGGTGTCGTCTCAACAGACTTAGACGGCGCTCTGTTTAATGTATAAGCGGCAGTGAGTAGTGCGTGACCCCAAAAAGATATCGGTAGATCTGTAAGAGACATCATTGACCTTACCATGTCTAACAGGGTTCGGTTACGTCGTTTCGACACTCCGTTTCGCTATGGAGTTTTGGGAGGCGTAAGCTGTGAAATGATTCCACGGTCACTCAGATGTTGGCCAAACTCATGACTAAGATATTCGCCTCCGCGATCAGACCGCAGAAACTTAATCTTTTTGTCACGATGATTTTCTACCTCATTCTGAAAATCTTTGAACTTTTCAAAGGTTTCCGACTTATGCTTCATCAAGTAGATATAGCCATACCGACTTAAATCATCAGTAAAAGTCACGAAGTAAAAATACCCACCCCGTGCGGCCGTGTTCATTGGACCACATACATAACTATGTATTATTTCCAATAATTCACCCGCCCATTCAGGATGACCCGTGAACGGCGTCTTGGTCATTTTTCCCATCAAGCAAGCTTCACATGTGTCAAATGATTCAAAATCAAGGGACGGTAAAACTCCATCTTTATGGAGTCTTTGCATGCGTTTCTTTCTGATGTGGCCAAGCCGACAGTGCCACAAGTAAGTGGTGGTGGTATCAACCTTCTTATGGCGTTTAGCATTCACGTTAAAGACATCATTTCCACAATCAAGATTCAGTATGAAAAGGCCCCCAACAATGGGTGCAAATCCATAAAACATATCCTTACAATAAAGTGAACAACAATTGTTCTCAGACTTGTAGGAGTACCCATCGTGTACTAAACATGATCTAGAGATAATGTTTCTACACAATAACGGAACAAAATAACAGTTACCAAGTTCCAAAATAAATCCTGAAGGGAGACGTAGAGGCATAATGCTGACGGCTTGAGCGGCGATCCCAGCGCCGTTCCTAACACGCATCACGACTTCATTCTTTGCTAGCTTGCGCACCTTCTGAAGCCCCTGTATCGAGTTGCAAATGTGAGCAACCAATCCGGTATCAAATACCCAAGAATTAGAATTTTCTCTAGCAAGCAAAACATCAATGACATTAACTTGTATAACAATTATACCTTTTCCGGTTTTCCCGGACTTCTTATCTTCCAGATACTTCTTGCAGTTTCTCTTCCAGTGTCCTGTGCCCTTGCAATAGAAGCACTCAGTTTCATTCTTGGCTCCACCCTTAGATTTGCGTTGGAAGCTGGTCTTACCGGTGCCCTTGCCCTTCTTTGGCTTGCCTTTCTTTTTGAAACTGGCAGTTTTATTCACAAGCAACACTTGCTTGCGATTTTTCTGCAGTCCTCCTTCAGCAGTTTTTAGCATGGCAAGCAACTCATTTGCTGTTTTGTCCATCCCATTCATGTTGTAGTTCATGATAAAACCGCCATAAGACGGGGGGAGTGAACCTAGCAACAAGTCCATAACATGCTCTTCTGGAAGTGGGAATTCCAGGATTTTAAGCCTTTCAGCGTAGCCAATCGTATTGACTACGTGCTCGCCAACTGAACTGCCCTCAGCCATCTTGGTCTCCGCCATCATTTTCATGATGTCAAAACGTTCAGACCGTGCATTAAACTTGTAAAGAGCATCCAGATCCTTGATCATATCAAAGGAGTTATGGAATTCAAAACGTTTTTGAAGCTCTGAACTCATGCAAGACAGCATGAGGTACTGCACTAAGTTGTAATCATCATCCTTAGTGGCCCAGACATTTTGTATGTCTGCCGCGGCTGTTGCCGCCGGTTTAGGAGGAAGAGGTCCGTCAAGCACATACACTTTCTTAGCACCCCGGAGGACAATCCTCAGGGTACGGACCCAGTCCGCATAGTTGTTTCCATTCGCAACTAACTTCTCTTTTTCTAACATAGGGCCTAAGTTGAACGCGGTGTTGCGAGCCATTTGATCTACAACGGAAAACACAAGTTCATTTAGACTTTGTTCATAATGATTTTTGGCACTAGTGAATAAATAATTTTTATTCTAAGGTGCACTCCCACTCAAATCAATATCTCTCATAATTGATTGTGAGTGATGCAAGACCCAACTTTCAATTCGGCGTCAAGGATGTAACCATCTCAAGTGACGAGAATTTCAATTGGTAGGACAACTTGCCAATCACATCTCTATGTGACTCTTGTTCATCTTTCGATGCATGCGTTCCGAGCTCATGACTTTCATGCCTGAATGTCAAGACAACCAAGTGATCTCGCTGCGAGGTCTCAACTCACCCGCCTCACACTTCTCTAATCATTCGTACCCATGTAACCATGTGATACCCCGAAGAGATAGGTGCCGTGACGGTGCTACACTTGGGAGAACACTAACTACTTGATATTCTAAGTGAGAGATCACCCTAATAAAAAGCGACTACCGCGCAATTAAGAAGGGTGCATCAAGAGGGATAAACATCTCAGGCAATTCATAATAGCATGATATGGTATAGCCCCTTCTGACGGAGAAGTCAAGTATTTCTTCGTCTCCGGCATTCGCGTCGGTGTTCACCTTTGCGAAGATTGCCACCACCTTGTCGATGCACCAGATAATATTGCTATCTCTATAGCTAATAAAATAAGTGCATTACATAAGGTTGACACGCAGGTCATTAAAGTGCAATCATATGGCTCCAGACATCATGCCAAATCATGACACGCAGGTCATGTTAATTACATCATATAGCCATCTCATACATAATCAAAATTGAATATGAGCTTTGCTATACCACATCACATGCAAACCATCCTGCAAAACCAAGTTAGACGCCTCTAATCGGTTTATACAAAATTTTATTTTACGTGGCTTCTAAGGTTTTGACTCAAACCGCAGCTACCAACGTTTATCATCAAGTATGATAATTCAAGTTGCTAGATTAACTTTCCAGGGTGTATGAAACACGACATGATATAATCTCGAGCCCCATACTAAATTTCGTCATACGCGTGACCCCCGTGCAGATCATATCTGCATTGCCCTTTCATCTGCGAAACATCCATATTTCTTTTGACTATGGTGGAACCCAAAGAACTGTTAGCACTTCGTTGATCTGTCAATCAGCATACTCAGGAGCAGCATGAAAGGATCGCGGATTGTCAGAACTTTGTAAGATTCCACAATTCCGTCAAGATATGGACTACGCAAATTCACGGGAAGCAACAGGAACATCGGGTAACAGATTTCATCTGCTACCCGCACAAATAATTTTCAGCAATAGATCTCATCTACTACAAAATTATACTATGCAATACCCATACATCTCATGTATTCTAGATCATAACATGCATCTACTCATAGCCTGGCTCTTGAGGCCACTGTTGGGGAACGCGACAGAAAACAAAAATTTCCGGTATAGCGAGCACGCCCAGGACCACTATGGAGACTGCATACAAGGTTTGATCTGATCCATACCGACTCGAAGCGCAGCGGAAGAAGAGTCGGTGGAGATCGTTGGTGCAGATCCCCGCAGCTAGGATTTTACAACTCCCAACCGCGAGGATGTACTCCCTCGTCGGACAGCCCTTCGGGAGGCGGTCGGACAGTCCCCCGGACGATGTCACGGACAGCCATTCGGGAGGACCCTCGAAACTCGAACGAAGACTCGGACAGCCCTACGGGAGGACACACGAACAGGCCCTCGGGCAAAAGATCGAAACTACGAACTCTCTACAGGGTTGCACACATACAGTGTCATCTATCCGGCAGGGCTTCGCCGTCCAGAACTAGTTCCTGCCGGAACCCAGACAGCCTTCCGGCTCTACGAAAGACTCTTTTCGTGGGAGGGAGAGAGAGAGAGAGATTGCAAAGCAAAGCATGTGTATGAGAGCACAAGGATGAAGAAATGGCAGCCCACTCACCTCCTATTTATAGGAAAACCAAGGGGTAGGGTGGTTTTACAATAAAACCCAAAATGCACATGAATGAAGTCCTTCCACAAGGGCATAAAATTGAAACCAAGGAACAAGAGGGACTCCATGAAGGAGTCCACCATGTGGACGGCCACACCCTCATGTGGGGCCCCAAAAATGGCTCCAATCCATCCATGTCATCCCCAAGATCTTTTGGAGCAAAGCCCCAAAAGGTGGCTTTCCATAAAGTAGTCCAAAAAGCACTTTCACTATTCACAGCGACATTTTTCAGCGTCCGCTCGAACTGAAAATATTTATGTGGGCTTAGAACAATTCTAGTACCCCACTAAAATAATTTTCAATGCGATCCGGAACAATTCCGGAATAGTGATTTTCATCTGTGAAAAGCATCTAAAGTGGTTCCGGCAGCTCCGGAACATTTCCGGTTTTCATCCCGGAAAATTCCAAAAAGTTTCCAGAATGATTCTGGCACCCTTCAAGAATTATCAGGCATGTGCCGAAACCAATTTGACTTTCTGGTATCCCCTGAAACAACTTTTCAGTTTCACCGAAACTGTTCCGATGACCTGTCTGCGGAACTTTTCCGCTGTCCGAAACTTTTTCGGTGTCCGAAACTTTTCGGTGATTTTCTCTCAGACTCCCTGTCTAGTATTCAACAGATAGATGACCCTTAAGCATGTGACCCTATAGGTTCGGTGAAGCATAGACATGACCCGGAACCCCTTCCGATCAATGATCAACATCGGAGCCGTGGACACCCATATTGACCCCTATACCCACACGAATGAATATTCGAGTGAACCTCTAGTTGCCGTGAGCTATTCCTGTTGCTTCGTGATATGTTTACAATTACCCGAGGTGAGACATGTAGGCATCCTCGTGGATCAACAACTTGTCCACTATGCTAGTTACCTCGTTGCCGGTATTGTTCTCTTTTCTCGTTCCCGTGTTCCGGCATCCCCGTGATCGAATCACAAAGTGTCTGGCCAGACGATGATGGATACCGTAACACCGAGAGGGCCCAGAGATATCTCTCCATCGTCGGAGGAGCAAATCCCAATCTTGAGCTATCAAGTTACTTGACATACTTTTCCATGAACCCGTAAGCCGCCGTAATAGCCACCCATTTACGGATGACGTTTAACAAACCCCAAAGTTCATGAAGCAAGCATGAAGAAACTCGATACTCTCATGGTCTAAGGAATTATGCAAACGTTAACCATCTCTGTGTTATTAACCATTAACTTGTGACAAATGTATCTCATAGCATAACATCAATTCGGATCGATTCAACACGAGTGTTCTACCAACATCGCATCCTCAAAATTGCCTGCATAGCCATGCCCATGATCAGGAAAACAGGACCATCATGCAACACTTGAGCCAGCCTTAGAGGCAAGACTAGGAATACAATTCACCGTTTATTATACCACACGTGCACATGAGTTTCCCTCCAAGCCTCGTTTAATTTGTAGACTCGAGAATCATTGCAGTTATAGCATGGAACATAAACATTCATTACAAACTTTGGAGATACAAAATAACTTTTATTACTGCCTCTAGGGCATATCTCCTACAAAAACTACCCAGCCATCTCTAATCCATAGGGGAAAAGTAGGTTGGTGCTAGATCTTATCCTAAATAATAAAAGGAGAGGGCAGACGATGGGAACAGAACGCATTGGTGCATCCATCCATCTGCATCAGAGAACATCCATCAGAGGCCGCTGTTTCATTCATCCGCATCGGAAAAGAAGCACCACGAGTGCAGGGTGAGCGGCAGAGAGATGTGGATGGGAAGGAGAGGAGAGGGATGGGGGGGGGGGGGCGGATGGAAGACATGGAGAGGGAGGGGAGGAGGAGGGTTCTACCTCCACAACGGCGAGGTCCGCCGGCGATGTCGACATAGGCGACGACGCTGCGAGATCCACTTCTGTCGCAGGAGAGGGAGGGGAGCGAAGAAAGCACGCGTGAATGAGTCGGGAGTGAGCGAAACCCTATCCCTTGCTCGGCTAGGTGCAGGCGCGCATGCAGCGGCGGGTGCAGGCTCGCGGAAATGCCCGAAACCTGCGTTCCCGCTCAGCCTGGCTGGGAGCCTCTTTTTGCATCTGTCGGGCCTGGCCCAGTAAGACATGCAGGCTACCAAACATTGATAATATTGCACGGTGGGTGCGAGCGAGGTGCGAGGCAAGGAACCAAACACGCCCTAAATTATATGGACACCTTGTAAAATAACATCTAGGAGGAGTTTATTTATGGGACTTGTTAGTGATGCTCTAATATACAATGCGTCACATATGGCATGACCCATGTGCACCCTCGCAGGACACCCCTCGGTTAGCCACCCCTCGGTTAGCCGGGCTCGCACTCAAAGATCAATGCTAATGAAAGTACATATTGTAAAATGCAAGCAAACGTATCGGCAAAAGATCAAATCCCCCAAGGAAACATAGTGAGTTTCATCTAAAACATTTTTTTGGGGGGAATAGTAATGGAAGCTTTGTAGAGAGCATGTGAGGGGAAGAATTTGTAGCACGCTAAAACCTCCCCAAGACACCTAGGAAATCTTATACGCAGCTCAAGTTTACAAATAGTTGTTATGCATGACTTTCCGCCGATGGGACGAGCCACTAGACGCAATATATGTGTTCTTTCGTTTCCATTTTTTTGGTGATATTTCCCCCCTTTTCTTTTCCCGTCTTACACTTTTCTTCCCTCTTTATCCATCATTTTATTCTCCCATTTTCTAGATTTTATTACTTATTCCGCTTTTGATAATCTATTGGGTTGATTCATTTCCTATGAAGAAAATACATGAATATTATTCTTACAAATTATGTACATTGTATTTTAATAGGCATGCTTTTTATTAGATATTATATGTTTCTAAAACTTTATTTTATTTTACTTTATAACTATACTTGAAGATTTAAGTATAAGACAAACATTTTCTTTCATACATGAGAACGTTTTACATGCAGGCATGTAAAAAATTTCATTTTCTATACACAAATTCTTCTATCTATCGTTAAGTTGATTTTAATCTTGAAGAATTTAATAAAAAAAATAGTGTTCATGTTTTAAATAAATAAAAACTAAAAATAAAGTTAATTGGCTGCTTAAGGCGGGCCGAAGTCGACTCATTGCCGGTTGCCTCATGGCCCAGCTACGACCTCGTTAATAATAAGACAAATAAAGAAGAACCAATACAGTATTTAGGTCAGAACGGTCCAAGAGAAGCTAATTGCGCTACCGCCGCCGCATCAGAGAGCCGCCACGGCCACCGGCAACGCCCCCACACCGCCACACCGGCGCGGGCCAGCAAGAGGGCGACCGCCGTCGAGCAGACCCCGGACGGCCGCACCGCGCCGTGCGAGCCTGCAAGGGAAGCAGGCAGCAGTTACCAGGCCGGCGACCGCGAGTGGACAAGCAGCGAGGAGCTGCAGCGGCAGCAGATTGCCCCTTTTGAGACCTCAACCCGAGCCTGCTCTTTTGGTCGATTTCAGTGCCAGGTTTGTTGTGTCTCCTATTGTAATATTCTTGGTGAAATTTGATATATGTCCCCCTCACCAAATAAATCCAATCACGGTGCCTTACATCGTTGGTCATGTCAAATTATAAATACGGCATTGATTTCATTGAAGCCATATGACCACTTGCTGGTAGAAAACTTCATCTTCTTTGCATAGTCATGTTTTGTCCCGAATCTCAATTGAATGAGTTTCTACAACGTGTTTGTGTTTGTATCTGTTTATCAATCTCAAATCATATTTGTGGGTATCTCCAATACTCAAATTAGCTGTAGTGGCAAATCATATCCTTTTTCATCCACATTTGTAAAGCCTTTAACAGCAATTGTATGGAGAAATTTTGCACATGGTAGCACTATGAACCAGGGGTATGTTTGAATGCATTTTTTACATGACAAAGCTTGCTCCATCGGTGTTGCGCACTTGCACATTTGATTACACAGGGTGCACTGGATAATCTTAAATTGATTATGACGATTCTTATTAGTCAAGTCAGGTAACCCTAGGAGTACTGAGTACCCATGTGCTGGTAATTCTAATTTATGTGGAAATAGTTAGTATTGACTGTCTAATGCGGCTAGTCTAATTAATGAGGTGTGGAATATATATCTCCATCAGCATACATGATTTCCATGTTTCTTTTTCTGTGTTTATTGATGTATCATAAGCATGACACTCAAGTATTGTACTAGCTATCGGAACTTAGTATTGGTTCTCGTCTATTTCTGGATTGTCCCCTTTTGGTAAATATACAGTATGGGAGGACAGCTTCTAGCTTGATTTGAAATAATTTCTAATCAGCCAAATAATTTACAGGGAGCAGTACAAAGTTTTTCTTCTGTCAGGAGGGGTGGGTGATCTCTCATTTCCTCAAGTAGAGCAGAAGCAGTATAAAGTTGTTTGGTGATAATGGAACCAAAGCATTCTGCTGAAATGTCCAGGTGCAACATCTTGACTAACCTTTAGCAACAAATGAGCCCTAACATTTTCAATTGATTATATAACATAGAAATGATCTGCAGGCATTTGGACAAGCAAAATCATGCTCTAATGGAAACATACCGAGCAATGTCTCATGAGTTACATAAACTACAGGTGAGCCTCAGATACTACTAAGCTTTTATGTGAAGAAGGAATCTCAGGTGTATTTCTTTAGTAACCAATTGCTGTCATTTTATATAGGTTGAAGAGGAATCAATCATGCGCAAGTTGTATGAGCTGATGTCTGCAGAAGGGCTTCTTCCAAAGGTACATTGTTGGTGCTGCTGTTCTGAAATTAGACCGTTGGAGCTGTTAAGCTTAGCATCACAGTTACCATTAAACCAACTGTAACTTTATATATCCATACGGTAAAATAGAGGGCTCAGCAACAGTTCAGATTTGCTAATAACTGAAATATACACTGCAGAAAATAAATGATAAATTCGTAAGAGAATGAGGAATTCGATTTTAGGAGGAAATAACCTGTCATACTGCTAAGACTTTCCTGTTATTTCTAAATGGTAACCCTTACTTGTTTCTCTATACTGATTAAGCCTTTTTACTTTAAGTTGGACAAATAACTAGTAGAATAACATTCTTTAGTAATATGGCTCGTCTAATAAAGTAGAACCAATTGTTACTGAACATTAAGTACTATAATAACTGAGGATACAGTAATTCTTAACTTGAATTGCTACGGTCATTTTTGGGGGCTTGCATTTTTTATTATTCAAACAATTTGGCATTCACGTTTAAGTTAAAGAGATGCTGATTGAACTAGCATATTCTCACACAACTTTTGTACCATGGGTTGAAGCAAAATTAGCGTTTTTTAGAAGCCGTTATAAATGTAAAGTTGAGCTAATCTCAAACCTATCTGCACATAAGTGTGTTGACACTTCAAGAGAGAATCGCCGATTCCTAAGAAAATCCTAGTTTCTCCACTTATGGTTTTGTGCATTCATGAACTGAGGCCATAAAGAAACGCTTATTTAGTCCATTTTTCTGTCTTAGGCACTTGAAACATAAGACAATCAACTTCATTTCATGCTGCTCTGCCTCCTTTAACCAATCTCCCAATAATTGATGCAGCACAAGAAAAAAAGGCAGCCGGAGAAAGCAGGGGAATCAAGCCAGGAAAACGAAGAAGAGGAACAATAGAATGTCAACTGTGAATCTGCAATATATCGTGTCACATGGGGATGCAAGTTTGGCTGAATAGCAACCGATCTTAGGTATCCATCCACTCCAATGGATATACTGTAGTGAAATTCTTGTCTCGGCTCCAGCAGTTTGTTTCCCTGTAAATTTCCAAACTGCACAATGGAATCTTGAACCTCGCTATTGTTCTGTGAGGAATTTTGAGGTGGCTTTCGAGCCTTGTTTGTTCATAGACGCTTTTGATAGCTTGGGGCGTGCATGACTAGCACATGAATTTTGTGAATCTTGAATGTGACTACCGTCCAAACTCGTCAGTGAGGAATGGGCAGCTGATTCTAGTTTGTTTTACCTTACGCACATGTTGTGTATGAGAATCTTGTGTTTTGAGATGGTTTTCCTGTCGTGCTACTTGTTTGTCCTGGTCGCTTTGGAAAACCTGGGGCATGACTAGCACATGATTTTTGTGAAGTTAGTAGATTCTTGGACAGTGGACGCAATATGAAATGTTTAACAGGCCAGATAATTTTCATCATTGATACGTAATATATTTTCCATTCGCTTTACTTGGAGCAGGCGAGACAATACTGACTCATCTGCATTGTGACGCTGGATGCATTCAGTGTGCATTGGGTAGTGGAGCACAGTTCTCTGGTAGTCTATGCATAATCTTTCAAGCTTCAGCACGGTCAGTGTATGGATGGAATTCCCTGCTGATGCATGCTGGCATTCTGACAAAGCAAACTTACAGCACATGTGTTATCGTAGCTACAATCGCAGGCGTTCCCATAATCGGGTCGCGGCCTGGATAACTTTGAGCTTGGCCTCTAAACTGTTCAAGTTGTTGAGGTGTATATGTTCAAGTTGTTGAAGTGTACATGTGGATTGCCTAGTCCTTTCCATTTATTCGAACTCTTGGTTCCGTTTTCGTGGAGCAGGCTGAAATCCTTGCAACTTCCAATATTTTCCAAACTAATGGAGCAGGCTGATTGTGGTGCTTTTGTCCTGGTTTCTGCTGCTGCCCCTGACAGTGAAGAGACTACAATACCAATTCCTTCCAAAATCCAGTCCCTTATTCAGTATTTTGCAGACAACTTTACATGACCCTCTCAGAGGACGTTAAAGTGATAAACCAGAGATCTTGCATCGTACCTCGTCACCAAAAGATGATCCTGAACAAATTATCAAGCAACTGATATAGCCGTATAAAAATTCAGTCCACCATAGTCCTCACCAGCTATACTAGTCAAGAAAAAGGATGGGACTTGGAGGTTATGTACTGATTACAGAGAACTCATTGTCACAGCTATTAAGAAAATCTTATCCCTGTTATTGAGGACCTCATGGATGAATTGCATGGAGTGGTGTTCTTTTCCAAAATTGATTTGAGGAGTGGCTACCATCGAATCAGAATGAAGCCTGAAGATATTGAAAGACTGCTTTTTCAACACACCATGGAAATTATGAGTACTTGGTTATGCCATTTGGTCTCACTAATGCCCCCAACAACTTTTCAGTCTCTCATGAACTTGGTCTTGGAGCCATTTTTAAGAATAAAGAAAATGTCTACTTAAAAATACAACCTTACAGGCATATTTCCCTGAGCATTCATAGACAAAACTACACTCTAAGCTATATGGCCCATTCAAAATACTAGAGAAAATTGGAAACTCCTATTTCAAACTATTGTTGTCAGAAGGTTGTAAAATACACCCTACTTTCCATGTGAGTCAACTTAAGAAACACATTGGTCCCGAAGTGATTGCTACTCCACCCATGCCTTTGGTTGATGAACAAGGACACATGTTAATGGAGGCAGAAGCTCATTCCAAGGCCACAAGGACATATCAATGTACCAGCAGTACAATGGTTGATGCAATGGATTAATATGCCAATTGAGGAGGCAACGTGGGAGGACTCTGCTTTTATCCAGAAGATTTTCTTGTTTTTTATCCTTCATGACAAGTCTGGTCTTTAAAGAGGGGGGGGGGGGGGAGGGGGGGTATTGTCACACTCACACCTGCATCTCGCTATGAAGATCTTCGGTTACGTGTTCACGATACGACACACTCTTTCACCATCTGATATTGATCCAGCGACTCCCAGTCATTCCGATGAACCGGTATGCAGGTAGGCGCGAAGACGGCCTCGGCGACAGAAGATCTTCATCCAACGGCTAGAGTTTAATTACCTTTTAGGCGCATTTTACTGTTTCTATCCAGTTACTTCACTTTACCTCTTTTACTGCTATTTGGGTTGTAATAATGGTTATAAAAGCCACTGGTCCAGGTGCCCTGGGTATCAAGTTGTAACTCTAGCCGTCACTGCGTGGTTGACACTACTTTCCCCTTTTCAAGCCATAGAACCCTAGCTAGTTCCCTCTAAATCCGGGGCTAGTTCTTGCAATCCCACTCTGAATTTCATTATTTCGACCTCTAATGATAATAGTGGGACAAAAAAGGATGGTGCATAGATCTTTAATTTGTGATGAGCAAGTGCAAAAAGCTGATGACAGCAACCCCGGGCATGATCCTCATCCAAAGTGAAATGTACCCATGGTTCTCATATTGAACTACGCACGCGTAGGTCTGTCCGATTGGGAATCGAGGATTGCAAGCCAAAACGCAACCGCCAACAAAGAGAAAAAAAAAGACCTTCATCGATCAGACCCCAAACAGCGTCGTGCCTGCTGTGCACAGCTAACCGGTGCTTCGAAAACGCGGGCGGCAAGCAAACGAAATTCGCGGCGGCGTGCCTAAAAGCCTAGGGCTCGAATTTGAATCCGACTCCAGATCGAGGTCGCTCTGTAGGTATTTCCACGCCCGATCGCGTCGATCGATCGGCCCGGCACCCACCCGCCTCCCCTCCTGCCTGCTTCCATCGCCCCCGCCTCCACCGCGCGCGCACCCACCTCTCCAGCAACCAAACCGCGCGGTTCGTTTCGTCGGGCTAGCGCGATGGCCGCCCGCAAGCGGCCTGCCGCCGTCCTCGACGCCGGCCATGCCGCGTCGACGTGCTGCAAGAGGAGCCGCGCCGAGATCAGGAGCGCCGCGGAGTACGACGAGGAGACCTGCCTCGGCGAGGGCGGCTTCGGCTGCGTCCTCCTGGCGCGCCACCGCGACACCCGCAAGATCGTCGCCATCAAGTACCTCAACTGGCCGGACGGGTCCCAGCAGCCCCCCTCCGCCGCCGAGCTTCTGCGGGAGGGCCGATTCCTCGAGGCCTGCGACGGGAACCCGTACGTCGTCGGATTCGAGGGCCTGGTGCGCGACCCGGACAACGGCGCCTTCGGCCTCGTCATGGAGTACGTCGGCGGGTCGAGCCTCCACAAGTTCCTGCGGAACAGGCGCGGCGGCCCGCCGCTCCCGGAGTCCACCGTGCGCGCCATCATGTGGAAGCTCCTCACCGGTGCAAGCAAGATGCACGACCGCCACGTCGTCCACCGCGACATCAAGCCCAGCAACATCCTCATCGGCCAAGACGGCGAACTCGTCAAAATCTGCGATTTTGGGCTGGCGATCTCCATGTCCGAGCTGCCGCCGTACGCCCAGGCCGGCACGCCGTTCTACGTCGCGCCCGAGATGCTCCTGGGGAAGAGGGACTACGACGCGCTCGTGGACACGTGGTCTCTGGGGTGCGTCATGGCCGAGATGCTCACCGGCAAGGCGCTGTTCCTCGGCGACGATGATGATGACGATGACGACGCGACAACCAATGAGATCATCCAGCTCTGGAGTATCTTCCGCTTGCTCGGGATGCCGGACGAGAGGACGTGGCCGGGGTTCACGTCGTTGCCCTTCATCGCCAAGGCGCTACAACTGCTACCGTCGGGGCACAAGCACAGCCGGCTGCGGGATTTGTTCCCTGAAGAGAAGCTGTCCGAGGAAGGATTCCAGGTGCTGCAAGGGCTCCTCACGTGCAACCCCGACAAGCGACTGACGGCAGCCGCCGCGCTGAAGCGCCCATGGTTCGCTGCTCCTCGTTCCGCCCCCGACGCCGCCGAGAAGGTCGAGGCTTTGTCGTTTACGAACAAGAAGGCCCCAAGGATCAAGTTCATCCCGCCGGCGATGCCAGAGAAGAATCTACTCAAAATTCCACTGGCCGTGTGGAACGCAGCTCAACGAGTCTAATTAAACTCTCCAGATGTAACTGTGCTTGGATGAACTCTCGTGATGTAAGTTGTAACTGTGCTTGGATGAGCCATCTATGAGCCATCAAGTAGAACTTGATCGCCGGATCGCTCATTAGTGTTGGCCTGGTTTTCTGAAGTGTGTGTGTCACCGTGCACACGTTCAGAGAATCAGAGGTGTGTAAATTGTGACGTAGTGTTGAGAGATCCATTAGAGTGCTGGCATGCTGACTTGTTGTTTACAGATTTCATGAATTGAATTACAGACATACAGTACACAATTTATGCGTTTTGTCCAAAATCCTGAATCGATGATAAATATGTAGTTCAAATGTTCTATGCAACAGAAATCTGGAGTGATGGATGAATTGATGGTTAAAATGTCCTGCTGGTCCAGATTTCTTGAGTATAAATTGAGCAATTGTACATCAACTGGACTTGTTCATGTAGTTCAGTGTAGGTGTTTCCACCTTCATTTCTTTACTGTGAAATAGATAGTGTATTTTCTTTAAGTTAGCTATATACACACATGGTAGTATGGTACCTGTCGGATCTTCGACACATCGAGCTGGGGAAGAAGACTTTCAGGGAGAATGAACCAAATTCAAGTGCTTGGATGACCATGTGTGTCATGAAGCCCCAATGGTCAGAAGTTCAGAACTCCTTCAGAAAAGTACGGACTTAATTGCACAAAACCACGACATTTCGGGCTTCTTCTACAAAAAATCACCTGGTCCCTAATCATTTGCAAAAATCACCGCACATTCAGTAAACTTTTTGCAAAAGGCACTGACTGCTCGCTTAGTAGCGCTTGAGGGCGTTTCCGACAGGTGGGACCCAAAATAATTGACGTGGCGTAACGACCAGCCGGACGGCGCCGTTAGCCAGGAGTTGGTCAAGCCGACGAGGTCAGCTCGCGTCGGGAGACAGACCAGCTCGACCCCCCGCTCTGTCTTCTTCCTGGCGACCGCGAGCTCCCTCTTACTCCTCTCCTCTCCTCTCTGCTCTGCTGGCCGCCACCCGCCGGCCATGGTGTCATGGAACGACGGCAATAGCAGCGAGTCGGCGACGGCGCAGTACATCTCCTCCTCCGACTCCCCTATGAAGGTGAGTTCGTTCGATTCTGGCAGATTTAGGGTTTCGATTTGGGCATTTGGGATTTAGGGTTTGTGCTACTTTTGGTCGATTTGAACTCGTTCTTTCGATTTGGACCAGATCCCAGCTACCATAGATGACCTGTTCTATTCTGGTCTAGATGATAATGTGATGTGTGAGCATGGCAAACTAGGGAAGAAGTATGTTGCATTCGAAGGGATTAGCACTGGGAGGAGGTTCATTGCTTGTGCCATTGAAGTAAGTTTGCAAATTAGTTCTGTTTTTTTTCCAGTTGTTCTAGGGTTAACTATTCATTGTTCATAGTCACTGTTCATTGTTCATAGCCACTGTTCATTGCTCATGTTTAGTGAATCTTTTAATTAACCGACTCTTAACCTGGATAAAGTATTCTTTAACTAAATTTTCAACTGAACTGTCAACTGAATCTTTTTGTTAATTGTTATCTGAACCTTCAAGTTAACTGTTAACTGAACTGAATGTTTAGATAGTTATTGTATTTTTAACTGAATTTTCAACTTCACTGTCAACTGAATCTGCAATTTAACAGTTATCTGAACCTTCAAGTAACTTAATGTTTATTTAGATAAAGTATTTTTAACTAAATTTTCAACTTAACTGAATCTTCAATTTAACTGTAGGGAGATAGTAATTGTGGAGTAGTTGAATGACTAGATGAGGACTGGCCAGATCAGTTGCAGAATGCTCTTTACAAACTCTGGCTTATGTATGAGGAGAGCCAACATTGCAATAGGATTGCATGCCTGGAACATTCAGCTAATGTCCACAATCTGACAAAACAGAAAAAGGAATTCCAGGTCACTTATGAGAAGCTTGTTGAAGATGTGAACAACCTGCTGGATTCCCAAGATAACCTTCCACAACCACATATCAGCGTTGGAGATATGAATGATGGATAAGATCATTTGAAGAATCATGGTGAGGAGAACAATACTATACATGTGGATAAGAGCAATGGAGGAGATCTAAATGAAGAACTGGTTGTAAAGGATGCTGAGATCACTAAATTGAAGGTTGTTGTTGACCAGTTGAAGTTCATTTATGTTGCTCAAGGCAATGTCATTAGGAAATTGAAGTTCAATCATCTTAAAGAGAAGGAAAAATTGAGCTCTGGTAATAGGACTTACAAGTTTTGTTATGCCGACTTGAAGAAAGAGAAGGAGAAGATGTGCATTGAGAAGAGTAACCTAGATTGCATCATTGCTCAACTGATTAAAGATAATTAGAAGTTGCTCAGTGAAAATAGTTCTCTAGAGTGTTGCATTGTAGACATGAAGAAAGCAGGTGAAAACAACAAGAGAAAGCTCAAGGAGATAAGGGGTATTTGTGATGAAGAATAATCAGAGGACCCGACCTTGTTGGTCATTATCTTAAGTACCACTATGGGTTGTAATGTGTACCCTATGAATCTTAAGTAGTAAGTTTTTATTATGTCCTTGAACTATGGCTTAAAATGTGTGACCTATGTTGTGTGATGACATCCTAAGTACTAAGTTTATATAATGTTCTTGAACTTTGAATCTTGAGTATTTCATTTATGTTATGGTTTCTGGTGAATGGTGTGTGAGGAATATAGCATCATATGACCAAAGTAACCCATGTTATGTTTTGTCGACCTCTATCCACCCCGAATGACCAAAGTAACCCATGTTAGGTTTTGTCGACCTCGATCCACCCCGAATGACCAAAGTAATCCATGTTAACAAGCATCATCATCAAAAAATATGGAAGATAGCATCATAACAAGCATCATCAACAACAAATATGGAAGATAGCATCATAACATGCATCATCATAACCAGGTCTCCAACACAACCATTATTAGGTAACTTACATCAAAGTATCCAACAGAACCATAATTAGTTGGCATCATTCAAAGTCTCCAACACAACCATAATTAGGTGGAATCATTCAAAGTCTCCAACACAACCATAGTTTCTAGAACTTACATTGTTCCAAACAGTATTGTGCCAACATAGGCAACATAGCCAGGTCCCCACAAACTTACCTGCTGCCCTTAGAACAATTGAACCACTCAGACATCTTAAAAGATGCTTTTCTGATTCTTCCAGTACCTGCTTGTCTTGGAGGCAAGAAGTTTTGCCTTGCCCTTTGCCTAGTAGAGGTACTTGGCCCAACAGAGGTAGAGGAACCGAACCCAGCAGAAGATGCAGCAGTAGTTGTTGGAAATATGCCCTAGAGGCAATAATAAATAGTTATTATTATATTTCCTTGTTCATGATAATCGTTTATTATCCATGCTATAATTGTATTGATTGGAAACACATTGCATGTGTGGATACATAGACAACACTGTGTCCCTAGTATGCCTCTAGTAGACTAGCTCGTTGATCAAAGATGGTCAAGGTTTCCTCGCCATTGACATGCGATGTCATTTGATAACGGGATCACATCATCGGGAGAATGATGTGATGGACAAGACCCAAACTTAAACATAGAATTTGATTGTGTCAGTTTATTGATATAGTTTTTTGCATGCAGGTATCTATTTCTATGACCATGAGATCACGCAACTCACTGATACCGGAGGAATACCTTGTGTGTATCTGTTGGAGATATGCCCTAGAGGCAACATGTATGATGATATTTCCTATGTGTTTATGAATAAAGATAGTCCTTGGACATTATCAGTGATGTGTATTAACAAGTATGTGACTTGTTTGTGAGACTATGTATTGTATAATAACTGTCCTAAATGGTCCCTAGTCGAAAGGGTTGTGTGGTCGCGCAACCAGTTAGACTAGCATATGCCATGGTGGATGGTCCGGTCTCACTGACCATGTAGCATTGGATGCTAGCCGGATAATATGGACTTAGAAAGGTCTGGTCGAATTCGACATAGTCGGATCCGAGTCGAGATAAGGTCTGAGTTGTACAGACCGAACTATGAGACGCATCGATAGGTCATCTGTGAGTCTCTAGTACAACATATGTTCTATGTTGTAATACCTGAGCTGGTGCATGTACTCAGGATGATTACAGACTTGCTTTGGGCCAACCAAACACTACTCCGTGACTGGGTAGTTACAAAGGTAGGTTTCGGACTTGTCCAGACCCATTGTGCGAGACATGGTCAAGCAAGATGAGATTTGCCCCTCCGATCAGGAGAGTGATAATCCCCAAGTGCAAGGAATCATCATAGAAATTTCCAAAGGTGGAAGTGATAAGTATGGAGTGTCGAACCCACAAGGAGCTAAAGGTAAGATCAATATTCTCTCAAGTCCTATCTGCCACCGATACGACTGTACGTACACCGAACGTTTGCTTCCATCTAGAAACGAGAAATAAAACTACATTGCGGGTATGAAGAGGATAGCTTTGCATGATATCGGAGAACTAAAATGTAAAAATAGGTGCTGTTATCATAATATTACAATATATTACAAATATCGAGTGTGGAATAATGATGGGTCGGTGTGCAGAATTATCCTAGGCAATTGTTAACAAGATCGGAAATCATTATTGCAATTTTATATGAGGGAGAGGCATAAGCTAACATACTTTCTCTACTTGGACCATATGCACTTATGATTGGGACTCTAGAAAGCATCTGCAACTACTAAAGATCATTAAGGTAAAACCCAACCATAGGATTAAAGCATCAAGTCCCCTTTATCCCATACGCAACAACCCCTTACTCGGGTTTATGCTTTTGTCACTCAAGCAACCCACTATAAGTGAATCATGAACGTATTGCAACACCCTACAACGGGAATCCTTCACATGTGCGCGACATGGAAGGCACCATAGGACAGCACCAAAATAAACATACAACTCAAACCAATCTAGATCATCAATCAACCCAAAGGACAAAATAAATCTACTCAAAACATCATAGGATGTCAACACATCATTGGATCATAATATGTGGCATAAAGCACCATGTTCAAGTAGGGGATTACAGTGGGGTACGGGAGAGTGGACTGCTAAAAGGAGACGAGGATGGTGATGAAGCTAATCGCCGTGGCGATGGTTCCCCCGGTGGCACTCCGGCACCACCGGGGGAGAGGGGGAGAGGGTCTCCCCCTTGTGCTTCCTCCTCCATGGCCTCCACCCTCTATGGGGAGAGGTTCTCCCTCTGGTCCTTGGCCTCCATGGTGTTGATGGCCCCTCCGGGACGATGAAGATGGCCTCCGGTGATGGTGACCCCCTCCGGTAGGGTGCCGGAGAGGGACAAGATTGGATTTTTGTGGCTCTGGAGGTGTGCGGCGGCGGAACTCCCGATCTAGGTTTCTCTTTAGAGGTTTCTATATTTATAGAAATTTTTGGCGTCGATCTCACGTCAAGGGGGGACACGAGGCGGTGACAAGCCTGCTAGGCGTGGCCACAGGGTGTGGCCGCGCCTGGCAGGCTTGTGACCTCCTTGTGGCTCTTCTGTCCCAACTCCAATGCTTTAGAGGTCTCTTTTGGTCAAGAAAAAATCATACTAAATTTTCAGCCCATTTCGAGAACTTCTATTTCTGCACAAAAAATGACACCATGGTAGTTCCGCTGAAAACAGCGTCAGTTCGGGTTAGTTCTAATAAAATCATACCAAAATCATATAGAATTATTGTAAACATGGCATGAATACTTCATAAATTATAGATACGTTGGAGACGTATCAGCATACCCAAGCTTAATTCCTGCTCGTCCTCGAGTAGGTAAATGATAAAAGAAATAATTTATGAACTGTGAATGCTAGCAAGTGCACAAGTTTGATCAATGACAATTCTAAACACTTTTCTAGCATCATTATATATCATAAACAGTAGCTCATCTCATAAACCTTCTCATGATGAAATAACAAGCAATCCACATGTTAAAGTATAGACTAACAAACTATGCTTTCAGTCACCAAACAATTGCAATTCATCTTATTTTTAGGAAGGGTCTATGTAAGAGCTTTGATTTAGCAAATTCCACATACTCAACTACCATATAGTCTTCCAGATTTCTAACTCTCAAAGCATATTTTTAGAGAAAATGGCATCCGTCGAACACAAAGAAAGATAGGTGCTTAGAGTTTCACCTCCCAACTTATTCATCATATAGATAATTGTCAACAATAATAATTCATGATCAAATATATTTGGATGGCCATATATGCTTGGATCTTTCGCCACCACATGATGCTTGCCAAGAGAAAAAGGTGAAATATAGGAAGTGGTGTAGATCACCATGACTCTTGTATAATGGTAAGTACTAGAAACTAAAACATAGGCCCTTCGTAGAGGGAAGCATTGATTTGTAGAGGTGCGAGAGCTCGAGCTTTTAAAACAGAGATGAATAATAATTTTGGGCAGTATGCTTTCATTGTCACCATAACGACCGAGAGATCTTGGTATCTTCCATGATAGATACATTATAGGCGGTTCCCAAACAGAATGGTAAAGTTTTTACTCCCCCTCCACCAATCAATCACACTCCACGGAGCCGAATCCACGGGTACCGTCCATACCAACAACATTCCTGGGGGAGTTTTGTTTAATTATTTGCATTTTTTTCCTTTGATTTCGGGACTGGGAATCCCTGGTAACTTTCTCGTGACTAATAGTGAATCAACATATATCGTGAGAATAAGCCACCTAGCATGGAAGATACCGACGGTCCCTAGTTACTATATGAGCGATTCAGGCATACAAAACAGAATATTATTTAAAGGTTTAGAGTTTGGTACATGCAAATTTACTTGGAACGATAGGTAAATACCACATATAGGTAGGTATGGTGGACTCATATGTAACAACTTTGGGTTTAAGGGTGTTTGGATGCACAAGTAGTATTTCTATTTGGTGCGGAAGTGTTGGCTAGTATGAGGTGGAAGCAAGCACCACATGTTGGAGGATACATAATAATATAACTTATATACAAATATACCCAAGCATAACTCATTACGTTGTCTTCCTTGTCCAACTTCAACTAATTTTCTCAAGTTTGAAAATAATTAATGGGTATTCACAATCATAGAAGATTTCCAAGATAGTATATTTATATGTGAAATCTCTCTTCCTTCAATATTCTTTCATGGATTGTTCAAGTGACCAATGCGGTGTTTGCTAACTTCCAATAAATTTCACCACTTATACTTATTATGTGTGAAGTCATTACTCCACATGGTATAGGTATATGAAGCATTTTGAATTTCATATTTATGATATCCAATTCATTCAACCATTTACTCATAGGATATATGTGAAGCACGAGAGTGAATGACAAACTACTCCAAAAAGATATAAGTGAAGATCAATGCGTAGTCAATTAGTTAAATAGCCATGTGAGGACTCTCTCTTATTCAAAATTTCAGATCCAATGATTTTATTTAAACAGCCAAAAAAATTAAAATGGCACTCCGATAATAGCATGCATCATGTGAACGAATAAAAATTTAGGCTCAACATAGTCTAATCGATAATTGTTGATGAAGAGAGGTGGGATACGTAGCATCCCCAAGCTTATATACTTGAGAGTTCTTGAAATATTTGCTTGGTGTGCCTTGGGAATACCCAATCTTGAGCTTTTGTATCTTTTTAAATCCTCTCATATCCCGGTTTCACCTATTCTCAAAAACTTCATCCACACAAAACTCAAAAAGAACTCGTGAGATAGGTTAGTACACATAAGAGAAAATCAACACTTCATGTACTGCCAATACAAGTTGCACAATAATTTTCAAACATTAAGTACTTTATACTATCATTTACACAATTTATATCTACCAATATAGGCTAAGGAAACTATAGGATAAGTAGATAACAAAACTATGACAGCAATCTGTCTAAACAGAACAGTCTGTAGTAATTTATTAAACCAGTGTACCTCTGTAACTCTAAAAATTATGAACATTTAGTACATGCTAACAAATTTATATGAGAACACTATGTAAAAATTTCAGAAACTTTCTCCGTTTTCCAGTAAAATATGAAAATTCAAACACTACAGAAAAAGTTTCTGTTTTTTTACACAGCACTCATCAAACATGCAAAGCAAGCTTACTAAGGCAATTCTTGAACTTTTCATTGGAAAATAAGATTATAAATAACATCTAACATAGAACAACAAAATAAAATGATGCTCCAAGAAAAACTCATATCATGTGACGAATGGAAATATAGCTCCAATTAAGATATACCGATAGTGTTGAAGACGAAAGAGGGGATGCCTTCCGGGGTATCCCCAAGCTTAGACGCTTGAGTATTACTTTAATATTACCTTGGGGGTGCCTTGGGAATCCCCAAGCTTGTGTTCTTGACACTCCTTATTCTCCTTATATCGGTATCTCACCTAAAACTTGAAAACTTCAATCACACAAAACTTAACGGAACTTCATGAAAAGGGTTAGTGTAATAAAGATAAATCATTCACTTAGGTACTGTCAAGACAAGATTCATAATTGTTTCCACATGATAGCTACTGTACTCTATCATTCCCATAATTTATATTACTCAATATAAGCTACAGGAACACTTGAAACAAGCAAACTATGCATGCAAAACAGAATCTGTCAAAAACAGAACAGTCTATAAAGATCTAAATGATCACCATACTTCCCCAACTCTAAAAATTCTGAAAAATTGGGAAAACGTAGGAAATTTGTATAAAAATTTCATAATTTTTTGACACTCCAGTAAAATCGGATAATTCATATACTGGATGCAAAACTTTCTATTTTTGCACATAATCAAACAAGCAAGTATCCACACTCTCCCAAAGGCTTTACTTGGCACTTTATTGAAATAAAAGGCACAAAACATGATTACTACATTAGCTTAATCATTTGAACACATCAAAACAGAAGGTAAAAGTGTTGGGTTTTCTCCCAACAAGCGCTTTTCATTAATGCCTTTTTAGCTAGGCATGATATTTCAATGATACTAATCCAAGCCGAATTCCGATGATCATTTTATTCATATTATAAAAGTTATAAGTGAAGTTCATAGAGCATTCTACAATTAATTTAGATTAACCAATATCCAAGCTCAAAATATATAAGTGAAGCATACGAAGCATTCTATAAAGCCATACTCAAAAGATTTAAGTGAAGCGCGTGAAGCATTCTACAAATACATGAAGGACTATATCATACTAGAAGGGTGAATAAAGGAAAATAAAAACACTAAAGATGCATACCATGTGAACAAAACAAAAACCGAGGTATCTCGATAATTGTTGAAGAATAAAGATGGGATGCCTTCCGAGGCATCCCCAAGCTTGGATGATTTAGTCTCCTTGAATTATTTACTTGGGGTGCCTTGGGCATCCCCAAACTTGAACGCTTGTATCTTCATATTCTTCTTATATCGATTCCTCCTTGATCTTCGAACACTTCATTCACACAAAACTTAACAAAACCCTCGTGAGATCCTTTAGTATAATAAAGCGGAATACTACTTTAAGTACTATTGTGAGCTCATTCCAAATTCATATTAGCATTATATATACTGTAGTACAACTTCACCATGGTTCGTACCCCCCGATACAACCCATAGATTCATCAAAATAAGTGAACAATGCATAGAAAACAGAATCTGTCAAAAACACGACAGTCTGTAGTAATCTGGAAACTTCGTATACTTCTGTAACTCAAACAATTCTGAAATTTCGAAAAAATTAAAAAAATGCATAGTAGTACTGTGTAAACATTTCAGGAACTTTTGATGTTCCAGTAGAAAATGTAAATTCACGCACCACAGCCAAAGTTTCTGTTTTTGCACTCCACACACCAAACAAGCAATCTAATCATCCTAAAAGCAAATCTTGGCACATTATTTTTATAATACAATGGATATATACAAGGGGATAATTATTTTTCAGAAGTTTCCATGAAAAATTCTACATTGTTTCCATGAGCATGAACACAAGTGTTCAAGGTCGACCCTCACTTCTCCAATGCACAACCTTCCAATCACTTCTCTTTTTGAAAAACTTCTTAGGCATAAGAGGGAAGTAACTCTTTTTGTATTTTACATTTTTTGTTTTTTTTGTTTTTTTCACCCACAACTAAAGAAAGAAAAAAAGGGAAACAAAATCTATAAATTGAAGAAAGCAAAAATCTATAAATTGAAGAAAGAACACAAGCACACACGAGAATATCAACCCCACGCTATCGCTCCCCGGCAACGACGCCAGAAAAGAGCTTGATAATTCCCAAGTGCAAGGAATCATCATAGCAATTTCCAAATGTGGAAGTGATAAGTATGGAGTGTCGAACCTACAAGGAGCTAAAGGTAAGATCAATATTCTCTCAAGTCCTATCTGCCACCGATATGACTCTACGTACACCGAACGTTTGCTTCCATCTAGAAACGAGAAATAAAACTATGTTGTGGGTATGAAGAGGATAGCTTTGCATGATATTGGAGAACTAAGATATAAAAATAGGTGTTATTATCATAATATTACAATATATTACAGAGATCGAGTGTGGAATAATGATGGGTCGGTGTGCGGAATTATCCTAGGCAATTGTAAACAAGATCGGAAATCATTATTGCAATTTTATATGAGGGAGAGGCACAAGATAACATGCTTTCTCTACTTGGATCATATGCACTTATGATTGGAACTCTAACAAGCATCTGCAACTACTAAAGATCATTAAGGTAAAACCCAACCATAGCATTAAAGCATCAAGTCCCCTTTATCCTGTACGCAACACCCCCCTTACTCGGGTTTATGCTTCTGTCACTCAACCAACCCACCATAAGCGAATCATGAACGTATTGCAACACCTTACAGCGGGAATCCTTCACATGTACGTGGCACGGAAGGCACCATAGGACAACACCAAAATAAACATACAACTCAAACCAATCTAGATCATCAATCAACCCAAAGGACAAAAGAAATCTACTCAAAACATCATAGGATGGCAACACATCATTGGATCATAATATGTGGCATAAAGCACCATGTTCAAGTAGGGGATAATAGCGGAGTGCGGGAGAGTGGACTGCTAAAAGGAGATGAGGATGGTGATGAAGCCGATCACCGCGGCGTTGGTTCCCCCGATGGCACTCCAACACCACCAAGAGAGAGGGGAGAGGGTCTCCCCCTTGTGCTTCCTCCTCCATGGCCTTGCCCTCTGTGGGGAGAGGTTCTCAATCTAGACCTTGGCCTCCATGGTGTTGATGGCCCCTCCGGGATGATGAAGATGACCTCTGGTGATGGTGACCCCCTGCGGCAGGGTACCAGAGAGGGCCAAGATTGGTTTTTCGTGGCTTTGGAGGTGTGCGGTGGCGGAACTCATAGTATAGGTTTTTTCGGAGGTTTCTATATTTATAGGAATTTTTGGCGTCGATCTCACATCAAGGGGTGGCCATGAGACCGTGACAAGCCTGCGAGGCACGACCAGGGGGTGGTCGTGCCTGGCAGGCTTGTGACCTCCTCGTGGCTCTTTTGGCCCAATTCCAATGCGTCGAGTGTCTCTTTTGATCTAGAAAAAAATACTAAATTGTCAGACCATTCCGAGAACTTTTATTTCTGCACAAAAAACGACACCATGGTAGTTCTGCTGAAAATAGCGTCAGTCCAGGTTAGTTCTAATAAAGTCATACCTATAGAATTATTGTAAACATGGCATGAATACTTCATAAATTATAGGTACATTGGAGACGTATCAGAGATATATACTCTGGGGCCCTCGAGTGATCCGACCTGGATAAGCATGGCCATGCGATGAGGATTATGAGATAATCCAAAGTGTTGGTTGGATTCACCGGAACGAGAAAGAGGTCGTGCTGCAACAAGGATGACCATGTCGCATTGTGCACGGCAACATATATCGTGTGGCAAAGGGAATAGAAATGTGAAGTACAGGTTCGCCTAACCATCTTCATCAAACACTTGGAGTCGGCACGCCTTGCTAGAAGCCGCTATCGACTAGTTGGGCCGGATGTGATCTGACGCGTGACCAAGTGAACGAGAACCTAAGGGATCGCGTGCTTAAGGGAAGGAACATGTGGGCTTTAGGATCCGTGTTAGGCCCAAGAGTTGAGCCCGTGCCGGATGCCTATATATAGTGGAGGTGCGACACACCCATCCGATTGATCGCTTCGGCACCGCCATTAGGGCTTTGCATGTGTTGCAACTAGCCACCTCCACTTGCCACTACCGACTGTGTGATTGGACCTAGTAGTCCGCCACACGGTGTTCCTCCTGCACGCGCGGATATCGTTAGAGGCGGTGCATCTGCGCCGGTTCGACGAACCTGAATGTGGGATCTGGTGATCGGCTGCGCGAGGGAGATCAGATCGGCTGTTTGTGGGAGATCGAAAAAGGAGGAGACGGACCACACGAACGCACTGCCCCAACTCTACTTCCAGTGCACGACACTCCGCGTCTAGTGGTACCGATCTGTGATCCATCTCCGTAGCATGTTCTACGCGTAGGAAATTTTTATTTTGCTTGCGATGCACCTACGGTAGATCCCAAAAGTATCAAACGTCGCAACATAACTGGGTGGCTATAAAGATGCTCTACAGGTATCTTCGAGGGTGTCTGTTGAGTGGGCATGGATCAAGACTGTGATTTGTTACTCCATGTGACGGAGAGGTATCTCAGGGCCCACTCAGTAATACAACATCACAACAAGACTTGCAAGCAATGTGACTAAAGTGTTAGCCACGGGATCTTGTATTACGGACCGAGTAAAGAGATTTGCCGATAACAAGATTGAACTAGGTATAGAGATACCGACGATTGAATCTCGGGCAAGTAACATACCTAAGAACAAAGGGAGCAACATACGAAATTAACTAAATCCTTGACATAGAGGTTCAACCGATAAAGATCTTTGTAGAATATGTAGGAACCAATATGGGCATCTGGGTCCCTCTATTGGTTATTGACCGTAGAGGTGTCTCGGTCATATTTACATAGTTCTCGAACCGCATGGTCTACACACTTAAGGTTCGGTGACGTTTCGGTAGTATAAAGTTATGTATGGTGGTGAACGAAGGTTGTTTGGAGTCTCGGATGAGAGCCCGGTCATCATGAGGAGCTCTGGAATGGTCCGGAGGTAAAGATTGAGATATAGGAAGTCCCGTTTTGGTCACTGGAAAAGTTTCGGGTACTTCGATAGTATAGCGGGAGTGTCGGGAGGGTACCGAGGGACCATCGGGAGGGGCCTCTCGCCCCAAAGGGCTTCATGGGCTGTGGGAGGAGTCAGACCATCCCCCGGTGGGCTTGTCGAAGCACCATGAAGGGCCCATGAGGCTGGGGTGAAGGGAAAAGGCTAAAGCCCAAAAGGGGGAAGGGTTTCCAAGTGGGGGAGGAGTCCTACTAGGAGTAGGATTGGAGTCCAACTCCCTCTCCTCCCCATTTCGGCCGCACCAAGGGGCTGCCCTAGGGGAAAGCCCCCATTCCCTCCCTCCTATATATACTAGAGGGAGAGAGGGCAAAAGCATTCAACCCAAAAGGACATAGTGCAGCCCTCTCTCCCGATAGATTAGTTCCTCTAGTTTTTCAGCGGTGCTTAGGCGAAGCCCTGCTGGAATAGTTCCACCACTGCCGCCGCCGCGCCATCGCGCTGCCATAGAACTCATCTAACTCTCTGCTCCCTCCTGCTGGATCAAGAAGGCGGAAGTCGTCATCAAGCTGTACGTGTGCTGAACGCAGAGGTGTCGTCCGTTCGGCGCTAGGTCGGGGATGGATCGTGATTGTATCGCGGGACGCTCGGCGAGTTCGACCGTGAAGACGTTCGACTACATCAACCAGCTTAGCGATCTACAAGGGTATATAGATCCACTCTCCCTCTCGTAGATGCTCATCACCATGGATAGGTCTTGTGTGTGCATAGGAAATTTTTTGTTTCCCATGCAACATTCCCCAACGGTGGCATCATGAGCTTGGTCTATGTGTAGATGAGATCACGAGTAGAACACAAAGGAGTTTGTGGGCGTTGATGCTCAGATTTCTTCCTCCATTGGTCGTGTTTTGATTCAGCGGTATTGTGGGATCAAGCGGCCCGGACCAACCTTACTCATACGCTTATGAGAGACCGGTTCCATCAACAGACATGTGACTTTGTTGCATAAATATGGCTAGCGGGTGTGTGTCTCTCCTACTCTAGTTGGATCGGATTCGACAAAGGCGGTCCTTGAGAAGGTTGAATAGCAATTTGTGTATCACCATTATGGTTTTTGCGTAGGTGAGAATTGTTCTTGCTAGATACCCGTAGCAGCCACGTAAAACATGCAATAACAATTAGAGGACGTCTAACTTGTTTTTGCAGGGTATGATGTGATGTGATATGGCCAATTACATGATGAGATATATGTGATGTATGAGATGATCATGTTTTGTATAGAATATCATGACTTGCATGTCGATGAGTACGACAACCGGCAGGAGCCATAGGGTTGTCTTTAATTATTTTCGCCACTTTTCCTTTACTTTATCGCTATGAGTTAGCAATAGTCGTGGAAGCAAGAGTCGGCGCAGAAACCTCGATGGTGACACATTGATGGAGATCAAGATGATGGAGATCATGGTGTCATGTCGTTGACGATGGAGGTCATGCCGGTGCTTTGGAGATGATGTCACTTATGATTTGCATCTGATGTTAATCCTTTTATGCACCTTGTTTTGCTGCTGACGACGATAGCACTATTAGGTGATCCCTCACTAAAATTTCAAGATAAATTGTGTTCTTCCCGATTGTGCATCGTTGCAAAAGTTCATCGTGTCGAGACCGCATGTGATGATCGGGTGTGATAGACTCTATGTTAACATACAATGGGTGCAAGCCAGTGTTGCACATGCAAAACACCCGGGTTAAACTTGACGAGCCTAGCATGTACAGACATGAACTCGAAACACAAGAGACCGAAAGGTCGAACATGAGTCATATAGTAGATATGATCAACATGATAATATTCACCATTGAAACCACCTCAACTCACGTGATGATCGGACTTGAGTTGGTGAATTTGGATCATGTATCACTCGGATGACCGGAGGGATGCCAATTTGAGTGGGAGTTTTTAAGTAATTTGATTAACTATGCTAATTATCTTGAACAATATTCTTAGTAACCTTTGCATATTTATTTTGTAGATCAATGCCTCGCACAGTAGTTTCCTTAAATTTTATTGCGTTCCTAGAGAAAGCCAAGTTGAAAGATGATGGAAGTAACTTTTTGGACTGGGCCCGTAATTTGAGGATTATCCTCACGGTTTCCTAGAAGGCTTATGTCCTTGAAGCACCGCTTGGTGACCCACCCGCTTCCGTGTCGTCCGAAGACGTTAAGAACGCTTGGGAGACACGTTATGGAGATCACTCAATAGTTCAATGTTGTATGGTTTAGAACCGGGACTTCAAAGACGTTTGAACACATGGAGCATATGAGATGTTCCAGGAGTTGAAGTTTATGTTTGAGAAGAATGCCCGGATCGAGAGGTATGAGACCTCCGATAAGTTTTATGCTTGCAAGATGGAGGAGAACGGGTCTGTCGGTGAGCATATACTCAAAATGTCTGGGTATTCGAACCTTCTGGCTGAGTTAGGGATGCCCCTTCCGCCGGAGTCGATCACTGACAGAGTTCTTCAAACATTGCCACCTAGCTACAAGAGCTTTATCATGAACTATAACATGCACGGGATGAACAAGCCAGTCGTCGAACAGTTCGCAATGCTAAAAATCACTGAGTCTGAAATCCAGAAAGAGCATCAAGTATTGATGGTAAATAAAATCACTAGTTTCAAGAAGAATGGCAAGGGAAAAAGCGTAACTTCAAGAAGAGTGGCAAAGCAGTTGCCCCTCCCATGAAGAAACCCAAGACTGGACCCAAGACAGAAACTGAGTGCTTTCATTGCAAGGGAACTGATCACTAGAAGCAGAACTGCCCCAAGTATCTGGTCGACAAGAAGGCGGACAACACCAAACAAGGTATATATGATATACATGTTATTGATGTGTACCTTACCAACTCTCGTTGTAGTGCCTGGGTATTTGATACCGGTTTGGTTGCTCACGTTTGCAACTCAAAACAGGAGCTATGGAATAGATGAAGGCTGCCTAAGGACGAAGTGACGATGAGCGTGGGAAATGGTTCCAAGGTTGATGTGATCACCGTTGGCACACTCGCTCTTCGATTACCATCGGGATTAGTTATGAACCTAAATAACTGTTATTTGGTGACTGCATTAAGCATGAACATTATATCTGGATCTTGTTTATTGTGAGATGGTTCATCATTTAAATCAGAGAATAATGGTTGTTCTATTTATATGAGTAATATCTTTTATGATCATGCACCCAATGTGGGGGGTTTATTCCTATTCAATCTCGATAGTGACGATACACATGTTCATAACATTGATGCCAAAAGATGTAGAGTTGATAATGATAGTACCACTTTCGTGTGGCATTGCCGTTTATGTCGTGTTGGTGTAAAACGCATGAAGAAGCTCCATGTGATGGACTTTTGGAGTCACTTGATTTTAAGTCACTTGACACATGTGAACCATGCCTCATGGAAAACATGACTAAAAACCTGTTCTCTGGAACAATGGAACGGGCAAGTGACTTATTGGAAATCATACATAATGATGTGTGCGGTCCAATGAGCATTGAGGCGCACAGTGGATATCGTTATTTTCTCACCTTCACTGATGACTTATGTAGATATGGGTATATTTACTTAATGAAGCACAAGTCTAAAGCATTTGAAAAGTTCAAGCAATTTCAGAGTGAAGTTGAGAATCATCGTAACAAGAAGATTAAATTCCTGCGATCTGATCGAGGAGGAGAATATCTGAGTTATGAGTTTGGTAGTCACTTAAGATAGTGTGGAATTGTTTCACAATTGACACCGCCTGGAACACCACAACGTAATGGTGTGTCTGAACGTCGTAATCGAACCTTATTAGATATGGTGCGTTCTATGATGTCTCTTGCTGATTTGCCACTATCGTTTTGGGGTTATGCATTAGAGACAGCTGCATTCACTTTAAATAGGGCACCATCAAAATCCGTTGATATGACGACATATGAACAATGGTTTGGCAAGAAGCCAAAGTTGTCGTTTCTTAAAGTTTGGGGATGTGATGCTTATGTCAAAAAGCTTCAGTCTGAAAAGCTGGAACCCAAAGCGGAGAAATGCGTCTTCATAGGATACCCAAAAGAGACAATTGGGTATACCTTCTATCTCAGATCCAAAGGCAAAGTGTTTGTTGCTAATAACGAAACATTTCTTGAGAAAGAGTTTCTCTCGAAAAATTTGAGTGGGAGGAAAATAGAACTTGATGAGGTTATTGAACCTTTACTTCAACCAGAGAGTAGCGCAACACAAAAAGATGTTTCTGTGGAGCCTGCATCGGTTGAAGAGGATGTTGATGATGATGATCATGAAGCTTTGGATCAAGTTACTATCGAACCTCGTAGGTCGACAAGGGGGCTGTACTGCTCTTGAGTGGTACGACAACCCTGTCTTAGAGGTCATGTTGTTGGACAATGATGAACCTACGAGCTATGGAGAAGCGATGATGGGCCTGGATTATGAGAAATGGTTATAGGCCATGAAATCCGAGATGTGATCCATGTATGAAAACAAAGTATGGACTTTGGAAGTATTACCCGAAGGGCGAAAGGCCATTCAGAACAAATGGATCTTTAAGAGGATGACAGACACGGACGGTAATGTCACCATGTATAAAGCTTGACTTGTGGCAAAGGGTTTTTCACAAGTTCAAGGAGTTGACTACGATGAGACTTTCTCCCCCGTAGCGATGCTTAAGTCTATCAGAATCATGTTAGCAATAGCTGCCTATTTCGACTATGAAATTTGGCAGATGGATGTAAAAACAACGTTCCTCAACGGTTTCCTTGAGGAAGAGTTGTATATGATGCAACCCGAAGGTTTTGTCGATCCAGAGAATGCTGACAAAGTTTGCAAACTCCAGCGATCCATTTATGGACTGGTGCAAGCATCTCGGAGTTGGAATAAGCGCTTTGATGAGGTGATCAAAGCATTTGAGTTTATACAAGTTTACGGAGAAGCTTGTATTTACAAGAAAGCGAGTGGGATTTCTATAGCGTTTCTAATATTATATGTGGATGACATATTGCTGATTGGAAACAATATAGAAATGCTGGAAAATGTGAATGGATATTTGAACAAGAGTTTTTCAATGAAGGACTGATACGTCTCCAACGTATCTATACTTTTTGATCGTTCCATGCTATTATATTATCTGTTTTGGATATTTTATATGCATTAATATGCTATTTATATTATTTTTGGGACTAACCTATTAATCTAGAGCCTAGTGACAGTCACAAAGAAGGAATATTAAACGGAGTCCAAACGGAATAAAACCTCCGGAATGATTTTTTCTGGAATAAAAGGAAACCACGAGACTTGAGAACCAAGGCAGAGGAGCTACGACGGGGCCATAAGCCTGCTTGCCGTGGCTAGGGGGGCCACCCGCGCCAGGCAGGTTTGTGGGCCCCTGGCAACTCCCCTAACCCTAATATTTGGCCTATAAATTCCCAAATATTCCATCATGATCACAACGAGCAACGAAAACACTTTTTCGCCGCCAGAAGCCTCTGTTCCCGAGAGATCCAATCTTGGAGCCTTTTCTGGTAATCTGTCGGAGGGGCATTCGATCATGGAGGGCACCTACATCAACTCCATTGCCCCTCTAATGATACATGAGTTGTTCACCACAGTCCTACGGGTCCATAGCTAGTAGCTAGATGGCTTCTTTTCTATCTTTGCTTCTCAATACCATGTTCTTCATGATCTTCATGGAGATCTATCCGATGTAATACTCTTTTGCGGTGTGTTTGCCGAGATCTGATGAATTGTGGGTTTATGTTCAGATTATCCATGAATATTATTTGAGTCTTTCCTGAATTCTTATATGCATGATTTCATATCTTTGCAAGTCTCTTCGAGTTATTGGTTTTGTTTGGCCAACTAGATTGGTAATTCTTGCAATAGGAGAAGTGCTTAGTTTTGGGTTCAATCTTGCGGTGTCCTCACCCAGTGACAAAGTAGGGGTAGCGAGGCACATCTTGTATTGTTGCCATCGAGGGTAAAAAGATGGGGTTTTCATCATATTTCTTGAGTTTATCCCTCTACATCATGTCATCTTACTTAATGCGTTACTCTGTTCTTCATGAACTTAATACTCTAGATGCAGGCAGGAGTCGGTCGATGTGTGGAGTAATAGTAGTAGATGCAGAGTCATTTCGGTCTACTTTTCATGGACGTGATGCCTATATGCATAATAATTGCCTTTGATATATTCAGAATTATTCGCTTTTCTATCGATTGCTTGACAGTAATTCGTTCACCCACCGTAATACTTGCCATCATGAGAGAAGCCATCTAGTGAAACCTATGGCCCTGGGATCTATTTTACATATTATATTTTCAGATCTAAAACCAAAAATACCAAAAATACTTGCTGCATTATTTTTACTTTTAGTTTTACTTTCTGTTCAAGCACCCTATTATATCTATCTCTACTAGATCTTATCCTTGCAAATAATCGTGAAGGGATTGACAACCCCTTTATAGCGTTGGGTGCAAGAGTTTGATTCCTCGTGCAGGTATATCTATTGGTGGCTTGCTTGTATCTCCTACTGGATTGATACCTTAGTTCTCTATAGGACCGGAAGTATGTCTAGAGGGGGGAGGGGGTGGGTGATTAGACTACTTGACCAAATAAAAGTTTTGCCTATACCAAGTTTTTAGGGTTAACAGTTTTTAGCATTTCATGGCAAGTCAAGTACACCCTACACATGCAAGTCTAAGAGTATATAGTAGCGGAAAGTAACAACAAGCATGTATAGAAGGGATGGGGTAGGAAGATCAAACGTAATTGCACACATGATGATTTTTTCCGTGGTTTCGATAGGTGGTGCGATCATACATCCATGTTTATGGAGTCTTCAACCCACGGAGGGTAACGGTCGCGAGAGTCCATGGAGGGCTCCACCCAAAAGGGTCCACGAAGTAGCAACCTTGACTATTCCATAACGACTTCCGTCCACGAAGGACTAGCCTCACTATGGGTAGATCTTCACAAAGTAGGCGATCTCCTTGCCCTTACAAACTTGTTGGTTCACTCCACAACACGAACTAGGAGGCTCCCAAGCGACACCTAACCAATCTAGGAGGCACCACCCTCCAAAAGGTAATAGGCTCAGTAATGACGATGAACTCCTTGCTCTTGTGCTTCAAGATGATAGACTCCTCAGCACCCAATCACTCTCTCACATATTTGGCATGGTGTAAGAGATGGTATTGGTGGAAAGCTACTTGGGGAGGCTAGAAATCAAGATCCATATGATTGGAGTGTAGGTGGTTCTCTCTCAGAAAATCTGATAGGATAGGTATGGAATAGTTCTGAGTGCTTCTCTTTTGAGTAGGTGGTGGTGAAGGGGTATATATAGGCATCCCCAAAAATCCAACCGTTACAGACAAAATGACCAACTCGGTGACATCGATGTGTTAATCTCGGTGGTACCGAAGTGACCAAAAGGTGGCACCTTTTGAATCTCGGTGAGACCAATATAGGAAACTCGGTTGCACCGATAAGGTCACCAACGGTCAGATTTCCAATCTCGGTGACGCCGATCCAACTTTCTTGATAGGACCGAAAACGTGAATTTGTGCAACAGAAAGTTTGCAACCTAAACTCGGTGGCACTGGTATGGAATCAGTTGCACCGAAGTGGCTAGGGTTTGGCATAGTCTGTCTAGGTTCTGGAATCGATGGCACCGGTATGGGAAAGTTGGTTGCACCGATTTTGAGTGTTAGGTATAGAACAGACTTTGGTGGGAGAGTTTGTGGATGTTTTGGCGACTATCACTTGTGCACGTTTGAGCATATTGTTCACCAACAAAACCTTACCCCCTTTTAATAGTATTGGCTTTCCTATGGACTCAAAGTGATTTCTCACAAATATAAAATGTAGAGTCCTCTTGCTTGAAGTTTGGCCAACCTATTTCCTTGCATCTTGGGGTATGTCCACACTCTCCTTTTGCCAATCCTATCATTGAACATTTCCTGAAATATACTTGGTGGAAACATTAGTTCAGTGACTTATATGTTGTTATTAATTACCAAAACCACCAAGGGAGCAAATGTTCTTTCAATCTCCCCCTTTTTGGTAATTGATGACAACATATAGATCAAAGCTTCGGCATATGATAAAATCAATGAATATAATCGTCGCTTTGAGAAGTACGTGATAAGCAAGATCTCCCCCTAAATTTGTGCATTATTTTGAATTTACGTTTGAATGCAAATGCACAATCGATTAGGTATGTGGGGCACTTCTTCCATGTCACATGCAACTTGGTGGTGTGCGAGAATAATTAGAATGAATAAAAATGCACAACACAATCAAGCAAATGTGAATGATCATCTCATAAGCTTTAACATGATAGGAAATAGTAGCATCACATCACATAACAATGTATGATCACACATAAACACAAAAGTATCTCACATCAAACCAAAAGAACCAAATGTTTTGAAAAGCAATAAACATCAAGACGCTCTCTCGCTTGAAGCCTCCAGATCTATATACACTTCTCCCCCTTTGGCAACAAGTTACCAAAAATTTCAAAGACATACATCTAAACGTTCTTGGGCATATCTCCTCCGGTTTTTGATGAAGGAGTCGAGATGACAGCATCGGCGAAGATCTCTGCAGATGTCGTGGATGGAGTTGGAGTGATGGCTAGAGGAACTGGAGCAGATGGAGCAGGAGCTGTGCTGATAGTAGCAGGAGCTGATGAAGAGGGCCTCAAGTCTTGTGCAGGCACTGTGGCGGATCTGGCCTGAGTGGTGAATTGAGTGCATGGCCTTAGAGGTGATTCATCCTCATCATCATCATCATCATCATCATCATCATCTGAAGTAGAAGAGACCCGAGGGATGTGTACGGAGTCAACTTCATGCTAAAGCTCTATGACTGTCTTAGTCAACCCGTCCACCTTATCAGTAAGGGTCTTGATTCTTGTCTCAAAGATCCTAACAAGGTTGTTCTTGTTGTCCAGAATCCCCTTAATGTCCTTCTGCATGCCCTGAACTGATGCTATCAACAGATCCAGTTGCTCGTTCCTGGATCGACGGGCTTGAACACTAGTGGCTCTAATTGCCTCTGCCTCTGCCTGAGCTGTAGCTGAAGTGGGATGATCAGCATCCATCACCACAACATTGTCCTCGAGATCTGGCTGTAGAGGCAAATGTGGATGATCTAGAGCAAAGATGTGCTTCTCCAATTTTGAGTTGATAAGCATGTAGATGTAGGGTGCATAACATCATGAGCGCTTCTGGTTAGCAGCAACCCTCTTGATTGTCTCAACAATCAAATCCATGACTCTGATCCTGGTGTGACTGTCAAGGTGGATCAACATATTTATGGAGTGGCCTCGGATCATCTTGTCATCTCCGGACTTGGGAATGAAGGTATGTCTC
The DNA here is from genome assembly GCA_022496015.1 of Hordeum marinum. Lineage (NCBI taxonomy): Eukaryota > Viridiplantae > Streptophyta > Magnoliopsida > Poales > Poaceae > Hordeum > Hordeum marinum. The sequence goes on from CM039675.1 coordinate 421,719,724, forward strand.
AAAATGGTGTTAATAGTGCGGAGGCCATCCTGAAGAAAGTAGATTGATCCTAGCCTGTGAGACTTCACATTGGCAGCAGGGATCTCCTTGTACATATTGGCCATAGCATTGTGGCTAGCCTTGGATTCTGAGTAGACATCCAAGTCACCATTCCGTGCTTCAGGAACTCCTAAGATAGCAGCCCATTCTTCAACAGTTGATTCATACCTTGCACCTTCAGTCATCCATACAATTCTACCATCTCCGTAGAAGTGTGTAGTGGAATAGAATTGCATGATCATCTCATCATTCCAGGCTGTGAATTCTCTGCCAACAAACTCATCCAAGCCTATGCAATGGAAATTGTCTTGGACACTTGTAAAGTAGTCCTCATTCTCCTTGATAAAATTCCAATCAACATATCACATATCACTCACAGCTGGACTCTTGTCAAAGAGCACAGTCTCATAGAAATCCTGTTGCTCTCTGGTGTAGAACATGTAGTCCACAGCTGTCTTTTTCCTCTGAGCATAAGGATCTATAGCTCTCCAAGCTCTCAATCATGAATCCTCCCTCTTCTTCATATCCTCAGCTAGTGGGTAGCTGGCATTGTGCACTAGAAGATGTGGTCTGAGCTTCATCAAGGTTGTCAAATCATCATCAGCTTCAGCTCTAGAGGCAGTCCCTTTGTTCTTCCCAGAAGCTGGAATCTACCTAGTTGTCCTCTTAGGCTTCACAGCAGCAACCTTCTTGGATGTGCCAGTCTTTGGCATAGCATCAGACATCAGTTTCTTTGCCTTCTTCTTGGGAGGAGCCTTTGTAGCTGGCCCATCCTCCTCTTCCTTAGCAGCAGCACCAGTTGCTTCCTCTGGTTCCTCATACATGGAGGTAGGCCTGCCAGTCACATGAATAATTCTCTTCCTGGACTTTTTATCCCCTGCCTTCTTAGGCATAGCTTTCTTGGGGGCATCAACTGTAATAGTTGCTCTGGCAGTCTCATAAGCCTTGAAGGTTGAAGCAGGTGCATAGATCTTGCTGACGACCCTCCTAGAGGAAGTGGCTTCAGTAGCAGACTTCCTTGCAGCTTTCTCTTGCTTCTTAGCAAGAATCTCTTCTGGAACAAAGTCTGAATCTTCTTCATCTGAGTTCAGCTTCTTCCTGGTTCTGGTGGCAGCCTTGGGCAACTCATGAGAGCTGGGGGTGCCTGGATCTGAGAAAGAACTGGCTTCTAGGCTTGTTCCAGAAGTCATATCAACTCCATGCTCTGGCAAATTTTGACTGTCTTCTGAGCCTGACATACTGTCCCTATGAATAGAGTATAGATGAGCAGAAGAAGATGAGTCATCACAAAATGAGGCTGGTTTTTGAAATTTGAGCAATGAATTTTCAAAAGTTTTGCAATCTGTCCAGTAGATATCGGTGCAGCCAAAAAGAAATTTTTGATGGGGTCGAGACAAACTAACTCCTTAATAGGAACTTGGCAGCCTTTTCTGTAGGACCGAAAGGAGCCACTCGGTTCCATCGAGTCAGTTCTCAATCACACTGAAAAGCATATCGTTGAGACCGATATTTTCATTTCGGTTCCACCGAGATTTATCGGGCGGACGACAAAACCCTAGAAAATCAATCTAACTCAAAATTTTGGAGTTTCTAGTGGATATATATATGAGCAAGGGGGTGTATAGATGATTAACAAGTATCTAATGCGCAAGAATCGGATAGGGAGCGCACTAGAGATCGAATCCGTACCCAAGCTTGGCGCAGATCCTCTACGGCGGTGACGAGGGAGCAAATTTCGTTGACGGCGGCAATTCCCAACGGCGGAGGAGCTCGGGAAGACAAGGGCGACGACCAGGGGTCTCAAGACGGCAACTTAGGTTTCTGAGGCGCGACGTTTGAAGATATAAATTCAAAGCGTCAGGGTCCACAACATATATACCCTTCACCGTCGGTGATACCGATTTTATGTTTTCGGTGTCACCGAGTTCCACAACTGTCAGCTGACACGGAAACTTGGTGTAACCAAGAATATGAAATCGGTAGTACCGAGATTGAAAACTAGATCAACCCTAGGCATTCGGTGAGACCGAGATTTTTGGGTTGGTTCCACCGAGATGCACTTGGGAGGTTTTAATGGTCAGCCCTTGTCGATACGGAACTCCGAGTGCTCCACACACAGAGGGATTGAAAAGTACTTGTTCAAATTTTGTGATGCAGTATGAATGGAATATGAGGTGAGAAAGCATAGATAGATAGACAGTGGTCCTAGGCATTCTTGTCCATTCAATTGGCAAAAGATAAATCAAAAGCCAGATAGCAACAATTGGATGTCCTCGAATGAGAAAATAAATGCAGACCAACATGCTCACACAATAAGATGTCAAAAGAAATCATGAGAACATGCACAAACACACTAGCATCTAACATGCACTTGGGCAATGACGAAGTCATCTATATATGAGTATTTGACTTAGGAGCCAAGTAAGAGTACTTGATCATGGTCATACTCATCGTTCAAGCACTAGTGGGGTTACCACTTTTTCATAAAGCATTTAATGTTGTCACATACTAAGAGATGCTTTGACTCAAGTCTTAGAGTAAAGCTCCCCCTTAATGTGACATCCCCCCATAAGAGGGATAAACTAACCTTGGGTTTTGTTGATGAAGACTTCATGTTGATGAGGTAGTTGTGGATGCTCAATGTTGATGAAGATCACCAAGAGTTGGGAGAATCCTTGTTGTTTCCTTACTCCTCCCACCTACATGGGTTAGTCCCAACACACAAGAGACAAATAGAAGGATATCTATGGACATGGAGTGCAAGCATATGTTATGATGTCCATTGATTAGTTGATTACCTTGTCCCTTGCTTACCTTTGAGGGAATGTGTGACTCCTTGAACTATTGCATTGAGTTGATGTTGAGTGCAAAAAGTCCTTGCCAATAATGAATGTGAGTGAATTTCATTGGTAGAGTCACCCCTCAAGAACTTACTAGTTCTTCTTCTTGGGAACCCACATCAAGTTGATCGAGATCCTTGGTGTTGAAGTAGTCTTTGTAGTAGTTGAGCTTGAAGTAGCCTTGGGAACCTACTCCACCAAAGCTAGGGGTTCATCTTCATATGAGTCAATGTCCTCTTGAAGCTTGTTCTTGCCCTTGAGCTTGTGGTCTTGTGGTGGAAGGTCATCTTGAGTGTTTGTACCCTTGGGAAGAGTATTTTCATACTTCTCCTTTTGAGGAACAAACTTGGGCTTGGGATATTGACCTTCTTCCCACTCAACTCCGTTAGCGTTGAAGTAGCCAACACCACGATTCTTCCGGTATCCTCCGTGCTTGCGTACAATTTCCTCAAATGGCTTACATCCGGCAAGACTCTTGTAGATACCTTTTTATATAATTACTTTAAATAAAACATTTTATTGCTCAAGTGTAACTTGGATAAGAGAATCATCATTAGTGGAATCAATAGAACTACTAGAAGCAACATCATTGGGTTTAGCATTTATATTGTTGCTACTAGATGAAGAACCTTTCTTGCCTTGGTTACTAGATTGCTTGGTTTTAACTTGAGGCATGAAAGTAGACAAAAGTAGTCATTTGGCTAGATAAGATGAGGTCTTCTTTCAGAGATTGTCATTGATAGCTTTGAGAAACTCATGCTCTTGCTCCAAGTTGAGCTTCTCAAAGCATAGCTTCTCATGAGTTCTCACAAGCTCTCTATGATCTTCGAGAGTAGATTCATGAGCTAACTTAAGAGTGTTTAGGTCTTTAGTTAGTTGTTCTATTTTCATCTTATCATCATCAAATGACTTATCTTGACTTGCATGATAATTATCAAGTTCATTTTGATCAACATCACTAGTTTTATTACAAAGCAAGTCATCATCACAAAGTAAATCATCTTCATCACTATCAAAATCAAGATATTCGGGGTGTGATACCTTGGGGCCTTTAGCCATGAAGAAACTTCCACTCCCTTCATTTGGTGAATCAAATAGATCGTAGGAGTTGGTAGTCACGAGTGATTCCAGCAACACCATCATCTTGACTTTAGTCGGAGTCAGAGTGATAGCTTCTCTCAGACTTGTTGTCAGAGTGGGAGCCGGAAACCCATTCACCAACATGAGCTTGATGTTTTATCCTTGTGTAGATGTTGGTGTGCTTGTCCTTCTTCTCCGAATCTCTACTTCTCCTTGAGTGTCTTCGTTCATAACGATCATCTCTACTCCTCTCTCTTTGTGGTGATTCATTCCTTGAGCTTCGTCTTCGAGGTGACTCTTCTCTCCTTTTGTAGGGAGCCGTGCACTCATTTGAGTAGTGTCCAGGTTTCCCACAATTGTAGCAATTGTGGTCACGACTTGACGAACGCTTTTGTTCATATCTTGAGTTGGAGTTTCTTTCCTTGCCTCTATTCTTCTAGAACTTGTTGAATTTCTTGACCATGAGGCTTATCTCTTCATTGGTGACAAGGGTGTTGCTTGAAGTTGCAGAAGCATCACTTGTGGCTTTGTGAGCACCGCTAGACTTGTGATGAAGTTCTTCCTTATCTTTGAGTGTCATCTCATGAGCAGCAATCCTTCCAATGACTTCCGTAGGCTTGAGATCTTTGTAGTTTAACATCATTCGGATCAATGTGCACACGGTGTCGTATCTCTCATCCAAAGCTCTAAGTATCTTCTTGATGATGAATTTTTCGGACATTTCTTCGCTTCCTAAGACGGCAATCTCATTTGTGATGAGAGATAGCCTAGAGTACATCTCTACGACTCCTTCACCATCCTTCATCTTGAACTTGTCAAGCTGACCTTGAAGAACATCTAGCTTGGATTCTCTCACGGATTCGGTTCCTTCGTGCATATCAACCAAAGTATCCCAAATCTCTTTTGCATTCTCAAGATGGCTGATTTTGTTGAATTCTTCAGGACATAAGCAGTTGAACAGAATGTCGCATGCTTGAGCATTGAGTTGCAACATCTTCAACTCATCCGCGGTCGCTTCACGATCTGGTTCCCGTCCATCCCCAAAGAACTCACCTTGCAAGCCAACACGAACAACAGCCCAAACGGTGGGGTTATGACCAAGAATATGCATTTTCATTTTGTGCTTCCAACTAGTAAAATTAGTGCCATCAAAGTACGGACCTCTATGGTGATAACTTCCCTCACTAGACGCCATACTCTCCTAGGTTGTGATACCTAAGCAATGGAGACCAAAGCTCTGATACTACTTGTAGGACCGGAAGTATGTCTAGAGGGGGGGTTATTAGACTACTTGACCAAATAAAAGTTTTGCCTATACCAAGTTTTTAGGGTTGACAGTCTTTAGCATTTCATGGCAAGTCAAGTACACCCTACACATGCAAGTCTAAGAGTATATAGCAGCAGAAAGTAACAACAAGCATGCATAGAAGGGATAGGGTAGGAAGATCAAACGCAATTGTAGACACGATGATTTTTCCGTTGGTTCCGATACGTGGCACTATCGTACATCCACGTTTATGAACTCTTCAACCCACAGAGGGTAACGGTCGCAAGAGTCCACGGAGGGCTCCACCCCAAAGGGTCCACGAAGTAGCAACCTTGACCATTCCATAACGACTTCCGTCCACGAAGGACTAGCCTCACTATGGGTAGATCTTCATGAAGTAGGCGATCTCCTTGCCCTTACAAACTTCTTGGTTCACTCCACAACATGAAGTAGGAGGCTCCAAAGTGACACCTAACCAATCTAGGAGGCACCACCCCCCAAAAGATAATAGGCTCGGTAATGACGATGAACTCCTTGCTCTTGTGCTTCAAGATGATAGACTCCTTAGCACCCGATCACTCTCTCACAGATCTGGCATGGTGGAAGAGATGGGATTGGTGGAAAGCTACTTGGGGAGTCTAGAAATCAAGATCCATATGATTGGAGTGGAAGATCTTGACCTCAACACAAGGTTAGGTGGTTCTCTCTCAGATAATCTGATAGGATAGGTATGGAATAATTCTGAGTGCTTCTCTTTCGAGTAGGTGGTGGTGAAGGGGTATATATAGGCATCCCCCAAAATCCAACCGTTACACACAAAATTGTTGGGGAACGTTACATGGGAAACAAAGAATTTCCTACGCACACGCAAGATCTATCCATGGTGATGAGCATCTATGAGAGGGAGAGTGGATATACATACCCTTGTAGATCGCTAAGCGGGAAGCGTTAAGATACACGGTTGGTGTAGTCGAACGTCTTCGCGATCCAAATCGCTGAGCGTCTCGCGATCTCATCACGATCCGTCTCGCGATCCAATCAGGATCTGTCCCGCGAACTCATCACGATCCGTCCCGCGATCTCATCACGATCCGTCTCGCGATCTTGATCACGGTCCTTCCGATCTAGCGCTGAACGGACGGCACCTCCGTGTTTAGCACACGTACAGCTCGATGACGATCTCCGCCTTCCTGATCCAGCAAGAGAGAGCGGAGAGTTAGACGAGTTCTCCGGCATCATGACGACATTGCAGCGATGGTGGTGGAGGAATTCCAGCAGGGCTTCGCCTAAGCACCGCTGAAAACCGATCTAGAGGAGAAACTACGATCTAGAGGAGAGGTAGCACGTGGCTATTAGGGTTAGCTTTTCCCTCTAAATCCTATAGTATAGATAGGATGGAGGGAGGGGAGGAGGCAGCCTCAAACCCTCAAGGTTTGGTCGAAATTGGAGGTGGAGGAGTCCTACTCCAATCCTATTAGGAGTAGGATTCCTCCTTTCCACTTGGAAACTCTTTCCACCTCTCCACCTTTGGATTTTTTCCTTCTCAAACCACTCCAGCCGCATGGGCCCTTAGAGGAGGCTTCAACCAGACCACCGGGGGCTGGTTTACCTCCTCCCATAGCCCATGTAGCCTCTTGGGTCGAGACACCCCTCCCGATGGTCCCCGGTACCCTCCCGACAATCCCGGTACACTACCGATGAGCCCGAAACTTTTCCGGTGACCAAAACAGGACTTCCTATATATCAATCTTTACCTCCGGACCATTCCAGAGCTCCTTGTGAAGTCCGGGATCTCATCCAGGACTCCGAAAAACCTTCAGTCACCACCATACATAACTCTATACTACCGAAACGTCACCGAACCTTAAGTGTGCAGACCCTGCGGGTTCGAGAATTATGTAGACATGACCGAGACACCTCTATGGTCAATAACCAATAGCGGGACCTGGATGCCCATATTGGTTCCTACATATTCTACGAAGATCTTTATCGATCGAACCTCTATGTCAAGCATTCAATTAATCTCGTATGTTGTTCCCTTTGTTCTTCGGTGTGTTACTTGCCTAAGATTCGATCGTCGGCATCTCCATACCTAGTTCAACCTCGTTACCAGCAAGTCTCTTTACTCGTTCCGTAATACAAGATCCCGTGGCTAACACTTAGTCACATTGCTTGCAAGGCTTATTGTGATGTTGTATTACCGAGTGGGCCCTGAGATACCTCTCCGTCACACGGAGTAACAAATCCCAGTCTTGATCCATGCCAACCTGACAGACACCCTCAGAGATACCTGTAGAGCACCTTTATAGTCACCCAGTTACGTTGCGACATTTGATACACACAAGGCACTCCTCCGGTGTCAGTGAGTTGCATAATCTCATGGTCATAGGAACAAATACTTGACATGCAGAAAACAGTAGCAATAAACTGACACGATCATATGCTATGTTTGTAGTTTGGGTCTTGTCCATCACATCATTCTCCTAATGATGTGGTCCCGTTATCAAATGACATCTCATGTCCATGACTAGGAAACCATAGCCATCTTTGATCAACGAGCTAGTATATTAGAGGCACACTAGGGACATGGTGTTGTCTATGTATCCACACATGTATCTGAGTTTCCGATTAATACAATTATAGCATGGATAATAAACGATTATAATGTACAAGGAAATATGATAATAACCAATTTATTATTTCCTCTAGGGCATATTTCTAATAGTCTCCCACTTGCACTAGAGTCAATAATCTAGTTCACATCACCATGCGATTCACATTGTTATGAATCTAACAACCAATGAGTTCTGGGGCTCGATCATGCTTTGCATGTGAGAGAGGTCTTTTAGTCAACGAGTCTGCGAAATTCAGATCTGTGTGTACTTTGCAAATCTCTATGTCATACTGTAGACACTGCTACCACACTTGGTGCTATTCCAAATGGCTGCTCCACTATACGTATCCGGATTGCTACTCAGAGTCATCGGGATTGGTGTTAAAGTTTGCATAGACGTAACCCTTTACGACGAACTCTTTATCACCTCCATAATCGAGAAATATTTCCTTAGTCCTCTAGTTACTAAGGATAATCCTTACCGCTGTCCAGTGATCCACTCCTGGATCACTTTTGTACCCCTTGACAGACTCATGGCAAGGCACACACTAGGTGCGATACACACCATGGCATAATACAGAGCATATGGCTAACGCATAGGGGACGACGTTCGTCCTTTCTCTTTCTTCTGCCATTGTCGAGCTTTGAGTCTCACTCAACTTCACACCTTACAAATCAGGCGAGAACTCTTTCTCTAACTGATCCATTTTGAACTCTTTCAAAATCTTGTCAAGGTATGTACTCATTGAAAGTCTCATCAAGCATCTTGATCTATCTCTATAGATCTTGATGCTCAACAATTAGGTAGCTTTATCCAGGTCTTCCTTTGCAAAACTCTTTTCAAACAACCGTTTATGCTTTCTAGAAATTCTACATCATTTCCGATCAACAATATGTCAACCACATATGCTTACCAGAAACTCTATAGTGCTCCCACTCACTTTATTGTAATACAAGTTTCTCATAAACTTTGTATAGACTCAAAAACTTTGATCACCTCATCAAAGTGTATATTCCAACTCCGAGATGCTTGCTTTAGTTCATAGAAGGATCACTAAAGCTTGTATACCTTTTAGCATCCTTAGGACTAACAAAACCTTCTGGTTGTATCTCATACAACCTTTCCTTAAGGAAGGAAACGATGTTTTGACATCCATCTGCCAGATTTCATAATTGAAAAATGCAGAAACTGCTAACATAATTCCAACAGACTTTAGCATCGCTACGAGTGAGAAAGTCTCATCACAGTCAACTCCTTGAACTTGTCGGAAACTTCTTTGCGACAAGTCGAGCTCTATAAATGGTGACATTTAGCATCAGCATCTGTCATCATCTCAAAGGTCCATTTGTACTCGATGACTTGTCGTCCAATGAGCAAGTCTACCAAAGTCTATACTTGGTTTTCATACATGGATCCTTTCTCGGATTTCATGGCCTCTAACCATTTGTCGGAATCTGGGCCCATCATCGCTTCTCCACAGCTCGTAGGTTCATCGTTGTCCAACAACATGACCTCCAAGACAGGGTTGTCGTACCACTCAGGAGCAATACACATCCTTGTCGACCTACGAGGTTTGATAGTAACTTGATCCGAAGCTTCATGATCATCATCATTTACTTCCTCTTCAACTAACGTAGGCTTCACAGAAACATCTTCCTACGCTGCGCTACTCTCTGGTTAAACAAAGGTTCAACAACCTCATCAAGTTCTATCTTCCTCCCACTCAATTCTGTCGAGAGAAACTCTTTCTTGAGAAAGGACCCAGTTTTAGCAACAAACATTTTATGCTTGGATCTGAGATAGAAGGTTCACCCAACTGTTCTTAGGGTATTCTATGAAGATGCATTTGTCCGCTTTGGGTTTGAGCTCATTCAGTGAAAACATTTTCCACACAAGCGTCGCAGCCCCAAACATTAAGAAATGATAGCTTGGGTTTCTATCAAACCCTAATTCACACGGTGCCATCTCAACGGATTTAGATGGTGCCCTATTTAAAGTGAATGTAGTTGTCTCTAATGCATAACCCCAAAACTATAGTAGCAAAACGATAAGAGACATCATAACACGCACCATATCCAATAGAGTACGACTATGACATTCGGACACACCAACACACTATGGTGTTCCAGGTGGCGTGAGTTGTGAAACAACTTTCACATTGTCTAAAGTTGTATGCCAAACTCGTAACTCAGATATTCACCTCCACGATCATATCGCAGACATTTTTATCTTCTTGTCATGATGATCTTAAACTTCACTCTGAATTTGCTTGAACCTTTCAAACGATTCAGATTTGTGTTTCATTAAGTAAATATTCACTATGTCTACTCAAATCATCAGTGAAGGTAAGAAAATAACAATATCCTCCGCACGCTACAAGACTCATTGGATTGCATACGTCAACATGTATCATTTCCAATAAATCACTTGCCCGCTCCATCCATCTGGAAAATGGGGTCCTTAGTCATCTTTCCCAAGAGGCATGGTTCGCATGTCTCAACCGATTCGAAATCGAATGAGTGAAAAGATCCATAAGCATGGAGTTTCTACATGCGCTTTATACCAATATGACATTTAGTGGCAATGCCACAAGTATGTGGTACTATCATTATTAACTTTGTATCTTTTGCATCAATGTTATGAACATGTGTATTACTACGATCAAGATTCAACAAACCATTCTCACTGGGTGCATGACCATTGAAGGTATCTTTCATGTAAACAGAATAACCATTATTCTCTAACTTAAATGAATAATCGTGTTCCAGTAAACACGATCTAATCACATTCAAGCTCAATGCAAAACACCAAATAACATTTATTTAGGTTTATCACTAATCCCAAAGGTAGAGAGAGCATGCAATGTTGATCACATCAACCTTGGAAACATTTCCAACACACATCGTCACCTCACCCTTAGCTATTTCTCCGTTTATTCCGTAGCTTTTATTTCCAGTTACTAACATTTAGCAACCGAAGCGGTATCCAATACCCAGGTGCTACTAGGAGTACTCGCAAGGTACACATCATTAACACGTATATCAAATATACTTATGTCGATGTTGCCAGCCTTCTTATCTACCAAGTATCTAGGGTTGTTCCGCTTCCGCGACCGCTCTCCTCATAATCTAAGCACTTAGTCTCGGGTTTGGGTTCAACTTTGGGTTGCTTCACTGGAGCAGCAACTAACTTGCTATCCATGAAGTTTCCCTCCTTTCTCTTGCCCTTCTCAAAACTAGTGGTTTCACTAACCATCAACACTTGACGCTCCTTGATTTCTACCTTCACGGTGTCAAACATCGCGAACAGCTCAGGGATCATTATTTCTATCCCTGGCATTTTATAGTTCATCACCAAGTTCTAGTAGCTTAGTGGCAGTGACTTATCTGGAAGATCAACTCCCACTCGATTCAAGCGATTGTAGCACCCAGACAATCTGAGCACATGCTCAACGATTAAGCTATTCTCTTTCATCTTGCAGGCAAAGAATCTTGTTGGAGATCTCATATCTCGCAACACGGGCACGAGCCTGAGATCCTAATTTCAGCTCTTAGAACATCTCATATATTCCGTGACGTTCAAAACATTTCGGAGCCTCAATTCTAAGCCGTAATGCATGACGCACCAAACTATCAAGTAGTCATCAGAACGTGCCTGTCAGATGTTCACAACATCTATAGACGACGCTAGAGGGGTTGGTGCACCGAGCGGTGCATTAAGGACATAAGCCTTCTGTGCAGCAATGAGGACAATCCTCAGATCATGGACCCAGTCCGCAATATTGCTACCATCATCTTTCAACTCTATTTCTCTAGGAACATATAAAAATTCAAGGGATCTACAGCGCGAGCAAGTAATCTACAACATAATTTGCAAAGGCACTACTGACTATGTTCATGATAATGAGTTCAATTAATCATATTACTGAAGAACTCCCACTCAAATTGACATCCCTCCGGTCATTCGAGTGATACATGATCCAAATTCACCAACTCAAGTCCGATCATCACGTGAGTTGAGGTGGTTTCAATGGTGAACATCATCATGTTGATCATATCTACTATATGACTCATGTTCGACCTTTCGGTCTCTTGTGTTCTGAGGCCATATCTGTACATGCTAGGCTCGTCAAGTTTAACCCGAGTGTTCTGCATGTGCAACATTGGCTTGCACCCGTTGTATGTGAACGTAAAGTCTATCACACCCGATCATCACGTGGTGTCTCGACACGACTAACTTTCGCAATGATGCACACACGGGGAGAACACAATTTATCTTGAAATTAAGTGAGGGATCACCTTATAATGCTACCGTCGTCCTAAGCAAAACAAGGTGCATAAAAGGATTAACATCACATGCAAATCATAAGTGACATGATATGGCCATGAACTTGTTCTTTTGATCTCCATCTTGAAAGCACCGGCATGATCTTCATCGTCACCGGCACGACACCATGATCTCCATCATCTTGATCTCCATCAACGTATCGCCATCGAGGATGTCACCCCCTGCATGCTTCTACTACTATTGCTACCGTTTAGCGATAAAGTAAAGCATTACATAGCGCTTAATGATTGACACGCAGGTCATACAATAATTAAAGACAACCCTATGGCTCGTGCCGGTTGTCGTACTCATCGGCATGCAAGTCAGGATATTTTATACAAAACATGATCATCTCATACATCACATATATCTCATCATGTAATTGGCCATATCACATCACAACATACCCTGCAAAAACAAGTTAGACGTCCTCTAATTGTTGTTGCATGTTTTACGTGGCTGCTACGGGTATCTAGCAAGAACAATTCTCACCTACGCAAAAACCACAATGGTGATACATAAGTTGCTTTTGAACCTTCTCAAGGACCGCCTTTGTCGAATCCGATCCAACTAAAGTAGGAGAAACGGACACCCGCCAGCCATCTTTGTGCAACGAGGTTACACGTCAGTCGATGGAACCAGTCTCTCGTAAGCGTACGAGTAAGGTTGGTCCGGGCCGCTTCATCCCACAATACCACTGAACCAAAAGACGACCAAGGGAGGAAGCAATCTAAGCATCAACGCCAACAAACTCTTTGTGTTCTACTCGAGATCTCATCTACACATAGACCTAGATCTGATACCACTATTGGGGAACGTTGCATGGGAAACAAAAAAATTCCTACACACACGCAAGATCTATCCATGGTGATGAGCATCTACGAGAGGGAGAGTGGATCTACATACCCTTGTAGATCACTAAGCGGAAAGCATAAGAAACGCGGTTGGTGTAGTCGAACATGATCCAAATCGTCGAGCATCCCGCGATCTCATCATGATGTGTCCCGCGATCCACTCATGATCCGTCCCACGATCTCATCGTGATCCGTCTCGCGATCTTGATCACGGTCCTTCCGATCTAGCACCGAACGGACGGCACCTCCGTGTTCAGCACACGTACAGCTCGATGACGATCTTCGCCTTCTTGATCTAGCAAGAGGGAGCGGAGAGGTAGACGAGTTCTCTGGCAGCGCGACGACATTGCGGCGATGGTGGTGGTGGCATTCCAACAGGGCTTCGACTAAACACCGCTGAAAACCGATCTAGAGGAGAAACTACGATCTAGAGGAGAGGTAGCACGTGGCTATTAGGGTTAGCTTTTCCCTCTAAATCATGTATTATATATAGGAGGGAGGGAGGGGAGGAGGCAGCCTCAAACCCTCAAGGTTTGGTCGAAATTGGAGGTGGTGGAGTCTTACTCCAATCCTATTAGGACTAGGATTCCTCCTTTCCACTTGGAAACTCTTTCCACCTCTCCACCTTTGGATTTTTTCCTTCTCAAACCACTCCAGCCGCATGGGCACTTAGAGGAGGCTTCATCCAGTTCACTAGGGGCTGGTTTACCTCCTCTCCCAGCCCATGTAGCCTCTTGGGTCAATACACCCCTCCCGATGGTCCCCCGGTACCCTCCCGGCACTCCTGGTACACTACCGATGAGCCCGAAACTTTTCCAGTGACCAAAACAGGACTTCCTATATATCAATCTTTACCTCCGGACCATTCCGGAGCTCCTCGTGACGTCCGAGATCTCATCCGGGACTCCAAAGAACCTTTGGTCACCACCATACATAACTCTATACTACCGAAACGTCACCGAACCTTAAGTGTGCAGACCCTGCGGGTTCGAGAACTATGTAGACATGACCGAGACACCTCTACGGTCAATAACCAATAGCGGGGCCTGGATGCCCATATTGGTTCCTACCAATTCTACGAAGATCTTTATCAGTCGAACCTCTATGTCAAGGATTCAATTAATCTCGTATGTTGTTCCCTTTGTTCTTCGGTGTGTTACTTGCCCGAGATTCGATCATCGGCATCTCCATACCTAGTTCAACCTCGTTACCAGCAAGTCTCTTTACTCGTTTCGTAATACAAGATCCCGTGGCTAACACTTAGTCACATTGCTTGCAAGGCTTATTGTGATGTTGTATTACCGAGTGGGCCCTGAGATACCTCTCCGTCACACGGAGTAACAAATCCCAGTCTTGATCCATGCCAACCCGACAGACACCCTCAAAGATACCTGTAGAGCACCTTTATAGCCACCCAGTTACGTTGCGACATTTGATACACACAAGGCACTCCTCCGGTGTCAGTGAGTTGCATGATCTCATGGTCATAGGAACAAATACTTGACATGCAGAAAACAATAGTAATAAACTGACACGATCATATGCTACATTTGTTGTTTGGGTCTTGTCCATCACATCATTCTCCTAATGATGTGGTCCCATTATCAAATGACATCTCATGTCCATGACTAGGAAACCATAGCCATCTTTGATCAACGAGCTAGTCTATTAGAGGCATACTAGGGACATGGTGTTGTCTATGTATCCACACATGTATCTGAGTTTCCGATTAATACAATTATAGCATGGATAATAAACGATTATCATGAACAAGGAAATATGATAATAACCAATTTATTATTGCCTCTAGGGCATAGTTCCAACAAAAAATGACCAAGTCGGTGACACCGATGTGTTAATCTCGGTGGTACCGAAGTGACCAAAAGGTGGCAACTTTTGAATCTCGGTGAGACCAATATAGGAAACTTGGTTGCACTGATAAGGTGACCAATGGTCAGATTTCCAATCTCGGTGACGCCGATCCAACATTCTCGATGGGACCGAAAATGTGAATTTGTGCAACAGAAAGTTGGCAACCTAAACTTGGTGGCACCGGATGGAATCGGTTGCAGCGAAGTGGCTAGGGTTTGGCATAGTCTGTCTAGGTTCTGGAGTCGGTGGCAACGGTATGGGAAAGTTGGTTGCACCAATTTTGAGTGTTACATATAGAACAGACTTTGGTGGGAGAGTTTGTGGACGTTTTTGGCGACTATCACGTGTGCACGTTTGAGCATATTGTTCACCAACAAAACCTTACCCCCTTTTAATAGTATTGGCTTTCCTATGGACTCAAAGTGATTTCTCACAAATATAAAATGTAGATTCCTCTTGCTTTAAGCTTGGCCAACCTATTTCCTTGCATCTTGGGGTATGTCCACACTCTCCTTTTGCCAATCCTATCATTCAACAATTCCTGAAATATACCTGGTGGAAACATTAGTTCAATGACTTATATGTTGTTATTAATTACCAAAACCACCAAGGTAGCAAATGTGCTTTCATTCTCAAAAACTGAGGGAAATACTTATCTACTTTGCTGCATCAAACCATTCCTGTTCACGGGAAACAAACGCATGCCGAGAAGTAGCAAGAAGGATTTCTAGCGCCGTTGCCGGGGAGATACATAGCAAGTCGAGGATACCAAGTACCCATCACAAACTCATCTCTTGCATTTACATTATTTGCCATTTGCCTCTCTTTTCCTCTCCCCCACTTCTAAAACGATTTTCAGGTAATACCAAAAAGATTTGCCTTCTTATTCGCCCTTCTTCGTTCGTCTTACCATTTGCTTCTTGCTTGTGTGCTTGATTGCTCGCTTTGCCATCATGTCTGAAACAAGGGAGGTTATCACTGAAAATCCCTGGGGTATCGCTTGTAATAAACTTGAAGGGAATCTTGATGCCCTTGATAATGACAACCCTAAAAAATAACCCACTATCATTCATACAAAAAGGTTCCATATAGGTAGTGGTAATATCATTGGAAAAGGTGTCATTCAAGATTTTTTTCACTTGTGCGGGAACGTTTACTACTTTAGGAGGATCCATTCTCAATAAAACTAATAGTCTTGCGGACTCTATAACTTTGTTAATAAGTGAACTTGAGAGACAGTTTTTGCACATGCACCCTTGCATACAAATGATTTTCCTTGAGTTTTCTAATATTCAACATTCTTCTGTTAAGCGTGCCGCCACTATATTCCTAGCTCATGAGTTTAGGTTTATCATGAAAGAGGCTAGTGAAATCTTTTCTCATTATAGAATCAATGGTGGATTTCCCCCTATTGAGGAGATCCTTTTTAATCAAGAAGACATAATGAGACTATGATCTCAAGATCAAGTTGCTTATAATGAAAATTTGAGAAAGAAAGTCCCTACCGAGGTTTTGGTTGATAAGATTTCTGAACTCAATGATAATTTTGCTATACAAAATAACGGATTAGAGATCACTCTTAAGAAAAGGCTCATGGCCTTTAACCAAAGGAAATCTTATAATGATGAATTGATTATACACTATAAGGGACATAAGGAGGAACCTATCCCTCCCGCACTTGATCTTGATGATCCCAATCCTCTTAAATTCAGCCCATTTGATTACTTTTTCTTGCCACAACAGAAATTAGCTACTGAAAGAAGGGATTATGAGACGAGCATGAATGATCTCCCTTATTTTTATTATGACAATACCTAGATCTATTGTGTTTTCCCTAGCTAGGGGCGTTAAACAATAGCGCTTGTTGTGAGGCAACCCAATTTTATTTTGCTTTCAGCTTTTTGCTTCTGTTTTGGTGTGTTTGGCACATTATTACTTCTGTATTAATGGTGATTTTGTGTTCAAATTAGTGTCTCAGCCAAGTAAAACCTTTGGGGTGATCTATGGTAGTTGTTGATTTGATCTTGCTGGAAAACAGAAACTTTTGCGCTCAGTCCAGGAATTTTCTGAATTTTTTAGAGCGTCAAATTGATATGTAATTTTTACAAAGGATAGATATACAAATTTACCTAGTTTTGCTGATTTTTAAGAATTGTTAGAGTTCTAGAAGGATTCTTATTTATAGATTGCTTCAGACTATTCTGTTTTTGAGAGATTCTGTTTTCTTTGTGTTGTTTGCTTATTTTGATGTATCTATGGGTCGTATCGGGGGTATGAGTCACGGAGAAGTTAGAATAAAGTAGGTATTACACAAATATAAATAAAGAATGACTTCACAACAGTAACTAAAGTGGTGATTTATTTTTCTTGTACTAACGGATCTCATGAGTTTTCTGTTGAGTTTTGTGTTGTGAAGTTTTCAAGTCTTGGGTGAAGATTTGATGGACTATGGAATAAAGAGTGGCAAGATCCTAAGCTTGGGGATGCCCAAGGCACCCCAAGTCATATTAAAGGATACCAAATATCCCAAGCTTTGGGATGCCTCGGAAGGCATCCCCTCTCTCGTCTTCAATCCATCGGTAAATTTACTTGAGGCTATATTTTTATTCACCACGTGATATGTGTTTTGCTTGGAGCGTCTTGTATGATATGAGTGTTTGCTTGTTAGTTTGCCACAATCATCCTTTCTGCACACATCTTTTGAGAGAGACATACTGAATCGTGAATTTGTTAGAATACTCTATGTGCTTCACTTATATCTTTTCACCTAGGCAATGTTGCTCTAGTGCTTCACTTATATCTTTTTAGAGCATGGTGGTGTTATATTTTATAGAAATTATTGAACTCTGGTTCCTCACTTATATTATTTTGAGAGTTTCTTAAAACAGCATGGTAATTTTTTTTAGGTTATGAATCTAGTCCTAATATAATGGCATCCAAGAGGGGTATAATAAAAACTTTCCTATTAAGTGCATTAACATCTATGAGAAGTTGGATTCCTTGCATATAGTTTTGAGATAATAGGGATGGTAATATGAGAGTCGTGCTAGTGAGTAGTTCTGAATTGAAGAGATACGTGTGTTAAAGCTTGTGATTCCCGTAGCATGCACGTATGGTGAACCGCCATGTAACGAAGTCGGAGCATGATTTGTCTAATGATTGTCGACCTTTGTGTGAGGGTCGGGAGCGCGTGATGCTTAACTCCTACCAACCTCTCCCCTAGGAGCATGCGTCTAATGCTTTGTTTGATAGCTAATAGACTTTTGCAATAAGTATGTGAGCTCTTTATGACTAATGTGAGTCCATGGATTATACGCACTCTCACCCTTTCATTTTTGCTAGCCTATCTAGTACCGCGCAACTTTCGCCAGTACATCAAACCCTCCTTACTCAAAACATCCACCATATATTCCTCAAAACAGCCACCATACCTACCTATTGTGGCATTTCCATAGCCATTCCGAGATATATTGCCATGCAACTTCCACCATGTAGTTTTTCTATGACTTGCATAATCACTTCATATTGCATATAGAGTTATATCTTGTCATAGGAATCGAGTTGTAATTTATTTTTCTTTGAGTTATAAGTAAATATTAGTGTGATGATATTTCATTAATAGAGCATTGTCCCATGAGATAAAAGGATGATGGAGGCTACGACTCGCTCACAAGTTGGGACGAGTATTCGGACTTTACAAAAAATAAAAGAGGCCAGCAAAGCCCAAACAAAAAATAAAAGTGGCCAAAGAACCCCACCAAAATAAAAACAAATGAGAGAAAGAGAGAAGGGACAATTGCTACTATATTTTTCCACACTTGTGTTTCAAATTAGCACCATGATCTTCATGATAGAGAGTCTCCATTTTGTCACTTTCATATAACTAGTGGATATTCATTATGTGCAACCACTTAGTTTTCTTTTTGAGCTTTCATACACTTATAGCTCTAAGTGCATTTGTTGCATGGAAATCCCTTCTCACTCACATTGATATCTATTGATGGGCATCTCCATAGCCCGTTGATGCGCCTAGTTGATGTGAGACCATCTTCTCCTTTTTCCCTTGCACCTCCTCCATATTCTATTCCACCTTTAATGCTATATCCATGGCTCACGCTCATGTATTGCGTGAGAGTTGAAAAGGTTTGAGAACACCAAAAGTGTGAAACAATTGCTTGACTTGTTCATCGGGGTTGTGAATGATTTAGATACTTTGTGTGGGGAAGATGGAGCATAGCCAGACCATATGATTTTGTAGGGATAACTTTCTAAGGCCATGTTATTTCGAAAGGACATAAATACCTTGTTGGTGTGCTCGAAGTATTACTGTTATTATGTCAATATTAGACTATTGTTTTGAATCTAATGGATCTGAATATTCACCCCACAATAAAGAATATTACATGGATAAATATGTTGGGTAGCATTCCACATCAAAAAATCTGTTTGTATCATTTACCTACTCGAGGACGAGCGGGAATTAAGCTTGGGGATATTGATACGTCTCCAATGTATCTATAATTTTTGATTGTTCCATGCTATTATATTATCTGTTTTGGATGTTTTATATGCATTAATATGCTATTTTATATTATTTTTGGGACTAACCTATTAATCTAGAGCCTAGTGCCAGTTTCTGTTTTTTCCTTGTTTTTGAGTTTCACAAGTAAGGAATATTAAACGGAGTACAAATGGAATAAAACCTCCAGAATGATTTTTTCTGGAAAATATGGAATCCATGAGACTTGATAACCAAGGCAGAGGAGCTGCCATAGGGCCACAAGCCCGCTTGTCGCGGCCAAGGGGGCCACCCGCGCCGGGCAGACTTGTGGGCCCCTGGCAACTCCCCTAACCCTAATCTTTGGCCTATAAATTCCCAAATATTCCATCATTATCAGAACGAGCCACGAAAACACTTTTCCGCTGCCAGAAGCCTCCGTTCCCGAGAGATCCAATCTTGGAGCCTTTTCTTGTAATCTACCGAAGGGGGGTTCGATCATGGAGGGCATCTAAATCAACTCCATTGCCCCTCCGATGATGCGTGAGTAGTTCACCACAGACCTACGGGTCCATAGCTAGTAGCTAGATGGCTTCTTCTCTCTCTTTGCTTCTCAATACCATGTTCTTCATGATCTTCATGGAGATGTATCCGATGTAATACTCTTTTGCGGTGTGTTTGTCGAGATCCGATGAATTGTGGGATTTTGTTCAGATTATCCATGAATATTATTTGAGTCTTTCCTGAATTCTTATATGCATGATTTCATATGTTTGCAAGTCTCTTCGAGTTATTGGTTTGGTTTGGCCAACTAGATTGGTAATTCTTGCAATAGGAGAAGTGCTTAGTTTTGGGTTCAATCTTGCGGTGTCCTCACCCAGTGACAAAGTAGGGGTAGCGAGGCACGTATTGTATTGTTGCCATCGAGGGTAAAAACATGGGGTTTTCATCATTTTTCTTGATTTTATCCCTCTACATCATGTCATCTTACTTAGTGCGTTACTCTCTTCTTCATGAACTTAATACTCTAGATGCAGGCAGGAGTCGGTCGATGTGTGGAGTAATAGTAGTAGATGTAGAATCGTCTCAGTCTACTTGTCACGGACGTGATGCCTATATGCATTATCATTTCCTTGGATATCTTCATAATTATTCGCTTTTCTATCAATTGCTCGACAGTAATTTGTTCACCGACCGTAATACTTGCCATTATGAGAGAATCCATCTAGTGAAACCTATGCCCCCCGGGTCTAATTTCCGTATTATATTTTCAGATCTAAAACCAAAAATACCAAAAATATTTGCTGCATTATTTTTACTTTTAGTTTTACTTTCCGTTCAAGCACCATATTATATCTATCTCTACTAGATCTCATCCTTGCAAATAACCATGAAGGGATTGACAACCCCTTTATAGCGTTGGGTGCAAGAGTTTGATTCCTTGTGCAGGTATATCTATTGGTGGCTTGCCTGTATCTCCTACTGGATTGATACCTTGGTTCTAAAAAACTGAGGAAAATACTTATCTACTTTGCTGCATCAAACCATTCCTCTTCATAGGAAACCAACGCATGCTCGATAAGTAGCAAGGACGTAGGAGAAGCTGCTTTCATATTAGGCATTAAGATCTATAGAGATAGATCGAGACGCTTAATAGGACTTTCACAGAGCACATACCTTGATAATGTTTTGAAGAAGTTCAAAATGGATCAGTCCAAGAAGGGGTTCTTTCCTGTGTTGCAAGGTGTAAAGTTGAGTAAGACTCAATGCCCAGTGACCGCAGAAGATAGAGAAAAGATGAGTGTCATCCCCTATGCTTCAGCCATAGGCTCTATTATGTATGCAACACTGTGCACAAGACCCGATGTCAGCCTTGCCATAAGTATGGCCGGAAGGTTTCAAAGTGATCCAGGAATGGAGCACTGGACGGCGGTCAAGAATATCCTTGGGTACTTGAAAAGGACTAAGGAAATGTTTCTCATTTATGGAGGTGATCAAGAGATTGTCATAAAGGGTTACATCAATGCAAGCTTTGACATTGATCCAGAGGACTCTAAGTCGCAAACCGGATACGTATTTATTCTCAATAGGGGAGTGATAAGCTGGTGCAGTTCCAAGCAGAGCATGGTAGCCGATTATACATGCGAAGCGGAGTACATTGCACCCTCGGAGGCAACGAAGGAAGGTTTCTAGATGAAGGAGTTCATGACAGATCTTGGAGTAGTGGCCAGTGCACTGAATCCAATGGATATGTTCTATGAAAACCCTGGTGCCTTTGCTCTGGCCAAGGAACCAAGGTTTCACAAGAGGACCAGACACATAAAGCGACGCTTCAATTCCATCCGCGAGTACATCAAGGAGGAGGACATAAATATTTGCAAAGTGCACACGGATCTAAATGACGCAGACCTGTTGACTAAACCTCTTCCAAGGGGTAAACATGATCAACACTAGAACTGTATGGGTGTTAGATTCATTACAATGTAAATCACATAGTGCAACTGGGAGATTGTTGGTAATATGCCCTAGAGGCAATAATAAATAGTTATTATTATATTTCCTTGTTCATGATAATCGTTTATTATCCATGCTATAATTGTATTGATTGGAAACTAAATACATGTGTGGGTATATAGACAACACCGTGTACCTAGTATGCCTCTAGTAGACTAGCTCGTTGATCAAAGATGGCCAAGATTTCCTGGCCATAGACATGAGATGTCATTTGATAACGGGATCACATCATTAGGAGAATGATGTGATGGACAAGACCCAAATTGTAAACATAGCAAATGATCATGTCAGTTCATTCCTATACTTTTGTGCATGTCGAGTATATGTTCCTATGACAATGAGATCATGCGAATCACTGACATCGGAGGAATACCTTGTGTGTATCAAACGTCACAACGTAACTGGGTGAATATAAAGATGCTCTACAGGTATATCCGAGGTGTCTGTTGGGTGGGCATGGATCAAGACTGGGATTTGTTACTCCGTGTGACGGAGATGTATCTCAGGGCCCACCCAGTAATACAACATCACAACAATCCTTGCAAGCAATGTGACTAAAGTATTATCCACGGGATCTTGTATTACGGAATGAGTAAATAGATTTGCCGGTAACAAGATTGAATTAGGTATAGAGATACCGATGATCGAATCTCGGGCAAGTAACATACCGAAGAACAAAGGGAGCAACATACGAAATTAACTGAATCCTTGACATAGAGGTTCAATCGATAAAGATCTTTGTAGAATATGTAGGAACCAATATGGGCATCCAGGTCCCTCTATTGGTTATTGACCGTAGAGGTGTCTCGGTCATGTCTACATAGTTCTCGAACCCGCAGGGTCTGCACACATAAGGTTCGGTGACGTTTCAGTAGTATAGAGTTATGTATGGTGGTGAACGAAGGTTGTTCGGAGTCCCGCATGAGATCCCGGACGTCATGAGGAGCTCTGGAATGGTCTGTAGGTAAAGATTGATGTATAGTAAGTCCCGTTTTGGTCACTGAAAAAGTTTCGGGCTCATCGGTAGTGTACCAGGAGTGTTGGGAGAGTGTCGGGGGACCATTAGGAGGGGCCTCTCGCCCCAAAGACGCTCATGGGCTGTGGGAGGAGTCAGAAAAGCCCCTGGTGGGCTGGCTGAAGCCCCGCTAAGGGCCCATGCGGCTGGGGTGAAGGGAAAAGGCAAAAGCCCAAAAGGGGAAGGGTTTCCAAGTGGGGGAGGAGTCCTACTAGGAGTAGGATTGGAGTCCAACTCCCTCTCCTCCCCACTTCGGCCGCACCAAGGGGATGCCCTAGGGTGCAAGCCTCCCTCCCATCCCTCCTATAAATACTAGAGGGAGATAGGGCAAAAGCACTCAACGCAAAAGGCCATAGTCCAGCCCTCTCTGTCGATAGATTAGTTCATCTAGTTTTTCAACGGTGCTTAGGCGAAGCCCTACTGGAATAGTTCACCACCACCATTACCGCGTCATCATGCTGCTGGAGAACTCATCTACCTCTCTGCTCCCTCATGCTGGATCAAGAAGGCAGACATCGTCATCGAGCTGTACGTGTGCTGAACGCGGAGGTGTCGTCCATTCGGCGCTAGATCGGGACAGATCGTGATTGGATCGTGGGACGCTCGGCGAGTTTGATCGCAAAGACGTTCGACTACATCAACCGCGTTTCTTAAGCTTCCCGCTTAGCAATCTACAAGGGTATGTAGATCCACTCTCCCTCTCGTAGATGCTCATCACCATGGATAGATCTTGCGTGTGCGTAGGAAAATTTTAGTTTCACATGCAAGTGTTGGAAATATGCCCTAGAGGCAATAATAAATTGTTTATTATTATATTTCCTTGTTCATGATAATCGTTTATTATCCATGCTATAATTGTATTGATTCGAAACTAAATACATGTGTGGGTATATAGATAACATTGTGTCCCTAGTATGCCTCTAGTAGACTAGCTCGTTGATCAAAGATGGTCAAGCTTTCCTGGCCATGGACATGAGATGTCATTTGATAACGGGATCATGTCATTAGGAGAATGAGGTGATGGATAAGACCCAAACTGTGAACATACCATATGATCGTGTCAGTTTATTGCTATAGTTTTCTGCATGTCAAGTATCTGTTCCTATGACCATGAGATCATGCAACTCACTGACACCGGAGGAATACATTGTGTGTATCAAACATCACAATGTAACTGGTTGACTATAAAGATGCTCTACAAGTATGTTCGAGGGTGTCTGTTGAGTGGGCATGTATCAAGAGTGGTATTTGTTACTCCGTGTGACGGAGAGGTATCTCAGGGCCCACTCGGTAATACAACATCACAATAAGCCCTGCAAGCAATGTGGCTAAGTGTTAGCCACAATATCTTGTATTACAGAACGAGTAAAGAGACTTGCCGGTAACGAGATTGAACTAGGTATAGAGATACCGACGATTGAATCTCGGGCAAGTAACATACCGAAGAACAAAGGGAACATCATACAGGATTAACTGAATCCATGAGATAGAGGTTCAACTGATAAAGATCTTCGTAGCATATGTAGGAACCAATATGGGCATCCAGGTCCTGATATTGGTTATTGATCGTAGAGGTGTCTCGGTCATGTCTACATAGTTCTCGAACCCGCAGGGTCTGCACACTTAAGGTTTAGTGATGTTTTGGTGTAGTAGAGTTATGTATGTTGCTGACCGAAGGTTGTTTGGAGTCCCGGATGACATCCCAGATGTGACGAGGAGATCCAGAATGGTCTGGAGGTGAAGATTGATATATAGGAAGTTGGTGTTTGAGTTCCGAAAAAAGTTCCGTGACCTGCGAGTGGTGTGACGGAGTGCCATAAGTGTTCTGGGGGGGTCCACCAGGTGGGCCATCCACTCCGAAGGGCCCCATGGGCTGTGAGAGGGTGCGGACCAGCCCCTGGTGGTCTGGACGCACCTCCCACCTCAAGGCCCATTCGTCTAGAGGCTAGGGTTTGGCCAAAAGGGTGGGCTAGCCACCAAACTTGGTGGCCAAGCCACCCTCGCCGCCGCCCCACCTCCTTGGCCGCATGCCACCGTAGGGTTGGGAACCCTAGGGCTTCCCCCTCCCCCTCTCCTCCTATATATAGTGGATGGAGAGAGAAGGCAGCCCACCTGAAAAAGCCATGTGTTGCCCTTGCTCCTTCTAGATTGCTTCTCCTCTAGATCTGTTCGGCATAGCTTAGCGAAGCTCTGCTAGATTAGCTTCACCACAACCGCCAACACGCCGTTGTGCTGCTGGAGAACTCATCTACCTATCCACCCTCGATTGCTAGATCAAGCAGGTGGAGATCGTCATCAAGTTGTACGTGTGCTGAACGCAGAGGTGCCATCCGTTCGAAGCTAGATCAGAAGGGTCGTGATTGGATCGCGGGACGGATCATGATTCGATCACAGGACGGATCATGATGGGATCGCGGGATGGCTTGCGATTTGGATCGCGAAGATGTTCGACTACATCAACCGCGTTTTTTAATGCTTCCCGCTTAGTGATCTACAAGGGTATGTAGATCCACTCTCCCTATCGTAGATGCTCATCACCATGGATAGATCTTGCGTGTGCGTAGGAAATTTTTGTTTCCCATTCAACATTCCCCAACAGTGGCATCATGAGCTAGGTCTATGTGTAGATGAGATCACGAGTAGAACACAAAGGAGTTTGTGGGCATTGATGCTCAGATTGCTTGCTCCCATGGTTAGTTTTTGATTCAGCGGTAATGTGGGATGAAGCGGCCCGGACCAACTTTACTAGTACGCTTATGAGAGATCGGTTCCATCGACTGACATGTAACTTTGTTGCATAAAGATGGCTCACGGGTGTCAGTCTCTCCTACTCTAGTTGGATTAGATTCGACAAAGGCGGTCCTTGAGAAGGTTGAATAGCAATTTGTGTATCACTGTTGTGGTTTTTGTGTAGGTGAGAATTTTTCTTGCTAGATACCCATAGCAGCCACGTAAAACATGCAACAACAATTAAAGGACGTATAACTTGTTTTTGCAGGGTATGTTGTGATATGATATGGCAAGTACATGATGAGATATATGTGATGTATGAGATTATCATGTTTCGTATAGAATATCACGACTTGCATGTCAATGAGTATGGCAACCAACAGGAGCCATAGGGTTGTCTTTAATTATTGTATGACCTGCATGTCAATCATTAAGCGTTATGTAATGGTTTATTTTATCACTAAGCGGTAGCAATAGTAGTAGAAGCATGGTGAGCGTGACAACCCCGATGGCGACACGTTGATGGAGATCAAGATGATGGAGATCATGGTGCATGCTGATGACAATGGAGATCATGCCGGTGCTTTAAGGATGGAGATCAAAAGCACAAGATCATGGCCATATCATGTCACTTATGATTTGCATGTGATGTTAATCCTTTTATGCACCTTGTTTTGCTTAGGAGGAAAGTTGCATTATAAGGTGATCCCTCACTTAAATTTCAAGATAAATTGTGTTCTCCCCGAGTGTGCACCATTGCGAAAATTTGTCGTGTCGAGACACGACATGATGATCGGGTGTGATAGACTCTATGTTCACATACAACAAGTGCAAGCTGGTGTTCCACGTGTAGAACACTCGGGTTAAACTTGACGAGCCTAGCATGTACAGACATGGCCTCGGAACACAAGAGACCGAAAGGTCGAACATGAGTCATATAGTACATATGATCAACATAGAGATGTTCACCATTGAAACCACCTCATCTCACGTGATGATCGGGCATGGCTTGGTGAATTTGGATCATGTGTCACTAGAATGACCAGAGGGATGTCAATTTGAGTGGGAGTTCTTAGGTAATATGATTAATTGAACTCATTATCATGAATATAGTCAGAAGTGTCTTTGCAAATTATGTTGTACATAGCTCGCGCTGTAGCTCCCCTATTTTATTGATACGTTCCTAGAGAAAACTAAGTTGAAAGATGGTAGTAGCAATTATGCAGACTTTTGTCCGTGATCTGATGATTGTCCTCAGTTGTTGCATAGAAGGCTTCTGTCTTTAATGCACCGCTCGCTGCGCCAAACCCCCTAAAGCGGCGTTTGTGGATTTTGTGAACATCTGACAAGAACCTTCCGATGACTACTTGATAGTTTAGTGCGTCATGAATTACGGATTAGAATTGAGGCTCTAAACATGTTTTGAACGTGACATAGCATATGTGATGTTCCAAGAGATGAAATTGGATTTCAGAGTCGTGCCCACGTTGAGAGGTATGAGACCTCCAACAAAGATTCTTTTCCTGCAAGACGAAGGAGAATAGCTCAATCAATGGGCATGTGCTTAGATTGTCTGAGTACTACAATAACCCGAATCAAGTGGGAGTTGATCTTCCAGATAAGATAGTGATTGATATAGTTCTCCAAGTCACTGACACCAAGCTACTAGAGCTTCGTGATGAACTACAAACATGCCAGGGATGGATGATCCCATGAGCTATTCGCGATGTCTGACATCTCAAAGGTAGAAATCAAGAAGGAGCATCAAGTGTTAATGGTTGGTAAAACCACTAGTTTCGAGAAGGGCAAGGGTAAGAAAGGAAACTTCATGATTGGCAAGCCAGTTGCTGATCGAGTGAAGAAACCCAAGGTTAAACCCAAACCCAAGACTAAGTGCTTCTACTATGAGGGGAACTGTCACTGGAGCGGAACTACCCTAGATACTTGGTAGATAAGAAGGATGGCAACATCGACAAAAGTATATTTGATATAGATGTTATTGATGTGTACCTTACTACGTACTCCTAGTAGAACTTGGGTATTAGATACCGGTTCAGTTGCTAAATGTTAGTAACTCTAAATAAAAGCTACGGAATAAACAGAGACTGACTAAGGGCGAGGTGACGATGTGTGTTGGAAGTGTTTCCAAGGTTGATATGATCACAATCGCACGCTCACTCTACCTTCGGGATTAGTGTTGAACATAAATAAATGTTATTTGGTGTTTGCGTTGAGCATGAACATGATTAGATCGTGTTTATTGCAACAATTATTCATTTAAGTTAGAGAATAATGGTTATTCTATTTACATGAATAATACCTTTAATGGTCATGCACCCAATGTGAATGGCTTATTGAGTCTCGATCGTAGTAATAAACATACTTATAATATTGATGCCAAAAGATGCAAAGTTAGTAATGGTAAGTACCACATACTTGTGGCACTGCCGCAAAGGTCATATTGGTGTAAAGAGCATGAAGAAACTCCATGTTGATGGATCTTTTGACTCACTCGATTTCGAATCGGTTGAGACATGCGAACCATGCCTCTTGGGCAAGATGACTAAGACCCCGTTTCCGGTATGATGGAGCGGGCTAGTGACTTATTGGAACTGATACATGTTGATGTATGTGGTCCAATGAGTGTTGAACACGCAATGGATATCATTATTTTCTTACCTTCACTCATGATTTGAGTAGATATGAGGATATTTACTTAATGAAACACAAGTCTAAAACGTTTGAAAGGTTCAAGCAGTTTCAGAGTGAAGTTGAAGATCATCATGAAAAGAAGATAAAATGTCTATGATATGATCGTGGAGGTGAATATCTGAGTTACGAGTTTGGTATGCAAGACAATGTGGAAATTCTTTCACAGCTCACGCCACCTGGAACACCATAGTGTGATGGTGTGTCCGAACGTCGTAGTCGTGCTCTATGGGATATGGTGTGTACTATGATGTATCTTATAATTTTGCCACTATCATTATGGGGTTATGCATTAGAGATAATTACATTCACTTTAATAGGGTAGCATCTAAGTCTGTTGTGATGACACTGCATGAACTATGGTTTGGCGGAAACCTAAGCTATCATTTCTTAATGTTTGGGGCTCGAACGCTTATGTGAAAAAGGTTTTCACCTAATGAGCTCGAACCCAAAGCGGACAAATGCATCTTCATAGAATACCCGAAGGAAACATTTGGGTATACCTTCTATCTCAGATCCAAGCGCAAAGTGTTTGTTGCTAAAAATGGGTCCTTTCTCAAGAAAGAGTTTCTTTCGAAAGAATTGAGTGGGAGGAAGATAGAAATTGATGAGGTCGTTGAACCTTTGTTTCAACCAGAGAGTAGCACAGCGCAGAAAGTTGTTTATGTGGAACCTACACCAGTTGAAGAGGAAGTCAATGATGATGATCATGAAGCTTCGGATCAAGTTACTATCAAACCTCATAGGTCGACAAGGGCACACATTGCTCCTGAGTGGTATGGTAACCCTGTCTTAGACGTCATGTTGTTGGACAAAGATGAGCCTACAAGCTATGGAGAAGCGATGATGGGCTCGGATTCCGACAAATGGCTAGGAGCCACGAAATCCGAGAAAGGATCCATGTATGAAAACCAAGTATGGACTTTGGTAGACTTGTCCGTTGAACGGCAGGTCGTTGTGTGCAAATGGACCTTTAAAAAGAAGACAAACGTTGATGGTAAATGTCACCATTTATAAAGGTCGAATTTTCGCAAAGAAGTTTCTGACAAGTTCACGGAGTTGACTACGATGAGACTTTCTCACCCGTAGCTATGCTAAAGTCTGTTGGAATTATGTTAGCAGTTGCTGCATTTTTCAATTATGAAATCTGGCAGATGGATGTCAAAACATCGTTTCCTTAACGGTTTCGTTAATGAAAGGTTGTATGTGATACATCCATAAGGTTTTGTCAGTCCTAAGGATGCTAAAAGGTATGCAAGCTCCAGCGATCCTTTTATGGGCTAGAGCAAGCATCTCGGAGTTGGAATATACGCTTTGATGAGGTGATCAAAGTTTTTGGGTTTATACAAAGTTTATGAGAAACTTGTATTTACAAGAAAGTGAGTGGGAACACTATAGAATTTCTGATAAGTATATGTGGATGACATATTGTTGATCGGAAATGATGTAGAATTTCTCGAAAGCATAAAGGGTTGTTTGAAAGGTGTTTTTCAATGGAAGACCTGGATAAAGCTACTTAATTTTTTGGCATCAAGATCTATAGAGATAGATCAAGATGCTTGATGAGACTTCCAATGAGTACATACCTTGACAAGATTTTGAAAGAGTTCAAAATGGATCAGTCAAAGAAGGAGTTCTTGTCTGATTTTTAAGGTGTGAAGTTGAGTAAGACTCAAATCTCGACCACGGCAGAAGAAAGAGAACGGACGAAGGTCTGCCGCTATGCCTTAGACATAGGCTCTATATAGTATGTCATGTTGTGTACTGCACATGTTTGTGCCTTGCCATGAGTCTGTCAAGGGGTACAAGAGTAATCCAGGAGTGGATCACTAGATAGCAGTCAAGATTATCCTTAGTAACTAGAGGACTAAGGATATATTTCTCGATTATGGAGGTGATAAAGAGTTCGTCGTAAAGGGTTATGTCGATGCAAGCTTTAACACCAATTCAGATAACTCTGAGTAGTAATTCGGATACGTATAGTGGAGCAGCCATTTGGAATAGCTCCAAGTGGAGTGTGGTAGCAGTGTCTACATTATGACATAGATATTTACAAAGTTCACACGGATCTTAATGTCACAGACCCATTGACTAAAGACCTCTCTCACATGCAAAGGAAGATCGAACCCCATAACTCATTGGGTGTTAGATTCACAACAATGTAAATCACATGATGATGTTAACTAGATTATTGACTCTAGGGCAAGTGGGAGACTATTGGAAATATGCCTTAGAGGCAATAATAAATTGGTTATTATTATATTTCCTTGTTCATGATAACCGTTTATTATCCATGCTATAATTGTATTGATTGGAAACTAAATACATGTGTGGGTATATAGACAACACTTTGTCCCTAGTATGCCTCTAGTAGCTAGCTCGTTGATCAAAGATGGTCAAGGTTCCTAGCCATGGACATGAGATGTCATTTGATAACGGGATCACATCATTAGGAGAATGATGTGATGGACAAGACCCAAACTGTAAACATAGCATATGATCATGTCTATTTATTACTATAGTTTTCTCCATGTCAAGTATCTGTTCCTATGACCATGAGATCATGGAACTCACTGACACTAGAGGAATACCTTGTGTGTATCAAATATCACAACGTAACTGGGTGACTATAAATATGCTCTACAGATATCTCCGAGGGTGTTTGTTGAGTGGGCATGGATCAAGACTAGGATTTGTTACTCCGTGTGACGGAGAGGTATCTTAGGGCCCACTCGGTAATACAACATCACAATAATCCTTGCAAACAATGTGACTAATTGTTAGCCACAGGATCTTGTATTACGGAAGGAGTAAACAAACTTTCTGGTAACGAGATTGAACTAGGTATAGAGATACCGACGATCGAATCTCAGGCAAGTAACGTTTCGAAGAACAAAGGGAACATCATATAGGATTAACTGAATCCTTGACATAGAGGTTCAACCGATAAAGATCTTTCTAGAATATGTAGGAATCAATATGGGCATCCAGGCCCGCTATTGGTTATTGACCGTAGAGGTGTTTCGGTCATGTCCACATAGTTCTCAAACCCGCAGGGTACGCACACTTAAGGTTCGGTGACGTTTCGGTATAGTTGAGTTATGTATGTTGGTGAATAAAGGTTGTTCGGAGTCTTGGATGAGATCCCAGATATCACGAGGAGCTCCGGAATGGTCTGGAGGTGAAGATTGATATATAGGAAGTTGGTGTTTGAGTTTCGAAAAGTTCCATGACCTACGAGTGGTGTGAAGGAGTGCAGGAAGTGTTCTGGGGGTTCCATCGGGTGGGCCCATCTACTCCAAAGGGCCCCATGGGCTGTGAGAGGGTGCGGACCATCCGTTGGTGGAATGGCCACACCTCCCACCTCAAGGCCCATGCGGCGAGAGGCTAGGGTTGGGCCAAAAGGGTGGGCTAGCCACCAAACTTGGTGGCCAAGCCACCCTGGCCGCCTCCCCACCTCCTTGGCAGCAAGCCACCCTAGGGTTGGGAACCCTAGGGTGCCCCACCTCCTCCTCTCCTCCTATATATAGTGGAGGGAGAGATAGGGCATCCCACCTGAAAAAGCCACATGTTTCCCTCCCTCCTCTAGATTGCTTCTCCTCTAGATCTGTTCGGCATAGCTTAGCGAAGCTCTACCAGATCAGCTCCACCACCACCGCCACCATGCCGTTGTGCTGCCGGAGAAATCATCTACCTCTCCACCCTTGCTTGCTAGATCAAGGAGGTGGAGATATTCATCGAGCTGTATGTGTGCTGAACACTGAGGTACCGTCCGTTCGGCGCTAGATCGGAAGGACCGTGATGGTATCGCAGGACGGCTTGTGATTTGGATCACGAAGACGTTTGACTACATCAACTGCATTTCTTAATGCTTCCCGCTTAGAGATCTACAAGGGTATGTAGATCCACTCTCCCTCTCGTAGATGCTCATCACCATGGACAAATCTTGTCTGTTTGTAGGATTTTTTTTCCCATGCAACGTTCCCCAACGGCAACGTTCCCCAACAGTAGTAGCTGCCCTTGGAGCTGGTGTAGCTTTAGTCGGTGCCCTTGGAGGATGAGCTGATGGAGCTTTGCTTGTTGCTGGTGTAGCTTTAGTTTGTGCTATTGGAGGAGGAGGAGCTAATGGAGCTTTGCTTGCTGCTGGTGTAGCTTTAGTCGGTGCCCTTGGGGGAGGAGGAGCTAATGGAGCTTTTCTTGCTGCTGGTGTAGCTCTTGCTGATGCCCTTGGAGAAGGAGGAGCTGATGGAGCTTTGCTTGCTTCTTGTGTAGATCTGGTTCCTGCCCTTGCTGCAGGAGGAGTTGATGGAGCTACATGAGGAGTTGGTGTGGTTGCTGCCCTATCTGTAGGAGGAGGAGCTGATGCAGCTGTCCTTGTTGGTGCATCAACTCTTCTATTTTCCTGGAATTACAACATAGACAGATTAGAACATAGGAAGCTTGCATTAACAATTTAAGACATAGTCAGAAAGTTACCTCATGCGGGTTCCTTCTCATTGCTAGAGCTAGCTTGAGAGTCTTGTGGAAGCTAGTGTAGCTATGTCCTGTCAGGTTGCAATTGCTACAAGTGATTGTACCCATCCTAGAAGTATCCTTGGGAGCTGGCTTCTCAAACTTACTCTTCCTCCTCTTAGTTTGTTTCTTTCCTGGCTTTTCTTTGAAAATTGGTGGCTCTATGTCAGGAGTACCAGTCTTTGGCCATAGATCAGGCGCAGTCACACGGAGAACTATTGTACTATAGGCTGCTTGGTACATGGGTTTCTTGAAGAAATCATGGACAAAATCTTCTAGATTTAATTTTTCCTTGTTAATTGCAAAAATTGTATGGTTGCAAGGAACCCCTGTCATGTCCCATTTCCAACAACCACATGTGTGTGCTTGCAAATTAACTACATATGCACTTTCTCCACTTGTAACTTGGTATAGATCAGGTCCAGCTTTGATAGATTGAAAATATCTAGAATGATGTTTTGCTTCTTCCAACTTTTCAACATATGTTGGGCATATCTGCCACTGGGCTGTCTTAGTCTTTGTCCTATTGGCATTGAACTTAACTAACAACTTTGTTCTGATCCCATCAACCATAGTTTTAATTAGATTCCCTCTCACATCAAGTACCATCTTGTTAAATACTCCACTAATATTGTTGACCACCAAGTACGTTTTACTAGTTCTTGGAGTAGTGCCTAGTGCACCGAATCCAATGAACCTGTTCTGTGACAACACTGGTGCCATTGCTCTGGCCAAGGAACCAAGGTTTCACAAGAGGACCAGACACATAAAGTGACGCTTCAACTCCATCCGCGATTACATCTTGGAGAAAGGCATAAATATTTGCAAAGTGCACACGGATCTGAATGTTGCAGACCCGTTGACTAAACCTCGTCCAAGGGCTAAACATGATCAACACCAGAACTGCATGGGTGTTCGATTCATTACAATGTAAATCACATAGTGATGCGAACTAGATTATTGACTCTAGTGCAAGTGGGAGCCTATTTGAAATATGCCCTAGAGGCAATAAATAAAGTGTTTATTATTGTATTTCCTTGTTCACGATAATCGTTTATTATCCATGCTATAATTGTATTAATTGGAAACATGGTTACATGTGTGGATACATAGACAAACACAATGTCCCTAGTATGCCTCTAGTGAACTAGTTCGTTGATTGAAAGATGGTTAAGGTTTCCTAGCCATGGTCATGAGATGTCATTTGATAACGGGATCACATCATTAGGAGAATGATGTGATGGACAAGACCCAAACTACAAACGTAGCTTATGATCGTGTCAGTTTATTGCTACTGTTTTCTGCAT
This sequence comes from Hordeum marinum, assembly GCA_022496015.1. Lineage (NCBI taxonomy): Eukaryota > Viridiplantae > Streptophyta > Magnoliopsida > Poales > Poaceae > Hordeum > Hordeum marinum. The sequence goes on from CM039675.1 coordinate 421,753,902, forward strand.
GTCAAGTATATGTTCCTATGACCATGAGATCATGCAACTCACAGATATCGGAGGAGTACCTTGTGTGTATCAAACGTCACAAGGTAACTGGGTGACTATAAAGGTGCTCTACAGGTGTCTCCGAGGGTGTCTGTTGAGTTGGCATGGATCGAGACTGGGATTTGCTACTCCGTGTGACGGAGAGGTATCTCAGGGCCCACTCGGTAATACAACATCACAATGAGCCTTGCAAGCAATATGACTAATTGTTAGTTGCGGGATCTTGTATTACGGAACGAGTAAAGAGACTTGCCGGTAACGAGATTGAACTAGGTATGGAGATACCGACGATCGAATCTCGGGCAAGTAACACCGAAGAACAAAGGGAACATCATACGGGATTAACTGAATCCTTGACATAGAGGTTCGACCGATAAAGATCTTCGTAGAATATGTAGGAACCAATGTGGACATCCAGGTCCCGCCATTGGTTATTGACCGTAGAGGTGTCTCGGTCATGTCTACATGGTTCTGGAACCCGCAGGGTCTGCACACTTAAGGTCTGGTGACGTTTCGGTAGTGTAGAGTTATGTATGCTGGTGACCGAAGTTTTTTCGGTGTCCCGGATGAGATCCCAGACGTCATGAGGATCTCCGGAATGGTCCGGAGGTAAGGATTCATATATAGGAAGTCCCAGTTTGGTCGCCGGAAAAGTTTTGGGCTCATCGGTAGTGTACCGGGAGTGCCGGTAGTGTACCGGGAGACCTCCGGGAGGGGTATTTCGACCCAAGAGGCTTCATGGGCTGTGGGAGAGTATAAACCGGCCCTTAGTGGGCTGGTGGAATATCCACAACCGGCCCATGCGGCTGGGGGAAGAGTCCCAAAGGAAAAAGAGTGAAAAAAGGCAAAAAGGGAGAGTCCTACTCCTACTAGGAGTGGAGGAGGAGTAGGACTCCTCCCCCTTGGCTTCGGCCGACTCCAAGAGGGGCTCAACCCTGCGCCAGCCCTCCTCCTCCTCTCCTCCGATATATACTGGTGGAATAGAAGGGTTTTGCACAGAATTTACGGCCTCGTGCTACCCGTTCCACCGGTGCTCCTCTAGATCGGTTTTCCGCTGTGCTTAGGCGAAGCCCTGCCGGAATCACTCCACCACCATTGCCGGAGCGCCGTCACGCTGCCGGTGTACTCTTCCTCCTCTCCACCTCCTCTTGTTGTATCAAGATGGTGGAGATCGTCATCAAGCTGCACGTGTGCTGAACGCAGAGGTGTCGTACGTTCGGTACTAGATCGGAAGGATCGTGATCAAGGCCACGGGACGTTCATGATTGCATCGCGGGACGGATCATGACGAGATCACGGGACTGTTCATGATTAGATCGCGAGACGCTCGGCGATTTGGATCACGAAGACATTCGACTACACCAACCGCGTTTCTTAACGCTTCCCGCTTAGCGATCTACAAGGGTACGTAGATCCACTCTCCCTCTCGTAGATGCTCATCACCATGGATAGGTTTGCGTGTGCGTAGGAAAAAATTTGTTTCCCATGCGACGTTCCCCAACAGTGGCATCATGAGCTAGGTTGATGGTTCGATGAGATCTCGAGTAGAACACAAAAGGTTTGTGGGCTTTGATGCTTAGATTGCTTCCTTCCTTGTTCGGATTTTGGTTCAGCGGTATTGTGAGATGAAGCGGCCCGGACCAACATTACTCGTACGCCTACGAGAGACCAGTTCCCTCGATGCAACTTGTTGCCTAGATGGCTTGCGGGTGGCAGTTTCTCTCACTTTAGTTGGATCGGATTCGACAAAGGCAGTCCTTGAGAAGGTTGAAAAGCAAATTATGTATCACCATTGTGGTTTATGCGTAGGTGAGAATCGTTCTTGCTAGAAACCCATAGCAGCCATGTAAAACATGCAACAACAATTAGAGGACGTCTAACTTGTTTTTGCAGGGTATGTTGTGATGTGATATGGCCAATTACATGATGTGATATATGTGATGTATGAGATGATCATGTGATGTATAGAATTTCACGACTTGCATGTCGATGAGTACGGCAACCGGCAGGAGCCATAGGGTTGTCTTTAATCATTGTATGACCTGCGTGTCAATCATTAAGCGCTATGTAATGCTTTACTTTATCGCTAAACGGTAGCAATAGTAGTAGAAGCATGCAGGGCATGACATCCTCGATGGCGATACGTTGATGGAGATCAAGATGATGGAGATCATCGTGTCGTGCCGGTGACGATGAAGATCATGCCGGTGCTTTCAAGATGGAGATCTAAAGCACGAGTTCATGGCCATATCATGTCACTTATGAATTGCATGTGATGTTAATACTTTTATGCACCTTGTTATGCTTAGTACGATGGTAGCATTATAAGGTGATCCCTCATTTAAATTTCAAGATAAAATTGTGTTCTCCTCGAGTGTGCACCGTTGCGAAAGTTCGTCGTGTTGTGACACCACGTGATGATCGGGTGTGATAGACTCTACGTTCACATACAACGGGTGCAAGCCAGTGTTGCACATGCAGAACACTCGGGTTAAACTTGACGAGCCTAGCATGTACAGACATGGCCTCGGAACACAAGAGACCGAAAGGTCGAACATGAGTCATATAGTAGATATGATCAACATAAAGATGTTCACCATTGAAGCCACCTCAACTCACGTGATGATCGGACTTGAGTTGTTGGATTTGGATCATGTGACACTCAGATGACCTGAGGGATGTCAATTCGAGTGGGAGCTTTAGTAATTTGATTAACTAAACTCATTATCTTGAACAATAGTCTAAACTTTGCATATTTATGTTGTAGATCAATGGCTCGCGCAGTAGCACCCCTGAATTTTAATGCGTTCCTAGAGAAAGCTAAAATGAAAGATGATGGAAGTAACTTTGTTGACTGGGCCCGTAATCTGAGGATTATCCTCATGGCTTCCCAGAAATCATATGTCCTTGACGCACCGCTTGGTGAACAACAAAAAGACATGACCTCCGAAGACGTTAAGAATGCTTGGGAGGCACGTACTGGAGATTAGTCAATAGTTTAGTGTGCAATATTGTATGGCTTAGAACCGGGACTTCAAAGACGTTTTGAACGTCATGGAGCATATGAGATGTTCTAGGAGTTGAAGTTTATCTTTCAGAAGAACGCTCGGATCGAGAGGTATGAATCCTCCGATAAGTTCTATGCTTGCAAGATGGAGGAGAACGGGTCTATTAGTGAACATATACTCAGAATGTCTGGGTATTCAACTCATCTAGCAGAGGTGGGAATTGCCCTTCCGCTAGAGGCGATCACTGACAGAGTTCTTCAATCACTGCCACCTAGTTACAAGAGCTTTGTGATGAACTATAACATGCACGGGATGAACAAGTCAGTCGCCGATCTGTTTGCGATGCTAAAAGTCGCTGAGTCTGAAATCCAGAAAGAACATCAAGTGTTGATGGTCAATAAAACCACTAGTTTCAAGAAAAATGGCAAAGTCAAGGGCAAGGGCAAGAAGGGTAAAACCAAGAAGGATGGCAAAGCAGTTGCTACTCCTGCAAAGAAGTCCAAGCATGGACCCAAGCCAGAAACTGAGTGCTTTCATTGCAAAGGAACTGGTCCCTGGAAGCGGAACTGCCCCAAGTACCTGGTTGACAAGAAGGCGGCCAACGACAAACAAGGTATATATGATATACATGTTATTGATGTGTACCTTACTAGCTCTCGTAGTAGTGCCTGGGTATTTGATACCGGTTCGGTTGCTCACATTTGCAACTCAAAGCAGGAACTACGGAATAAACGAAGGCTGGCAAAGGACGAAGTGACGATGCGCGTGGGAAATGGTTCCAAGGTTGATGTGATCGCCATCGACACACTCTCTCTTCGATTACCATCGGGATTAGTGATGAACCTGAATAATTGTTATTTAGTGCCTACGTTAAGCATGAACATTATATCTGGATCTTGTTTATTGTGAGACGGTTACTCTTTTAAATCAGAGAATAAAGGTTGTTCTATTTATATGAGTAATATCTTTTATGGTCATGCACCCAATGTTAGGAGTTTATTCATATTGAATCTTGATAGTGATGACACAGATGTTCATAACATTGATGCCAAAAGATGTAGAATTGATAAGGATAGTACCACTTTCTTATGGCACTGCCGTTTAGGTCATATTGGTGTAAAATGGATGAGGAAGCTCCATATTGATGGACTTTTGGAGTCACTTGATTTTGAATCACTTGACACATGTGAACCATGCCTCATGGGCAAGATGACTAAAACGCCGTTCTCTGGAACAATGGAATGGGTGAGTGACTTATTGGAAATCATACACACTGATGTGTGCGTTCCAATGAATGTTACAGCGCATGGTGGATATCGTTATTTTCTCACCTTCACTGATGACTTAAGTAGATATGGGTATATTTACTTAATGAAACACAAGTCTGAAACGTTTGAAAAGTTCAAGCAATTTCAGAGTGAAGTTGAGAATCATCGTAACAAGAAGATTAAGTTCCTACGATCTGATTGAGGAGGTGAATATCTGAGTTAGAGTTTGGCAGTCACTTAAGATAATGTGGAATTGTTTCACAGTTGACACCGCCCGGAACACCACAGCGTAATGGTGTGTCCGAACGTCGTAATCGAACCTTATTAGATATGGTGCGTTCTATGATGTCTCTTGCTGATTTGCCACTATCGTTTTGGGGTTATGCATTAGAGACAGCTGTATTCACTTTAAATAGGGCACCATCAAAATCCGTTGAGACGACGCCATATGAACTGTGGTTTGGCAAGAAGCCAAAGTTGTCGTTTCTTAAAATTTGGGGATGTGATGCTTATGTCAAAAAGCTTCATCCTAAAAAGCTGGAACCCAAAGCAGAGAAATGCGTCTTCATAGGATACCCGAAAGAGACAGTTGGGTATACCTTCTATCTCAGATCCGAAGGCAAAGTGTTTGTCACTAAAAACGGAACATTTCTTGAGAAAGTGTTTCTCTCGAAAGAATTGTGTGGGAGGAAAATAGAGCTTGATGAGGTTATTGAACCTTTACTTCAACCAGAAAGTAGCACAGCGCAGAAAGATGTTTCTGTGAAACCTGCGACGGTAGAAGAGGAAGTTAATGATGATGATCATGAAGCTTCGGATCAAGCAGCTATTGAACCTCGTAGGTCGACAAGGCCGTGTACTACCCCTGAGTGGTACGGCAACCCTGTCTTGGAGGTCATGTTGTTTGACAACAATGAACCTACGAGCTATGGAGGAGCAGTGATGGGCCCGGATTCTGAGAAATGGTTAGAGGCCATGAAATCCGAGATGGGATCCATGTATGAAAACAAAGTATGGACTTTGGAAGTATTACCTGAAGGGTGAAAGGCCATTCAGAACAAATGGATCTTTAAGAAGAAAACAGACGCGAACGGTAATGTCACCGTCTATAAAGCTCGACTTGTGGCAAAGGGTTTTTCACAAGTTCAAGGAGTTGACTAAGATGAGACTTTCTCCCCCATAGCGATGCTTAAGTCTGTTAGAATCATGTTAGCAATAGCTTCCTATTTCGACTATGAAATTTGTCAGATGGATGTAAAAACAGCGTTCCTCAACGGTTTCCTTGAGGAAGAGTTGTATATGATGCAACCCGAAGGTTTTGTCGATCCAGAGAATGCTGACAAAGTTTGCAAACTCCAGCGATCCATGTATGGACTGGTGCAAGCATCTCGGAGTTGGAATAAGCGCTTTGATGAGGTGATCAAAGCGTTTGAGTTTATACAAGTTTACGGAGAAGCTTGTATTTACAAGAAAGTGAGTGGGAGCTCTATAGCGTTTCTAGTATTATATGTGGATGACATATTGCTGATTGGAAACAATATAGAAATGCTGGAAAGCGTGAAGGAATATTTGAAAAAGAGTTTTTCAATGAAGTACCTAGGAGAAGATGCTTTCATATTAGGAATTAAGATCTATAGAGATAGATCGAGACGCTTAATAGCACTTTCACAGAGCACATACCTTGATAAAGTTTTGAAGAAGTTCAAAATGGAACAGTCCAAGAAGGGGTTCTTGCCAGTATTACAAGGTGTGAAGTTGAGTAAGACTCAATGCCCAGTAACTACAGAAGATAGAGAAAAGATGAGTGTCATCCCCTATGCTTCAACCATAGGCTCTATGATATATGCAATGCTGTGCACAAGACCTGATGTTAGCCTTGCCATAAGTATGGCTGGAAGGTTTCAAAGTGATCCTGGAATGGAGCACTCGCAAGCGGTCAAGAATATCCTCAAGTACCGGAAAAGGACTAAGGAAATGGTTCTCGTTTATGGAGGTGATGAAGAGCTCGTCGTAAAGGGTTACGTCGAAGCAAGCTTTGACACTGATCCGGACGACTCTAAGTCGCAAACCGGATACGTATTTATTCTTAACGGGGGAGCGGTAAGCTGGTGCAGTTCCAAGCAAAGCGTGGTAGCTGATTCTACGTGCGAAGCAGAATACATCGCAGCCTCGGAGGCGGCAAAGGAAGGTGTCTGGATGAAGCAACTCATGACAGATCTTGGAGTAGTGCCTACTGCACCAAATCTAATGAACCTATTCTGTGACAACACTGGTGCCATTGCTCTGGCCAAGGAACCAAGGTTTCACAAGAGGACCAGACACATAAAGCGACGCTTCAACTCCATCCGCGATTACATCTTGGAGAAAGGCATAAATATTTGCAAAGTGCACACGGATCTGAATGTTGCAGACCCGTTGACTAAACCTCTTCCAAGGGCTAAACATGATCAACACCAGAACTGCATGGGTGTTCGATTCATTACAATGTAAATCACATAGTGATGTGAACTAGATTATTGACTCTAGTGCAAGTGGGAGACTGTTTGAAATATGCCCTAGAGGCAATAAATAAAGTGTTTATTATTGTATTTCCTTGTTCATGATAATCGTTTATTATCCATGCTATAATTGTATTAATTGGAAACATTGTTACATGTGTGGATACATAGACAAACACAATGTCCCTAGTATGCCTCTAGTGAACTAGTTCGTTGATTGAAAGATGGTTAAGGTTTCCTAGCCATGGACATGAGATGTCATTTGATAACGGGATCACATCATTAGGAGAATGATGTGATGGACAAGACCCAAACTACAAATGTAGCTTATGATCGTGTCAGTTTATTGCTACTATTTTCTGCATGTCAAGTATATGTTCCTATGACCATGAGATCATGCAACTCACAGAAATCGGAGGAGTACCTTGTGTGTATCAAACGTCACAACGTAACTGGGTGACTATAAAGGTGCTCTACAGGTGTCTCCGAGGGTGTCTATTGAGTTGGCATGGATCGAGACTGGGATTTGCTACTCCGTGTGACGGAGAGGTATCTCAGGGCCCACTCGGTAATACAACATCACAATGAGCCTTGCAAGCAATATGACTAATTATTAGTTGCGGGATCTTGTATTACGGAATGAGTAAAGAGACTTGCCGGTAACGAGATTGAACTAGGTATGGATATACCGACGATCGAATCTCGGGCAAGTAACATACCGAAGAACAAAGGGAACATCATACGGGATTAACTGAATCCTTGGCATAGAGGTTCGACCGATAAAGATCTTCGTAGAATATGTAGGAACCAATGTGGACATCCAGGTCCCACCATTGGTTATTGACCGTAGAGGTGTCTCGGTCATGTCTACATAGTTCTCGAACCCGCAGGGTCTACACACTTAAGGTTTGGTGACGTTTCGGTAGTGTAGAGTTATGTATGGTGGTGACCGAAGTTTGTTCGTGTCTCGGATGAGATCCCGGAAGTCATGAGGAGCTACGGAATGGTCCGTAGGTAAAGATTCATATATAGGAAGTCCCAGTTTGGTCGCCAGAAAAGTTTCGGGCTCATCGGTAGTGTACCGGGAGTGCCGGTAGTGTACCGGGAGACCTCCGGGAGGGCTATTTCGACCAAAGAGGCTTCATGGGCTGTGGGAGAGTATTAACCAGCCCTTAGTGGGCTGTTGGAATAGCCACAACAGGCGAATGCGGCTGGGGGAAGAGTCCCAAAGGAAAAAGAGTGAAAAAAAAGGCAAAAAGGGAGAGTCCTACTCCTAGTAGGAGTGGAGGAGGAGTAGGACTCCTCCCCCTTGGCTTCGGCCGACTCCAAGAGGGGCTCAGCCCTGTGCCAGCCCTCCTCCTCCTCTCCTCCTATATATACTGGTGGAATAGAAGGGTTTTTCACAGAATTTACGGCCTCGTGCTACCCGTTCCACCGGTGCTCCTCTAGATCGGTTTTCCGGAGTGCTTAGGCGAAGCCCTGCCGGAATCACTCCACCACCATCGCCGGAGCGCCATCACGCTGCCGGTGAAATCTTCCTCCTCTCCACCTCCTCTTGCTGGATCAAGAGGGTGGAGATCATCATCAAGTTGCACGTGTGCTGAACGCGGAGGTGTCGTCCGTTCGGTACTAGATTGGAAGGATCGTGATCAAGGCCACGGGACGTTCGTCATTGGATCGCGGGACTGATCGTGACGAGATCGTGGGATTGTTGGTGATTAGATCGCGGGACGCTCGGTGATTTGGATCGTGAAGACGTTCGACTACACCAACCGTGTTTCTTAACGCTTCCCGCTTAGCGATCTACAAGGGTACGTAGATCCACTCTCCCTCTCGTAGATGCTCATCACCATGGATAGGTTTGCGTGTGCGTAGGAAAATTTTTGTTTCCCATGCGACGTTCCCCAACAGCATTTAGGCACATGAACAATCCATGGGATCTAGGATTCTTGCTAGGGTGTGCCTTCAAATGATTTGTTGTAACAATGCATCTACTTCCTCGATTGGTATCCAACACAACTTGGAGGTAATCCATTATCCTTGTGTACTGTGCCCTTTGATCTCCTTGGACGACACTCTTAGCTACTTTCCTTGCTCTATAGGCCATGTGAATGGAAACTTCTATAACATGTTTGAGCTTCAAAATCTCAATTATTGCGTGGACTGGTGTGTTAATGTCTGCCCTCAACTGTTGCTCACACTCATGTGCCAACCACTTGGCAGTTACATTGGTGCTCTCTCCTACTGTAGCACAATTGTGGTACAAGTTCATTTTCTTTATACAAAATGTCTTCTCATGTGCAATCTGAGAGGGTGTAACGAAAAAAGGATATTCTTCACTACTGCAACCTGCAATAACCTTATGTAAATAGTTCTTATGAAATGGGTAGTTTTTGTTCTGTGATATGTGGAATGTTAGAAGTGCCCTCTTGAATTGCCTCACATCTAGGAAACATAGTTTCTTCACAAATTTCTCTTGTGGGTTCTCTCTCTTCTCATCATACCAAACCCTTGGTTTCTTCTTCTTGGCCCTACTCTTCCTACCACCTGGAATCTTAAAAGTTGGTGCCTAAGCCACATCACTGTCTTCCTGGCTTAAGTCCCCAGGGTTGATGTCCTCATCATAGGAAGGGTACCAGTCCTCTTCTATAATTTGATCTATACTCCCATGAGATCGGGTTGTTGGGCCCTTTCTCTGACTGCCTCCTATGTTGCTTCCCATGTACTGCTTCCTCCTATGCTGCTATTCACCGTTGCCTCCAGCTACAGCTTCATCAAGTCCCTCCTCCTCATCTGGTTCATATAGCTCTTCAACATCAGTATCACCTTCAAAGTGGTTGAGTGGATCATCTCTATGCCTCTTCATTGCCTCTATCCTAGCAATAATGTCCTCATCTGCTAGAATCTCACTGTCTGTATAATTGTCAGCACAATCTTCAGCAAGCAGCTCTAGAAGTTTCCTTTTAGTTGCTCTATATTTCTCTTTTATTTTCTTATTGCTCCTAAAATTCTCAATCTCTTTATTCCTATTCTCCTCCATCATTTTCTCTATCTACTCTTGCTCCTGGTCAATATCCATCAAATACTCATGCCTCTCCTCACCATTGTCCACTACAAAATCTGGTTCAACTAGAGCCTTCACTGGACTAGGGAAAAGAACTCCAGATGTATCTATCTCATACAAAACTGGCACACCTATTTGAGACAAAGGAAGTTGGTCTTCATACAGAGTGCCTCTGTTCAAAATCAGCTGGTGTTGGAGCATCACTTCTCATTACTGTAATATTAACCACTTTTTCCCTTTACTAGCTAGGTCATCCAACATCTCCTCCACCTTGTCATCATCTGTTAACTCTTCCATTCCTGACACCCCAACACCTAGATCTCTAACATAATACATATAATCTCTAGAAGAATAGCCTTCTAGCTCTACAAGTACAACTAAATTCCAAAAAGTTATATCTGATAAGCATATATTTCTTTCCAAGTTATCTTTGTAAATGAAATGAAATCTAACTTCCCAGACTTCATCATTCAAACTACAAAAAAATTATAGTAAAATATTCAGTAAACATCTTAGTTCAAAATGCAGTTAAAAGTTTTGTTAAAGAATCTATTCAAAGTTCAGTTACTTGTTCAGTGCAAGTTTTAGTAAACACATTTGTTAAAACTTCAATTAACAGATATAAAGTTTAGTTAAATATTTAGACAACAATTCAGTTTACTGAATATTCAGACAAAAGTTTACTTAAATATTCAGACTATAGTTCAGTTAATTATTTAAACAAAAATTTAGTGAACATATATGTAGTTTCAGTTAACACATATATATTCTTATATTCATACCTAACCCTAGAACCCTAGAACCCTAACCCAATAGCACCAGCCCAAGAACCCTAACCCTACAAAACTAACCCTACAATCCCAATCGGGGAAAAAGGAGAAAGAAGGTATGGATTACATACCAGATGCCGTCGAAGGGGGATGCCCAGTTCTGGCTGCCCAACGGATCTTCCCTCACCGCTCGGGCGAACGTAGTTGCCGTCGCGTATTCAGCTGATGTGTTTGCCGCCAGCGATTGGTGAGGAAATTGTGGCTGAGATGGATTTGAGCTGCCACAGAACTCCAGTGGATCTCCATCAGCGTCGCACTTAGCATCAACAGCGACTCCGACACGGGATTTCGTCATCGCCATGAGTGGGAGCACGAAGGTGGAAGAGAGAGAGAGAGAGAGCTGGTGCGGTCAAACACTCAGACCGCGTCGGTTTGTTCTGTTGAAAACGGCGCCATCCAGCTGGCTGTTACACCATGTCAACTATTTTGGGTCCCACCTGTCGAAAACGCCCTCAAACGCTACTAAGCGAGCAGTCAGTGCTTTTTGCAAAAAGTTTACTGAATGTGCAGCAATTTTTGCAAATGATTAGGGACCACGAAGTTTTCTGCAGAAGAAGCCCGAAATGTGGTGGTATTGTGCAATTAACTCGAAAAGTACCTTCCAAGATAAGAACAAACAAGGGAAAGTTGTGGCTGAGCTAGTGGATACACCCATTAACTCTAGTTATAAGATTTTCTAACATAACAATTGTACCAGAAATTATACAAAAAATCACAAATGTAGTACAACACGGTACTATGTTATGCACAAAAGAATTAGTGGGAAAATCGATATCATGTGTCACACACAAAGAAAACAAGTTGGAGCGAAAAAAAATATGAATATGTAATTTAGATAAGTTTCTCCTAAATGGCACAATGGATCACCGTGAAATTCCATAGGTTGACAAAACTTTAGTGAGATAATGGTCATAATTTTGTTCAGTATTTTTTGTGTATTCGAAATATATGAAACTAGCAGAGGGTGTAGCTACACCCTAGCTTGAACTGGCACATAAGAAGGCGTTCTTTTCCCCAATTGTTCCTCTCCAGATCGTAGGAGAGGCTATTCCTAGATTTATCGTGCCTCCATCTCTCTTTTGCCAATAGGTAATGATCCCCTTTTCCTCCGCTCGACGTAGGAGTGTAGAGAGGTCCATATCGGCCAAATGAAGTTGTATCTTTCCCTAATTTAGGGGATTTTAGGTAGAGTTTTTTGTGTGTGTCGCTTTGTCCCTTTAGAGGATTGTGGTGGTGCTCAATAAAGTCTTGTTTCATGGCACCTCATTGATGGCGGTGGTGGCGTTAGTCCGGCGAATAAAGTTCACTCATGTCTCGCCAATTGGATGGAGCCATTTGCTGCATCGTTGATGGCTTGAGGGTGTATTTTCTTCTGGTCATTCTGACAGATGTGGTTACGGTACGCATGGTTTGTGGTTGGACCCCGATCCTAAGTCATATGAATCCAGATTGTAACATATCACCTCACTTTGCGGCCTCACACATGGTAAGCTCCATGGCTGCAGCCTTACCTTAGCCGGGACCGTTTGCGTCTTTTGGCTCACGTATGTGAACATGTCACTGGCAATCAAATGACAGAGAACCCGGGCCGACATGACTAGTCATAAAACCCAAGTGGCACATCCGTACGGAACCAGGCATACGTAACCTAGCAATGCAGGTGTCAGTCTCAAGCGTGTGTAGACGAGTCATATCAAGCTACAAGGACTCCATTACGCCATGGGACATAAATGTCATCACTGCACATAGACGAGTCATAGCAGGCTACAGGGACTCCATTACACTGCGAGACATTTCCCCGAAGGGACAGACACAGCAGAAAAAAAGGATACATGCCGGTCAATCAATGTGTCCGGAGCAGTAGCAAGCTACCAAGGCTCGATGGAAGCACAAAGAGGCAGTTTCCCGTAAAGAGTACTACTAAAGGCACACGACTAGGTGTCGGATCCCATACATACCGTTGCACATCACACGTACGCACGACATGCCCGATATGCATAGATACAACTATGGCATCACAACATAACCATACATCAACACAACTTTTATTTAGAAGGCTCAGAAGAGCCTTGCATAATATGTTCTTACATGTAGGGGTCACATGACCCGACACTCAAGTCATACAAGCAAGTTCATACAAACCAAGCGGAATCATAACGTTGTCTGAGTACAGACAGATGAAAGGGGAAAAAGGCACATGGCCTGACTATCTACAACCCGCCATAGGGCATAAGGTCGTAGCTGGGACACCAGCTATTCGGCATCGTCGACATCTAGATAGAACCCACCTGATGGGTCCTGAGTCTCATCTGCAACAGTTATTAAGCAAACGTGAGTACGAACGTACTCAGCAAGTCTTTAAGACAGACCTAGACTATTCATGCTCATGTATCAATAAGGGGAGTGGTGAAGTTTATGCAGCAATGCCAGCTTTGACTCATGGCTAACCTACACTATACAATTTTAACTCTTTGTTTAGATTTTAGATATCACACACGAGTCCACTAACTCCATAACAATACACCACCATGGATCCACTTCCCTCTCTTAGGAGAGTGCCATCCACGGAACTCACACTTGTCTTGATATTTTTATGAGTATCCATTAAATTATCTATTAACAACATAAGTTCTCCAAGTAGTCCATATCCGAGGACGCGGCTATTCGAATAGTTTCATACCCTGCAGGGGTGAACTTCTTCACACACGCTCTCGCCACTTAGCGATGTGTGCTCATAAAACCATGCACCTCGGCAACCTTCAAGCGGAAGCCCAGCAAGGGAGTCGGCCACGAACGTCAATCACATAAGACCTCTAGTCCAGGCTATCGCCTATTTGAGACTGAACCCGCACGGAAGTCCGGCCGAAGTTTCCGCTACGACCCCAAACAATGTGCACAAGGTTCCCAAGCCCACCACTCGGGTGACCCTTAGTACACCGTGCCACTTCCTACCGCGTCATAACCCACCCCTAGGGTCAACGCTACGCACGGCCTCCAGCATGCTATAAACACCAGAAACTACTTGCAACTCCTAGACTAAGGACTAAGCGATTGATAAGTCGAGCGGGGTCCTATTTCAGGGCCCAGCATGTGGTAGTAACTAGTCTTGGATCACAAACAAGGAACTCAGTTCCTAAGAACGGTCCCAATGAGACAACCCGCTATGTACTCCTACATAGCCTCTCATCGCTACCTTTACCAAATCAGGTTCATCATAAGCTTATCACATCAGAACAACATTGTTTCACTCCAGTTCATCACCCAGATGAATCAGACCTGACACAACTCTAAGCATAGCAAGCATAGTAGGCAAAGTAAGCAAAGCACATCATGGCACAAGCATCTACCAGGTATGCTAGGTTGCAAGGTTTAGCTATTTAATGTGACAATGACAGGTCATGCAAAAGAATAGGTTCATCTACCGTGTTTGACAGACAAGTGAACGTTCGTCCTAATGCAATAAACAAGAGCAAGAGTGAGAGAGTGGGATGTTATCGGAATGATCAAAAGGGTTGCTTTCCTTGCTGGTTAGCGCCAAGGTTTTCTCCTTCGTTGGAATACTTGGAGGTATCCTCAAAAGCAGGGCCTACCACAATGCAGGTAAATAGCAATCAATGCATGCAAGTGCAAGAATATGATGCATGATCATGACATGGCAGCATGTATGGATGAGCTAATGCAATTATTGTCCAAGTTAATTTGAAGTGAGTTTGGATATAGGTTCAAAATCATTCTCCATTTCATATTTTATAAGTTAACCTATTAGTAAATGTCAATGTTCATCTACATAGGTTGCTCTAACATGCATGCTAACATTACCATTGATTCATTGGATTTTTCTGATAAATTTTCATATATAAAATATTTCAATCTGAGTTATAGACTAATTTCTATGAATTTTCTAAGTTTTAAATAGTTTCTGGAATTATTTTAATTCCGAAAAATCATTACTGCATCAGCCTGACATCATCATGACGTCAGCTGGTCAACAGAACGTTGACAGGTCAAACCTGACCAGTGGGGCCCACTGGTCAGTGACCCAGCCTCCAACAGAGCTAATTAATTAACTAATTACTAATTAGTTTAGGGTAGGGCCCATCGGTCAGTGGCCCATTAACTTAATTAATTTAGTTAATTAAATTATTAATCCAGTTTTGACTAACAGAGCCCGGCCCCACGTGCTAGTGACCCAAGGGTCAAACCCCTGGTGGTCAAACTGGTTGACTCACTGGCGTTGAGCCACCGGCGACGGCAGGGATGGCGGTGGGGGTCAGGTTCCCTCCTCCGGCAACCAAAAGGACGGTGGAGGGCACCGATCTACTCTGCTCGCTCGCGCGCATCGAGCCTGACACCTCCCAGGGGCCGGGATGGCCGGAATCAGCGCGGGCGATGAGCACGGCAGCTGCCGGAGCTCAGGCGAGCACGGGATCATCGAGCCGAAGCTCTAATGAGCCACCTGAGGGCTCCTAAGGCTGCCTGGGATCATCCTGAGCATGACTACGTGCTCAGGTGCGAGCTTGGGCCCTTGCAGCGACGGCCACGTCCTCGTCGGTGGTGAGGAGCTCTCGGACCCGAGGGGATCCGGCGCTAGAACGCACTAGCAAAGGGGAAAGGGGGGAGAAGGAGCAGGAGCTCATAGCGGACGCAGCGGCGATGAGAGCGAGCTCGGGGAGGCCTTGATTGCGAGCATGACCGGCGGCAGTCTCCGGTGACCGAGGAGGAAGAAGGCGACAAGGTCGACGCTAGGGGGGCTCCGGGCTTGATTCTTTCGGCAGAGAGGACCGGCACGTCATGGTGGAGCTAAAGGGGGGCTCGGAAGCGAGGGGAGCGGCTGGAACGACGGCTACGGCAGCGAGAAGGCGGCGGCCATGGCGGGCAGAGGAGAGGAAGAGAGCAGGGGGCGAATGCGAGAGAGAGAGAGAGGATGGGGATGGTAGAGTTGTCCTCATCCTCTTGCCAGCACGGCGGGGGGGATGCAGGCGCGCAGGGTGCTGCGTGGCAGCACCGGCACGAGCGCACGGCAAGCACACGCTCGTCCTCCTGGCCATCAGGAGGACGACGATGGTGGTGGGCCAGCTGGGCCGACCCAGGTGCCTCCTCCTTTCCTTTTTTTTACATTTCCAGTTCTGTTTTGTTTTTCTGACATTTGTTTTATTTATTTATTTGGCATAATTGCTAATTATCAAATATCCCAAATATTTTATAGAACTAAGTTTGAATATTTCAAACTTCTACAAAAAGTTTCAGAATATTTTAAAATCTGAAATAATGATAATGCTTTCTTTGGCATTTTCAGCAGCTTTAATATTTATTTTTGAAATGCTATAAATATTCAAATATTTAGAATGACCCCTGATATATTCATGTCCACAATTATCAGACATAGGGGACATTTTTTATGGGCATTTTGGATTTGTTGATTTTTCACAATCTTTAATTTGGTTTGATTCAAATGAGGGTTTGGGGTTTTCTGATAATCCCCATTTCAAATTGATGCAAAAAGTGAAATATGATGCACACACATGATGTCCTAAAAAAGCTAGCTAGGGATGTGACAGTTTGTTGGCAGTGCAGCGGCTTCCATTTGTAATTTGGTCCTGTACCTCGACTCCTTCATATCGATGCAGCCTTCGGTGTTGGTCTAAGGCCCATGATAAATAATAGTGGTTTGGATGCGGCTCTTCCGGTGGGGCTTCTTCTTCTTTAGGGCATTGCCATAGCTAGATCATGGCCTTGATGACTTCCTAATATAGGGTAAACTGCATGGTTGGCCTGATCTTCATGAATTCAAGGTGGATTGAGGACAAAACGCAAGTAACAAGGGGAATCAAAAGGGAAAACATGAATAAGTCACTCAAATAAGAAAACATCCACACAAAACTGCCCCCAAATCCGAGGTCAATACAAGAGGTACATCGTGCATCCAAGAACAATAAGAGAATAAACGTAAACATAGATAGTTCTTCCAAAATCTCTAGGAGATATGGGGTCTTGAGAGATACTCTTCTCCAAAAGGATCCGGCTTCCATTAGGAGGCTCGATCCTACTAAGAGGAGATATGATGAGCAAAACTCTCTCAACTTCTAGTTTATGGTTTGCTAACCCGAGAATGAAGCGGTGGTACGGTTTATATAGTTTAGCCACAAAGAGTTGCGTAGTTGGTAAAAGGTACACGAACACATGGCCACTTTCACCACATAGAGAGATCAAATAGTTTAACTCATGTTAGACATTCTGACATGTCAAATAATCTGGCTCGTGTATGACATGTTGTTCGACATGGTCTGACATGCCGAATAATCTGGCTCGTGTCTGACATGATGTCCGACATGGTCCAGAGAGCTCTAAAAAGTCGGACATTAAGTCAGACTATCAAACATGTCGGACAAAAAGTCAGAAATTTTGCCAGAATCAACCGACATGGTATGGAGAGGTTTTGAAAGTCAAATATTGGGTCGAACCCCAAGTCGGATTGTCCAACTTTGCATTCTTTGGCAGGTTGAGCTCTTTGATGGTGCTTCTCGCTTTTTATCAAGTCATTTTCTTCTCCTCCATGGATTGGCATTCGTTCCTCACTTATGCATGTTTGATTCCACACACCTAAGCATCCATAGCATTTCGGCTTGAGGTGGAACTCATGTCTCGCATGCAAAGGAAGCTCATATAGGAGCAAAGTCATCTTTATTTTTCTAGCACGAGTGCATGCACTTGTCATTGGTATACTTAGACCTTGTGGGGTTGATAGTGGGTTCATGGTGATGTCTAATATCGAGGCACATGGCCTCGCTAAACCTGCTCTAGGTCTACCTGAAGGATGCCATCTATGACTCCTTCAACCTCCAGACCCAAATTGTATCCCTCTCGACATTGTTACCAGTCAATAAAAAAGAGTGCGTGTAGACTCAAAATAAATAAATTCGAGGAGCACTCTAACCCTTTGAGTTTGGCCTCTTAAATGATTTAGTGTTGATCTTGATCCAATACAGTCATTAGCATATGAATGATTTAGTGTTTGTACAGAAAAGGATGATAGTTAATAACAAGAAGAAGATTTAGAAGATAAAGATACATCTTGTGTGGTATCTTCGTCGAAGAGTCATTTTTATCAAAGATAAGCTTATTAAAGGGAATTGGCATGGAAGTACGCAACATGTGCTTCATCATGACGAGACGATAAAACACATGCTTTTACATTGCAAGTTAGATCATTCTATATGGTCGGTCGTCCAAATAACTTCTGACTTGTATCCTACACGTAGTGTTGCTAATGTATTTGGCAACTGGTTACATGGGATAGAATACAGGTTCAGAATTCTTCTCAGGATGGGAGCATTTATGTTATATTCTTGCTTTGTCTATGTAGAAATGATAAGATTTCTAATGATAAAAGTACTTCTCTTATGCTGATTATCTACACATGTACCGGTACATTCCATTTATGACAATCTATACAACGTGTGATGTCGTGGGAATGAGCCTGACAGTAGAAGGTAGGGGTACAAAAGGAGAGGTCAGAGTCCTAGCTATGGCGAGGATGCACACACGGATGTATGAGTTCAGGCCCCTCTCGTGGAGGTAACAGCCCTACGTCTCAGTGCTCGGGAGCTTTATCGTGTGGAATGTTGAGATTACAGTGGTTGCGAACCCTTGTGCCAGAGGGGAGGGGTGGCTTATATAGAGTTCGCTGCCCCTCATAATTGCTCGGCATCTAAGGGTCCGATCATGGGTTTAAAGACTAGCATTACTGGTAACATACATAATAAAAGCTACTAATGGCGAAAAGCCTAACGCCTGCCGGTTGGCCTCCTGGAGGTAGCCTGCCGGTTGGCCTAAAGCCTAACGCGTCGAGTGGAAATGAGGTCAGTCGACCGTCGAGTGGAGGAAGAAGTCTCCGAGTGGATTGCCTGTCGAGTGACTTGAGCGTCATCGGGAATCCGGTTGGAAGCTTATTTGTGATCTTCAAGTCCTCCAATGTCATGTCCTTGGGTAGGGCATGTAGGTCAGGCCTAGGACCCTAACCTAGGTACATATCCTCGTCATTAGCCCCCGAATGGATCGTGGTTCGAGTGGTGAATGGGGGACATCGATGTTAGTTCCCAACAAGACACCAAATCTTCCGAATGATATTCGGGGCTTCAACAAAACTTTTGTCGATTGAACTCTTCATCATTCGCCCGGATCAATTCAGCCTTGAAAGTGCCCGAGTGAATGTTCAACGTTGATTTTGTTCCGAGTGATCTGAAGGAATCCTTTGAGGCGACGGGTCAGTCTGTCAGACCCGGATTTTGGGGGATACACAAATTTGGGAAGCATGCGCGTGTGCAATGATGACGCCATGATCGGAGCAAGTGGGGGCATAACACCTCGATCCACACGCTAGTCATTTCTCCACTTACAGGGCGCGGTCTACGGTTAGCGTGTGTGGCGATCTCGCGGGCCCACCAGTCAGCGAGGCACTCGGCGGGGTATAAATCCTGAAGCACCGTGGATTGCACAATACCTTTTCCCCAAACTTCCTCTCCTCCTCTGCCTCCTCTATCTCTAACGCCACACTCTGTTCTTCTCCGACGAGAACTGTCACCGCGATGACGAAGGGTGCCACGGAGAAACTGGAGCGCGCCAAAAGGGGGCGGTGAAAAGCAAAGGCAAGAAGCCCTCGACCGCTCGGTTCACTGTGCTGGTGGGATGGATGTAGGGAGATTTTCTCCCCTCTGTGGTCACTCATGAAGACATGGACGGCTTGGTCGCCGACGGGCTTGTGGCGGATAACGCCTGGAGGCTGCCGGAGGGAGAGCGCGAACCAGTGTTGCGCGACGGAGAGCGAGTCCTCCTCCTCTCCCATGTCGAAAGAGGTTTTTCTTTGCTTCCCCACCCATTCATTAGAAGGTTTCTGAACTTCCTTGGCACTCAGCTCCACCAATTCCCGCCAAATGAGATTTCCTATTTGTCTTCCTTCATTACCTTGTGCGAGTGCTTTCTGGGCTGTCCTCCTCATTGGGGGCTGTTCAAGCACATCTTTACGGTTAGATCTCAGACTATGAAGAAAGCTCTTCCTGTGGATGGGAAGACTCATGTGCTGCAGTTGTGTGGGGGTCTAGGACTTCAGAAAAGAGCTCATAGTTCTTTCCCTTCTATGACCTTTCCTGAATCTGTTAGAGGATGGCAGTTGAGTTGGTTCTATTGCAAAGATGTAGCTTCTCCCAACATGTCGACTGTTCTTTCCCCCTACACAATTGATCGTCCAGCTGTCCCCAAGTCTCTGAGGGTGACTGAAGAGGAACATGTCCAAGTGGGAATCTTGGTGGAGGCCGTGGTGCAACTGATTCAGGGTGGAGTGACTGGCATGGATCTGTTGGAGACATTCCTCAGTCGACGAATTCAGCCGCTCCAAGCCAGGGATCACACCATGTGGCACTATGCAGACCCTAAGGACTCAACCAGGACGCACCCAGAAGAGGTTCCGCAAAAAACTGTCGAGCAGTGGCTTCACAGCATCAGTGGGGCATGTGACAACGCCTTGGGAGCCAAGAGGATCCGACCTTACTCGGCAGAAAACCCGCCGAAGAATCTGGTAAGTTGCACTTTGTCGACTGAATAACTTGTACCGTCGAGTGATAGATTGATTTATGGACCGACTTCTTTGTTTGAATCATGCAGGAGTGGACGAACATGTACTCACCTATTCCCAACGGGAACCAAACTGAAGATGGTGTGGTGAGCGAGGACGACGGCTCAAAAGACTCCGAAGACGAGTACGAAAACTCGGACGAAAACGAGGAAGAAGTCGAGTCGCCTCCTCACTCTGAACGTCGCTCCAAGTCCTGCCAAGACCGCGTGACTGCTAAAGACAGGGCCCCAGGCCCAAGCGAGAAGAACCCGAAGCGGAGCCGACCCTCGATTGTTGAGTCGAGTCAACGATCAGTGAAGCAACCCAAACCAAATGTGGCCAAACCTCACAAAGCCCTACCTCACATGAAGATGGTTGTGCCTGTCGTCTCCACATGAGTGTTTACTTTTGAATTCTCACTATCGATTGTGACTTTGAATCCTTGTTGACTGAATGTTATCCGATCCATCAGAGCTGCTACTTCAGTGATGTCGCCTCAACATGACGGAGGGGATGCAATGGATGTAGACACTGCCGATGCAGCCACTTCTCACAGAGGTAATCAACTCTTCAATTCTGCTTCTTGAATACGGTTTGTCGATTGCCAATGATAATTCCATCGGTTGATAATTGCAGAAATCATCCAACTGGAAGATGATGAAGAACATCCTGGGGGTTCGGGAGGCGGAGGCGAGACCTTAAGCATCCCGCGCATACACACTCGAAGAACTCCATCTGCGCAGACGCCTCAGTGGTCGACTGCGGAGTCCTCCCAGGGGATGAGCGACTCGACACGGATCAGGGGTGACCCAATAGTGCCTCTGGTGAGTGCCCCTCCAGTTGTTTCAAGCATCGTGACGTCAAATCCAACCGGACCTTCCCAGACTACCTCGACTGCTCCAACCATTATGCCACTCATGCCGATGGTAGCTTTTCCTCTGCACCGCGTCCCTGAAGACCAGACCAGAGCTGTAAAGGAGGCCATGATCCAGGCGGAGCAGATGATGCTGCGCACCAAGGAGGCGTACGAGGCCAGCAAGCTGGCTTACAATGCCAGCACAGTGCTTCGCACGAATGTCCAAGTAAGTTCGATTGTAA
This sequence comes from Hordeum marinum, assembly GCA_022496015.1. NCBI lineage: Eukaryota > Viridiplantae > Streptophyta > Magnoliopsida > Poales > Poaceae > Hordeum > Hordeum marinum. The sequence continues at coordinate 421,775,314 of CM039675.1, forward strand.
GTACATTTCTGATTGAATTCCTGTCTTCTTTGACTATACACCCAGTGGGTGTTTATTTTCCACTCATAGAATATTTGAAACCTCTCCACTCGAATAGATCAGGTCTTAGTTGAGCAGGTTTTGGGTCAGTGGGGGTACTCTGTGCACCCACTGGATGTAGTCCCCAAGACCGTTGTCGAGTGCTTGCATCGATAGGGGTCTTAGAGTCTGCCGTATGCGGGATATGTTTGCCCTTGATTGCGCTACTCCGCAGCTACTTTGTAGGTTTCATGGATATCATTGATAACACAATGATATAACACTACATAAGGATAGACTGTAGTTCACGGAGTGTAGGGGGCATGTCACTCGACAGATCGAGTGACGGATATTCCATAGATGGATATTTTCTGCTACTCGACAGGTTGAGAGTTGGCAGATCTAGTGGGGGCACGCTAAGTGCACCCACTAGGTGTAGTCCCCGAGACCACTGTCGTGTGCTTGCACCGGCAGGGGTCTTAGAGTTTGTCGTATGCGGGATACGTTTTCCTTTCATCGCACCACTCCGAGGCTACCTTGTAGGCTTCATGGATATTGTTGATCAACCATGATATGACGCTACATAAGGATAGACTGCACTTCATGGAGTGGGGGAGGCACGTCACTCGACAGATCGAGTGACGGATGTTCGAGAGGGCAGGCCTTATCGACTATTTTATAACCAGTGGGGGCACGCTAAGTGCACCCGCTGGGTGTAGTCCCTGAGGCTACTGTTGATCGAAGACGATAAGCAGTAGTCTTGAAAACTTGAAATCGGAATTTCTGTCTTACGTGGAGTACGGTTGTCACTCGGCATGTCGAGTTGTATATATATTTTTTCTTGGTCGTCTCACTCTGAAGCTATCTTGTAGGTTTTATGGGCATCATTTGATCAACCATTATGATGCTGCTTCAAAGGTGCGGAACGGGGTCGACGGAACACTCGATAGATCGAGTGTTAAACATTCCAGTGGGGGCACTTTGAGTGCACCCACTGGGTGTAGTCCCCGAGACCGTCGTCGAGTGCTTGCACTGGCGGGGGTCTGATAGAGACTGTCTTGAACTAGTTTACGGTATGCGGAGTACACGAGCCACTCGACATGACGAGTGTACTTTTGGTTGAATTCTCTTTCCCCTGGACACAAGTTTCATGGACATCATTGATCAACCATGATATGATGCTATTCCAGGATAGTGGGGCGGGGTGATGCGCGCCGCCCAGTCGACCGTGTTTGGTCTTCTGCACGTCAGTGCTGATATTTCTTGTCGATTGAATTTCTTTCTTTGTTGATTTCAGAGGGCTTGTGAACTTGGAACGCAGTAGAAGGATCTTGAAGATGAAAGGAACCGGTTGCGCATGGACATGGAAGCCTCCAACAATGCTTTGGAGAGAGTGCGGGCCGAGCTGAAAACTCTGGGAGGTAACTTTCGTCGACTCATTGTATTGTCATCTTCACTTTCCATGCTTTTAACCGAGTGCTTTCACTCGAATAGACGTACGCAATGAAAACCGTCGACTCCAAGCGCGACTCAACAATGTTGTTTCTTTAGATTCCATGAAGAAAGTGCTGGAGGACAAGGACAAAGTGCTCGCTGACGCCTAGCGCGTGGCAAAGGAGAAAACTGAAGTTGTTGACCAGAAGCTGACTGCTACGAAGAGGATGGAGGAAGATAACTCGAAGCTGAAGCAAGAGCATGTGGACCTTATCAAGAAGACTGAGCAGCTAACCAAGACGAGCAACGGCTTGGAGAGGCACTTGGGAGAGTTCTCGAGGAAGATGTATATTCTGCTCAACGGTGATTTTCTCTATTGACTGAACTTTATGAAATTTTTGACGACTGTATCTCATCAGTCTTCCTCCCATTCTCACATTCTCCCTTCCCAGAATTCTTCCAAGACTTTGAGAAAGAGACTGAGGAGATCGAGCCCAACTTGGATCCCACCAAGTCACCTGTTGGAGACGTGGTGGCCATGAATATGCTCAGACTCAACTTCAGGCTTCAGGGTGTTCAAGCGTATGTCCTTTGATTGAAAACCGCGATGGAGAGGATTAACAAGGAGTTGTGGCCTGAAGACACTCTTCAACTCGACCTCACATCCATTATGGCACGGTTGAATGATCTCCCCAGTCGAGTGCAAGCCTGGAAGAAATCTGCGGCTCGCTGCGGTGCTGACGTGGCACTCTCCCTTGTGATGGTCCATTGCAAGGAGGTGAGGGAAGACAAGTTGAAGGAGCTTAGAGTGGTTAACACGAAGAAGCTTTAGTTTGAAGATTTCATGGAGACCTTCATCGACACAGCCACCAGGATCGCGAACGGCATCGACTTAGACATGTTCGTCGAGCCAGGCAGCCCGTCGGACGCTTGAAAACTTGATCTTTGAGAGAAAAAACTTCATTTGCCTTGGTATGCCGAGTGAAACTGTCTCAGCCTAAAACTTCATTCAGGCCTTAAGCCTGAGCATGTTTGCTTTCTCGCGAAACATTTATCTGCGATTAAACCTTTGGATTTATCCGTATTTGGCTTTCAGTCATTTGTTCGACTGAGTTTGCTTTTTGGCTTACGCGAAAGCTGGTTCGCAACTAAGCCTCCGAGTGTGAGGATAGCTCAACACTCGGAATATTTTTCAACCTAGGCGAAGACTTATTCGCAGCTAGGACGTCGAGTGGATGGATTACTTTCCACCCAACAGGATTTTAAACTTAGGCGAAAGCATGTTCACAGCTAACTCCCTGAGTGTGAGGATTGCTCAACACTCGGAGTATTTTTGAACCTAGGCAAAGATTTATTTGCAGCTAGAACATCGAGTGGATGGATTACTATCCACCCGGCAGGATATTTTTTAACTTAGGCAAAAGCATGTTCGCAACTAAGCCCCCGAGTGTGAGTATTGCTCGACACTCAGAGAAGAAGTTTGAACTTAGACGAAGGCCGGTTCGTAGCTAAGTTGTCGAGTGAATGGACTGCTATCCACCCGATGGGGGTTTTAACTTAGGCGAAAGCATGTTCGCAGCTCAGCCCCCGAGTATGAGGATTGCTCGACACTCGGAATATTTTTGAACCTAAGCAAAAACTGATTCACAAATAGGTCGTCGAGTGAATGGACTGCTATCCACCCAACAGGGTTTTTAACTTAGGCAAAAGCATGTTCATAGCTAAGCCCCTGAGTGTGAGGATTGCTTGACACTCCGAGAAGAATTTTGAACTTAGACGAAGGCTGGTTCGTAGCTACATTGTCGAGTCAATGGACTGCTATCCACCTGAAGTTTTTTTAACTTAGGCGAAAGCATGTTCGCAGCTAAGCCCCCGAGTGTGAGGATTACTCGACACTCGGAGTATTCCCAAGTGTGAAACTGTACGATCAGAATTGACAATATATTGTGGGAGTCTGATTTGCATAGATGAAGTATTTTTATTACATCAAAACCTCTTCTGTCTCTAGGTATAAAATCGTCGGAGCAGATCTGCATTCCAAGCCTGTGGCTCGTCCATCTGTTTCTTGAGGTTGTATAGGTGATAAGCTCCGTTGTTCAGCACTTTGGTGATGACGAAGGGACCTTCCCATGCTGGAGCAAGCTTATGAGGACGTTGTTGATCCACTCGGAGCACCAAGTCTCCTACATGAAATGATCGACTCTTGACATTCTTCGCGTGGAAGCGCCGCAGATCCTGCTGATAAGCTATAGTCCGGATTAGAGCCATCTCTCACTCTTCCTTAAGGAGATCGACAACATCCTACCTAGCTTGTTCAGCTTCAGCTTCAAAATAAAGTTCTACTCGAGGAGAATTGTGAAACAAGTCACTCGGCAAGACAGCCTCAGCAACATAGACCAGGAAAAAAGGAGTTCGTCCAGTCGACCGATTAGGCGTCGTTCTTAGGCCCCATAACACAGATGGCAGCTCAGTCACCCAGGCACCAGCGGCATGATCCAGATCGCGCATGAGACGAGGCTTCAGACCTTGCAGGATGAGGCCATTAGCTCGCTCGACTTGCCCATTGGTTTTAGGATGTGCAACAGACGCATAATACACCCGAGTGCCTTGAGAGGTGCAAAAGTTTCTGAATTCTTCCAAGTCAAAGTTGGTGCTGTTATCCGTGATAATGTTGTGAGGAACACCGTATCGAAAAATTATTTCTCTCATGAATGTGACCGCCGTGCGGGAGTTCAACTTCTTGATGGGCTTGGATTCTATCCACTTTGTAAATTTGCCGACTACAACCAGCAAATGAGTGAACCCGCCTTTTCCGGTCCGAAAGGGACCAACCATGTCTAGTCCCCAAACAGCAAATGGCTACGCGAGGGGAATCGTCTTCAGAGCAGAGGCCGGCTTATGTGACAAGTCTGCATAGAACTGGCATCCATCACAATGATCAACAATGTCTTTAGCCATCTCATTGGCCCGTGGCCAGAAGAAACTAGAGCGGTATGCTTTAGCGACGATTGTCCGCGAGGACGCATGATGGCCGCAAGTTCCCGAGTGGATCTCATCCAGAATCATTCGACCTTCTTCGGGGGAGATGCAACGCTGCGTCACGCGGTTGCGCTTTCTATGAACAACTAATCCCCAATCACAGTAAAGGCCTTTGACCTACGCACAATCTGTCGAGCCTCTGTTTCGTCTTCAGGGAGCTCTTGACTGAGGATATAGGCAATGTAGGGCACCGTCCAATCCGGAATGACAACTAGAATCTCCATGACCAAATCAATTACTGCAGGGACATCGACTTCAGTCGGATCAGTGGAGCTCATAGCTTACGGGGGCTCTTTGGTAGAAGGATTTTCTTGCACCGAAGGAGTATGCAGGTGCTCTAAAAACACATCACTAGGGACATGCCGTCGAGTGGACCCAATCTTTGCAAGTTCATCGGCCGCTTGATTCTTCAGTCGGGGAACATGATGAAGTTCCAGGCCTTCGAATTTCTTTTCCAACTTTCTGACAGCATTGCAGCACCCGGCCATAGTGGGGTTTCGAACATCCCACTCCTTCATCACTTGATTCACCACCAAATTTGAGTCGCCATAAATCATCAGGCGCTTAATGCCGAGTGAGATAGCCATGCACAACCCATAAAAAAGTGTTTCATATCAAAGTGAATTTGCAAGACATAACTGAGCTTGTCGCCCTTGAGGGATATCAGGACAACACTAGCACCAGACCCATTCAACATTTTAGAGCCATCGAAGGACATGGTCCAATGTGCCGTGTGAACCTGAATTGGTTGTTGCTGTTCAATCCATTCGGCCATAAAATCTGCCAGTGCTTGGGACTTGATTGCTTTCTTGGCTTCAAACTTAATGTCAAAATGTCCAAGTTCGATTGCCCACTTAGCCACTCGACCAGATGCGTCTCGATTGTTGAAAATGTTGGACAATGGAGCATCACTGACGACTGAAATCGAGTGGTCTTGAAAATAATGCGCCACCTTCTTCGCTGATAGGTAAATACCATAAACTAGCTTCTGGTAGTGTGGATTCTTTGCTTCGAGGGGGAGAGAACTTCAGAGACATAATAAAATGGCCGCTGGACTTTGTAAGATTTACCCTCCTCTTCTGGCTCGACAGTTAGCACCGCACTGACGACCTGATTAGTGGTCACGATGTACAGGAGCAAGGGCTCTTTGCTGCAAGGAGCGGCAAGCACCGGCTGGGTGGAGAGCAGGGCTTTGAGCTCAACAAACGCTTCTTCGGCTTCTGGAGTCCACTCGAATGTGTCAGACTTCTTCATCAATTGATATAGAGGCAGTGCCTTCTCACCAAGACGAGAAATGAATCGACTCAATGCTGCCAGGCAACCTGTGAGTTTCTGAACATCGTGCACTCGCACGGGAGTCTTCATTCGGGTAATGGCGCGGATTTTCCCAGGGTTGACATCGATCCCTCGTAAAGAAATGAGAAAACCGAGTAACTTGCTGCCAGGGACGCCGAAAGTACACTTGGCCGGATTCAGCTTTATGTCGTATCTCCTCAGATTAGTGAATGTCTCAGCAAAATCAGCCAGCAGGTCGGAACCTTTGCGGGACTTGACCACTATATCATCCATGTACGCCTTGAAATTTCGAGGGATCTGGTCGAGTAAACACTTCTGAATCATGCGCATAAAAGTAGCGCCAGCATTTTCCAGACCGAATGGCATAGTGATGTAGCAAAAACACCCGAATGGGGTGATGAAGGTTGTCTTTATTTCATCGGGGCCATACAGACGGATCTGATGATACCCAGAGTAAGCATCTAGAAACAATAAACGCTCACATCCCGCAGTCAAGTCAACAATCTGATCAATTCAGGGGAGCAGAAAGTGATCCTTTGGCAGACCCGATTGAGATGTTTGAAGTTAATGCACATACGCAACGACTTATCCTTTTTGGGCACCATCACGACATTCAAGACCCACTCAGAGTGGTAAATCTCCCGAACTCACTAACATCGGAGGAGTACCTTGTGTGTATCAAATGTCACAACGTAACTGGGTGACTATAAAGATGCTCTACAGGTATCTGTGAGGGTGTCTGTTGGGTTGGCGTGGATCAAGACTGGGACTTGTTACTCCGTGTGACGGAGAGGTATCTCAGGGCCCACTTGGTAATACCAACATCACAATAAGCCTTGCAAGCAATGTGACTAAGAGTTAGTCACGGGATCTTGTATTACGAAACGAGTAAAGAGACTTGTCAGTAATAAGGTCGAACTAGGTATGGAGATACCGACGGTCGAATCTCGGTCAAGTAACATACCGAAGAACAATGGGAACATCATACGGGATTAACTGAATCCTTGACATAGAGGTTCGACCGATAAATATCTTCGTAGAATATGTAGCAACGAACATGGGCATCCAGGTCTCGCTATTGGTTATTGACCTTAGAGGTGTCTCGGTCATGTCTACATAGTGTCGAACCAGCAGGGTCTGCACACTTAAGGTTCGGTGATGTTTCGGTAGTATAGAGTTATGTATGGTGGTAATCGAAGGTTGTTCGGTGTCCCGGATGAGATCCCAGACTTCACGAGGAGCTATGGAATGGTCCGCAGGTAAAGATTGATATATAGGAAGTCCTGTTTTGGTCGCCGAAAAAGTTTCGGGCTCATCGGTAGTGTATCGGGAGTGTCGGGTAGTGTATCGGGGGACCATCGGGAGAGGTATTTCGACCCAAGAGGCTACATGGGCTGTGGGAGGAGGTAAACCAGTCCCTGGTGGGCTGGCCGAAGCCTCCTCTAAGGGCCCATGTGGCTGGTGTGGTTTGAGAAGGAAAAAATCGAAAGGTGGAGAGGTGGAAAGAGTTTCCAAGTGGAAAGGACGAATCCTACTCCTAATAGGATTAGAGTAGGACTCCTCCACCTCCAAATTCGACCAAACCTTGAGGGTTTGAGGCTGCCTCCTCCCCTCCTTCCCTCCTATATATACTAGAGGATTTAGAGGAAAAGATAACCCTAATAGCCACGTGCTACCTCTCCTCTAGAGCACAGTTTCTCCTCTAGATCAGTTTTCAACAGTGCTTAGGCGAAGCCCTGCTGGAATAGCTCCACCACCATCGCCGCAACGCCGACCCGCTTCCGGAGAACTCATCTACCACTCCGCTCCCTCTTGCTGGATCAAGAAGTCAGAGATCGTCATCGAGCTGTACGTGTGTTGAACGTGGAGGTGTCGTCCGTTCGGCGCTAGAACAGAAGGACCGTGATCAAGATCGCGAGACGGATCAAGATGAGATCGCGAGACGGATCGTGATGAGTTCGCGGGACAGATCGTGATGAGATTGCCAGATGCTCATCGATTTGGATCGCGAAGACGTTTGACTACACCAACCGCATTTCTTTACGCTTCCTTCATAGCGATCTACAAGGGTATATAGATCCACTCTCCCTCTCGTAGATGCTCATCACCATTGATAGATCTTGCGTGTGTGTAGGAAAATTTATGTTTCCCATGCAACGTTACCCAATAGTGGCATCATGAGCTAGGTCTATGTGTAGATGAGATCTCGAGTAGAACACAAAGAGTTTGTGGGCGTTGATGCCTAGATTGCTTCCTCCCTTGGTCGTGTTTTGGTTCAGAGGTATTGTGGGATGAAGCGGCCCGGACCAACCTTACTAGTACGCTTACGAGAGACCGGTTCCATCGACTCACATGTAACTTCGTTGCACAAAGATGGATAGTGGGTGCCTGTTTCTCCTACTTTAGTAGGATCGGATTCGACTAAGGCGGTCCTTGAGAAGGTTGAAAAGCAACTTATGTATCACTGTTGTGGTTTATGCGTAGGTGAGAATTGTTCTTGCTAGATACCTGTGGCAGCCACGTAAAACATGCAACAACAATTAGAGAACGTCTAACTAGTTTTTGCAGGGTATGTTGTGATGTGATATGGCCAATTACATGATGAGATATATGTGATGTATGAGATGATCATGTGTTGTATAGAATATCACGACTTGCATGTCGATGAGTACGTCAACCGGCAGGAGCCATAGGGTTGTCTTTAATTATTGTATGACCTGCATGTCAATCATTAAGCGCTATGTAATGCTTTACTTTATCGTTAAACTATAGCAATAGTATTAGAAGCATGGTGGGTGTGACAACCCCGATGGCGACACGGTGATGGAGATCAAGATGATGGAGATCATGGTGTCATGCCGGTGACGATGGAGATCATGCCGGTGCTTTCAAGATGGACATCAAAAGCACAAGTTCATGGCCATATCATGTCACTTATGATTTGCATGTGATGTTAATCCTTTTCTGCACCTTGTTTTGCTTGGGACGACGGTATCATTATAAGGTGATCCCTCACTTAATTTCAAGATAAATTGTGTTCTCCCCGAGTGTGCACCATTGTGAAAGTTCGTCAAATCGAGACACCATGTGATGATCGGGTGTGATAGACTCTACGTTCACATACAACGGGTGCAAGCCAGTGTTGCACATGCAGAACATTCGGGTTAAACTTGACGAGCCTAGCATGTACAGACATGGCCTCGGAACACAAGAGACCGAAAGGTCGAACATGAGTCATATAGTAGATATGATCAACATGATGATGTTCACCATTGAAACCACCTCAACTCACGTGATGATCGGACTTGAGTTGGTGAATTTGGATCATGTATCACTCGAATGATCGGAGGGATGTCAATTTGAGTGGGAGTTCTTAAGTAATATGATTAATTGAACTCATTATCATGAACATAGTCAGTAGTGTCTTTGCAAATTATGTTGTAGATTACTTGCTCACTCTATAGCTCCCTTGAATTTTTTATATGTTCCTAGAGAAATAGAGTTGAAAGATGATGGTAGCAATATTGCGGACTTGGGTCCGTGATCTGAGGATTGTCCTCATTGCTGCACAGAAGGCTTATGTCCTTAATGCACCGCTCGGTGCGCCACCCCCTCTAGCGTCGTCTGTAGATGTTGTGAACATTTGACAGGCGCGTTTCGATGACTACTTGATAGTTTAGTGCGTCATGCATTACAGCTTAGAATTGAGGCTCCGAAACATGTTCAACTTCGTGGAACATATGAGATGTTCTAAGACCTGAAATTAGGATCTCAGGCTCGTGCCAGTGTTGCGAGATATGAGGTCTCCAACAAGATTCTTTGCATGAGTCATATAATAGCTCAACCGTTGAGCATGTGCTCAGATTTTCTGGGTGCTACAATCGCTTGAATCGAGTGGGAGTTGATCTTCCAGATAAGATAGTGATTGATATAGTTCTCCAAGTCACTGTCACTAAGCTACTAGAACTTGGTGATGAACTATAAAATGCCAGGGATAGAAATAATGATCCCTTAGCTATTCGTGATGTTTGACACCGCGAAGGTAGAAATCAAGAAGGAGCATCAAGTGTTGATGGTTAGTAAAACAACTAGTTTCGAGAAGGGCAAGGGCAAGGAGGGAAACTTCATGGATGGCAAGTTAGTTGTTGCTCCAGTGAAACAACCCAAAGTTGAACCCAAACCCGAGACTAAGTGCTTCTATTATGAGGTGAGCAGTCGCTGAAGTGGAACAACCCTAGATACTTGGTAGGTAAGAAGGTTGGCAACGTCGATACAAGTGTATTTGATATACGTGTTATTGATGTGTACCTTCCTACTACTCCTAATAGCACCTGGGTATTGGATACCGGTTCGGTTGCTAAATGTTAGTAACTCAAAGTAAAAGCTACGGAATAAACGGAGACTAGCTAAGGGTCAGGTGACGATGTGTGTTGGAAATGTTTCCAAGGTTGATGTGATTGACATCGCACGCTCTCTCTACCTTTGGGATTAGTGACGAACCTAAATAAATGTTATTTGGTGTTTTGCGTTGAGCATGAACGTGATTAGATCGTGTTTATTGCAACACGGTTATTCATTTAAGTTAGAGAATAATTGTTATTCTGTTTACATGAATAATACCTTCAATGGTCATGCACCTAGTGAGAATGGTTTGTTGAATCTTGATCATAGTAATACACATGTTCATAATATTGATGTCAAAAGATACAAAGTTAATAATGATAGTACCACATACTTGTGGCACTACCGCTAAATGTCATATTGGTATAAAGCGCATGAAGAAATTCCATGTTGATGGATCTTTGGACTCATTCGATTTGGAATCGGTTGAGGCATGCGAACCATGCCTCTTCGGCAAGATGACTAAGGACCCCGTTTTCCGGATTGATGGAGCGGGCAAGTGATTTATTGGAAATGATACATGTTGATGTTTGCAATCCAATGAGTCTTGTAGCGTGTGGTGGATATCGTTATTTTCTTACCTTCACTGATGATTTGAGTAGATATAGTGTATGTTTACTTAATGAAACACAAGTCTGAATCATTTGAAAAGTTCAAGCAAATTTAGATTGAAGTTTAAGATCATCGTGACAAGAAGATAAAAATGTTTATGATATGATCGTGGAGGTGAATATCTGAGTTACGAGTTTGGCATACAACTTTAGACAATGTGAAAGTCGTTTCACAACTCACGCCACCTGGAACACCATAATGTGATGGTGTGTCCGAACGTCATAGTCGTGCTCTATTGGATATGGTGCGGCCTATGATGTCTCTTATCGTTTTGGTACTATAGTTTTGGGGTTATGCATTAGAGACAACTACATTCACTTTAAATAGGGCACCATCTAAATCCGTTGAGATGACACCGTGTGAATTATGGTTTGATAGAAACCTAAGCTGTCATTTCTTAATGTTTGGGGCTGCAACGCTTGTGTGGAAAAATGTTTTCACCTAATGAGATTGAACCCAAAGCGGACAAATGCATCTTCATAGATTACCATAAGAACAGTTGGGTGAACCTTCTATCTCAGATCCAAGCATAAAGTGTTTGTTGCTAAAATGGGTCCTTTCCCGAGAAAAAATTTCTCTCGAAAGAATTGAGTGGGAGGAAGATAGAAATTGATGAGGTTGTTGAACCTTTGTTTCAATCAGAGAGTAGCGCAGCGCAGAAAGATGTTTCTATGGAACCTACGTGAGTTGAAGAGGAAGCAAATGATGATGATCATGAAGCTTCAGATCAAGTTACTATCGAACCTCGTAGGTCGGCAAGGATGCGTACTGCTCCTGAGTGGTACGACAACCCTGTCTTGGAGGTCATGTTGTTGGACAACGATGAACCTACGAGATATGGAGAAGCGATGATGGGCCCGGATTCCGACAAATGGTTAGAGGCCATGAAATCCGAGAAAGGATCCATGTATGAAAACCAAGTATAGACTTTTGTAGACTTGCTTGTTCGACGGCAGGTCGTCGAGTACAAATGGACCTTTGAGATGAAGACAGGCGCTGATGGTAAATGTCACCATTTATAAAGCTCGACTTGTCACAAAGAAGTTTCCGACAAGTTCAAAGAGTTGACTGCGATGAGACTTTCTCACTCGTAGCGATGCTAAAGTCTGTTGGAATTATGTTAGCAGTTGCTGCATTTTTCAATTATGAAATCTGGCAGATGGATGACAAAACATCGTTTCCTTAACAGTTTACTTGAGGAAAAGTTGTATGTGATACAACCAGAAGGTTTTGTCAGTCCTAAGGATGCTAAAAGGTGAGCAAGCTTCAGTGATCCTTCTATGGACTGAAGCAAGCATTTCGGAGTTGGAATATACACTTTGATGAGGTGATCAAAGTTTTTGAGTCTATACAAAGTTTATGAGAAACTTGTATTTACAATAAAGTGAGTGGGAGCACTATAGAGTTTCTGATAAGCATATGTGGTTGACATATTTTGATCGGAAATGATGTAGAATTTCTGGAAAGCATAAAGGGTTGTTTGAAAGGAGTTTTTCAAAGGAAGACCTGGATAAAGCTACCTAATTGTTGAGCATCAAGATCTATGAAGATAGGTCAAGATGTTTGATAAGACTTTCAATGAGTACATACCTTGACAAAATTTTGAAAGAGTTCAAAATGGATTAGTCAGAGAGAAGTGTTCTCGCCTGCTTTGTAAGGTGTGAAATTGAGTGAGCCTCAAAGCTCGACCATGGCAGAAGAAAGAGAAAGAGAAAGGACGAATGCCTGAGCCATAGGCTCTGTATAGTATGCCATGCTGTGTACCGCACCTGTGTGTGCCATGACATGAGTCCATCAAGGGGTACAAGAGTGATCCAGGAGTGGATCACTAGACAGCGAACAAGATCATCCTTAGTAACTAAAAGAATAAGGAAATGTTTCTCGATTATGGAGGTAAGAAAGAGTTCGTCGTAAAGAGTTACGTCGACGCAAGCTTTGACACCAATCTGGATGACTCTTAGTAGCAATCCGGATACGTATAGTAGTGAAGACATTTGGAATAGATCCAAGTGGAGTGTGGTAGCAGTGTTTACAGTTTGACATAGAGATTTTCAAAGTACACACGGATCTAAATGTCGCAGACCCGTTGACTATAAGACCTCTCTCACATGCAAAGCATGATCGAGCCCCAGAAATTATTGGGTGTTAGATTCATAACAATGCGAACCACATGGTGATGTGAACTAGATTATTGACTCTAGTGCGAGTGGGAGACTATTGGAAATATGCCCTAGAGGCAATAATAAATTGTTTATTATCATATTTCCTTGTTCATGATAATTGTTTATTATCCATGCTATAATTGTGTTGATAGGAGACTCAGATACATGTGTGGATACATAGATAACACCATGTCCCTAGTATGCCTCTAATAGACTAGCTCGTTGATCCAAGATGGCTATGGTTTCCTAGTCATGGACATGAGATGTCATTTGATAATGGGATCACGTCATTAGGAGAATGATGTGATGGACAAGACCCAAACTACAGACGTAGAATATGATCGTGTCAGTTTATTGCTACTGTTTTCTCCATGTCAAGTATTTATTCCTATGACCATGAGATCATGCAACTCACTGACATCGGAGGAGTACCTTGTGTGTATCAAATGTGGCAACGTAACTGGGTGACTATAAAGGTGCTCTACAGGTATCTCCGAGGGTGTCTCTTGGGTTGGCGTGGATCAAGACTGAGATTTGTTACTATGTGTGACGGAGAGGTATCTCAGGGCCCACTAGGTAATACAACATCACAATAAGCCTTGCAAGCAATGTGACTAAGTGTTAGTCATGGGATCTTGTATTACAGAAAAAGTAAAGATACTTGCCGGTAACAAGGTTGAACTAGGTATGGAGATACCGACGATCGAATCTCGGGCAAGTAACATACCGAAGAACAAAGGGAACATCACAGGAGATTAACTAAATCCTTGACATAGAGGTTCGACCGATAAAGATCTTCGTAGAATATGTAGGAACCAATATGGACATCCAAGTCCCGCTATTGGTTATTGACCGTAGAGGTGTCTCGGTCATGTCTGCATAGTTCTCGAACCCGCAGGGTCTGCAGACTTAAGGTTCGGTGACGTTTCGGTAGTATAGAGTTATGTATGGTGGTGATCGAAGGTTGTTCAGAGTCCCGGATGAGATCCCGGATGTCACGAGGAGCTACGGAATGGTCCAGAGGTAAATATTGATATATAGGAAGTCCTCTTTTGGTCGCCGGAAAAGTTTCGGGCTCATCGGTAGTGTACCGGGAGTGCCGGTACTGTACCGGGGGACCATCAGGAGAGGTATTTCGACCCAAGAGGCTACATGGGCTGTGGGAGGAGGTAAACCAGTCCCTGGTGGGCTGGCGGAAGCCTCCTCTAAGGGCCCATGTGGCTGGAGTGGTTTGAGAAGGAAAAAATCCAAAGGTGGAGAGGTGGAAAGAGTTTCCAAGTGGAAAGCAGGAATCCTACTCCTAATAGGATTGGAGTAGGACTCCTCCACCTTCAATTTCGACCAAACCATGAGAGTTTGAGGCTGCCTCATCCACTCCCTCCCTCCTATATATACTAGACGATTTAGAGGAAAAATCTAACCCTAATAGCCACGTGCTACCTCTCCTCTAGATCGCAGTTTCTCCTCTAGATCGGTTTTCAGCGGTGCTTAGGCGAAGCCCTGCTGGAATAGCTCCACCACCATCGCCGCAATGCCGTCGCGTTGCCGGAGAACTCATCTACCTCTCCGCTCCCTCTTGCTGGATCAAGAAGGCGGAGATCGTCATCAAGCTGTACGTGTGCTGAACACGGAGGTGTCGTCCGTTCGGCACTAGATCGGAAGGACCGTGATCAAGATCGCGATCATGATGAGATCGCGGGACGGATCATGATGACTTTGCGGGATGGATCGTGATTGGATCACGGGACGGATCGTGATGAGATCGCCGAATGCTCGGCGATTTGGATCGCGAAGACGTTCGACTACACCAACCGTGGTTCTTAACGCTTCCCGCTTAGCGATCTACAAGGTTATGTAGATCCACTCTCCCTCTCGTAGATGCTCATCACCATGGATAGATCTTGCATGTGTGTAGGAAAAGTTATGTTTCCCATGCAATGTTCTCCAACAGGGCTTAGTTTTTGGATCAACTCTCAGACGGTGCTCAGCCAGTCCCCTAGGAACCCCCGGCATGTCAGCATGCTTCCATGCGAAGATATCCCAGTTCTCATAGAGGAACTGGATGAGCTCAGCTTCCTATTTGCTATCAAGTGTTGATGATATATTTGTCGGGGCAGCAGTTGGATTCGTCGAGTGGATTTGCACCTTCTTAACTCCCCCTGCTGACTGAAACACCGACTCAGAAGCGGGCTTCTTTGCGCGGAGCAAATCAGCAGGGTCAGCGCTCTTCTTGTATTCTTCTAGCTCGACCATGGTCATCCGATGATTGGAGATCTTGGAGCCTTGCTGGAGGCATTCTTCAGCCCGTTGTCGATTACCAGTGACCGTGATCACGCCCTTAGGGCCCGGCATCTTCAACTTGAGATACACGTAACATGGACGGTCCATGAAACGAGCATACGCGGGTTGACCCAAAATGGCATGATAAGCACTCTTGAAATCTACGACTTCAAACGTCAACTTTTCCTTTCAAAAATTTCTATTGTTTTCGAATGTCACGTCCAACGCAATCTGGCCGAGTGACTTGGCCTTCTTCCCTGGGATGACTCTGTGAAATTGCATGTTGCTTTCACTCAGTCGGGACATCGGAATGCCCATCCCTTTCAGGGTATCCACATAGAGGATGTTTAGACCACTGCCACCGTCCATGAGGATCTTTCTGAGTCGAGTGCCCCCCACCACCAGATCAACCACCAGAGCCTGTCGGCCCGGAGTGGCCACATGAGCAGGATGGTCTGTTTGGTCGAATGTGGTAGCATACTGGGACCACTTGAGGTAGGTGGGGGTAGCAGGTAGAGCCATGTTGACCTCCCTGTTGATAACCTTCAGTCGACTCTTGATCTCTACATAAGCAAAAATCACAAGTGTAGCAGTGACCTCTGGGAATGTTTCTTTATCTTCATCTTCATATTTTTCAAGAGTCTTGTCACTCGGCGGAGTCTCCTTGAACTGCTGAATAAGTGTCCGACACTGCCGAGTGGTATGCTTGGGCAAAATTAGATTGCCCTCTTCATCTTTCCTCGTGTGAATTACACACGGCCGATCCATAATATCAGTCCATGACTAATTTTTTCCTTTCTTAGGGGCATACTGCGCTTTAGCATTCCCCTTATTTCTTGCTTGGGTCGCCAGCGTGGCTGCCTATGCTTGGATCGGACCCTCAGCTTTTTGCTTCTGTTTCCGATTGGAGTTACCACCAGTATCACTGACGACTTCTTTTCCTTTGCCACTACGGAGGCAGTCTTCTTCCTCGCCATTGGCATACCGAGTGGCGACCTCCATCATCTTGTCGAGTGAAATGTCACCCGTTCCACCGAACTTCAAATAGAGCTCTCTGTATCTCACACCAGCCTTGAAGGCACACACAGCTTGGTGTTCTAAAACATTCTCCATTGTATGATGCAGAGTGGACCAACACTGAATATAATCTCTCAAGGTTTCATTGGGCTTCTGGACACAATGTTGTAAGTCGACCAGCCCGGCAGGACGCTTGCAAGTGCCCTTGAAGGTTCGGATGAACACTTGGGCAAGATCCTCCCAGCAATATATACTGGATGGAGCCAAGCGATTCAGCCAAGCACGAGCTGAACCATCCAACATCAAGGACAAGTGTTTCATTGCGACGTTATCATTGCCGCCACCAATCTGTATAGCCACTCGATAATCATCCAACCAAGTCTCTGGCTTTGACTCGCCGGAAAACTTCCCGATCCCAGCCGCCAACCTGAAGCTGGGGGGATCTCTGCAGAACGGATGGCTTTGCTAAAACACTCAGGACCAAAAATCACAGCTGAGCTACCACTCGGAAAATCTCTGTCTTGTCCTTCTCTATGAGCTCTGCCCCTGTCGATTCGCTTCTGGGTGAGGATCTCACGAGCATCAAAACCTGCATTCGCTCATCACCGAACGAGCACCTTTCGTCTTGGTGCCGGGGCATGTGCGGACCACCCTGCGGAGGAGTGGGCACTCGACGGCGGTCTTCACGGTGAAACTGGTCTTTGACTTGCTCTTCACGAAAGCCTCCACCCCTACGATACAAGGGCGATCCAGGGCTGTGTGCCGACTGAACAGTTTCTGCCATGGGTGAGTTGCTGTGTATCCTATTGTGGGACTGTGAAACAACAGAATTCTGACGTTGCGCTGCATCTAGCAAGGCTCTGATTTGCATCAACCCTCTTCCAGCCTCTGACCGCGACGGCTGAATGGAATCTTCTATCCTAGCAGCAGCTGCAATATTTAACACATGGGTACCATATACCTCAACTTTGTTGTGGGATCCGGTCGGGAACAGCTGCCGCTGCCGTCGACCGGCAACTGGTGGGCGCTGGCGAGCGCGCTCGTTGAGTTCCCTCTGTAGCTCTTCCAGCTGAATACGCGTGGCCTCCAAGGCCCGGGCCTCGGTGGTTGTACAAATGGTGGGAGTATGAAGAACTTCACCATCGCGACAGGGTTGTCTACTCGACGCGCCGCCAGCATCGCGCTTGCCGTGGCCAAAGCCCGGTGGCAGGCTTTGATGAGAGCCCGCCATAAGGACCTCCGCTGCTGGATCGCAGCTCTCGCACTCGAAAGGGACATCGGACGGATCAGAATCCAACTCGAACACGCCATGAAGGGACTCGGCGGGCTCGAGTGTTGCGATCTGTGGAGAAGAAATTCGACGTGCCACTGCATGATTGACCCAACGTTGGAGTCGTGACCGGCCGGACCGCTTGCGACAGCGGACAGCGAAGGGAGCCGATGCATAGGGAGTCGACGGCTGACGCAGCAGCACGCCACAGGAACTTGCGCGGAAGTGCGCGGCCGCGTGGACCGGGAGCGCCTCGACGTTGAGAGGCGCTTCCTGAAGCCTTGCCGAATTGTCGGCGATGAAGGTGAGCGCTCCGAAACGGCTCTCGTGGCCCAGAGCAAAAACACCGCCGGAAGACATGTCGAAGGATGAAAAACGCAACCTCGCCGGAAGTCGCTTAGACGCCTGCCCCACGATGGGCGCCAACTGTCGTGGGAACGATCCTGACAGTAGAAGGTAGGGGTACGAAAGGACAGGGCAGAGTCCTAGCTACGGCGAGGATGCACACACGAATGTATGAGCTCAGGCCCCTCTCGTGGAGGTAACATCCCTACGTCTTAGTGCTCGGGAGCTTTGTCATGTGGAATGTTGAGATTACAATGGTTGCGAACCCTTGTGCCAGAGGGGAGGGGCGGCTTATATAGAGTTCGCTGCCCCTCATAATTACCCGGCATCTAAGGGTCCGATCATGGGTTTAAAGACTGGCGTTACTGGTAACGTACATAATAAAAGCTACTAATGACGAAAAGCCTAACGCCTGCCCATTGGCCTCCTGGAGGAGGCTTCTGGTCTTCTGGCGTCGAGTGGAAATGAAGTCTTCCGAGTAATAGTCGACCCACTACCAGAATAACTACTTACGCCGACGGCCTAATCTACGCCGACAGCCGCCGTAGACAAAGAGAGAGGTATGCCGACGGCCTAGGCAAAGCCGTCGGTGTAGAAAAGTCGTCGGCGTACCTAGAGATATGCCTACGGTGGCCGTCGACGTAGCCTGGCCATCGGCATATCGTAATATATGCCTACAGTGGTCGTCGGCATATAAGGGCCGGCGGCATATATGTGGGCTCGGCGAGTCTTCGTCCACCGGGAGTCTGACGCCGTCATGTCTATGCCGATGGCCCTGATGGCGGCCGGCAGCATAGCTTTGCCGACGGCAAGGCTGTCGGCGTACGTGTGGTCCACGTCACTGATTCGCGACGCGTGCCACGTCATCGATCCAAGGCCTGCCGCCGGTCGATCTATGGGCAAACCTATGCCGACGGCTTTGCCGTCGGCATAGCTTTGTTTTATGTGTTTTTTTACTTATTTTTGTATTTTAGTTTTTTTCTAAATTAAAATTTGATTAACTTAAATGTGCCTTATCTGAACATAAACATACTTAATAAATTATATATAGATTTGTGTTGAATTTTTCATATATTATGTGTATGTAGTTTGTATTTGTTTTCGAGTATTTTAGTAATGTGACCACATGTTCTTTTGCATATAGGTTCCTATACTTTATTAAAATCACAAACAATTGATAATTACAATTAGTTTGACAAGTTCTATATGTTTTTTATAAGCATCTTGAAAGTGCTAGATCCGTCGGTCAACTGTGCCGTGGTTAGACGGGACGATGTACTTGGGGGTCTTGGGATGGGCCCGGACCTTGTTCGGGAGTGTAGCAATGGGCAGGACTATCACAACCAGGTGAAAAGGTCCATCGGTCAAACCCCGTCCGGCGGAAGTCAAAGGCGTAGATTCGCCGGTCAACTTTGCTAGGGTTAGACGGGACGGTGTACTTGGGGGGTAGCTACGCCACCAGTTCTTGCGTTGGGCCCTCTTACAGGTCTGGAAGCATGGTGGCACGTGTAAGCACCTAGCACGTAGCTCCATAGTGTGGCACCCCCTCACGGACGTCGCTGCCGCCATCGCACTAAGGGGGGAAACGGCCATGCGAGGGCCTATCACAGCCAGGTGAAAATGTCCCTCGTTCAAACCCCGTCTGGTGAAAGTCAAAGGGGTAGATCCGTTCGGTCAATAGTGTCAGGGTTAGACGAGACCAGGGACCTGGGGGTGGCAATGCTGCCAGGTTTTGCCCTGGGCTCTCTTACGTTTGGAAACTGTCGCATCGGGTCGATACCGAGGGGATCTTGCAGTGGGTTGGGCCCGGACCTTGTGCTAAGATGTTGCTATGGGCTGGCCTATCACAGCCAGGTGAAAATGTCCCTCGGTCAAACCCCGTCCGGTGAAAGTCAAAGGGGTAGATCCGTTCGGTCAACAGTGTTATAGGTTAGACGGGACGGGGGACCTAGGGGTGGCAATGCCGCCAGGTCTTTCCCTGGGCCCTCTTATGTTCCGAAACTGTCGCATCGGGTCGACACCGAGGGAATCTTGTGCTGGGTTGGGCCCGACCTTGTGCTAAGATGTTGCTATGGGCTGGCCTATCATAGCCAGGTGAAAATGTCCCTCGGCCAAACCCCATCCTGTGAAAGTCGAAGGGGTAGATCCGTTCGGTCAACAGTGTCAGGGTTAGACGGGACGGGGGACCTGGTGGGTGTCAATGCCTCCAGGTCTTGCCATGGGCCCTCTTACGTTGGGAAACATTCACATTGAGTCGGTACCGAGGGAATCTTGCGGTGGCTTGGTCCCGGACCTTGTGCTAAGATGTTGCTATGGGCTGGCCTATCACAGCCAGGTGAAAATGTCCCTCAGTCAGACCCCGTCCGATGAAAGTCAAAGGGGTAGATCCGTTCGGTTAATAGTGTTAGGGTTAGACGAGACGGGGGATCTGGGGGTGGCAATGCTGGCAGGTTTTGCCCTAGGCCCTCTTACGTTGGGAAAATGTGGCATCGGGTCGACACCGAGGGTATCTTGTGATGGGTTGGGCCTAACCTTGTGCTAAGATGTTGCTATGGGCTGGCCTATCACAGCCAGGTGAAATGTCCCTTGGTCAAACCATGTTCGGTAAAAGTCAAAGTGGTAGATCTGTTCGGTTAATAGTGGCAGGGTTAGACGAGACGGGGGACCTGGGGGTGGCAATGCCGCCAGGTTTTTCCCTAGGCCCTCTTACGTTCGGAAACTGTCGCATCGGGTCGATACCGAGGGGATCTTGCGGTGGGTTGGGCCCAGACCTTGTGCTAAGATGTTGCTATGGGCTGGCCTATCACAGCCAGATGAAAATGTCCCTCGGTCAGACCACGTCCGGTGAAAGTCAAAGGGGCTGATCCGTTCGGTCAACAATGTCAGGGTTAGATGAAATGGGGGACCTGGGGGTGGCAACGCCGCCAGGTTTTGCCCTGGGGCCTCTTACATTCGGAAACTGTCGCATCGGGTCGATACCGAGGGGATCTTGCGGTGGGTTGGGCCCGGACCTTGAGCTAAGATGTTGCTATGGGCTGGCCTATCACAGCCAGGTGAAAATGTCCCTTGGTCAAACCCCGTTCGGTGAAAGTCAAAGGGGTAGATCCGTTTGGTCAAGAGTGTCAGGGTTAGACGAGACGAGGGGCCTGGGGGTAGCAATGCCGCCAGGTTTTGCCCTGGGCCCTCTTACATTGGGAAAATGTGGCATCGGGTTGACACCGAGGGAATCTTGTGGTGGGTTGGGCCCGACCTTGTGCTAATATGTTGCTATGGGCTGGCCTATCACAGCTAGGTGAAAATGTCTCTCGGTCAAACCCTGTCCGGTGAAAGTCAAAGGGGTAGATCCGTTCGGTCAACAGTGTCAGGGTTAGACGAGACGGGGGGCCTGGGGTGACAATGCTGCCAGGTTTTTCCCTAGGCCCTCTTACGTTTGGAAACTGTCGCATCGGGTCGATACCGAGGGGATCTTGCGATGGGTTGGGCCCGGACCTTTTGCTAAGATGTTGCTATGGGCTGGCCTATCACAACCAGATGAAAATGTCCCTCGGTCAAACCCCTTCCGGTGAAAGTCAAAGGGGTAGATCCGTTTGGTCAACAGTGTCAGGGTTAGATGAGATGGGGGACCTGGGGGTGGCAATGCCGCCAGGTTTTGCCCTGGGGCCTCTTATGTTCGGAAACTGTCGCATCGGGTCGATACCGAGGGGATCTTGCGGTGGGTTGGGCCCGGACCTTGTGCTAAGATGTTGCTATGGGCTGGCCTATCACAGCCAGGTGAAAATGTCACTCGGTCAAACCCCGTCCGGTGAAAGTCAAAGGGGTAGATCCGTTCGGTCAACAGTGTCAGGGTTACACGAGACGGGGGACCTGGGGGTGGCAATGCCGCCAGGTTTTGCCCTGGGCCCTCTTACGTTGGGAGAATGTGGCATCGGGTCGACACCGAGGGAATCTTGTGGTGGCTTGGGCCCGACCTTGTGCAAAGATGTTGCTATGGCCTGGCCTATCACAGCCAGGTGAAAATGTCCCTCGGTCAAACCCTGTCCGGTGAATGTCAAAGGGGTAGATCCATTCGGTCAACAGTGTCAGGGTTAGACGAGACGGGGGACCTGGGGGTGGCAATGCCGCCAGGTTTTTCCCTAGGCCCTCTTATGTTCGGAAACTGTCGCATCGGGTCGATACCAAGGGGATCTTGCGGTGGGTTGGGCTCGGACCTTGTGCTAAGATGTTGCTATGGGATGGCCTATCATAGCCAGATGAAAATGTCCCTCGGTCAAACCCCGTCCAGTGAAAGTCAAAGGGGTAGATCCGTTCGGTTAACAATGTCAGGGTTAGATGAGACGGGGGACCTGGCGGTGGCAATGCCGCCAGGTCTTTCCCTAGGCCGTCTTACGTTCGGAAACTATCGCATCGGGTCGACACCGAGGGAATCTTGTGGTGGGTTTGGCACGACCTTGTGCTAACATGTTGCTATGGGCTGGCCTATCACAGCCAGGTGAAAAATGTCCCTCGGTCAAACCTCGTCCTATGAAAGTCGAAGGGGTAGATCCGTTCGGTCAAAAGTGTCAGGGTTAGACGGGACGGGGTAGATCTGTTCGGTCTACAAAGTCGAAGGCAATCTTGCATTGGGTTGGGCCCGGACCATGATTCGGAGTGTATCTATGGGCTCGCCTATCACACCCAGGTGAAACTTTCCATCGGTCATACCTCGTTCGGTGAAAGTCAAAGGGGTAGACTCGCGCGGTTAACAGTGCTAGGGTTAGACGGGACGGGGTACGTTGGCGAGACACAGAGGGCACTGGTGTATTAAAAAGAACAGAAATAACACCCCTAAAAATGTAAAGAACTCCCTAAAATGATAAAAAAATGAAAAAATGAAAAGAATAAAAAAATAGTATGCCGACGGCTAGGCCGTCGACGTACATTGCCACGTGGCTCCAGTAAGATATGCCGATGGCTAGGCCATCAGCTTATCTATTCCTTATCCACCCGGTGACCTCCAGTCCACCCATTCTCTCCCTCCCTCTCTCTCGCCCGCGCGCTGCCGCCACCCTCTCCCGCCCGCGCCGCTGCAAGCCTCTCCTCGCCCACGCGCCGCCGCCACCCTCTCGTCGCCCGCGCCACCACAGCCCTCTCCTCGCCCGCGCCACCGCCGCCCTCTCCTCGCCCGCGCCGCCACCGCCCTCTCCTCGCTCACACTGCCGCCGCCCTCTCCTCGCCCACTCCACCGCCGCCGCGACCTCGACGAGTGCCGCCGCCCTCGCCTAGCCCCGTCCCCAGATGGCCCCCCGGCCCCGACCCCGTCTCCGCTCGCTTCCCCCGTCGCGCCCACGACGCCGGCCAGCCTCCTCGACCCCTCCCATCCTCCCCCACACCGGTCGGCCTCCCCCTTCCGACCTCCTCATCCCCTCTCCAGCCGACCTCCCCCGACCACCTCCCCCCAGCAGCCTCCCCCCGCACCAGTCGGTAATATTTTCAGTTTTTTTACAATGATTTGTGTGCAATATTTAGTAGAAATAGGTGAAAAGATAGATATATATATATATACGGATGTTTGATAGATGAATGTAGATAGATGGATGGATGTAGATAGATGAATGTAGGAAGATAGATGAATGTAGATAGATGGATGGATGAATAGATAGATGGATCGATGTAGATAAATTATATGTATGTTTTGTTTAAAAACTGAAGTGTCAATGTTGTATGTGATGTGATGACCTAAACTTTTTCGCTCGATGAAATTTACAGGCTTTGTCGTGGTGCATCTCCATGGAGTGATAATCGACGTCGTAGTTGTTGGTCCCTGATCGTCCCTCTGTTGTTCGACTACTTCCTCTACAGCCGAGGGTGAGCTACAAATCCACCACCTCCTCATCTGCTTTTTTTATGTCACTAGATTTTCTTTTCACGTCAAGTCCCGTAACCTAGGCGTCTCCCGTCTGAAAGGGTTGCATCGATAAATATGCATTCAATTGCATATTTATCACCGCAACTCTTTTGGATTGTCCAGCGTTTTCCACGGACAGCCCGAGGATGTGTAGATTGGGTACGTTCTCCATGCCCTACCCCGTTCCGAGACAAGATTTCGGTGGCGCCTCCCCGTTGTTCTCCGGAGCACATTCTCTCGGCTATTTGCCGAGACGTGTATCTGGAGAACAGCGGGGAGGTGTTGCCGAAATTTTTTCTCGGAACGGGGTAGAGCATGGAGAACGTACTCAATCTAGACATCCTCAGGTGGGATTAGGACCCATCTTTACCTATTAGAGATGTTGGATTCACCGTTGAAGAAAATAAAATTTTGATGTGATGAATTCAAATGAATCCTTAATTTTGTTGTGTGGTTCCCAATAAAACAGAGGATGGCAGATAATCAGTGGATGTACAGTGGTTTTATCTGTCGGAATCGAGTAACATCAGAGTGGATCGTGAAAACCGATGTGTATTTGAAGGATATATTCCGTAGTCCAATGAGAATTATCCCACCATGCCCATGTGCGAGATGTGGCAGACGTCACCGTAAAAATCAGAAGGACATGACTGGCCACCTTCGCACGCACAGATATATGGCAAACTTTGACATGCCACCGATAAACATAGCTGAGCATGACCGTGGCAGAGAGGAGGTGATGCGACAACGCATCGATGGTTATGAAGACGACGGGGTCAGGGACATGCTAGATGATATCATTGCTGTAGAAACGACAAATGCGACACCTTCAGAGAATGAACTGGAGGAGCCGGAGGCAATCGCAAAGGCCTTCCTGGAGGTCTTGGCCTCGTCGAAGAAACCTCTTTATGAGGGTGCCAAAATATCTCAGCCGGATGCCATCTCGCAACTTATTGCAGTCAAGGCTGAGTATGGTTGTAACCAGAAATGCTTTGAAGCATTCCTGGGAGTATGGGCTAACAGCCTCCCCAAGGGTCATCAACTGCCAAAAAGCATGTACACTACAAAGAAAATCATGAAGGCACTCTCTATGGATTACAAGAAAATACATGTTTGTCCGAAGAATTGCCTTTTGTTTAGGCACGAGTATGCGGATGACAAGTATTGTAGGGAGTGCGGTTCGTCTCGGTACCTTGAGGTGGTCGGTGAGGATGGTGAGAAAAGGCAGCTAACCATCCCTGCTAAGGTTCTTCGGTATCTCAATTTCATACAAAGACTGCAACGCCTTTTCATCACGGAGGAGTCTGCCAAAATGATGATGTGGCACAAGGAAGGTAAAAGGTATCATCGAAATAAAATCGTACATCCATCAGAAGGTGAAGCATGGAAGTCATTCGATGAAGAATACCCCGAGGAAGCAGCAGAGGCTGGGAATGTCAGAGTTGCAATAACAGGTGATGGGGTCAATCCATATGGTATGTCGACCAATCCATACAGCTGACGGCCCGTGTTTGTTATTCCGCTCAATCTCCCTCCAGGTGTCCTAATGCAACGCAACACCATGTTCTTGTCGCTGATTATTCCAGGGCCTGAATACCCGATGAAGAATTTGGCAGTGTTTATGCAGCCGCTGGTGGATGATTTGCACCATTCTTGGTACTTCCCAAGGTTGACATACGACCAACATGTGTAGAAAAAATTCTTGATGAAAGTTTGGTTGATGTATTGCATGCATGACTTTCCCGGCTATGCTCTATTCTGCGGATGGTGTACAAGTGGGAAGATGCCATGCCTAGTGTGCATGCAGGCTCTACGTTTGATTTGGCTGCAGAAGGGTGGCAAGTATTCAGCCTTTGACCTGCATCGACAGTTCCTCCCTCCAGACCATCCAGACAGGGAAGACAAGAATAACTTCACGAAAGGTCGGGTTGTCCATGAAGTAACCAAGATTCCAACATTTTCGGGGGCAGATGTTCTTGCTCAGCTAAAAGCTCTCAAGCCGAAAGTCAAAGGCAAAGGCAAAGGAAAACGCTTCGAGGGATATGGTGAGACGCACAACTGGACTCACATTACCCCCTTCTCGAAGCTTCCCTATTTCAAGGACCTCAAACTTCCTTACAACATTGATGTGATGCACACCAAAAAGAATGTCGCAGAGTCCCTTTTCCGCACGATCCTCAACATTCCTGATAAGACGAAGGATAACCTTAAAGCTAGAGCCGATCAACAGAGAATTTGTGATAGACCACGTCTAAACATGAAGCCTCCCACAGGCGGTCGAAGAAGTTGGTTCAAGCCAGATGCTGACTTTGTCCTTAAACCACTAGAAAAGAAGGAAGTATTTATCTGGATGAAACACATTTTGAAGTTCACCGATGGTTATGCATCGAATATAAGTAAGGGAGTCAATCTTTCAACGGGCAAAGTGACCGGGCTCAAGAGTCATGACTACCATGTGTGGATTGAGCGGATAATGCCGGTGATGGTTCGAGGCTATGTCCCCGAGCATGTCTGGCGGGTGCTTGCCGAACTAAGCCATTTCTTTCGCACTCTCTGTGCTAAAGAAGTAAGTAAAGATGTGATTGAACAATTGCATAAGAAGGCACCGGAGTTGATAGTCAAGCTAGAGAAGATCTTTCCACCAGGCTTCTTCACTCCGATGACACATCTCATTCTGCACCTCGCAAAAAAGGTATTGTTGGGGGGGCCTGTGCAGAATCGTTGGCAGTATGGCCCTGAGAGACAGAACAAGCATCTCCGACAGAAATGTGGAAACAAAGCTAAGATTGAAGCTTCCATAGCTGAGGCAGTTATCCTAGAGTAGGTGTCAAACCTCTAGACATCGTACTATCCAGACCACGTTCCCCATCTGGATAATAAGGGGCCTCGATACAATGTAGAAGAGCCCAAGTATCAACCCAAGCTCCATCTATTCAACGAGCAAGGTGGCAGGGCTAGGGCCTCGAAATCTTATAACATGCCACGACAAGAGTGGGAGGACCTTATGTTCTATGTCTTGCACAACATCAAGGAAGTCGAGGAAGTGTGGATGAGGTAATACCACTACACCATTCCTTTATGCACATCATCATGTTCTATGTTCACTTAATCCCGGTCTAACACCGCTTCTCTTCTTTTAGTGATTTCGTTCAAGAGGAATGGACGGGAATGAATCCTCCTACTGAGGTGGAGGCACTTACTCTTCTCCGTCATGGAAACCCTGGAAATAAAAAATTTGTTGCTTGGTTCATGGAGAAAGTAATTTTTCACATTCCCCTATTAAATACGTAGTTCAACATTTATTAGTTAACCGAACTAATGCACCCAACAATTTCAATTATACTTGTAGGGAAAAGATCCGAACATATCTATGGATGACGAATTGAGATGGGTTTCCATGGGTTTTGACCCTGCCGTCATGACATGTAAAAAGTATGATGTGAATGGGTATTGCTTCCATACAGAGGAGCACCAGAATAGCCGGCCTGATCCCAAAACTATAAATACCGGAGTGTACACCCCCGGTCAAAATTCAATAGACTACTACGGAAGGGTCCAAAATATATACGAGATTACATTCCACAAAGGGCGCGAAACCCTAAGTCTACCTGTGTTCAAATGTCGATGGTTCGATCCGTTGGAGGGGCAGAGACATACGCCTTCCATTGGTTTGGTCAAAGTTAAACCATCAACCGTCTATGCTGGAGCTGATCTCTTCATTGCGGCTACCCAAGCTACACAAGTTTATTATTTGCCTTACCCATGCCAGAAAGAGTACCTACGGGGTTGGGAAGTTGTGTTCAAGGTGTCGCCACATGGTAAGCTACCGGACCTGAACGAAGATGATTACTACAACATTAACCCCATGACATACGAGGGAGTGTTCTATCAAGAGCAACCCGATGATGATGTGGTAAGAAACGATGACGCTAGACCATTGAGCGATGATGATGTGGATCCAAACGATGATGATGCATGGAATAATGGTGAGACCATTGTTAATGAAAATGACATACTTATGCTAGAAAAGTTAAACGAAGACGCTGATGACGAGGAAGAGCCTCCACCTCCGTCAGACAACGAAGATGATATGATTGATACTGATGATGAGACCGAGCGAGAAATAGGTTACAACAGTGATGATTCTTACGGGTTCTAGCAGATGTACGTTTCATGTGTTTTTCCCTATGGTTTACGAATATGCCTTTTTATGCTTATTTGTAATGTGTTTATTATTATGCTTTTTTCCTTCATTATTAATGTAGTAATTGTTTATTCTATTTTCAATGCAGGTTCGTGGAACATGGGCAAGGGGAAGGCCGACGGCGCGGGTTTCATACGCAAGGTCGTTGGCATTGCTAGTCGGAGTGGTCGAGCACGTACTGTTACCCCCCTCGACTACTTGAGGATGACTCCTCACAGGAAGAGAGAGGGAGAGGTGCCCCTAGAGGAGGAGGGGGCGGGAGGAGAGCCCATGGAGGGTGAGGGGGTGGTGAGAGAGCCACTAGAGGGGGTTGCGGCCAGAAACAGCACACCCTCACCGACTTAGGGGTGTTGTCTTCGAGGCCCTCCTCTAGTGAGGTACCCTCTACCGAGAAGGAGGAGGAGGAGGAGGAGGAGGTGGTTCGTGAGGAGGGGGTGAGGAGGAGGAGGAGGACGAGGAGGAGGATGAGGTTGGGGAGGAGAACGAGGAGGAGGCAGGCGGGGATGATGGTGGTGGTGGGGACACTGGTGGTGGCGGGAATGGCAACAATAAGGGATGGCTGCGTGGTAACGCAAAGGTCCCAAAGCATATTCCTACTACCGAGGAGCACAAGTGGCTCATTGAGCCAAAGGGGATAGAGTAAGTTCCACTAAATAATTTCAATCATAATTTAATTCTTTTGCTTGTCACGTCCTAATATTTTCATTCTTTAAATCTTTTGTAGTAACTGGGTACATACTGAAGGGGCCCGTGTTCCCAACGGCATCATCACCGTCTTGCTGAAGGAATACTGGCCGGGGCTGTAGTGTCCGGATCCAGTTAGGCACCCGGATCTTTGGGTTTTGGCTAAGACCTGGGACCACTGGGAAGCGGCCCCCCACGCGGAGTATGTGACCCATGCTAAGGACGTGATCACTAATTTTTGGGTGAGTTCTCTTCATAAGCACACGTCCATTCTGGTTTCATTAATGATTTAACTCATGGCTTCTTCCATTCTGGTTTCATGAATGATTGTAGAAATACTATCGAGTTCTTTCGGAGCACAAGGGCGCTGCCGACGAGATCGTGCTGCGCCAAGCGAAGAAGAAGGCCCACCAGATGCAGTACGAGTTGCGGTTGGTGGCCATCACGCAATACTATCACGACTATCTTGGTATGACGATGACCAAGGAAGGAGAGAAGGCGCGACACATTACCTTGGAGAGGGACGAGTACTTGTCGGTAAGTATTAACGATTTTTCATTCCGAAGTTTGTGGTAAATTTCATCGTTTCGTGTTAGACATGCCATTATGCTTCCTATTATGTAGGTGTGTCCAAATTGGTGTTATGGAAAAGGCGAGTCCTGGGCGGCATTGGTGGACCTGTGGTGTGGTCAGGATGAAGCCTGGGCGGCTACTAGCAGCAAAAACAAGGCTAACCGAGGGAAGGAGGGAGTACATGCTCAGGGAAACCGGAACCACTTTCTCCACAAGGCACTTCAGGTATGACTAACCTCATTAAACAATCTTCTTCTATTTACCTTCACTTTTCTATGTATGACTAACATCTGTTTGTTGGTGCAGGAGGAGAAACTCAAGCGGCCTCTCTCACACATGGAGGCGTGGGAGATCGCCCATACTCGGAGGAAGCCCAAGCCTGGGGAAGACAAGTACTACGGCAAGACCGCGGAGAATAAGAAGAACTACTCTGTGGCGTATCTGAATCTACATCCTGACACACCTGACCCCATGACGGCGCCTTTGGACGACAGGGCGGTGGTTGGCATGGGACCGAAGGCTCATGGTCGACAGCCAGTTTTGGATGTTGTGGTCACTCCTTCTATCTCCTACACACAGCTCCGAGCTACCGACCCAAGCCTAAGACAGCGCAGGCCCACGACCACTGCGCAGTCACAGTCCCTCCTAGCCGAGCGCCACTCTATAAGTATTTTTTCCTATTATCTTCGTTGCTCACTTTATTTCCCATATTTAGAAGTTTAATGAGTTCCATCACGTCATATTGTAGGCCTACATGGAGTACACACGACAGGAGACCATGGCGTGGAGCGCGAGAGTTGCAGCCGTCCAGGACCACAGCACTCGCATGATGACGGTTAGTTTAGCCCCTTTCATTTCATTTCCATATTGACACTTTCATTTCTTCTGACATTGGTGTTTGCTTTGTCAATTAACATGCAGCTCGTGTTTGAGAGCATGAGGAATGGCACGATTCCTGAAATGGAACCAGCACCACCAGCTGCAGGACCACGACCAGTGTTGCTTACCTTTGAGGAATTTCTAGCACAACAACCGGGAACAACAGTGGTTAGTACATCCCCATACTATTCAACCAACGCTTACTGTTTATTCAACACAATATCATTCACTCAACATGCCTTTTCAAACATCCAGGGAACCGGTAGATCATCCGTTGGTGGTGGTGCTGGTGTTCACATCAATACCGAGTCACGGAGCCCGGTCACTCCAATCCACCAAGGCGGTAGCGCTGCCGCTAGCAGTGAAGACCTGGGATTTGGCAGACTTGGCGTCGACGACCTTGGAGGTGGACGTACTGGCGCTCCTTAGATGACTTGTGCTCTTTTTACGCTTCTTAGATGACTTGTATTTTGCTACTTATATTTCGGAGGTCCTTATGTTGTTGGTTGTGAGGATGTGATGGTGGTGGTGTTGATGACGTCCGTCTGTTTACGCTACTTATATTTATGATGCTCTTGATGGTGTTGTTGTGCATTTATTTTTTATTGTATATACCTTGATATTTTGAATTGAAATGAATTTGTATGAAACAGGAAAAATAAAAAAAACAGCACAAAACTACGCCAACGGCTAAGCCGTCGACATAGAGGGCGTTCGAGTTACCAGCGGCTGCCACGTGGCAAGCTACGCCGACGGCTAGGCCGTCGGCGTAGCTTTTTAGCCTATGCCAACGGCCTGAGCCGTCGGCGTAGGTACGCCCCAGGTACTACCAGCGGCCGCCACGTGTCAGAGTGTGCCGACGGTTATGTCGTCGGCGTAGCTTCGGACCTATGCCGACGGCCGAGCCGTCGGCATAGAGCGACACGTGGGCGTCCCTGGATGCATCGCTCTTAATGGTAGCTCTGTCGGACGCCGTTTGCCATGGAGCTATGCCGACGGCCGGGGCCGTCGGTATCGATGTACGGACACCGTCGGCATAGCGTCTATGCCGACGGCTTTCCTATGCCGACGGCACCCTGGGGTACGCCGACATATATGATGCTGACGGTGCTACGCCGACGGGGGCCGTCGGCATAGGCCTATGCCGACGGGAATCTGGGCTATGCTGACGGCCCCGGCCGTCGGCATAGGCCTTTATCCTGGTAGTGACCGTCGAGTGGAGGAAGAAGTCTCCGAGTGAATTGTCTGTCGAGTGACTTGAGCGTCATCGGGAATCCGGTTAGAAGCTTATTTGTGATCTTCAAGTCCTCCAATGTCATGTCCTTAGGTAGGACATGTAGGTCAGGCCTAGTACCCTATCCTAGGTACATTTCCTCGACATGTGGAAAATCGAAATATGTTTACGCATGTGTATACATATTTGGAGGTCACGGCGAGGGATATGTTTACCCGACATGGATGACAACATGATCTTCGGGTTGGCCATCATACGTCTTAGGCGTTTACAAACTCCATTTGATTAAGTGTCTTTCATCTTTTCTGGGTTTTTTAACATAGATTTGAATATAGTTGTGTGCATCTCAGTTATGTAGAGACTGGATATATAATATTTAAATATGTAAGTAATAAAATGTCATTTACCGAAAAACATAAAAGGATATTAAGCAAGTGCAAAAGGCTGATAACAACAACACCTGATCCATTATCATCAAAGTGATGGCCAAGGAAGATAAGCAAGTGGGAAATGATGATAAGCAAGGGCAAAAGGAAGATATACGCGCGCGTACGTAGCAGCCGCCGGCGTAACAAAAACGCTGGGAAACGAAGCCGAGTTCCAAGCGTACGTGGAAACAAAACAAAAACGCGGGCGGCAAGGAAACGAAGCGCGCGCGGCCACCCTAACTCAACTCGGACAGCCAGCGCAGCGCGTGGGGAGTACTCAGTTCATCCCATTGAACCTGAATCTGAATCCCATTGCGCCTTCGATCGCTAGCTCGTGTAGGTATAAACACTACGGATCCACGCGCGCATCCCATCGATCCACGCAGAAGCTCCTACCTCCCCCTTCTCCGGCCATCGTCGATCTCTGCGTACGTGTTGCTTAGTTGCCCCGCCCTCTCCAGCAACCAAATTAGCAGTTCGTTCGTCGAGCTAGCGCCATGGCCGCCCGCAAGCGACCGGCTGCCGCCCTCGACGCCGTCCACGCCACGACGGCTCAACATCAACAATCGCCGACGTCCTGCAAGAGGAGCCGCCCCTTCATCGGGTGCACCGACGACTACAAGGAGGTGGAGTGCCTAGGCCAAGGCGGCTTCGGCGTCGTCCTCAGGCTGCGCCACGAAGTCACCAAAAAGGACTTGGCCGTCAAGTTCCTCTCCTCGCCGGACGACACAGAGGAGGGCCCCGCCGTCGAAGATCTTCATCGGGAGGCCGGATTCCTCGAGGCATGCCAAGGAAATCCTTACGTCGTCGGCTTCGAGGGCCTGCTGCACAGCCTGGACACAGGCGACGTCGGCCTCGCCATGGAGTACGTCGAGGCGTCCAGCCTCGAGTCTTTATTGGAGGACAGGCGCGAGCGCGACTGCCCGCCCTTCCCGGAATCCATGGTGCGCGACTTCATGTGGAAGCTTCTGATCGGAGCCGAAAAAATGCACGACCGCCATGTCGTCCACCGCGACATCAAGCCCGGCAACATCCTCGTCGGGGAAACTGGGGAGCTCGTCAAGATCTGCGACCTCGGGCTGGCCATCTCCTTGTCCAAAAAGCCACCGTACAACCAGGCCGGCACGGCGTCCTACATGGCGCCCGAGGTGATCCTGGGGAAGCAGGACTACGACGCACTCGTGGACACGTGGTCCATCGGCTGCGTCTTTGCCGAACTGCTCACCGGCGAGACGCTGTTCATGGTCGACGACGAAGATGAGGAGAAAAACCAGGTAAAGAATGACATAAAGCACCTGGGGAGCATCTTCCGAGTGCTCGGGGTGCCGGACGAGAGGACGTGGCCAGGGTGCACATCGCTGCCGCTCTCCGTCAAGTCGCCGCAACTGCTACAGACGGGGCACAAGCACAACCGGCTGCGGGATTTGCTCCCTGAAGAGAAGCTGTCCGAGGAAGGATTCCAGGTGTTGCAAGGGCTCCTCACGTACAACCCCGACAAGCGACTGACGGCAGCCGCCGCGCTGAAGCGCCCATGGTTCGCTGCTCCTCGTTCCGCCGCCACCGCCGCTGAGAAGGTCGACACTCTTTTTTGAAGAAGAAGAACCATACATGAGAAGTGCATGTACTATATATAGAAAGAGGAAGCCGGCAAAAGGTTGGCAAAGCCCAAAAATACATTACAACGACCTGCAACGACCCTAATTACAGAACAATCAAAACGACAGGTCTCTGATAGAAAAACAGAGAAAAAAGGAAGCAAAAACGGCTACAAGGTACCACGTTAAGCTGCTAACGGACTGAGACTAAAACGTCCAGAGCTCGCCTTGGCCCAATCCTTTGCTTCGGCTTTGATTTGTTCGATGACGATCTGAATCGGTTTAACTGACTTCTCAAAGACACGACCATTTCTTTCCCTCCATATCGACCAAGTTGTGAGCATAACCAGAGAGTCAAAACTGGTTTTATGTGTGCGCTGCAGTCTGTTTCTCGCAGATTGCCACCACGAACGGAGGGTTACGTCCAATGACGACACAACCATCTGCAAACCAGCCCAGTTCAGAACTGAACCCCAAATGATATTGACAACTGCACATCCAATGAAGAGATGTTGGCTATTCTCGGTCGTCATGTTGCAGAACACACATTTCTCAATGTGAGGAAGCTCTCTCTTAGCTAATCTATCTGCTGTCCAAATCCTCCCTTTGATGAAAAGCCATGCTCCGATTTCGCATTTGAGAGGTGCCCATGCTTTCCAAATTGCCATGGCCAGCTCACTTAAAGTTTTAGTTTGAAAGTGAGCTTGGTAGACGGATTTGGTTGAGAAGGATCCCTTTGCATCCCACGACCACGTCCATTCATCATCCACATCGGATTGTATTTGGACTGAACTCACCTCCTCCCAGATTTTTAAAACCTTATGAAACATGCCAATCGTAATTGGTTTCTTAATATTCTCAATCCAACTCGCATCCGTGATCGCTTGAGCCACTGTCCTCCTTGCTTTTGTGACTGGATTAATGATGCGGAATATTTCAGGGGCAATCTCCTCAATGAATTTTCCATTTATCCATTTGTCTTTCCAAAAGAAAATTCTTTCTCCGTTACCTACGGCTACTTTTGCCGCTGCATTAAAGATATGTCTGACTCGATCATCCTCAGGTGCTGCAAGAGAGCATCATGGTTTCTTCTCCTCGGCTCGCAACATCCATGCCCATCTTACCTTCATCGCAGTGTACATGATGTTCAAGTCTAATATTCCCAAACCTCCCTGAATCTTGGGATGACACACAGCCTGTCAATTCACTAGACATTTGCCCCCTTCGACGGCTTCTGTACCTTTCCAAAGAAAGGCTCTTCTAATTTTATCGATTGCTTTGAACACCCATGGTGGAGGGTCTAAGGACATTAAGTGAAATATGGCCATTGCATTGAGAACTGATTGCACCAAAATCAGTCTACCACCTTGTGTTAACATGTAAGTCTTCCATTGGGCAAGCCGGCTACGAATTTTATCAATCAAAATCTGGAAATCTTCCTTGCGTGCTTTTTTGTAATGAAGTGGTAGGCCTAAGTAGGTGATTGGGAAGTTGGCAACTTGACAGTTCAGGAGGGTACTAATTTCCTGTGCATGATTTGTATCTCCAAAAACTGAGGAAATGGAACTTTTGGACATATTGCATTTGAGGCCAGAGGCTTCCCCAAAAATATCCAGGAGAGATTTTACGACCGTAGCTTCGATGGGATCAGCCTTGAGAAAGATGATAACATCATCAGCGTAAACTGATAAGCGTTGAGGAATTATTTGTCCCTCCGAAAAAGGAACCAATAGGCCAAATTCTTCGGCTTTAATAAAAAATGAGCTAAGTGCATCCATTACTAAAATGAAGAGCATGGGAGAGAGAGCATCTCCTTGTCTTAAACCCCTCGCATGCGAGATCCTCCTCCCTGGACGACCATTTAATAAAATACTAGTAGAGGCCGAGGCAAGCAACATACAAATTCATTCCCTCCACCTAGGTCCAAAACCCTTCTTTTCAAGGACCTCCAGCAAGAATTACCAAGCAACTGTATCAAATGCCTTAGCGATGTCTAGCTTCATAAGAAGGCTTTGGCATTTTTTCTTCCTTAGAAAAACCACAGATTCCTTAACCAACTTGAAGTTATCATGTAGTGATCGACCCTTCATGAAAGCCCCCTGATTATTTTTATGAGACTAGGAAGAATTGGGCCTAGTCTCATGGCTAGGACTTTGGAGAAAATTTTGGCCAGACTACCAACTAAACTGATAGGTCGAAAATCTGAAGCTTCACAAGCACCTGCTTTCTTCGGGATAAGAACAGTATATGTCGAATTTGCTTCTGTAAGCGCACGACCGTCCAAATTATAGAAGCTTTTGAAGGCCTCAATCAGATCATGTTTAATTATCGACCAACAGTTTTGGTAGAAAGCAATGATGTAACCATCAGGACCTGGCGCTTTCTCGTTAGGCATCTCCTTAATTGCATTCAAAATCTCCTCTTCCGTGAACTCGTTCTCCAGATTCTGTAAGTTAGACTGCTCCATACCAATATAATCAAGGTTTAAGCTACAGGCTGTGTTGCTTGGTGTGTCGAACCTACTCTTGTAGTGTTCAAAAAGGCTTGCTTCAATATCCTTTTGAGTGGAGAATATGGACTCCCCATCCTTCAAGGTACCAATGAAATTTTTCCTTCTTCGGTGACTAGCATGTGAGTGAAAGTAGTTAGTATTGGCATCTCCCAAACTAAGCCAGGTCAGACGTGATCTCTGTCTTGCCATCATTCTTTCAACTGAACTC
This sequence comes from Hordeum marinum, assembly GCA_022496015.1. Lineage (NCBI taxonomy): Eukaryota > Viridiplantae > Streptophyta > Magnoliopsida > Poales > Poaceae > Hordeum > Hordeum marinum. The sequence continues at coordinate 421,811,389 of CM039675.1, forward strand.
AACCCAAGTAGCTTCTTCTTTAGTTCTCGTCTTAACCATCGTTCACGGTAGGAAAGACCTCGGTTTCTTCTGCTTGATCTAATAAGGCGATGATGGTATTAGCCCAAACTATTTGTTTTTTAATGTTGCCAAAGCTTTTTGCACTCCAACTCTGCAAAGCGCTCGCCGTCTTCTTTAATTTGCTACAGAAGCGATGGATGGGATTCTTTGGCCAACTCACGGAATTATTGTTCCAGGATTGGCCCACAATGTCCAGGAATCCATCTCTATTAATCCAATGGGCCTCAAATCTAAAACGTGAGCATTTTCCAGCATTGAACACCGTGGACAACAGAAGGGGGCAGTGATCTGAGATGGCTGAAGAAATCCCTTGCAAAAACGACCCGGGAAAATTAGTATGCCATTCAACCGATCCCAGCACTCTGTCAATCCTGCTAAGTGTGGCGTTTTGTTGATCATTTGTCCAAGTGAATGCTCGACCATTTAGCGCAATATCATTGTGGTCGACACTCTGCCGTTTCCGAAAAAGAAGGCACCAAGGATCAAGTTCATCCCGCCGGCGATACCAGAGAAGAATCTACTCAAAATTCCACTGGCCGTGTGGAACGCAGCGCAACGAGTGTAATGAACCTCGGTAGATGTACTCGTTCTTGGATAAGCCATCTGTGTAAATGCTAGGATAAACTCTCCTGATGTAAGTTGTAACTGTGCTTGGATGAGCGATTAAGTAGAACTTCTACTTGATCGCCAGATAGCCCATTAGTGTTGGCCTGCTTTCTGAATCGTATGTGTCAGTGTGCACACGTTCAGAGATTCAGAAATGTGTAAATTGTGATGCTCGGTTGTTACTGAGTTATAGTGCACAATTTGTTCGTTTGTTTTTCAAAATCCTGAATTGGTGATAAATATGTAGTACAAATGTTCTAAGCAACAGAAATCTTGAGTGATGGATGAATTGACGGTTAAAATGCCCTGCCGGTGCAGATTTCATGAGAACTTATAATAAATTTAGTAATGGTACTAGCCAGTACAACAATTGGACTGGTTCATGTAGTTCAGTGTAAGTGTTCCACCATCTTTTCCAGATGCAAATTTCTTAACTGTGAAGTAGATAGGAAAAGACAGTATGTCATGTATTTTCTTTAAGTTAGCCACACATGGTAGCTAGTATAGCACCTGTGTGATCTTCAACACATCAGCTCTGGTCTGTGGAAGAAGACCTGCGGGGAGAATGAACCGAATTCAAATGTGAGGCAAGAGGCACAGTAGTTTTTTTTTCGAAAAGGAGGGTGACTCCCGGCTTCTGCATCTGGCAGATGCATGCGGCCACTTTATTGATTATTCTCGAAGATCTTACAAAGTATTACAACAATATGACTGAATCTGTCATCTTAGCAACATATGCCCCTATTCCTATCCATATGATGAAGGGGTGCTAGCTGGACCATATACCCAGACCACTCACCTAAGCCCATCAAAAACTGAAAGCCCCAGCCGAGCCACATACCGGGTCTGGGGCACAAACCGGTCTGACGCACTCACATGTGTCGTCGTCGTCATCTTCCACAGGTCCCTCTTCAGAGTAGATATTGAGGCTTTTACCTTGTCAGGCCACTCTGCCATTGACGCCATCATGACGCCAGACAGCGTCCTCCTGCGCGAGTCCACCTCCAAACATCGGATGCCAAGTCTCCATTGCACCACGCTGCCGAGATCAGTCGCCATCAATGGCGGGCAATGTGAGGCAGCGGAAGTAGATGAGGAACACATCGTATAGGTTGGAAAGGGTGCACATTACCTAGTCTTCGGCGGCTCCATCTAGTTCGGGTAGTCTAACGCCGCCGCTGCCACCCCCCAATCTAGATCCCGTCGAAAACAGAGTCCATCCCAATTGGTTAGATCTAATTCGAGATGGAGGGTAACATAGAGTGCCGAATACACTCACCACATACGCCGTCGCGGCTGCGAACGAAAGCTCCGCCACCGCCGCGACTGCGAACGATAGCTCCGCCACCGCCACAACTGTAAACGAAAGCTCCGTCGCCGCCGCCGCCGAGAACGAAGAAGGGAGCAGGGGAGCAGGACAGGTTCAGTCACGGGGAAACGTTAACCTCGATGCACTGCCAAGTAGGACCCATGACCAGTTGCACTGATCAGTTTAACCCTTGCTTTAACATAACTGCACTTCGATCGTTCCCCTCGTTTTAACCACCCGATCGCATAGGGGCTATTATTGTCATCTAAAACGACATGCGAGAGCTATTTTCATAAACGACGTCGTTTTCTTTTCAATTCACGTCAAATATGTCGCACAGGAGCTATTCACCCTGCAAGTTGGGCTGAAAATGGAATCTCCCGTAGATTGATTTAGTGTTGATCTTGATTAGTACAGTTGTCAGCATATGAAATGATTTAGTATTTATATACAGAAAAGGATGATAAGCAAGAGCCCAAAAAGCTCATAAGAACAACCACTGATCCACTTCCACCAAAGGCAAATGATGGCCACCGGCCTAGCACGCAGGGAAACGAAGCCGAGTTCCACGCAAAAACGCGGGCGGCAAGGCAACGAAGCTCCACCGTAACTCGGATTGAATTCCCTACGCATGCCAGCGCAAGCGCAACGCGTAGGGAGTACTCAGTTCATCTCAACTTGAATCCGAATCCCATTGCTCCTTCGCTATCTCCTGTAGGTAAATACTACCGATCCACGCGGAAGCTCCTACCTCCCCCTTCTCCGGCCATCATCGATCTCTGCTAGCTTAGTTCCGCCGCCCTCTCCAGCAACCAAAGCAGTTCGTTCGTCGAGCTACTGCCATGGCCGCCCGCAAGCGGCCTGCCGCCGCCCTCGACGCCGTCCACGCGACGACGGCTCAACATCAACAATCGCCGACGTCTCGGTCCTGCAAGAGGAGCCGCGCCTTCATCGGGTGCACCGACGACTACCAGCAGGTGGAGTGCCTAGGCAAAGGCGGCTTCGGCGTCGTCCTCAGGGTGCGCCACAAAGTCACCAAAAAGGACTTGGCCCTCAAGTTCCTCTCCTCGCCGGACGACACCGAGGAGGGCCCCGACGTCGAAAATCTCTACCGGGAGGCACGTTTCCTCAAGGCATGCCAAGGAAATCCTTACGTCGTCGGCTTCGAGGGCCTTCTGCACAGCATGGACACACGCGACGTCGGCCTCGCCATGGAGTACGTTGAGGCGTCCAGCCTCGAGTCTTTGTTGTGGGACAGGCGCGACGACCCGCCGCTCCCGGAATCAATGGTGCGCGACTTCATGTGGAAGATTCTGAACGGAGCCGAAAAGATGCACGACCGACATGTCGTCCACCGCGACATCAAGCCCAGCAACATCCTCGTCGGGGAAACCGGGGAGCTCGTCAAGATCTGCGACCTCGGGCTGGCCATCTCCTTGTCCGACAAGTCACCGTACAATCAGGCCGGCACATCATCCTACATGGCGCCCGAGATGATCCTGGGGAAGCGGGACTACGACGCACTCGTGGACACGTGGTCCATCGGCTGCGTCTTTGCCGAACTGCTCACCGGCGAGACGCTGTTCATGCTCGACGACGACGAAGATGAGGAGAAAGACCAGACAAAGAATGCCATAAAGCAGCTGGGGAGCATCTTCCGAGTGCTCGGGATGCCGGACGAGAGGACGTGGCCAGGGTGCACGTCGCTGCCGCTCACCGTCAAGACGCCGCAACTGCTACAGGTGGGGCCCAAGCACAACCGGCTGCGGGATTTGTTCCCTGAAGAGAAGCTGTCCGAGGAAGGATTCCAGGTGTTGCAAGGGCTCCTCACGTGCAGCCCCGACAAGCGACTGACGGCAGCCGCCGCGCTGAAGCGCCCATGGTTCGCTGCTCCTCGTTCCGCCGCCGCCGCCGCCACCACTCGGAAGGTCGACGCTTTATCGTTTCCGAAGAAGAAGGCACCAAGGATCAAATTCATCCCGCCGGCGATGCCAGAGAAGAATCTACTCAAAATTCCACTGGCCGTGTGGAATGCAGCGCAGCGAGTGTAATGAACCTGGGTAGATGTACTCGTTCTTGGATAAGCCATCTGTGTAAATGCTAGGATAAACTCTCTTGATGTAAGTTGTAACTGTGCTGGGATGAGCCGTCTATGAGCCATCAAGTAGAACTTGATCGCCGGATCGCCCATTAGTGTTGGGCTGCTTTCTGAATCGTATGCGTCACTGCGAGCATGTTCAGAGATTCAGAGATGTGTAAATTGTGATGCTCGGTTGTTATTGAGTTATAGTGCACAATTTGTTCGTTTGTTTTTCAAAATCCTGAATTGATGATAAATATGTAGTACAAATGTTCTAAGCAACAGAAATCTTGAGTGATGGATGAATTGATGGTTAAAATGCCCTGCCGGTGCAGATTTCATGAGAACTTATAAATTTAGTAATGGTACTAGCCAGTACAACAATTGGACTGGTTCATGTAGTTCAGTGTAAGTGTTCCACCATCTTTTCCAGATGCAAATTTCTTTACTGTGAAGTAGATAGAAAAAGACAGCATGTTATGTATTTTTCTTTAAGTTAGCCACACATGGTAGCTAGTATAGCACCTGTGTGATCTTCAACACATCAGCTCTGGTCTGTGGAAGAAGACCTGCGGGGAGAATGAACCAAATTCAAAAGTTTAGTGGACCAGCGCAATCTGGTGGTATGGTACCCTTGCTGCCCTTGCACTAAAACTGAAAGTATGGCGTGGATCAGCTCTGTTCAAGCATCTACAGTAGCTCTGAAGATGGAACCAGAGACTTGAGTTTGGCAAGGCTGGACGCAGTAGGCAGTACCTGAATCTCGAGTAGACTGATATAGCCCTATACGTAGGTGCACAAATGGCATTACCATCTCGAGTAGAACAGGCCCTAGAAACTTAGCGGAATAAGTTTCAGTAACAGTGTGACAAAACAATCAGGATCAACAGCAGAAATAACAATAGATCTGAACAAACTTTTGGAGTGTCAGTAGGAGGAAGCTAATTCTATATGTACGGTCTTCGCCGGTTGCTGACTTGCAGCGTCATGCATCTTCATCGCGTGCTGGTCGCCGGCGTCTTTGTCATCACCGGCCATCGGTACAAACAGCAGGAGAAGGATTGCTTTCATATAAGATAGTAAGTTTCCGAATCTATACAACAAGAATCAGAGTGGCGCAGCGGAAGCGTGGTGGGCCCATAACCCACAGGTCCCAGGATCGAAACCTGGCTCTGATAAAAAAAAATCCATGTTCTTTTTAATTTTCATTTCGACTTCCATTTCTTATATTGAGCCAAATCTCTAGTTATTTGATACGGATTACCTTTGTACTTTCATTAATTTGGCGCATTTTGTCAAACTTCTGTGCTGGGTTTTTTGTTTTTGTTTTTTGCGTTGCTCAAGCATCGTCTAGATTTGAACTTTGGAGTTTGCAGTACCAGAGATGCCGTTTTATATGTGAGCTTCCAGAGTTGTTCCTGGACACAGCAGGAGCAAAAGAAGAGCTGTTCTGGGCGATCCAAAGCGGGTTGCAGCCACAAGCGTGCAATGCAATCTACTAACATCTCTTCTTCTCCTCCTTCAAAATACTCGTCAACTCAACTTGAGATAGCTGACACATAACAAAGAACAGTCGGGGTGGCGGCAGTAAATGGCAGGAACGTAAATGTGTCTTCTTGGTAATACAAGTTCGGCCACGGGCCCTTCATCAAATCAGTAGAAACAAAGCAGAGTACATACACAAAACAAAGAACAAGCAAAACTAACGAAAGCAGACAAGACTAATAATTAAACTATAAAACTGAGGAAAGGACCTTTCCCTGACCCATACCATGCAGCCCACTTTGAGCGCCAGAGCGGAGGCTCAAACGGCTAAAAACAGGACTCAACTAGAACGGAAACATTTACTTGGCCATACCAGAATACGCTTTCTACTTTGAGCGCCATGACGACGCCGCATAAACTATGACGATGAACTATTTATCAAACTTTGTCGCTCCTCCATGCTAATCGTATTACTCCCTCTGTTTCTAAATATAAGTTTTTTAGAGATTTCACTACGGACTACATACGGATGCATATAGTCATATTTTAAAGTATAGATTCATTCATTTTGCTTCGTATGTAGTCTATAGTGTAACCTTTAAAACAGAATTGTACTCCCTCCGTTCGGAAATACTTGTCCTAAAAGTGAATGTATCTAGACTTATTTTAGTTATAGATACATTTATTTTATTCATTTATAGGACAAATATTTTCGGACGGAGGGAGTATTTGAGAACGAAGGGAGTACATGCATAAAATAAACCAGGTGAGGGAGCTAAGAAAGAAGGGGTCCATACATCTTCCCTTGCAGTTCATTCCTCACCTTAAGAAGCTAGATATCCTAGGCAGATAGGCTGCAAGCACTAGTAGAAAATAGGGTTTTGGTTGAGGTCAGGATAAAGGCATTAATCCCGGTTCACTTACGAATCGGAACCAAAGGGTGCATCTGTCCCGGTTCGTGAGGCCAAGGCACCGGCCGGGCCTCGGGGGCCATTGGTCTTGGTTCGTCTGATACTTTTGGTCCCAGTTCCAGACACGAACCAGGACCAATGGGCCTCGCTCCTGGCCCAGCACCTTTAGTCCCGGTTGGTGGCTGGAGCCGGGACCAAAGATCAGCCTTCTGTCTTGGTTCTAGCCACCAACCGGGACTAAAGATATTAGCCTATATATACCCCCGCTCGTGCCCGCTCACTCTGTTTTTTTGGTCGGCCGGCGTGTGCACATGAGGTGTGTGTTGCTCTAGCTCTCACCTCCTATACACATGAGGTGTTTGATGAAATGCCCAAGCCACACTTAAGCTTTCTCCTCTCCAAGCTAGACCTCCAAGCTCCGTTTTTCTCAAAAATTGCCTAGGTTTGACGGTCTGTCATGTCCAGTCCCCATCCTCACCGTAGTCGACCGCCCGCGCCGATCTCGTCGCCGGCACCACCGTGGTGAGCCTCTTGCTCTTATCTTATTTTTAAAATAAAAAAATTCTTAGTTGTCTGATTTAGATAGATACTTGTATAATTTTCTTACTTTTATTATTGTTTGCTATTATATAGCGCCATGGTTCTGGTATCCACCCCCTTCGGCCCTCGTCCTGTCTATGATTCGAATGTGGTATATTATATTTTATTACTATTTGTTTCATTTAGTGTTTATGAAAATTATGCCGACCAACGTGACATAGATGTTTTTATCTAGGAGTTATGTGAACCGAAAATTCCAACCGACATAGAAATTCTTGTCGAGAAGTTAAATTTGGTTGAAAAAGAAAACAATTACTTGAAAGAAAAATTAAAAAGAGTTGAAGAGGAGAAAATGAAATTGGAGTTGCATGTTGCCGATGTCGTCGACGATCACAAGATCAAAATGGATGCAATGCACTTGAAGATTAGAAAGATTAGAAAATATATCATTCATACTGAGGCTTGGTATCATTATGCCGTTGGATCAATTAGTACCTTAGTTGCGGTTATGATCGCATTTGTTGTTGCATTTAATTTTTTACATAGTTTCAATGTATGTTTTAATTAGATGCTCTAAAGAGCTATATGTTGTTCAATGAGAACAATGTATGAACTTTATGTATTTATTTTGGTCACTACTATACTTTGGCTTTAATATGATGATGAATTTCTATTAATTTGGTCACTTCTCTATTCATGATATTCTGTAATGGTTTTTGATACACTTAATTATATAATGCACGCAGATGAACCGGTAATGGATGTACGGTGACCGACGCACCTTCGAGTACATTAAGGGACTACATAATTTTCTTGAAGCGGCTGAGGTAAACAAGAAGAATGGTTTTATGCATTGTCCATGTACTGTCTGTGGAAATACGAAGGATTACTCGAACTCTAAAACCCTTCATTTCCACCTGCTTGAGAAAGTTTTCATGCCATACTATAATGTTTGGACCAGGCACGGAGAAAGAGGGGTTATGATGGAAGACAACGAAGAAGAAGAGGATGATGACAACTATCCGCCCCCTGAATACGGTGATGCTGCCATGGGAGAAGCTGAAGATCAAGAGGAACTAGACGATGTGCCCGATGATGATCTTTGTTGGGTCATTGTTGATGCACAGAGAGAATGCGAAAGTGAAAGGGAGAAGTTAAAGTTCGATCGCATGTTAGAGGATCACAAATAGGGGTTGTACCCAAATTGCGAAGATGACAACACAAAGTTCGGTACCACACTGGAATTGCTACAATGGAAGGCAGACAATGGTGTATCTGACAAGGGATTTGGTTCGCTACTGAAAATAATGAAGAAGAAGCTTCCGAAGGATAACCAATTGCCCGGCAATATGTACGAAGCAAAGAAGGTTCTATGCCCTCTAGGATTGGAGGTGCAGAGGATACATGCATGCCCTAATGACTGCATCCTCTACCGCGGTGCGTACGAGGATTTGAATGCATGCCCGGTATGTGATGCATTGTGGTATAAGATCAGACAAGATGACCCTGGTGATGTTGAGGGCCAGCGCACCGGGAAGAGGGTTCCTGCCAAGGTGATGTGGTATGCTCCTATAATACCACGGTTGAAACGTCGGTTCAGAAACAAAAAGCATGCCGAGTTGATGCGATGGCACATAAAGACCGTAAGAAAGACGTGAAAATAGATGCGCTTATAGAGAAAATTCAACCTAAATTCAAAGTGCTAGTTAGGCACATAACTAGCCTTTTGAATTTAGGTCGAATTTCCTGTATAAGGGCATCTATTATCACTTTGAGAGGAACTAACAACGCAGAGAGGGGTGGGCTTATAAACAGGTGTGAGTGCCTCTCGCTTGGCGAGGTGGGACTAAACACCCACCACAGCCAGGACCAACCCTTTAGTCTCGGTTGGTGGCACCAACCAGGACTAAAAAGCTTTAATAACAAACTAAAATAACATAAAAATAAAAAATGTTGCCTACTAGGCCACCACGGTGTGCATACGACTAGAAACCCATCTCTACATGGGCCAGGATGCAGGCCCGCGGGCCCAGCAGGCCCAACATGGCAGAGACAAAGGTTAGGCATGTATAGCCTGCATTAGAGAGGAGCTCGACAGCTCAGGCACAACGCGGCTTATAAACCAGTGTGGGCACCTCTCGACTAGCGAGGTGGGACTAAACATTCGACAATGCTGCGCCACGCCTTTAGTCCCGGTTGGTGCCACCAACCATGACCAAAGGCATGGGCTTCTCGCCCATTCGGCTGCTGAAATTGACCTTTAGTCCCAGTTGGTGGCTGCAACCGGGACAAAAGGGGGGCATTAGTCCCGGTTGTAGCCACCAACCGGAACCAAAGGTGCTCGCATATAAGGCGGGAGTTGTCGATTTCTCCTCCGACCTCTCCAATTTCGGCCCTACGCCGACGCCCTGCCCCGGCGCCGCTAGGCTGCTCATCGTCGCCGCCGCCCCCGCCACCCGTTCTCGTCGTCGCTGCCGTCGCCGAGACTGACATCGTGCGCCCGTTCTCCTTGCCGCCGTGCCGAGCGCGTCCCCGTGCCCCTCCTCGTCGTCGTCATTGTCGGCGCCACTCCCGCCTCCCATTCTCGTCATCGTCGCTGTCACCGCCGCTCGTTCTTGTTGTCACCGCCGTCGCCGATCCTGACGTCGCGTGCCCGTTCTCGTCGCCGCCGCCCCGATCCCGTCCCCACGCCCCTCCTCGTCATCGTCGACATTGTCGCCGCCCCCAACACCGGACGCCGCCCGCGCCACCTCCCCGAGCCCTGTCGTCGCCGCCCGCGCCTCCTCCCCGAGCCCGTCGTCGCTAGTGAGCATCTCCTCCTCGAATTTTGTTCATTTTTTTGTATGTTAGATAAAATGTATATGTGTATGTTAGATAAAATGCATATGTGTATTTGTTTTATATTGATGTATGTTATATTGATGCATATGTGTATGTTATATTGATGCATATGTGTATTTGGTTTATATTTGAGGATGTTCTTGTTGATGCATATGTGTATTTGTTTAGATGTTTAGTTGTTTTATTGTCGGTCGTCAATGACGCGACATCGAGGAGTCCCTGACGATCATCGGTGAGGGAGAGTACCCCCCGACAATCGTCGGTGAGGAAGAGTCCTCGATGATATCGAGGAGTCAGGATGAAAGGTTCACGATCACAGAAGTCGCGAACGATGGCCAACCGATTGCTCCCAAGCGGACCAAGGACGCATTTGTACATCAGTGTGGAGTTGTTGTTAGGGACTACGTCTTGATCAGCACCCAGCAATGGAATAAGAATAATAAGGACCCTGATGTTTCTTATGTCCATGGTAGACAGAAAGATAATCTTTGGACCAAGCTGATGACAAATTTCAGCCTACCGCTAGAGGAGGATCCGAATGACCTAGTTATTGAGCAAAAGGTCAAGGTGTGGGCTCTTAAGAAGATGGAGAACTATTCAGGAACTATAAGAAAGAGTTGAACACAAAGTTTGTTGAGAAAGATAAGACTCCGGAATTCAAAGGTCGATGTGAGAAGATAAGAGATCAATGGCCCGAATTTGTGGCCTACAAGAAATCAGAGAAGAGTAAGAAAATGTCACTGGCAAACAAAAAAATGCTGCAGAGAAGAAGTATCACCATCACACGGGGTCAGGTGGCTACTACAATGCCCGGCCGTTGTGGGACAAAGTTGAGCAAGACCTGCTTGCTAAGAATGTCCACCCGAATACATTGCACTGGCCAGATCGTTCAAGGACTTGGTTCTTCGGGGTTGGGGAAACTTTGGACCCAAAAACAGGGAAGTGTGTCTGAACGAAAGCTCAACTTGCAATACCCATCACAAAGCGTGAGGCAGCAATCAAGGCGGCATAGGAAGGGACGTTCAGTCCCGAAAGATATAAGGACGAGCTGACAAAGGTCCTCGAGAATCCTGAACACCCTAGACGAACACGAGGCACATCAGGCTCCGTTCTGTGGAAGCATGGGTTTCCCAACAGCGGTGGTTATAGAAGCCGAGAGAGAAAGATGACATGGGAAGCAAGCGAAATGCAGAAGCTCAGTGCAAGATTAGCAAAACTAGAGGAACATGAGAGCCATCGAGCTACTAGCCAACCATCTGAACGGCATGAAGATCCTTCCTTCGACGCCGCCCTAGAAGCTACCCCACCATCTCAGCGGAGAAGCAACATGGCTTCCATGGAGCTCGCTCAGCCTGATTTCACGGCTCCTCGCTACCCCGTGGATAGTATCACGGAGGCTCAACATTGAGAGCTAATGATAAAATGCCAGAACCTGACCCTCAAGGCGGCGGTCGGCTCTGTTCTACCTCCTCGAGCTGAGTGAACTTTCCATTGCCGTCCGATTCCACATGGCTATGCAGTTGTGACGGTGGATGAAATAATGGATGTATTTGAGGGGCTAGAGCTTGACAACTCTACTTGTGAAGAGGATATTATTCTTCTGGAAAATTCTTTTAGGAGTACTTGTCTATGGATAAAGGAGTACATCAAGCTTCCAAACTGGAAGCCTCAACAGACCCCACCTCCTCCTCCTCCGTCGGTGCGTCAGGCCACTCTACCTCCTCCTCCTCCTCCACCACCACCAGTGCGTCAGGCCACTCTGCCTCCTCCTCCTCCTTCGCCTCCTCCGACGCATCAGGCCACTCCGCCTCCTCTGGCGCGTCAGACCACTCCGCCTCCTCCAGCACGTCAGGCCACTCCGCCTCCTCCTTTGCCTCCTCTGTTGCGCTAGGCCACTCCGCCTCCTCCTCCTCTGGCGTGTCAGGCCACTCCGCCTCCTCCGACGCATCAGCCATGACGGAAGAGAGACGTCGCCGCTCCGGTGGCAAGCAGTACAAAAGGCAGGAAGAAATACAAATTTGGTCCAAGCCTCAAGCCTCTTCCAAAGTTACCATACGAGAGGACTAACAAAGAAAACGATGACATCAGTAAAGCCGAAGTGATGGCCCATTTTGCATGGAAACATCCACCTCTGAACGAAACGGTAGATCCGGTGAAAGTGAAGCGCATTTGTGGATGCCCTGAAGCGACCATCATCGCCTCCACTGCAATCAAACTATGGCCGCTGTATAGCAAAGACAAATAATGAAGCGCAGCGGTCGGGAAGTACTTCCAGTGCTGTAAGAGTCAAAGAATGAAGAAGTGGGAAAATAATTCCCCAGCTCGGCGAATAGGAGAAGCAATCGTGCCCCCCGCTCAAGGTGTCTAGCGATATCACTAATCATCCGGTGCTACTGCCCAGTACCAATCTTGGTGATTACTTGGGCGATGATGTACATTTTGAAACGGCTGAGGTAGCAGTACAAGACTTTAGATACGAGCATGGGAAGCCTCTCATCAATCCTGATCATCCTTGTCTAACAACGATGATGTACAAATTGCATGAGTGGTACATGAAAACCTGCAGGGAGTATGGAAAAGACAGTATGTATATCAGAATTAAAAAAGAGCACGACTTCATTGGACTCGACCTGATGCCTATTGAATTTGTGGAGTTATTTCAGTTATTCAATCAACAGGCCCTAGACAAACAACTCATGACTTGCTACTATCTGTAAGTATTACTTCTTAAGTCTCTAGCTCAGCTCATCCATTGCATGTATATATAATTATCCTCACTATATTATGCAGATTGAAGATTGTCGAATGCAAAAAAATAGGAATCTATGACGTTGGGTTCATTAGCCCAGATTCCGTAAATGAATGGTCGGTACGAAACAGAGTCAAAGATACCGAGGAGAACTTGCTAGAATCGTTCCTTAGACATCAAAACAAAAGGGAAATACTCTTTCCTTACAACTTCAAGTGAGTTTTACTGTCTTCTGCATATTCGGTTTCTCTTACTCGAGGTTAAGTAATGTAATTGATGAGTTATGCGTGTGAAGGTACCACTTTATTCTGCTATCCATTAAGCTTGACTGGGCATTAGTAACTGTCTTAGACTCAAGACGTAAAGATCCCGAGGATTATGCGGACATGACTACAATGCTCCAGACATAAGTTCAATAAATACCGTGATCATATCGGCAACTTTCGTTCATTTCCTGATATCAAGTAATCATTTTCTTTGCCTGGCAGGGTTTGCAAAAAATTTCACCCGAAAGGCTCCCGGTCTAAACAAGGAGCTGTGATTTACACACCCCAAAGTAAGTAGTACTAGCTAGTTCCTCGCATCTCTAATTGATTCTAATTTTCATCAATAACATTATTATGCTTGCTTATCAGTTTGATTGAACTATGTTCTCATAAAGTGCTTGTACCAGTCACTCGAGACTGTTTTATGTGGATACTACGTATGTGAGTTCATTCGCCACTCGACCTCTGAGCAGGGCTTCTCTGACAAACAGTTTGAAGTACGTAAATAATATTCACAATTTTATTTTATATATTACCATCAATTGGGTTGAGTTTCATTCATATATATGTATTGACCCCTTCTTTAAATTAGATCTGGAAGGTGCAGGATGAACTCCTACCACATGATCGCATACGAGCAATTCAAGAGGAATTGGCGGGATTCTTTCTTGAGCACGTCATACCTGAAGACAGAGAATACCATGTGGAATTGCGATTGGATCTTAGGTAGATGATGTTAGGGATAGTAAGAGATGTTATATTGTATATATGTAGTAGCGTTGGATAGATATACGAAAACTTGTTGTTTGACCAAGCACGGAGAAAGAGATGTCACTTCTCTCTCTATATGTTCATAACGATCTTGTGTAATTAATGGTTTCCTTCATGTGCTTACTCGCTAGCGTCAAGTTCTCTCTATATGTATATATCGTAGCTAGCGTTGACCAAGCACGTAGAAACAAAGGTCACTTCTCTCTATTAGCTAGCTAACACAATATGAAACCCATTAATTAATCCTTCAAAACCCCTAACCCCCCCCCCCTTCCAAAAGAACAACTCCTTTTGGTCCCGGCTAGTGTTACCAACCGGGACGAAAGGTCCTGCTGCCTGGGCGCCCCGCAGCGGCCACGTGGAGCCACTTTGGTCCCGGTTCGTAAGCAAACCGGGACTAAAGGTTTTGGGTATTAGTCCCGCTTGTTTTGTCCCGGTCCTAGAACCGGGACTAAAGGCCCTCTGATACTGGGACTAGTACCCTATTTTCTACTAGTGAAGATCACCTCCAGAGCAAGACTTTGCCAAAAAAATGGTAGAAGCCACGATGCTAGTGGATAAACTTGGGAATAGTTTGGTCTGGAACCATAGTTTGAATTTGGTTTTCTTGTTGGACTGCTTTGGTTTGGCTAAAATGGGTTAAGCCCCTATTGTAACTAGACAATGCCCCACACGTTGTTGCGGGAATCGTTTGCTATATATTTTAAAGAAGTTAAAGCATGAATGATTGACGTATAAATGTAAAATGTATATAGAACATATGGTTGTATTTTGTTGGTGTCTTTTTCCATGCATGGTAGCATGTTGATGTGGCCCATATTCCATGGATGAGTGAATGTTGACGTGGCATAGCTGCATGTTATCATGTCCATCACCATAATTTTGATATGAGATTTTGTGCATAGTTGCAAACCCACATTCATGGCTTATATTAACACATGATGAAAACCTAAGATAAATGAAACGTATGCCACCAATCTAACCAAGGATTTTAAATTTCTAACATCCATAAGAAAATTTGAAATATATCTACAACATCAGGAACTTTCGCACACACGATTAATCTCTGAAAATAAATAATGATCAACCGGACCCACTCTCCAATCTAAAATTGTCTTCGGACTTCTTGGTGGTGGTATCCAATGAACTGGAGGCCTAAGGAAAAACATTTAAACAATTGAACAATAGAACTATCTACCGTGATGAAAATTGATGTGAATTTTGTTGTACCTTCTTTACTATGTCAAGCATACCATGATTACCGTGTGTTGTATTATATGGTCATCTTGGTAAACTTCGGTTCAGTGATTAAATTCCTCCATCTAAAATCCGCCATCTTATCCTAGTTTGAACTGGTCGTCAGAACACTAGTAGAAAACATGCCTTACATTTTCCCCTTTAATCCCGACTTGGTTTTGGCCCGAGACTAATGTGACCATTAGCCCCGGTTCCAACGGCTAGGAGCGATCGGGGGGCACGGGCATCATTAGTCCCGGTTCATTTGGGACCTATAGTCCCGGTTTGTGATACAAACCGGGACTAAAGGGGGGGTGGCAGACTGATGTCAGGCTACGGCCCCCACGATCCCTTTTAGTCCCGGTTTGTCTCACAAACCTAGACTATAGGCAGACCTTTAGTTCCGGTTTGTATAACCAACCGGGACTAAAGCTTTCCCTATATAAACCCTTCGTCCATCCCGAGCCCATTTATCTGTTTTCTCCATTCCCCTCTCTGTTCTTCCCCTTAGCTCGAGCTCATCCCTCCATTTTTGCCAAGATTTGTCAAGATTTGAGGCACCCCAGTCCATCCAAGTGTTCATGAAGGTTAGCAACTTTGTCCTTTCATCTTTCATTGCTAGATCAGCTCGTGCAATGCTTTATAAGTATAGTGATTTGTGAGTTTTAGTTTGGGTGTAATTATGTGGGATTTTTTTTATTTATAAGAAATTTGAGCTCAAATTAACTTCTTAGTTTGCATATGTGTAGGTCTGATTTACTTAGTGTGCCTTCCCGTCCCCGTCAATCGCCCGCACCGTCCCGTCGCCGGTACCACCTTGGTGAGCCTCTTCTTGTGTTCTTATCCTTTTATTAAAAAAATCCTATTTGTATGATTTAGATAGTTACTTGCATAATTTTGTTACTTGTATGATTGTTGTTATATATAGTGCCATGGTTTTGATATCCGTGTCGGTCGGCCCTCGTCCGGTTTACGATTCGGATGTGGGATATTCTCTTTTATAACTATGTGTTGCATTTCGTGTTAATGATAATTATGCCCATCAAGTTGACATAGATATTTTTATCTAGGAGGTAGTTGAACCGGAAATGCCAACCGACCCTACTGTTGAGAAGTTAAATTTAGTTGAAAAAGAAAACAAGGATTTGAAAGGAATATTGAAAAGAGTTGAACAAGAGAAGATGAAATTGGAGTTGTACATTGTCGATGTCGTCGATGATCACAAGATCAAGATGGATGCAATGAGCTTGAAGATTAGAAAGATTATAAAACATGCCCTTAATAAAGAGGCTTGGTATCATTATGATGTTGGATCAATTGTTACCTTAGTTACAATTTTGATCGCATTTGTTGTTGCATTTAAATGTTTTAGCTAGATAGTTGTATGTTGTTTTATGAGAATAAGTGTGTATGAACTTTATGTATGAACTAGTATTAATTTGGTCTTTACGGTGTTGTGTAATGTAGATGAACCGGATGTATGATGACCGACGCTCTCCCCAGTTCATTAATGGTGTGCATAGTTTTTTGCGTGCGGCCGAGGCAAACAAGCGGGATGGTTTTATGTGTTGTCCATGTGGTGTGTGTAAGAATGATAAGACTTACTCTAGCTCAAAACACATTCACGTCCACATGTTTACGTCCGGTTTCATGTCCGGCTATAACTATTGGACCAAGCATGGAGAAAGAGGGGTTCTAATGAAAGAGAATGAAGAAGAAGAGGATGAGGACAACTATCCTGGGTTTTCTGAATATGATGGTACTACAATGGGGGAAGAGGATGAAGAAGAAGAAGAAGAAGAGGCATCAAATGAGCCCGCTGATGATCTTGGTTGGGCCATTTGTCATTGTTTTCTCACAACAGATGCCAGGGGTGGCTAATCGAGGTGAGAGCAAGGGTGTCATGGAGGATTCGGGACGGGATAGGCTAGTAGCATGCGGTGGTTTACCCAGGTTCAGGGCTCTCTAGAGAGATAATACCCCTACTCATGCATATCTGTATATGAGGTGTATCGCAGTATAGAGTTGCTCCTAGAGCTGTATGGGAGAGGAGAGCCATGAGGCTTCTTGCCTCATATGTGTGCGTGTGAGCATCAAAGATATGAGAGTGTGAGGGAGTGTGAGGGAGAGCTCAAGATGCCATACGTGGTGGGCATGAAGCCCCTTATATAGGCATGAATGTGTATCTTGGGATGTCAGCTACAGTGGGTAGCTTACATGCCAAGCAGCTTGGGATATAAGCCACAATGGGTAGCTTACATGCCAAGCTATATGTAGCTTGTGAACTAAGCTATGCTTGTCCCCTGAGGCACTTTATACATCAGCGCCCAGGGGACAAGTCACACTGCAGATGACACTACTCGACGTGCGTATAGTGCACCACTACCCGTCAATAGCGCACCGCCACGGGGTACAGGCGCCTTGTCCGCGCGTGTCTGATGGGACGACATAGTTGGCTCTAGGCAGCCGGTTGGCTAGAACAGCCGGCCACGGGTGTGAGTCAGAGCAGTCGGCCCAGGCAGGCGGGCGCCCCGTCTGACTCGTTGTCTTTGGGGTACCCGAGGGTCATCCCCCCGACAGTAGCCTCCGGGCGACTCCAAGAGTCGGGCGGAGGGTTTTCATAGTCATTGTCATTGTTGTTGCAGAAGTTGTTGATGGCAGTCGATTGCAGGTCGGGGACGGTGCGGCTTGCTTCCAGCAGGGGCGCACCAGCGCACCCGCTGGGTGTGGCCTCCGAGCCTCCGGGTGACTCAAAGAGTCGGGCGGAGGGTCTTTTCTATTGTTGAAGCAGACGGTGGTGTCAAGGATGTCGGGCGCCGACGCAGGGTCCGCTGACTGATGGGCACGGGGCCCTACCGGATGCGAACACGGGTCCACCGGCTAGTGGGTGCAGGGCCTTGCCGGGCCTGGACGCGGAGTCCACCGGCTGACTGTTTCCAGCGGGAGCGCGCCAGCGCACCTGCTGGGTGTAGCCTCCGAGCCTCCGGGCGACTCGAAGAGTCAGGCGGAGGGTTTCTACTATTGCTAAACCAGGCGGTGGCATCAAGGATGTCGGGCACAGACGTAGGGTCTGTCGACTGATGGGCGCGGGGCCCTGACAGGAGCGGACACTGGGTCCGTCAGCTAATGCGTGTGGAGCCCTGCCGGGGCGAACACAGGGTCCACCGACTAATGGGCACGGGGCCCTGCCGGGTGCGAACGCGTGGCTCGCCGGCTGATGGGCGCGGGGCCCTGCTGGGCACGA
Source organism: Hordeum marinum (assembly GCA_022496015.1). Classification (NCBI taxonomy): domain Eukaryota; kingdom Viridiplantae; phylum Streptophyta; class Magnoliopsida; order Poales; family Poaceae; genus Hordeum; species Hordeum marinum. The sequence goes on from CM039675.1 coordinate 421,829,487, forward strand.
ACGCGAGGTCCGCCGGCTAATGGGTGCAAAGCCCTGCCGGGCGTGGATGCGGAGTCCACCGGCTGATGGGCGCGAAGCCCTGCCGGGCGTGGATGCGAAGTCCACCGGCAGACTGTTTCCAGCAGGGGCACGCCAGCACACCCGCTGTGTGTAGCATCCGAGCCTCTGGGCGACTTGAAGAGTCGGGCGGAGGGTTTCTACTATTGCTGAAGCAGACGGTGGCGTCGAGGATGTCAGGCACGGACGCGGGGTCCATCGACTGATGGGCGCGGGTCCCTGACGAGCGCGGACGCGGGGTCCATCGGCTGATGGGTGTGGAGCCCTGTCGGGGCGGACGCGGCGTCCGTCGACTGATGGGCGTAGGGCCCTGGTGGGCGCGGACGCATGGTCCGCTGGCTGATGCGCGCGGGGCCCTATCGGGCACGAACGCAGGGTCTGACGGCTGATGGGCACGGAGCCCTACCGGGGGCGGACACGGGATCCACCGGATGATGGGCATGGAGCCCTGCCGGGGGCAGACGTGGGGTCCACCTGGTGATGAGCGTGAGGCGCTGCTGAGGATGGCCGCGGGGTTTGCCGACTGATAAGCGTAAGGCGTTGTCGAGGGCGGACACGGGGTCCGTCGGCTGATGAGCGCGGGGCCCTACCGAGAGTAGCCTCCGAGCGACGAGGTTCCTCATGGAAATGATCATGCAAAAGACAAGTTTAGTCGATGCAGATATGCCAAATATCTAGTTTTGGTAGTGCAAGCTTTATGCAAAGGGTGCTGACTCGGTTTCGTCCGAGCCCCTTTCAATCTTTTTCATGTCCTCTCCGCTCTTTGGCTTTTGCTCTTGCCTGCCGGACAGCCGGGCACCGGTGTGTGGCTGAGGCGAAGAGTGGACCGCGGAGTGGGCCTACAGTACTCGGATTCTCGGAGCAGACTCGACCGACCAGATACTCACAAATGAAATGACAGGGTTGCCCAAGCCATTTTCTCCCGAGAAGTTTTGTGTGTGGGATGACTTCCACCTTGTGCTCTCGCTAGCCAAACAGTCGTGGTGCGATCTGTAGCTGAGACAAAGAGTGGACCTTTGGTACTATACACCCTACTAAGTCGTCATGTGGGAACGAACGTATCGGGCCAAGCGGCCGGCCCCAGACGAGACTAGTTGGCGCCAGGGTGAATAGTAAAGTAGCTGAAACAAATGCGAGGATGGCCCCCGAGGGTCGCTCGGGTATCCGTATTTTTGTGTGTGGCGCAAGGATGTGCGGGTGAAAAGCTCACATTGGGTTTTTATGCCGGCGAGGCGGTTGTTGGTGATGACAGCCGTTGCGGCTTTTTTGCCAGCGGGGTGCGCCGGCCGCCCCCACTAGGTGTAACCTCTCGGGTGGTTCATGGAGGTGTCGGCCGGCTGGGCCCGACTGGCCAATGTCGAAGTAGATGGGCAGACAGAAAGCTCGATGTCGAAGTAGGCAGGTAGCTGGAGTCAGTCCAGTGTCGAAACCAGCCGGCCAGGCAACATTGCGGGTCGGACGACCAAGTGGTGACGTGGCAGGCGGGCACAGTTTGCCTCTTCTTCTTTTTTATTTTTATTTTCAGCCGGACCCCACACTCTCCTTTTTTTTGTGGCTGGCTCCACTTCTGTCCTTCATATTAGCTGGCTAGCCAGCTGGTCTCCTTTTCCCTGGGCACACGACCACAGGCGGCTATAAAGGCGGGCAGCTGGCATGCGCAGGGGCTGGCTAGAGCGGCGAGCAGCCAGCGCACGAAGAGGACCGGGTGTAGAAGCCGGCGACCTGGCAGGTGGGGTGCAGCCCGCATCGCCGCAGACACGCGGAGCCGGCCGGGCAGCGGTGCTGCAAGCACGGTCGCGGCGCAAAGAAGGCAGGAGCCGCAAGGCGGTCGACAAGCGGCATGGAGGTGGCAGCCGGCTGCGGGGCGCGACAGCGGGAGCCAGACCACGAGGGAGGGAAGCAGGGCTGGCCGATGCGTGGAGGAGGGGCCGGTGGCCGTTCGACCAGGGTGGAGCCGGTGCTCGGGGCTGATGTCGGAGACGGACGGCGTTTGGGGCGGAGCCAATGCGCGGGCGGAGCCGGCGTGCGGGCCCGGACCTAGCGAACGGTGTGGTCCTAGCAAGCCGGAAGCACGGGAGGCCGGCTGTAGGGCGACAGCTGGTGTCAGGGCACGCATGGGCGCATGGATTCGGCGACGAGGTCGACGAAGGTGCCATTCGCGAGGCAGAGCTTTGCCTCTAGAGGTGAGCAACTTGGTGCAGGCGATTGGCGTGCGCAAGACAGGCACCCATGCCATTGAAGCCTCAAGGCGGAGTGAAGGCGCGCCGGCGCGAGGTGGATCAGGGTGGATTGGCGCGAAGCAACGATGGTCGGGGCCGAACCGGCTGATGTGCGGAGAAGGACAGGGGGCGCGCGCTAGGCGGCGGAGCCGATGGGCGCGGTAGGTGATACGTCTCCAAGGTATCTATAATTTTTGATTGTTCCATGCTATTATATTATCTCTTTTTGATGTTTTATATGCATTAATATACTATTTTATATTATTTTTGGGACTTACCAATTAACCTAGACCCTAGTGCTAGTTTTTTCTTTTTTCTTGTTTTATGTACTGTAGATAAAGAATATTAAACGGAGTCCAATCGGAATAAAATCTTCGCGATGATTTTTCTTGGACCATAAGACATCTACCAGACATGGAGAGGAAGGCAGGCGTCCTGCCAGGAGGTCACAAGCCACCCTGGCGTGGCCAAGGGGGCGCGCCCCTCGCTTGTGCCCCCCCCCCCCCAGCAGGTCCTCTAACCCTAATCTTTGGCCTATAAATTCCCAAATATTCCCCCAATACCAAAAAGAGCCACGATAATACTTTTCTGCCGCTGGAAGCCTCCATTCCCGAGAGATCCAATCTTGGAGCCTTTTTCCGGTAATCTGCTAGAGGGGGGTTCGATCACGGAGGCCATTGATACGTCTCCAACGTATCTACAATTTTGATTATGGCATGTTATTATATTATCTGTTTTGGATGTTTTATATGCATTAATATGTTATTTTATATAATTTTTGGGACTAACCTATTAATCTAGAGCCTAGTGTCAGTTTCTGTTTATTCCTTGTTATTGAGTTTTGTGGATATGGAATATTAAATGGAGTCCAAATGGAATAAAACCTTTGGAACGAATTTTTCTGGAAGGAAACAAATCAACCAGGCTTGGAGTGCACGACAGGAAGCCTCCCAGGGAGGCACAAGCCTGCTAGGCGCGCCCCACCCAGGCCGCGCCTAGTAGGCTTGTCGTGTCCCAACAGGTCTCCAAACCCTAATCTTTGGCCTATAAATTCCCAAATATTCCCGCAACATCAGAACGAGCCACACAAATACTTTTCCGCCGCCAGAAGCCTCCGTTCCCGAGAGATCCAATCTTGGAGCCTTTTCGGTAATCTGCCAGAGGGTGTTTCAATCACGGAGGGCATCTACATCAACTTCATTGCCCCTCCGATGATGCGTGAGTAGTCCACCATAGACCTACGGGTCCATAGCTAGTAGCTAGATGGCTTCTTCTCTCTCTTTGATCTTCAATACCATGTTCTTCATGATCTTCATGGAGATCTATCCGATGTAATCCTCTTTTGTGATGTGTTTGTCAAGATCCGATGAATTGTGAGTTTATGTTCAGATTATCCATGAATCTTATTTGAATCTCCTCTGAATTCTTATATGCATGATTTCATATCCTTTAAAGTCTCTTCGAGTTATTGGTTTGGTTTGGCCAACTAGATTGGTAATTCTTGCAATGAGAGAAGTGCTTGGTTTTGGGTTCAATCTTGCGGTGTCCTCACCAAGTGATATAGTAGGGGTAGCGAGGCACGTATTGTATTGTTTCCATAAAGGGTAACAAGATGGGTTTTCATCATATTGCTTGAGTTTATCCCTCTACATCATGTCATCTTTCTTAATGCGTTACTCCGTTCTTCATGAACTTAATACTCTAGATGCAGGCAGGAGTCGATCGATGTGTTGAGTAATAGTAGTAGATGTAAAATCGTTTCGGTCTACTTGATACGGACGCGATGACTATATGCATGATTATTGCCTTGGATAACTACATGATTATTCACTTTTCTATCAATTGGTTGACGGTATTTTGTTTACCCACCATGATATTTTCCTTCGAGAGAGAAGCTTCTAGTGAAACCTATGGCCCCCGGGTCTACTTTTCATAATATACTTTCAGATCTATAAACCAAAAATACCAAAAATACGTTTCTGCAATTTATTTACCTTTTACTTTCTATTCTCGTTTACATCTATCTCTATCGGATCTAATCCTTGCAAATAATCGTGAACGATTGACAACCCCTTTATAGCATTGGGTGCAAGAGTTTGATTGTTTGTGTAGGTGCATCCATTGGTGACTTGCATGTTCCTCCTACTAGATTGATACCTTGGTTCTCAACAACTGAGGGAAATACTTATATACTTTGTTGCATCACCCTTTCCTCTTCAAGCGAAAACCAACGCAAACTCAAGAGGTAGCAAGAAGGATTTCTGGCGCCGTTGTCGGGGAGGATACACATCAATCCTACCAAGTACCCATCACAAACTCATATCTTGCATTTAAATTATTTGCCTTTTGCCTCTCGTTGTCCTCTCCCCCACTTCCAAATTTGCCGTTTTATTCGCCCTCTCTCTTTTGTTTGCCTTTTTCTCGTTAGATCTCTTGTTAGCTATGTTTGCTTGTGTTGTCATGTGCCTTCTATTTGCTTGCATCTTCGCTTGCTAAAAATCTATTGATATGGATCCTCATCCGCTTTCCAATCTTTTCAAAAGTCCAAATTATGATGAACCAATTGCTAGTGAGTTGAGTGCACTTGATTATCTTTATGAATTTTTGTTTGAAAACCATGAATCTGAAAATTTTGATGAAGTGTTGAAAGCAGAAATTTATAAGGTGATTCATGATAGTTCCTTGAATGAAAAGCATGATGACAATGTTGTTAGTATGAATTCTCTGAATATCCATGATGCTAATGATATGCAAAACCACAAGCTTGGGGATGTTATGCTTGATGAAGACTATATTTTTTGTTCCCCAAGTTTTGGTGATGACACGTATGCTATAATTGATCATGAAAAGAATCCTTTATGTGATAGTTATATTGTGATATTACTTCATGATGCTACTGAAAATTATTATGAGGGAGGAACATATGATTGTAGTAATTTCAATAATATCAAGTTTCCTCTCTATGTGTTCAAAGTTTTAAAGTTATGCTTGTTTTGCCTTCCTATGCTAGTTGATTCTTGCTCCCATAAATTGTTTGCTCACAAAATACCTATGCATAGTAAGTGGGTTAGATTTAAATGTGCTTGTCATGAAATTCATGATGCTTTCTTGCATATTTCAATTACTACTTTTTATGTGAGCATCATTGAAATCGTTATGCCTAGCTAGGGGCGTTAAACAATAGCGCTTGTTGGGAGGCAACCCGATTTTATTTTTGTGTTCTGTTTTTGCTTATATTTTTGAGTGTTTCCCACATTATTACTTCTTTATTAATTGTGTTTTGGTGTTTTAATTAGTGTTTGAGCCAAGTAAAACCTTTGGGGTGATCTATGGTAGTTGTTGATTTGATCTTGCTGGAAAAAAAGAAACTTTTACGCTCAGTCCAGGAATTTTATAATTTTTTCAGAGGGTGGAATAAGTATGATTTTTTTAAAATATTGATATATCAATTTCCCAGTTTTTCCTAATTTTTCACAATTTTTTGAGTTACAGAAGTATACGAAGTTTCCAGATTGCTATAGACTGTTCTGTTTTTTGACAGAATCTGTTTTCTTTGAGTTGTTTGCCTATTTTGATGAATCTTGGGGTTGTATCATGGGGTATGAACCATGGAGAAGTTAGTATAAAGTAGGTATAACACCAATATAAATAAAGAATTAGTTCACAACATTACCTAAAGTGGTGATTTATATTCTTATACTAACAGATCTCACGAGTTTTTTGTTAAGTTTTGTGTTGTGAAGTTTTCAAGGACTGGGTAAAGATTTGATGGACTACGGAATAAGGAGTGGAAAAAGCCTAAGCTTGGGGATTCCCAAGGCACCCCAAGTCATATTAAAGGATGCCAAAGAGCCTAAGCTTGGGTATGCCCCGGAAGGCATCCCCTCTTTCGTCTTCAATCCATTGGTAAATTTACTTGAGGCTATATTTTTATTCACCATATGATATGTGTTTTGCTTGGAGCGTATTGTATGATATGAGTCTTTGCTTGTTAGTTTGCCACAATATTCCTTGATGCACACATTTTTGAGAAGGACACGCTGAATCATGAATTTGTTAGAATGCTCTATGTGCTTCACTTATATCTTTTGAGATAGGCAATTTTGCTCTATGTGCTTCACTTATATTTTTTAGAGCACGGTGGTGATACGTCTCCAACGTATCTATAATTTTTTATTGTTCCATGTTGTTATATTATCAATCTTGGGTGTTTTATAATCATTTTATAGTCATTTTATATCACTTTTTGGTACTAACCTATTGACATAGTGCCAAGTGCCAGTTGCTGTTTTTTCCATGTTTTTTTACATCGCAGAAAATCAATACCAGACGAAGTCCACATGCCATGAAACTTCACGATGATTTTTTTATGGGCCAGAAAGAACAGAACGGGCCCTAGCTACCCTTGGGGGTGCCCCAAGGGGGGCACAACCCACGAGGGTGCGCCAAGAGGCCCAGGCACGCCCTGGTGGGTTGTGCCCACCTCGGGTGCCCCCGGGACCGCCTCTTTGCTCTATAAATACCCCAATATTCCAAAACCCTAAGAAAACAGACGAAATATTCATCCAGCTACCGCAGAGTCCCGAACCACCAGATCCAATCTAGACACCATCTCGGATGGGGTTCACCACCTCCATTGGTGCCTCTCCGATGATGCGTGAGTAATTCTTTGTAGACCTTCGGGTCCGTAGTTAGTAGCTAGATGGATCTCTCTCTCTCTCTCTGAATTCTCAATACAATGGTCTCTTGGAGATCCATATGATGTAACTCTTTTGCGATGTGTTTGTTGGGATCGATGAACTTTGAGTTTATGAACAGATCTATCTTTTTATATCCATGAAAGTCATTTGAGTTTCTTTGATCTCTTATATGCATGATTGCTTATAGTCTCGTATTTATTCTCCGATATTTGGGTTTTGTTTGGACAACTTGATCTATTTATCTTGCAATGGGAAGAGGTGCTTTGTAGTGGGTTCGATCTTATGGTGATTGATCCCAGTGATAGAAAGGGAAACGACACGTATGTATCGTTGCTACTAAGGATAAAACGATGGGGTCTATCTCTACATAGATAGATCTTGTCTACATCATGTCATCGTTCTTATTGCATTACTTTGTTTCTGCATGAATTTAATACACTAGATGCATGCTGGATAACGGTCGATATGTGGAGTAATAGTAGTAGATGCAGGCAGGAGTTGGTCTACTAATCTTGGACGTGATGCCTATGTAATGATCATTGCCTGGATATCGTCATGAGTATTCGAAGTTCTATCAATTGCCCAACAGTAATTTGTTCACCCACCCTTTGCTATTTTTTTCTCGAGAGAAACCACTAGTGAAACCTATGGCCCCCGGGTCTCTTTCTTCTCATATATTTGCCTTTGCGATCTACTTCTCCTTTGCTTTTATTTTCATATCTATATTTCCAAAAACCCAAAAATACCTTGCTGCACTTTATTTTACTTGGCGTTTTATCTATCAACATTTACAACTTTCTCCCGTCTTCGTGCCAACTTCTCGCGCTGTTACCCGAAAGGGATTGACAACCCCTTTAACACGTTGGGTTGCGTGTATTTGTTATTTGTGTACAGGGGCTGTTTACGTTGTGTTGCTTGGTTCTCCTACTCGTTCGATAACCTTGGTTTCATATCTGAGGGAAATACCTACCGCTGCTGCGTTGCATCATCCCTTCCTCTTTGGGGAAATACCGGCGTGGCTTCAAGCGACATCAGGTAGTGTTTGCGTTTTATAGAAATAATTGAACTCTTGTACCTCACTTATATTATTTTGAGAGTCTCTAAATAGGATGATAATTGGTCTAGGTTATGAATTTAGTCCTAATATGATAGGCATCCAAGAGGGATATAATAAAAACTTCCATATTAAGTGCATTGAGTATTTATGAGAAGTTTGATTCCTTGCATAAAGTTTTGAGATATAAAGATGGTAATGTTAACAACCATGTTAGGAAGTAATTGTGATTAGGTAAAAATCCTTGTGTAAAGGTTCGTGATTCCCGTAGCATGCGTGTATGGTGAACCGTTATGTAAGGAAGTCGGAGCATGACTTGTTTATAGATTGTTGACATTTGTGTGAGGGTTGGGAGCACGCGATGGTTAACTCCTACCAACCTCTCCCCTAGGATCATGCGTTTAATACTTTGCTTCAATGACTAATAGACTTTTGCAATAAGTATGTGAGTTCTTTATGACTAATGTTGATTCCATGGATTATACACACTCTCACCCTTCCACCTTTGCTAGCCTCTCTAGTACCGTGCAACATTCGCCGGTATAACAAACACCTTCCTCAAAACATCCACCATATACCTTCATCAAAACAGCCACCATACCTACCTATTATGGAATTTCCATAGCCATTCCGAGATATATTGCCATGAAACTTCCACCATTTCCTTTTATGACATGCGCCATCACTTCCATATTGCATATAGAGTCATATTTTGTCATAGGTATCGAGTTGTAATTTTATTTTGAGTTGTAAGTAAATAAAAGTGTGATGATTATCATTACTAGAGCATGTCCCATGTGAGGAAAGGATGATGGAATCTAGGATTCCCTCACAAGTGGGGATGAGATTCCAGACTTTATGAAAAAAAGAGGCCAGCGAAGCCCAAATAAAAAAATAAAAGAGGCCTTAGATGCCCACCAATAAAAAATGAAAGAAAAGAGAGAAGGGACATTTCTCCTACCTTTTTCCACACTTGTGCTTCAAAGTATCACCATGATCTTCTTGATAGAGTGTATCCTATTTTGTCACTTTCATATAACTAGTGGAATTTTTCTTCATGATGCACGTCCACTTAGTTCCTCTTTGAGCTTTCATACACTTATAGCTCTAGTGCATCCGTTGCATGGAAATCCCTACTCACTCACATTAATATCGATTAATGGGCATCTCCATAGCCCGTTGATACGCCTAGTTGATGTGAGACTATCTTCTCCCTTTTCTTGATGACCTCCACCATATTCTATTCCACCTATAGTGTTATATCCATGGCTCACGCTCACGTATTGCATGAGAGTTGAAAAAGTTTGAGAAAATAAAGGTGTGAAAACAATTACTTGACTTTTCATCAGGGTTGTGCATGATATAAATACTTTGTGAGGGGAAGATGGAGCATAGCCAGACCATATGATATTGTAGGGATAACTTTCTTTTGCCATTATATTTTGAAGAGATATAATTGCTTTGCTAGTATGCTTGAAATGTTATTGTTTTTATATCAATATTAAGCTTTTGTTTTGAGTCTTATGAATCTGAATATTCATGCCACAATAAAGAATACTACATGGATAAATATGTTGCGTAGCACTCCACATCAAAAAATCCGTTTTTATCATTTACCTACTCGAGGACGAGCAGGAATTAAGCTTGGGGATGCTGATACATCTCCAACGTATCTATAAATATTTATGATGGCATGCTATTATATTATCTGTTTTGGATGTTTTATATGCATTAATATGCTATTTTATATTATTTTTGGGACTAACCTATTAATCTAGAGCCTAGTGCCAGTTTCTGTTTTTAACTTATTTTTGAGTTTTGCAGAAATGGAATACTAAACGGAGTCCAAACGGAATAAAACCTTTGAAAAGAATTTTTCTGGAAGGAAACAAATCAACCAGGCTTGGAGTGCACGGCAGGAAGCCTGCCAGGGAGCCACAAGCCTGCTAGGAGCGGGCCCCCCTGGCCGAGCCTAGCAGGCTTGTCGTCTCCCGGGAGGTCCCCTAACCCTAATATTTGGCCTATAAATTCCCAAATATTCCCCCAACGTCAGAACGAGCCACACAAATACTTTTCTACTGCCAGAAGCCTCTGTTCCCGAGAGATCCAATCTTGGAGCCTTTTCTGGTAATCTGCCGGAGGGAGTTTCGATCACGGAGGGCATCTACATCAACTCCATTGCCCCTCTGATGATGCCTGAGTAGTCTAGCATAGACCTACGGGGCCATAGCTAGTAGGTAGATGGTTTGTTCTCTCTCTTTGATCTTCAATAACATGTTCTTCATGATCTTCATTGAGATCTATCCGATGTAATCCTCTTTTGTGGTGTGTTTGTCAAGATCCGATGAATTGTGAGTTTATGTTCAGATTATCCATGAATCTTATTTGAATCTCCTCTGAATTCTTATATGTATGATTTCATATCCTTGTAAGTCTCTTCGAGTTATTGGTTTGGTTTGGCCAACTAGATTGGTAATTCTTGCTATGCGAGAAGTGCTTGGTTTTGGGTTCAATCTTGCGGTGCCCTCACCTAGTGACATAGTAGGGGTAGCGAGACACGCATTGTATTGTTGCCATCAAGGGTAACAAGATGGGTTTTTATCATATCGCTTGATTTTATGCCTCTACATCATGTCATCTTTCTTAATGTGTTACCCTGGTCTTCATGAACTTAATACTCTAGATGCAGGCAGCAGTCGGTTGATGTGTGGAGTAATAGTAGTAGATGCAGAATCGTTTTGGTCTACTTGATACGGACGTGATTCCTAGATGCATGATAATTGCCTTGGATAACTACATAATTATTCGCTTTTCTATCAATTGCTTGACAGTAATTTGTTTACCCACCATGATATTTTCTTTCGAATGAGAAGCCTCTAGTGAAACCTATGGCCCCCGGGTCTACCTTTCCTAATATACTTTCAAATCTATAAACCAAAAATACCAAAAATACTTTGCTGCAATTTATTTATCTTTTACTTTCCGTTCTCGTTTACATCTATCTCTATTGGATCTAATCCTTGCAAATAACCGTGAAGGGATTGACAACCCCTTTATAGCGTTGGGTGCAAGAGTTTGATTGTTTGTGTAGGTGCATCCATTGGTGACTTGCTTGTTCCTCCTACTAGATTAATACCTTGGTTCTCAACAATTGACGGAAATACCTATCTACTTTGCTGCATCACCCTTTCCTCTTCAAGGGAAAACCAATGCAAGCTCAAGAGGTAGCAGGCATCTACATCAACTCCATTGCCCCTCCGATTATGCATGAGTAGTCCACCACAGACCTATGGGTCCATAGCTAGTAGCTAGATGGCTTCTTCTCTCTCTTTGTGCTTCAATACCATGTTCTCCATGATCTTCATGGGGATCTATCCGATGTAATACTCTTTTGCGGTGTGTTTGTCGAGATCCGATGAATTGTGGGTTTATGATCAGCTTATCTATGAATATTATTTGGTTCTTCTATGAATTCTTATATGCATGATTTCATATCTTTGCAAGTCTCTTCGAGTTATTGGTTTGGTTTGGCCAACTAGATTGGTAATTCTTGCAATGGGAGAAGTGCTTAGTTTTGGGTTCAATCTTGTGGTGTTCTCACCTAGTGACATAGTAGGGGTAACGAGGCACATATTGTATTGTTGCCATCAAGGGTAAAAAGATGGGGTTTTCATCATATTGCTTGAGTTTATTCCTCTACATCATGTCATCTTACTTAATGCGTTACCCTGTTCTTCATGAACTTAATACTCTAGATGCACGCAGGAGTCAGTCGATGTGTGGAGTAATAGTAGTAGATGCAGAATCGTTTCGGTCTAGTTGACACGGACGTGATGCCTATATGCATAATCATTGCCTTGTATATCGTCATAACTATACGCTTTTCTATCAATTGCTCGACACTAATTTGTTCACCCACCGTATTATTTTCCTTCAAGAGAGAAGCCTCTAGTGAAACCTATGCCCCGGGGTCTATTTTCCATATTATATTTTCAGATCTGTATACCAAAAATACCAAAAATACCTTGCTGCAATTTATTTAATTTTTACTTTCCACAATCTTTTACATCTATCTCTATCAGATCTAATCCTTGCAAGTAACCGTGAAGGGATTGACAACCCCTTTATAGCGTTGGGTGCAAGAGTTTGATTCTTTGTGTAGGTGCATCTATTGGTGACTTGCTTGTTCCTCCTACTGGATTGATACCTTGGTTCTCAACAACTGAGGGAAATACTTATCTACTTTGCTGCATCACCCTTTCCTCTTCAAGGTAAAACCAACGCAAGCTCAAGAAGTAGCAAGAAAGATTTCTAGCGTCGTTGCCGGGGAGGATACACATCAAGCCTACCAAGTACGCATCACAAACTCATCTCTTCCATTTATGTTATTTGACATTTGCCTCTCGTTTTCCTCTCCCCCACTTCTAAAACGATTTTCAGAAAAAACCAAAAAGATTTGCCTTTTTACTCGCCCTTCTTCCGTTCGCCTTTTCATTTGCTTTTTGTTTGCTTGTGTGCTAGATTGCTTGCTTTGTCATGATGTGAGAATACCAAGTTGTGTGACTTATCCAATACTAATAATAATGATTTTATTAGTCATCTGATTTCTCCCGCCACTAGTGCGGAATCTTATGAAATTAATGCTGCTTTGCTTAATCTTGTTATGAAAGAACAATTTTCTGGCCTTCCTAGTGAAGATGTTGCATCCCATCTAAATACTTTCATTGAGTTTTGTGACATGCAAAAGAAGAAAGATATGGATAATGATATTGTTAAATCGACGCTATTTCCATTCTCACTATAAGATCGTGCTAAAACTTGGTTTTCATCTTTGCCTAAAAATAGTATTGATTCTTGGAATAAGTGTAAAGATGCTTTTATCTCCAAGTACTTTCCGCCCGATAAGATCATCTCCCTTAGGAACGATATAATGAATTTTAAGCAACTTGATCATGAGCATGTTGCACAACCTTGGGAGAGGATGAAATTAATGATTAGAAATTGCCCCGTGCATGGTTTGAGTTTATGGGTGATTGTACAATTTTTTATGCAAGATTGAATTTTGCATCTAGGAATCTTCTAGATACCGCCGTGGGTGGTGCTTTTATGGAAATCACATTAGGAGAAGCTATTAAACTCCTAGATAATATTATGGAAAATTACTCTTAATGGCATACCAAAAGATCTCCTACTTGTAAAAAGTGCATGCTATTGAAGAAATAAATACTTTGAGTGAAAAGAAGGATGAATTAATGAAATTGTTTGCTAGTAAGAGTGCTCCTGTTGATCCTAATGATATGCCTTTGTCTTCTTTTATTGGGAATAGTAATGAATCTATGGATGTGAATTTTGTTGGTAGGAACAATTTTGGTAATAACGCGTATAGAGATAATTTCAACCCTAGGACGTTTCCTAGTAATTCCTACAATAATCCTAATGGAAATTATAATAATATTCCCTCTGATCTCGAGAACAATATTAAAGAATTTATTAGTTTGCAAAAGGTTTTCAATGCTTCGATTGAAGAAAAATTGCTCAACGATTGATGATTTGGCTAGGAACGTTGATAGAATTTCGCTTGAGATTGATTCTTTGAAAATTATATCTACTCCACCCAAGCATGATATTAATTAGTCTTTAAAAGCTATGAGAATTTCTATTGATGAGTGTAAGGAAAGAACTGCTAGAATACGTGCTAAGCGTGAATGGCTTGAAAAAGTGTGTTCTCATGATAATAATGATGAAGATCTCAAAGTGATTGATATGAATATATTGAATCTTTGTTTTCCAATATAAATCTTGATAAATGTGGGACTGGAGATAAGTCAACTTTAGTTAAAAGTCATCCCAATGATTCAGAGTTTATAAATCTTAATGCTAAAATTGATAAAAGTGGGATTGAAGAGGTCAAAACTTTGAATAGAAATGAACCCACTCTTTTGGACTTCAAGGACTTCAATTATGATAGCTGTTATTTTATTGATTTTATTTCCTTGTTGCAATCCATGTTGAATTCTCCGCATGCTTATAATCAAAATAAGGCTTTTACTAAGCATATCGTTGATGCTATGATGAAATCTTTTGAAGAAAAACTTGAGTTGGAAGTTTCTATACCTAGAAAGCTTCATGATGAGTGGGAATCTACTATTAAGATTAAAATTAAAGATTATGAGTGTCATGCTTTGTGTGATTCTGAAAACTTTATGTGATGTGCTAGGTTTCCATGAACTTGATGATTGCTATTTGAATTTGCATCTAGCGGATTCCACTATTAAGAAACCTATGGGAAGGATTAATGATTTTCTTATTGTTGCAAATAGGAATTTTGTGACCGTAGATTTCATTGTTCTTGATATAGATTGCAATCCTACATGTCCTATTATTCTTGGTAGACCTTTCCTTAGAACGATTGGTGCAATTATTGACATGAAAGAAGGAAATATTAGTTTCCAATTTCTATTAAGGAAAGGAATGGAACACTTTCCTAGAAAGAAAATGATATTGTCTTATGAATATATTATGAGAGCTACTTTTGGATTGCATACCAAAGATGACAATACCTAGATCTATTGTGTTATGCACTTATGCCTAGCTAGGGGCATTAAACATTAGCTCTTGTTGGGAGGAAACCCAATTTTATTTTTATGATCTATTTTTTGCTTATGCTTTTAAGTGTTTCACACATTATTACCTCTGTAGTAATTGTGTTTTGGTGTTTTAATTAGTGTTCGAGCCAAGTAAGACCTTTGGGATGGTCTATGGTGATTGTTGATTTGATCTTGCTGAAAAACAAAAACTTTTGCCCCAGTCCAGGAATTTTATAAATTTATGAGAGCATCTACTGAGTCTGAAATTTCTACACAAGATCGAAATACAATTTGCCCAGGTTTTCCTAATTTTCAGAATTTTTGGAGTTACAGAAGTATACGAAGTTTCCAGATTGCTAAAGATTGTTCTGTTTTCGACAGATTCTGTTTTCTTTGTGTTGTTTACCTATTTTGATGTATCTATGGGTCGTATCAGGAGGTATTAACCATGTATAAGTTGGAATACAGTATATATTACACCAATATAAATAAAGAATTAGTTCACAAGAGTACCTAAGGTGGTTATTGTTTTTATACTAACGGATCTCACGAGTTTTCTCTTGAGTTTTGTGTTCTGAAGTTTTCAAGTTTTGGGTAAAGATTTGATGAACTATGGAATAAGGAGTGGTTAGAGCCTAAGATTGGGGATGACCAAGGCACCCTAAGGAATCAAGGATTCCAAAAAGCCAAAGCTTCGGGATGCCCCAGAAGGCGTCCCCTCTTTCTCTAGGGTCGAAAGTAGGTCTAGAGGGGGTGATTAGACTACTTGACCAAATAAAAGTTTTGCCTTTTTCCCAATTTTAGTTCTTGGAAAGTTTTAGCATTCATAACATATCAAGTAACACCCTACACATGCATGTCTAAGAGTGTAGCAGCGTAAAGTAAAGACATTACACATGTCAGTAAAGATAGGGTTAGGAAAGCAAACACAAGTGATGACACGATGATTTTTCCCGTGGTCACGACAGGTGGTGCTATCGTACGTCCATGTTCATGGATTCTTCAACCCATGGAGGGTAGTCGCGAGAGTCCATGGAGGGCTCTACCCATGGAGGGTTCCACGGAGAAGCAACCTTGACCATTCCATGTGGCTTCCGTCCACGAAGGACTAGCCTCACTATGGGTAGATCTTCACGAAGTAGGCGATCTCCTTGCCCTTACATACTTCTTGGTTCACTCACAACATGAAGTAGGAGGCTCCCAAGCGACACCTAACCAATCTAGGAGGCACCACCCTCCAAAAGGTAATAGGCTCGGTAATGACGATGACCTCCTTGCTCTTGTGCTTCAAGATGATAGACTCCTCAACACACAATCACTCTCTCACAGATTTGGCTTGGTAGAAGAGATGTGATTGGTGGAAAGCAACTTGGGGAGGCTAGAAATCAAGATCCATATGTTTGGAGTGGAAGATCTTGACCTCAACACAAGGGTAGGTGGTTCTCTCTCAGAAAACTAAATAGGATAGGTATGGAATATTTCTGAGTGCTTCTCTTTCGAGTAGGTGGTGGTAAAGGGGGATATATAGGCATCCCCAAAAATCCAACCGTTACACACAATAAGTTAGACTCACTGACACCGATGTGTAAATCTCAGTGGTACCGAAGTGACCAAAAGTGGCAACTTTTGAATCTCGAAGGGATCGATATACAATTCTCGGTTGCACCGACAAGGTGACCAACGGTCAGATTTACCAATCTCGGTGACGGCGATTCACCATTTTTGGTCGGACCGAAAAAGAGAACTTGCGTAACAGAATCTTGGCAACCCAACTCGGTGGCACCGAGTGTAGTGTCGGCTGCACCGAAGTGTTAGGGTTTGGTTGAGTCTGTCTAGGGTTTAGAATCGGTGGCACCAGGATAGAAATGTTGGTTGCACCGATTTTGCATATTTGGCTTAGGACAGACTTTGGTGGGAGAGTTTGTGGATGTTTTGGTGACTATCAATTGTGCACGTTTGAGCATATTGTTCACCATCAAAACTTTACCCCCTTTTAATAGTATTGGCTTTCCTATGGACTCAAAGTGATTTCTCACAAATTTAAAATGTAGAGTCCTCTTGCTTGAAGCTTGGCCAACCTATTTCCTTGCATCTTGGGGTAATTCCACAATCCTTTTGCCATCCCTATCATTGAACTTGTCCTGAAATATACTTGGTGAAAGCATTAGTTCAATGACTTATATGTTGTTGTTAATTACCAAAACCACCAAGGGAGCAAATGTGCTTTCAATCTCCCCCTTTTTGGTAATTGATGACAACATATAGATCAAAGCTTCGATAAAGATATAATAATGGAATATAATCGTCTCTTTGAGAAGTATGTGATAGGTAAG
Organism: Hordeum marinum; assembly: GCA_022496015.1. Classification (NCBI taxonomy): domain Eukaryota; kingdom Viridiplantae; phylum Streptophyta; class Magnoliopsida; order Poales; family Poaceae; genus Hordeum; species Hordeum marinum. Next base: position 421,846,437 of record CM039675.1, read on the forward strand.
AGCTCCCCCTAAATTTGTGCATTATTTTCAAATTTGCGTTTGAATGCAAATGCACAATCAATTGGGTACATGGGTCACTTCTTACATGCCACATCCCACTTGGTGGTGTGCGAGAGTGATTGGAATGAATATCATAGCACAACACAATCAACCAAAGATGAATGATCATCACATGAGCATTAAGATGATAGGAAATAGTAGCATCACACATTAAAGCATATGATCAAACATCATCAAGCATGTATCACAAGAAAAACAAAACAGTATCACGACAACCAAAAGCAATTGTTTTGTGAAAAAGCAACAAACACCAAACGCTCTCTCACTTGAAGCCTAATGATCTATATACACTTCTCTCCCTTCGGCAACAAGTTGCCAAAAAATTCAAAGGCATAAAACTAATCGTTCTTGGGCTGATCTCCTCTAGTTGTCGATGAAGGAGTTGATATAACGGCATCGGCGAAGATCTCTGCAGATGTCTTAGATGGAGTTGGAGTGGTCACTGGAGGAACTGGAGCTGATGGAGCAGGAGTTGTGCTGACAGTAGCAGGAGCTGATGAGGAGGACCTCAAGTCTGGTGCAGGCACTATGGCTGATCTAGTCTGAGTGTTGAGCTGGGTGTCTGGCCCAAGAGGTGATTCATACTCATCATCATCATCATCATCATCATCATCATCATCTGAAGTAGAAGAGACCCGAGGGATGTTCATGGAGTCAACTTCCTTCTGAAGCTCTATAACTGTCTTCGACAACTTGTCCACCTTATCACCAAGAACCTTGATTCTTGTCTCGAAGATCCTCACTAGACTGTTCTGGTTGTCCAGAATCCCCTTGATATCCTTCTGCATGCCCTGGATGGCTGAGATCAGGAGATCCATTTGCTTGTTCCTGAATTTGGGGGCTTGAGCCCTAGAGGCTCGAACAGCTTCTACCTCTGCCTGTGTTGTAGCAGATGTGGGATGATCTGGGTCCATCACCATGACATTATCCTCAAGATCTGGCTATAGGGGCACATGTGGACGATCTAGAGCAAATATGTGCTTCTCCAACTTAGAGTTGATAAGCAACTGGATGTAGGGTGCATAACAACAAGAGCGCTTTTGATCAGCAGCAACCCTCTTGATTGTCTCAACAATCAAATCCATGACCCTAATCCTGGTGTTCCTGTCAAGGTGGATCAGCATGTGGAGTAGCCTCGGATCATCTTGTCATCTCCTGACTTGGGCATCAAGGTGTGCCTCAAAATGGTGTTCATTGTATGGAGGCCTGCTTGCAGATAATAGATAGATCCTAGCTTGTGTGATTACACCTTGTCTGCAGGGATAGGAGTATACATATCCTTCATGGCATTGTGATTTGCCTTGGTTTCTGAGTATACATCTAGATCACCTTCCTGAGCTTCTGGAACTTCTAGAAGTGCAGCCCATTCCTCAACAGTGGATTCATACCTTGCACCTTCAGTCATCCATACAATTCTACCATCTCCGTAGAAGTGAGCAGTGGAGTAGAATTGCATGATCATCTCATCCTTCCATGCAGTAAGCTCTCTGCCAATGGACTTGTCCAGACCAATGCAATGGAAGTTATTGGACACTTGGGAAGTGGTTCACATTATCTTTAATGAACTTCCAATCAACATATCTCATGTCGCTAATAGATGGGCTCTTGTCAAGCAACATTGTCTCATAAAAGTCATGTTGCTCTCTTGTGTAGAACCTATAGTCAATAGCAGTTTTCCTCCTCTAAGCATAAGGATCTATGGCTCTCCAGGCTCTCAATCCTGAGTCTTTCCTCTTCTTCATGTCTTCAGCAACTAAGTGGTTGGCATCATGCACTGGAATATGTGGTCTGAGCTTCATCAAGGTAGTCAAGTCATCATCATCTTCAGTTCTGGAGGTAGTCCCCTTGTTCTTCTCAGAAGCTGGAATGTCTCTAGTAGTCCTCTTGGACTTATGTGTAGAAGCTTTCTTGGAAGTAGGCTTGGTGCTCTTGGAAGTGCCAGTCTTTGGCATAGCATCAGCCATCATCTTCTTGGCTTTCTTCTTGGGAGGAGCTTTCTCAACATGTTCTTCCTCCTCTTCCTCAGCAGCAGCACCAGCAGCCTCCTCTGGATCTTCATACATAGAGGTAGGCCTGCCAATCACATGGACAATCCTTTTCATAGACTTCTTCTACCTTGCCTTCTTAGGCAAAGACTTCCTTGGGGGATCTATAGTCATAGTGGCCCTAGCACTCTCAGGTGCTTTGATAGTCTCTGAGCTGGCATAGATCTTGCTGACAACTCTTCTCGAAGAAGTAGCTTCAGTTGCTGACTTCTTGGCAGCCTTTTCTTGCTTCTTAGCAAGAATCTCCTCAGGAATGAAATCTGAATCTTCTTCAACAGAGTTGAGCTTCTTCCTGGTCCTGGTCGCAGCCTTGGGCAACCCATGAGAGATGGGGGTGCCTCGATCTGAAAAAGAACTAGCCTCTAGGCTTGTGCCAGAACTCATGTCAACTCCCTGCTCTGCCAAATTATGGCTGACCTCTGAGCCTGACATACTGACCCTCTTAATAGAGTATAGGAGAGCAGAAGTAGATGAGTCATCACAAAATGAGGCTGATTTTTGAAATTTGAACAATGAATTTTCAAGACTTTTGCATTCTGTGAAATAAATATCGATACAACCGAAACAGATTTTTTGGTGGGGCCGAGACTGACTGACTCTCTAACTGAACCTTGGCACCCTTTTCGGTTGGACCGAAAAGAGCAACTCGGTTCCACCGAGCCAGTTCTCATCCACACAGAAAAGCACATCGGTGAGACCGATATGTCAGTTTTTGTTCCACCGAGATTTATCGGGCGGATGGCAAAACCCTAGAAAATTTGTCATTCGCAAGATTTTGGAGTTTTGAGTGGATAGGAATACGTGCAAAGGGTGTATCAAAGATAAACATGAATCTAATGCGCAAGAATCGGATGAGGAGCGCAATAGAGATCGAATTCGTACCCTAGCTTGGCGCGGATCCTCTACGGCGGCGACGACAGAGAGGATTTCGTCGGCGACAGCGATTCCCAGCGGCGGAGGGGCGCGGGGAGACAAGGGCAACGACCAGGGGTCTCGTGGGCGGCAGCTTAGGGTTCTGAGCCATGACAAATCAGATTGAAATTCAAAGCGTCGGGGTCCACAGCTTATATACCCATCACTGTCGGTGACACCGATTCTAATTTTTCGGTGTCACCGAGTTCCTCAACTGTCAGTTGACACGGAAACTCGGTGTAACCGAGAAAATGGAATCGGTGGTGCCGAGATTGAAAACTAGATCAACCCTAGGCTTTCGGTGAGACCAAGATTTTGTGGTTGGTTCCACCGAGATGCACTTAGGAGGTTTTAATGGACAGTCCTTGTCGATACAGAACTCCGAGTGCTCCACACAAAAAGCGATCGAAAAGGACTTGTTCAAATTTTGTGATGCAGCATGAATAGAGTATGAGGTGAGAAAGCATAGATAGCTAAAGAAGTGGTCCTAGGAATTCTTGTATATCCAATTGGCAAAAGATAAATCAAAAGACAAATAGCAACAATTGGATATCCTCGAATGAGAAAATAAATGCAGAGCAACATGGTCACACAATAAGATGTCAAATGAAATCATGGCAAACATGCAAAAATACTCTAGCATCTAACAAGCACTTGGTCGATGATGAAGTCATCTATATATGAGTATTTGACTTAGGAGCCAAGTAAGAGTACTTGATCATAGGTCATACTCATCATTTAAGCACAAGTGGGGTTACCACTTTTACATAAAGCATTTAATGCTGTCACCTACTAAGAGATTCTTTGACTCACGTCTTAGAGTAAAGCTCCCCCTTAATGTGACATCCCCCCATAAGAGGGATAAACTAACCTTGGGTTTTGTCGATGAAGACTTCATGTTGCTGAGGTAGTGGTGGATGCTCAAGGTTGATGAAGATCACCAAGATTTGGGAGCATCCTTGTTGTTTCCTTACTCTTCTCACCTACATGGGTTTGTACCAACACACAAGAGACAAACACAAGGATATCTATGGACATGGAGTGCAAAGCATGTGTAATGATGTCCACTGATTTGTTGATTACCTTGTCCCTTGCTTACCTTTGAGGTAACGTGTGATTCCTTGATCTATTGCATAGGGTTAATGTTGATTGCATATAGATCTTGCCAATAATGAATATAAGTGAGTTTCATTGGCGAAGTCACCCCTCAATAACTCTCTAGTTCTTCTTCTTGGGAATACACATCAAGTTGATGGTTATCCTTGGTGTTGAAGTATCACTTGTATAATTTGAGCTTGTAGTAGCCTTGGGAACCCACTTCACCAAAGCTTGAGGTTCATCTTCATAAGAGTCAAGTCCTCTTGGAGCTTGTTCTTGCCCTTGAGCTCGGTGTCTTGTGGTGGAAGGTCATCTTGAGTGTTTCTCCCCTTGGGAAGAGTATTTTCATACTTCTCCTTTTGAGGAACAAACTTGGAATTGGGATATTGACCTTCTTCCCGTTCAACTCCATTAGCGTTGAAGTAGCCAACACGGCGATTCTTCCGGTATCTTCCATGCTTGCGTACAATCCCATCAAATTGTTTGTACCCTTAAAGACTCTTGTAGATACCTTTCTCTATAATTCCTTTCAATAAATCATTTTATTTCTCAAGTGTAACTTGGATAAGAGAATCATCATTAGTGGAATCAATAGAACTACTAGGAGCAACATCATTGCGTTTAGCATTTTTATTGTTGCTACTAGATGAAGAACCTTTCTTTCCTTTGTTACTAGTTTGCTTAGATTTGACTTGTGGCATGAATGTAGACAAGAGTAGTCGTTTGGAAATATAAGATGAAGTCTTCTTCCAGAGATCGTCATTGATAGCTTTAAGAAATTCATGTTCTTGCTCCAAATTGAGCTTCTCGAAGCATAGCTTCTCATGAGTTCTTACAAGCTCTCTATGATCTTCAAGAGTAGATTCACGAGCTAACTTAAGAGTGTTGAGTTCTTTAGTTATTTATTCTATTTTCATCTTATCATCATCAATTGACTTATCTTGACTAGTATGAGAATTATCAAGTTCATTAACATCACTAGTTTTACCACATAGCAAGTCATCATCATAAAGCAAATCATCTTCATCACTATCGGAATCAAGATATTCGGGGTGTGATACCTTGGGGTCTTTAGCCATGAAGCAACTTCCACTCCCTTCATTTGGTGAATCAAATAGATCATAGGAGTTGGTTGTCACTAGTGCAATTCCGGCAACACCATCATCTTGACTATAGTCAGAGTTGGAGTGATAGCTTCTCTCGGAGTGGTTGTCGGAGTCGGAGCCGAAAACCCATTCACCAACATGAGCTTGATGCTTTCTTATTGAGTAGCTCTTGGTGTGCTTGTCCTTCTTCTCCGAGTCCCTACTTCTCCTTGAGGTTCTTCGTTCATAACGATCATCTCTACTCCTCTCTCTAGGAGGTGATTCGTCTCTTGAGCTTCGTCTTCTTGGTGACTCTTCTCTTTATTTGTAGGGAGCCAAGCACTCGTTGGAGTAGTGTCCGGGCTTCCCACAGTTGTAGCAGTTTTGGTCACGACTTGACGAATGCTTCTCTTCATATCTTGAGTTGGAGCTGCGGTATTTGCTTCTGTTCTTGTAGAACTTGTTGAATTTCTTGACCATGAGGCTTATCTCTTCATTTGTGACAAGGTTGTCGCTTGAGGTAGCGGGAGCTTCACTTGTGGCTTTGTAAGCACTGCTAGACTTGTGATGAAGGTCTTCCTTGTCTTTGAGTGTCATCTCATGAGCAACAATTCTACCAATCACTTCCGTTGGTTTGAGATCTTTGTAGTTGGGCATCATTTGGATCAATGTGCACATGGTGTCATATCTCTCATCCAAAGCTTGAAGTATCTTCTTGATGATGAAATTGTCAGTCATTTCTTTGCTTCCTAAGTTGACAATCTCATTGGTGATGAGAGCTAGCCTAGGGTACATTTCAACGACTACTTCACCATCCTTCATCTTGAACTTGTCAAGTTGACCTTGAAGAACATCTAACTTGGATTCTCTCACGGACTCAGTTCCTTCCTGCATATCAACCAAACTATCCCAAATCTCTTTTGCGTGTTCAAGACAGCTGATTTTGTTGAATTCTTGAGGGCATAGGCAGTTGAAGAGAATGTCACATGCTTGAGCATTGAGTTGCAACATCTTAAATTCATCCGCAGACGCTTCACCATCCGGTTCCTTTCCATCTGCAAAGAATTCACCTTGCAAGCCCACACGAACAACATCCCAAACGGCATGATTATGACCAAGCAAATGCATTTTCATTTTATGCTTCCAACTAGCAAAATTAGTGCCATTAAAGTACGGACCTCTGCGGTGGTAATTTCCCTCACTAGATGCCATACTTCTCCTAGGTTGTGAAACCAATGAAATGGAGACCAAAGCTCTAATACCACTTGTAGGATCGAAAGTAGGTCTAGAGGGGGGTGATTAGACTACTTGACCAAATAAAAGTTTTGCCTTTTTCCCAATTTTAGTTCTTGGCAAGTTTTAGCATTCATAGCATATCAAGTAACACCCTACACATGCATGTCTAAGAGTGTAGCAGTGGAAAGTAAAGACATTACACATGTAAGTAAAGATAGGGTTAGGAAAGCAAACACAAGTGATGACACGATGATTTTCCTGTGGTTTCGATAGGTGGTGCTATCGTACGTTCACGTTCATGGAGTCTTCAACCCACGAAGGGTAATGGTCACGAGAGTCCGTGGAGGGCTCTACCCACAGAGGGTTCCACGGAGAAGCAACCTTGCCTATTCCATGTGGCTTCCGTCCACAAAGGACTAGCCTCACTATGGGTAGATCTTCACGAATTAGACGATCTACTTGCCCTTACAAACTTCTTGGTTCACTCCACAACACAAAGTAGGAGGCTCCCAAGCGACACCTAACCAATCTAGGAGGCACCACCCTCCAAAAGGTAATAGGCTCGGTAATGAAAATGAACTCCTTGCTCTTGTGCTTCAAGATGATAGGCTCCTCAACACACAATCACTCTCTCACATATTTGGCTTGGTAGAAGAGTCGGGATTGGTGGAAAGCAACTTGGGGAGGCGAGAAATCAAGATCCATATGGTTGGAGTGGAAGATCTTGACCTCAACACAAGGGTAGGTGGTTCTCTCTCAAAAAACTGAGTAGGATAGGTATGGAATAGTTCTGAGTGCTTCTCTTTCGAGTAGGTGGTGGTGAAGGGGTATATATAGGCATCCCCAAAAATCCAACTGTTACACACAATAAGTCAGACTCGGTGACACCGATGTGTAAATATCGGTGGTACCTAGGTGACCAAAAGTGGCTACTTTTGAATCTTAGAGGGATCGATATACAATTCTCGGTTGCACCGACAAGGTGACCAATGGTCAGATTTACCAATCTCGGTGACGCCGATTCACCATTTTCGGTCGGACCGAAAAAGAGAACTTGCGTAACAGAATCTTGGCAACCCAACTCGGTGGCACCGAGTGCAGTGTCGGCTGCACCGAAGTGTTAGGGTTTGGCTGAGTCTGTCTAGGGTTTAGAATCGGTGGCACCATGATAGGAATGTTGGTTGCGCCGATTTTGCATATTTGGCTTAGGACAGACTTTGCTGGGAGAGTTTGTGGATGTTTTGGTGACTATCACTTGTGCACATTTGAGCATATTGTTCACCATCAAAACTTTACCCCCTTTTGATAGTATTGGCTTTCCTATGGACTTAAAGTGATTTCTCACAAATGTAAAATGTAGAGTCCTCTTGCTTGAAGCTTGGCCAACCTATTTCCTTGCATCTTGGGGTAATTCCACAATCCTTTTGCCATCCCTATCATTGAACTTGTCCTAAAATATACTTTGTGAAAGCATTAGTTCAATGCCTTATATGTTGTTATTAATTACCAAAACCACCAAGGGAGCAAATGTGCTTTCACTTTCGTCTTCAATCCATCGGTAAATTTACTTGAGGCTATATTTTTATTCACCACATGATATGTGTTTTTCTTGGAGCGTCTTGTATGATATGAGTCTTTGCTTTTTAGTTTGCCACAATCATCCTTGCTGAACACATCTTTTGAGAGAGATACACATGAATCATGAATTTATTAGAATACTCTATGTGCTTCACTTATATCTTTTGAGCTAGGCAATTTTACTCTAGTGCTTCACTTATATCTTTTAGAGCATGGTGGTGTTTTGTTTTATAGAAATAACTGAACTCTCAAACCTCACTTATATTATTTTGAGAGTATTTGAACAACATGGTAATTGGTTTAGGTCATGAATTTAGTCCTAATATTATAGGCATCCAAGAGGGATATAATAAAAACTTTCATATAAAGTGCATTGAATATTATCAGAAGTTTGATTCCTTGCATGAAGTTTTGAGATATAAAGATGGTAATATTAGATTCATGCTAGGAAGTAATTGTGAACTGGTAAAAATACTTGTGTAAAGGTTTGTGATTCCCGTAGCATGCACGTATGGTGAACCATTATGTAAGGAAGTCGGAGCATGATTTGTTTATTGATGTCAACCTTTGTGTGAGGGTTGGGAACGTGCAATGGTTACTCGTACCAACCTCTCCCCTAGGAGCATGCGTCTAATACTTTTATTTGATGACTAATAGACTTTTGTAATAAGTATGTGAGTTATTTATGACTAATGTGAGTCCATGGATTATACGCACTCTCACCCTTCCACCGTTGCTAGCCTCTCTAGTACCGCACAACTTTCGTCGGTGCATTAAACCCACCATATATCCTTCCTCAAAACAACCACCATACCTGCCTATTATACCTACCTATTATGGTATTTCCATAACCCACCATATATTTCCATGCAAACTTCCACCGTTCCGTTTATTATGACACGCACCATTATTTTCATATTGCTTTGCATGATCGAGAGATAGCTAGCATGATGTTTTCATGGCTTGTCCATTTTTTGATATCATTTTCTATGCTAGATCATTGCACATCCTGGTACACCGCCGAAGGCATTCATATAGTCATATTTTGTTCTACATACCGAGTTGTAATTAAATAAAAGTGTGATGACCATCATTATTAGAACATTGTCCCATGTGAGGAAAGGATGATGGAAGCTTGGGATGAGACTCCGGCCTTTATGAAAAATAAAAGAGGCTAGCAAAGCCCAACTAAAAAAAGAGGCCAAAGATGCCCACCAAAATAAAATAAAATAAAAATTAGAGAAAAGAGAGAAGGGACAATGCTACTATCTTTTTTCCACACTTGTGCTTCAAAGTAGTGTTGGAAATATGCCCTAGAGGCAATAATAAATTAGTTATTATCATATTTCCTTGTTCATGATAATCGTTTATTATCCATGCTATAATTGTATTGATCGGAGACTTAAATGCATGTGTGGATACATATACAAAACCATGTCCCTAGTATGCCTCTAATAGACTAGCTCGTTGATCAAAGGATGGTTAAGGTTTCCTAGCCATGGACATGAGATGTCATTTGATAACGGGATCACATCATTGGGAGAATGATGTGATGGACAAGACCCAAATTACAAACGTAGCATATGATCGTGTCAGTTTATTGTTGTTGTTTTCCGCATGTCAAGTATATGTTCCTATGACCATGAGATCATGCAACTCACTGACACCGGAGGGATGCTTTGTGTGTATCAAACGTCGCAACGTAACTGGGTGACTATAAAGGTGCACTACAGGTATCTCCGAAGGTGTCTGTTGAGTTGGCATAGATCAAGACTGGGATTTGTTACTCCGTGTGACGGAGAGGTATCTCAGGGCCCACTCGGTAATGCCACATCACAACAAGCCTTGCAAGCAATATGACTAATATGTTAGCCACGGGATCTTGTATTACGGAACGAGTAAAGAGACTTGCCAGTAACGAGGTTGAACTAGGTATGGAGATACCGACGATTGAATCTCGGGCAAGTAACATACCGAAGAACAAAGGGAACGCTATACGGGATTGACTGAATCCTTGACATAGAGGTTCGACCAATGAAGATCTTCATAGAATATGTAGGAACCAATGTGGACGTCCAGGTCCCGCCATTGGTTATTGGCCGTAGAGGTGTCTCGGTCATGTCTACATAGTTCTCGAACCCGCAGGGTCTGCACACTTAAGGTTCGGTGACGTTTCGGTAGTGTAAAGTTATGTATGGTGGTGACCGAAGTTTGTTCGGAGTCCCGGATGAGATCCCGGATGTCACGAGGATCTCCGGAATGGTCCAGAGGTGAAGATTCATATATAGGAAGTCCCAGTTTGGTCGCCGGAAAAGTTCCGGGCTCATCGGTAGTGTACCGGGAGTGCCGGTAGTGTACCGGGAGACCACCGGGAGGGGTATTTCGACCCAAGAGGCTTTATAGGCTGTAGGAGGATGAATACCAGCCCTTAGTGGGCTGGTGAAAGTCCTACACAAAGCCCATGAGGCTGGGAAGAAAATACCAAAAGGAAAAAAGGTGGAAAAAGGCAAAAAATGGCCAAATAAGGAAGGAGTCCTAATCCTACTAGGAATGGAGGAGGAGGACTCCTCCCTCCTTGGTTTGGCCGACCCAAGGGCTGCCTTTTTGGCAGCCAAGCCTCCTCCTCCTCTCCTCCTATATATACTAGAGGATTTTAGGGTTTTGGCACAAGATTTTCAGCCACGTGCCACCCGTTCCTCTAGTTCATAGCTTCTCCTCTAGATCGGATTTCTGCAGTGCTTAGGCGAAGCCCTGCTGGAATAGCTCCACCACCATCTCCGGAGCGCCTTCATGCTACCGGAGAACTCTTCCTCCCCTCCACTTCCTCTTGCTGGATCAAGACGGTGGAGATCGTCATCAAGCTGCACGTGTGCTGAACGTGGAGGTGTCGTCCGTTCGGTACTAGATCGGAAGGATCGTGATCAAGGCCACGAGACGATTCGTGATGAGTTCGCGGGACGGACCATGATGAGTTCACGAGACGGATCGTGATTGGATTGCGGGACGGATCATGATGAGATCACGGGACGCTCGGCGATTTGGATCGCGGAGATGTTTGACTACACCAACCGCGTTTCTTAACGCTTCCCGCTTAGCGATCTACAAGGGTACATAGATCCACTCTCCCTCTCGCAGATGCTCATCACCATGGATAGGTTTGCATGTGCGTAGGAAATTTTTTGTTTCCCATGCGACGTTCCCCAACAAGTAGCACCATGATCTTCATGATAGAGGGTCTCCTATTTTGTCACTTTCATATACTAGTGGTAATTTTTCATTATATACCTTGGCTTGTATATTCCAATAATGGTCCTCCTCAAATTTCCCTAGGTCTTCATGAGCAAGCAAGTTGGATGCACACCCACACATTCTTTTTGAGCTTTCATACACTTATAGCTCTAGTGCATCCGTTGCATGGAAATCCCTACTCACTCACATTGATATCTATTAATGGGCATCTCCATAGCCCATTGATACGCCTAGTTGATGTGAGACTATCTTCTCCTTTTTCTTCACAACCTCCACCATATTCTATTCCACCTATAGTGTTATATCCATGGCCCGCGCTCATGTATTGCATGAGAGTTGAAAAAGGTTGAGAATATAAAAGGTGTGAAACAATTGCTTGACTTGTAATCGGGGTTGTGCATGATATAAATACTTTGTGTGGGGAAGATGGAGCATAGCCAGACTATATGATTTTGTAGGGATAACTTTCTTTTGCCATTATATTTCGAAGAGACACAATTGCTTTGTTAGTATGCCTGAAATATTATTGTTTTTATGCCAACATTAAGCTTTTGTTTTGAGCCTTATGGATCTAAACATTCATGCCACAATAAAGAATATTACATGCATAAATATGTTAGGTAGCATTGCACATCAAAAATTCTATTTTTATCATTTACCAACTCGAGGACGAGCAGGAATTAAGCTTGGGGATGCTGATACGTCTCCAACGTATCTATAATTTTTTAATGTTCCATGCTATTATATTATCTGTTTTGGATCTTTTATATGCATTAATATGCCATTTTATATTATTTTTGGTACTAACCTATTAACCTAGATCCTAGTGCCAGTTTCTGGTTTTTCCTTGTTTTTGAGTATTGTACATAATGAATATTAAACAAAGTCCAATCGGAATAAAATCTTGGTGATGATTTTTCTTGGACCTGAAGACATCTACCAGACTTGGAGAGGAAGGCAGGATGCCTGCCAGGAGGTCACAAGCCACCCTCGCGCGGCCAAGGGGGCACCCCTTGGCTTGTGGCCCCCCAGCAGGTCCTCTAACCCTAATCTTTGGCCTATAAATTCCCAAATATTCCCACCAATACCAAAAAGATACACGATAATACTTTTCCGCTGCCGGAAGCCTCCGTTCCCGAGAGATCCAATCTTGGAGCCTTTTTCGGTAATCTGCCGGAGGGGGATTCGATCACGAAGGGCATCTACATCAACTCCATTTCCCCTCTGATGATGCGTGAGTAGTCCACCACAGACCTACGGGTCCATAACTAGTAGCTAGATGGCTTCTTCTCTCTCTTTGTGCTTCAATACCATGTTCTCCATGATCTTCATGGGGATCTATCCGATGTAATACTCTTTTGCGGTGTGTTTGTCGAGATCCGATGAATTGTGGGTTTATGATCAGCTTATCTATGAATATTATTTGCTTCTTCTCCGAATCGTTATATGTATAATTTCATATCTTTGCAAGTCTCTAAGAGTTATTGGTTTGGTTTGGCCAACTAGATTGGTAATTCTTGCAATGGGAGAAGTGCTTAGTTTTGGGTTCAATCTTGCGGTGTCCTCACCCAGTGACATAGTAGGGGTAGCGAGGCATGTATTGTATTGTTGCCATCAAGGGTAAAATCATGGGGTTTTCATCATATTGCTTGGGTTTTTTCCTATACATCATGTCATCTTACTTAATGTGTTACTTTGTTCTTCATGAACTTAATACTCTAGATGCAGGCAGGAGTCAATCGATGTGTGGAGTAATAGTGGTAGATGCAGAATCATTTCGGTCTACTTTACACAGACGTGATGCCTATATGCATAATAATTGGCTTGGATATCATCATAACTATGCGCTTTTCTATCAATTGCTCGACAGTAATTTGTTCACCCATCGTTTTACTTTCCTTCAAGAGAGAAGCCTCTAGTGAAACCTATGGCCCCTAGGTCTATTTTCCATATTATATTTTCAGATCTATATACCAAAAATACCTTGCTGCAATTTATTTACTTTCTACTTTCCGCAATCTTTTACATCTATCTCTATCAGATCTAATTCTTGCAAGTAACAGTGAAGGGATTGACAACCCCTTTATAGAGTTGGGTGCAAGAGTTTGATTGTTTGTGTAGGTGCATCTATTGGTCACTTGCTTGTTCCTCTACTGGATTGATACCTTGGTTCTCAACAACTGAGGGAAACACTTATCTACTTTGTTGCATCACCCTGTCCTCTTGAAGGGAAAACTAACACAAGCTCAAGAAGTAGCAGTAGGTGCGAGGCGAGGCGCGGTGGCCGGGCAGCGCAGCCGCGCGCACGGAGCTAGCGGTGGCATGGCCGGATCCGGCGATGGCCGAGGCCATGCGGGCGCGCGGGAGTCGGAGCCAACGAGGCCATGCATGCCGAGCGGGATGCCATGGAGGCGGCGCGGCCGGTAAAGGGGTGCGACGCCCGAGAGGTGTAGCAGTGGGAGGCGTGGGCCATCCGGCGCTCGGTGGGGCGACCCGAAGGCCGGGGTGCACGGAGGAGCAAGGCGGACTAGCGCGGACCCCCGGCGACGAAGCGCGAAGCAGGAGCGGCTGGCGAGGACCTGGATGGGAGGCCATGCGGTGGAGCTCCCCGGATGTTGACAGCGAGGAGCAAGGCTTGCCAAGGCTAGACTTGGCGGTGTTGGCAAGGTACGCCATGCGCGGGAGAGCCCCTGGTGCCGCTTCGACAAGTAGGGATGCACGGGGCGAGGCTCGGGCGAGGAGGTTGTTGGGGGACGTTACATGGGAAACAAAAAAATTCCTACACACACGCAAGATCTATCCATGATGATGAGCATCTACGAGAGGGAGACTGGATCTACATATCCTTGTAGATCGCTAAGCAGGAAGCATTAAGAAACGCGATTGATGTAGTCGACCGTCTTCGCGATCCAAATCAGCGAGTGTCCCGCGATCCAATCACGATCCATCTCGCGATCCAATCACGATTCGTCCCGCGATCCCATCACGACCCGTCCCGCGATCAAATCACAAATCGTTTCGTGATCCTGATCACGGTCCTTCCGATCTAGCACCGAACGGACGGCACCTCCGTGTTCAGCACACGTATAGCTCGATGATGATCTCCGCCTTCTTGATCCACCAATAACGGGCGGAAAGGTAGATGAGTTCTCCGGCAGCGCGACGGCGTGGCGACGGTGGTGGTGGAACTATTCTAGCAGGGCTTTGTTGGGGAACGTTGTATAGGAAACAAAAAATTTCCTACGCACACGCAAGAACTATCCATGGTGACGAGCATCTACGAGAGGGAGACTCGATCTACATACCCTTGTAGATCGCTAAGCGGGAAGCGTTAAGAAACGCGGTTGATGTAGTCGAACGTCTTCGCCATCCAAATCGCCGAGCGTCCCGTGATCCCATCATGATCCATCTCGCAGTCCAATCATGATCCGTCCCATGATCACATCACGATTCGTCCCGCGATCAAATCACGAATCGTCTCACAGTCATGATCACGGTCCTTCTGATCTAGCGCCGAACGGACGACACCTCCGCATTCAACACACATACAGCTCAATGACGATCTCCGCCTTCTTGATCCAGCAAGAGAGAGCAGAGAGGTAGATGAGTTCTCCGGCAGCGCGACGGTGTGGTGGCGATGGTGGTGGAACTATTCCCGCAGGGCTTCGCCTAAGCACCGCCGAACTAGACTAGAGGAGAAACCCGATCTAGATGAGTTAGAGGGAGCACGTGGCAATTAGGGTTAGCTCTTCCCTCTAAATCCTCTAGTATATATAGGAGTCAGGGAGGGGAGGAGGCAGCCTCAAACCCCCAAGGTTTGGTTGAAATTGGAGGTGGAGGAGTCCTTCTCCAATCCTATTAGGAGTAGGATTCCTCCTTTCCACTTGGAAACTCTTTCCACCTCTCCACCTTTTTGGTTTTTCCCACTCCTAGCCGCATGGTCCTTAGTGAGGTCTTAGTCCAGCCCACCAGGGGCTGGTTTGACTCCTCCCACAGCCCATGAGGTCCTTTGGGTCGAGACACCCCTCCCGATGGTCCCTCGGCACCCTCCCGGCACTCTCGGTACACTACCGATGAGCCCGAAACTTTTCCGGTGACCAAAACAGGACTTCCTATATATCAATCTTTACCTCCAGACCATTCCGGAGCTCCTTGTGATGTCCAGGATCTCATCCGGGACTTCGAACAACCTTCGGTTACCACCATAAATAACTCTATACTACCGAAGCGTCACCGAAGCTTAAGTGTGCAGACTCTGCGGGTTCGAGAACTACGTAGACATGACCGAGACACCTCTACGCCCAATAACCAATAGAGGGGTCTGGATGCCCATATTGGTTCCTACATATTCTACGAAGATCTTTATCGGTTGAACCTCTATGTCAAGGATTCAGTTAATCCCGTATGGTGTTCCCTTTGTTCTTCGGTATGTTACTTTCCCGAGATTCGATCGTCGGCATCTCCATACCTAGTTCAATCTCGTTATCGGCAAGTCTCTTTACTCGTTACGTAATACAAGATACTGTGGCTAACACTTTATTCACATTGCTTTCAAGGCTTGTTGTGATGTTGCATTACCGAGTGGGCCCTAAGATACCTCTCCATCACACGGAGTAACAAATCCCAGTCTTGATCCATGCCAACCCAATAGACACCCTTGGAGATACCTGTAGAGCACCTTATAGTCACCCAATTACGTTGTGATGTTTGATACACACAAGGTACTCCTCTGGTGTCAGTGTGTTGCATGATCTCATGTCATAGGAACGGATACTTGACATGCAGAAAATTGTAGCAATAAACTGACACGATCATATGCTACGTTTATTTGGGTCTTGCCCATCACATCATTCTCCTAAAGATGTGATCCCAAATGACATCTCATGTCCATGGCTAGGAAACCTTAACCATCTTTGATCAACGAGCTAGTCTATTAGAGGCATACTAAGGACATGGTGTTGTCTATGTATCCACACATGTATGTGAGTTTCCGATCAATACAATTCTAGCATGGATAATAAACGATTATCATGAACAAGGAAATATGATAATAACTAATTTATTATTTCCTCTAGGGCATATTTCCAACAGTCTCCCACTTGCACTAGAGTCAGTAATCTAGTTCACATCACCATGTGATTCACATTGTTATGAATCTAACACCCAAATGAGTTCTGGGGCTCGATCATGCTTTGTATTTGAGAGAGGTCTTTTAGTCAACGGATCTATGACATTTAGATCCGTGTGTACTTTGCAAATCTCTATGTCATACTGTAAACACTGCTACCATGCTCCACTTGGAGCTATTCCAAATGGCTACTCCACTATACGTATCCGGATTGCTACTAAGAGTCATCACCAGATTGGTGTTAAAGCTTGCATCGACGTAACACTTTACGATGAACTCTTTATCACCTTCATAATCAGTAAATATCTCCTTAGTCCTCTGGTTACTAAGGATAATTTTGACCGTTGTCC